>CM051663.1:144518775-146007525 GCA_028020825.1 Podargus strigoides | reverse complement strand
ATTGCACCCTACACAACTTGTTTAATTAATGGCATATACTGGGAACAACATACTCCTCGCTTGTTAAGTCGACACGATGCTCAGAAGCTGCTGGTGCCAGTTAGATCTGCTGGTGGTGCAACAGAGGGCTGTCCTGAGTTACCACACAAGTAAGACACCTCAGTTCACTTGTAACAATTCTGCAGCACCATGATTAAGTTGTAAGGTTAGAGAATTTCACCACAGCATACACCAAACAATTCTGTTTCTTATGTTGTTCCTCTTCCACGTTGTACAATGCTCCATTCATTCTGCCGTTGTTCTTCTATGCTTTGCAGTCTTGTTTTCACAGTCTGGAATTTTTGAAAACAGCACAGTACAAATGGTTGACAGGTATTGGCTGTCTTTCTGCAACAGTAGTTCTGCCATTAATCCTTGTGCAGAATCCAATACAAACAGTGTGACATCTGGGAAATGTACCTACTGCACCATTATTGCTGGAAGTTTCTATGCATGAGCAGAAGTTGTTGATTAAGTTCTTCCTACCCTGTCATTTGGCTTGTACAAATTCAATAACTGTTTCTTAACACCTCTGGTTTCTGCAGCAGGTAGCAGGAATGCTTCATAACCCTAAATAGCTTTAAGGCTGGAATGGGGGATGCAAATCCAGGGTTAGCCTCCTTTCAGTGTGGGTAGAACCCACCGTTTCTCTAATAGCCCTGTGGATTTGGGGAGGATATGGCAGTGTATCCTGGTGAGGAAGAAGGTCTTTGTCTCTTTTATGCCCACTCTTGACATGTTTTTTCCTCTCACTTGACAAATAAATAATTTAAGTGTTAACCTTGTATGGAGCCAGAGGTTGTGAGTTAGGCTTATGAATGCTTCACCTGTGCCAGCTGCCTGTGATCTGAAAGGAGGCAGCCACCACTTTAGGTTTCCGTTTAAGATGATGAAGTTATTCTGGTGCAGGACTGCCCAGTGACAGCTTAGGGGAATTGGTAGCTGGATAATGAATGGGAGGTGTTGGAAGTACATGGAGTACAGAAAAAAAATGAGTGGGTTCTCCGGGACTTTAAGAAGTTACGCATGAAATGTGGATCATCTTGATGTAAGTAGAAATCTTATGACTACAGTAGGACCATATTTCCATTATGCTTCTGGAGGTCATTGTTTGTGTTGACTTCTAAATTGATTAAGATGAATGAAACTAGAAGTCTGATAGATGTTCTCACATTTCTTTTATTACCTGTTCACTTGTGATCTCTTACACCTATGTTCGTTAGTAATTTGGGTAATGCTCTATTCCTTTCTCTTTTTTATTTAATCGCTTTAGACTTCTGGCAATATGTGACATTTCAGCAGACACTGGAGGATCTATAGAATTTATGACGGAGTGTACAACAATTGACAGTCCATTTTGTATGTATGATGCTGACCAGCATATTATTCATGACAGGTGGGAGAGCCTTTAATTTTTATTGCTTTCCTCTGTAATTTGTACTGTGAAACATTATATTGAAAAATCATGCATTTAAAACAGTTCTGAAAGGTGGTACCTTGCAGGTGCCAAAGAGAAGCAGTTAAGACGAGCTGTGTTCTCTCTTTCAGTGTTGAAGGTTCTGGGATTCTGATGTGTTCCATTGACAATCTGCCAGCACAGCTTCCTATAGAAGCAACAGAGTACTTTGGCGATATGCTTTTCCCATATATTGAAGAGATGGTAAGGTCTTATGTGTCCAACAGGAAGGTAAAAAGATCAGACTTTGGTCTGCTTGATTGTTGCTTTTCTGGTCTCCTGTGTACATTCAAAAGGAATCTGCTGTAGAACATAACTGACTTTGTACTTCAAAAAATGAAAAAAGGGAAGCTTTCTAAGTCTCAAGGTGATATTTTCAAAAAGCAACATGAGTGAGACATTAGTGACCTGATGTCTTAGGGATTTGTAAAGAACACTTTCTGTAGGCAGGAAACAGGCTCTAGCAGGTAGTTCATGGCTCTTAGACCCTGCAGTAGATGTCTAAATCTGATTTTCTTGGGGCAAGAAATCACTCAACAATCACTCACAGTCAAACTGCTGTTTGAATTCCTGTATTTTCATAAAAGTCAAATGACACTATCAGGGCCAGAATTTCAGATCTACAAGATATTGTTATTGTTGCATGCACGTAAATGTTGCTTAAAATCTTGATGTTTGATCTGAAAAAAATTATGGGAAATAAAATGACCTGATTTGAAACAACTTATCTCCATAGCTGTTATCAGAAGGCTCAGAACCTCTTGAAAAACAGAATTACTCACCTGTTGTTCGGGATGTAAGTTTTTCAATTTGGCACTCTTCCTGTCTTCCTCTACTTTGAAACATACAGGTGCAAAAACGCTTCAAAATTTGTTTTATGTATTTCTAGGCAGTAATTGCATCCAATGGCTTACTGACAGCTAAGTATGAATATATCCAGAAACTGAGGGAGAGCAGGTAATGTATAGCTTCTTAAAGTTTTTTTGGTTCAGGCTCTTAAAAAACCCCAACTTGTCTGCATTCTATCTCCTCTTTTGCGTTTATTTACTCCTGTGTTTTGGTGGAATTCTATTATATTGCACTGTGTCTAAATGTCTCCTAGCTTGATGATTTTCTTCTTTCTTCATGCATATTGCCTAAATCATTAACATGTGTTGTTAGGAACTTACACCGAAGTTGAGAAAGTGGTCATTTTTCTTATGTTATGAAGTCTGTTTTAGCAGAGGCAGAAAACAGCCACATGCCAGTATTATTCTGTTACTGTATCCTTTTAAAATGGATATAACATACAGTCCTTTGAAAGGAATGGCTGAAAGGAAAAGGCTCTTTCCATTATATTGCTGTAGCTACAGCTTTAGCTACCGATTCATCCACACCCTGTCTCAGAAGTTATCTGCCAGTGATAACATGAAAGAAGTAGCACTGAGTGGATTAAGCTAACAAAAGCATAAATAACCTGGATATCCTTTCCCCTTGCTCCCTATTATTAATAAACACCTATAGTTTACCTTTGAATATGTTAATTTGACAATAAGTGGGTACCTCTGGCTTCATCTTCATGATCAATGCCAGCTGCACTGTACGTAATATAAAAGTTGCAATTGGTCTGACCACAGGCACTGCATGCGCTATCTGTTAAAAGCACAGTGTGTTGCCTTTTGCATGCCAAACTTCTGCAGTTTCCTTTGGGAACTTTGGGAGTTCTGGTTATGAATTATAGGTATGTTTTCCACCCAAACTAACATGTTGTTTGCCTCTCAAAGACTTCAGCTCACAGTGACTTTTGTTGTGTGCTGTTTGGTAGACCACCTCAAGAGGCTGTCTCAGTAACAAATTTTCTTATTCCTCACACAGCACGGTGATCTGTTTCTTTTTACTTTCTCCATAATCGCTTGCATGGTCTTGTGTGAACTACCCTGAGAATCTGGAGACTTCATTCCCAAGGGAGTTTTTGTGGGTAGATTTTTGATATTTCTGCAGACCTATGTGTTGCATGTGTTGTTCAGTTGTTCATTGGTGCTGCTCACTTATCTGTCATAAAAGCAAGGCCTGCTAACAATGCCTTCCTTTAGTTTGCAAACTGGAGATAATGCAAATGGAAGCAGGGATTTTACTGCTTAAGGTGTGATGGTTTAGCTAAAAATACACTTTTGTTTAGAGCCTGTAGGAATTACGTGACTTGTGTTATTACTCTAACAAAGTATTATGCTGTGTCTAGTTTAGTTTCTGAGGGCTCTATTTAGACTAATTGCTTATACCCTTTGGAAGTCCATGAACATTTCAGGCAGAGGATAGCCAGGCTGTGTCAGCTGAACTGCTTTGGGTGCCAGTAGAACGCAGGAGCAGTTTGATTGGCTGAATTCACCTTCATCTTTTCACCTTTACTTGCTTCATACCTGCCACCGGTTCCTCATCCACAGCTGCAATGGCACATCCCATTAACAGTGTGGACCTCTAAGTATTACTGTAATTTATTCATGGATTAACATAACTGAATTATTTAGACTAGTATGTAGAGAATAGGCATAATCTGAAATGTTCTTTTCTGGAACTGTGTAGATGCTGTTCCCATTCTTGATGGGTCATTTGGCAGTTCATGTTTGTGCCTGTCCTAGAGCAGACATGCTTGATCCAAGTGTGACCTCATTCTAGACACTGAAAAAGTTTTTAATATATATAAGAAGTTTGATTGCAAAATCCAGCTTTCATATATGAAGTCTTCCTTCGACAACACTGTTGCTCCATGCTCCTGTATACCACTGCTGCTCCCTATAAGTAAAGGGTGGAGAGGAATTCTTTCTCTTCCCTTCCCCATGAGGGTGTAGCTGTGGATGAAGATGTCCTGTTAAAACTGATAGTAGTAGTAGGAAGGTCCTTGGATTTGTCATATGAAAGGATATGATGGGTGTGGGAGGCTTTCTTTGAATGGATTAAATGGGTTAAATAATTATAATAATAATAAATAATTAAATAACTGTGTTAGTAAGCTGGAATGTGCTTCAGACAGATGATATAGATGTATTTGGTATTGATTTAACTCCCTTCACACAGGGTAGTCTTTCAATGCTATTGTTTGAGGCCTTGTTCCCCTAAATGTACTCGAGTACTTCATGCCATGCTTTAGGTCATGCAATACCACTCCTGTTGTCATGCTATTAGGTATTGCTCTGGCAGGCTGTAACACCATCCTTCATTATTATGGCCATTTTTGAGCTGAAAAAACACAACCAAAAATTGACTTATGGATGCCATGTGGAGCCCCAAAAAGTTCTGAACCAAACATTATTTAGTAGGCATATGGTTAGTCCTCTTCTAAGGACAACAGCTTTAAGCAAAGTGGACATGAGCTTGTCAGCTAGATGTCAGAATTCTTTCTGTGGCATAATCCACAATGCAGTATATGGCTGTGTAAACTCTCAGTGAAGAAGAAATTGAAGAACTTGCTTATATACTTATGAAGTTTCCCATTAAGTCTGTATCTTTGAAGGTCTTACCTATTTATTGAAATTTGTTTTCAGGATATCGAATAAGAAAAGCCAAACCTCAGTCTCCATTAGTTAGATTAAACAATAGGGTAATAAGCAGCTTCCTTCAACAAAAAGAAGTGCTTTAAGATTATTTTTTTGTTTGCTAAATAGTTTTTATCTGCATAGTGATGATACTTTAGACAAACAGTTTTACAGTCCTAGTTTTACAACTTAATGCAAATTTAAGCTAAAAGGAAAAATAAACAACCAAAATGTATTTTCCTACTATAACTTATACATTTATGAGAGCATATTTAAGCAACTGCTGAACTACATTATTCTGATTGGCAAAAAGAAATTCAAAATCTGATGTCAATATGTTTTCTATTGAAAGTCAGCAGTAGAGCTACATCTTAACTTTAGGAGAGCAGTAGAAGCTTGGTTGAAACATTCTGTGATGGTTTTCAAATCTGAGTTCTTGTCTGCAAACAGGATTTCTTAATTGGGCATTAACTTTTACAGATTATCATGTTCCTGTGATGGACTAATATGAACCTAGTAAAATTTACCTAAATATACTTTCAGCATCAGGGTTTTGTGTACTTTAACAGTTACCCGTGATGTGAAGGGAGCAGTACAGAGCCTGGAATCCTTTCCTGACAGCCCAACATGATATAGACAGCTTAGTGGTCCTCAAGTGATCAGGTTACAGTAATTTGACCATTGGGAAAAATGTAGTGACAACTGAGGAAAAATTTGTGGAACAACCAGTAGCAATTGGAGAAGCAGTGGAGATGTTGAAGGATTTGATCATGTTTATATTAGAGGAAAGAATCTAGTAGTTATGCAGCAGAATGGAAGCAGTACTAGCCAGTGATTGCCCAGTCTTGGGCTAGACAGCCAGGAACTTGACTCTTGGTCTGAATAGAGCTCTTGGTTTGTAGACATACTTATTCTGTTAGCTTTTAGCAGTTTCCTTCTTCTGTGTGGTTTTTAATTTTTCCTGTAACACCTCCTAGGGAATATGCTCAGTCGCTGAAGATGGGTAATAAGAAGAGGGTTTTATTGCTCGGATCTGGCTATGTTTCTGGCCCTGTACTTGAATATCTCACTAGAGATCCCAATGTTCACATCACAGTTGGTATGTAAAACTTTGCTTGTTTTTTTTTGTCTGATTTAAACCTGCTAGCGTGGCAGAACCTTTCTCATAAGTCATAAGTGGATTTGGTTCTGAGAACAGACATAGAAAATCTTTATTATGCACAGCAGAAAAGGATTTTGTAGCTCTCTAAGCATTTTGATTTTGTGTAATTGATTTGAAAATGACAATCACATGCAAGTTTAAAGTTTGCATGTGTAACCTATAGGGAAATTAGAAGTATTTTTCCTTCTAACCTGCTTTGGGCTTGGGATTGGTTCTATAGCTAGTCAGTCACTTCTGTTGATGCTTGGCTGTGTTTTCAGCCTCATACAACAAGAAGATGAAATTGTTTTTATAGACCTCTGTACGAGTGAAGCCTCTGCTGTTGTTATAATCAATACTGTGGTGGTAAACCTTCAGACCCTGACTCACTTGGCTGCTTGTTTATTCCTCTGTTTTGGTTTTATCTGTGGTATATTTCAGGCTGGGCTTCTCACAAACACTTTTTTGGATCCTTGATGATGACTTTACCCCGACTCAGTTATTTCAGATTTCAAACCCAGGCTGTATTGCCTGAAAGATACTTTGCTGGGAAGTGGCTTCTTTTAAAACTTACCATTGTTTTTCTGTTGATTTTTGTTGTTGTTGCTTTGGTTTGTTTTTTCCCTTCATGCTACTTTCATACTTAGCTGCTTTTGCTACCCTTTGCAGTGATAACCCTAGTACTTTTAAACCCTGGGAAAAGATTTACTAGGAAGAAGAGGGGAACTCTAAGGAAGCTGCACCCTTTTTATTATCAGTGCCTGATGCAGTGAACAGGGGGGGATTACAGAGATGTGCAGTGTTCATCCCCTCATCAGTATGGAGGCTGCCTCTAGCCCCTGCTATACAGTAGCAGTAAGGGAAACCAGGTGAACTGGAAGATCTGTTTTGCTAAGCACTAAGCAAACACAGCAGGTGCCTCTTATCTGGGCAGCTTAAAAACATATAGTTTCTACAGCACACACACACAAAAGCTTAGAAGGAAAGAGACATGATGTTACTTGTCTAATATTTGACAGCAGGCAGACAGATGAAGAAAGCGTAAAATCTACATCACAGTGCCTCGTTTGGTTCCATGCTACACCACTTTAAATCTAAGCAATGAAAATCTTACTTGGGAAACCTTCATGTAGTTTTTTTTGTTTGAATTTGTAAATGATTTTGTCTAGCTCTTTTCATTTCCCATTGCCTTTGGAAAGGCCATAAGGAAATAAGGTCCTGAGTTAGAGGCACAGAAGCTTTTGATTCTCCTTAAGAGAAATTTTAATTCTCCCCACCTGCTGCCTTCATTGCATGCTACTTTCTCCTGGCTGTGTTCTCCTTGCTGTCCTTGTGCTGGCAGCATGGTGAGTCGGGACAGGAAACCAATTCACTTTCAGTCAGATGTGGCAAATACTGGCTGCTTTAAGCTGGATCACTTTTTCAATTCTACTTTCCTTATAATGGTAAGTTCTGGTTACAGTAGGTGCGGGAGAAATAACGGATTCTACACAGATCAATATGATCGAAGTAGAAGCCACTTTATTGCGCTACAAGACCAGATTATATAGATGATACCCCTGTTCACGCGCACTCTAGCAGCCCCCCATTGGTTAATAGCAAGTGTCCATGCACCTTTTTCTTTTCGTTGATTGGTAGCTTGTCCCCCAGCATATTGCAGAAGTAGGTCGCTTACTCAGCCTTTCATAGGTCGCTTACTCAGCCCTTCATAGGTTGCTTGCTCAGCCTTTCATAGATCTCAAGAAGGAACAAAGACGCTTTCTTCGTCCCGTGATCCTTGTCCCATGATCCTGCTTTTTGTCCTTCAGGCCTACTCATGCTAAGCAAGCCTACTCATGCCAAGCTAATACAGTGGATAGTAGTTTGGATTGCTTATATGTCCATTCTCTTTTAAATACATTCCCACAAGTAGAAGCACAATAATAGGAAGAAACAAGTGGAAGCAGGCAGAGACTGGATTTCTCCCTTTTAGTGACACTCTTAGCATGTGCAGGATTGGTAGGACTAAGCCACAGGTAAATATTGAAACTAGTCAGATTGAATCTGGGCCTTTTAGTCATATTTAGCCTAAACAAAAGCTTAATGTTTTTAACTTCTTTGTTACGTTAAAAACGGTGAATAATGTGAATTATTTTTAAGCTATTAAGATGGTTTTGGCTATAAATAGGAATTCTATTAAAATCTACCGAAACAGAGTTTTGAAAGATTTCTTTTTTTAACCAGATTTATCTCTAAATGTGTGGCTATGTGGAATGAGGGATGGGGTAAGCTTTTCTGAGGACATGTTTGTTTACTGAATCTGTTAGGTGTGTTGACCTGCATGTTCATAAAGACCTTAGAACTAGTTGAGGATTTCCTGTCTCACTTAAACAAAGCACAGCCTGAAAAAGAAAAGCAAGTTTTCCTCAAGTCTATTGTGTGATTGTCCCCCAAATAAATAGGGAAAAGAAAAATTGCTGCTTGGTTTCAATAGTGCTGTATGTGGGATGTCATGGAGTTCCTGCTTGTTACTCCTACTTTGGTTCTCTTTCCTTATAAAGTTTTTCATTTGTCTGATCCTTTTGACTCCCTACCTCTAATAGTTTTTTTGCTAATACTCTATCTCAAAAAAACTCCAACTAGTCTATCTGAATGGACTAGTGGTACTTTTGACTGGGCATAGTAAAGATGATGTTATTTTTTTCTGCTGGTCTTATTCTTCCCAGACCTCATGTGGTAGGATTATTGTTCTAGTTCAGATGACCCACCTTCTCTCATATCAATAGAAGTGTTTACTACAGCTCTTGATGCTTTCTTGTGATCTTTCTCTAAAACTTTTATTGAGACTGATTGTATGCATCCAAGCACCCCTCTTGTGTGACTGTTATTTGCATTCTTCACCTGCAGACACTTTCTTGAATTGATTCCTAGATCCAAGATAACAGTGCATTTCTAAGGATTCCAAACAAATTGTCTTTTATCGTTCTGTTGGTGGCTTGGTCACTTACTCTTTGAAAACTTTGTAATGTCTTTTTCAGTATGTTTCAACACTTACCAAAGAGTGGCAGGTATCAAAGAGATATCAAAGACTGAACCTCCAGTATGTATGTTTCTTAAAACCTAGAATATACTTTGTCACAGGTTTTTATGAGGGGTCAGAGTTAAAGACATGGGAGTATGCTTTTGGGGTAGATCACAACCCCACCTAGTCTATAAAAAAACTGTTGGGTTTTTGTAACTAGTTAATGACACTTTGGTGACACGTTTCTGCATAAGAGATGTGTTCATTGAGCAGGCTTTTCCCCCTCTCTAAAAAAACACGTACGTGTGAATGTGTGCTTCTTTCTGTTGAGTTTATCTGTTTTCCCACCATGTGGGTGCTCAGTTGCATGGCAAATGTAGGCAGTGCTGCTGTAGAAAACCGTGCTGGCAGGACACATGCACGTGATGCAAGCAAGCCAGTGGGTTCTCCTACTGCACAAAGATAGGTTTAGCAATCCTTTATCTCATTTCTAGACCTACTTCTTCATAGAGTGGAAAAGAAAGGGAATAACTTCTAGTTTTGCATAAATATGTTGACCTAGTCTGCTGATAGGAAAACTGCAGTTAAAACTTTTGTTGATTTTAAGTATACCCACAAAGTTGCTAATCGGTTACAAGTCTGTTCTCATTACATAATTTAGCAGTGAGTGGTTCTTTACTTCTGAGAGTAAGTATTCTTTATAGATTCTTGTTCTTGACTTACAGCTGCTATGGCTTGACACTGGCAATTGGTAATAAAATTGACTACTTTAGGGGAAGTAAGGTGCTTTATGCCTAATTTCTTTTCAACTGTTTGCAAAGGAAAACATCCATGCAACTGTTCCTCATTGGGAAGAAGGAGGTGTGTGTAAAGCACAATTATACATGGGAGTACTTTGGATTTCCCTTCATCTTAATGTAAATGTTGGTGTGTTTTACTTTTAAAACAGTGTCCGTCATGAAGGACCAACTTGAACAACTGACAAAAAAATACAGCAATGTTACTTCGGTTCATATGGACGTCATTAAGCATGAGGAAAAGCTGTCATCTTTGGTGAAGAAACACGACCTTGTGATCAGGTCAGAGTTCTCTGTAAAACATGATAGGCTCAACCCTAAGTCATGCTGCTGCTTTGTCATAGTTCACTGAGAGAAATCAACATGGTAACTTTTTTTAGTGCCCAGGAACTGGGGTCATATTTGTGTATGTAAATAGTTGTAACTGGCCACTGCCTTTTCATGTAATGGGACATTGGGACTTTCAAAGAGGCTTTGACTGCAGCATCTCTTTAGAAGTGTTGATGAATTACATGGACGGCCATCTTAATGTGAGGGGCCAGTTGCCTTCACCGTCTCATGTGTTCCTGGGATCAAATTTGCATGTTTGCAAGAGGAGGCAAAATTCTGACATCTTGGTCATTACTCCTGAATATCCCATTAAGAAAGTTCTCTTTCTGGGTATTGAAACAGGGGAAAAAATGACTTCATAGTCCTTGCCATTTTGTCCCTTTTGCCACAGATGCCATGAGTGTTTTCCTTTCCATGTAGAGCATGCTTTTCACAAAGTACTTCAACAAGATCATTACAACACAAGCTTTCTCAGGGACAGTTTTACAGTTTTGCATCTTCTAAACCTCCAGCATGCCTGTTTAGAAGGTGGCCTTGAAAACAGGTCAGTGGTTTGCTTTTTACAAAGAAAAGTGTGACAAAAGATGCTGTCTAAAGAATGACTGCTCTATTGTCCTGTGCCCTGTTCTGAGTGCGTACAACGATGCTCTTCTGATAGGGTAGCATTTCACTTATGTAGGTATGAAACTGCTCAAGGTAAGGCAAGTATGACTTACTTGAGCTCTTTTGTAGGCACACAAAGACATTTGTGAGTGTCTTTCCAGTGAGAGCATAAATAACTGGTTGGATTTTGATGTTTCATAATTCTTCATTTGTAGTTTGCTGCCTTATTCAGCACATCCTTTCGTTGCTAAGAAATGTATTGACAACAAAGTGAACTTGGTAACAGCCAGCTACTTAACACCAGCTATGAAAGAGCTCCAGGAGAGGTATGTTTAAGGGTGGCATCTCCCTGGTGGTGTTCCCTTCTTTAGTGCATTATCTGAATATTTTGCAGTCTGTTACACATGCAACACTCACTTTAAATTACTGTTTTCTGCATTTTTTCTTCTTCCCTTTCTATGACAGAGGACTAAGTACCTTTCCCCAAAATTGCATGTGGAGGCTGTAGCAGAGTGGAAAAATGAGTGCATAGCCCAATCTGGTCAGACTAATGCTCTAAACACTGATATGTACTTTTCTGCATGCCCCATCTTATTCCATGTTAATGTGCCTTCCCCTCTCCCTTCAGACCTGTTAGGATGTTCGAGCTGGGCTGATATTCAAGCTGAGCAGCTGGGCTGTCCTGTTCTACTCGTGACAGCAAGCTTGGTTGTCATCCTTTGCATTCCCCTAATAAAATTCATTCTTGGCTTATCATGTCTACAGTAGTATCTTCCTTCATGCCACCTTCTTTTGGACAGGCACTATAATAGTCACAAACTGGTGACAGTTCTAAATATTGTAATGTTTCTATTGTTCTACTTTTTATATGATTGGAAGTTGGTTTTGGCGTGGAGCTTCATGTAGGTGCTCCTCTTAGTCATGGTACTGGAAACTCTGAATTGAATTCAAGTGAGTAAGACGAGAATTGTACATAGAATCGTAGAACTGTTTTGGTTGGAAAAGACCTTTTAGATCATCAAGTCCAACCGTTAACCTATGCTGTGTCTCTACAAAAGATAAAACAGAGAAGGCTAGACGGATAGAGCACCAGTATTACAAACAATGAGGGAGGTTTAGGGGCCTCTCCTTCCCTTCTTACTGTCATGCCAAGAGATCATATAATACTGTCAAAAAAAAAAGACAGTTCTCATTTGTGAAAACACAGTGCTTTTGAAAATGGAGTAAGTCATCTCAGTTTGTGGTGATAAGTGAGCTGTTCTGGGAGTGTAGGCAACTGTTAAAAAAAAGAAACCCAAATGCATGTAATTTGGGAAAGTGGGCTTTTCAATCTCTCTGCCCCACAGTTGCTGTTTAGGGCAATTACGACCAGTTCTGTGCTGTCCTCTGCATTGCTACCTTCCTGCATTATAGCACTGTTCAGGAGAATGTGGGATATGAAGTAGCTGGTAGGAATTTTTTTCCACCAGCCCCTAGATGTTCCAGCAAAGTAAGAGAAGACTACGAAGTAAGAAAGGCTACAATGACTCTTAGACAATTGTCACTGTTCAGGTTTTAACATCTGCTTCTGTTTTATTCTGTAAACTGCTGACAGAGCCCAGAATTTACTGTGCTGGGGAAAGTTCACTGGGCCTTTGTTGGACAGGTTTCCTCAATAAAAGGCCAGTCAGTAATAGTGAATATTCTGACAGCTCTGCATTTCTGTTATTTTTAGTGTAGAAGCTGCTGGTATTACAGTTATCAGCGAAATGGGTTTGGATCCTGGTCTTGACCATATGTTGGCGATGGAATGTATTGACAAGGCAAAGGAAGTTGGTGCTACGGTAAGGTTGGCAAGTAGGGCATAGTTCTGCCACGATTTTTTTAGTAATGTTGTTCCTTTAAAACCACTCAGTTTTTTGACATGTCAGTGGTGTGTAACAGACTCTGTACACCTTACCTTTTCTGATGCTTGGAATTTTGTGCCAACTAATCCAATTGGTGAGGCTATCAACTAAGATGGCTTTTGCCCCAGTGTGTGTTTTGGTTTCCTCTCCTTTATGGACACTGCCTGCTGTGTGACAGCTTGACACTGTTGCTTAGTGAAATTCTTTTGGTTTCTCCTGTCCACTGTGGATCTGGTTTGGCCTGTTTGGGGGACAATGTCAACAGGCAGTGTAAGAACTAATAGAGATTATGCAGGGTAGCTCTGTGTTGTTTTGCATCCTGGTCTGTTTTTCCTTCATTGTTTCTTTCCTGTGGATAAATCTGACAGGTTGTATCCTACACTTCTTTCTGTGGTGGCCTACCAGCTCCAGAGCACTCTGCCAATCCTCTGAGATACAAGTTCAGCTGGAGCCCACAAGGAGTGTTGCTGAATACAGTTCAGTCTGCTACATATTTAAAGAATGGAGAGGTGAAGTAATCCTAACATTTCCATTTAAAGCCAGACAAAGAAAGTGGTATTGGGCTGAGCAGGGAACTGGGATTTGTAGGGTGCTGTGTTTGCTTTCAAGCCAGTGACAGTCAGTTGCCTAAGTAAGTTGCATACATCACTTAATCCTATGTTTAGAGTGTGATGGTGCCTGGCTGCTGCCAGCTTAATTCTTACTTACTATATGGAAACTGATTGCAAAGAAGGAGCATGTTCCAATGACTAAAGCACTGGATTGGGGTTGGTGTTCTGGGTTCAGCTTCCATTCCTGTTGTGTGTTGCTTTTGCCACTTAGTTGCTCTGTCTTTGGCTCTGTGAAACAAACATGAGAATGCATCCTTCTACTTGCTTTTCTGCCTAGTGATGTTTGTAAACCGAACACCTTCATTCTGTACTTGCACAGTCTGTATCAGAGCTCTTGATTTCTTCTGGTGCAATCTGTGATACCAATAACTCACCGAGTGGGTTTTGTGAAAGCGTACAGTGCTTTCTGATGTGTTTTACATAAGCGCTGTTTTGCTGTAAAGATGGTAACTGATTTGTGCAAAGCTATTGCAAGCCATTATCACGTTTCTGCTTTCCAATCCTATCTGTTTGATCGCTCCTGCTTGCTCAGAGTAGTTACTGAGCAGGGGCTCTTCAAATGTCAAGATGACTGCCTTGTATAACCACAGTAAAGTTTAAATAATAATCTAAACTTTTTGATCTGCAAAACTGAGAAATCTTTTGAGATGTTTTAGCATGACATTTTGATGCTCTAGTGCTCTTATTGCAGTAAGAGAGGAGGAATTCAGGGATTGTACAGTGGATCATTATTTAAAAAGCTACAACACATAGTTACAAGTTTCAGATGAAAGAGTCTCTTGGAGAATGTGAAAATGTTTCTTATTTAATTCTGACCGCGTTCACTCATTGCTAGGAAAAATCAGATCATGCATATGAATGATTCGTTATGAGAGCACTATGTGAGCTTGTCAATAAATTACACAATTTTTCCTTCTTGCCACTAAATCCTTAGTTGTCTTTGACTGTTGTGCAGGATTCTTCCACGGAAGTGTCTTGCCTGACAAACACAATAAGATCTTTCAGCATTGCTGCAGACTTCATTGGTTTAGTCTTTCTTCTAGAAGGAAACCTTGCCCCTTTGCTCAGAAGTCACAAAATGGGTTTGTATTGATGCTGCATAGCAGATCTGTGCATCAGCTGCTTGAAGGAAGCAGGGTTCAAGGCTTTGATTGGGAGTGATAATAGAACTAGTCAACCTTATTTTGTTTTCCTTCAACGGTGTGGTCTCTGTGCTTCGTAGCTGCAAGTAAAGATATACATGGGCATCAATTCTGTCAGTGTGGTATCACCTGATTTATTTTAGTCTTTAAAAAAAAGATACAAACCCTCATCCTTCTCCTTACATTTGCTTTCTCATCCTCCATAAAAAAAGAGAATTAAAAAAATTGTCAAAAAAGCAGGGAGCCTATGGGCAGAATCTCCCTTCACACTTGTGTAGTTTGGGGAGGTGCTCCAAAATTACACTTAAGTGCAATGGGAACCTGCCACTTTAAGTGGAGCAGGAATTAACAGTGAGTGTGAGAAGGGTGTGACTTGTTTTAGCCCATTGGTTAATAATGGCTGACATAGTGCATGCTCCTCCAGCACAGAATACCCTTCAATGGCTTGTGCAACTGCTCTATGTAGATTGTGTCTGTTTGCACCAGGAACACTAAGCATATTGTGCCTATTTTGAGCATACTTCATCTTTTATGTGGTAAAATAAATTAAATAATACTGCAACAAAGTAATATTGCTGTTCTTTCATAAAATTTAGATTATCAATATTCCAGCTGGAGGAGCATTACTTGATTCTGTTACTCCGATGGATTTTTTCCCAGGATTAAATCTTGAAGGTTTTCCTAACAGAGACAGTACAAAATATGCTGAGCCATATGGTATTCAGAATGCTCACACTTTGTTGAGAGGCACCTTAAGATACCAAGTAAGTTGTTTTTATTTTTAATTATTGTGTTCCTCAAGAGATGAATGTTGTCATTTCAAAGAAACCACGCATTTAAAACTCAATCTTTTATAGCTCTGTACTTGCTGTTTATGAGCTCTCCATTATCCCAACTGAAAGTACTTCTCTCATTTTTTTTAACGTAGCTTTACTTGGTTTGTCTAACAGATTGTTGCAAACAAAAATAGTTTTACTTGTTTTAGGCAGCTGGTCAGTGTGCTTTTGCATAGTCTGTGTCTATGTTTCTTTTTTTTCTCTGGCTCTGTATTTGTTGTCAGATCAGTAGAGGATTTAAAAAAAAATAACTAAATCCATTGGGTCTGTGTGATGTGTTGCTATTATTTACTTTTAATAATTGATATAGTCTCTTAAAGGTGATAAAAATTTGAACTTAGAGTTGTTTGCTCATATTCTAGTGGAAAACATAATGTAAAAATCTTACAGAAAATTATGGTTTTCCACACAACTGAGAAAGTTTTTTGTTAAGTAACTGGAAATCTTGAATTTGAGCAGCTTTAACATTTTGTTCAGTTAAGTAAAATGTTAAATGATAAATCTGTTTTTACTTTTAACTGATAGACTCTCTTCATTGGTTAGGTGCACAAAGCAGAATCAAAACATAGGTTTTTTTTTCTATCAGATTTCTTTTTTTTTTATTATTGGTCAATATACATTAAGAAGGAATAAACCTAAAACCTTGCTGAAGGTTTGAAAAAGCTTTTGTGGATGTCATGATATGTCTATTGAGTGAAGGTTTATGTCAGGGTTTTAGTTATTGTTGTTTTGTATGTGACTTGAGGAATGTGTATGTTCTTTCCCTCTTAATTCCTCTGTTGCAGTACAACAGGATTTTTTCTTTATTTTTGGGAGGGAGGGAGGCTTGCTTAGCAAAAGAAGATGGAAGAAGTGTGGAAGAATAAGGATTACAAACTGCAGAAGCTCTCTTTTTGTCAGTCTAGATATGATCTCTTGTTCAGAAGCTAAAATTATGTGGAAGGCATCTATCTTGTCATGAAATCTTAATATGACAGTATCTACTCTTCCATTTGGTGCCTGATAAAATTTTCTTTTGTATAAGTGTTAGCACAAGAAACGTGCTAACAAGCAAAAATGTCAGGGTGACATGAAGAGTTGTTATCAGTGTGCTGCAAGAATGATGTTTCTGTGGTTAGTGTTGTTTTCTTAACCCCCGAAGCAGGTCCATCTTGTTGGTTTGCGGTGATGTTGGTAGGGCTGTGTGGAAGAGCTTGCCATACCTCTGTCTGCATGGCACCCACATGCCAGAATATCATGCTGAGCAGGGCTGCTGTTAATGTTGGCACGTGCTGGTCTGTGGCAGAGCAGAAAGCAATGCACTCAGCACGGAGGCTAATGTCTCCTCAGAGTGCCTTTTATAAGTTAAGTTCAGATAACTCATGGAGTCAGTTTAAAAAGACATGTCACAGAAGGATCTCGCTGCAAGGCCATCTGAGCTGATAACTTAGTGCTGCTGGAGGTGGCTCCTGATTATAATTAGCCCTCTTTCAAGATGCTTTATTTTCACCATTCGGCTTGTTTACAGTGTTTCTAGTCACTTTCACGTAAGTGTTTTCAGATGTCCAGCAGCTGTGTGGGACTGTTCACAGGATACAAAGAAAAACGAGCAGAAACCAGATGAGGCTTCTTTTATCGTGCAGCCTACTGTGGCCTTTCCAGATCCTTCTACATACCATTCCACTGCTGTTCTGGTTGTCTCTCTGATATTCCTAAAGGAAAGCTGCAAACACACAGCATTCTTATCGCTAAAATCTGTTTATCTGATGCCTATACAATCACACTGGTGTAAAACTGTGGTGAGCCGAGTTGGGCTCTCTTTATTCAGCAGTTTATGCCAGCTGGCTGGCAGAACCCTGTCTGTAATGACCTGCTGGAAGTTGAACTAGTGCTCACCAGCTTAGCCTTTTGATCTTATGAGCCAATGCTACTTGCCATGGAAGTATTGGTGGCAGAACAACAATAAGTCATTAAAGAGGATGTTGAAAAAGTAGGGGGAGGTGTGGAAAGGGGCTAAGGAAGGTACTGCTCTGTAGCAGTAACCCCATTGTCATCGTGTTATTGTGGCTGTCTTCCCTTGGGAATAACGGTTAACACTACCATGATTGTGTCGGCTACTGCATTCAGACCAAGGAGGAACACTCACCTCAATTTCAAGTGGTTATTATTTTTAACCGTGTTATTCTTTTATTTCAGGGATACTCTCAAACTATGGGAGGCTTTGTAAAACTAGGATTAATTAACCCAGATCCTTATCCTTTGCTAAGCTCAACCACGCCACCTCTAACCTGGGTGAGTTACTCTGATTACTCTGCCTTCTTTCCTCTGTTTTATTAATGTTTTTCTCATTGCTAGGCTTGGATGTGCTTAGCAATGGGAATCTTGTATTGCATTCTGGTATTCTCTGCTTTTTGTTCCTCGAAATTAGGAAGATTTTCTTCAGCTGGAATGTAATACAGTGCTGGAACAGATTCCCCAGAGAGATTCTGGAGTCTCTAATGCTGGAGGCTTTCAGGACTCAGCTAGACAAAGCCATGGCTAACTTGAGTGCTGGTGGTACTCCTGCTTCAAATAGAGCATAGGGCTAGATGACCCTCAGAGGTCCTGTGCAATGTCTTTTATGAATTGTCTTAAATTTTCTGTTAGAATCCAGCTCTCCGTGCTGTGAGTTTGCAGTGTCCATGTTGGTACTGGCCCATCATCTTTAGTGTGCAAGTATTTTCTTAGGGCATCAAGAAGTAAGAGATCATGCCTAAATGAGTATATTAAAATATTCTTTTTTTTTTTTTTTTTCTGTTAAAACTTTGTACAAGCATTTTTTGTATTCTATTCTCCTGCTTTTCTGTCTTGCTTACGGATGCCTCACTTCATCTTAATCTCAGCCAAGGTATGACTTCTATGGTGTGCTGCTGTTACATTTGACAATCAACATTTTGGTTGTCTCTGGGCAAAGCAGGGGATTTCATCATGAATTTCATACATCAGTATGACATAACGAGAGCTGAATTTACAATCAGCTTACTACTTGTCAGGTGTGTTTGTCTCATGATTATTTTTTCTTCCATTTTGCAAATGCCTGAAAGAGTGACTTTGTTTATTACTCAGATGAACAAAATTCAGATCTGTCTCCTGTTTCCTTCCTTGTGCTTTTAGCAGCATTCGTCTGGAAAAAGACACCAGGCTTATGCTGTGTGATAATCTGAGGAGAGCACAGTATTTTCCTGATGATGCCATTATTTCAAGTTGAGAATGTCTTGAGTGTTCTCCAAAAGCAAAAAAGCACGAGGTGAAGAGACCCAGTCTTGCTTGTCTCTAAGATACAGCACTGCCCATCTTCTCAAACTCAAGAGTTTTTGGGCTGCTGTGTGGGCTGCCATTTCAGCAATGTGTCCACTTCAGTGACTATACCGGTCTACCAGCATCACAAAATGGGCTTGGAATTACTTTTAATTTTTTGAGATGATTTTTGTCCACTTTCAATTCTAGGGCTGATATCTTCAAGTTTTCTTTGCAAAGATGACTAGAATTTGCAGTCCTTCTAGCCTCAGTGAATAAGGATACAGTGTCACATAAGCTTTGAAAAGAACTATAAACTCATTAGTCTTGGTGCAAACTGTATCTCAGCAATGCTGTGGCATCTTAGTACTTTCATTTCCTCTGCCTTGTGTTTTTCGTTTTCTTTTAAATAGGCTAACCTGAGCTTCTAAACAGACTCTGCAGTTCTTGCTTCACATTTTGTTCATAGCTCCATTTATTATCTGACTTGCTGTGAATGAAGCAAGCAATAATTAGCATCTAGATAGCACAAAATGGCCTTCTGATATGCACAAAAATCTTCAGAAAGCTTTTTGGTAATATTCCCAGGTTTTCCAGAGCCGTATTTAGCTCATCAGTCTGCTTCCTTCCTTCTGAAAGGGACTGTCTCAAATTCTAGACCAGCTGGAAAATATCCTTAAGTTCCTGGCTCTGTCTGTCTCCAGGTGGCTTCCCTTTCACCCTAACATCCTCTCAGTGTTCTCTTTTTGCAGTTTTCTATGTTCTTTCTTCACTGCCAGAGGAAGGGATAAGACTAAAAAGCAGGGGGAAGCAGCTGAGTGGTGGGAGACAAAGTGTTTTAGGAAAAGATGACCCCTATTCTCACTTGTTCTGATTAAAAATCTCAAACTATCTCACTTTCCCTGTACACATAACTGGTCTCAGAAGTCCTGGGTATTAACTGAGTTTGGTGGAGCAGTGGTTTCTTGACACCTTCCCTGAAAAGGAGTGGGTACAGATGTCAGGCCTTCAGGAACTTTTTTTCTTTTTCTTTTAATACAGAAAGAGCTCATGTGCAAACTGGTTGGAATTAAGCCACCTGCTGAGTACCATGTTCTTAAAGAAGCTGTGTTTAGCAAACTGGAAAAGGACAAAAGTCAGCTGGAGGCAGTGGAGTGGTAAAATGTTCTGGTGATTTTTAAAGGTTTAAAAAAAAATAACGTTTACAGTTCTACCCACTTGGTCTGTGTTGAAACTGTTAGACTAGTATGCTAAACAAGCTGAAAATTACAGAATTGAGACTAAGCTGTTGATAGGCAATGATACAAGTCTGTCTCATTTGCCAGGCTGGGTTTGTTGGGAGATGAACCAGTTCCAGCAGCCGATTCCATTGTGGGTGCTCTTGCAAAGCACATGGAGATGAAGCTGCCCTTTGGTATGTGAGAAATTATTCTTTTTCATGGCTTCGAGCGAAACAAGTCAATACCTCTTATCAGCCTTAATTGGATTAGTTTGTTCACTTTCATTATGAAACCTTCATGTTAGGTTTTTTTAATGTCTTGTGATGTTCTCTGCCCCCCCAATTTGTCCTTTTCTTTCCCTTTTAGATTTTCAGTTTCATCTTGATATTCTGTCCTCCTTAATAGTCTCCATCTTAAGTCATTTCCTTGATATATGTGGTGTGTAGGCAAAGTGCCTTGCTCATCAGGAACCTCATCTTGATATGACTGAAATACAAGTAATGAATAGTTTGTGTGGTTTTCTCTTAGGTGCTGGAGAGAGGGATATGATTGTAATGAGAAATGAAATAGGTCTCAGGCATCCTTCTGGTCATTTGGAAGACAAATTTATCGATCTGGTTGTCTATGGTGATAACACAGGATATTCTGCAATGGCTAAAACAGTAGGATACCCCACGGCTATTGCTGCTAAGATGGTTCTAGATGGTAAGTGGCTGTTCAGACTTCAGTAACAGCATTTCACCCTTCTGTATCTTCCTGCCTGTAGAAAGCAGATGTATAGTGTTTTTGAAGTCTGTGTATGTATATTTTTTTAAAAATTTATCAAACTTTGCAGGGATTTTTTTATCTGCATGTTTGGATGTTTCAGTGACAACTTTTAATTTACTACTTAATCTATAGAGATTTTTAGTCGTTTAATCTTAAATGTTTCACTGGTGTAGAGGAGACCTTCAGCATGGTAAATTACAATTGATGATGCTGTAGTGCAGCAGGCTAACATATAGCTGTCCTGAACAAACTAGCAACCTCTACTACTACTTTTAGGATTGATGTAATTTGAGGGTTGGGGCATATTACTTGGTGATGTTGTGTGTGTGTATGTATATATGAACAGGCAGACTGTACCTAATCATCACTATTAAGGAAATAGTACGATTTCCCCTTGCTTGCTCTTAATCTTTAGAACTTCATTCTTCTCCTGGCTAACTGAAATGAGCAAAAACTGTGGTTTTTTTTTTGTTGTTGTTTTTTTAAAGAAAACAACAACCCAAACTAATTGCAGTTTCACAGCTTTATGAAATAAATTCAAGCTGTGTATGCTAGTAAGTATTTCAAACTTTTTTTTCTTATTCTTTGATACGGTACTAATGCTCTGTGAGAACATAATGCCAGGGCTGATAAATCTGCATATATATATGTAAAAAAATATAAACACGAAAATTTATGGAATTGCAAATTGATATTTGCATCTGTGGTGGGTTGACCTTAGCTGGCTGCCAGAACCCCACCCAGCCACTCTCTCACTCCTCCTCAACAAGACTGGGGGGTAGAAAAGAGGATTTAAAAGCTCACAAGTGGAGATAAAAGACAGGGAGATCACTTACCAGGCAAAACAGACGAACTTGGGGAAAAACTAATTTAATTTATTGAAAATTAAAGTAGGTTTGGATAGTGTGAAAAATAGACAAAACAACACTCCCCTGTTTTTCCCAGGCTCAAATTCACTTCTCCATTCCTGACTCCTCAGCCTCTTCCCTCTGCCCCGAGCGGTGCAGGCGGTTAGTCCATCACAGCTCCTCTCTGCTGCTCTTGCCTCCTCATGGTTTTCCTCTGTGCCACCACAGTCTTCGTGCCTGGTGCACCTCCTCCCCACCTCCTTCTCTGACCTTGGTGTCACGGGCTGTTTCTCACACTTCTTTCCTTGCTCCTCATTGCTGTACACTGTTCTGCCCTTTCTTAAAAAATTTTCCCTGAGGTGGCCCATCCATGGCCAAGGGGCTGAGCTGTGCCAGGCGGTGCATGGGCTGGAACTGGCTGTGTCCGGCACAGGACAGCCCTGGCTTCTCCTCACAGAGGCCCCTGCAGCTCCCTACCACTAAAGCCTTGCTGAGTAAACTCAGTAGAGCACTTCATGCTTTTTTTTCCTACCTTTATTTCAGGTGAAATAGATGCCAAAGGCATGGTTATACCATTGACAAAGAACGTTTATGGACCAATACTTGAACGTGTCCGGGCAGAAGGCATTGTGTACAGTACTCGCAGCGTTATCAAACAGTAACTCGAAGCAGTGGACTGGATCAGGTTTTGGCTTTGTTTGGTTCCCCCCCACCCCTTTAAGAATCTCAATTTGGACCAGCTAAAGGCAGCACCTGCTGTTTCAGACACAAATAATGCCTTCTATAAAACCGGACACCTGACTTTGAGGTAGAAACTGTAGATACCCAAATGCATGAATTGTGGTATTTTCCAATTAAAACTGTTATGCTTTCATGTACATGTTTCAGTATTGATCAGATCTTTCCTTATATCTTTCCTAAAATATCTCGGAAGGGTTTTTTTTTTGTTTGTTTGTTTGATTAATAGTTTATCTTCTGAGTGTATAGGGGATTTATTATTAAGACAAATTTAAGATGAAAGAAAAATCTATTAGTGGATTCTTGCATGGTGGAAAAGTCTGGTTAATGGATTCCATTGATTAAGTTTGATTGTTCATGTGGTAAAAATAATTTATCAGAATAACAGAGATGAAAGTGATATTTACATTTTGTAAGTCTTCTTGTCCCTTTCTCTTTAACAGTATATTTGTGAATGTTTTCACAATAACAATATGCAAGAAACAGTTTAGAAATACTGCACTACTAGCAAATAACATCCTGTTAAATCTTGAAAATGTTCAGTTGTTAAATATTTGAAACCTAGATCTTAATACTCTTAAAATCCCTTTCTTATGAATGTAAACTGAAATTAATTGGAGGAGGGAGGAGGTTTAAAGCAAGCCTCTCGCCCCCATACCCTTTCCTGTTACAGAGTGGAAGCTGGTTGCAGTATGTTGGAATACCTGCTGTTACGTGTTGCCTTGTGCTGTGAAGGGGACACATTAGCATTTAGCTCTGCAGCTAGGAAGGGTGTTCTGAAACACTACACAGTTAATGTGCTTAGAAGCTGCTTCAAATGACATGTTTACTCATGCCACTTATACTGTGTGCCTTGTCCACGTTAAGTACTGTTACAAAGGGAATAGATTGTGTAGTATAAGCAGCTTTTAAACAGAGTAGGCTTAGAGGTTTACATCAGTACTTTTTGAGTTAGCTTCTGTCCTTTTGCTGTCATGCTTTTGAAGCATTCATTTGGGAGCCTATCCATACTACTCAATGCCACTTTAGACTGATGAGAGTTTGCCAGCGTACTGGCTCATTTGATGCAAAGTGCTCTGCTGCACAGACGTGCCAGCCTGGCTCTGGTGGCAGTTCACCCCTATCGTTATAACTACCATAAACTTTAGCCTGAGTGTAGCTTCTCTCTGACAAAACAGCAGATGCCTCCTCCCAGTTCAGGGCTGCTTCTGTGGCTTTTGCTCAGGGATTTCTGCACCACCTTGCAATGCCAGCATGGCTTAGGCTTCACGAACTAGGTCTGTGAGTGTAATGCTGTGGGCTGATACCGTTTGCACTGGTACCTGCACAGCTGCCTGGAGCTCCCCTTTTCTAAAGCTGAATACTGATGCTGGAAGCTAGCTGCTTTCAACTTTGCTCACAAGCACACTTTGCTGGTAAACGCACAGCCTTTTACCTCCTGAGAAGCACAGTGCTATTATCACAGTTCCAAGGGGCTGGAATTCCAGGTGTTCCTTTGCCCGGTAGGAAAAGCAGTCATAATAATAGCTGAAGTTTTTATCTCCAAGCCTTGCTACTCAGGATTTGTATTTTCTTGTGTGGATGTAATGAAATAGCAACTGCAACAAAGAGAAGGGTGAAAGGAGCCAAAGGGAGAAGGAAGAATGAAGGGCAGAGGATTACTGTCAAGAGGGCTTTTTGTACTGAACCACTGAATGCTTTTGTGCTGTCAAATTTGGATTCTGTTACAGTGCCATGCATGTTCGGAGTATCGGATGAAATCCTGGCTCTACTAAGTTGCTTTGTGTCCTGCTGACCTTGCAGGCTGTTGGTCTGTTGTATGGCTGGCACGTGCAGCTGTGGTAAGGATGAAGCTGACAATTAAGGGTTAAACTTAGACTTGTATCTGCTGGTCCCTTCCAGTCCAGTGCTTGGTGAGACCAGCACTCAAGAATTCTCTATTCCCTCCTTTACCGCACAAATACACAACCATGGAGTTGTGACTATATATGCATGCACCTTGCTTGCTTTTCTGCCTAGGAAATGCATTATGCAAATAAAATGGGAATTTTTTACAAGTATGTAATCTCTTTGGAGCACTAAAAGGATGAGCACTACAGTGTTTTCTTCAAGAAATACTGCTACTATTTTTGAAACATTTTGTATCAGAATATATTTCTGTTTCCCAGTGCAATGCTGCTTTTTATTATCTAAGTTTGGATTTATATGAATTTATTGCTCAGCTTTTTGTATTAAGATTAGGCTTCTCAATTCTCTTTGCTTATTATTGGAAAGATAATTGTATCTTATACACAAGATTGCTTGAAAAAATAAATCTGAAATCCTGTGTTTTGTTTTCGTGTTATATTTACAGTCTACTGAGATGCATATGAATGGGATTTGCGTTTTACATAGATGGTTATATTGAAAGGATGTCTACACATGGACTTTTCTATGTACGTGAAACACTTTTCCATACTTCTTGCTGGACTCACAAGAGAAGATTGTTTAATCATCTAGGTCTAACACCCATCTATGTATTTATATACATATATCTGTATCTAAACATCCTCTTCAGCTAGTATCTTAGAGATGCAATTTTTCTAGCATGTTTTGTGCTTGGGCACAAGGACAGCTACTTAAGTGGAAAGCTACAGAACAGTAGCTATATAATGTCTCCTGATGCCGCAGGAAGAAATGAAAGCTTAGTGTCTCATTGCCTATCTCAGCTTGAGCGCCTTGCTCGGCTGAATATGTGGTTTAGTTTCTGCTATCACTGCCTGGGCTGAAAGGCTGTTAAGCGGTTTGCTCACATCAGGCTGTAGGGAACAGATTGTTTGTCATTTTGTGTCTTATTTTTTTATTTTGGAATTTATTGTAGTGCCAGCTCTCCATGACAGGTAAGATCCCAGTTTCTTTCTGAGATGGAGGTGCTCGAGCCCTGTTACACTTGGACTGCCTTCCTTGCCATAGTGTTACACATTCTCTTAGCCCTGGGTATTCCTACAGACAAGAATTACATCCCTTTCAGGGACTGGAGCACAAAAGAGAGACTGCCAAAGAGTGTAAGCTTATTGCACAGTAGCTCTCTAAGGGGAAAAAATCCAGGGCACAATGGGTGTGATTAGGCTGGCAAACTAACAAAAGGAAGGGGAGAAAGAAATTTAGCTTTGAGTGTCCAACAGAATTTATCAAGGCAAATCAGACTATCATCTTGAATACTCTGACTGAATTGCAGGAAATAATGCAATTTGGAAACAGAGGGGAATCAGAGGTGATGTGGCCAAATCTTCCAAGTGACTTCTCTTCCCTCTTGTCCCTTTGAAAGTCCCTAATCCACCAAAGCACAAACCTCTAAAACAGAAATGGATGCTCGTACCTTAGACTTGCTGCGGGGAAGCAGTGAAAACCAAGACTGTAAGCTAGGGCACCTCAGACTTAAAGTAGTAGTTAGGTCCCTGTTTCTGTTTTTAACTCCAGCAAGCCAATATTGCTCCTCTCCTCCCCAGCCTGGCTTTGCTTATTCTTCAAAACCATCTTGAAGTAAGTATTTACCATAGAAAACTTCAACCCCTCTGAAATTACACACATCCCAGGACGCTGCAATGAACTGTGCCAGGTAAAAGCATTGTGACAAAACGTTGCTCACTAGCTTAGTCAACTGATTTTCAAAGTCCATACTAAGGTCTTTAACGAATGCGCTCTTGTACTGATGGCTATGAGTTTGTATGACCTCTAGTCATCATTTATTGCTGACTTTTGTAAAGCTTTTCCATAGGTATTAAATCTCAACACCACAATCACTAAGAAGTTGGTGATGTTAGTGAATTACTTGTTTTCTTTTTTTAACTCTCTACTCGCCTATGGAAGCTCATTAATCACGTTTTCCTTGGCACACATGACTTACAGATTTGTAAAAAAAATAATCTTAAACTGATGTTATTATCTTACTTCTTGCAGAAGATACATAACATTTTTTCCACACTTGACCCAGTTTAAAAAGGCAGGCTATATGTCTTTTGAGGCTGTAGCTTGGATTACAAGAAAAAAATTAATTAGAATATGGCCTTTGTCTGAGAAAGCAACCGACACGCATTTATTAAAATCTGTAATCCATCATGGTTGAAGATTATAGAAGATTTTTTTTTTTATGATTCTTATTTTTTTCTAGATCAGAACCAATATGTGTGAGTAGAGAGATTATCCTAAGCACTTATGTTTTAAATAACTTGTCAGCATGCTAGTATGATGAATGTGATTACAAACATCTCTGGAAGAAACCTTGGACAACAGCTGATTCCTTGGATTATCATTTTAAAATGTCTGCAAAACATTTAGGTTGAAAGGAACAGTTATATCAAGATGGGGTTTTAGAAAGGAGGATTCCTTTTTTTCTTTTGGTCCATAGAGGCTTGAAAAACACAGTATAATTAATTGGCCTAAAAAAAAAGAGGACTATGTATATACAACTATGTAAAACTGTAACTACATTAAGAGAAGATACCAAAATAAAAACCATGAAGTTACATGAGACTTCAAGCCAGTTTTCCTAAAAGGTTGGAGAAGCAGCACACGAGTATTATAGTTTCTCTTGTGTGCTGATGTGGCGAAGTGCAGAAGTATATGCTAAGAAGGTTATGGAATCTGCTTTGGAAATGGCCTTAAGATCACAATTAGCCTCTCTCATATGGGCACCCTGAGAGACTGAGAAAGGAAAACAAATGTGTCTATATTTTTGGAATGAGAAGGGGGGAAATTATATGACACAGCTGTCCTCATTAGCCTAGATGTGCAAATGGAGGGTGTCGGTCAATGTGAGTGCATTAGAGGGACTAGTAAGGATCCCCCAGGCCTTCCATCAAAGAGTGATGATTACACACCTCTGTGTACACCAACTTTGTGTCTGAAAGCTGTGCAGAACGTGTATGTGTAATTCAACAGTGATACAAAAACTTGTATCGTTTAGGATAATAAGACCGTTCTGTACATATGTAACTATGACCTCCAAAATAACACAAATACAGTACTAATTAAAAAAAAAAATCTAGGTCCTAGTCTTCCAAGGTGTTTAACTTGGCTAGGGATGCATTGTAAGTTCACTTGCACTTAGAAGTCGTATCTCAGTCCTGTTATTCCTGGACTTCAGCATTAGCAAATATGCAAGGTATGACAAGGACCACGGAGGGGGGGTGGGAATTAAAATTGCAAAACTATTTTGTCTCTGCAACTTTTTCGAAAACAGAGGACAAGAGCAGGAAAAAGTCTGCTTTACTGCTAGCTGTTCTGTCATTCCATGCCATTTTGTCTCCTGGTCTAGCAAACTTCATGCTCATTTCATGTATCAACAATATAAAGACTTTCTAAATTTTCTACTGTTTAGATTCTTCTAAAACTAAATTTGTTTTGGATTTGCTGCAGCTCCACCTATCCTCAACCCCACACTGCTGAAGGGGTCTAGATCTATCTGCTGACACACTCAGATCCCTCACACACCTGTGTCAGTCAACTAAAATCTCCAAGCCCACATCACGTCCGTTTTCTCCTATCCTTAGTTTTCACCTAAGATAGTGTCCATTAGTTTTTGTGGCATTCTAGTCCAGAACAGCATCTCTGCTCTAAATATTTCTACATAGCAACTGGGTGTACCCAAGTGAGAAAATAGTTACTCTCATGGCCCGTGTTATTTTTAAACAAAGACCTATTCTGCTCCAGGCTCCTCCAGGCACCTCCATCCTCCTCAGAGCTGCGCCATTCAGTACAATCAGTATCTTTTCTTGCCAGTTCAGAAAGTTTGAGAAAATAATCGTGTGGCCAAGTCAAAACATTTTGCTTTTGCAGAACTTACTTGCTTTATTACTTCCCAGAGTTTGGCTTTTGCTTTAGCAAAGGAAGCAGCAAAGAGCTCAGCAGCTGAATGAATGATCTAAGGCAAAGCCAGCATGGAGAAGTCTTGTGAGGGCACAATTAAGGCAATTGGGAGGCCTGGGGCAGCCCATTAGCCTGTGGGCAACCAGACTGGGAGATGTGCAAGGAGAGGCTAAAACAGGAGCTAATGTGGACACTATGGTTATGGGTGGAAGGAGAGCAGAGATTAAATAACAAAGAAGTTTTCCAGAAGTGTATTCTGAACTTACAGAACAGCTGTCTCCAGATCAGCCTTGAGTCCTTTTTCTTGTAAGTAAGAATGACTTACTGCATGACAGTGAAGACTGTATGTGGAAGACCGCTAAGCACAGAGTGGAATATTTATATTTATTTTTGCAATGCCATAGGTAAAAACAACTTAACAATGCCAAGTACAGGTGTTATTCTCATAAAAACTTCTCATTTCAAAACAAATGATTTCTATTTCCCACAAAAAGTTAAAATCACATGCAGCTATATGAAGGTTAATTGCTTAAGATGCACAATTATATATCAGAAGACTTTGTTAAAGTAAAAACATACTGGACTACATCATTTTAACAAGGCAATTACACAGAACTAGAAAACTGACTGTAGTAAAATATAAAAATCTACAATTATAAATATAAATTTGGTCCATGGATCACTACAGAAGTAGCAGTATTTACAGTAAGTACCAGATTACTATTCTAAATGTCTAATTGTGGTCTTAAAATGTTGGATGTTATGGAGAACAGTATTTTATTTACATCCTACTATATTAAAAGTTGTATTTCTAGCAAATTTAAATTGTTATAAATACAGTAAATAAATCAAATACTAAACCCATGACATGTTTGTAATTGAGAATCCTCTAACATCTATAAATATGATAATTTTAAGTTAAAAGTAAAGCCAGATAAATCAAAAACTAATACTGAAAAAACATACCACAATTCAATTCTTAGAAACACTGTAAAAGTCAATCAAGTTAGTCCAGACGTAACAATGTATTACAAGAAATCTTTCAAGAAAAGGCACACATTGTTAATGATAAAAGTTCTGCAGTAAAGTCATATGTAACAGAAATAACTGCTTGAGCAACACTTGTATCTGATTATATATATAGTGACAGATTTCATCCCCATCAAAGTATAAAACTCAAAATAATAATGGTAAACAACAGGTGTGACCTGTGTGACACAGGTGTTTCATTTGATATGTTAATTAAACTAAAGATTCTAAACTTTCAGCTGCGTTTCCGTCAGGTAAAGCTGAGCCGTTACTGTCCATAGATGCTGAAGGGTTTTCTTCTTGCCTTGTGCTGACAAGGCTGAGAACAGCTTTGTACAGAAACTGGTACTGTTCCTGGAGAAGAAAAGAACATACAGTCAGTGTGCTGTCAGAAATAGTAACACTAGATTATTTTGTAACACCATTACTCAAAATTAATTAACAGCTGATGTGTCAGTCTGTTAACCGTACTGTGCTCCACAATTTATTGTGTTACTTAGCAGCTTTATTAATTTTCTGACTAACGGCTCCCCCTGTATACGATGTAAAGCACAACATTAACGAACGCGTACAGGTAGGGGAGAAGACTATTTTAAAAGACAGAATTTGTGGGAAGATTCACTGAGGGCAACACTGCCTTGAGGGAGCAGGGGGTCTCAGTTGGGTGCAGTGGGAAATGGGGAGTGCCAGAAGCCAGCTGGACTGCAGCATGGGCTGGGAAGGGGGGAAGAGCTGGGTGCTCTGTGCAGGGCAGCATTGTGGGAGAGCAGGTACAGCAAAGGCTGTGCTGCACC
This sequence comes from Podargus strigoides, assembly GCA_028020825.1. Taxonomy (NCBI): domain Eukaryota; kingdom Metazoa; phylum Chordata; class Aves; order Caprimulgiformes; family Podargidae; genus Podargus; species Podargus strigoides. Next base: position 145,977,675 of record CM051663.1, on the reverse strand, counting down.
TGGTAACAATGGATGCTCTGAAAGGGAAGAGGACTATTTTGCGTTATGGGATGGATATATGAGGATAGAGAATTTCTGTGATGGAAGGAGTAGAGAACAGTAAAACAGAATAAATGTAGTGGGATTTGGGGTCTGGATTATTAGGCTGGACTAAGAGATGGGGTAGAAAGAGTAACAAATTTGAACATATGCAGTAGGAAGATGGGAAACTGGAAATCTGGACCCAGGTGTTTGCTGGAGGCTTCTGGGGCAAGAAGAGTGCAGGTCCTGATGGTGCGGCTGAGGTGGGGAGAGTTCACACTTTCACTCCATTGTCTGCCAGGCACCTCAGACTGGGCTAGCTGGGCAGGGCAAGGGGCAGACACATCTGTCAATCCTGGGTCATGTCCTGTTATTGCTGTCAAAAATGTGATAATGCTAACCCTAACGTTTCACTCTTAAAGTATTCTCCTCATGACATCCATTGTAGCTCTACAGCAGTCAGATTTATAGTGGTATGACCAAAGGGGCAGGGTTTGTAGTTTTTCATTTCTGTGACAAAATTTCATTCATATGACACTGACTTAGTATGTAATTCTTATTTGTTACACTTTCATGTTTTTTCTTTTTGTAAGCACAGTGACAGTGCTGTCAAGTGACCATTCAATAGATCATGAAAGATCAAAGTTCATCCTGAAATGGAAAATTAGGGTAACTACTTCAGCATCTACCTGAAGTAAAAATTTATTCCTGCTGAATTAAAACCTTCACTTACATGACATAATGCAGATTTTATGATGATGGTGGCATCTCTGTACATTTTGAATATGACCACTTGATAACCACATAACAGGTTTTCATGGGAAATACTTTGTTTCAGAATAAGCAGCAGGGTTACTACAGGACCTCTGGAAGACAGTTGTGATTAACTCGTGCAGAAACTAAGATGCCAGTGGTTCAGCAATGTTGCCCTAAGACCTAAGCACACTAATAATACCACACATAGGAAAAAAAAATACGCACACATTTTGCTTATTACTTACAATGTCTGTAAAGACTCCAGGCCTCATCAAATTTATCATCTTTGCTACCTGGTAAACATCCACTGAGTTCTCATTTTCCAGTTGATGCATCAGTGTTGTTAATGCACAGAAAGTGCCTGCTGTCACCCCTCCATGCCTTTGTAAAGCAAAAAACAAACAAACAAACAAAAAAATCACAAAAAAAAAGTCTCTAGGCACTGGATCAAGTTTCTACAGCTGGAGAAAATACAAAAAACAATTCACAAAAATCAGGGTAAACTGATAAGATGAATTTCTGTCATGTGATCTTTACACTTTCTGAAATAGGCCTGCCCAGCAGTGCCTTAACAGCACCTGGCTACAACTTCTGGAGTCTTTAAAAGTCAGTCTTAGAGTTATTTCCCTATAATCCTCTACTAACTAAATCCTGAAGGCCTCAGGTTCTTCAGTATTTCAACATTTCAGTATTTTTGACCATTATTAAACAGCCGGAGAAGGATAAGGTGCCTCATCTAAATAGTCTTACTTCTTTCAACAGACAATGAAGCCCTGATTGAGTTCCTCTCCAGTGCCCTACTCGACAATCATCCAGAGTATCAAAATGATAGAATAGAAAAAAAAAAAATTGAAGTATGATAAAATAAAAATGTTTCTCTTGATGTGGCTGAAACAGAAGCAGCAGCACTTATTGTTAGGTGCAGACTTTATGCCTTGCTTCAGCAGCTGTCACTCTAAATGTGATGAAAGGACAGCTATGAAGAAAAACATCAAAACAAACTGAAAGCTGCAGTTCTTACTCATCATGTACAATCATGGGTCCATCACGGTTGGAAGTTTCCTCTTTGATGATGGTGATCAGTTCAAAAGTTTTACTGATAGGACTATCAGGATTTGGCCATTTTGGACACTGAAAATGCCTCACTTCAAGTACATAGTCATCCTAAAAGAGTGAAAAAAAAAAAAAATATATCAGTTTGGTAAAAGATTGACTGTCTTTATTCTTATGCTTCACGCTGTTCCATTCCGGCTCCAGCCTCCAGATACAGAATCCCACTGTGGAGACTGGACTACCCTGTTCCTTGTGTCACCACAGTACGTATAGATGTTACTCTCTCCCCGGGTGTTTCAAGGGCATGGAATTTTATCACTCATTTACCATAGAAAATGTAACAAAATGTAGGCATTACCTTTATCAAGTCAAGTCCGGAGTTACATGTTTGTGATAGTTATTTACCTGTGTAGCTTCTAAAATAAAGTCTTGGATTATGAGTTTCTCCTCGTTAGACAGACACTTGTGTTCTTCTGCAATCATAGTAACTTTGAAACTCTCACAGTTTATAGGCTCATCTTTGTTTGGCCAGTATACAAATTCATCTTCAGCCTCCAGGAAAAAAAAAGAAGCCGTAAAAATAAGTAACATTGAGCTCTTAAAATAAAACTTAATCCAACATAATAAAGAACGTGTCACATATGTAATCAATGCAGTCAGCTACATTTAAACTGACAAATCAAAATTTGAGTGGGATTACAAATATCACAAGTGATGGTTTTCAGACACCTCTGTAGTCATCCTGACCAGAAAGAGATACCATGGAGACAGCGGCCCACATAACAGTCAACATGTACTGTGCTGTGGCACACGTCCAGCCTGGCCTTCAGGCTGTGCTGTGCTGCTCACAGCCCATGGCCACAGGATAAGTTTAGCTGGTCGATTGTAATGTAGGAGCCTACAGGCAGCTCCCACTCTGTACTGACAATTACACCACTTGTGTGGCCTTGGGATACCTAAAAGTGCAGCAAGAAATTCTCATGAGAATCTCATGAGAATCTCGTGAGAATCTCACATCCTTTCTGAGAGCAGAAATGATGATCTGAGTTGATTGCTTTTAAGAAAATCCCATAACAGTTTGAATGACCAAAATGGGGGTAACCCTTCCATGGATGGGAGCTGCATGGTGTGATGTACCTTGATCAGAGACCTGTTCAATGCTGCACAACTCCAGGTTGACAGCACCTATCTGATGGGATGTAAGATTATCTATACTACCCTCTCCTTTGTAGTGTTAGCTCTAATAAATAGCATTTGAAATGATACAGACTCTGAGCGTCTTTCTTTCTGGGATCATAATGAACCAGCATCTTCTGGCAAAACAACCTCTGTTATTACACAGGCTAACTTAAAAATCCATCTGTTTTACATGAAGTCTAACATTCATAAAACATTTGATGAGAAGAAAAAAAACAAACACTGTCTTCGTTGTGCATGTTTTTCCAATCATGCAAGACTCTTCAAAGCATGTGCATGGCTTTCCTCCAAACTCATTACCAAACACGAAGCCCTCTCACACCTCAAGATTTCTGTAAGTACCAACCTAAAAGCTCTCAGATATTCCTGCATTTCTAGTAACTGAAAAACATATTCATCTGTTATTAAATTACACATGCAGGATGAACACGTGAGCTTCCTTTGATGTTTAGAGAGAGATTAATCCCTGCTAAACATTTGTTTGTAACTTTAGATGAGCAAGAGATGCAACCTCATATTTCTCCCCTTAACTAATAAAGGCCGAAGAAGCCATATTCCAACCAAAGTAAAAGTCCTGGAGTGAAAACTAACCTTGCATAAGGGTTTCTTATGCTGTCTGACTGTTTTTATAAATTATACAGGAATGATTCAATACTTTCTCATGCCAGTTGCAATCTGCCCAGACAAGGATCACCAGATTTCCACTAGACGATTTGGGGATTTTACACTTAGTACAGTATTATTAATTTTTAATTAGCTTTTTTTGCAACATCGAAGATATTGTCTCATGTTCCTGCATATTTCAAAATGGTAATACTAATAAGATCCATACATAAACCCATAACAATCAGCCACAAAACTTACCATATTCTGGCTATCAGGAAGCATGACTATTAGTTGGGCATTATGGTCCCATATCATTCTCCAGAAATCCTTGATAGTGTGTAGTAAGGGATGCTGGGTAATAATGAATTCATTACTTTGATAATAACCCTGCAAAACAAAATAAACAGACTCAGAATTGATGCCCAACTATTAAGATTTAAAGGAAGCTTCTAGTGGACAGAGCCAGAAGCCTAGAAAATAAATTGCAGATTTGTGCCTCCTTTGGCTTCCTGCAAATATTAGAGAACATAAAACTTCCATTGCATATTTTCCAGATGAAAGAATAAAATCAATTACACTGCAATAATTTTTAAAACTCAAAAAAATTTGATTAAAAAGAAAAAAAAGACAGAAGAAATCAGTGAAGACTTGAACAGCCAAGTCAGAATGAAAATACATTGCCATACACACGTGCTAATTGTTCTACATTAGCCAGAATTTCAGAGGAGCTGGCAACCTGAAAATAATAAACGAATACTTGAAAGATCTGCAAAGATCCCAGATGGTCTCTTAATTTGTACAGATGTCTCAGACCAACTTCTTACCACAAAAGAGAGTTCCTTTGCACTAACACACCTGATGAAGGATCATGCATACACAGCACTGCAGGGAGCCTTCCCACCTCCTTCCTGAGTGTCCAGGAAGCATTTACTCCTCCCTCTTCGCTTAGCTTAGAAGGGGAAAAGAGTTGAAGAAAATCCAGGGGAAAAACAGATAATGGAAAGCTGATGAGCTATGGTGCCTTGGGCTATGCCAGCTGCAAAAGTTCTGTAAGATGAGCAGGCAGGAAGGCAAACCACAGTACAGCCATTAAAACCCAACTTGTTAGTTAATACTTTTAGTTCATCTTGAAAAATCCTGCCATAGGTGGCATTTAGCTTTACCAGTTTTTAAAACTATGATGGGGTTTCTGTTTCCACAGATTGTTAAAATGCAATGCACTTCACCAAACTTAAAACCAGTAACAACAGTAATAATACTTCATGGGGCAAGTAACTTTCAGACAGAGTGAATAATGGAAGAAAGGAGCTTTCAAAATCAGGCCCGTGCCACCCTAACTCTGCAGCTCTGAAAACTGCTATACAATGGGACACTGTTTTTCACCAATACAGTTAACTGACTTACCATAATATAGGAAGCATTGATGTAGTCTGTCCCTTCACCAGACAGGGATGAGATACCCACTCTAGATCTTTCCACTGTAAAAAAAAAAGGCATGAACTAGTATGTGTGTTGCAATGACTCATGTATTCTAGCAATAATCTCATATATCCCAGAGTAATGATAACACTAAGCTCCATCAATCAGGATAAAGTGTTATCCAGAAAACCATTTCATTTTCCTAAATATATAAGTTAAATAATTTCTTCACTGAAAGTACTTTACAGAACATTGCTCCACACCAATGCAGATGTCTTCAGTTCTTGCTGAGGAAAGATTAAAGGTTTGACACACACAGTTCATAAACTTTTTGCCATCCAGAGAAGCTGATTTGAAAAAAGCTTACCAGGAATGATGGATGAAGTTCGGTTCTTTTCTCTGTTACACTGTTTGAGAGCAGTTGAATAATCACACTGCTGTGTGTTAGACTGGCTCAGTAACTGAAATAATGAAGTTAAAAAAAATCAGGTTACTGTACAAAAGCTGTTCCTTCATTAGCTGCATTAAACAGCAGGGTGCACATATTGCAGGTTAGCTGTCTCTCTTTAGGTATCTAGTTATCTGGCTAAACTACTTAGCAAGACATCAGACTATTTTTGTCTTCATTGTTTTATGAGTCCAAATGATTTTTGAGCCCTAGATTGATAAGCATATCTTTGAAGGAAATGCCACTTCCTTATCCAGCCCCACAGTGCTTGAGGTTCTAATAATTCATTTCCTGCTGAATTAGGGAGAACACAGTCTGTTTTGCCATATAATCTGGAAAACATCTAAGTGTGATTTACTTCTCTGGATTCAAATTCATCTGAAAAGGTGGGATTTTCTGTCTTTCCTCTATAAGTGACCCAGTGAATGAGCTAGGGTTCCTATTCTCCCCATGAATCAATGAGCTGCTTCTCTTATAGATTCTGGGCTGTTGCCTGTCTGGGTCAGCTCTTTCTCTGGGTGACTGAAAGTCCCATGCCATGTACACACTGATCTTCACATCCACAATTACCAAGTGTTTGCTTATTGCCTGCTGAGGTGAAGTCTTTCTTCTAAGCAGTGCTGTACACTGAGGGGAATATGCTGACTGATAATATAGCTCATGACATTTTTCCTGGAATGACATCTTTCCATACTGTTGTTTTAATTTTGGGATCTTTGTGCAAAGGCAGGTAGTTAGATTTTCCAAAATCTACCTATTGGCCTATTTCTCATGCTCTTGGTTTGTTTTTTTGTTTTAAAATAATCCTTGTTTAAGAGTATGCAAATAATTCTTTTTTTTCCCAACTGATGGCACGTATTTGTTAAATACCTCTGAATTTAGTCTTAGCAGTTAAATTTTAGATAGAGAAAGCCAATGAAAGTTGTGTTGAGATACCTACTTTTAAGAGGCTTGCAAGCCTAAAGGTTTTTGTGTTACTGTCTCACCTTGAATTGTTTCTCCAGTCTGGTCTTTCCGGTTGGTCCAGGTATCAAGAGAGCATTAACATATGCATGAATGTGAGTCTCAAGGACTTCTGTTTCTTTACTGAGTATAGCTTCGACCAATGCATCATGAATGAAGATGTATTGTTCCTAGGAAAATAAAAACAAACATCCAAGCTCTAATTATTTTCAGATTCTCCTGGACATCTCTGGCTAAGCTGCCACTTCTGACGTGGTCATGATTTCTTCACAGCCTGCTGCTGTAGGGGAGTTTTCTCAAAAGTGATCCTCCCCAGTGAGGGCTGACCCTCCACAGTGACAGTACACATTAACAAGCGTAATTGAACTATACATGCAATGTATATATGATAAAATACCAAATCCCCACCACCTGTGGTATCTCATGTTCACAGAACAGTTAAAAATGCAAGAATAGCCTTGAGTCAAATTTTCCAGTCAGCTTATTATGCGACTCTCTCTGCCTTTCTTGCAACAAAGTGATGACTCCCAGTTCCTACTGCTATCCTCTATTTTCTCTCTCACATCCTTTGGAACAAGTGCCCATGCTGTTGTTGATTACATTTTTTTTTCTATGGAAAGGCACCGGGGAATCTAACCACCTGTTCCTGAAACCTGAAATAGCCTTTCAAATGCCCTGCTGTTGTCCTTATTGTTTTCTTCTAGTCTTTCACTATTCTATATATAATCTTTGGTTTAAAGCAGCTATAGATAATCTTCTATCTAAAACAGTTTTTTTCCTACTTTATATTGCCTGATATCAACTGTCTGATCAGGTTCGGTGAAGATCTGAACACCTGACAATGGTATTTCCTTAAAAAACACTATGACAAAAATGCATGCCCCGCCAAGAAAATGCTGATTTATATAGGAAGCGTGATTTATACAGACTTTCTCTCTTCTGAGTCCTCCCTAATAAACAGAGAAGAGCACACAGATAGGTAATTTCTAGAGCACTGCAATAAAAACAAAGGAAGCAAAAGGGAAAGTCCAGTCTGATGACTGGTTGCCAGTCTGTCTGGCAATGCCAAAAAGAGGACTGTATCATCTCTCCTCCTGCAAACAGAAATAGTCTGTAATAGTCTCTTGCTGTATACGTTTTATTCTTACCTCAGTCTGCACCAAGTAGTTCCTTTGAGTACGTATGTGTTTTAAGAATCCAAATATGTTGACTGTCCCTTCATGCTGAATTTGCTGCAGCATGCTGTCTAACACTATATATGTGCCGGTCCTTCCAACACCAGCGCTACAAAACAAAAAAATAGTCTTGAGCCTGAAGTAAAACAATAATGAAAAGGACTGTTTATTATACATAGCTTTTTCAACAAACTGGGGTGTAGGGAAGATCTTTCTCTACAAATCATTTTATTATATGATATATTTTGCTAAAACTTCTCAGCTGATAATGAAGAAAAATACTTTCAACTCATCTTCTTCTTTGTGCAAGAAAAGATCTAAAGAACATTTTTTCAAACAATTTTTAAAGTATCAACTGAAACAGAACTAAGGTTTCCTGCAAGTCTGCAATTTTCAGACTTCTGACACTCCTTAGGATACTTTGTGAAGGGTACCTAGAAAGGGTGGTATACGTCAGCATTTGGGCACAGTTAATGTACTCAAGTTCTTCTATGTTGAAACACACATCAGTTTAAACATGAAGTTGTGTTATGCCACCCATTACAGATACAGGAGATTTCACAGATAACGAACTGAGGGAAACCCCAAGAAGTGGCAGAGCTGTTGAAGGCACATCTGTAAAAAAAAAAGCTTAGTGCTCTTCAGATCAGCTGACAGCAAGCAATGGTTGAAACCCTTCTTAAAAAGGGAAGATGCAGAAGAAATGGTTAATCAACTCACTCCTGTTATGAACTCTGACTCATCTAGCATAAAAATGGCTGTATCATAAGATTAAAACCCAACTTTTTCCTTTGTAAAATATCTGGGTAGGAAGTAGAAGGTCAAGAGGTCATTTTTTGTTATCTAGTAATATATGAGAATTAGCTGTAATTCCCCTCTAAATTATGAGGAAATGTTATGTGTATTGGTACATGTAACTTGACAGCAACACTGTGCTGGGTCTGCATGGTCCCTTACAGGCAGATCCAAGCTAAATCTGAACATGTGAATTCAGTCACCTCATTTCTTCCACTGAGGTGCCACAGAACATGGGCAGTGTGAGCTCAGATTGCTGTAATAAACTGTCTAAATAGATGTGATATAAAACTGAAAAGTCCAGGTTATTAACACACTATTAGACACAAAAAAGTATAAATATTACCAGACACCCTCTGTACTTGTTATGAAAGACAAAACATGAAAAGTACCAAAATATAAAAATAGCTTTAAAAAGTTTCATGATGTTCATCATCTGTGTCCTCCATATAGCCTGCAAAGATAAATAAAAGTTACATTTCTAACATGAGATTACTCCTTTGAAATTCCATAGTGCATGGGGACAGGTGAACTAAAAGCTGAATGGAACTACTTATGGACAGAGGTGAGTTATACCTGTGACCCAGTGGAGAGGTCTGACTGAAGCCACACAACTTACCACTCTTCACTTTTAAAAAACTCAGTTTAATTGACTTATAATGTATTGCTGATCTCTCAGCCTGCTGGCATAGATTTCAGACTTGGCATTTTGGGGAAACTCTTATTTTGAACTTCCCAAGAACAGGCAGGATGCAGATAGCAGCAGAACAACCAAAATGTGGAATTTTCATTTTCCAAGCTAGAAACAGATTTCAGTCAGATTAGATCATCCCAGAAATAAAATATCTTCATTTGCAGCATTTGTGAGGCAACTTTACCTGTTGGCTTCCTCAGAGTCAGCTCCAGAAGGACAGAATTCATGAGGAGGTTCTCTTTCCAAATGTTCCATCAAAGGTGAGGTACTACAGTGGAAAACCAGAACCTGCTTATATATTTTACAATAACCTGGTCCTTCATGGGCATTGTGAAATTATTCCAGGCCCTACAAGCCCTTTTTAACCAATTTTCCCTGAGCTGCCCAGTTTTAGTGAGCACTGACAGAACACCTGCCTGCACGCTGCAGCACATGCAGACCTCAAACTGTTCCCCAGAATGCTCCTCCATTGCAAATGACTGCTAGAGTGCAGAGCAATGTTAAAAACAGCAGAGTTGTAGTTCAGCCAGGAAGAGAGTGAGTCTTCTTTTGTGGACAGAGCTCCTTTTAGGATTACAGAATAACCCTGCACCAAAGAAAGCATAAGCCAAAAACATCCTAATGATATATTTACAGAAATGAAACAATTACTGCTATATATGTATCTGGTAAGCTCACAGCAATTAAGAGAGTAGTATAGTAATGTGCAAAAAAAGTAAAAAGAAAAGCATTTTTGCAAAAAAAAAGAACATAGAGCAGAGCAGCATTATCTTGTTTACGGAGATTTATAGAAGTGGCACAGACAGTTGATTAGTTGGCCTTACCAAGGACAGAAATACCAGCTAAGAAATTAATCTTACTCCACCAGGAATTTCTAAATGTGAGAGTGAAATTTTGCTTAACCCACCACTCAAAAATTCTTTTTTCTGCAAAACAAAAGCAGAGTGAACCTTATGGCAGTAAAAACCACACCTGCAATGAACCACAACAGGCCCAACAGCGTGGCGCTTGGCATGCGAGGCCTTCCGCACGAAGGTGAGCACGGGCAGCGTGTACTCCGGAACACCCATGTCAGGCCACTGGGTGTAATGGTACTGAGTTACTATACGTCCACTAGACCTCCCTTTCTGTGAACCCTGCAACAGAAAAACAATTCCATATGTAAGCAGCCCAAATCTGAATGGCAGCTCTTCATAATTTTATTTCTGTACCTGATAGTTCTTGACTTAGTTCTGTCCCTATTTAGTTAACAGCATGCCACCTAGCTCCCAGTAGTCCAGCCTTCAAAGAGAAGAGGAAGGGCTAGTGCTTCTGTTGCATCAGGTTGCCCTCTGAATGGAAAAAAAGACTTGGCACTGTCCCTTAGAAAGCCATAGAGAAAGGCTAGGAGCACTGGAGGAACAACAAATTACAGATGCTCGTAAGAGTCACCAGCTATTTCTTCCACTTTGCTCCTCTGCTGGGTAGACAGAAAGGGTAGGATTCACTTCACTCAGCTTTAGTGATCTACAAGGGAAGTAGCCTTGTGTAGGCTGCTTTTCTAAGCTCCCTCCCTCAAAGGCAACTCAGAGGCAGGGACACCTTCAGAGAGCAGGTCATCTCATTCAAAGACTGGTTCCTACAACAGGCAGAATAAATTACTTGACAGTAAGTGCTGTACTTTAGCCATTAATTGTACAGGAAGGCTGAGAGACTAGATGTCTAACATTTAGGTGGCTGAAATAAATTCAGCTTTCAAAATGCCCCTCAAAGTAGCCAATGCCACACTGCTGAGCTGAGAGCATGCTGGTTTGGACTGCAATAAAACAAGGTGTGGATTCACCTGTTTTGCAGGGGGTCAAAAATTCAGTCCTTAAAAAGGAAAGTTGATAGCTGAGGTGGATGATTTAATTCATACCACATTTTCTACTAGCTGCTCTCTTTCTGAAAATGTATGCTTCTGCTCCTCAGGCAGGCAAAATCTAAATTAGTTCTCCAGTGTGATCACAGCCTTTTCCCTGACAGTCCTACATCACTCTGGTACTGTGGGCCAGTATCTTCTCAATTTGTTGATGTGATCTAATTAACTCTGAAGTTGATGAACATCTTGGTTGGCTGAGACCTACAGGATTCAGCTTTACCTATGCAACAGAAAAGAGCTGCCAATTGCCTTAAAAAATATTCTGAGCAACTTTTAACAGTCCCTTTTGCCCAAACTGTGTTTTCAAGCTGCCACAAACCTTTTTGATCTTGATGTTTCTAAGAGTAAAATTCCTCACAGTGTAATAGGCAAGTACATGAACACTCTTCTGAGTAACCAAGAAGTTCCCATATTCTTCACTACCTTCAGCAGGCCAGTACTGGTCACATTTTCTCTGTTACAAAGAGAATGAAAAACAAAGAAAGAGATAGGAAACAGAATGTCAAACTAGCAAGCTGAAATGTTCAAAATTAAGAGCACAGTCAACCATAAAACCATACAGAGACTCTCAATATACCTAGTTTATAATAAACATCATCTTCAGTGTAAAAGAACAAATAATGTGTTTTTTATTTTGTAAAGGGAGATAGCTGTGCAAAGGTCTTTTTATTTGGAATATGCTGAAAAAGAAAGGTTCAAATCACACTATCAGAGTTAAAGTGCTCTAATATTGTGGAACTTGCCATTCTATAGGCACTCTAAAATTGAAAGAAAATAACAGATAATCGATAGGAAAAATAGGAATACATTCAAGTCAGTAGAGTCGTATGTGGATTTTAGTCAGTTCAGAGCATGGGCAGAGTATACTTATATCTGATCAGTGAGGGTAACAGTAAGCTTGTGCGTTGCCAGAATATACAACAGAGAGCTGTGATGTCCAGCCTTTTGGTTGGGCAGCCATATAGCCTTCTATAGGAGCACTAGAAGAGTACATGCTTATAACACAGAATCACAGAATCACAGAATGTTAGGGATTGGAAGGGACCTCAAAAGATCATCTAGTCCAATCCCCCTGCCAGAGCAGGAACACCTAGGTCAGGTCACACAGGAACATGTCCAGGCGGGTTTGGAATGTCTCCAGAGAAGGAGACTCCACAACCTCTCTGGGCAGCCTGTTCCAGTGTTCTGTTACCCTCACTGTGAAGAAATTCTTCCTCACATTTATGTGGAACCTCCTATGTTCCAGCTTGCACCCATTGCCCCTTGTCCTATCATTGGATGTCACTGAGAAGAGCCTGGCTCCATCCTCATGACACTCACCCTTTACATATTTATAAACATTCATGAGGTCACCCCTCAGTCTCCTCTTCTCCAAGCTAAAGAGACCCAGCTCCCTCAGCCTTTCCGCATAAAGGGAGATGTTCCACCACCTTAATCATCTTTGTGGCTCTGTGCTGGACTCTCTCAAGTAGTTCCCTGTCCTTCTTGAACTGGGGGGCCCAGAACTGGACACAATACTCCAGATGTGGCCTCACCAAGGCAGAATAGAGGGGAAGGAGAACCTCTCTTGACCTACTAATCACCCCCTTTCTAATGCACCCCAGGATGTCATTGGCCTTCCTGGCCACAAGGGAACATTGCTGGCTCATGGTCATCCTGCTGTCCACCAGGACCCCCAGGTCCCTTTCCCCTACACTGCTCTCCAGCAGGTCAGCCCCCAACCTGTACTGGTACATGGGGTTGTTCTTCCCCAGATGCAAAACTCTACACTTGCCCTTGTTGAATTTCATTAAGTTTTTCCCTGCCCAACTCTCCAGCCTATCGAGGTCTCGTTGAATGGCAGCACAACCCTCTGGTGTGTCAGCCACTCCTCCTAGTTTGGTGTCATCAGCAAACTTGCTGAGGATACATTCTGTACCCTCATCCAAGTCGTTGATGAAGATATTAAACAACACCGGTCCCAGTACCGACCCCTGAGGGACTCCACTAGTCACAGGCCTCCAACTAGACTCCGTCCCATTAACCACAACTCTCTGGCTTATTCCCTTCAGCCAGTTCACAATCCACCTCACTACCTGATCACCAAACCCATACTTTATCAGCTTATCTACAAGGATGCTGTGGGAGACAGTGTCAAATGCTTAGTGGTACTCCCAGTGCAGCCCTCAGCTGCATTTGCTATGTCTGTATCATCTTATAGATGCTTAATAGGTCCTATGACAATACTTAAATGCATTTTAGGCATTGTTGACAGTATGTGGCAAGTGTGATGCAATATCTCCTTGTGTGACCCCAGGGTACATGCATACTGCCGTCATATAACCAGAGAAACACATATCCTGTGATGGAGTTTGACCTTGTTTTGCCTCACTGGACAAACAGGTATCTACTCATGTAACAGGAAAGGAAATGTAGGTCCCACAGGGTGTTATCAGGGAGCAGCCAGTGAATACCCAGACAAATTCACCCAAACTACTACCTTCTCCTTTCCAGGGTCTAAGGCACCCCTGAGAAAAAGAATGATGGAGAGCAGATAGCTAGCAGAATGTGGCATAAGGTCCACAGTCTGGCCACTCCTAAATATACACAAGAAGTCTTTTTTTTTCAGTATAAGACAATTTTTTTTTTTTGGTCTTATACTATTAGTTTGAACACGGTATTTTCAAGACTTGTTGACAATTGAGTTTAAATATTTTCTTTAGTTTCATACTACAAACCCTCAACTTTATGCTTCTATAGTGAATCCTAGTACAAATAACTACTACAAACTGTTGCTTTTTGCTCAATAAATGCCTAAAAAAGATTTTTAAAAGAGAGAAAAGAGCCTGCTAGAGGTAGGTCTATCAACATCAGAGAAACAAGTAATTGACAAAAGTACTCATACCCTTCCTTTTTCAACGAGATTAGTTATCATCACAATAACTTCTACGTTATGTTCCCATATCATTCTCCAGAAATCTTCCGCTGTTGATTTTAGTGGCCCTTGAGCTGCAATGTAGGCTTTTGGCTTGTTGTAGCCCTAAATTGAAATATAACAAATGACACTTGTCAAATCACAATCCGTGAGCAAAAGGAGGTTGGGAGGAGTACATGACATTTTATGTATCTACTTTTAAAGAATCTCAAAACATTTTAAGTACTTTTGAATTTATAACTATCCAAACTGCAGAAACCCCGTGGTACCAGATGACATAGGAGTGCAACTGTTATGTCAAGGTTTAGCATTCCAACATACAGGATATATGTTCAAGTGCCTGTGTTGCAGCAGTATGTTGACATGATAGTGATTAGGAGACATCTGTTAAGACAGTGATTTAAAAAATGAACTAAGATCATTCACATGTAAATTACTAGGTAATTTAAATTTTAGGAAAACTGAATAAATGGTACCTCAGTGAGGCTCTGAGCCAAACAGTATCTTCCTCTCATGAGGAATTGCATATATCTCAGACAGAAGAATTAACCACTTACCAAAAACATATAAAAGAACAAACACTCAGATGTGAAATGCTTCTAAAACGACTCAGATGTGACAGAAGATTTTTTGTTTCATAAAGCTCTTCACTAAGCTGCAGCTCCTACGATATCAAGATGGATTCAACAAAGAATTGGAGTTTTACCTTTGCTTTAACTTTATTGGCTTATTGAAGGTCACTAAAGTTTTCTTTAACAAAATCTGTAATATTGTGATACTTTTTCTTATTAAGTCTATTCACCTCCACACATCAGTTTTAACAGAAAAGGATGACAGATGAATAGGCTGGCAGACAGAAAAAGGCACTTACATCCACGTAGTTGGCATTAATGTAATCAGTCAGTTTTCCATCCTTTTCTGCAAGCTGGGCTAATTTAACCCTAGTATGATCATCTGTAGTAAAACAAGGGAGAAAATAAGCATAGTTTTCTGCAAGAATTATATTCTGTTGATAAGAAATCTTTTTAAAAATACTAAAATAGGTTTTCACAATACATAAGACTAACACAGAGACAATCACATATGCAAACATCCTGTGCTTAGGTATAAATCAGATTCAAAATTCTAGTTTGCAGAAAAATAAACTATTGAATCCAAAGATTCAAGAGACTCAGAATTTAGTTGCCTGAGCAGCAGCACCTGGGGTCATTCTAGGCACTGTGACATATTCCCCTACAGCCTGCAGCTGCTGCTTGTGAAGGGGCACAGGTCTTCTGTAAGCCCTGCATCATGACTGCCAAGCCTGCACAGTGGGATGTCTCAAATGCCAGCAGGCATCAGTGTTTAGGCACATTAATTCCAAGTTAAAGAGCAAGGAGTGGAGAGCAATGGGACCTTGAAGAAGTTGGTCAGCTGCAGAGCCTCAGCAGTGGCTACCTCAGGGACAGCTGAAGCTTTCTGTAGCCTCCACTATAAGGACTAGAGACAATTCAGTTGTACAGGGCAACTCATGCTACTTGAGCTGCCCTAAGCTGCTTGTGCACTGCCCTTTGATAACAAAGCTGTTGGTTTGGCACCTTTTGTACCATCAGGTGCAAACACAGAGTGGCAGAGGAAAATTCCTGACTTTCTGTCCCTCCAGAGGTATCTTCAGCCAGGTGGAATGGCATGTCTTGCTGCTGGTTTACACTGTCTTCTGCCAGACAGGCTGATTCTGTCTCTTTTTCTATTAAGCTCTAGTGACACTGAATGCTGAACATATATTTAATTTAGAGATTCTTGTTATCAGAACAAATTTGAAACACTATAGAAAGTAAAGAAAAATATATTAAGCCATCAAAATGATCAAGAGCCCAGAGGGAATAGTTTCGAAGAGAGATTAACAAAACTGAATATATGTGTTTCAGAAAAGAAAAATCTGGCATAATGAAGGAGGGCAACGCAATGGGAAAACATGTGTCCTGGCTAATGAAGCTGATCCACTACATTGTGGCAGGGCACAATACAACATAAACCCAATACCTCTATATTTATATATGATATTAAATATATCCACAGATTGTGAAGCTCCTAGAGAGGATAAATCATCATTATTCCAGATCAAAGATGGATTAATTTTGGCAATCAAAACACAGCTTCTTTGGCTTTATAATGGTATTATAATGCAGTCTCCCAGCTCCCTTTGGGTCATCACAGAAGACACAAATATGTCTTGCTAACACATGCTCATCAAAGCAGCAGAATGCCAGAGGACTAACTTGAAGAGATGTGAAATCTCCTGCTGTTCCTCTCCAAGCATTTTGCTGAACAGTAGCCAGAGCTTTCAGCGTAGAGGTATTATTTTTCCCCTCTAATAACATATAAATCTATACTTCTCTATAATAATTTCTTAAACAAGACACCAAGCGACGCATTTACTTACAAGCAACAATGTTTATGTATCGATTCTTATTCTTGTTGTCGGGGTGATTAGAGCTGTCTGATGTAATACCTAGATCTACAGTACAGCTCTGGATTTCCTGACAAAAAAAAAAAGTATGTCATACTTTAGTGAGTATAAAGATATATAAAATATCTTAAAATACAGTGAGTCAGCATAAAAAGAACAACAACCTTATACCCAATTATTTATCATATTTTACAACTACTTCATTGCTAAAAAAAAAAAAATGCAGTGAAACAATTCCTTACCTGATAAAACTCTTTCAGTGTCTAATGAGGGAATGAATGCAAAAAAAGTAAAAAAAATCAAATTCCACAGCACAGAACAAATGGATAAAAGTGTTTATACAAATTACAATTACTATATGGAAAAGATTTATGGTCATGCACTATATATTCATAATAACAACAAAGCTGAATATTTTGACATAACTCTTAAAGGAAACAAGAGGCAATTTTTCTGTTATTATGGATATAATATAAAGATATTATAATATATAAAGATATTATATTTATAATATAAAGATAAAATACTGGCATCTGTTTTCCTGCCTTTAGCTTTAATGTTAGATCTTAGGCTGGTGAAAGCTTATACATACAAACAACATCACTGACTTTACCCAGATTATCTATATATTTAACTGTTCACTAGATTTGCCACTGGTCCTTGTAACTGCATCAGTCTCTCCATAGAATGCTTTTGCTCTCTTGGCATTCAGCTGTAAAACCCTCCCTGGAGAAGGACAGTGTGCTGCTCACACAGCCTCGTGGCATTCTGGTGAAGGACAGCACTACAGCCCCCAGTCTGCCACCAGTTTCTCAATAAACCCAATGGTTTTATAGAGACAGGCCTGAGAAGACAGGCACAAAGTCCCAAAATTATTTTATTTCATTGATTACTTTAACTGACAGGAAACTCAAGCATTTTTAGGGTCCACATTGTTAAGTAGGAAATATGTTGTCATCAATAAAAGTTCTACAATAATGTTTCCCAACACTTCAGGATTTATTTTAATATTAATCACCTTCACCTATTTAAATAAATATATATGAAAAATGGTTAACAGTCTGAAAATTAGATTTTATATATGAGTTGTTTTATAGTAATATAAATAAAACCCCTGAACCACCCCTGTACTCTCCAAATGCATGCTGACTGTGCAAAGATAATGACTATATTTCAATTTTTACAGATCTTCTAAGTGCTTTATTGGTAGAGAAAAGACCAGGACACTAATTCTGGGGTAGTATGTGAAGGTAAAAGGATCTCCAAGAAATGATGAGGACACCAAGTTTTTTGTAATAGTTAAGCATGAAATATCTCAGATGGTGCAGGTGTAGCTCAGTAAGATGTAGTATATTTGGTCTTTGGATGACTGATGTAATTTAGGGAAAGAACAATTTTAGGAAAAAAACAATTTAGGATGAACAATTTGATTTCTGTATTGCTGTCCTCACTAACAGTGAAAGAACTTTGTTACCATTTTATTTCCACATAGTCCTTCAACATCTGCTCTTATTAACAGCCGCTTTAGCTGGTGCCCAGTCCTGTCCGTGCATATACACTTGTTCAACATATGAACATGTACTGGACATACAGAAGTATTCACAAGTTTGGTCCCACAATCAGATCGATATTTGGAACGTTAAATAAATTGGAGAAGAAATGCTAATGAAGAAGGTTAGGTGAATGACATGGAATTTTTGGTCCATTAGATCACAGTACATTGGCTGGGGAAAAAAAGCAAAACCAAAAGATGCAAAACTATGATTTTTTTTTTTTTTACTTTCAGTGTTGTTTTTGCAGCAGGAATATTAAAAGCATGTTTTAAATTAATAGACATCAATTAAAAAGTCCCAAGTGACTGATTTTGTTAGAACTCACTTGTCAAGAATTTTAATAGCACAGCTTTAATTACAGAGTTTGGGTTTATAATGGTTATTTTATGTGACTTAAGTTAGGACATATCTATCTCTAAATTGCTTGTAATGCATATGAATGTGAAAAACAATAATCTTCATTTGTTACATATGGTGATAGGAATATCATATGATGAAAGCATGTTTCAAAATTTTGAAATACCTCTTACGAACCATATACTTTAGGAAAGGAACTCTAAAGCTTTCATTACCACATATGAAGACTACATTAGTTCCCCTATTAATCAGAAGTCTTGCCAAGTGTACTCATTACTACTTCAATTTTATTTCTCTGTAAATGGAAAAAGCAAATGTGGGTAGCTTCTGCAAAATCCAATTGGCATTAATGTTGGAAAAGCTTTTGATCTACAACTGTATCTGATAAACCATATTGACTGCATTATCTTTGCATAGTTTATTCACACAATCATTTAGTATTTTATCACAGTGATAAATATTCCTATTTACATCCCAGTCCTGTTAGCTTTTATAAATCTCCCTAGTCTTTATGCATAAACAGTCCTTACTGAACTCACAGCACTCATATTTACATGCATTTATGAAATTAGTTCCCAAGTCAGAATGTAACTCCCAGTTCTCTGTTTCCAGGCATTTAAACTTAACATTGTATGTGCTAAGAAGAAAGATGACGTCAGAGAGCCATACCTCAAATTCTTCAGAAAAACCATTACTTGCATGTAAATCTGCAACATGTTTTGGAAAATGCTTTATTGGAATTGCTCCAACATCATCTTAGGAGTGGGAAAAGACAAAAAAGATATTTATGAAGAATAAAAAGCCAGTGACATATAAAGAAGCTTATATGTAGGCAATCCACACAACATCCTGAAATAAAAATTTTGGCACAAACTTTGGATATACAACTCCCACAAAAATAAAAACACTCTTTAACACCATTACCATTTCTAAAATAATTGTCTAACACTTAGACATTTCTAAATGACTATTCAGCAAGAAGACACAGAAAATGCTTTGCTAGCTCTTGCTCTGTCTTTAAGCTCCCAAAAGCAAGACGCTGATTCTGCAAGATGCTGAGTTTGTCTGTAAACTGAAGAGCAACTCAGAACTCTCTATGAAGCCAAGGGGGAATGGGAGGATGAGCAGTTTGCTACAAAATGTTCAAAGGGAGAGGGTAGGAGCAGAGCTCTGAATAATCCTGATAAAGAAAGAATGATCAGGCAGAGTCGTCTAGGTGCTTTAGGCTGATCAGTGTTGCACTGGGACTCTGATATTGTACATGGACTAGCCACATAGTCCCAGGCCTACTAAATTAATGTAGCATTATGTCTGTAGTATAATTTTAACTGATGTTTTGCATGTTTGTATTGGCATCCAAAGGAAACAACTAATATTTATCTTTTACTGCACTGTGAGTACTTGGTACTGGAAATGAGTACTTCCACTAGGGACTTTTTTCCCTATTCTCTCCACGATTCTATGAGTACCTATTGATAACAATCTTATGTCTGATCCTGGGAGTACTGACTGCAAATTTTCACATCAGGATTTATACTTCAAGTTTTAAGTGAAAGATTTAAATCTAAGACTTTCTGAATACCCACAAAGACAATATCTACATTCTCAATCAATAAATGCGATTCATGAAATTTCCAGGTCCTGATACTCAGTCTGAATTTTCCACCTGATGTTTATATTTCAGGACATATCCTTTTTACTTTATACAAATACAGAAAAACACTCTCATGTAGAACATGCACTAGGGATTATGCCGAAAAGCTTTAGGACTTATATCTTCTCTTTCCTGCAAATAAGCTATGTAAACAAAGTCACCTGTTCTGTTAATTACATGTCGAAGGATGACATTATTTCTGCTAGTTTTGGTTCTGAAGAATAATTTTGGCTAATTTTTTGGCTTTTTTTTTTAAAAGCCTTTCATGGATTAAAAATATTTTTATTTCACAATTTGTAATTTCATCACTGTTTCATATGAGAAAGGAACAGCAAAAACATTGGAAAGGACCTGTTATTTACATCAACAGATGTTCAGCATTTAGGCCACCTAATAATTTTAGCTTTCAGTTACCAAGAATTTGTTGATTTGTATTGAGATCCATCTGGTCTTCCACTTACATGAATGGATCTGAATAAAAATAGTGAATTTATCTGGTCAAGCCTATGAGAAGTTGAACAAACATGTAACACTACCTTCATGCTTTGGAGATGAAACCTGGCATAAAGGGTTTATTCTAGTGACATGTAAATACAAAATCAAAAGGAAATGTAAATGACCCTAAGAGTGAGGACATTTTGAGAGAAAGAGATCTCAGGTTTGGTGTTTTGGTTTTTATTTCCTTGCCAGTACTAATCTCCCAGTTCAATCACTTCTGACTCCAGGAATATTTTTTATATCTGGATGGCAAGCATCACTTGAAACAACTTAAAGGTTGATAGTGGGTCCTAATATTACCCTGTGATTCATTATTTGTTCTGAATGCATCTGTGAAGTGCCAGGGCATTTTCTATGAATAAATGCAATTCTCCTATCTCTGCCAATGAAATACCACACAAGGAAAAACTCATATATAATGTGATCTGTGGAATGTGTTCTTAGTCATAGCCATAATAAAGAAAATAAACTTAGCAGTTACAAAATGCTCTTCCTGCTCTATGCTCCTTGACAGTACTACATCACAGTCTCAATTGTAGTAAAATTACACTGCTGAAACACTTGTGCAATAGAAAACATAAACTGTTCACCTGACATCTGTCGAATGCAAAATAAAACAAAAATATTTCTTTGGTGCTTTTAGATTTTTCCATAAAATATTTTACTTATCTTTCAGTCACTTACAAACACTTTTCTCTTTAAGTTAATATTTATCAGTATTTCAAAAGGAAAACCTCCAGCATCAAAACACGTATTTTAAGCACTCAGAATAACTGTAAATGCAATTCTGTATTATGACACTGGAAAACACTATCTCCTTGGCGTGAGCTGATCAGGAAAAATTGCAAGAAAATTATACAGTTGTACTGCAATAAAGTTAACGATAGAAAGAGCAGAGATTTCCTATAACAATTGCTACTTGACTTTCATATATAATACCATGTTTTCTGAAATCAAGCAATATCTCTGCCTATTAACCCTTTAGAAAAAGGTTATGCGTATCCTCACTATACCAATCAATACAGGCAGCATTTAAAGATGCTTACAATTCCGTTACAACAGAATTCTAATGCTTGGGGTTTATTCAATTAAATGTGTTTACTCGCTATCTGCACAAGGACTGATTTTGCATCCCTTAGTCATTCCAAGGGAACCCATCCCCCTGTGTAATAGTATAGTTTGCAAAAGCATTACTTCTGGAACAAGATATCCATTTCTCATGGGTGATCTGCTGCAGAATTAATCTAGTTAAGGTACTTTTCATTCCACTCAGACTGAAAAAGCTGGGAGAGCTGCATGTGCTCCTCTGATACTCTCTGAAGAGGAAAGAAAAGTAATAGTTTCTCCAAGTAATTGTGGAGGACATGGAACCAGAAGATGCTAATAATATTCTGCACTTGTGTATCATCTTTATGAGAGGCTGACAGAGAACTTTACCAGTAGTAACTATGCTAGTAAAATCTGTAAGTTAAAGAAAACACTGTAACTGTAAATGAAATGCAGATAGAGCAGGCATACATTGGTCCTGCTGGTAAAAACAGGACATGTTCTATACATAGGTGACAAATTCAATTAAAGGCAGAAATACAGCAAAATATGTTGCTAGTGTAATGCTCTGCTCTGTGGCAGTGAACTAGAGCTACTTAGTGTATTCAGATGGCTGCACTAGCAGCCATTTCTAGTGAGGCTACACCACAAATGGCTACAAGGCACAGTGTATCTTTGGGATAACTCTGTAAAGTGAGGAAATTTCTCTTCCATGTTACCTACAAGAGAGAATATTAGTAACACTAGTCTTTGCGTCCGTCAAGTACACCTGTGTTTAGTAGTACAAGAGGGCACAAATCTCTGGTTTACAGATGTTAGAGTATGTGAAGAATTCACATGGACACATACAAGGCAGCATCTTCCAACAGGTAACAGCAATCCACAGAACAGTTGACAAAAAATACCTGAGACTGGGAAGATTGGAGCTGGGGGAGCAGAAATCACTCGAGGTGATGTATTATCTTCTAAATAAAAGTGAGCAGTCTGGAAACATTTCCTAGAGGGGAAGAAAAATAAATAAATATTGCAAAAAAAAAGATACTATCTGAGACCTTTTGGATTCTGACATTATTAAGTAAGAAAGAAATCATGGTTTTGAAAACCATTTTTCATGGAGTGTCAAATACTACTGCTACAACTTCCCCCAACACACCACCAAATTATGCATACAACTTGAAGATACTACATTAATTCAGCATAACACATAGTTCATGCATCTTTACCTATACCAGAGGCAGAAGATAGAGCACGCATCAGACATAGTGAAAGCTGAAAGAGGAACTCTGCATCAGGAGCTACTGTAGATGCTGCACAACAACTCCAAGTATAAAAAATCGATTGTCTTCCTTGCTTATCCAAATTCGCACACATAATTACTGTTCCCTTTCATGTGATTATGCTAGCCTGAAGATGGAGCAGTGTACGAAATCAGTTCTGGTAATTCATCAATAGATCCTACTGCAGACAGGGAAATGCAATAAAAGGCAACAGACAGAATGGTGGCTCTGGAACTGCTATGATTGGGGCTAAAAATTTTTTTCATAATGTAATTGCAACACTGAGGGACACCTTAACCAAGGAGGACTTCCTGAAGTTGACAGACAGAAACAGAGGAATTTATAACGCCAAGAGATGCTAGCTTTGTTACACAAAGACTGAAAGATGAATACAAATAGAATCAACCTTAACTGTGACCGACAATGTTATTTGTATCTCTGCTGTAATCCAGATGTGAAGATAATAAGAACAGCATCTGTTAAGAGTCCAAGCTATTCAAAGGACTAAACAACCAACTGCTGCTGTAAGCACTGCAAAGCCTCCTTAATTAAAAAATCTCCATGTGATTAGACATGCTAATAACAATTTTTACTCTGGGTCAATTAATCGATTTGAAATATTCTTCTCTAGTCATTAAATTCAAAAATAAATATATGCATCATGAAAACACTAATCTCATATTATATGCGCAAGATTCTGCTTCTTCAAAGCTGTTGGCTGAAGCTATTATATGATCTTTTGCTATTTTGTGTAATCACTGGTGTTTTAAATTCTTCTGTACTGTTCCTGTATCACTGCATAGATAAATCCCCCATATAATTGTTATAATAATAAAAAAATATTGAGGTTACTTTCATAAATAGATAAGGAATATGCAGATATTCTCATTCTTTCCTGAACCATTAATGTAGGTTATAAAGACTTTGGTAAGCTTATTGGAATTAAGCCTCTGGGAAACATGCCCATACTGTTGGAATATATTGGGAATATTCTGTCTGCGCATGATGCAGATTCTCTCAAAACACAAGAAAAAGTGGACAGCTACATCAAAGAGAAAATTGTGGCATGCAAAATAGTTATGGTGATTCACATGACAATTAAATTGGGAGTCCAGCTAGAATCCTCTAAAAGCATATTTGTGATGGTCATAGAGGAGCTTTGGCTTTGCATGACATGTTTGGAGTAAGACTATCCACTATGTACCTAGTTTTACTCAGAAATGGCAATTTTGGATGCAGACATATTCAGAATGTAATTGGGTATATCTTTCTAATTTTTAAAGAGGCTCTAACATTAGCCCATAGTGTTAGTGGCAGCTGAACTGAGAGGCTGTCTCAATGCTAGCATAATAATCAAGAGTTAGTCTTGGGACTGTGTGCAAAATGTCTGTAAAGAGGTAGACAAGTATCAAAGTACTTCAAGTCATTAAACACTTCTGGAAAGTCTGGCCCTGCCTGAGAATGCTGATGTATCATGTTCATTAAAAACAGCACCAACTAACCAAACAGGCCAACCAGTCTGACTGGAACAGGTTGCCTAGAGAGGTGGCAGATGTCCCAGTCCTCAAAACTGTCAAGGACAGGCTGTATGGGACTCTGAGCAATCTGATCTAGTTGAAGATGTCCCTACTCATTGCAGGGGGGCTGGACTAGATGATCTTTAAAAGTCCCTTCCAACCCAAACTATTATATGATTAAAGCTCTAAATCAAAAAAATGTCCTTCCCCTAATACCTACTGCTTAAGGACAATGATAAAACATAAAGTTTATGGAATAACATCATAGAGTTTTGTCACCTCCTTGGCTTGAGAAAAGACTGAGCTAAAAAGAATTTAATTAGTCTAATGGTTTTCACATCTAAAGCAGTATTTAAGCTGTCCTCATAATATGCCAGACATTCACTATCCCTTACTGAGCCACTGTATCTTTAATCTTTAACAAGTTAATTGTGGCTGAAAATAAACTATGCCCTTATCACATTTGGAAGACAAATTCATAGCAATTGACTTAACTGGTAATAAGGCTCATAAATAGGCACTCCATCTGCTTCTGCATCAGCAGTGAAAGCCTTCATGACTAAACCTAATGTTAATAATGATGTCTCATTAATTATCACTTGTTGTTAAGGAAAAAAGTGATAACTATTTCAAACTTCTAGACAAAGGTCCCATCACTCAGTGTTAACCTGACTATTTAATTTACACCTTTCATCACAGCATTTAGATCTTCAACCTAAAACTGTAATTTGTAATTTAGACACTGCACTTCTTCAAACACACACTTTATATATGGAGATAGTGCTAAGCCATTGAATTAATTAGTCTGTATCTGTACAGCAAGGCATGCGGCGGCAGCTCTTCAGTTTAACAGGAGTGATACTAGATCTGAAAGAACAGCTAAATGTGAACCACCTGGGACAAGACTGGGCCTCAGACTGCCAAGGACATCGCTTTTCTAGCATGTGGGCTGTTGGCTGAGGATATGTGCTGCCTACTTCTCCCCTGGGGCAGAGACTTGACTCGGATCCTCATGGAGGCAGGCAGCCCAGCATGGGGCTGTGGCTGTGTGTGTGCAGGGTGTTCGTTGCTTGGGTCAGCTGAGGAAGGCAGCTGAACCTTACAAGTCAGAGGCATCTGTGACAGGATGGGTTTGCACATCCACTGCTCACCCAGAAGGGTGTTAGAAGCATGATTACTTCTTTCTCTGAGAATTTCAGGGTCTTTTGTGCTCATACAGTATCTCCCAATAGGTATTCTCATACCCTTATTAAAATTTATCTTTAAATGGTTCTGATTATTTAAAGATCTGATGGTTCCAAAGGATCTTTAAATAGATTCTCAATGGATCTAATGATTAAAATTATTCAATTTTTAGGTGGTTCCAATTAATGTTTAAGTGCTTGTCACCTGAAATTTTAATTTTCAAATTTTAATAACTCTTTTATTTATAATTTGATGTCACATAGTTGAGAAGTTTTTCCTTCATGGATGGATGAGTGTGGCCTTTGTAAATTTAAATATGTTTTTAGCATGTCTCTGCATGTGCGAGTTTTACCACCCTTAGAGAGGGTTCTCAGCTCTGTTCCCATAAACCCAACACAGGACTCAAGGAATCAGTTCAAACTATGGATAAGAAAATGAACATTTTCTGACAGCTGTGATTCAAAGAAAAAGAGGTGTAGAGGGATGTTAAAATTTAAATGACTACTCAGGGTGTTGTCTGTCATTGGCTTAGTAATTTCTGAAGCATTGCTGTCACATAACTTCTAGGAGGCTTCCTGACAGCCAGCTGATATGCAGAATGTCTATTCCATAGATAGAAATGTAGCTGTAACTACATTAGCAGTTTGCTGTTCACATTAGAGCTAGTATCTTACTGAGATTATATATATATCTGTTGAAAAAGAATCTTGAACAGTGCAACTCCCACTGACAACTGTTACTGTTTTACTGTTTTTCAACCTCTTCTTATGATAACCATTATAAAAATTGAACTGCACAAATAGCCTGACATTTCTTCCTATACATCAATTCATCAGGTTTATTTTCATTGATCACTTCTGTGAACCGTTCCAAAACAGTTCACACATACATAAGCAATTTCTGGTATATTATATGTTGGCACAGAGAAACTTTCAGTTTCAGTCACCTCAGATAAGGCTAATTCAGCAAAATGGGAATTATGAAGCCATACAGAAATGAACAGAACAGAGCAATGACATTCAAATACCCCTGCTGCATCCCTGCTGCAGGGACTCGGTCAAGTAGACAGATACTGAGAGAGATAGACAGACTCTAGATTTGGATAGAAAATTGTCTGTAAAGCTATAAAAAAAAAATCTACCCGGATGACAAGGCCTTTAGACAGGCAAAAGAATCTCCTTGTTTATTCAACTGTAATTTTAATCATGCTGAAGGAAAGGAAAATGACATTGCTTGAAAATTGCTTGAATTTACAAAAGATTTGATCCACAGAACCAGAGTAGTTCAAAATTGTGTATTTTCCTACTGGCAATTACACAATCTTTAGACAATATTGCCATTAAAAGTTTTCATCCCTGTCAGGGAAATGAATATTTTATCACAGAAAAATTGAAACTGTGCCTAATGAGACAGTGAAGAGACTGGGGAATTTCCTCAAGTGCTGATTAACAATTTCATGTAAAAAAAAGCCCCAAAACCCAAACAACAGATGGTACAGAATTATTTTTCTGATACAAGTCATTCAAGTGAAGAACAAAATAATTTTGCCTTTTTTTAACCCTGAGAAACTGGAACTTGTTGCTCTCTGTTTTTTAAACCAAATAACATACCTTTTGCATATTACACACATTTTGCATATTCAAATTAGGAGCTAATAGTGGAAACAACTCAAAGCATCATTCACTCAAATACCCAGCTGGGACAGAGCAGGGCAATTTTTTGAGTACTGTTGCCAGAGGAATATAGAGAAACTTCCTGCAAACTTAAACTTTTTATAAACTTTAATAAGTGAAAATAATTGGCCCACATAAAAAAAAAAATTATAAAAAGAAACATTGACAGTTTACATCAATTATTTAAAAATAAACTAAATCTAACCATAAAATTATACTAGTATTTTCCAGACATAAAGAAAACTGCATAGCAATGAAGTTAATGTTCTGATTTTTCACAAGCTTTAAAAAGAGGTGCGGGTCTCAGCACCTTTGAAGGAGAGCCACAAAGTCCTACCTACAATACATACTGTTAATGTTTCATTCCTCTGAAGTAAGAAACATGTTACTGGTGTTATCATAATACCAAGAAAATTTTCTTGAGGATTAACAAAAAAAGAGCTCCATATTTTATTTTGTTGTACACAAGAAACACAGAAAAGATTAAATTCAAGTTCAGGAAGATGTTGCTGCTAATGAGATTTTTGTTTTATTTTGAAAGACCTATGTTACAGAATTGTTCATTCTCTGAGGAAGAACACAAAATGAACACAATGTTATTCAACAAAAACAAGCTTGTAACATGTAGGATTACTAGAACTGCCCTTTCCAATCTGGGTCTTAAAATGGATGGTGTTCTTTGGTAAATAGAAGAGATTTCAAATACTATTTAGCTTCAGGGACAAAACCCTTTGGGCAATGAATATGGATGTTCACGTTGTGTAACACGAAAGACAGGAAAAGGTTCTCAACATGAAAGTGGTTAGCTGGAAATCCTGTGATGGACAGCATAACTATCCAACTAGACATAAATTAGGAAATTAATTGTGCAATTCTTACAGCAATTAACTACTTCCTTCGAAAGAAGAAATCTTTCTGAAAATTAATTGCTCAAAAGTGTCCTTAATCACGCCAATGGCTGGCTGACTCACTTGCATGCTTGCCTGGAACAAAGGAAGCTCAAACCCAGTTTGTTAAAACATAGCCTGTTCAGGGATGAGATGTATTCTGTCCCCATGTGAGACATACCCTGCTAGGCTGACAGAAAACCAGTGTCAGGAGACTAGAAGAAAAGTCAGTAAGCACAACCCTGACATCATGGCCTAGAGTTTACAGTAGTCAGTAGCTTAGGAAGGGGAGTCTGGAGTCTAGTTCTTGGTTCTTAACCACTTCTGTACATTTTAGTTTAAGCAGGATCAAGCAGGAATAAAAAAGAAAAAAAAAAGCAGCTCTAGAAGCATCTGTGAGATGTTTGGGTCTGCCTTCCCTCATGTTCGTACAGCTCCTGAAAGAGCAAAGTCCTGTTTCTTGCTGCTAGTTTACGTGTGAGCACTGCAGAAGCAGTAACAGGATCAGGCTCTTGGCAATCACCAAGAATCTCCGCTGCAGGAAGTTTTTGTTACTTATTTGCCCCTTCTGGACCACTGACAACCTGCACACTCAAGAAAGTGTTAGGGCTGTGCATGGATTTTGAAAGCCCTATGAGAGCTTCAGCAGACATGTCCCTGGGAAGACTCTGGCTATTATCTAGAACCAATGAAACAGAGCCACAGACCTGAGCACTGCTACATGCTGTCACACGGCTAACTAGACTCCTGGTATACTTTTAGCTTAGGCCAGCTTGCATTATTCCACACAACACTTGACACAGTTTGGGGTTAGCACAGGGCAGAGACCATTCACAGTAGGTGATGTGAATGCAGCCACTCTGTTTTTTCCCCCTATGAGGGAAAAGACTTCAGCTGTATGGAAGAAATCTGTGCCATGCCAGTTGGTCCATTTTTCACAGTATAGATAGTCTTTTGCCCTCACTATGTTATCATGACTTTTTATAGCTATCACTTCTCTTTAGCCTAACTTTTTTCCTTAATGTCTTACCAATTTATCAAGTCACTGAGAAAGAGGCCCATGAGGGAACCTGAGAGTGTGTGTACACATGAAATGCATCCTTAGTTACCCACTGAACGGTCTGGAAAGCTATGGGGCAAATTTTGGTTTGGAGACAGGCAGAATCATAAAGTAGAACAACTTTTTAATCACAGAACATCATAAGAGCTGCTACTCAGTAACTGATCTTAAGTATAATATCCCATTGCTGTCTTGCATACAATGTCAGCTACAGCACACTCCCATAGTCCTATATGAATTTCTTATTCACATAGTCCTGTTGAGGACCATAAATTCTCATGCTAAATTGATAACTACCTTTTTTAATTGTTCAAGGAATGGAAAGATAAGAAAGAAACCCATGCCATATTTTTTATTTTTCTTCTCCCTCCAGTTCTTCCCAGTGCTCTGTGAAGTTACATGGCTTCTAGGCATTAATAACCACAAGTAAGTTTACTAAAATCTCTCAAAATGGAAATAAACTATTTGCAATGGTTCATCCCTCTGCAACACAAAAGAATTGTAGTTGAGCATTTTGGACAGAAACCACCTTATTACGTCAGCTTTATATCACTGAAGCTCTGGGAGCAATACAAAGACATAGTGAGAGACAAGATCCAGCCTCCCACCTGAAAAGCAGTTCAATAATGTCATTCACATTTTTCAAATCAGAGCTCTTTAGAACTGAAAAAAAGAAAAACCAACCAAAAAATAACTTACCTCCAATATATGAGAATACCCACAAGAATCACTAGACAGATAAAAGTCAGGGCTGATACGACCACAA
This sequence comes from Podargus strigoides, assembly GCA_028020825.1. Lineage (NCBI taxonomy): Eukaryota > Metazoa > Chordata > Aves > Caprimulgiformes > Podargidae > Podargus > Podargus strigoides. Next base: position 145,947,811 of record CM051663.1, on the reverse strand, counting down.
GTGGTATAACTGTCTTCTTCTCTGATTCCAGACTCTCAGCTAGACCGATACGAGACTCATGGCTACTATTACTTGCCTCTGCAGTCAGAGAAAATTGAAACAGTCCATGTTTAAATTCTGGCAAATGCACAACACAAGTGAACGTGTCTTATAATGAGGCTACTTAATACCACTTACCTCTGTTTTTTACTATGCACTGCAGAAAGTATATACATTTGCAAACCAGCTTACAGAAAATAAGCAGATAGAGGGTAAAGCAAAGTGTTCAAGCTTATGTGGCTCAGCCTTCCAGCAGTGGAGACTTCTCTTTGTAAGAATAGCAGATTGTTGTTAAAATATAGGAGAAGAAAGCTTTTTATTTTCATCGGTTTATTAGCTGAAAGCCAACTGAGTTAAGGAATCTAAATATATAATAATGGAATGTGTAAAGAACACTTATGAAATGCAAATCCCTTCTCTAACAGATTAATAGGAAAACTTTCTTACAACAGTCCCTATGTGCTTGCTGTATTGCACTTAAGACTTCTCTACTTTAATACATTGTCCAGTCTGTAACTTGCCTTATAGCTACACCTTCCTTCCTTTGAATCCAATTGCAGAACTTCTTCCCGCAACTATAATTAAATTTCCTACCTCCATCTTTACAGGCAATCAAATTATTATTGAGATCTTGTCTAGATTTCACATTTCTGTCAGCCTTGTAATGCTGGATGACAGAAATATTTGGGCATAGGAATCTGTATGAAGATTAAAACAATATATTTTATAATCTCATTAAAATAAGGGAACACAATGGCGGATGAGACCAATCCTGCATTTTTAACTTTGGTCACACCTCAAAAAGTAAACACTGTAAAAACTGATTTTGACACAAAATGACTAATTCCTTTCAATATGTGTCATTTACTGTGATCTGTGACCCTTATGAGTTAAAATACAGAAACAAACACTTCTGCACTTGTTAGAATTAAACTCCTAGATTTTCTAAGAATGTTTTCTGCTTTTGTGAACAGGAAGCAGAATTTTGCTGTCTAGAAATCAGCTGCACTCCACTGGGATTGGTCAAGGGACCAATTCTACATGAATAAAAAGCTTTCAGACAAAAGGGATAATGGAGTTGTATCTGAAAAAAATAAAAAGACAACAAAGCATATGTCCTAATTATGATGTCAAAAACCAAACAGCTTCACACAGTACAGATTTCCAGGCAGCTCTCTGCTTCCATTTTCTTGAGTTTAAGGGCTTTCAGGGCTTTATATGCAAAAAGGTCTAGGCTCTGATCTTGCAAGCATCTTCTTCGCTTTAGTTCAAAGTACTCAAACAACCAAATCAACCACTACTCTTCAAATCCTGTAGCTTGATGTGATTGCAGGCACAAGTTGCCTCTGACATATCTGTCCCCAAGTTTCTGGCTAGTAGGCTAAAATCAGTATTTCCTATTGATTTCAAAAGAAACTACATGTTGAGAGATCAGAGTATGACCCCTTTGAAGCATTCATACTTGCTCACCCAACTCCAGACTAATTCACAGCCTAAAACCCAGTCTTATCTGTGTGATGACAAGGTTCTTTCAAATTGCATGACCAAATCCTATCAGCACTCCTTCCATGGGGAATGAAAAGTAGGTTTCTCCCGTAACAGGAGGTTTCTTGCCTACTTGGCCATCACTCCAATGATGGCAGCTGAAAAGGCAGTCTCATCTATAAAGAAGATTTCTTTGCTCTCTAACAATTGATATGTTTGGAACCTCTACATATTTCTTTGCATTAATTTATCTTATGTTTTGTAACAGAAGTTGAAAGGTTTAGGTAGCCACAGAGGTCTTATGGAGAAAGCCCTAGTTCAGAACAAGCATAAATATGCATTAACATTGACAGAGACTGCGAAAAGTTTAAATGACATTTTTTTCTGTAACAGTCACAACAAAAAGACATTTCATTGACTTCTGGTGAATTCACTGTAATGTCTAAATAAGTTCTCAGCTGGGGATTTTTTTTGTTTGCTTCATTGCTTTATAATTAAATTAAAGAAAAGATGTCTTTGATTTACAGGACACCATGTTAGACATGTTCACGTTGAATTTTCAATTTGTTAAAAGACAATATTTGGCATCATTTATTGGAAAAAATAATGTACATGAAATGATACTGTATAGTGTCTTTCAATAATATCTAGAAGACAAACCCTAAGTCTGTTCTACTCCTCCTCCAGTCATGTATAATCTTTTTTAATTACTACCAGTAACAATTCAAATGGCACCCATTATGTAAACTATAAATCTCTTATGGTAACAGTCATTCACATTAGTAATCTAAGTTTTGAAATACTGATTTTCTTCTTGCTGATTTTTAAAGAAATGTTATGCATTCTACATAACATGGTAACTACTTACCTACTGAACTAATTCACTTATTAGCTCAGTTTTATAACACCTACCTTGTAGGGCTCCTTCAAGATGTTTTCTAATTTATTTCAGTATGTTTTCTATTTTATTTTAATTTTTATTTTCTATTTTTCTAATTTTATGAGTCCCAACTACACAGAATGTCAACTTACCACCTTTTCATATTAGTTTTCTAATTTCTAATTGCTCATGAATCATATGACCTCACGTGATTTAACTGTGCATTTGGAGGAATGTGCTGAATATTTCACATACTTTGCAGATTCCATTCCTTAATGGATTTAGTTGGATGATACTGCCCTCTACAGATGCTGTGAGTACTTAATGGAAGTTCAATTTATTTTCTAAAATACCCATTTAACCTTGGTTGGTGGGTTAAGTTTTTTTTTCATAGATATTGTTTCTAACTTTACTCTTGGATTTTTCAATACCCTAACAAGAGGCAATGCAAATTATGTAACTGAATACTTCAAGTTTTCCACAAATCATTTTTAAATACAAAGGAAATGCATTACCAGGCTTTTATCTAGATGAGGTTCAGTTTTGCCTTCTAACCTTATCCTTGAATCACAGGTTACAAATACTCTCACTGACTTTAAGAGGACGAAATAGGAAAATAGCACTAAATATAAACAGGTACAGGAGAACCTGGCTCTAAGTATTTTAAAAATACGTAAATATGGCACAGAAAGTCTGCATCTCACTGAAATCTGAAGGCGGCATACAGAGCAAGAATGAAAATGAATGTTTTTATGAGTTAAGATGAATCAGAATAAAACTGAAGCATCTTCTTCCTTGCTCAATACATCTTAAAAATACAAAACAAAACACAAGGAGGAAATGTGCTCCTGTAAGTTAAAAAAACAGAATCTCAGAGGTATGTTTCCTCTGGCAGTTTCGCCTAGTGTGTTTCCATAAGGGCAGTACTTGTCTTTGTATAGAGAACTTACGTCCCTTATCTTTAAAATTAAACAATTAACATTGAAACAAATTCTGGTTTAGATTGTGCACCACCCAACTTCTGCTGACAGTACACAGCCATCCAAAAGCAGAACAGGAATCTTCTTCCTGAAGAATATTTCAGGTGCAGTTTCAAATAGCCAGAAGTAGCATTCGCAAGATAGCCAGCTCAGCATGCACCCCCATGCACTGTTCCCCAGTGCTTCCTTAATTGCACCCACTGGCACTGTTATGTTCTCCTTTTAATATATGTAGATAAACCTTCTCACTCTCTATGGCACAAAAGTATCCCCTCACAGCTTTTTATGATATTCTTTACTTATCCATAACTAACCTGCCTCAGAGATGTTGAATACTGATGAGTGATCGCTAGTAACAGACGAGGCTGATGACTGTGATGATCCAGGATTTAATTCTGAGTTACCTGCTTCAACTGCCCCTTCAGTGTCTCTCTCATTAAGGTCAGGAAAACTGAAATCTGTTGAAGTTTCATTATCATTAAGGCTATCTGAGGTACCTTGGCCAGAACCACTTTCTTCATCACTTGTAAAAACAGCCCAAGACTTAGACTCTGATGTCTTTTGCAATGGGACACTAGCAGTTTGCATGTGGTTCTCCAAAACCGTCGAGTCGTTGTGCTTCTTAGGTATCGTATTTGCTGTCAAAGTTGGTACGAATGTATAATTAAGTCTGTCCATGGAGTGATTCATCTGACTGTCTGATGCAGCAGCTGAAATTTTCTCTTCTTCAGGTTTCTCAGAATGTGAGCTTACAATTTGGTTACTCTGATCCTTGTTATTATTAGCCTTTGTACTTTGTTCCTCTACTATCATATCCTGAGCTTCTCTATGGGAAGTGCACGAGATACAGTTACTTATAGGGAAGCCATCGTCATATTCATCGTAGTCATCCTCAGCTACAGAAGGCCACAAATCAGTACTGGACATGATACTGGGAGACAACCCAGAGGATTCTCTAGAAGGAATCAGCAACTTACTCAAAGTTACAGGGATCTCACTTTTGGGAGGAACAGCCGTAACAGAAATATGTACATTTGGTAAAGGAAGAGTGTGACGAATGGACAAGTCAGAATCAGAAACAACTGCAGGCACATGAACAGGATCAAAACCAAATGCAGAACTTGAAGACACACTGGCAGCCTCACTTTGTTCAAAAACACTTGAAGAGATAGGGTTGTCTGCAGGAGTAACTACATGTGGTAATGTATCACCTGTTAGGAAGGGAGTTGTCACGGCATTTGCTGCTTGTGGGGGAAAGGCATTTGTATTTTCTAAACTGGTCGGCTGGAATGAAACATCGCTACTGTACAATGAAGGCATAACCTGCTGAACATCTTCACTGTTAAACAAACTGGATGAAACATATTCCTCACTTGCATAAGAAACAGATAAACCTTGAAGTGATGCTGTGGGCTTACTAAAAGTGTTTGACAACATATCAGCAACGGAAGGTGCAGATGGAGAATGCAGCATGGTTTCAGTTGCAGCAGAACCTGGTGCCATTTGATGCAGCATTTGGTCAAATGTAGAACTATCTTTATGAACCCTGGAGCTTTCAGCCAATATCGGATCACTAGGCACAACTGCAGCCCTGTTAAGCAGAGTGCCATTGCCAGAAGATTGGAAGGATTGCAGTAATGCTTCATTATTTAATGCAGCTGAGATCTCATAAAAGTACGGCTGAGTCGAGGATAAAATTTTGCTATAAGCAGGGGCAGAGAGAGCTTGATTTGAGCTTGCACTAAGCACAGGTTTAAGCAAAGTGTCGTCAAAGGCTGGAGGTGTAACATGCAAAGGCTGAACGGAAAGATGATTTTCTGTAAGTTTACTAATATCATGATCAAATATCTTAGTAGTGGGAAAAGCAAGAGAGACTGGAAGGATTCCCTTTGTGCTAGAAACAGGAAGTGGGCTTTCTTGCAGAGACGTATTCTGCTTAATTACATCATCATTAGAAACAGATGTGGAAAGTTCAGGTATCACTTTACTTTCAGCATTGGAAGCCATCTCAGTTAAAGAAGAGGAAATTTGCAGTTCTCTCTCATCTCCGTGTATAACATTACCTTTTTGAAGCATCTTATTAACATCACTAAACCCAGATGATTCATATGTAATTTCATCTACAGAATCAGAGGAAGAAACATTAAGTACCGTCAAAGTATCTGTATCAGGCAAAAGGGACTCACTACCAGAGTACGCTTCAGACCAATCCATATCACTAGATAGAGAGCGTGTAGGCTGCAGCAAAGTATCAGCTTGTGATATTACAGAAGAAGGTTTATACACCAGTACATTGTTATAGCTGCTAAATAAAGGATCTTGACGAAATACGTCAACAGAATCATGCACAAATTCTGTGGAGTCATAGGAAACAGTAAAGCTTTGGAGGGAGCCCACATTACTAGACAAAGCATAAGGAAGTTCAGACATTGTAGACAGTACATGCATATTTAAATCACTGCTGGATGGTTCAACTTGAGAAAATATGTGAGTTCTATTATGACCAAATATCAGTGTCTCTGAAGCAGCATGAGTCTGATGTGATACCACATCAGCATATTGAGCAAGGCTTGGCTGTATTAATGGATCACCCTCTGCCAACGTCAAAGAAGCATGCAGGGACACCTTATCGCTTGCAACAGCTGGAGTAGCACTTTGTGGAAACATTTGAGAAACTGTATACAGACGGTGAAACATTTTACTACTGGAGGAAGCAGAGGAAAATGTAAGCAAAGGTACATCATCATAGGAAGACAGGGTGGGTTCAAATGACACATCAACACTGGGAAATACAGGTGTAGCATGCAAGGTCACATCACTATCTGATGCAGCAGGGGTAGTGTCGAGCATCTGAGAGTCAAACAATAAAGGGGTGACTAGAGGAAACACTTCACTACTGTAGGAAGGTTGAAGAGGTATCTCACCATTATAGACTGGTTGAGTTGTCTGAGAGAGTACCTCACTGGCAGCAGAAGCAGAACCATATTCTCCAGAGCTTGAAGAGATAGAGTGAGGTGATAACTCAGCAGAGGAGAAAGCAAAGGTAGAATAATGTGGCAATTCTAAATCCGCATCTGAAGTGTCCCGTGAAACCACTGGGCTGCTGGAATAGGGCACTGTAGCTGGCTGTAATCCCTCTACATAAGCATCAGTATAACTTGTCTGAGACAATTGCCTGCTATCCGATGTATCAACAGATTGAGCTGTCAGATCTGTAGCATTATGAAACCATACATTTCCATCAGTGGAAGAAGTATGCCTTGGAGGCTCATCAGAGCTTGAGGATGCTACATCTTCTGAGACATACTTAACGGAGCCTTGGGAAAGAACATCATGCATGCTTATTTCTGGGCTTCCTGAAGGAAGAGTGTCTTCTTGGGAGGTATCCTCTGTAACCAGCTGTGCTGAAGAAGTGGTAAGAACCGAACTCCAAAAGTCATCAGGTTCCCGATGAGGTTTAAAAGGAGACAATAAGAAATCTTCATCACCATGGCCAGTAGTGGTTAATCTTGTTGGTTCAGTGCCTGAAGAAACGTATATGTATTCTTCTTCTACACCTTTGGTGGAGTCAATGAGTTGAGGAGGAAGTCTAGTAATTGTTCGGGAGTCCAAAAAAGGATTTTCTTCTTCTTCAGAGATTTCACTAACAGGTGGAGAAGTAGGGTAATAAACTGCTTTGAAAACATCATCCTTACCATGTAATTCTTCTCTTGTTAAGTATCTATTTGTTTTAGCTTCATTGGGTTTTGTTCCCATTTTTCCTTTACTGTAGCTGGATGTAGTCACCTGGAAATCTTTCCTCCTTATTTGGTTTATTGTACTGTCAGTGCTAGGAATCACTGCAGTTTCTTCATCCCCCTCTGTTTCCCTTTCATCAACTTCATCCTTTGAAAAAATATCATACCCGAAGACAATTAAAATTGCTTATACATACTGTACACAAATGAAAAGCAAAACCACAATATTTTTCTAGCTCCACAGAAACACGAGAGGCAAAACATGACAAGACTTGAGAATACTGTTAGTCTTAATGCAAAATATTTAGCTGCAAGAACAGGTATTCTCTTCTCTCTTGAAAATATTACTTATTTGCAATACAAACAAAACCCACTCATGGTATTTATTTACTTCATTAAAAAAGTTCTACTTCTTTCCTAATAAAATGCAATTGTATATGCAGTACACATAAATAAAATGTTTTGCTATCAGAATGTCTTAGAGATTTGCAGCAATATCCTGATGATGATTGAGTTGTCATAGTAACACAATTTGTAAAATATATTTATGACCTGTCCTTAAATCTGCTGAATCTTCAAGAGTTTTCTGGAAAAGAAGACTTCAGGACAGTCAGCATGGCTGTAACAGCATCACAAGTGTTGTGAGTGATACTGTCTAGTCCCTGTTATGACTCTTTGTATGCTGAACATGAATAATAATACTTTGTGAAAAAACTCTTGATAGGGTTTCAACTTTTAAGAACAGATCCAAAAAGAAAAAAAAACAACCCAAAAGTATGTGCCCAGATACAATCAGGATTTAGGCAGACCTTAAGGATCTCAGTTTAAATCTTTTTATTTTCTCTCCAACTTTCTGTGCCCCAAATCTAAAAACATAATGTGGAAGCACTAACTTGCTCAGCAGGCACTGTCGTTCTGACCTACACACAGCAGCGCCTGCAGCTCTATGCTGCGCCCCCACTTAGAACTGCACTTGAGCCAAACAAACTGTACGAGCACAATGCTACAGAGTAGACTGAGGGGCACTTTCAGTCCCTTTCTGAAGGGACTTGATTTGATAAGCACACAGAGCCCTAAGAGACACCAGCAGGAGCTTCTCCTAAAATACAATTTCAACTCTTCTCTCTTGAAGATAACTGTTTGGTGATGTGGTAACAATACCCCTCTGTTTTTATTCAAAAGCATAATGTTGAGAGAAAACACCCAGAAGATAGGAGACCGGGATACCGTTTTCAGTCTGAGAAATCCCATTTCCACTATATTCTAGGCTGAGCAGATATCCCACTCCTGCACTGAAGTGAGCAGGGCACAGCAGAGAGCACTCGGCTAATACGAGTTGTTAGCTTTTACTCAGTCTCACCAGAGCGAATCACTGAATCACAGAATGGTAGGGGTCGGAAGGGACCTCTGAAGATCATCTAGTCCTAGAGTCATCCTAGAGCAGACCACACAGGAACACATCCAGGTGGGTTTTAAATGTCTCCAGAGATGGAGACTCCACAACCTCTCCGGGCAGCCTGTTCCAGTGCTCTGTCACCCTCACAGTAAATAAGTGTTTTTTTATGTTAAGACTGAACCTCCTGTGTTCCAGTTTGTGCCCATTGCCCCTTGTCCTGTCACTGGACACCACCAAGAAGAGTCTGGCCCCGTCTTCCTGACACCCACCCTTGAGATATTTATAAGCATTAATGAGATCCCCCCTCAGCCTCCTCTTTTCCAAGCTAAACAGACCCAGTTCCCTCAGCCTCTCCTCATATGGGAGATGCTCCAATCCCTTCATCATCTTAGTGACCCTGCGCTGGATTCTTTCTAGTAGCTCCATGTCCCTCTTGAACTGGGGAGCCCAGAACTGGACACAGTACGCCAGATGAGGCCTCACCAGGGCAGAGTAGAGGGGGAGGAAAACCTCCCTCGACCTGCTGGCCACACTCCTCTTAATGCACCCCAGGATGCCATTGGCCTTGTTGGCCACAAGGGCACATTGCTGGCTCATGGTCAGCCTGTTGTCTACCAGGACTCCCAGGTCCTTTTCCCCAGAGTTGCTCTTCAGCACCTCCAGAGTGAGGGCTTTAACCACTAGACTAGAGCTGTGCTTCACGCTGCAGTCTCTTTTTTGTACCAGGAACACCCAGCGTACTCACGCAATATGAGGGACCTCAGATATGACTTGGATTTCATTCCAGGGGCCAGATAGCTAAAATGTAGGGAGAGCAGCAGCTAAACTGCATGTCTTCAAACCTGGACTGAACAGGCCCTTGTTTCTGCAAATCTACTCTCTGAAAGGCAAGGTCTGCACTTTTAAATGTTCATGGTTCAAGTAAAAATTAATTGACAATAATCTAGATACACAGCTTACATCAACAGAAAAATAACTGTATTACTAGTTACTCAGTGTACATGAATACAAGGGAGGGTAAATAGACAGGTAAGCACAGTCTGCCTATTTAACTAACAAGAACTTGCCACTTAGTCAGAATATTGTGGTCATAGATTGAAACAATAAAATAAAAATTCTGAGGGATTACTTGATACAAATGTAGGTCTTACTGAAGGAATTGTCCATGTCTGTATTAGAGACTGTTAAAAACTTAATTGGGATATTTTCACCTCTCTCCTCGCTGGTCTGCCAGGCATCTAGTTACCAAATATGAAGTCTGCAGAAGGTATCATAACAACATCCAAAACTGTGTAAAATAGAGCTATACTGCATACTGTAAAGTCTAACTTGAGTTCAAGAAGTAAGAGTAAATGACCTCCAAGAATTTTAGAATAACTATTAAATTCAACCCATAGCACACTGATAGCAGACACACATGAATCTCACTCCTCAGCACAACTGCCTTCCTCCCTTCAGTTTACTCCACACTAAGACCATCATAAGCAAGCCCAAGTCAGACTTCTGTTTAAACAAACTAAAAAGCCTAACACTGGGTGACAGCTTTGATTCTGCTAAATGAACAATGTTGTCAGATTTCACTTGGAGGTGACAGTAACTTGATGTCCCATTTTCAAAAATATTTAAGCATATCCTGTGATATCCCTTACTTCTTCATGTATCTCCAGCCCCAGAAAACTAGATAGTGAGGTATCTCTAGAGTTATCTAGAGAGAAATATAGCTGAAAGAGAAGGTTGTATATGCATATACATGCATGTATATATAAATGCAGATAATACATTAAGTTGGTGACATAGTTTTGTAAATTTTCAAAGAATATCAGTTCAATTTAGTTGAAATGCATGTATTTGAAATACTCTTAAACAAAAAAAAAAGAATGCTATACCTCATATTCTTCAGTTTCATTCAGTTCAGGAATAAGGTCAGCCTCTATAAAACAAAAATACATACCATATCATCCAACATTTTAAATTCACAGAATTATTAATTCTGCAAGGACTCAACTGATTAGTTAACATGTTTATTGAGACCCAGTCTAGATGTTTTATAGGATTGTGTTTGGAGAAGTGGCTAACCACCTGGGTTGAGGACTATATGTAAAGGTAGCTATGCTCATCTAGATACGACATATTCAGCCACAAAGATTTTGCCTGGCTTTAATTTGATACTGGAGCATATGTTGGATCTGCGCTGAGGAACCACATCCTGGTCAGGAAGAAACAAGTTTCTGAGAATGTTTTCAATGAAAGTACAGTTTAATGAGAAAATACAGAAGAGAAAAAAAAACCATAAGTCTGGGAATCAACTATTTCTCTACATCTAAGCTGAAAGCTCTGAGGATATTCTTGTAAATGTTCTGTTCTGTAAATTTCATACAGCAAATTGCTCAGCTGTGCACTCAGGCTGGAGTTAGGTACCAGCACAACAGCCCTGCCATCATATTCAGCATGCAGTAGGCTGCCTGTCTCCACTGGGGCAGACCAAAGAGACCCACCCTTTCTCCAGTCCAGTGCATAAGGCCTTCTTCAAACTCCTGCTACACTTGGTTACATGTAAGGATATGAATGCAGTTGTATTCCGTTCAACAAAAAGTCCCTAACAAACAGGTACTGGATGCCCTGTGAAGAACTACTCTACAGGCTTTTGAGGTCTCCCCACTTTGCATATCTAAGTAATAGCTGGAGCAGGATCAAGAAATGAATCTCCTACAGCCCAAGTGAAAATCCTCTCTAAGTTTAGAGGTAGTCTCTCACCTTTCTCTTTGTCTTTTTGGCCAAATTATACCTCTGACGGTGGTCAGCAAGAAAGGCTTTAAAGCAGGTTGCAAGGAACCTACAAATCTCTGGTAGGAACTGGCTTAGGCCTCCAGGGATGAAATCTAATACCCCTTCCACAGCATTAACATATCTCACTGCTCCTGCAGTGCACAGAAAGGTCCATTCCCTTTCTGAATCTTTCTAAGGCCTTCTTCTAAGCAAGTTTCTAGTGCTCTGTCTGTACACCAGTGCTAGCACGTATTGTGAGGCTGGTTTGCACAATGTGAAAATGCCAGTCCGTTAGCCTGGGCAGTGATTCTAAGAATAGCATCACACAGAGCTCCATGTCTGCATTTCCTCCATGATTCCCAAATGAAGCTTTCTCAATACACAAGTATAAGAATGGCACCTTTACACTTCTCATGTCTGCAAGGTCAGATGGGGATCTATGACTTAATTTGTATTCTCTCTGGTTTCTCCACTTCTACCTCTCAAAACAAATTGAGACATGTATTACAGGCAACATACACTAGATAAAGTTTATCATGCTAACAAGCTTAAACATTTTTATTTGTGCAGATAGAATAGCATGCAAATAAATTTTGACTAAACAATCCCCCACAAAAGTTTCACAAATTGTTCTTTTGCAATAAATTTTTATAAATTACCAAGTACTGAATTAACCTTTCATTAACAAGATAGAGAAAAATTATCTTACCTCTGACTCCTGGAAGCCTAGGAGGCTCCGGGGCAGGGTGGGGAGGGGAGCAGAGGGGAGGAAGGGGTGGAGAAGGTGATAATGACATTCCCTGGCTTCTCAATGACAGAAATCAAACATTGTAGACATTAATTTAGCAGTCTTTCCACAGTAGACCCTAACCATGTATTATGCACTCAACAGACTTCTCTGCAAAATATTTTTAATACAGAGAAATGCTATCTATTCATTCTGTGGTCACTATTCTTGAGCTGAGCTTTAATTAGATTTAATTGGAAAAGTAAAATATGTTGATTGTGCTGGAGTGTACTATATGGTATGCGCCCTCAAATTCCACCAGCAGAAAACTACAGTTCCTTGCTCTTGTCTTCAGGGAGAGGCATTAACATACATATATAGTTCTATATATTAAAAATATTTATATATATTAACAACACTAAATCTTTAGGCATTTTTGAAAGCCTATATAAATTTAGTTGGTCACAGAAAATGCATTTGTCAAATGCATTAGAGACACACACTTACAGAAGTTGCATTTATCCTGTTGCTGAGTTTTTGATTTGACAGCAGGTTATAGAAATATGCTAACATCCCCCAGCCAAGGAGAAGAACCTCCCATTCCAAAAAACAACCCATTGATGTAGGTTGATGAACAGGCTTGTTTATTTTTTATGGAACCACATGTTGATTATTCTATAGCTTACATTTTAAAATAAAATAACTAGTTATAAAATTCTGAAGAGGTCTTTTCCATAGTCCATTTTAATGACAGATGATGAAATGACAGAACAAAGACAAAGAAGGTAACTACTTCCCTGTACTTAAATTCAATGCAAACCTTTAAAAAAATTTCTTAAAACAATCTGATTTGTAATTGTAGAGTAATGTGCACAACAGAAACTGTTCTCATTTCTGTACTATCTCACGTAATAAATGGCATGGCAAGAACAAAAGTAAAGCCTGTTTCTTCTGATTAAATTAGTTTTCATATTTCTACATCCATCAGTACAAAATTAGAAAAAAACCCATCCCCTAAATGAAACATCTAACATATGCTTAGTGGTGTTTAGGACAAAAATCACTCACAAAGACAAGTTACAAAGAAATAGCATAGTTAGACCCTGACAGAGCACTGCTGACAGCATAAGCTGCCATGTGGGACACAGCATTTGAGAGCCTTATCCAAGTATGTTTTTTTTTGATACACATCAACTGAAGTCTCCACAAAGGAAGATGAGAGAAGAGATTTTCTTATATTTCGTTTCCTGTATCAGCAAAAGCATGTAAGTAACACTGGTATTAACTGCACAACAAACTACTGCAGAACTTTCAGAGCTATACAGATGTTATCTAGAGAGTCAAAGCACGCATTTGGATAGCTATCCAAAATCCAACTCTAATAGCAAATGAAAAATTGGTAAATAAAGGTTGGACTTTTATCAAAGCTGACTATAACACTACGTACATGATTCCTTTCATTTTCAATAGAGGTTGTGTAGCTACATTGTGATGGGCATCTGGTGACTTTTACTAAACAGAAACAATTTTAATGTGCATGTACACTATAACACAAGACAAAAGGCTGCCACTCTGAACAATTTAGGAAAAACCTGAAAAGCAGAGTTCTCAGCTATGATCATTTGCCCAATGTCATAGCAGAGATCCTGAGGGTTCCACAAACCGAGGCAGGGAACATGGCCCAAAAAAAGTCCTTCCTTTTATGAAGCACTGCTGAGAAGAACAGGGTTTAGACTTGGTCTGTGGATCACCTGGGGCCTGCAGAGCCCTCACTAACCTCTCATGGAAGACACTCAGACAGGGTGAGGAAAATGCAGGAGAAACGCTCTCTCTTGAAAGCATCTCAAAAAGAAGAGGCTAAAACAATGGTTGTGAGTTTTTTTGAAGACCAGACTTGTGTTGCACAGTGTACTGAAACTTCGCTCTTTAAAAGTGGCCACTCCAAGGGCAGGATTCTTCCTGGAAAAGGGCCCATCTAATGCTTTCACATGACTCACGCCTCACTTTAGCTCTTAACATGAAGATTAATTGATCTGGAGGTGACTGCAGTGAGTTTCCTCTTAATTAAACTGGCTTACACAGAGTAATTCTTGAAAATGAAAGTTTTAGTTTATGCTTTATGTGAGTCAATTTTATTTCATGTCTTCATGGTGAAGATTACTTTTCTTTCATAAATTCAGAAGCAGGAGCTCCAAGAAATCTCCTTTTGCCTCAAGATCTATAAAGCAGATCACAAAACCAATTTGATGTTATGGTTGTAACCAGCAAGTTGCTCTGAACAAATCTTTTTCACTAGATATCTACAGTCTTGTATCTGTTGTTTAATATTTGCAATATTAAAATATTAAATATGAAAATATTTTTAATATTTGCAACAGTTAATTCAGATGTAAGTAATTAGTAAAAGTAAGTATGCAAAAATATTAATATTAGAAATGAATGGAAGGTTTTTTCATATTTTTAAATTATATCCATGTTTGGGACAGCATCTATAAAACTTTATCTATAGGGCAATGTACACCCACAGTACTCATGCTAATTACACGGGACTGATTTTTCCCTGAATCTTCCTCTTCCAATGCTTTCAGATGTACTGCTGTGGAAGTGTTAAAAAAAAAAAGAACACAAAGTACATTTAATAACTTTGCGTCAGTTTCAGATAGGAAGCATCCCAAACAAACAGCTTTTCTGCAACAAGCAAATACTCATCTTTGTATTTAATTTTTATTCACAGACTTCTCCCTCTGTTTATTTAATTATTTTTAAATTTAAAATATCCTTGAAACACTTCTTTTCACCTGAAATAATCTTCATCAACTTTGAAGTGTTTGAATAACTAAAGGAAAAACCTAAGGTAGACCCCAAAGTACTACAAATTTTCAGAACCGCCTGAAATTTGAAGGAAAAATCATGTGTTTATACAGTTCTGATATGCAGATTATTTAACTATTTCCTTTACATTGCTTTATTTAAAACCGAGAAAACTCAGGATAAGAATATACTTGTATATATATTAATTTGCTTTAATGCACCATTAAGGAGACATATTTAAATGTTCAAATGACAGAACATACACAGAAATACCATTTTCATGCTAACTAGTTCATATTTTATATAGATACAGCTTTACATTATTATGCCTCCTATGTAACGTTGCATCATATTTTATCATTCCTTTAATGAAATTAGTGGTGCATCTGTGTAAAAAGGCATGAGAATATCAAACTTTCACTCAGAACTGCTAAATATAACTTTTATTGCACCAAATTCTCTCATCTGAGAATACAAATGTCTCAGAAATTTTCTGGAAGGTGAAATGAGTTTTCCAGTATCTGTTTCCAAAGAAAGGCCCTCACTCTTCCTTCTGCTGAAATGAATGCAAAGCTAGTGAAAACAGGGATGCTGTGATCAGTGACCATATCTGCACGGACTGCCAAACGCCCCATTGTTCACTTGCTGGGTTTGCTCCCCAGCAGTATTTGCTCACACTGCAGATGCATTGCACAGTGCTGCCTGCAGTGCTGGCTCTGTGGTTATCCAGCACCAGCACTTCTGTCTCCCTCCCTGCTTCTGCATACACCTTTTCTTCCAAAGGGAGTCATGACACCCAGCAGGGTGGTATGCAACTAACCCTTACAGCAGCAATACAACAGTAATACTAGGACGGTTTATCGTATGGATACCACCTACACTGGATTTTGTTTTGCAACATCTGTTTTCAGAGGTTTTAAAGCTGTGATGGTAGCACTGAACTGACTTGATTTGTCAAACTGACTGTTGTTTAATAATGACAACTCTATGCTGCTCATTTGTCATTCCATGTAGAAATGGATATGGGGCTATGTAGATGAAATCTCATCTGAGAAAATTCTTGAAACGCAAAATCAGCAAATTCTGGAAAGGAAGTGGAGGAATATAGTACCTAAGAGGTAGATAAAGGATAAACTGAAACACAGAATGTCAGGCAGAATGTCAGAACCTTGTCGTGGACTTCTTAGAAAACGGAAGAGAAATAAGAAAATTCTGGTAGATATTAGCATAGGACTCCAAAAATCCATTCTTCTTAATACATTGTGTTTGGAAGACAAGTTAAATGTTTATTGAAAATTTGTACATACTATACCTGAACCTGTGCCCCCCTCCTTCAAAAACACATTATTATAAGCCTATTACCATTATTAGTTTGTAATTCATGCTGCAGAGATTGTCAAGAATCATAATACTTCTCGCTGTAAAGGAATGTGGTTCCCTGGAAATTAATAACTGACCTGTTTTCCCAAGTACGTTACAACATTGCTAAGGACTTTGCTATACCTAAACAGACCTAATGAAGTCTAAAACTGAACTTACAGAATCCATAAATAAACAACAAGAATCCAGGCCATTAGGTAAAAAAAAAATGGTTTGTTGCATGATAAGAGTCTTTGATTTTTTCCTATGATTAATTACAGGGTTCCAATTAAAAACACAGCTCTCACTCACTTTGATAATAACTGGGTCTGATGCTAACACTTCCACAGAACTTAAGGAATTATTGAGGACAAGGTAAGCTTCATGCTATAGTTTCAAATAATTTCCTATTTACCAGCAGGCAGAAGAAGTAAATCTGGCTGAAATCAGTAAGATCTGTTTGTTAGGCCTTTGATTTTTTGCAAGGCAGCATTAAGAAGCAAGGGAATTCCATCACCGCGAGTCCTTTGAAATCAAACTCCAAGTAATCATAAGAAATCAAATTTCAAAATCAATTGATACAAACTTGTAAGTCATATATTGGGTTTGTATTACTTGTTTTCTTAACACTTTGTCTGGGTGGATTAATTTTGGGAGGATGCTTGAGCCATAGAGAAATAATACCAGATGTGGTTTTATTTCCCTACATTATATTGTTAAAAGATACACTTGTGAGATTTGAAATCAGGTAGGTGTTTTTCAGAATATTCTTAGAGTTAAAAAAAATTAACATGCAGTCTTTCATAGGTAATTTTTACAAGGAATGGAGAATTACATCATGTAAAATATCAGTAGCAAAGAACATGCTGAAGGTTAACTGCAGCGATTTTGAAATTTCATTTTAGCATATTTTGATAGCCGCACATTTAAACTGGTTTGCAAACAAACTACTTCTTCAAATACAGTTTTTCAGCTAAAAGGGATCACTAAGCTCAAGAGACCACTTACCTGGGTCCTCTAAAGGCATATCAACAATGACTTGGTCACTGTATTTTCCATATAGACCATTAGAGCAAACAGCAACTATCTGAAGAACATAACTTGTATTGGGCAGCAGATTAGTTAGAATAGCCCCCTAAAAGAAAAATCATGTTTAATCATTTACTTGCAAATAAGTATCAAATCTTTAGAATGTTAATTTTTTCATAACGTATTTTTCACATTAACCATAAAGCTCCTTTCTTCTAGGTCTCTAACATATGCCTTTTATATTTTATCATCACAAATGTTTTACAGTCAACAATAAAAAAAAATCTTGTGAGGTTTTAAATGGAGGATACCAAACTACGTAATTATTTAATGCTGAACACTACTTTAGGTAATTAGTTTAGGTAACATTATCCCTGATAAATTACTAGTCTTTAAAGATGGTAAAAGGAACAGATCATACTAGTTAAAATACCAGGAAGCTATATTCAGTAACTTAATATTTACAGCAGTATGATTGCACTCAGTCTTATCAATTGCTTATATAGGCCATTCTTTGCACATGAGTGAGCAATGAGGTACAAATCACTATTAATTGGCTAAGGGTTTTATGGCTAAGGAGCTCTGAGATGGATACGGTCATAACCTTCTGGTGAGAGAGGCTTTTTTTTTTTTTTTTTTTTTTTAATTGTCTTTGTGGCTTCACAGCCAAAAAATGAAATACAGCTTCTGTGAGCTGCAGCCAAAGAAATGATTTTTCATTGATTCAGCTCCCAGCTACTGTTTAATCCCTTAAGATAATTAACAGTGAGTGTTTTGCCATCACCACTTTGTATGAAACTTGAAGAGTTTACAGTTACCAAGTCCTGATACCCATCTGTCAGAAACTCATGCTTGGTTTGGTCTTCTCCATCCAACTGTTGATAAAAGATAGCAAATCGCTCAATTGTGGTGTCGTATACAACCCGAGGTCTTTCCCATGTAACGAGAAGACTAGTGTAATTCTTTGGATCAGACTGGACATTTTCAGGTTCTGAGCTGCAAACTGAAAGAAAGAAAAAAGGAAAGAACATGATATTTATTAAATGGTACACATTACTAAGATCTTGAGCCATCTCTTCAGAAAATTAATGCAAGTCTTTCATGTGCCTCATTTTTAGCTTTCCACTAAAATATCTGAGATGCCATGCACTCTAAACAAAACTAGTGTTTTAACAATAGATTTACAAAAACAAGCTAATTGGAAGACCGAGTCCCCTTTCCCTCCTTTTTTATATGGTGTTTTGTGAAATATTCATATCCAGTTCCCAAGAAATAAAATGTAAACCACAAAACATAAAAATTCATAGCTATGTCCTAGGGATGAAAAATCTATTACTCTGTTTTTATGGGTCTATTAGAGCAGCATTAGAAGATCTGAACACTCTACTACCAACTGTAATAGGCTGTAATGTATAACAGATTGTTTTTAAAGGTAAACTTATCACACTTGAATTTCCTCTCAAGGGTTTTGAATCTTTCTATAGTACCTAAAGAAGAAAAAAAAGGCAAATAAGGAGAGGTCAAGAAACTATTAGATTAGCAGGTAGTGATTTCATGTTATTATATTTTAAGGCATCACCTATACATCTGCTGAAGAAGTATGATCAGACTGTTATAGCCCTGGGCCTGGCTCATGCATACCTTTGTGAGCCTGGAGCATGAACTCCAGAAGACCCCTGGTCAGACAGCTACTCTTGCATGTCTTCTAGCCTTTCCTCTCCAATATTCTTTTCATTTTATTCAAGTAAGCTGAAAGTTTTGATACTTTTTGTCCCGGTTTCCCAGGCACAGACCCACAGACCAGCCATGCAGGCAGGCCATGAGTAGCCCCAAGTCAGCTGGGAGTTTCAGTCAGGGCAGCTGCCCCAAGCTGACTCACAGGTGTATCCCATGCCACTTAATCTGCTCATTATAAAAGGAGGGAGTTCACTGAGGGTGGAGAATTACTCTTCGAGGGGTTACTCCTTCATGGTCTTTTGCCTCTGCTGCTGATCCTAAGGATGAGTATAAGCTTGTATACTTCTAATCAGATGTTGGTGAATGTATTAATTTTGTTATTTCATTAAATCTGTTTCTACTTTAACCGATGAGGCTTTTCCCTTTTTCCCTGATTCGCCTTCTCAGCTGGGGAGGGGTCATTGAGTTGTAGAACAACTGCTACAGTTTAGTCCTGGGTACAGGCTGAACGTAGATGCTTTTCTAGACACACAGATAAACTCATTACCAGTGTGTTAGAAATTTACTGAGAATCTGTCATTTTATTTTTTTTTTTCAAATTGCTCAAGTATCTGTGTGTGGCTTAAAAATAACATCCAAGGTCTAAAACAGATTAATCTGTATGAAAAAGTTACATTAACAGAAAATATAAATTATTTAGTTGAAGCTCACTGAAAAATGACCAGTAAGTTGTGATACGTAGCAAAAACAAAGCAACATCATATACAGCTGCATCATGCGTGGCTGGTTTTGTTTTGGGCTGAGACCCCATTCTCCTTCTTTGCTGTCATTATCCTCTGCTGGTGAGGGGAAATGTGTCTTCAGACACAGCACTGAAGAACGAAGATAACTGCCAAAAGTGGTCACTAACTTTTGGTTCCCAACTTGAGAGCACTTTGTTAAGAAAAATACGTGTAGATTCTTTGGAGTTCTCTTAAAGGAAGCAAACACCACGATACTACATCGCTTTTGGTGGACAATACTGCACTTCGAAAAAACGGGAAAAAAAAAAGTCTTTCCATTAACTTTGCAATTTGCCACTTGAACACAGGAGGGCACTCAAACACCTCAAATATTTTGAAAAACAGTCTTCTGTTTCGTACGCAGGTGGGCAGTTTTGAGCAGCTCTGGTCTGAGCTAGTCAATGGAAAATACGCAGAGATTTTTTTTTTCTGGTGTGTTTTTTTGTGTGTGAGCTAATGGTAGAGACAGTATTAGTCTGTGTAATTTAGTTGAATTCCGTAGCTTGCCAGGCTTTGCATCTACTGTGCTATGTATCTGACAGGTCACTTTATTCATTACATTGAATTCTTTTAATTGACGTAAAGGTAGAGTGAAGTAAAAAAAAAAATTCTCAAGTTGTATACATTCCATTCCGCTACTCAAACTTGTCATTCCACCCCATTTCCACCAGATGACGAAAGGAAATCATTAGACCAGCAGAGACTATTCCCTTCTCAATTCTGAGCATTAAGCCAGATGACTTGAACTCTCATTTTATTTTTTTAATGAATCTAAACACTCCTCAGCTATTTCTTTTCGAAGGTTTTAAAAATAACTCTCTAAACTCTTTTTCATAGCATAAGTACCAAGCTTTTCCCTGTTCTAAACTCTTCTCTACGGTCCTTTTTCCTGCCTTCTTTTTTGTCTGTGAGTGAACTTGGTTCTGAAATCTCTGACTGTATTCAGACTAACTGAGCAACATTATAAAACCCTTATAGGTGGAAGATCAGTGTCTCTAATATTTCTTTAAGTTGGCTTTCTTTTTCAGATGGTTCTTCCAAATACTTTTTTTCAAGAAAAAATTTATCTACCCTTTTGTTCTCCTCCTTTTGATACTTGGTCCAGTTCATACCAGCAGTGACCAAACACATCCCTACATGACAGTCATCTGCATATTATTTCATGCCATTTCCTTCCCAAGCGGTTGTCTATTGCCCTTCTTCTGATACCTCTTCATCCATCATCTTGCCTGTTGCCATTTCCTTCCATTTCCTGTCAGTCTTAGTAACACAGAGGTACTTTGTTCCTGCCTTTTCCCATTTTCCCTCTCCAGAGACTAGGAAAAGTGAGCGTACTGCATATCAGCGTACTTAACTCAAGACTTCTGCTCCAATACGGACTTCAAAATCTGGGCAAAAAGACTTCAAGAAAGGAAGTTCTTGAGTTTGTTACTAGTCTGAAGTCACGGATACTCAAATGGATTACAAGTCTCAAGCAGCAAAATACTATTCACAGAAAGTTACAGACCTATTCAAGCCCCTGCTAGGCTTGAGTTCAGGTCTCTGCTTTCCCCAGATGAGTACTAAGGTACTGGTTTTGCATATCAGATCATGATGATGCACCTATCTTTGCTTATTCTTCTGCAGAATAAAATGGTACCCATAATTTAAACTGAATTACATCATCGGGGAGCACCAGGGTATGTTAGTCAAATCACTGTCAGAAACTACTTGGGCTGTGGTTTTGACGAGAAGACCTTTATAAGCTGCCCAAATTTGGCTTATTCATCTAGATATATAAAAATTATGCCTGGATTTAAGCTTCTCTGAGCTGAACTATTTGTTCGGTGTTATACAAGTCTACACACAGAAATGTTAGATGCTCTGTACAACATATTTTATCACTACGTGAAGTGGAAAGGCCTTCTAATATTAAGTGGTATAACTCAATAGAGAAAGGGATCCTAATATCTTTAGGCTGGACACTCTTTCCTTATCTGAATGGATCCCAAACTTGTACATAAGATAGAAAATTGACAGAATCTCTCTTTGGGCAGAAATGGGACTGGTTGGAAGCAACATCCTATGCAGTTTTAATGCACATGCTGCTTTGGGACAGCATGAACAAAGCTCCTTCAGATGTCAGCACATGGAGTGGATAGAGGAAGCAGGGGTCTGTCTTAAACAGAATTACCCATCTCTTCTTGTCAGTCTCTGTGGAAATCTAGATTAGGATGGCACAGCTGAAAGTAGCATCCTTCTACTGCAGCAACTGAGTTGAAGAGTCAAGGCCAAAGTCATGGCTATAGTGCAACCATCTGGGAAGAAAGTGGATTGCAGGTGGTAGAAGTAGTCTTGGCCTCCGCCTTCAAAGGTCCTTTGCCTATGACATTTCTTCACTGTAGACTGACTCCTATTAATAAAGGACTGAGAAGATTCATTTCCTTCTGACAACACAGATGTAAGAAAAGTGGTCTGTATTACAGTGACCTGTATCCCAGAGACCTTTGTTAAACAGAGGGCTATGGGAAGCATGATATTTCTTTAAGTGAGGCCAAATCAATTATGTCCATTGTAAACTTATTTGGAAAGAGAAATTTATTTAATTGTGATAGTTTGCTTGATTGCTGTAGCTCAACTCCATACTCCTCCAAATGTCGGCATTTCAATGCTACTTAGTATTTAAACAAAGAAGGCCTGCCAGAAAAGGTATGTCTTGGCTTGGACCAATGAATAAAAATTCATATACTGGGCAGACATCTGAGCAGTTCATGACAAGCTGAGGTCAAAACACAGGTGTGACTGACTGGTTATAGAAATGAAGCAGTAAAGATCTATTCTGTGCAGCACTGTGGCATCTCCTAGCTTGTATGCAAGTTTCATACACAGGATCCTTCCAGTAAGAACAAAAATATCCACCCAATTAAGGTGAATTAAAACAAAACCACACTCCTTCCAAACAAGGCGATTCTATGATTCTTTCTAATCTGGAGAACACCTACACACATGCTTCATTCACCTGTCTATGTCTAATTAAGCACAGTTCAGTGCAACTGAGTTTGAGAATCTATAGGTACCCCCACCCAAGGAGCAACATAACGTCCCAAAATTAGATGTTTACTATTTATTATTCTGCGCTTATTAGTATAGAAATCATTGACTTCTATATTTAGTGCTAGATCTTGCTTCCCATTACTTAATGTACTGTTTTGGTCATATAACCTTCACAAACTCCCCTGAGGTTTTTTTTTAGGTAAAACAGAGAACAGCTTCTGGGATTCTACCCATCTATCACTTTCTCAACAGACTACGTGAAATGAATTTGGTGACCTCACTTCAGCCTCTGTTGGAAAAGCATCCACATTATACAACAAAGAATCAAATGGGTTTGTAAAACCAAATCCTCTTGCAGCTCCTGAAAAGGCAGCTTTGTTTAAGTCTGAAGCACATTAACAGGGCAGGGCAAGAAAGCTTGAACTGAAGTGATCTTCACTGAACGTTTGGTCAAGACAAGCATTTAATTTTCCACTCCATTTAATCTGACATGTTTTACAATTGCTAGTTTTTTTTCTCTGAAGTGATATATTTATGAGTAATAATACAGTGTCCTACTTTCCACGTGATTTAAAATTAGTACCTTCATACAAGGATTAATCTTTTACTGAAAATTGTCTTTCAATCTGTGAAGAGAGGAATGACTATTCAGTAAGTACCTGCTTCATGAATTTCTTCTTGTCCGGTGTAAGAGGAAAACACTTGCCCAAAGAACTTATATTGCTGCTCTCGAAAGTTGTTTTGCAGGTAGTCCATCAGCATAACATAGCCAGACTGCTGCATTGTGAGGACTTCACAAAATACAGCTAACTAGAAGGGGCAAGATAAAAAAAGAAGCCAGAAGTCATAAAAAATTAACCAGATTCTTCTAACAGGCAAAAACCCTGGGGAAAAGATGTTGGGTAAAGTTTCCCAGTTGAGTTCTCCCATGTAGCACTGAACTTTTGTTCCTCTGTACCAGCAGTATATCTAATGGTTTACTTCACCTGTATCTCAGTCACTCTACTGTTGAAGCTATGCTCTCCCCAGTCACCACTGTTTAGCTGGCGGAATAGGGAAAGTGTTTTGCAGTCTTCTTTATCTGGGCTGGAAGTCCAGACAGCCTGCCGAGTTAGGAAGTGTGTTCTTACTCCCTTCTATAGGCAAGAAATGATTCAGAATCTAGTCCTGAACTAAAAAAGGGAAAAGATAACATCCTCAAGCAATATATATGCTTTCTAATTTAATGGCTGCATGAAAAATTTAAAACTAGATGAAAGAAAAGCCAGGTTTTTGGGCTGGCAATGAATGCCATGAGCTTTTACCATATACATGGCACCTGCTTTTCTTTGGTGTTATGTACCGTTATGTGGTTTTAATATATTAAATGAATTACCTGGTTTTCAGAAATACTAATGGTATCTTTAAACACAATCCATTCAACTGTTTCAGAGCAGGGAGGAGTTGATAAAGACCCATTGTAAGTGTAATATTTGTCTGTTGCATTCGGCAAAAGGTTCAGCAAAATAAATGGTTCTAAGGCAGCCTGTTTTCCTAAAAAAAAAAAAGTCAGATAGTTAAAATACTGCAGAAGCAATGAATAAATAGAAATCATGCTCTCCAAAAGAGTTATCATTAATTTTAGGCTATTCAAAATTTCACCTCTACAGAGACTAGCATACAAATAATTTGCCAAGCCTTTTCTATTTAGTTTGAGTAAGTATTGCTCAATAACAACTTTGCTTACTTGGCAAGGTGTAATGAGTTACTCCAATAATAAATAATGTAATCAGTACGTTGGTTGACAAGAATTTATTCACCTGTAAGTTTACTCGCAAATGTCCAAGATGCCAAATCTTTGTCCTGCCCGTAACTTCAAAGAAAAAAAATGTTAAATCTCTGTTCTTGGTCTCATGACATGGCTTCAAATTCTCCCTGAATTTGGTCAAGTTTCTTGCAGGATCTTACCCTCTGCAGAAAATCATTGCCTGCAGAACTGTCGTCATGTTAGACCTGAGAGCTATGTTACTCATGATGGCAGAAGTAGAATTTCTGTGGATTAGGGTTTTTTTAAAAGGTGATAATACAGTGAAAAACTCTAACAGCTTCACGTAAAGCAGAGAAGGATGCAAAGACCTCCTCCAGGAGAGTATGACCACTCTATTGTCCACGGAAAGTTAAGTTTGTGCTGGTATGGAGTAGGGTCTAGCAACAGAAATTGGTACCAACTTCCTCAAGGCAGATTTTTTCATTCTGTGGCAATTATCAGTTTTGTGACAATTCTCTCTCTTATTGTCCAGTGCTTGGTTTTTACACCCTGGAATAATGTAGATCCTTATATACCTTATTTCAATCTAAACTTACTGATTTTAAATTTCTCCCTATTTGATAAGTATTCACTTATTAATATCTAATGAATTTTCAGATTGTGCATTAACTTGTGTTTTTATAGATATGTTACTTCTTGAGCTCCGCACAGATTTCTGACCTGTCTTTCTCTTCCTAATTCCTTACAAATTTGGTGAAAGCAGCAAATTACATTAACAGATTACTAGAAATCATCGATGCTTTTCTTCTGTACAATGGCTGTTCTGCTGAGTTCAGGTTTAAGTTGGTTCCTCCCCTCTCTCTTATCCATGTGTCATGAAAGGGGAACATTTAGCACTGTCGAGCAAAGCTCATCCTTCTATTTCTCCTGTCAACATGTTAATCAACCTTCAGAAAGAAGCTATCATTGCTATACGGTATGTGTCTAGTTAATGCATTCTTCCTTCAGCAAAAATGAATCGCCAGTCCATTTTATACAGATGCTCAGGGACATGAAACTTCTCATTTAGTAAGAATCCTGCCATACATTTTGCAACTTTGGATTTCAAAATGCCCTTTAGTGTGATTGACAGGCTAGATTCTAAAATCAAACAACTACAAAGAATGATGAGAAACTGCAAGTTTGTCCAGAAGGAAAAGGACTGCCCCTCTGTAGAGCCTGAGGACTCAGCAACTGGGATTCCAATAAGCACAATACAGATATGACTGACAAGGACCTATCATGTACATCGCAGACAAGGACAGATTGTGTGCTATTCACTTTTCTTCAGAAGGAACAACTTGATTTAGTCATGACCTGAATTTTCAGAGCTCATTTGCATTTTATTCAAGAAAATGATATTCTACTCATTGTTGAAGTGCCATGTAGTAGCTGTATCTTGAAACTTGTTGCTGATAGTTTTACAGCTCCTTCCAAGGCTGTAGGACAGTATCTGGCTTGATGGATTACTTGTTTTCCTTTGTGTTTCATAGAAGATGGCATACAAGGATTATGAATCTTAATTGCTTTATATTTCCCCCTCCTTTGTCTTTGTAATTTATGAAAGTTGCTACCTTTTATTTGTTGAATGGTGTTTGTTTTCTAGAGAAAAACAATCTTGATTTTAATGTCATATTTTTGAAAGCTTTTAAAATAGTGGACTAATAGCTTTTCACACCTCCAACGTATCAATCTTAGGGGGCGTTACAAAGCTCAAGTATCATTACATACACGAAAACTAAGACAAAGTTAGCCATTTATTTAAGGTCATGTAAGAAAATGTAGAAAGTACTCCTGTTCAAGACAGTGCTCATTCATGTTTTTCCTTCTGAGAAGCCACCATGACACTGAGTTAGAAATGGAACCCAGATCTCCTCATGCACCATCCTCAGGTCCGTGTGCTCTGATGTAAAACTATGTGGAATTCTAAAACACCAAAGTGTCAACATTTGGTTTGAATAATGCTAGTATAATATAATATAATTGGATTATTTCAGATTCACACAGGAGCTACTGAAAAAGGAATTAATCTCTGCTGAGTCTACTGAATACAGATATTCATATGGTCTCACACTTGTAAGACGCATCTTAGATGGCTGCAACAGGGTTATTTGGCTTTGAATCACACAAAAATCCAGAAATGTGTGACTACGAAAACTCACAGAATAAATCAGATTTCTCTTGATTTAGCATTTAAAGAGTTGCAAATTCCTCATGATAGTTCGAGTTACTCATTTACATTTACTGCTGTTGTTACAAATATTTAGTCTTGGAGTAAATAAATCACAGAATCATAGAATATCTCAAGTTGGAAGGGACCCTTAAGGATCATTGAGTCAAACTCCCTGCTCCTCGCGGGACTACCTAAAACTAAACCATATGACTAAGAGCGTCATCCAGATGTTCCTTGAACTCTGACAGGCTTAGTGCTGTGCTCCAGCTGTTTCTTCCCAGAGGAGCCTGTTCCAGTGACACCCCCTTCATGTCCAATCGGAACTTCCCCTGACACAGCTTCATACCATTTCCTCATGTCCTACTGCTGGCCCCCAGAGAGAGATCAGCATCTTCCCCCTCTTTTTCCCCCTTGAGGAAGCTGTAGACTGTGAAGAGGTCACCCCTCAGCTTTCTCTTCTCTAAACTGAACAAACCAAGTGACCTCAGTAACTCCCTGCAAGTCTTGCCCTGAAGGACTTTCATCACCTTGGTCACCCTCCTCTGGACACACTAATAGTTTGATGTCCTTCTTACACTGAGGGTCCCAAAACCACACACAGTACTCGAGGTGTGGATGCACCAGTGCAGTGCAGAGACGGACAATCTCCTCCCGCGACTGGCTGGCTATGCTGTGCTTGATGCACCTCAGGACATGGTTGGCCCTTCTGGCTGCCAGGGCACATTGTTGACACATATTCAACTTGCCATCAACCCAAACCCCCAGATCTCTTCCCATGGAGCTGCTCTCCAGCCTCTCACCCCCCAATTTGCATGTACACCCACGATTGCCCTCTCCCAGGTGGAGAATCCAGCACTTGCTCTTGTTAAATTTCATACAGCTGGTGACTTCCCAGCTCTCTCTTCTATACACATGACTTTTGCTGTTTCTAACAAAATAGATATGGCTGAACTCTAGAGAATCATACTCCCTGATGTCTTTAAGGTTTCATAATTACACTGAAATGGAATTTAGTCTAATTAATAATCAATAAAACATGGAGGGAGACTTACCAAAACGACTAACACTATCTACTCCATTAATGATTGGATTATAATCCGGATTATCTTCTAGTCCAATCTGTTAAAAGGAAATTGCATTTTTTAAACCGTACAGGGTTCATGATAAAAAAAGAGAAAGTTGCAGTTTACCACCAAAATTACAGATGACTTAAAGCAGAGCAAATGTATTTTGCCCATTTGCTTTTCTACAAGAATAAATTAGAAAAATATATGCAAATTTTTAACTCAGTGATCATACATTGGAACCAGTTAAATTCAGTTTGAACATCTGCTGTTGCAAAGCTTGTTTAATAACACAAAGATATATTTTGTTTACCTCAAACAAAATTGATAAAGCCCTTAACTTTCCATTTCCTTTAATTGCCTCTTCGAAATTTGTAAACTGATCTGCATCATAGCAGTAGATTTGCATCTGCAAATAAAAATATATTCAAATGTTATATATACCTAAAATTAAAGAAATTAATCAATGCAGTTATTTACATTCCCATTTTGAGAAAAAATGTCCAAGCAATAAATTTAATTACAAATATATGGATTTTTTATCTATCTCACATGCATTACCTGAAGACACAGAATGGGGTTCATCAGCTGCTAGCTATCTACAAGTGACGTCTCCTGGAAAACCATTAAGTATGCAGGAGTCATCCTTTCAAGGAGCACAATGCTCTCCACAGATAACACAGTAAGCTGAGGCAACTGTCTGATACTGGACATCTAACCTAGAGTACTCAGGTGAGATGAATCTTGAAGTCAGTAGTAGAGCTTGAATAATAAGGCAGGATGTCCTTACTGCTTCTGCCTTGCAGTAAGTGTAGAGAAGCATATTTTGTGCCCACATTTGACTGCTGTCATGGGCACTGGGTTTGTGCACTCCTTCCCCTCTTTCTCCAGATGCAGCTGGGAAATCTCCAGTGCCGCGTCACCAACATGAATGGAGGATTGACCTGCTCCTATGAGCTTTTCATGTGATAATGACGGAGCAGAATATTCTCTTTGATGCTTTGGCAGGATAGGTGGAGCATAAGTGGGAATTTTTAAGTGGCTAATAAGGTACAGGAAGTGACACTGCCCAGGGAAAGCTCCTGGCTCACAGGTCTCCACGCAGTATAGGACAAACTTGTCTCTATTGCTTTGCTCTGACATAGAAGTCCAAAGTGCTTGGAGTGAGGAGCAGTACAGTTGCTTGCCACAGCTACATCTTTTTTAGCTGGAAAATGATCACAATACCCTCTTGAGGGTTGAAAGTTTGGTCTGCAGAGTGCCCTCGTGGATCTAAGCAAGAGCTGCTCCTCTCCTCCACTCCATCTCCATGCTGCTGGAAGCCATTCTGCCAAACCAGCCAGAGGTATGCTGGCCTGGCTGCCTGTCAATGAGGAAGCACCCAGGACCTGCTCTCACATGGTGGCTCCTGGCATGCCGCTGCCAGCTCTCCTTCCAGCCCAGCTATATGTGCCACACTTTGTCCCAGTAAGGCCCAGCAGCTCCCATGGACTCTCAGCAAAGCCTCAGTTTTGAAAAGTCCATTTACACTTCTAAGCAACTGACTGCTGTGCAACATGATGAGCCAAACTCAGAGGAGCTTAACTGTTAGTGGGAGCTTGAACTTGGTCAGATTAGCAGAACCAGCTTCTAATGTCATCTTAGAAGACATGTGTGAAAATACAGTCTTGACACTCTTAACATGCCATAGATAACGCCTTACACTGCCCTTCTAAAATGCATCATTTAACTATTATTACTTTTTATTTAAGTGAACGATTATATTTGCAAATAAGACTTTAATCAAGTGACAAATAAAGGTATTTAGTAAACAGTATTACTTTCCACAGAATATCAAATCGTCAAAATCATCAAAATCTATTCCGTACTTTACCTCAAGAGGAAATTTTTGTCCTTCTAAACTATGTTCTGATCCATCTGATGACACATTGCATTTTCCCCAGTGAAAAGTGATCTTGCTTGCTTTGAATATGGTGTCTAAGCCACCTCCACTTACATAATAATCATTTGTCAGGTTAATTTCCACTGAACAAAGAGAGAGAGGGAAAGAAAAGGAGTGTCAATATAAAAGCCAGCCAAGGTATCTGTGACTCTCATATTTCAGTATTAGGTGCTAAAAGGTAAATATGATATGCCTTTTTTCCTGTACTTTCTAAGTAATTTGACAGGAAATTTGTTATTTCAACAAAGTAAGAAGTGTGGTGATTCACTATTAGCATGGAGAAATATGTTTCATTTCATGCTGCAATTCATAAACTAGTCATTTAGTGAAGTGCAGTATTATATTGGTCTCCTGTTGTCTGAAACTAGCCACAATACTATGCTAAAAAGCTCAGAAAACTGGCTTAGCCACCAATCTGACTAAGAAAAGAAATTCCTGAAATACATAGCTTCTTGAAAGCACATGTATTTTTAACAAAAAGGAAAATACCCTCCATTATTATTATTGTAATTCTAGATACAAAACATGAGGCAACACATGACATGAAAATTTTAGACAGTTCCTAGGAGAAGTGTCCTGTCTGTGGACCCTCTAGCTGTCCAGCAACCTCCTATGGGAGAAGGTGATGACAGGTCTTCAGATGGACATAACTGTACAGAAACTGTGGACAGGATTGAGCATTTGTCTTCTAGAGGGAATGCTGGAAGAGAACTAAGTCCCACATTTGGCTTTCCCACCTCCAGTGACTGTGAATTGTTTGACCTCTTGCAAAAACAGCACTAATGGAGTTCAGTTTCATTACATTCCTTTCCTCAAGACCCTGAAGACAAGTTTAACTGCAGAGCTTAGCAGTTCCTTTTATAATATCTGAATTGCTGTAGATGAGGAAGGACTCTGTTCACTTTTATGGACTTTAAAGAATGTTTCCTCAGGGATCTCTTGAAAAGACAAATGCATTATTTATCTCAACTAGTAGGGCAAGAGGGATGCAAGTCATTCGTGGAGTAGTATGTAGGAAGTACATGATAAGGCCAAGAACAGAAAGTAGGAAAAATAAAATAATAAAAGTAAATAAAATGGCTGGTTATGGGGTCCCACTGGAACTGGTAGAAGGTTAAAGACAGCTGTTCCTTCATACCTATGCCCAAAACAAGAAACAGTACTTCCAACAAGCAGCTTTTAGTTACTGCTATCCTGGATTTATATAGCAAAGTCATTGCAAAAGGATTCATCTGACAATGTAAGCTCCACCATAAACTTCTTTTATATCTGGGAGAAATAGGCACTTGGAAGCATAAATCACTTCTTTCTAAAATATATTCCTAAGATAGGTAAGACAAATTGAACCATAAAGCACCCATTTCTCTTCTTTGACTGTAAGAAGAAATCTAAGTGAGTAATTCAGAGGCAAGTGTCTACATTATAGGTGTCAATGTGTAGGTGAGATGAATCCCATCCTGAGTTTTTTGAAATCAAAACCCATCCATGAAGTGCCTCCAGATGAGTAGGTAATTTATTCATACTTTTAAAAAATCATTTTTGTATACTTGTTACAGATTTATAGGTATGTAGTAATAATTATCTTTATTTCATAATGATAAATTACTGTTTAGCTTCAGTGAAGTGCTCATGATGGAATGACAGCAATGATGTGATTGCTTTGGCTCTATCTATCTGTGCACATAATTTTCCTTAGTGTTCTAGTGATTTCTTTATTATGCTTGGCTACTGTCATCACCTGGTTGTTTCTTTACTTAATGGTTAAATTCAGAATGCACAAGCTTAGGAAAAGTGAAATGAAAATGTTTTATTAAAAGTCCTTGTTTGATTGTCTGTCCTATATGAGTTTTCTGACCTCATTTAACTCCAAACACAAAATCTGACTTTTTACCTGTTTTGCCAGTGTTGCGAATGAAAGTATCTTCCAAAGTTTCCTTTTCCCATCCATGGAATTTAAGTTTCTTCAGATTCACATTTACTTGGGTGAGATCTTCGTCTATATTAATAGGAGATTGTTTGGCACCATTGCAGGCTGAGTATTTCTTTCCCCAGTTCTTTTGGTTCAAAGTTCCTAGAAATCAAAACATTTGGGGTAAGTACATTTAAAACCTAAATTGGCATCCATGTATTTTTTAATATGGGAAAGTTAAAACTTGGTTTGCAATCTGCAGTCACAGTACCTGCCCTTCTTTTAGACGACCTCTGTTGCAATACTTAGCACACTTACCATTGCATCCTACCTTGAATAGTTAAGTCACTTTTTGACCATTTTAGTCAGCATACATACATGCTTATGAGTCAACAGGGAAAACAGAAAACAACAAAAAACCCCTTACATACAATATACAGAAATGGGTGGGAGGAAGCTTTCAGATGAAAGAGATTGGCATTCAAAAAAACTTGGGAATTACTGCAAAACCCTCCTTTCCAAATAACTTTCTTAATCATGTGAGTATCATTAACGTTCTTTCTGCACAATGAAGTCAGCCATCCAATAAGATTTTTAAATAAATAAAAGCAGTAAGATCTTAAAAAAAATCCTTACACAGGAAATCCTACCCTGAAAAAGGAAAAAGGTTAGTGATGCTCTGGCTGGAGAGTCTGGTTGTATGGCCCAGCTTTGCCCATGGAGGGGCACGCACGCACACTCCAGTCATCTCCCTCTGTGGGCGAGAGCAGCCAGAAGGTCCTGTGCTGCAGTAGGGCACGTTCTCCAGGGCCCAGGGGCTGCATGGTACTTCACCGTGGCCAGTTCAGACATAGACAACACAGACACCATGTCCTTCACCAAAGACTTGATTATTTTCTGTAAGAAATGCTCAAGTACTCTACAGATCAGTGTGAGGGGCTAACAGCTGCTCTGAAAATATTTTGTTTATATAATATAGTAATATAAATAATACAATATTTTGTGTATGCTTATGTGTTTGCATATATTTAAATAATTTTTCCTGACAAGGAATTCTGGTAACACTTCAAAGGGCTAATTAAAACCAAGACTTGACTGCACAGAACTAAGAAAATATAATTGCTTCAGTTAGCTTCCCACTTACTAGTAGTTAAGAGCTAATATTAGTGCATCCAATGCACACATTTAAATTCTATTAGATGTGTTGAAATGAGCCAGTGCTCATTTACAGGCTGCTGTGCTACATCCAAGTCTGTCAGTGGAAGATTTGCTATGTTGTACCCCAGGCAAGGACAGCCCTCATATTGCACTCAGAAAACTGAGAGAGGGAAAAGATGCAGCCAATCCTGTAACCATGACAATAAGCAGCAATATAAGATGCTCATCTGGATAACTAGCTACCTAGAAACAAATCTGAGCTAAATTATTCAACACGTATCAAGTCAAGCGAGTTACCAATACCACCTTGCCGCATTAGAGGTACTGCAGGTCAGATGGTATATAAACCCATTTACTTCTTGTAAACAGCAACAGAAGAAACTGTTAGGCACAACAGCCAAGCAAGCTAAAATGACTTTAAGTCATAGGATTACGACTCTGAATATCCTGCAGGTAGGGATGACAGCCTTGTACCAAGCAATGTCTGTTGACATAGCGCTCAGGGATATGATGTAGTCGAGGACTGTCAGTGTTAGGTTGATGGCTGGACTCAATGATCTTCAAGACCTTCTCCAACTGAAATGATTCTGTGATTCTGTCCCCTTGGGAATGGCACATAGGGTAAGCTTCCAGCTCCTCCTCAAGTCATGCTTGTCCTGAACATTAGCTGTGAGTTAATCACCTGGGCAAATACTGCAATATTCTGATTTGTAATGCGCTTTTCATAAGAAAGCAGTGGCTCATATTTCACCTTCTCTCTCAAAAGCTTCCCTTAAGGAATTCTGAGCCCAAGACAACCAAAACTTGTAGATGAATCTGCTCAGATCTTCTATAGTGAATTTTCTAACAAATATTGAAGGCTTTTAAAACCACAATTTTATTAAAATATAAATTAGAATCATCAACTTTTTAAACAGAAAAGCCTCCAAACATGGTCAGACAGGACAGAAATAACAATTCTCGGCTAGCTCTGTGCATCCTTGCAGACAGGCCCTTGTTTCCAGGTCTGCTTTCAGCCAGCTTGGTGATTTTCCAAGCTGCAGCAAACTCTTGAGAACCCTCTCTGGGTCTTTGAAAGTGTCTGCCAGTTTGGGCCGGGCTGGCTGCCCATGGCTGTCCCTCGGAGTTAGGCTGCACTCCCTGTTCCGTGTTCTGTTTCTTTTGCTCCTTCCTTTTGCCACAGCCCTAGACTTCCCCAGACTCCTGCCATTGCCCCAAGGCAGTAGAAAACTCCTTTCTCTTCCCACTGATATACCCACCCCCACTGCTCACCTGCAGTCCCTCCTTCAGAACATCATCATGAATCTTTTCCCAACATGCATTCCCCTTATTCTCCTCTTGCCACCACTGGCATTAGAAATGACTGAAAATACTCTTTTCTCTCTGCCACCAGTGTACTTTCGGGTACTTTCTGCTGTGCTTCTTTTAATGAATCCCATTTTTGCATCTTCCCTTTAAATCCCCTACTACCCAGTATCATGTTCAATAAAAACAAATACACTAAAATCAGAGAAACTATAATCTCCTTCCAACTTTTACAGTTTTGTATTTTGTGGTTTTGTTATGTAGAATGTAAATTCTTTGACTTGAGAGTCATTATCTGTGCCTCTGTGTGTAATATAACGAATTCCTAGCATGAAGCTAATGATAACAATTGTAATCTTTTAGCTCATCCCAGAAGACAGTGTCATGCCAACACTGTAATCCATCACGATGTCCTGAGCCAGGGCATGTGGAGTTACATTGGATGCTGGCTGTAGGCAGTACAGTGATGCTGTGGCCTGACCAAGGAAGTTTGTTCTTTCACTCTGGATGTGAAGCTTTTCATAAGTATTGCCAGAAAGAAATGAGGGGAATTAAAAGGCTTGGTGAGAGGAAGAACAGTATTTCCTGTCCCCTAGAAAGGCCTCAAACCTATGAGATGAGCTTGTTAAAAAGATCTGATAATGTTCTGCCATTTTTTTTCTGTGTAGAAAAAAGGTAATTCAGTCAAGCAAGTGATTATAATAAAAAGATTCTCCTTTCATAAAGAACTCTGTTATTTACACCTTACTGAAATCTTACAGCATCTATGAGTGTTTATGCCCCAAAGAAAGGTTTAGAACTGTGATTTTCATGTAATTACATATTGCCATACACTCACCAATAGTCACGGTAAGAAGCTGATCTATGTACATTATGTAAGAAAAAAATACTATTTCAGTTATTCTCTAGTTGACAAAAAGAAAAATATCTATCCTATCTGTACAAATGTTAGCTTGAAATCCACCAAGGATAAATGAAAAGTATCTTATGGTTGCAGAGGACAAGAGATAAGACTTCCAGCTATGAGAAATTAACTGAATGCTGCAAATCAATGCTTCTGCTGGCAAATCTGAATCGGTATTTGACAACTTTTCATCAGTTTTCATCTTTGTGGTTCAGCAGCTGGTGCAGCTGCAAAAGTTACATAAGCAAAGGACACTATCATTGCTTACAATTGCAGTACAGTACAAAGTACAAGCGACCTCAGCACTGAGAAACGCAGGCAATGTGAAAGGTCTCTTTCTAAGGTAAACATGATATTGACTTCAGTAACAAGGAACGAGCTCTGTGTACATTTTGCACATCAAGAGGAAAATCACACTTGCATAACTACTGAGAAGTTGCAGCATTAATCAAAAGCTATGGAATAAAATGTACAGGAAATGAATGGCAGGCTCTGGTCTGGGACAGAAACGTGGAATTCCAGAAGGAACTGGAGCTCAGTCATGATGGCCCAAGTTATATTTGAGCAGAAAAATACATGTTTATGCATAAATCCTGCAAATGTTGGAGGGGATAATGGTTGTGTCTATATTAGCAAGTAGTGCAGACCAATACAACTGGATTTACAGAGTGAAATAGTTGGGTTGAGGACCAGATGTCCATACCATATGTCTTTCAGAAGGTTTTTACCTCAGCCTAGCTCTATCTGGTCCCATGGGCTGAATACCCATCAGTCGCCAAAGTGCATTAGGTATGTTCCTGCAGCACATCTCCTGTTTAATACTAGTCAAGATGAACCCATGTCACACACTGTGAGACAACCCTACCTTGCAAACCAAAGCTTGGCAAGTGGGGAGCAGCCAGGAGGTTTGCTTTAGAAGTCTGCTCTTCATCTGAACTAAAGCATTAACGTAAATGCAGTCAGTGTAGGCAGCAGGTGGTGAAACTGCTGCAGTTTACACGGCTTGCAGAAAGCCAAAGCAAAAGTGAAGGAAGCAAGTGTTTTTAAACAAGAGCAGATTGTTTTACTGTAGGTGTTATGATGGAAAACATAAATTAAAGCAGTGCCAGCCATTTTGAAAAATATTGTTGCAACTGATCTTCGAAAATGAATTCCCCAAATCTGTACTTTGGAAACCTGAGGAGAATAAAAATGTGCACAATATATCTTGAAGAGTGCACAGAGGAAGCAATGTTTGTCAAAGCTGTCAGCTCCGAAGAAGTAACTCACAATTCACAATGAATGAAAATGAGCCTGAACACAGCAGATTACAAGATAATGGAAGACTGCCTATACCATAACCTTTACCACTCCTGTCCAGGGCAGAATGTCCAAAGCAAATTTTCCCACCCTTTATTTCCAGGAAATGTCCATACCTAACTGCTCCTCATCCCTAGCCCCAACAATCTCATCCCAGCAACAAGCATCCAATTCTTTTTGCCCTCCACTTCTATCTGCTGCTGTCTCTGGAAGATCTGGCCCACAAGGTCTTGCCGCACTTTTGTCTTTTGTAAAAATACTTGAAAGAAAAGCAACTATCGAAGAACTCTGTGTGTTGGTATCCTATGCAAACGGAAAGTGTGAGCAGGGCTGAAGACAAGCTGTGAAACTGAGTGGGCTGTGGCCCTCCCAGCACCACCAGGAGAGGGGTTTCTCAGTGTGCTCACATATTGCTACGTGTGTGTCTGCTGGGCTGTAAACCTTCATTATGAGTATTGCTGTTTACTAGTATGCATCGGTATCGGCTGAATGTGATGTCCAACTTACGGAAAATGGAAGATATCTTTTTAAATCAATGGAAAATATACCAGAAGAACTTAAAATGTAAACCTCAAGTCCAATGAATGAGATTCTGAATACACGAAACAAATACTCTCTATTTCTTCTTCATACTGACTATGGATGTAATTTCGGAAGAAATACAATCTTAAAAATAGTGCTTTGGGCTTTATGGGATTAATAACAATGTCAGATAATTCCATTAGTGAGGAGATATGTTTTATTCAGGAAATTCTACTTCCCAGCACTTCACTTTAGTAACTGTTGTTTTGACATCACAGAGTGTGCACTCTTAATTCTTACTAGGATCACATCTCTTGTGAATGGGCATACTCCTAGCAGGTGCCTCCTCAGGAACTATAAGAAGCTCTAGTTTTAATGACAGTTACAGAAAAAGAAACACTTTAAACACTGTGAAATTCCTTCACAAGCGTAAGCTTTGAAACACAGAGAGGTTAACATCATCACTGTTAGGTATCTCCTCCTGGATAGAAATAAGGATACAATATAAGACCATGTACGTTTTTGACTCTAACCAGTTACAAAGTATAAACACTGCTTCTCAAACTGGCAATAACGGGTAGTACAGAAGTAATCATCTGATTCAGGCTTTCCCTTGCTCCTACCTCATTTATTATTTCATGATTTAAACTGACGTGAACCCTAGACTTTATGTTATGGATGAAAGACAGCAGAAAAGAGAGATGGATTCTTTGCCTCTACTTAATTTCTTCCTCTCCATTTTTCATCAGTTTTTGCTTTCACAATGATATCACTACATTTATAAATATAGATTGGACACATATAGGAGATGAAGGATATCTCCTCTGTGTGGACCATTAATAATGGATTTGCCTTATCTAAAATGTTACTGACTTTGAAGTGTTAAGTGATTTCAAGGTGTGGGTTTTTTTAGAGCAAATACATTTTAT
This sequence comes from Podargus strigoides, assembly GCA_028020825.1. Taxonomy (NCBI): domain Eukaryota; kingdom Metazoa; phylum Chordata; class Aves; order Caprimulgiformes; family Podargidae; genus Podargus; species Podargus strigoides. Next base: position 145,910,119 of record CM051663.1, on the reverse strand, counting down.
CTAAGATGGGAGAAATCAAAAATAAGGCCATGAAAAGATGTAAGTACTTATACTGGGACAAAGTTTAAATTTAGATGCCCAATCAATACTACTCTGAACACCAGACTGTAGAGCTATTCTTTTTTTTCCTCTTTATTTCTGCTTCACTATTTAGATAGTGCATCCAAACTAGATGAACAGAGGAGATGGAGATCAACAAACCTCAGGATGCTTCATACTATTAATAGCTATAGCATTTAGCATATTACCAAAAGTTGCACAATGCAGACTCTAATCCTCCAAGGCAGAACAATTTCAATTCACAGTCTGGATGAGTGCACTACCGGTCCAAAGAGAGTACTGCTAATACTAATCTTGTGAATGTTACTGTATCTCCTATTACAAAGGCCATGATGTAACACATTGCATTCTAGGGAAACATTTTGGTCATCAAGAAAATAGAAGGTTTAAGTTTTACATATTACTGAGTAGAAGACAACATTTCTGCTTTGTCTTGATCTTTGAGGATTTGAGTTTTGTGTTTTTCCCCTCCAAAAGCCCCAATTGCCCCCACAGCCTGTTCATGACCAGTCTCATAAAGTTTATAAAAATTCTTCAGATTGAAAAAGCCCAGACTTTAACAGGCGAAAATACTTGTCAGGACAGAGTCACAGCTACAGAGGAGTTTTGGCTTCCAGGTTTGGGCTTAGCCAATTATTATGCCTGTCTCAGTGATTTAATAGCTTGCAGGTTTTCCAAGACTGGATTGCTTGCCAACATCTAGGTCAACTGTGCAAAAATTTAATTATACTGATTATATTAAATAGAGTCAGCCCACAGAGTGACTGGATGGCCACTCCGAAAAACTTTAATTGCATTTAAACCCTGAAAGTTCAACACTAATAAAATAACTTGCTTTTAAATGAGCAGAAGCCAAATACATTTATCCCATGGGATATTTTTTGGCACACACATACTGACAGAGAAATGAATGCAATACATTTTCTTACTGTAAGGTGCAATATTTCAAATAAAGCAAAAAAAAAAATCAACAAAAAAATCTAGTTGTTCTGCAACTAGATGCATTCAGGCAAGCCAAAACATCCAGTCTATTATTTTGTTTAGTGCCTTATTTGTCATTTTTGTATCTAAGTATCAGCATGCCCACATTGTATTATGTGTATTGTGTGTACGTACAGAAAAGACAATATGTACTGTATAAACACAGACAAATATGGATTTTTCCTGAGGAGAATACCCTAAAAGATGGTCTTCAGCTGAACTCTGGTATGTTGCTCTTCTCTGTTCTTCATCTAAAATGTGTTGGACCATTTACTCTTTATTAAAATCTAACTTAGAAGATGGCTAACAAAAATTCTGATCAAACATTTTGTTATCTTCAGGTTATCAGATCTTTCTTTCATCTTTTTTTGTTTATTTATTCGAACATAAACGTTATTCTTCCTTCACATCTATGGTCACTGACACATTGCTCAACAAAATAACCAAAACACAACTGAATGAAAAAAAAATTTTGTTTTTTCACTTTATCCTCACAGGAAAAAAAAAAAATCAGATAGAAAAAAACTACAGTTTTTGAGATACAATGGAAAAATATAATCAATATTATTAATAGAGTAGCTGTCTGGTGATTTTTCTTCCTGGGAGTCAGTCTGATAATGATTCATCGTCAGACTATGTGAATTACTGAGAAGAATGTGTAGGAGGATAAATGCCAACGGATAGCTTTCTTTCAATATAGCAACTGTTTGTTGTTCCTCTTCTTTCATTCCCCAACAAATCTGGCCATTACAGGCTAGTTAGAAAATATATCATCAAACTCTTCTATGCCAGAGAAATATAGATTACTACTGATGCTCCATTTGCAGTGCACTCAATGGGATAGCTGTTTAGACTAGTAGAAGGATTATGGGAGAAACTCAGTCAACCTTTCAACTTACCTTTTTTCTATTGGTCCTGAATTTGCATATAAGCGCTGCTAGAGAATCATGTAGCAATATATAATGAAAACTTGTCAAATAATTTTTTATAATTAATGTAGTGTTAAGAGCTAAGCTGTATTTTTCAAGTAAGTATTCAGGAAGGAAGTTTGGTACTTTGCCAAATGGGAAAATGTCCAGTAAAAAAGAAACACATTCTTCCTCCTGCTTTTATTTCATTTTCAACAATATGTGAAGCCCTAATTGGAAGCCCTGAATACTTCTAAACCTTGCTTTGAGGACTTCAGGTTATAGCAATGATTTCCTTTACCTTTAGTCATCCTTAAGATCATGAAACTGAATACCACACTGTTGAGTTACAAAGATCATTCCAAGATCACAAATAACTAGAGCTGAAAACAGAACTGGCACACATGGAGCTGACTCACTTTTAAGCTAAGAAATAGTCAAAGACTTTTGGCCAGCACTGAGGAACATGGCCTGTGACTTCACTTCATATACCTTATGCTTGCACTTTTTTCATGCTGGATATCATAGAATCAGCTGTCAATTTTGTGTAATGGCAATGTCAAAGGCCTGTGCAGTCTTTCACAAGAAGAGAACTCCCCACCTGGTTTTGAGCTGTTCAGCATACTGCTAGCAAGGAAGGATGAATAAATGGGCACTATCACTTTGTCCTCTAAAGCCACCCTGAATTGTAAAATAAAAACAACAGCTTTCCAACATAGTACAGCCCCATCACAGATCAGCTGTACTTCCTGGAAGTAAAGCTGAGTCCCAAACTTACAGCTACTGTACAGAGAACAAGTGGATGTATATTGTCCTTCTGTTGGTGAACATGGGCATAAATGAAACTGATGGAAGTATCTCTCTCTGCCTCATTTCACCATGCAAGTACCACTCTATTAGAGATGTAATGGCTGCATATGACAAAAATTGTGTAGACTCAAAGCTTGCACCAATTTTAAACAGACCAAAAAGATGCACTTGAAAGGACGATCAGCTGGAGCAAAGAAAGAGGAAGCAATAATCTACTTCAAGTGCAGCATTTAGCATTCGTCTGATATGTGATAGTTGATGTAGTCCCAGAAGATGAGCACAATGAAACCCATCTTGAACAGCAAGAGACCTCATTTTTACCAGAGTACAGATAACCATCTAGGTCTAATGAATGGCACTATGACAGTCCTAACTTTTAACTCCTCATTACTACAAGGTAGACTCTGCTGTATTTTAGAAATTACCTTGGGTGGCAGAATCAGGCACTCAGTACAGAAACAAAATGCAATGAAGAATGTTAAAAGAGAGCATATAATTTCCTCCTCCTCAGGTTCTCAAGAGATCAACAAGCTGAACAATATTGGCTTCCACTGAGAAAATCAACATGCTTTCCTTTTCTCTCTTCTTGTGGTATGACCTCCCTCCTTCCCTCACTCCACTTCCCCCCTTCCCTCTTTCCTTCCTTAGTTCCTTTTCTCCCTCTCTCTGGGACCATTAAATGTTAATGAGCAGTCTCTTTAGTTCCATGCAAAGTCCTGCAGTTGTAGTCCACAGGGGCACTTTTTCCTGTTACCAAACATGTGCATTACTATGTTTCTGTCACCTAGGAAAATAACTTCTGTCAGTACTAGCCTATTTACAAGAATAATAAGTCTCATAAAAGGCCACAGTCATAAGCTCTGATCCAAAATCTGCTGAAGTATATAAACAAATCACAAGTAGGTTCTCTGGGTTTTGGATCAGATCAGCTGTACATACATAAAAAATCACTATTAAACAACACTAGTGGAACCAGGGATGCAAAAATCTCACAAATAGCCATGAAAAAGTTTGGCATTTACCCCTGAATAGCAAAGAGGCATTTATTTCAACTGTAAAGAATAACATAAAGGTCCTGAAAAGCAAGAACTAGACAAAAATAAACCACAACCTGACAGATACAAGGATAAAAGACTACTGGATTACTTCACTGGTCAGTCAGTCCCAGCAGCTGCCAGAATATAAATTACCCTAATGTCCAAAAGGACATAGAAGTAATTCTGGTTTTTTGCTCTTTGGGTTCTCATTTTTACAGAGCTTCAATTTTTATAAAACAAAGCTCCTACATATCTCCAGAAGAACATAATAGCACAATAAAGTAGGATTATTTTTTAAGCATCATTTAGCAGGATTTGGTATCACACTTTTGGAATTTCAATACATACTATGTTTGTGTAACGGTAAGGATAAGAGAAGGTGATGGGCATAAATTTGTTATATAATATTATATTCAGCCATATGGATTTCTTACACAGAGCCATAGCTGTATGTATGTTTATCTAACCAATTTCTTATAATGTTTTATTTTTTTACTGTAGAAAACCAATTTTAGTTCACAAAACGGCTCTTCAGAGGGGACTTTGACTGCAATGGCAAACACTTAAATTCTCTTTCCCTTTCCCCCCCAAAATAAGGGAATCCTTTGAAAAATGTTAAAACCAAACCTTCTCCTAACATTCTACATACCTTTCTGCACTAATGGTATTACTTTATTCGGACTAAGTATAATTTCAGTGTTACCATTATGTTTCCATTTGTCCTCAGACTTTATCACAGACACTTTCAGAACTGCCTTAGAAATGTCAGTGGATGTTTATGACTCTTTCTCTGATAGTATTCCATGTCAAATTTAAATAATACTATTATGTGATTAGTCTTTTTTTGAGACTATCATATCCTCAAACACTTTTTACCAACTCTTCCACTGAGTGAAGTTTTACCCAGCCTTGACATGGTACCAGCAGATACTTCTTCCAAGTACTTCTTCCACAAACATGTTGTGCAAATCTCTGTTTTCCTTTGCAGATCTATAAAAAGGCCTAAACCATTTTTAAAACCTTTCAGTACTAAGAATTTTCAAAGTCACTTCCCATGCTGAGCAGTTATTCTTAAGAGTTCATAGCTAAAAGCTGTTGAGCAGCAGGTATAACTCACCTCAGATTGGGAGCTCACTGTCCATTAATAGCATTTACCTTCACAGCTTTTCCACTCTATGCTACGGTGGGAACTGCTTGAAATGAGGATGGAAGCAGCATTAACTGCTACAGAGGCACACACTTAATTCATGCACCTCTGGGCAATTGCAGTCTCGCATCTATCTCAGTCAGCCAATAAGTTCTTTTCCCTCTGTGAGTCTTGTGGTGATAAAACTGGCCTAAAACATCTTGCTGCTGTTAGGAGCACTGCTTTTCACTTCATATTTTCTGAAACCACTAATTAACCGTACTGCTTGTATTAAGAAACTAATAGAAACTGTTGCCCAGCCTACTCCCTCTGGGCCATAAGTTCATAGTGGGGATTCCAGTTTTCATATCAATTTTGTTTTAAATTCACTAAACTCTGTAATGGCTTAGTACTTTTTTTTTTTTTTTTTTTTTTTTTTTCCTTTTTATTTATGGCTAATACAAGGAATAATCAACTTCCAAGAAGATTCGTGTCATCTTTTTTTTTTTTTCTTTTCTGGAGAAAAAAATATTCTCCTTTCATTTCTACACACAGGAAACTAGAAAAGGATCAGAAGACATGTTACATTCTTTCTTCACATTGTTACCAGAGATCAAATACATAGGATACTTTTTACCACCTGCAAATAGAGTCTTTATTTCTTTTTACTAAGTAAACCATTCAAGGAGGAAGAGATCCAGCCTATTTTCTCACAGTTGGATAAATTAAAGGCATGTTTCTTGGTTCATTTATCTATTTCAAGCAGGAAGTTACTATGGCGGGAGCAAGAGAAACACATGGTATTCCTGACACATTAACATCATCTAACGATCAAACCTCTCCCCAGTGCAGAGGAGCACTTATCTTCTGCCACCGCGTGACGCTATCATTCACATAAAGGAAGTTAGCCAGTTCTAAGAGGGGATCAGATGCACAAAAGTGACTTCAGTACCAAGTAATCCCAAGTATTCAAGAATCCCAGCACTTTTAGATTTGTGGAGGGCTTCTATATAAGCAGATTATGTTTTAGTGAAATTTTATCTACTGCTGCTTCTCCTTCGCTTTTCCCTCTTGGTTGAAAGTATCAATTTTATGCTCAGGAAAAAAAAATTTATGCTACCCTAAACATCTTTTCTTGAATGTAAACGTTATTGTGTTATGTTACCTTGAAAAATGCACTTACAATTACTGAATTACTCCAGAGTAAAATTTTCTGACAAGAGTCTTTTCTATTCAGTCTGCAAGGAACTGGACAGTCTTAAAAGAAAAACAGGTCTGTAAACTGTTAGGACAAAATCTCTCCAATATATGCCTGTTGTACAGATAACTGAAATGTAGTTAATCAAGCTCAAGAGACCAAGCCATATTAGAGTTCATAAGTTCCCAGATTTTCACCAAAAGCTCCCTAAATAAATCACTGCCTGTGTCCTGAGGTACCGTCAGTTTAACTAAGTTGAGCAACCAAAATCAACGCCCATTTTGGATTCACAGACTAGTCATCCCATGCCATGATCTTCCAAGGCACAGACCTACCTGGCAAGCACCTAGTGACCCTCCGACTGTGCAGCCAACAGCACCAAGATGAAAGCAAAGCCATGAAGCTGCGCTTCCTGCCATTCAAGAACATCCAAGTGGATGCCCATTTTAATACAACATCCCAGCAGCTACAGCCAGGCAGTATATTCAGGAGAACATGAGTTAAATACTCTCCTCAGCCAAAACAAAAAAGTATTCATCATCCATATTTTGCACTTCCCATGACAAGGCCTGAGAATATTGAAAAGGGAAGGAGAACAAGTCCTCTTCACCTATTCCACCAGTGCTGTGATATGATGAGGCTAAAAATTCAAGAATCTTTGGGTCATAAGAAGATAAGGAGGGAGAAGGCTGACTTTGTAGCCCAGCAGCTGGAGCATTCAGCAGGGAAAGGGCAGAGATGACGTAAATGGGCTGAGACAGGCATCTTTCTGCTAAGCGGTGGATTCTGAGGCAAGTAACTCCCCCTTGCGTTGTTTAGGTGCCTAATGTAGGTGCCTAACCTTGAACTGTGAAGAGAAGATATGTGTTTCTCGTGATCCCTCAGTCATAAGCACTTTTACAACAGGACATGCTAAACCTTTGTGCACTTGAGAACTCTACACAGCAAATCACTGAGAAATAACTATCACATTTCAAATTCGCACCTTAGGTCATTCCACATGTAGCTTCCACCGGCACACATAAACCCCAAATCAGAGTCTAATTCTTCTGTAATATTTGTCTGGTGTTTTGGTTCTCTTTTTAATCAGGCTTCAGTCCCACAGCCAGATCCATGTGGGCAGCCAGATATTCTGGTCACAGAATGTACTGGTGGTCAGAAAATACCTTGAATCTTATTAGTCTGTTCATATAAACACATCATATTTCTACAGCAAATCAAACCCCACTAATATTAAAGCAATTAGAGCAAGTAATTGTTACAAGTAATTGAATATAATAAAATCTATTTGTTTTATATTTGTTATTCCAGCACAATAGCTAGTATTTGTGATATGCCATTTAGCCCCAAGTAGCACTGCACGCATTAAGAGATTTCTGACACAGTTCCATGACCATTGATCAAAGTCTATATCAAATGATGTCTAATTCCTATATTCTCAAAGAAGAAACTCAGCATATAAAAAATGATAATCACAAAAATAGAGAAGAAAACCTCAGCTAGGTTATGCAAAGTATAAACCAATCACTTGCTGTTTTAAAACTTTTTTTTTTCCTTTTTCTTCTGAAAGAACTTCCCTTGTACTTACCATGTACACTGTACACCACAGTATATGTGTGATAATCTCCCAGTGCTCTCATTCTTTGAGGACCTGTGTATGACTTCCTAACCAGGGTAGCTGTGGATGACTAATGTAGGCACTGATTGCAATTGGGGTGGAAAGGGTGGCAAAAGATTATGATGGTTAAAGAGAATCACAGAAACACAGAATGTTAGGGATTGGAAGGGACCTCAAAGGATCATCTAGTCCAATCCCCCTGCCACAGCAGGAATACCTAAATCAGGTCACACAGGAATGCATCCAGGCGGGCCTTGAATGTCTTCAGAGAAGAGCCTGGATCCATCCTCATGACACTCACCCTTTACATATTTATAAACATTAATGAGGTCACCCCTCAGTCTCCTCTTCTCCAAGCTAAAAAGACTCAGCTCCCTCAGCCTTTCCTCATAAGGGAGATGTTCCACTCCCTTAATCATCTTCGTGGCTCAGTATCTTCATCAGAAGATACAAGGCTGGAGTTTCGAGCTAAGGCATATCGCATAGGCAAAGCATAATAAAACCCAAGATCTGAATCTACATCTCTTGGTATAGTTTTGAAGATATGAAAAGATTAGACTCACTTATGAATGACTTGCATGACATTTACACAGAGAATTCATTTTGAAGAGGCTGATCAAAAAACCCTGTAGGTGAATTGGATGATTGTTCTGCATCAATTCTGAGACAGGGAATAACATATTAAATTAGAAAAGGTGGGAGCTCAGTGGTGGGAAAGCAAGGCAAAAGCACTATGTAAATGAAAGTTTCTGAGAAAATGCAGAGACAGCTTCTCACATATGTAATTGTGAACACTTTTTAATAATTTCTCTCTGTTGTAGGCAGCAACAACCTTTCCCTTCATGAGAATCAGCTTTATCTTGGAATAATACCCAGAATCTCTTGTTTCCAGTACAGCCTACCACCCTGAGGGAAAACATCAAATCTAGAAGACTCTGAGTGGAGTTTCCATGGAATTGTTTCGGCAAAGAAAAGATGTTTTTGACTTCACAGAAAATACTGCCAGTCTGTGACTGTGAGTCACAGGAGGTTTGTTGAAAATGACAGGTTTCTTTCTATATTGCTACTTTACTTTTGCTAATTTCCTGTCACACTGCAATTCTGAGAAATAATTCCTTGACTGGTGGTGGTCTTCAAAACTCTTATTCTGTGGAGAGTTGTCATACAAACTTGTATTGAGACTCACTCACCCTTGTCATCTCTTAGCTTATCATATTCTTGTATTTCCTTCCTTCTCCAGTTTAGTAATGATCTGGCTTTTGTGTGAGACTCTTACTCAGAATCACAGAACCACAGAATGGTTGAAGGTGGAAAGGACCTTGGGAGATCATTGTCCAACCCTCCTGCTCAAACAAGGTCATCTACAGCCAGTTTGCCCAGGACCATGTTTAGACAGCTTTTGAATATCTCCAAGGACGGAGACTCCGTAACTTTCCTGGGCAACCTGTGCCAGTGCTTGGTCACCCACACAGGTATAGTGTTTCCTGATGTTCAGAGGAAACTTCCCGTGTTTCAGTTTGTGACCACTGCCTTCACTGGACTCTTTCCAATATGTCCATGTCTCTCTTGCACTGAGGAGCCCAGAAAAGCACTCCAGGTGTGGCCCATCAGGGCTGAGCAGAGGGGAAGGATCACCTCCCTTGACCTGCTGGCAACACTCTTCCTAATGCAGCCCAGATTAACATTATTTTTTTATTTTTTTTCCCCTGCAAGGGCACATTGTTGGCTCGTGTTCAACTTGGTGTCCACCAGGACTTCCAGGTCCTTTTGTGCCAAGCTGCTTCCAAGCTGGTTGGCCTCCAGCAGGTACTGGTGCCTGGGGTTATCCTTCACCAGGTGCAGGACTTTGCACTTTCTCTTGTGGAACTTCATGAGGTTCCTGGCAGCTGATTTCTCCAGCCTCCTGAGGTCCCTCAGCACTCCTCCCAGTTTTATATCATCAGCAAACTTGCTAAGGATACACTCTGACCCATCATCTAGATCACTGTAAAAGATCCAGAGCAATACTCTTTTCCTGTTATGATGGACTTTGTAAATTAAAAATAATACGGACTTGTGAAGTCAAGTCAGAAAAAAAACCTCTTCACCAGAGCTGCATAAGCTATACCAGAGTTTAGGGCTCCTCGGACACTACAGGTGTTCTGCACGGCCATCCTGGGCACCCCACCTCATTTATGGGATCCAAAAAACCTGGGGATGAGTTGTATATACTACTCCACAGGCTGGAAAATTATATTCCATGACCACACTGGCAACGTCAATAAGCGGAGCCTGAAGAGCGCTGTCCCTGCTAGCCTCTATGCTGTCAATCTAAAATATTACTGCCATCCTGCCAAAGCAAAATACCGATGGACACTGTCAGAGACTTATGATACCAACATTCAGTCTCACATCAAGGAGGGATTCTGTGGACAATTGTGTCCTTGTCTCACTTCTTAGCTGAGACTTTAATTAAAACACATTTCCTGAGAACATTTGATCACTGTTCAAATAATCCTTGGCTTGCAGGCACAGAGTACTAAGGGAGCTTCACTCCCTGCCCCTGCACACTCTGTGTTCCTGTGCCATTTGATTTGACTGCAGCTGTATATCTGCATAAACAACTCCCTGTTCCATAATAAGTAAAGCCCATTGAAAGATTATAAAGCATGATCTTGCCTTTAATTTGGTACATAATTTAATTTGGTATTAGGACAAATACTCAGTTGCATAAAATAAATATTGGCGTCACACATACCACAATGGTTCCCTTGTCAATGATGCTGCTGATTGCTAAAAATTTGGCAGTTGCATTTCTCCAGACGTGCTACTTAAATGGCCCTTTAGGATGAAGAATTTCCATCCTCCGCCTTATACAGTTTTAGACTTCTCATTCTTGTACATACCAGGTATTTGATGGAGCTTACTCTATTTTAATGGGTTTTGAAAACAAAATATTTCTTTAGAAATATTGCAGGAAAGAAAGTGACATCAGCAGTATAGTACTGCCTCCTTTGCATCTGGCCAGGACTGAAATGGTGGTAGATGACATTGAAAACAAATGTACCCAGTTTTCATCTGTGTTTGCTGGCCTAATGAGTGCTTAAGGGATACCTTATGAGGGAGTCAAAGAAAGGAAGCACTTGCATTAAAGAAGGGCGATTAGTGTTGTGGGTTCCTATGAAGCATTAACTTGACAGCCATGCACAAGTCAACAGTATTTTTTGTTCGCGCCTCTCTACTGGGGGTATTGTTTCAAAGAGGGTTGTCGGTTTGCAAGGCTGGCATCTACTTATATTGTTTAAAACTTATAAGACCCTCATTAGAATAATGGGTCCTGACATATATTTCCTAATTTGCTGTATGATATAACTACTGTGGACAACTGTAATCATACTCCAACTGCTGCTTTAGAAAAAGGTTTTTAAAAAGTTGCTCCACTGATCGAAGATGTAACCTGCATCTGTGATAGTATAAACAATATGTCCTGTGGGATGACAGCATTAATATTTTATAATAACTCCTTGCACAGCCTCCTACATGAGCTGTGGAATGTCAAAATAACCTTCATTGAAGCAGAGGATGAAAAATAAGAAGTAGATATATAAATAACCTTTAAGAAACATATAGCCATTTCAGCATTTCATAAGCTGCATTTCTGCTTAAGATCCTGGCTGTTAAACTGCAGCTTTCCTGTCCTGCATAGAGTTCAAAGGATGCTTGCTGCCAACTTGAAACCTAGTCAGTCATTTGCAAGAAAATCAGATTACTTGGTTTGAAGGATCACATTTGTCAGTCTTTGAGGTTTGACAATCACACTGACTGTTTTTAAATGATGTTTTTCTCCTGAGCATCCATATGCTATAGTTTCACTCAAACAAAAAGAGGAAAGCGAGAGGGGGAAGTTTTTGGCCATCTCTCTGTGGCAGTGCAAAGGCTTAGCACAATATATCCAATGCAACTGGTGAAACACACTGTGCAGCTGAAGGCAAAAGGACTTGCAGGAGGAGATCCAGTGTTTATAAGTTAAGTGCCTCTCTCTTTTTACTGGCTATATTGAAGGTATGCACCTTTCAAAGGGCAGTCCAATCTGTCCAGTTCAGTATGTTCTCTCTTAATAGTAATGGGGATGATAGCCACAGAAAATACACCGCTGCCTCTGCACTCATGGTTATAAGCACTGGGTGAAGAAGCAGTGACTTGAATTCCTGGATTTATTCTTTCTGAAGGAGCTATGCCAAGACGTTAGGAAAAGCCCTAACCAGTGAAAGAGAGAAATGGCCATCCTTTCCCAAAAAGGCTGGGCTGCCGTGACCTCTGGGCAGCAAGAGACCTCAGCTCTCAAGGTGACAAGAAGCCTGACTTTCACGTTGTGGTTATAGCATTCAGTGGAGGGGAAAAGGGTGAGGTGACAGCCTGAAGTCTGGTCTCTCCTTCTAGGTCTGTTTTTTGCCTGTTATTCAGAGACAATCTAATTTGAGAGCTGGGGAATTGCATCCGGAACCTCAATTCCAGTGAGCTGCGCTAATTTGCAGGAAAATTGCACCATATTGCAGGAAGAAGAAAGGAGCTGCAGGAGGTTAAATAGAGTAGTTACAGTTCACAGAGGAGTCTGCAACTTTGGAGACTGTAAGCTGTAAACTTACAGTCTTGTAAGCTGTAAACTTACAGTCTTGTGTGTAAGATGAGAGTGTAAATAGGTAAAAAGAAATCTGAGTGTATTTCAAAAGGGCATTATAATGGAAAAGTATTGTTTGATGGTATATTTCATTTCACTTTAATTAATAGCAGTGGATGCTTCCTTTGAAAACACAAAACCCAACAAGTGATACTTGAGCCTGATGAACATGATATAATGCACTTAAGCAGAGACAGACAGCCCTGCTCCTCATACACACCAGCACTTCTGTGCTCTGCACCCAGAAAAAAAGTCAATGATTTCTAACAACCAGAATAGCCACTTCATGGGTTATTGAAAGGTGTCAGAGGGAAGAAAAAAGATGTTTGCGAAGTGATAGAGACATTTTTTTCCTGACTGCATCCCTGTCTTCAAATCAGCCATGTGCATAACCCTGTAAATTGCAGTGTCTTCAGTTCTCAGTAACCTGCTTAGCTAGAATCAGGTCCTAAATGTATTATTACATCTTAGGTTAAAAGAGCAGCTATTTAATGTACTCCTATATCATGCCAGTTTATTACAAAAGCATGCACAAAACTTACACAATTATGTGATTGCTACGCGCTGCTCAGCAAACAGAAAGTGGAAGGGTCATGAGGATATGCAGGCGCAAGCCTGACATTTAAAAAGGTGATTAAAACTGTTTTTTCTAGATCTGCTGTTGTCGGTTTGGTTTTGTTTGTAACTATTCCATCTCTAGGCATTTATTCTGGCTTCATTATGCAGTATCATTATGACACATGAAAGAAACCTAACATTATCTTCCCAGGGATACAGATTCGTCATACACCACAGTGCAGTCACCTCTGGGAATATTATAAGGAAGTCATCAGCTAAGCAGAAAGGAAAAAAAAGTGTGACACAAAGGAACCTGACTCACCAGGGACAAATGCGTGAGTACCAATGATGCACCGTTCTGCTTGAAGAAACCTGTGGAGGTGTTCTGAGACAGCATGCTGGCAAAAGCTGATTTCTCATACTATCACATTAATGTAAAATGTGAATGCTAGAACAAACACAGAGTGTCCACTAGAAGCCATTAGTTGGGTGAACAGGTGATCGTGCCTGCATTGCTACAGCAGGACTGCTAAAGGCTTGATGAAGTAAGAGGCTCTAATAGTCCACAAATACAGAAGGAGCCAAAAGCAGTACAAATGCAGAATATTCTACCCACAGGCTGCTCCAACATCAAAGTCAGCAGGTTCCAGCTGCTGACAGTCCAGCTGGTCAGAACTGGTCAGCAGCACGAGAAAGTGCTGCCAGCCCCCAATGCTCTACTATAAAAAGCTTTTTCCCTCAGACAGAAGCAATGACCATGAATGACTGCAGGCTTGTAGTAGTCCAAGGGACAGAAAATGAAATCAGTTTAATATCAAATTGTCTGCAATAAAAATCCAAAGAAAAGCAAAACACTTTTTAATGCCCATGAAAAGAAAATTAATTTGGTTTTCAAAATGGGATCCAAAAGCTTTGGAGGAGTAAGTGAACCCACAGAAAGTTAAGAACTTAGAGTTACAAGAAATCTTCCATGTCAAGTTTGCATTGTAGGTGCAAATCAGACAAGCCCTAGAAACAAGTCTGAGTGGCTTAAGAAGTAGTTCCCTCACACAGAAGTTTCTGCCCCACTGGATCCTACTATATTTCCATTCTAAGTAATTACAGTACTCTAAATCACTCAGGTAATGATAAATTAATTCAACACATATTTTATGTCAGGGTGCAGTGGTAAGAGCTTGCCCCAGAAAGACCCCCTGCACTCTTTCCTCACAAGGCTTCAGACAGTCAAAAATGGGGAAATGACCTAGCATAGAAAATAATTTTCTTAGATAAATGGTTGATGATTAACAAAGTAGTAAAGGACTGACAATCTTTGTAACTTCAGGAATGGTTGGTAGTATTCTTTTTGTCTACACATACACTAGGTGTTGTTTGAAAGATGATTAAATTGGGTCTTAAGTTGCCCCAAAGCATCACAGATGTGTAAGACTGAAAGGTCAGCTGGGTCCTTTCCTTCATTACAGGATCAAGTATAATTAGGCTATCTCTCACTAGTGCTTGTCTTCCCCATTTTTTGGAAAGAGCTCCAATGAGCGGGATTCTACAGCCTTCCTAAGCAACTCGTTCTCACTCACTTTTTCGTAATATTGCACCTAGACCTTCTCTTCTGCAAATTAAACTGATTCATCTTTGTCACCTCAGTGGAATGGAGAACAACTGATCACTTTACAACAACTTTTAAGTACTTGAAGACTGTTATCAGAACTCCCTTTTCTATACTAACTTATTTCCTTCTTTTTTTCCAAGGAGTTTGGGCTTTCTTAGACTCCCATAATTCTTTTTACTTCTCTGGACCTTCTCTCAATTTGTCACTGTCTTTTCTACAAGTGTGTGGCCCAACGATGAATATAGAAGTACAGCTGAGACCTTCCTAGTGACAAGTAGAGCAGAATAACTGCCTCCCACGCCTTATATATCATTCTTGCTAACTCACCTGAAAATGGGATTGCCTTTTTTGCAACAACAGCATATTAATTCAGATGCAATTATAGCTAACTGTCATACAGCCACCTAACCAGACAGTCCCAATTTTGCATCTATATGCTTGACTTTCTTTCCCGATTGGAATATATTGTGCTTATTGTTACCACTGTATCGACAAATTCTATTTGATTGATTTCACAACACTTCTCCAATTCATCAAGCTCATTTTGAATTCTGATTATGTCACCCAAAATTCCTGTAACTGCCAACATTGTGTCCTCCATGAATTTGCAAATGCCCTCTCTTTCTTCTGTCATCCATATTAGTGGAAACACTGAAGAATATCACATCCAGGAAGAAGCTTTGTTGAATATATCTTGATAGGATCTATGAAATTTATATTTTGACATGATAATTACTTTTATAAAACTCTCCATCATTCTTGGTTGTGCAGAAAAAGCTATAGTTGCCTGCATTAATTTGGATCTGGTACTACCACAGACTGAAACAATAGCTCTGGAAACTGTACACTGAGCCATTCATCTTAGTGAGATATTAAATATGAAGTTTCAAGACAAATAAATGTCAACATTAATTTTCACAGATGATCAGCTTTGTAGAATCAAGCTAATATGCTTTTAATTTCTCTTATAATGTAAAATAATGAGGGGTCTGCACAGGGACAGCTAATTGCCATTGGGTATTACAGAGTGATTCCTCACCTAATTGCCAAACACTCCTAGTTTTCCACAATAATTTTTTCAGACCATTCAGTACTTTTTACACACTGAAAGTAGAATAAATATTTGCAATGCATTTCTGAGTATTTTTGCTAATCACTCCATCACTACTAAAATCCATACATTTAAATTTTGTTCAGAAACATACTCCATTGTTAATGTGATATGAATTGGTTGTAACTATAAGGTAGGACTGATTCAAAGTTCAATTTTAAGCTAAGGAATACCTTTTCACTGATTTCAGTTGACTTTAGTTCAGGCTGTTAGACTAAAGTTTCAAATTCGAATACAGGTAATTAGTTGTGGTTGTAAAATTTAGTACTTACACAGCAATAATTAAAATGTTATTTACATAGGAATTTATCAAAATGGGATTTATCTGTGGGTGATAGCAAAATAAAGCTGCTAACTGGATATTTAATATTCATACAAACATTTATTTTAAGACTATAAATCATCGCAATTTAATGATGCTTGAACAGGAAATAAACATCGAACATAAGCAGTATTTTGCCTAGGCTACAGAACACTTTATGAGCCAATTTCCTTATATTGACTCACACTTAAAAAGTCAATGGAGTTAAAGCAGGGCTGAATTTGCCTGCAGAATGTGAATGAGAACACAGACGGGTGTTTAGCTAGTATCCAAGTTCAGATATCTTGGGTGACAGAAAAAGAAGGAAGGAAGGAATGGAAGTCTTTGAAAAACTGAAAATTGTGTAATTGTGATGAATAGATCAGTAAATTCTCCAAATTGTTACCACAGTATCTAACAAATCAGTACTTTCACTTGTCTAGTAAATACAAGAGAGGGAGAAAAATAGTAAGCAGCAGTAAATGTGAAGAACTAAGCGGTATATGTGCAGGAAACTCCGGAGTTTCTCAGTTCTACTAATTACACCTACTGATGACATGATGTGTGAAAATGTGCCACCTTGAGGAGGTCCAGTGCAGGATATGGGAAAAACAGCTGACCTTGAGAACTGAAGTAGCAAAAATGGCATGAAATTCAAAAATGAATTTGTTAGAGACTACTAGTGGGAGTTTTTGTTACTAATGAGAATCTCACCATAGGAAAAACATGGGGGAGGAGGAGGAGAATCAGACCATGTCTGACAGTCTCAGAGGACTGTAAACAGACAGTATGATGGAAAGGCACATGTGTTCTGAAGCTCCAACCAGGCAACTCATAGTAAAGACAGGGAAGTATTAACTTCTCTGCACAAAGTCCTGGGGACAGTTCACCTGGGATACATGCATGAGATGCTGGTCACTCATGTTGAAGACAAAAGAATTTTAGCTGAACCATGGATGAGCAGAAAAAGCTAGTGCAATGATCAAAAGGGGACAAGAGACAAGACTATTTTGATTTAATTTAAAAAACAAACAGGAGAAGGATATTGGTGCAGGAAAATACTTGCAATAGAAAAGAACTTTCCAGAAACCAACCAAACAAAGCAATTCTATCATTCTGATAAATCAAAGAGCCAGATGACCTCAATGACCCAGACAGGGTTTACAAGTCAAGAGTGAGTTTCTGAGATAGTCTTTCAGTGGAACTATAAAGCAAATTATCACAACTATTTTAAAACGGAGTTTGACTAATTTTATGCAAGAGTTAGATGGCATAATTGCCTGTCATATCAAGGTGCTGGAGTTGGGGGTCCATATCTGGTCCCAGTAAGAGAAACCTGAACAGTTCAATGAAAGAAACTTCATCACACTGAAAAATCCTACTGACCACATTCACAGGGGCTAAAGCTGAGCAACTAGGGAACAAGTATTTTGGCTCTATGAAACACTTATCAAGGAAACAGACTAAAATACACTGTAGTTCAGAGCTCTTCTTTGTATGCTCACTGAATCCTATGCAATGTGTTTCCAGCCTACCTAATCATTTGTTGAAGAGAATATGACCAACTTAACCCAAAACAAGTGACAGAAACAGAACTTACTGGTAGCTTATTATTTGGAACAAAGGCATTTGCTGATGTTTACGTTTGAAATCTGTTTATGAAGTGAATGATATACATTTTAGAGACAACAATATGACTCATTTGCATGAGATTTCAAAGTGGGTTTTAAAATCTCTCAGCATATTAAAAAGGTTTTTGCTATTTCAGCTACAAATCTATCTACAGGTTGCTAGCTATAAACCTGGGGTTTGAAAAATAATGTTTTCCAATGCCTGGATGCAGGTTTCACACCAGGAAACCACATCAAAGAAAAGATTTTTTGCTGGTAACAGTGTTTCAGGTTGAATAATAAATTATGAGGAAATAGAAAACACCTTCAAATCTTTTTATAGAAGGTAGTTAATGAATACAGCACAGTGTAAATCTCACTGTTCTTCATCAGCATTTATATTTATGTACTGACCTGTTAAGCTGGCAAGCTCACCAGAAGGTTCATATACGTAACTTGTGACACATCTACAGATACACCAACACTCTCAAACAGAGGGATGACGAGGATATTATTGATTGATTGATTGATGGTTTGTATGGTACCAAATAGAGGCTAATCTTACACAGAACATGTACCAAATAACACCTTTTGTTATGTTCTATTTAACAGTGATGCAGCAAGTAAATGACTTCCCTCAAGGTATGTTCCTATAAAACGTGCAGTGGGTGTGCTGGCTTTGGAGGGTCCCTGCAGGCATGCCAGCTGTACGCACCATGGTGACCACGCTGGAGAGTGTCCCTGACATTTAGGAAAAGGCAGCTGGGAGAGACTGTAAGACAGTCAAGGAAATGCTCAGCCAGCTCTTTCTCCATTAGTCACTCAGAAACACAGGAGATAAAGCAGCAAACTGACAGTTACTTCATGTGACCGTTAATGACTGTCAGGGAGAAGCAGGCAACAAAACACACTATACAATCACCTGATGGTGGGAAAAAGAAGAATTTTATAATGCAAAAGTGGAACGAGTTGTGGCTGCACTTCAAGAGAGGAAATAAGCCAATATGACACATGTCAAATGGAAAGGGTAGGAAGATCGCTTTAGAGAAAAGGATGAAGTGAGAAGACACTGGAAGTCATTCAGAAAAGCTCTTTTTAGCACATGTTTCACAGCTTCTCTAGACAAAACAAACGATTTCAAAGGGAACTTCAGATGTGTGATTAAGCCACTGCAACAGATTATCATTGGTTCCTTTTATGCAGAGGTGAATAAGTATTGTTCTCATCTTGATCAGATACACACGGTACATTCACATTAGGAGCGGCAGGTGTACAGGTCTCTTCTTGGCGGTTAAATGTGTTGGTAAAGATTAGTTACATACTGAATCTGTTTGAAGTGGGTACTTACAGCTGAAGAAAATGAATGATTGTATTATTTAAAGTATGTGTCCCCTCCCCAACAAAACATGTTATGTATTGTCTATTGCCTGTGTGCTGGTTGCCTTCAATCCATTCTGGATACTTTGAAAGCAGGCAAAATACCGATTAAAGCAGTAATATGCTAGTGCTCCTATTTAGAGCACTCTGTTCACACATACCACAGCCCTACTGTAAAGCTTTCACGAAGATGCATTTGAATAAAAACTAAAAAATATCTCCTTGCCTGTAATTTTTCACTGACTAGCACTCCAGCCATAAATATTTACTTTCCTGAAAACTGACAGAAAAAATATAGCTGAAAAATGAGAGACTGATCATACTGTATTGCGTATATGCAAAGTGGTCAGAACATGTACAAGCAGGCAGAAACCCACTTTGTTCTGAAACAGTAGAAAAGAGTTTATGAACCATTAACCCAGTACTCCTCAATACTCCAGCAACAGTATTTTTTTCAGTTTTTCCCTTTCAGTTACTCAGGCAGCGTAACGCAAGGTGGGCTTTTTGCTGTTGTGTGCTTGTGTTTGCCATTAACTCAGAGAAAATAATTGTTGCCAGTCCATGACCATGCATCCAAGCCCTGAAATGACTCCTTACACAGCTAGGGAAATACCAGAAGTTTGAAAACAAATTTCCAAGTCTTCGCATGTATATGATTCTTTCTCTTTTCCAGTATTCAACACATCATCCCTCTCTTTGCTTTTCCATTTTTTAATATCTTCATTTTCTTTACTGCATTTTAAAAATGTCTCTGGTTAACAGAGTTTTCATCAGATAAAGCTCACTGACAGAAGATGCTGACAGAGCAACACCACATTCAGGGGGGAAACAGCTTAGCTCTTAAATGCAGTATTTATGATAGAGGATGGAAGAAGACAGTCAACTGTTTCTGTGGCTCCTAAAATAGGATCAGTGCCATGCAATATCAGATCAAGCCATAGTTTAATTTCTTACAAAAAATGCTCTTGGAAGAGAGCAGAAAGAGGCGACCATGGAATGAATATGGAGTATGTTACAAGCAGAACTGTTGAAGAATAGCAAGAACCAGCTAAATATGTATGCAGCTAGATGCCCTGACCTGGCGTTTCACAAAAAGGACTTTGTGCACCTTTCACAGCTGAAAACGATGCTCAGAACTGAACTTCTGTGATTCTGGCAACCAAGTACCAGAGGGAACAGTTCAGCCGATAAATCTAGTGATGCACAGCGTCACCGCCACTTTCCCGTGGACTGCTACAAATTAACAGTTCTAGACTTTGACCGCTTTCAGAAGGACTTTCTCCACAAGAAGGGATGGCTTTGAATGTGGAAGGGTGGTTTCATATGCACCACAATTGTCGAAAAGAGGCAAAGGGAAGAAAGGCTGTGAAGTTCAAGGACAAGTACAGGGCGCAGAGCCTTAACTTGGAATCACATACTTTCTTTGGGATGTAAGCTTTTTGACATGCCAACTATTTCTTCAGGAGGTGTGGAAAGCTTGCTACCTTCGTAGAGAAACAGGGCACAGACTTCTTTGGGAAAACTTCCTAGAATGGATCTCCCTATTGTAAACAATAAGCTGCATAACTCTCCTGTATGATTCAGGTTTCTTAGAACTGTGCTAATGTGCCAGTAATGATACTGCATATAAACCACATATCCCTCAGAAACTCTTGACAGAAAGTGTTCTGCATACAAATAAAAGTGATTTCTGCTCCTTGCTAATTTACCCTCTTTGTCATGAATCACTAGCACCCACAGCAAGCCTGCAGACCGAACCAGCTATTGCTGACACCTGTACAAGCTCCTGGCCTATGCAACAATGAGCAGGTGGAAAGAAATGCAATAACCACGCTGATGCTTCACAAGAGAGCACAGGGTCCGGCCACCAAGCTACATACTGAGCTACCTCCAACATGCAGCTGAAGATAAGCAGAAGCTTATTTTTACCTCTGAAATTAGAAACTGACATTCTTTACACACAGCAGGGGCAGACCTATGGAACTGGAAGTACCCTTTCTATAAGATAATTTTAGAAAGGTCAGGATTTTTTAGTGGTTTAGTTTTGGGGTTTTTTTCACAGCAAATGCTGAGTTGTCTAAAATAAAACTGCTGATGGGTTTTCCTCCTTTCTCAGTTTGAAAAGTTTCGGAAAAATTATTATTTTGTGGGGAAAAAAAAGCCACATTAGAACATTTGAAAGTGAAGTTCAGGATGAGAATGTAGTTAAAGTTCATTTACAGTAACTTCATTTTAAGTAAGTTCATTTGCAGTAACTTAGCATTCAAAATCTAGAAATTGAAATAGTATGTGCTGCCCCTCCAGTACTCTGTTTAACGCGGTCAGGTGCACTTGAAAAATACCAAGCACGCATCCCTCACTGAGCTTGCGGTGGTGGTGGCTTCAGGGTTATCTGAGCCTACATGAGAGCCTCCTGCTGTCTGAGGGAGAGGCCACACGCCTGCTGTCGCCCCATTCTCAGGATCCTTCCTCTTACCCTTCATCTTCCTTCTCTCTGCGCTCCTAGCCATGCAGACCTGTCTAACCATGTCTTTCGGAGGACCGCTTTAACCCTTATTGACCTATGGAAAAACTATCTAGAAGGGTTTGTTTTCTGTTGAATTAATGAGTTACAGCAAGGTTGTGAATGAGTACGTTGCACAGAACTAGTTATTGCCCTTATTCCATTACATTAGCAAACTGTGCATACTGAAATGAATGGAATTTGAATACATTAGGAAAGAAACCAAAGAACTGTAAAAAATACAGCAGAATAGCCTTTGAGTAAAAATGTTTGTAAGAAAGTCCTAAACAAATAGGCTGTAGCAGGTAAGCAAAGCAAGGCCTTCCATAAACATAAGCAACGGGAGAAGCATTTGCTCGGCTCTAAACTTCACAAATCCATAAATCACATTGGTATGGAGGTGACAAAGTAATCATCCGTGCATTTTGTAAGCAAAGAGTCCTCAAGAACATAACTTTTCCACTGCAGCACAGATTGAATGCACTTGTAAATGAGAAATCATGCCATAGTATATATACGAGGATACTTTTATGATTGTTTGAAGGGCAAAGAGGCTTAACCAGAGGCTGTAGTCTACTGCGAGATATCCAGAGTCTGCTTTTTTCATTTTACTTTGGTGTATTCCCAAAGACAGCACTACTGATAAAGCTTTTAATTTCCAAACACATTTTCTTAATGGGTAGTCTCTACATTTTTCTGACCCCTGGCCAGACCTTACCAAAACAGCAGTGTCACACTATGCAAATACCTCACACTTTGATTTCTACACTTAAGAAAACAACCCTCCTGCATTTGAATAATCTAGTTGATGCTTAGGATGAGATGCTGTGCGGTTTCTGAAAATAATCCAGCTGTTTCCTTTACTTAGAATCATAGAATCACTACGGTTGGTAAGGACCTCTAGGATCATCAAGTCCAACCTTTACCCCAACATCTCCCTAACCACTAGACCAAGTGCTTCATCCACTTGCTTTTTAAACACCTCCAGGGACAGCGACTCCACCACCTCCCTGGACAGCCTGTTCCAGTGAAGCGCCCCAAGATAAACCGTTCCATAATCTTCACCAGTACCGAGGTCAGGCTGACAGGCCTGTAGTTCCCCGGATCCTCCTTCCTGCCCTTCCTGTAGATGGGCGTCACATTGGCAAGTTTCCAGTCGTCTGGGACCTCCCCTCATAACCAGGACTGCTGATAGATGATGGAGAGCGGCTTGGCAAGTTCCTCTGCCAGCTCCCTCAGCACCCTCGGGTGAATCTCATCTGGCCCCATAGACTTGTGGGTGTCTAATTGACTCAGCAGGTCCTTCACTACTATTTCCTGGATTACGAGGGGTTTATTCTGATCTCCACCCCAGTCTTCCAGCTCACAGAACTGAATACCATGAGGATAAGTGGTCTGGCTGCTAAAGACCGAGGCAAAGAAGGCATTAAGTACCACAGCCTTTTCCTCATCCTTGGTAACAATGTTCCCCCTCGCATCCAATAAAGGATGGAGATTCTCCCTGCATCTTTTTTTATCGTTAATATATTTGTAAAAACTCTTCTAATTATCTTTTGCAGCAGTGGCCAGGCTGAGTTCAAGCTGGGCTTTTGCCCCCCTAATGTTCTTCCTACACAGCCTAACTAAATCCCTATACTCTTCCCGAGTAGCCTGCCGCTTCTTCCAGAGATGCTAGGCTCTCTTCTTTCTCCTAAGTCCCAGCAGAAGCTCCCTGTTCAGCCAGGCCAGTCACTTTCCCCGCCAGTTTGTCTTACGACACCTGGGGACAGCCTGCTCCTGCATCTCTAACAGTTTCTTCTTGAAAAGAATCCATCCTTCCTGAACCCCTTTGCCCTCTAGGACTGTTCCCCAAGGGACTTTCTCAACTAGTGTTCTAAACAGGTTGAAGTCTGCCCTTCGGAAGTCCATGGTGAAAGTTTTGCTGCCCCCCCTCCTAACTGGGCTAAGGATCGAGGACTGTATCAGTTCATGATCGCTCAGCCCAAGACGGCCTCCGACCACCACATCACCTACCAGTCCTTCCCTGTTTGTGAACAACAGGTCTAACAAGGCACCTTCCCTGGTGGGCTCACTTACCAGCTGAGTCAGGAAGTTATCTTCCATGCACTCTAGGAACTTATTGGATTGTTTTCTCTCTGCTGTGTTATATTTCCAGCAGATGTCTGGTAAGTTGAAGTCCCCCACAAGAACAAGGGCTTGTGACTTTGCAGCTTCTGCCAGTTGTCTACAGAACAGTTCATCGACCTCTTCATCCTGTCAGGTGGCCTGTAGTAGACTCCCAGCAGGATATCCGCCTCGTTCGCCTTCCTCAGCTTAACCCACAAACATTCAGCTGGCTCATCACGCTTATCGATCTCCATACAGTCAAAACACTTCCTAATATAGAGCACCACCCCACCGACCTTTCTACCTTGCCTATTCCTCCTGTAGAGCTTATAGCCATCTATCGCAGCACTCCACTCATGAGAGTCATCTCACCACGTTTCCGTGATGGCAACTACATCATAGCTGTTGTGCTACACAACGGCTTCCAGCTCCTCCTGTTTATTGCCCATGCTGCATGCATTAGTGTAGAAGCACTTGAGCCGGGCTGATGATTTCCTTACCAATTGTGGCCTGCCTTCTTGAAAGGTCCTTTGAATATGGGGTCCAATCCTCTTATATTCTCTGCAAAAAAAAACCCTGTAACAGTTTTCCACTCAGTTTATCCTACAAATATTGACTGAATCAAAGCTAAATAAATTGGACTTTCCTGCTGGTAGCCACCTACTGCTCAAAGCTGAGCTCTCCTGACTGAAAAAAAAAAAAGATGTTTGAAACAGACTCTTCTGAACCATATCACTTCATATGAATTTAGAAGTCTGATCACAAATATACTGAATAGGTATCTTATTTGTGTTGAATAACACACTGTGTTGTTGATTCAGTATACTGAGATATCTTAAAAGGGACTTCTCTTTGGCCAGCAATGCCAGCATGCATCTTCCTGCTTTAGGACACATTGTCTTTTCGATGTGAACAGATGCATAACACTGTAATTTCTGTTGCTGAATCACCAGCCTTTCCAAAACCATAATAATGACTGTCTACAGTTAGCCAGTACTCAGGGCTAAACTGTAGCAGCAAGTATATCACCCAAGACTCCCTCTTCAGATGGGAAGGAGAATTGGGGAAAAAAAAGGAAAAGGCCCGTGAGTTGAAGTACAGACAGATTTAATAGAATGACAAAACAGGAAACAACAATCAACACAAAATGTAAAGGTTTCTACTCAGCCTCGTTCAATGCTGACAGCAGGAACAGAGCATCACCAACAAGGAGCCTCAGGGAGAGGAGGAGGAACCCCACCCTCACTGAGCTCCCTCCTTTTATAATGAGCATGACTAGGCGGTGTGGGATACATCTGTGAGTCAGCTGCCTTGATTGGAACTCTCGGGGCTACTCATGGCCTGCCTGCATGGCTGGCCCACGAGTCTGTGCGTGGGGAACCAGGACAATGACATAGGCTTTTTAATTAACGAGTGTGTAAATTTAGTGACAAAACACTGGAACCATGAGACACTGTGTGATTTGAGGGATGTAAATACATGTAATGTACTATCATGTAAGAAAAGGTACGTCAGCCTCTGAAGGAAAAGGTCTACTAAAAAAGAAAAGACCCTCTGCAGAGCTACTTTTATGTGAGTTAATAAAAGAATGTATGTTATTTTGATTTCTTATGCTGCACCCTTTACAGAAGGAACCCACAGGGCCCAAGAGTATAGGCTTTTGTTTATTACTCACAACAGATACAGCACATCAGTCATGATTATACTCAGTGAATAGAAACCACGAAGTGATTCATTTCACAGGAGGTGATAAAAAGACCAGTTCTTCTCACAAAGTTGTACTGATACTGCCATGGTTGTTAGCTAGCAAGAAAATATGTGAACTCCATTTGGTGTGCATCATCTCCCCAAAGCATAGATTTATCCATCCAGTGAAGGCAGGAGGTTTCATCAGCTTTTGGCCAGACCTCTCTTGGAGACATTTCAGCTTGGTCTGGCAGAACTGCCTATTAAATCAGTCAGTTCAGCAAGCAGCTCCTGGATCCCACCTCCATCAGGCTCCTGCTGATGCCTCCTGCTCTCCCACACAATCCGATTATCAGGATTTGGCTTACAAAATGTCTCCTCTATTATACCTCACCCTGGCCTGCAATGGATGACACCCACACCCTATGTCTCTACCGTCCAGCTCCCTTTTCCCTGCTTCTGGAGCTGTTTTATGAGCAGCATGCACAGATGCCCACACTCACACAAACGCTCTTCAGCGCAGCTTCTTTTCCACTGCAGCTGCAGGGCAGAAAGCAATGCCTGTATGACTGGCATTGTCCGTCTTCCCAGCAGATGGCTGCTCAACAGGGAGACAGAGGGAAGATGAGGGGAGAGCCTGAAACCTACCAGTTTACCAGCATCAAATTGTGGCATAACAGAAGCAGCAGACACTGCACAAAGTAAGTAGAATTAGTACCAATGTCAAAATCATTTTCGTGAGTCATAGCCAGGATAGTGAAGATCACTTTTGCAAAAAGCAAAATACTCCCATAAATTACTATGGATATAAGCAACAACCTACTTTCCCATAAACTTTATGAGCACTGACTTTGCAGTGGAATCACCTCGGTACTCAAAGATGATAGAACAACATTTGAAATTAAAACATTAGATCTTGTTTCGGCAAGAAAGAGAATTACATTTTCTCAGTACCACTGAAAATAAATCCTTTTCCTTTCCTTTCTGAGCCAAACTACAGGCATCAACTTTTGAAGCTACCGGTGCAATTTTCCAGGACTTGGGGTGGCAAAACCAGCCTTTCAACTGACAACGAAGGTTTTGTCTGTGTTGTGATAGTAATGGGGAATGACAAACTAGGGGGATATCTCCAGGGGGTGTTGAATCAGACATAGAATGATAAAAATTTTAAGCTCAACAAAATTAGTTCAGTGTTCAACACGAGAGAAAAACCAACAAGCCATTACATTTAGTCCTTGTTATTCTGGAAAGTATTGGTGGAAGGGCATCATCAATGTACTGCCAAGTTTTACTACTGAGATACACCAAATTATTGGAAAAGATCATTATTAATTATCCTGATAGAGAACGAATTGTGTGTGAGTCAGCAGTGTGAGCGCAGTCAGGAAGATGAAGAAAGTACAGGGCTACATAAGCAAAAACGCAGCCAACAGGACAAGGGACCTGACTCCCTCTGCTGCACATGAATTGAGTGACATCAAAAATGCAGAGACTAGTTTTGACTTCCTCCCCAGCTCAGTATATGAAGGATATTAACAAACTGAGGGCCACTGAGATGGTCGGGGACCAGAGCACTTCCTGTAGGAGGAGAGGCTGAGGCACCTGAGTTTGCTGAGGCTGGAGAAGGCAGGGGGAGCCTAGCTGAAGTCTACTGCTATGTAAAAGCAATCTACAGAGCAGTGCGTGGGGAGAGGGCAAGAGGCAAAGGTCAGAAGTTCCATTAAGAGAAATTGCTGTCAGGTAAATGAAAAAAATTCTTCAAAATTACAAAGGAACACACTGCCCAGGCTGCAGCATCTCTTCTTGGAGACTTTCAAAACTGTGCAGGACAAAGCATGAACAACCTGTTGCTGCAGCTTTGAAGTTTGCTCTACTTTGAGAAGGGGGTTGGACCAGATGATTGAAGGGGCCCCTTCAAACCTAAATTGTTCTGTAATTCTGTGATTCATGAATCTTCCCCCAGAGAAAAGGGAAATATGATTCACATTCTGCTTTCAAAACAACAAAATTGTTCTTTGAATACCCAGAGACCCAAGAATTTATAGCAAAATCACCCTTTGCTCAAGATCAGAGTTGCCAGTGTTTATAAGGTCACTGTATATCAGTGTATCACATAATGAATGGCAGCATAAACTGAACTTAATATCTCTGAATGATGAGACAAAGAACGTTGCAATGGCTGTGCCATTCATTTCCATAGTAAATTCAATTTTTAAAACCCCTCAGCTTCTGTAATTCCTGGAAGATTGTTTAGAATTTCTTGCTCTTCGCAGAATTCGTGTCTGTTTTTCTCCCCTAAACCACGTAACTTGTGTGTTGTGAAAAAGAACCAAAATCCTAAGAATGAAAACCCAACAGAAAGAAATTTCCCTGGGAAAAAAAGTCTTCCTTGTGGAATCATTTGATAATCCTATATGTGAACATTCAGACTTGGGAGTTTTCACAGACTACTATCAAACAGCATTATAACATTCCTTCTGGAACAAACAATGTAGATAAACAAAGCAGCAATAAAAATTAATCTCTCACCTGTATGATAGAGAAATAAGTGGAGCTCATATTGCTTGATTTATGGTTTGACATAATATGAGATTGCCTAACCTTAGTGGCATAGCTAGATAATTTCTAAATGATCTTCGGTCATGAATTGGTATGTAACTGATTTGAGGAAACAAACTTTCTCAGGAGACTTGTTTTTTCTATAACATAAATGGTTGGATTCACTTTGGATATATGACATCATTCGAAAGTATTCATGTTGTTATAAATTTTTTTATTTCTATCACTGTTTTCATCTGAAGTACAATGAAAGGCTGTTAAAAAAAAATCATTTTACTAATGACCTAGCTTCAAAAACCACTTATTCCTGAAAAAAATTGGATGCACTTGCACTTTCCACTTCTTTAACACTGTATTTGTTAATGCAAATATATGCAAAGTCAGGACACAAAAAAACCTAAATACATGCTTGCAAATGCAATATTTGTCTATGGCTTAAAGCAGAGCCCTTAGAAGTACCACAAAATGATTCCAGCAACATTTATGCCTTTGTTAGACATTTACCCAAGAGTCAAAATGGTGATGAGTCACATAAATTACAGTATGCAAAATTTCTTTATTATGAAACTTCACCTTCAGAAATGGCATGATTTCAGCAGGTAAGATTCAAGTTATTTCTCTAGTTCCATTTTTCTTTCATCTCACAACACCATCCAGTTAAAGGAGTGTACTGACCCACTGTGACTATTGTATCTGAAATTTCTTATTTTATATAGAGAATTACATCTGCTCAAACTCAGATTCATTTAGCAAGCCAGTCTGATTTTTCTTAGTTATGGTGGATTAAACTCCATGCTTGCAGGATCCCAAGGCCCACTCATTACATTTCATCTGCACACAGAGGGTAATTTTTCAGGTCTTTCAGTGAATGGGTTATAAGACAGAAGAATACAACTGGTGTCCGAGTAAAGGATAAACTGACAAAGCATAGGTCATCTATTCAGAAATGTGCATGCTGGTCTAGGCCTCCAAACTGTAAGTCAGAGCTAGGTATAGTAGTTACACATACAGTACTTGATATCTCTTGCCCTAGGAATAAAATGATGAGGTTAAAATAAATAAATAAATGATTTTAAATAGATCAAAATCAGTATGCGTCAGCCTCTAGACCTCTGTGCCTCCAACACACAATTATAAAATTTGTAATGCTTCTTCACATTCAGGAGGACCGTGGGTTTTTTAAGTGAAAGGTAAATTTGTGTATTCCCTTCATGCCATGAAACAATTCCCTGGCATTTCAGGGAAGCACCACATAATGCCACACAGCTCATGATACAGTTGGCAGCCCTGGACTTGGAGTACCTGATTTACATACAGCGCCCCCCCAAAAGGCTTTGAAAATCCATGTCTGACCACTCCTGGAGCTGGCTGCTATGAGTACTGGGGGCACAAAGAGCCCGTGCAGTAGAGGGCCTGGTGAGGTGGCAGGACCACGGGCAGGAGGCTGCCAGGCAGGGTGCACACTGCTGGGTGGGGCTCCTCACACGTTCGGCCGCCCGTGCACCACACGCACCTGACTATATAGGTCTGAACAGGGAGAAAAGCTTTGCCAACAGCAGAGTCACCAGGACAAGGCACATGAAGTGAGATGACCACACAAAGGCATCTTGCTTGTTAACGGAGAGAACCAACAGGTCTCAGTCCTCTGGCTTGCAAAGTCTGTGCTGTTATGCCATCCAAAATATCCAGTAAATGTGACCTGGGGCTGCAGCAGCAGCTGCACTGTCGGTGGGTGATCTGCGCAGGCTAGGGAAGAGCTCTGTCCTCCAATATCCTATGTAAAACCCATTCACTATTCTTTAAAGTAAACTCATAAATTGCCCTCTGGTCACCTGTAATCCTGGAGGCTTACCCCTGAATTCCCCTTAACTGCAATATTAAAAAATGGGTGTATTTTGAACATGAAAGATTGTACTGATTGAACTTCTGCTTGGATTTTGCAGCACAGTGTGTGTAAGTGGGAGTTTTCATTATAAATCTCATTTTGAAGGGTTTATGACTGGCCTGTTTCAATTCTCTCTAGGTTTAAAACTCATTAGATATGTTTTACCCTGGAACATAAAAACTGTCTTGAAAATAAGAGAGTGAGAAAGAAAAAGAATGATGCAGGTTTCTTTAACTACAGAAACACATTTTGAACCAAATATATGATATAAACCATGGAAATTTGACAGTCCTCATTTCATTGGTGGGTTTTAAACTGTAACTTAAATCATTAAAAATGTAAGAGTCTATGCATAATCTCAGGAAATCACTTCTTACATTCTGGGTAAAATATGCTTATAATTTAGGACAAAATTACCTTTTCAATACTAATGAAAGTGGCTTGACTTTGACAGAAGAATCTAGGAGGCAAGTTGTGAATTTCCCATAGTACTTCTGTGATGAGGCAAAGGTTGTGCAATATTTAAGGGTACACCTGTCTTACTTATGCAAATGAGAGAGCCCAAATGACTGGGGGTTTTTTAGGAGAATCAAAGTGGGAGCTGGAAAGGATGCCCGGGTGCTCAGAAGCAAAGTGTAGAAGTTCATACACAGTATAAGGATAAGTTCTTACCCATGTAGCATGCTGCGCCTTGTTTCAGCCTTTCTGTCCGCTTTTCAAACTTGCCAGAACAGTAATATTCAGATGATAAAAGAACACCTAATAATTTACTGGCCCAGACTTCAACAAGTAAGTCATGTCTCAGGGCTAAAGGTTTTAAGGATGAGAACTTTCTCTTTCCCAAAGTAACAGATGTAAGAAATGAAAATAGTCTCTCCTCTTGTAACATTCCTCTAATTTTTCAGACTCCATTACCTACATTTTTAATTTAGCAATTGTTTATACATATGGAAAGTGGTATACAGAAATAACAGGCTCTTGAAGTTGCAACAATGAACATGAAAATATCAAAGTGAAATAAATTCTTTAATAGACAATTTTGCTTACCTGTATATGACCAATCAATCTCTTCAATCAATTTCCGCTGTTGCCTGTAGTATCCGTACACCAAATCTGCAAAATAGCAATGAATTTACAATATAAAAACCAGAAGCCTAACAGGAACATAAAGTGTAGACAACACACCCCTCTCCACCAAGATAAACACTGCTTTAATTACTGATGAATTATTTATTTTCTCCTTATCTTGGACCTCAAATGGTAAGTATTGGTTAAATAGAAAATAAATACCATCAACATTGTAGCATATAAAGGACACAAACAAAGCAAACAGAAGAGCTTTTCAGTTTATGTGAATGTAATTTGTTATTCAATTATTAACTTTTCTCTTAAGACTTGACATATGTATACTAGTAGGACTAATGGTTTATTCTTCCTAAACTTCACCCCATTTTCTTTATGTTCCACTCAGTTTTTTACGCTTGCTTGCTTGCTTTCTTCCTTCTTTCTTTCCTTTCTTTTTCTTTCCTTCTTTCCTTGTTTCCTTCTATTTTTCATCACACCCATGCTTTCTCTTTTGAAGTGAATACAGCTCCTCCTTGAAGAAACGGTCTTCTGTGATGTCCTCTCAAAGAACCAATCTTCTAGATTACTTTGAAGTCAATGTGAGTTAAACTTTTGCTTCAGTGTGGTCAGTATTTTATTATTTTTTATTTTCTCTAACTTTGGACTAGTGATACCATTTAAAGGTAGTGAACAAAATATTTTAAAATGCCATTTTGCTGTGTACTATCATCAACGATATTATAGCTGAAGCATGTGAAATTACTGGTACCTGCATAAACTTTATGGAGAAAGAGGGCTAGATATTAGACACTTACGACAGTATATTTAGAGAGAAACCTCTAACTGTATATATACTCATTGATTTATTCTGACTACAGAATAACCTTCAAAGCTATCCTTTTTATGCCAGTACAACTCTAGCAACACTACTGATATGTGCAAATAGATGACTATGCCCCCTAATATTTACTAATTTATGTAAATTCCAGACATAGGTTTTTTTAGACTGTCATTTTGAGAGTCATAATGTTAAATACCTTCATTAAATACTGTTCTAGAGAAGCACAATATAACCTATTTAAGAAATAATTGTATTTCAGCACACTGAGCACACATATGGATTGCTTCCTTGAGAAAGCGCCATAGAATTCTGCTCACATGCTGCAATAAATACAATTTGATGAAACAGTTTCATAGCATCCATTTCTTTTTCTTTAATGCAGAAAAGTATGTAGTGCTGATTACAGGATGTTAAACCATAATTGTTATTTGCAAGGTTAGAAATGTTCTGCATCTTACAATGATTTTCTGCTACCTGTCTGAAGTCCATATGTTTTAATAACTTCATCAGCACTTCTTCCTCCTCCATGAAATTGCCATTGCCCTTAAATGTTCTCCCTTTCTCCCCTCTGGCCACCAAAAAAACCCCACCACCCTTGCAACACTTCGCAACATTCAGTCATGACTAAAATTTTTACAAAAAAGAACAAACCTTAGATGTAAGTAATGGCACTGAAAAGGGACTTACATGCACCAGCACTGTCTTTGGACCACATTTTCAAGTCAATGTGCATTGTGCCTGCTTCTTTAATTAATTATGTAAAAGAAAGCTGTTTAAGCTCTGATTCACAGGTGTTAGTTGCTGTCTCCAGTTTCCTCCTTTATGCATTGTCCTCCTAATTGTTACTTCAAACAATTACTTGAGTATTCATATGCTAACTAAGCAGGGTTTGGGCGTGAGAGTGTCCCACCACTTTTTAAATTCCACATGGAGGTCTGATGGACAAGGAGTGATAGCTTCAATGAACATGAAAAAAAGGGGCAAGGTTCATTTTTTTTGGTGCATTACACACTTATAGACCCAGTAAATCTTATGGAAAGTCTTTATAAATGCCAGAAGACCTTAGGAGTTCATACACCTTCTTTCCTCTGCTATTCACCTATTGTGCTCCTACAGCCCCTTCACAGCACGCTCACAGCCATGCACCTTCTCACATCTGTGTGGACTGTCAGTGGTTTTGGTCTTGTCTCTTTCCACCACAAATACATGGCAAAATTGGTGAAGGAAAGCAAATTTCATCTGGGGAAGGGATTGAGGAATCATAGCTAGCTTGGGTGTCAGAGAAAATCTGTGTGTGGGTGTATGAGGACAAGTGAATGCATCAATTCTTCCCTTGAACTACCTGTGTAAACTGCCTTGGCAAAACACAACCATGCATCCTAGAAAGCGCTGCTGTGTAAACAGTCAGTGTTGACCACCTAACAGTGTTGAAACTAGCTGGAAGAAAATTATTTTAAATTATTTTCTTTTATCTTACTTAGATATACCAAATTGACATCCCTTTTGCTTATGGTATATGACAGCAGGTATTTCTGTTTAAATAGTGGTTTTAAATTCCTTACATTTAATTTAAGTTAATATAGTGATAATGAGAACATCTTCACAAAAGAGAAAGCAAAACTGATGTCAAATTTGTGGTTTCATATGTAAATCTATGATACTGATACTTGAGCTTGATCAGCTTGACAGTCAACGTAACTCTTGTGACACTGACTGACATCTTCAGACAGTGCCCAAAATAGTTTGAATTTTACTGGTTGAGATGCTGCTTTATGGAGCAAAACATCCTTAATGTTCCGTTCTGCTTCCAGGAAGCTGTTGAACACGTTTCCAAAGACTGTTGGTTTATTCATAGAACAAGGCAGCTCAGTGGTGGGATCATGTTTTAACAAGTTTTATGGTTATCTTTCTATGCCTGTCAAGGAGACATGCAAGATACCATTAGATGCTTTTTGTTCCCTTCTTCTACCCTCCTTCAAAGCCAAAGTTTTCTGTCTGAGGCTGTGAGACTTGTTTTTTTCTATATTCTGCCCAAATAGTGTTCACCCCAGTGCCCAAGACCCATAAGTCAGGAATAATGGTAGCAAATGCTCCTCTGCTCATAAGGGCTAGCGAGACCAACTGATTTGTGGCTGACCTTGTCTTATGTTTGATCATGGTGAGCAAACAGAGAAGATGAGTTTCTGACTCAAGCACAGTGCTAGGAGTAATAAGATCTTGTAGATATTTTTTCCTGTTTAAAAAGTATAAATAACCAGGTCTTCCTCCTGATGTGAGTCTGATATTCCTTTTGCACTTAATGGCTTTGGTTGAGTTGCTTTTGATTTACTGTTGTGAATGAAACATTCAGATCTTCAATACTTATTCATTCATATGTAAAGGTAAAAAAAAAAAAAAAAGAATAGCTTTAAAGATTAACAGAGAGAAACATCTTTGTGGGAGGCCCTCTTGATTTGGCACTCTGTGCTAGGATAGTGAGTCAGAGGAGTAGAAATGGGACCTTAAACCTCTGAATTCTGTTGGGGAAGATCCTCTGAGAGATACTGAGGCAACAAGCCCCAAGTATCCACCAGAGACCCCTCTCGTAAACCTTGGTAAAACAGGTATTCTGCGAACAGTGCCTGAGACACAAAGTATGTTTGGGGATGCTACAGTCAACATATGGCTTTGCTACGCTGCATACCTGTTCAGGTGTAATCTGGCACTGTAATTTATACCAGGCTGCTGTAATTTTACCAGCCCTTTACATACGGCTTTGCTATGCTGGCTACACGTTCAGGTGTAATCCAGCACTGTAATTTATACCAGGCTGCTGTAATCTTACCAGCCCTTTATGCCTGTCCTTTTTGCCACAGTGGTGTCAAGAGGTATCAGCTGCTAGACTCAAGAGGACAAAAGGACAACATCCTTACAGTTTTACCTCCACTCAGTTTGAACTTGTGAGCTGCACCTGCAGTGCAGTCGGCATTTACTAGATTCTGACATCAGAATGACTTATTTATGGGAACTGAGACCTTTAGGTCATGTCTGCGTTTGTGAGATTTTCTGCAAACGGGGCACTCGGCACTCGTTACTACACATTCAGATTACCAACACGGTTTGGTCCAGGGAAGTTAAGTCCCACTCAACATTTTCCTGTCCCAAAATCTAATTTGGCAGCAAAGAGGATAGACTCTCAAGTCATAAGCATTCATCTAGTATAAGTGGATAATGGCAATGTATTACAGTCACAGAGATAAAGGCTGTGGTGGTATTAAAACTGATGGGAATTTCTTTTTACATGGGCAGGACTTGACCTGTGGTTCTTAGGCCAAGGAAGAGCACAGGAATGTTGGGATGCCAGGAAGGATGTAAGCAATCACTGAAAATATGTGATTTTCTCTTTAAGAAATACGAAAGTTTTTATTTTAAACAAATTGTATCTCATCAGTTCTCTGCTATGTACACTCATATTACTGACACCACAGAAAGTGGAAGCTGTGAATACCAGAAGCTTACACAGGTTTGGAAAAGATCTGAAAATCTGTGAACGACAAGTCCACAAACACCTCTTAAACACAGTGGCACCACTTTTGGCTCACTAAGTCCACTGATGAAATTGGGAGGATTATACTGGCAAATTCTCATTGCATATTTGCCCTATTTCAATACACTTGCCTAGGTATTTGCTACTGGTTATCATTGGAGACATGTTACCAGACAAGTAGGTTGAACTAGCATAGTGGTTTTAAAATCTTTACTCAAATACATGTTGTACTTATGCAGACACTCAACAAACTGTTTAGAATGACAAAAGACTATTTACCCAGGTTCAGATTTCCCACCACACAAACTCTACTGAAGGCTACCGAGATGCACCAATTTGTGACTAAATGTAAATGTCTTGGATGATGCTCATTCAAATAGACTGAGACAGCTCAGTCTTTATGCCCCACTTGATCTACTACCTTTACTCTTCATCAGGACTTTTATATACTGTAAAACATCCTGAAATTCATATTTTTAGATTAAGACACAAATCTCTTCACTGGAGAAGAATTAGGCATTGTGGAACAAACTGAAATGGTATGATAAGAACAATGTTTATACAGGGTAGCTGAAAGAAAAACTGCATGTGGCGAGTAGCTAAGAAGTGGGACACCAAACAAAGTTACTGCAGAGTCAAAGAGGGGAACACAAAGTGCAAAACTGGCACAAGAATAAATTTTTAAAAAAGAGGCTACATTAGTAAAATAGATGCTCAATGTTTTCTACATTCAAACAGAATACAATTAAATAGATAAGAAATCCTTTTATTATGTAGGTTCTACTGCCAAAAGTAAACATAGAACCTTAAACACAGTTAAAACTGTGCAAAATCATCTCTGATGATAAATAGAGCAGTTCTTCAACAATTGCTGTTTTGTTATTTTAGTTCCTCCCATTGACAGGAAAGTCACAGGATCCACTTCTAATACCTTTCATCCATCTCATGAAAGCGTAACTTCATTGCCTCAACTGAAATAATTCTTGATTTATACCGACAGCTGAAATGAAAAGATTTAGAGCACAGTTTGCTAACAGTCTTGAAGTTCTAACTGATAGGAGCTATCTATAAATCCCTTTGAGAAAATGATCTACATTTACCTGAGTAAGGTTTCTCTCTTATGGATGTATTTAATTTTGTAATGGCATCCGTAAATTCCTTAAAACCACCAAAATGCCCACCTCTACAATTTCATATATTCTTTGCCCCTGAAAGTTGAAGGGTCTGCATCTTTTGTCAAGATGGGTCTAAGAATTCTCACAGCCTTAGAGAAATTAAAAAACTATTTTTACTTTTTTTTTACCCACAGTTCCTTCCGTGTAGGCTTATTTTAGGCATCTGTACATGTTCAGGTATGTATAAAGAGAGTCAGTTCCTTTCATCATGCTGGAGTGTAGGCTGCTCATTTCAATACAGATTGAAAAAGTGAGACTTTCCCTGCACTAAATATAAAGCCAAAACAAAACTCTTAAGACAATTGTTGTTTGTATTTACTAACACAAATTGTGTTTAAATAAAAAAAAAAAAATTCCAGTGAATTTGTATATGCAAAAGCATCAAGGACTCCAGTTTGACCAATTTATGTTCTACCCATTGTCTCAGTAATTTAAGAACCTACAAAAGTAGGTAACCCAGGAAAGCTGGATGACTGGCTTGCTTCTGAAGATGTTAAACGGACTTTAGGTGTCCAAACCTGAAACCAGAAGGGACTTAAGAGGACTGTAATCTCCCCAAAGATGTTTCACTACTGTCCCATGCATCAAGTGAGGCAAATTGAGGATTATGATAGCAATTGGAACTGCTATTCAAAACAGCAGCTATCAAGCAGTGATTCCTAGGACATACTTTTATCTAACTCTGCTGCTACCCAAATTCCTTTCCCCATACCCATATAGTCTTTTAATGCAACACATGTAAATTAACGGAATCACATAAATAAAAAGTAAATCCAGACCAGATATGAACAAAAATTCAATCAAGTCAATGAAACTACAGGCATTTGGTTTCAAAATGAATTTACTTCTCTGTTAGCACTACAAGAGAAGTAGGGAGAGGGAGAACTGAACAGAACCAGACTTTGTTTAAACATAAATAGTAATGGTAACAATTTTATTTTCATGATCCTCTTCAAAGTTCTGGGTACTCCACAGAAAAACTTTTATGAATTTGATTTCTAGCAAAACTTCATGTCAAGAACTGTAATAAATTTAAATACAAATTAAGAATATGTGCTTTACCTCTTATATTTAGCACCTAAGTCTAAAAACATTTACAATCCCCTTTCC
Source organism: Podargus strigoides (assembly GCA_028020825.1). Lineage (NCBI taxonomy): Eukaryota > Metazoa > Chordata > Aves > Caprimulgiformes > Podargidae > Podargus > Podargus strigoides. The sequence continues at coordinate 145,872,705 of CM051663.1, read as the reverse complement.
AACAAACAAGAAACATTGCAGTACATATTTCAGAACTGCAATGAAAAATAAACCACATTTAAGTCCTACACCCAAAATCTCAGAATTCACATTTAACTGGCTTTTGGAAATGTTTTTAAAACATCTTTGCTATATTTCCTCAGTGCCTCTCCTGCTGATATTAGCATCTACAGATCAGTAAAGCTCTACAGCTTTGGTAATTGCTATCTAAAACTCTTGAGAGCAGGCCTAATGCAAGTCATCTCAAAGGCACATTTACTGAAATAAATAATTTTTAGCGTAGTAGGGGCTGTGAGGTCAAGCTGTTAGAAACTTTCTCTTCTGCAAAATATTTCAAAAGGTAAATCATCTTGTGCATTCCAATGAACAGCCTTAGACTGAATCCTATGAACATGTTTGTAGGAGATGATTGAGAGAAACATAGTCTCTAAAGGAGGAAGTCTGTAATTATTAAATATTTTCCTTTCTTATTTATTTGATGCTGGAATTAAAGCATTTGACACTGTCTCCCACAGCATCCTTGTAGATAAGCTGATAAAGTATGGGTTTGGTGATCAGGTAGTGAGGTGGATTGTGAACTGGCTGAAGGGAAGAAGCCAGAGAGTTGTGGTTAATGGGACAGAGTCTAGTTGGAGGCCTGTGACTAGTGGAGTCCCTCAGGGGTTGGTACTGGGACCGGTGTTGTTTAATATCTTCATCAATGACTTGGATGAGGGCACAGAATGTATCCTCAGCAAGTTTGCTGATGACACCAAACTAGGAGGAATGGCTGACACACCAGAGGGTTGTGCTGCCATTCAACGAGACCTCGATAGGCTGGAGAGTTGGGCGGGGAAAAACTTAATGAAATTCAGCAAGGGCAAGTGTAGAGTTTTGCATCTGGGGAAGAACAACCCCATGTACCAGTACAGGTTGGGGGCTGACCTGCTGGAGAGCAGTGTAGGGGAAAGGGACCTGGGGGTCCTGGTGGACAGCAGGATGACCATGAGCCAGCAATGTGCCCTTGTGGCCAAGAAGGCCAATGGCATCCTGGAGTGTATTAGAAAGGGGGTGGTTAGTAGGTCAAGAGAGGTTCTCCTCCCCCTCTATTCTGCCTTGGTGAGGCCACATCTGGAGTATTGTGTCCAGTTCTGGGCCCCCCAGTTCAAGAAGGACAGGGAACTACTTGAGAGAGTCCAGCGCAGAGCCACAAAGATGATGAAGGGAGTGGAACATCTCCCTTATGAGGAAAGGCTGAGGGAGCTGGGTCTCTTTAGCCTGGAGAAGAGGAGACTGAGGGGTGACCTCATTAATGTTTATAAATATGTCAAGGGTGAGTGTCATGAGGATGGAGCCAGGCTCTTCTCAGTGACATCCAATGATAGGACAAGGGGCAATGGGTGTAAGCTGGAACAGAGGAGGTTCCACATAAATATGAGGAAGAACTTCTTCACAGTGAGGGTAACAGAGCACTGGCACAGGCTGCCCAGAGAGGTTGTGGAGTCTCCTTCTCTGGAGACATTCCAAACCCACCTGGACATGTTCCTGTGTGACCTGATCTAGGTGTTCCTGCTCTGGCAGGGGGATTGGACTAGATGATCTTTTGAGGTCCCTTCCAATCCCTAACATTCTGTGATTCTGTGATTCTGTGTGAATTGCAAATTCTATTCAACCATTATTCCTCCAGTCATATTCCAGTAAGTTTCCTGAAAGGTGGCTCTTTAGACAGCAGTATCTTCTTTTGCTTCAGGGAGGTATTTACTTGAAACATTTTGGTGAAATTATTTTTTCAATAACAAAGAGGTAAAGAGAGGTTGTTCTGTTGATTTCTGTGCAAGTATTCGTATAAATCTAGGGATTATGCTGCATACCAAGACCATTTGACTCCCTTGAGGAAGATCTACACTCACGACATTGAGACTTAAAAATTCCAAAGCTCATTATGGACGCTTGATATTCTGTTCCTGCAGATAGCCTGCATCTGCCCTTTGGATGCTCTTGAGGAGCAACTGCCACATAGACTTGCATCTCCCCAGGCAGAGGAAGGAAGAGAACTTGTCTCCTGATGTCTGTGGAGTTTTCAAGCCAGTAGGATGTAGTGAAAAGGAGAATTAGTGTCACTAATACCTTACATGGAGCTTAACATTATAATTCTGTGTTTTAACATGTTCTGACAAGGTTTAATTTTGAAAGGGTGCCTGAAAGATGACTAATTCTTTAAATTAGAAACATATTTTAGATATGAAATAGACTCCAACCTGCTCTACACTGTCCAGGCTGAGAAATTCTCATCAAACTCTAAAGCAGGATTTTAAGCATTTGGGAGACTTTCAGGTTAAAAACTGGGGTATCTGTGAAGTCAGACAATATTTTTCAGCATTTTCAGGACTTGGGTAATTTTGGACTTGTGTGTCTGTCTTCTAAGTTTCACTTTTCAATCTAGTTCCTGTTGTTTAAAATTACAAAAGCCTTTGGAAAACTTACTGTTGAATAGGCCAAGCTATAACTATTGACTCTAACTACAATCTAATACTGACAGAGATTTCAACCCAGCTTATTTGGAATTTAAGCTTTATGGCTCTACCTAAACACAGAAATGGAAAAAGAGGTACATGTCACTTAGATCCAGAAAAATACTTCTACTGCCCTCAAGTGGAGTTTTTTCCCAGATCTTTGAGCTTTGCTCAGAAGTGGTGGTAGTGGGGAGGGGCTGGCTGTTTGTTGGGGGACTGGTGTTTGATAGGCCTGGGGTTCCCAAAACCCTCATCCAGACCTTCCAGCTACCAAGGACACACAGCCCCAAGTTTAATTAATGAGGCCTCTGCTTTTGGTGGGATAACTCATTGTTTTGCTCCAGGAATTCTGAACTCGATTTCAAAAATATATGTCAGTATGAACAGATCAAACAACATTGTTTCATTTTCCTATTATTTCTTTGCAAAAAGATGTCATAAAAAAATAAAGGAGGCCCCCAAAAGTGGATATCCTGAAGTTCCTTAGGGAATCCAGATTTAATTCTGGGCTTTAGAGGATTTACAGAAGAATGGTAACTCCCCAGGGAAGTGGATGGTCTGGGCTCCTCTCCATGCTTTGCCAACTCCTGCACCATTTAAGTAGAGCACCACACCACAGTTGTTTTTTCATACAATCCAGGCACTTGGTGCTCACACTAGGCTCTTGCTAGCCAGCATGTTTTACGCTTGTTTTGAAAAGCAAATGGTCAGTATCTGGTCCTCTGCTTCATCAAACATAAACAAGTATGATATATTATTCTATAGAACAGTGTTTTTATTTTCACAGCCTGCTGAAAACAAAAACCTTTATTGATTGCTCCTGGAGGCAATTGTTTATTGTAGCTAACCACAACAATATTAACACTTGATTTTTTTTTCCCTGTCAGATTTTAAAAAAATAAATACAGGAGATATCAAATAAAATAAGGTCATGCCATTTTAAAATCTATTTTCTTCATTTCCTTTCTTGACTTCATTTTTTATTCTCTTCAGTACCTTGTTATCTATATTGCATCTACCATTGGATTTAGTTTTGAGATAAAATTCTGTCTCATGTTTTATGTACGTTCAAGACAGTACCATGAGGGGAACAGAAGTCCCATCCCATCCCACATCTCCCCCAAAACTGGAACTTCATGGACAATTTTGGAATTCAGATACAAACAATATTTGGGAGTGTGCCAGGAGGGTGCCAGATATTTTGCATGATCTATATGGTCATGTATCTTGCTCATTTGTATTTAATCAATATGGTCTTGATCTTGGAGAAGGGAGGCAAATCTGCCCAAAAGGCTATATAAGGCCCATGTGAATGCAGACAGGATACAACACCATCTGATAGGCATACATCTCTCTCCCCCCATCCTCTTAATGTCTAATTTATGCACATTTTACATAATAGTAATAGCAGACAGAATACAACTTTGTGACTTAGAAAAACCCCACCAAAACCACAACACTTTCTTGTTAGTTCATATTCTTTCTGCTCTAATACATGTTGAGTTCTGTCAGCAGACATAAACTTAGTTGAACAACGTTTGACCCAAAGTGTGAAAATAATAGCCTCATAAGTTGATAGATGATGCATGGTTTAATCAATAATTGTAAACATGAAATTTCACCTTACCGTAATAACCATTTCCCCATACAATCCAACCTTCCACTAAGGCACTAGAAATCCTTTTTCCAGGTCTCAGGTGGTGGTGGCACTCCATGAAAAGCCTTAATTAGTGCACTGAACCACAAAATGGAGGTCCTGACCTCATGGTACTTGCAATCCTACACTGAGTGTACAACACAGTTTGAACTGAGAATCTCATTGACGCAATCCTCCTAGGTTCAGATTAGTTCAATGCAATTGAAAGTTCATATACTGTGGCAGTCAACTGTCAACATTCAACAACCAACTGCAAATTGTGACTTTCTAGCAGTAAGAAATTAAATCTTTGAAACAAAAATCATGAAACCTGAGAATGTCATTATGATTCACAGGCAAATTTATACTACACACTAAACACTGTAACATGAAGAAATTAAATACAACATACCTAACTATTAAACTTGTTTTCAGTTAATTGAATGACTCATCTACAAAGATTAAATTATTTTTATTGCAAATTAATGAAGTAATGAATTGCTCTGTCAATTAACAGCAACCAGAATCAGGGGAAAACATTATCTAAAAACGTATGGTAAGATAATAGATTGAACGTGCTTAAATCCTGTAAGTAGGTTTCAATGCACCTGAAGTGACTTGTGAATTTACAGCAGGATTGACCAAGTCATTCCAATATTAGGAATTCACCTGCATAAGCTCTTTGCTGGTTTGGAACTCAACTCCCAACAGAACTAAGGAGTCTGGGCACTTAAGTGATGAAGAATTAGTTCTAGAAAGGGATTTTAACATTGAACTCCCATTGTAGGCTCCCAAAGATGCTCAAAGCTCTTGACAGACATCTGCCCTTGGTCTAGGTGTAGAGCACTAAAACTCTGGGTAAAGGCATTAATTATTAGGCTGTGAAATGTGTCTGCCTGTCTCTCCTGCTCTTATGAATACTTATATAAAGGTTTTATGGTATGGGGAAAAATTTCAACAGGCTGGATTCAGTGTCTTCTGTGAATATTCTTCGGGTGAGTAATTAGGATGCTTTGTACTAGGGCCATTTAGAGACTTCTGCCATTGCGCTAGGCATGAAGCCTGCCCTACACATCACCCAAGCAATGCAGAGCTGTGAACAGGGGATGGCCTGGAAGTTTACATATAGACTGAGAAGAAGTTCTCCCACTGTCTGTTTTCTTACAAATGCTTCCAATTAAGTGTGCAGGCCCAAGCATACAAAATGAACTGGGTGCTAAAACTCACTTCTGTGAGTGAGGAGAGATAAAACTTCCAGGCCACAGAGAACATCTTGAGGAAAACAAAACTGCTGAGATGAGCATACAGCTGACTACATCAAAGCAAATTCTGAGCCCTAATAATAAATACATTAAAAATATGGCTATACCACAGAGTCTAGCAAAGAAAAGCAAATTTAATTCCTAAGGGGTAGTAAGATGAAACAATCAGCACAATATAACAAGCCAGTGAGATTTCAATTACCATATGTAAAATGGCCAAATGGCCCAACAGGACAAAGCTCAGAGAAACAATGCAGGTGCAAATTTGAAAAGCAGCTCTTAAACACAAACCAGCAGAGGCTGTTCTTGAGAAACTCATATAACATGCACAGCAGACAGGTCACATAGTGACAGCAGATGAGCCATTAAAGAGTGATGACTGCAATATAATTTGAATTGACATTCAAGGGACAGCAAGGGTGTCAAATTAGTACACTGACACCAACTTCTAGCAAACAAAATGCACAAGTTTTTTTTCAAAGATCCTCTGAATAAAAATATTTCCAGTTTTGATAGCAAAGGCACTTTTTAGAATTCTTCAGAATGTCTACTAATTTTCCAGAAATGGAAACGGTTAAATTAGATTCAAGACGATATGCTAAAATGTTGCAATACACTGATGTTTCAGTTATTTAGCTTGGGTAGGAGGAGAGTTTCAAGGAACTTCAGAGAGCTGTAACTAGCAAGGTAAATACGTAACGACATCAAATGATATGCAGATTGGATAGATGTAGCAGCAAAAATTACTGAAAAGAAAGGTATTGAGAAAAACTAAACCACTTTTACTTTGGTGGGTTTTCAATTAATTGTATCAGCTGAAAGACGAGACCAAGGCAGCAAGTTCTAAACAGCTAAATCAAGTTCTTCATTCAGTCTACAGCTGGAGCCCAAGAAGAAATTTGGAAATATGTCAGAACTGGTGAAGAAGAACATTATTGCCCCTTAATACAAATCATCAGTGTGACTTCATCTGGAAAAATGCATTCTGTGCTGGCCTTGCCTTCTCAAAAACAATTAAGCACAATAACATGGGTGAGACGGAACACTGATGGAAAAGTTCCAAACAAAGGGAGATGGAAAATGCTTAAGAATGCTTATTTTGGGATGAAAACAAATATAAAGAATAATGAATGTTGCTGAGATGAAGACTGGAAACTCTTGTTTTCCCTCTTTCTAGAAGAACAAGAACACCCGGGGGCATTAATGCGAAGGCTGAAAGCAAGAAAACCAGTGAAAGGATACACTTTTTTTCATATCTAGGCAACTATCACTGCAGGAAACCGCTGAGGCTAACAGCTAAATGAAGAGTGAAATAGTTATAAAGATATAAAGAATATTTGGAGTTATCACAACACATTTAGGAAGGCACCTAGCATAGATAAGATGTGTGAGAAAAGACTGGGGAAGTATCTCATTTCTATCTACTGTGGGATTTCACACCTGTTCTTCTGAAGCACCTGCACTGGCCTCTGTCAGTCAATACTGAATTCAGGTATGACCCAACATGGCTTTTCCAGGTATTTGCACACTACACATGAATGATCCACAGCATTTGGAACAGTGGTAGTACTTGTCCTAGATGAAATGCAGCTACTATTAAAACTTAAACATCTCTTACTGTTCTGTAACAGACACTCTACTTGCACCCGACTAGCAACAAAGTTAACTGAGAAATTGGCTGGAGCAAGTGGTATAACTGACTCTTCCCTTGCTTAGATTCCAGGGAATGTGTCCCTAGATGCTTTTTAGCAATGTCTCCCTTAACAGTCTGAAATTCTGTCAGACAGCAAAAGATGACTGCCAATTGACACAGCTAAAATGGAAAAATCTCAGATCCATCAGCTGCAGCTTTCTTACAGAACTGGGGATTATGTGACTCAAGTTTTGTGTTGCGATATCCACTACGTTCAAAGAGAAAATACTGGTCTTAGACAGTACTGGTTTTTACTCCCCTTTTTAAGAGAATAGGATAGAGTAGATTCAGCCTAACCAACACTACAGAGTACACCTTCTATAAATTCATGTGCAACGGTACTTTCAAATGGCACAGTTCTGTGATTCTGCACTGTATAGTTCATCCTCAAAACCTTATTCCTCTGCATAGGCTTATTTAGGTGACTACTGCTATTATTAATGTTGCTTTTTCTTCTGGATAGTTTCTAGACATCCTGCTTTATCCAACTGTGCTTTACTGGGACAACCAGAAGAATAGCCTCATCTGGCCATTGACCCATATGCCTCCTGTAAAGGCAAGAGATATTCTTAAACAGTAGACTCCTGTCTATTCTCTTACTTTTTGCTGCAACTTCTAAGAAAATCCTTGCTGCTGTTGTCTGCTGCCATGGAGAAAGACAATTTAAAAGTCCAATAATAATGCCAGACATTACAGTACTTACCTAACTGTTCTTCCCCTGTCTTGATTACATGATGATGTTGCTTACACTGTGACCATCCATCAATGGTCTTTTCCCTTAAACCTTGAGCAGTTCCCATGTTTCCCAGGACAGTTCTAATGCCCAAACATCTCCACTGGTGAACACGCACAGGGCACAGTAGCTCTTATGAAAATAATTCTGGGATTTTACAGCTATTAAATTGTATTAAAAGCAAGCACCAGCTGTTCTCACTGTGTCAATTCAGAGCTCTGCATTGAAAGATCTGCCTCTTCCCACTGGAAAGCTGTTGGGTAATGCCATTTTCAAGGAAGGCCACAAAATGTAGTCACAATCCTCCCCAAATGCAGCTTCACGCAGCAATAGAGCAAATTAATTTAGCTAACATTGGTATAAAATGTTCACGTAGCACTAGACAGATACCATAAAAACCCCTTGAATTATAGACACTGAACTTTTTATTTTCTTACATTAATTGTATTTATTACTTTTAACCTTGTCATCCTTATCATCATCAAAAGCAAGCCATCCTTAATACAAGTCTACCATTAAACTGTGGAAATATCCTGTAGCAAATTAATTAAGATATGGAGCAGCAGAACCGTTCACTAGACGAAACAGATGAAGCTGAGACAGGTATTATTTAATCTAGCAAATTTTATCTCTGTTGAGCAGTCAAATAAACACAGGTTGCCTGATGCTACTCTTCCTTGTACTGTAATTTAATTTAAATGCAGGAGAAATACCCAAATGAGGCTGTTACACATGATTTCTTCTGGTAAAAGTAAAGGGGAATAGAGTCTCAATCACTTTCTCCTTACCTGGGCAGTTCTACCAGCAGAACCATTTATGTCTGAGGAAAAGCAACATGAGGCGGGGGACTGGACCTGAATTCTTGTTACATCCTATGAAGGTTGATATAAGACTCGGAATTACCACATGTGCTCAAGCTCTTCTATGTCTTGCCTCTCAGGTGTGTTGGGCACCCCTGCTCAGGCAGGACTCCTGCTACACCCAGGAAGGCAGTAAGGCCTGGTGCTGCTGCTGTATATCCAGTCCTTGAGAAGCACTGCATGGATTCACTCAGCTCCCAGGGGCAGAAGGCAGGTAATGAGCCAGGACAACTACGGCATTTTCATGCTTCTAGCTGCCCAAGTAGACGTTGTAAAGAACTGCTCGATTTTTTAATTTTCTTTATTTCAGGAATGTATCCATTCTTCAGTTAACTGTTAAAATTTTATGCCCCTTCACAGGTAAAAGATGTATTTTGACTGTAGCAGGTAACCAGCATTAAGTTCTTTCAAAGCGAAACCCTTAAAAAACTATGTCCAGCTCTGATTAAGTTGACTATCTGAATTCAAAGCATGTCTTGACTGCTTTCCATGAAAACAACTGATCCTTTTCATGGGTTAATGCCATTGTAACTTCCTCTACACATTGAACAGATTACCATGGACACAAATTCAGACTCCTTCCATTCACACAAAGTCCCCAGAAATTTACATAAGTCTGCAGAGAAAACAGGCAGCCAAGCTTTCACTGGCATGAATATTGTGATGAAACTTTCAAACAAGATGTACTTTTGTCTCCTAAAATACAGTTTACAGTAAAAAACCACAAATTAGTTAAACAGTACAGAAAAGAATATTTTGGGCAATTGTTTAAAATGGTCTTTTAAAATAAATAATCACTCTCCAACTACCTTAAGCTAATTTGCTGCAAAATCAAAATAGTTTGGAAATATATCATGTACAATAAAAGTGCTATTTTGCTATGCCATAATAGCGAACTTTTTAACGTCAAAAACATTACTCTGCAAGTCACAGCAGTGCATCTGTCACACGGAAACCAAAATGAATATATAATACCTTCAACTGACCAACAAGGTGTCCTCAGTGCACCTTGGCTTTGCTGATCTTATTAAAAATGACAGGCATTTTTGCCATTACCAGAATCTTTCAAACTAAGAATAACATACTCCCCTTCAGACTCATTCTTATAAATTTTGTTTTAAAAGTTCACCAAAATCAGTTTTGGTCCATAGGACATCACTGCAATTTTGCATTCAAGGACTTTGAATGAGAAGAGGCCAGGACAGCGTCTCCCAGATATTAGACTTATTGCAACTATGTTTATGTATCATTATTTTTAAAAAGAGCTTGGGAGATGGCAGTCTTCCAAATTCAAATGTTCCTACTAGATATTCTGCAACTAAATGACATGAATTTTTTAAAAAATATTTTCCTGTAAAGCAGCAATATACCTGCTGTTAGAAAATGCCTCTTGAGTAGAAAATGAGACCTTTCTGAGGAATCTGGATGGGTCCTGTTAGGCTAACCTTTTGGTGAATGGTATGTTACAGGATGAAGAAAGGTCATTGTCTTACTTGCATAGCCTCTTACTCCAAAGGCACTGAGGGATGCACAGCCTGTCACAAATGCTTCAATTTATATTTCTGATTTTATTGGCATCTAATCATTAGTCTTTCACCCCTCTCAGCTCATTTAGGGCTAACTGACATTGTGTATTCCCTCCACAAAACCCTCTCTCTGCTGGCTTCCAAACCTTTCTCAACAGCTTCTGCATCTGCAAAATCCTTCCTGTTACTCTGTTTTGTATATGCTGAGGGAATTTTCAATAATGAAATATATATATATTTTTTTTTTTTCTAACAGAATCACATTGAGGTTTTAAGTTGACCAACATTTTCATAGTAAAGCCCTTTCCATCTAACAAAACTCATGGTTTTTAATGAAAGCAATTATCTTTTTTTCTTTATCTGGACTCTATTTTTACAGCCTATAAAGATAATTACAAATTGAACACATTTTTATATGTAAGGATGGAAATTTTACAGAGTTCAGAGTTAATTGCTAGTTTCTCTGACAAGCTGTGAATTATTTTTAAGTCAGACTACCATGTAACAATCCTAATTACAAAGACTGTTCTTGTTTCCCTTGTGCACCCAAGCCCCTCTGCAACAAACTGTAGCTCCATTAAAGGAACGGGGAGTTTTGCCACTGACTTTGCTGAGACGATTAAGCACAGGTGTAATCTGAGAGTACAAAAACCTCATAACGTTATCTAAAATGCCCTCAATTCAAACAGCTTGGAACACAATTTCCATAGATGAACTGGAAGAAACTTTTCCCTTACCCTATTCTCTTTCAAAGCAAAGCACTCATTATGATTTAAATTATCTGCTCATCCAAATAGAGATTTTAACAATTATTTCCAAACAATAAAATACATTTCCTAGTAAAACACAACAGAGAATTTAGTAAGAGGCATTGGTTATTCTGAGTAATTTTTTCAACCACTTATTCTATGTGTGAGAGAATTCTAGTAAGCAAAAATCCTTAAATTGAACAGTCATGCCTGCATATATGTAGTGATCTCTGTCTGGGACTTCAAAGTTAATTTTGAGGCTGTACCTTAAATTCTGTTCCCAAAATGAATCTGGGAAGAAGTCAAGCATCCTGACACTTCTCTGAAAGAAGACACGAATCCTAAGTTTCTACGTGATCTTTGTCCAAGGGCATGTACGGAATATATGATAGTTGGGAGAAGAAACTGGAAAAATGTTTCTTCAGTCCATAAATACCTACCACTAACAACAAATATATTTCCTATATTCACATACTTTTCCGCAATTCAGCATTTAATACTTCACACAATATTCTCTGGTACTCCATATCATTAACTTTTTACTTCAGTTTTACCATCAGCTTCAAGGGACTTTCATCAAAATAAGTCTCTCCATAAAAAGGAAATAGCTTTGCTGTGAACAGGCAATATATAAATTACATACTCTTTCATTTACAAGAAATGCAAATTTTCCAAGCTACAAGCATTAGTTATTTGAAGTTATATATAATTTATGATGAAGATGCCTCTTTCCAAACTGCAGGCTTCTGCACAAGTATACCACAGCAAAGTAAGAGAAGAAAATGAGAAATGAAACTTTTTTTTTTCACTCTTAGAGAATGACACATGGAAGTATGCAGGAAGTAAATGCTGTCTTCGGAGAAGGACTAACGCTTACCTTTTGTTGGTGTGCTGGCTACGACCTGTGTTAATGGTGCCTTTTGAAAGCTCTCATGAGGCATGTATTACAGGTAACTGAATTCAACAAGAAATAGACAACTGTATCAAAATGTACATTAGAATAGTTCTAATATTCATCCCAAAGAGGAAATATATTCAGTCCTTGAATGGTTAGAATATATGGATCAGCATTAACTCCTCCCTCTCTTGCATTCTGAGACACATTAAAGGAAAGGACCCATGTCAGCATGAATCTCCCAGGCATCTTACAGATGAGGGTAGAAAGGAAAAACTAATAAAGGTCTAGCCTTCTACTGCAAATTCCAAGTTTCACATAAATGTATCCTGGCTTTCATTAGGAGACTGCAGCATTAGGAAGTTCTCCAGGACCATGGCTTTTCATAAATACCCGAATCCATTCACTTTTGAGGTCAATGTGCAGAAGAACACAGAGTAAGTATCTGGCCATTTTTATTTCTTTATTGGTAAAACTTAGTCCTGGGCTGAAGATCCAAATTAAGTCATCACACCTTTGCAAAGCAGGACATAAATGTTTAATCTCTTTTTCCAGAAGAAAGGGAATTAAAACTATAGAGTGTATGTGAAGCTTAAAGTACAAATGAAAACAGAGCTATTGGAAAAAAGAAAAAATGTCTTCTGGAAGAAGTTCTTCGTTAATCCAGAATAGGACCCAAACCTTCACTCTGCTATCTTCTAGTTTCTTTTCTTCCTTCTCTCCTTCCTTTCATTCCTGATTTTTCCTTTTCTTGTTGCTTTATTTTATGGCTTGAAAGTTTTCATCTAGGTTTTGCTAACTTTAAGTTGTCCATTTAACTCTCCTGCCAGCCACCACTCCATCTACACTTCTTTACAGATTTCTAATGTTTTAATTGCTCCGTTTAACTTGTTTTCATACATCTTATCATGCAAAGGCCAACCTGACGGGCAGGACCCATAACTTCATCTGCTGCCAGGGCAGGCTCTGTATCACTGAAGAATCAGTACAGGCAATGGCTGAAAGATGGCTGCAGTCATCAAAGCAGTCAGAGCCTTTTTCCCAGGGTCATCTTGGGAGCAGACCAAGAGTTTTTTAATGGCCAAATTAATTGCTCTGGCCTGCTCTTAGTGGCTATCTTTACCCCAGAGTCAGCAGACACCTATTTGTGTGCATGCAAGGTGTCAAACGAGCACAATAAGCTCAGTGTGATAGCAATAAGCTTCTCAGCCCTGGTAAAAATGACAGCTAAGGGCAGGCTGTTGCCATCAAATTAACTCCCCAGGGAAAGCAAGCTGCCAGCAACAGGCTGAATGATGGATGAATTATTCTCTGAGGCTGCATATAACACACAGATCATAGCTTGAATATTCCCTTTTTCTTGTAACCAAATTGAAGCTCCCCTTTTCACCTATACGTTTGTGCCTCAGCCCACATCTTAGATTTGATTTACCCATCATCATCTTCCTAGTTCCCAGGGTCTCATTCGGATTTCATAATTTATCTTTAACTTTATGGTTGTCTTTTCTCAGCATACTTCTCCTATACTGCTGATTCACAGGCTGAACCCTGTCATCATCAGCAAAGCAAACTCCTTCATATCTAAACCACTTCTTTATTAATTGTCACACACTTACTTTCTCAAGGCTCATCATTATTAAGTTTGTCATAATTAGATTAAGGGTGAAGGAAGATCATATCTACGCTGAGTACCAGCTAAGTGTGAACTAACACTTTAACATGACTGTGGCTTTTTTGAGTAAATAACGGAAATTCTATCAGTATTAATTCTGCCTACTATAAAGGTACGCAATGAGAGACTGGAGTATTAATATGGAGAAATCACATTCTATATTCTCTGTTTAGTGCATGTTTGCTCATTTGATGTCAACTAATTACTAAATCAAGCAGTGATGAAAGCGTTGCATTTTAATTTATCTAGCAATGCCTGGCTTATTGCCAAATGAATGGGCTCACTGCTCTTATACTAGCAGTATACTAGTTTATTTTTGTTAGAATTAAGTTTTATTCATTCACTAAAATGTATCTGGTCTCTTATGAAGTCCATATTAGCAGTGGGAGGAAAGGAGATAGAAGAATATAAGTGTAGAAAAAAAAGTTCAGTTAGTTTTATTGGTATGTTAATTTCTATTTTTATCTTTATAGCACTTGTGAGGCTACATTGGTATACAGTGAATAATAGGTGGTTCTCATTCAAGCACCGAATACTCCACATTTTTGGCCATGTTTTAGATACTTTCCTACATTAAAGAAAGCAGATGCTCATGTATACTTGGAACCAATACTCTTCTTCAAACCGGGTTTGCTATATGGTCATTTGCATTAGCAGTTAACTTCTGATTTCTTTCTGAGCATGTGAGTCACTTAAATCCAAGAGTAACTCTTAGGTATTAGTTCTTACCCAAATATTATCTTACTCTTACAAACTTATTTCTTGTATAATATATGTCAGAAAACTGCAACGCCTAATAGATGTACACCAAAAATTTTATGGACACAGTTTAGAATGAGTAGAATAATTTATTTTGATGAAGATTTGCACTAATATGTCTTTTTTTTCCCCTGCCAATATCATGTCAGATTTATTTATTTATTTCCACAGGAAATTACAGCTTTTGATTTTTTTTTTCCCCCGTAAAACTAGGATGTTCATCACAACCATTATGGAATTTTGGCTTGGAGGAAAAAGAACAAAGATCTTCCCTCTAGAGTTGCACATATAAAATAAATTTTATTTTCTAGAGTGAATGCAACTCAGTGAAGCACGTGTTTCTTCATGACTAGAGCCTTGGGTGGATTCTGAAAATAGCACTCATTATAGATATTGCATCAAAAAGAATGGGAGTTGTTTTCTCCAATTAAAATAATTGTAAAATTTAGCTGACACTTATTTCCAAATATTGTCTCCCTGAAGAAAGATCTTAAGCTTATATACCTTACATGTCACACCAGCCTGTCCATTCCCGCTTGCACGTTAAAACTCCTTCCAGCCACAGTCTTGACAAGTCCAAGTTTTTAACTCCTCTTCAGATGTTCCCCTCAAAAACCAGTTATTATCAAAGGTCTACATATTTTGGTGCAAATAAGCAAAGTCCTTGTTTGATCTAGATGTGAAGGGGGAAGGGGAGACAACTGAGTCTGTTAGGGACAAGCCCAAGAGCAATATGCTAGGGCCTGAAGGAAGGTGGTCTAGGGAGGATTTTCGATCATTGAAGAGAAGGGATAGATGTTTAGGCCCTGACCACGAGGCCTCCTGCCTCCCAGGGGTCCCACCAGTGCGCTCTGCTTGCTCTCTGAAATGCCTGTACACCAATGCACGCAGTATGGGGAATAAACAGGAGGAGTTAGAGGTCTGTGTGCGGTCTAAAGGTTATGACCTGGTGGCAATTACAGAGACATGGTGGGACAGCTCACATGACTGGAATGTGGTCATGGATGGCTATGTCATTTTTAGGAAAGATCGGTCAGTGAAGCGAGGTGGTGGAGTTGCTCTCTATGTGAGGGAGCAACTTGAATGTATTGAGTTTTCTCTAGGGGCTGATAAGGGGCAAGTTGAAAGTCTGTGGGTAAGAATTAAGGGGCAGGCAGGTATGGGCGATACAGTTGTGGGGGTCTATTACAGACCTCCTGATCAGGACGAGGGAGTTGATGAGGTTTTCTACAGGCAGCTGAAAGCAGCCTCGCAACTACAGGCCTTGGTCCTCATGGGGGATTTTAACTACCCTGATATCTGCTGGAAGACTTTCACAGCCAGCCATTCACAGTCTAGGAGGTTCCTCCAGTGCATTGATGACAACTACTTAATGCAAATGGTGGATAAGCCGACTAGGAGAGGAGCGCTGCTGGATCTTGTACTTACCAACAAGGAGGGTCTTGTTGAAGCAGTGATGGTCGATGGCAGCCTTGGCTGCAGTGATCATGAGATGGTGGAGTTCAGGATCCTGTGTGGGAGGAATAGAGTACCAAGCAAGACCAGAACCCTGGACTTCCGCAGGGCCAACTTTAGCCTCCTTAATCAGTTGTTAAGGGAAGTCCCATGGACAGGGTGCTAGATGGTAAAGGGGCTCAAGATAGTTGGTCAACATTCAAGGACCACTTCTTGCAAGCTCAGGATCAGAGCATCCCAATGGGTATGAAATCAAGTAAGGGAGCTAGGAGACCAGCATGGTTAAACAAGGAACTGCTGGGCAAACTTAGGTGGAAAAAAAGAATTTATGGATCATGGAAAGAGGGGCTAGTCACTTGGGAGGAATATAGGACAGTTGTCAGAGGATGTAGAAAGGCAATTAGGAAAGCTAAGGCCTCCTTAGAACTTAACCTTGCAAGCCAGGTCAAGGACAATAGAAAGGGCTTTTTCAAATTCATAGCTAATAAAACAAACACTAGAGGCAATATAGGCCCACTGATGAATGAGCGGGGTGCCCTAGAGACAGAGGATATAAAGAAGGCAGAGGTGCTGAATGCCTTCTTTGCCTCTGTCTTTACTCCTGCAGGCTTTCCCCAGGAGCCCCTGATCCCTGTAGCCCCAGAAGAAGTCAGGATAAAGGAGGAGTTTGCCTCGGTAGATGAGGATTGGGTTAGGGATCAGTTGAGCAATCTGGATATCCATAAATCAATGGGACCAGATGGAATGCACCCAAGGGTGCTGAGGGAGCTGGCAGAGGTCATTGCTAGGCCACTCTCCATCATCTTTGGTAAGTCATGGAGAACAGGAGAGGTGCCTGAGGACTGGAGGATAGCAAATGTCACTCCAATCTATAAGAAGGGCAAGAAGGAGGACCCGGGTAACTATAGATCAGTCAGCCTCACCTCCATCCCTGGAAAGGTGATGGAACAGCTTGTTCTTGGCACTATCTCTAGGCACATCAAGGATGAGGGGGTCATTAAGAGCAGTCAACATGGTTTTACCAAGGGGAAGTCATGTTTGACCAACCTTATTGCCTTCTATGAGGAAATAACTAGGTGGATAGATGATGGTAGAGCGGTAGATGTGGTTTATCTTGATTTCAGTAAAGCATTTGACACTGTCTCCCACAGCATCCTCGTAGATAAGCTGATAAAGTATGGGTTTAGTGATCAGGTAGTGAGGTGGATTATGAACTGGCTGAAGGGAAGAAGCCAGAGAGTTGTGGTTAATGGGACGGAGTCTAGTTGGAGGCCTGTGACTAGTGGAGTCCCTCAGGGGTCGGTACTGGGACTGGTGTTGTTTAATATCTTCATCAACGACTTGGATGAGGGTACAGAATGTATCCTCAGCAAGTTTGCTGATGACACCAAACTAGGAGGAGTGGCTGACACACCAGAGGGTTGTGCTGCCATTCAACGAGACCTCGATAGGCTGGAGAGTTGGGCGGGGAAAAACTTAATGAAATTCAACAAGGGCAAGTGTAGAGTTTTGCATCTGGGGAAGAACAACCCCATGTACCAGTACAGGTTGGGGGCTGACCTGCTGGAGAGCAGTGTAGGGGAAAGGGACCTGGGGGTCCTGGTGGACAGCAGGATGACCATGAGCCAGCAATGCGCCCTTGTGGCCAAGAAGGCCAATGGCATGCTCGGGTGTATTAGAAAGGGGGTGGTTAGTAGGTCAAGAGAGGTTCTCCTCCCCCTCTATTCTGCCTTGGTGAGGCCACATCTGGAGTATTGTGTCCAGTTCTGGGCCTCCCAGTTCAAGAAGGACAGGGAACTGCTTGAGAGAGTCCAGCGCAGAGCCACAAAGATGATGAAGGGAGCGGAACATCTCCCTTATGAGGAAAGGCTGAGGGAGCTGGGTCTCTTTAGCTTGGAGAAGAGGAGACTGAGGGGTGACCTCATTAATGTTTATAAATATGTAAAGGGTGAGTGTCATGAGGATGGAGCCAGGCTCTTCTCAGTGACATCCAATGATAGGACAAGGGGCAATGGGTGTAAGCTGGAACATAGGAGGTTCCACATAAATGTGAGGAAGAATTTCTTCACAGTGAGGGTAACAGAGCACTGGAACAGGCTGCCCAGAGAGGTTGTGGAGTCTCCTTCTCTGAAGACATTCCAAACCCACCTGGACATGTTCCTGTGTGACCTGATCTAGGTGTTCCTGCTCTGGCAGGGGGATTGGACTAGATGATCTTTTGAGGTCCCTTCCAATCCCTAACATTCTGTGATTCTGTGATCTGTAATACACAGTTATATTCTGTCCACAGAGGTACCAGGGTGCCATGCTCAGGAGCAGTGAGTTTTATTATTAAATCTTGGCTTTGCATATTGTGCATGGAGGCAGCATTAGGTCTGGATTCATTCATTATAAATGAAATGTACTGTTCCAATCAAATTACTTTTCAGTCCAAGAATACACATCTCCATTTTGAAAACAACAAAGCTCCTTGGGATTTTTTAGGTTATAATGGTCATTATGGCCTGAATATCACTGTCAGCACTCACTTATTAACAACCATTATGATGATTTGTTTGTAATATTGCCAGAACATCCACAGAACTCTAGCTGCATTAGGACTGCATGTTGTATAAACAGAATTTAAATGATAATCTCAGATATGGATGCTTGCCGTAGGCAGCGAGTGACAATTACCCAGAATCTGCTTTGCAGGACTCACTTCTGCTCTATCAGACAAGAACTCTTCTTGCCTCTAGAAGAACAGGATTTTCTGAAGGGAAGTCTGGGTCACATCCACCTGTGTGGCCCAGGAAGAGAAGGAGGGGAAGAGAAGTACATAAAGTCCCCTATGAGTAGGAGAACAGAGAAGGGGTTGTGGGTCACCTACAGACAAGAGGACAAGGCGGTGTGGAGTGCGGGTAAGGGGGTGGTGTCTCTTACTTCCCCAAATCCATTACTGCTCTTCGTGTTGTGTCACTTGACTTCTTGCGAGTGTCAACGTGTGTCTTTCTATAATCCATTCATTACGTATTTGCTAGAAGTATTACACACCTATGTACTTTTAGAGATCACTGCTGAGGTGATACCAAGGAAGTTACATACACAATTCCCATTAAAAGTAAATATATAGACTCCTCAGCTCATGCTCTGAATAATATTTTTTCTCTGTTTTGATGAATGAACATTTCATAAATTGGTCTGCAATAAACTCCATCTGTCTGCATTTACTAAAAAAAAAAAAAAAAAAAAAAGAAGAAATTGGTATAATTCCCCTCTTCATTTTCCCCACTACGTGGAAGTGAGTCATTAAAAACAACTGAGATGGGGTTCAGTAACTTCACCTCATTTCTCTCTGGGTTTGGTGATGTGATGCTTGTAAAAGTCACAGTAGGAGTAATTTAACTCCCTTCCTCAGTTTCCTTTTCTAGTAACTACAAATGGAGAGCAGCTGAAGACTGCAGCAATACCAAACTTAAAAAATATGAGATAATCAGAAGTTGCACAGAAGTTGTAAACTTTCACCTTGCTTCCTCCCTCCCTTCTTTCTTCATTCCCTCCTTTCCCTTTCTCCTTTTCACTTTCTTTTTTTGCTCTTCTTTTCCTCCATTTTCTCTCCTCATTTCTCTGTTAGATTTCTATGAACTCTGGAATAGGGATTCTGGAAACTACCATTAGCACCTTTCCTCTTGTCAGTAGGACAGTCGTCACTTATGGGAAGACAACAGAAATCTGGAAGAGTCCCTTTATTCATTTTTGACATATGCTATTTTTTAAGGAGAGAATAAAAAGAAAGGTAGGTTTTTATCCACTGCTCACTTGTGCAATTTAAAGATTTTGTCCATGTCAGTATTTGTCCTTATGGTCATAACTTAAAAGTCAATATTTACTCCTGAATTACAAGTAATGGATACAGAGCATCACCTCCCTGAATTCAGAATTAGAGCCAACAGTCAGGCATCAGCACATTGCATTGTGGGAACTGGCAGCAAATGCTGAAGCAAAGACAGTGACCCATGTCCTGTTTTACCTGGCAGTATGAAGGGTATCAGAGAGAAAGATGCATTTTGCACCAGGGGCCACCTAGACAATGTGTGTTGCAAGACCCTGTGGGACTGCAATGGCAGCTAATGGTAAACAGCTGCTGACAGCCACCAGCCCTAGGCCCATGCTAACATGCCCACCTGCAGAGCATGAAGAAGAATGATACATGAAGAAGAATAGCACAGGATATTATTATTATTGTTGTTGGAGCAGCAGGTCTGCAGTCGGAGACTCTCTCTCCCCTTGGATCAGGATGCCGCCCAAGGAAACTCCCAGGGGTTGAGGGCCCTCATGCCGGTCACAAACTGTCCCGCTCAGGGCTTAGTTTGGGGGCCAGTCTTGTTTAATATCTTTATCAGTGACCTGGATGAGGGGATTGAATGCACCCTCAGTAAATTTGCCGATGACATGAAGTTGAGTGGGAGTGTCGATCTGCCTGAGGGTAGGGAGGCTCTGCAGCGGGATTTGCACAGGCTGGAGTGATGGGCTGAGGCCAATTGTATGAGGCTTAACAAGGGCAAGTGTCAGGTCATGCACTTCGGTCACAACAACCCCATGCAGTGCTCCAGGCTTGGGGAAGAGTGGCTGGAAAGCTGCCTGGCGGAAAAGGACCTGGGGGTGTTGGTTGACAGCCGACTGAACAGGAGCCAGCAGTGTGCCCAGGTGGCCAAGAAGGCCAATGGCATCCCGGCCTGTATCAGAAACGGTGATACACATGAGGAAAACCTAACTTTTTAGGATGACTGTCCTACCACACTTCTAGCTATACACAGCATATGAACATTAAATTACAGCAATTAGTGGTACCCTCATTTAGTATAACTGTTCCTTTTGTGAGATGTTAGAGCTTTGTTTTGCACAGCAGTCCATGGTTTCTGGTATCTGGTTATAAATGCTCTTGTTCACACAAGACTGAAGTATTACTACCTCTGCCTTACAGATGAGGAACTGAGATAGATCCATTCAATACTTTGAAAACTCTCACTCACAGGAATAGCTAGAAAAGATCTGAAGGACTCCTGCTTCACCAACTCAACTGCTTTTTATACTAATATACTAACTTTTTCTTAGCAGCTCCTCCCACCTTTTCTGTCCTATCAGCTCCTCCTTCTGTATTTTATTTTACTTCTAAATTCCCCAGGGCAGGTGTCATATTCCTGCTCTGTGTTCATATGGTACCTTATGCAATGAAACCCTCGTCCCTGACAAATGCACTTATATGTCATTGATACATAAATAATGAATGATAGCAATTTGCTGATTATACAGCATCTCCACATGTCAGTTTAGCCTCAGAACCCATTTTTGTTTAAATATCCAACAGGTGTAAAAGCCTAGTTAGCCTGTCCATGGAATAAGTACAATGTACAATTTAAATGGCTACATTTCCCATAACTAGTTATATATTTCTCAAATGTTTGTAAAATTTCTCAAGTGTATTGGTACTGCATCAATAGGCATAGCGCTAACATTTAATCCCACAGTGGAAAGCTTATGGACAAGCAGTGAGATAGATCTCCCTCCTCATTTTATTTGGATGTAACTTTATTTTGTTATTGTGATATAAAACCATTACAATAATATTTGTTTCTTCAAGAAGCAACTTGAGCAGTATTCTTCACTTACTCAAACATCTATCAGGGAGAATTTATTAAGCAATTAATCAAAGCAAATGAAATGTTTCTGAAGATACCTTCAACAGCTACACATTATTTGCATGTGTCAGCACTACACTAGCTAATAAATATCCATACACCCTTAAAAACAGTGACTTTCTATAATGCCTTTTCATTTTCTTAAAATGTTCTTGTTTTCTTTCTTTTACCCATGAATAACTGGAGGTTATTTGAGG
Source organism: Podargus strigoides (assembly GCA_028020825.1). NCBI lineage: Eukaryota > Metazoa > Chordata > Aves > Caprimulgiformes > Podargidae > Podargus > Podargus strigoides. Next base: position 145,851,098 of record CM051663.1, on the reverse strand, counting down.
AAGTGTAGAAAGTTTACAAGCAAAGACTACACTGCTTTATACCAAACAACCTCTTAAATTTTAATAAATTAGGGAAACAGTTTGGTGGATGCCATTGCTGAACCCACAACCAGCACTAGTCAAGCAGACAGCTTCATATATTTTGCTTTCGGAAAATACGATGGCAAAATGTTTTTAGACTGTAGTTAGTTTCTTTACAAAATATGCCTAGACTCGAACAGAAAACAATAGGCTTTCAGACACAGTTGCCTTAGGTGTTTGGTTTTTTTTTTTAATTCTTATAATTTTGTTTTTTAATCTTACTAAAGCATGTAGGTTGGAACACATGACAGGACAGGTCAGAATATTTTCATTAGGTTCATGTCTAGCACTGTATCAGAATGTAGTTGTGTAATTGCATAGATATTAAACACCCCCCCCCAAAATAGTGACGAGGACATGAAAAGACATTCTTCAATTAGATCTTATCTTCAGACCATAAGTACATGCAACGGCAGACCTCCTAGGACTTTCACAGTCATTTATGCAACAAGGAAATACCTAAATGGCTTCAAATTGAGTTTTGGAAAGAGCAACAGCAAATCTTCCTCTGGCCCTCTGCCATGCCAGTATATTTAGCAGTTTACTGTTGCTCTGTCACTGTATCTCTCCAGTTTAAGTCAAGCATTTATTTCCTCCTCTGAAGTGATCAAAGCTTTTCCATCTAAGAAAGAACATTATAATTGCCAATTTCAAAGGTTTTTAGGGAAATGCTTTGTAGATTTAAAATCACTGGCAACAGCCTTAGTGTCCATCTAGCGTGTTATATCTTCTAAGTGTTACACAAGTGTTAATTAATTATGACTTTGATTAAGCCTTTAAGGTTTTGACTGTATTGAGAGTGCTGTAATACGCTCCACCTGAGCTGAAAGCCTTGGAGATACCGGGCTTTAGGGAGGCTTAGTGACTCACCAGGGAAATGAATCTGTTGTCTCTCTGCCATCTAAAGCAGCTGATTTGCTACAAAAAGGAGCACATGCTGTATTTTCTTCCAGGACATTGCAGCTGTTGCTCACTCAGTTGTCATACCTGCCTGCAGCACAAAACCTCCTGCTATTCCAACAGGGGTGGTGCAAATGCATATGTTTCCTACGCAAACTAATGATATTGCTGCAGAGTTTTCTTTTCTGGGAGAGATACAATACACTTTTGTGTCTAACTGGTTCAGTTTCTATGACATAAAAAATATAGGAACTGGTCCAAGACTGAAAGATGCACAGACTTCATGGATCAGGGCTAAGTCAGTGGCTATTTAGAGATGGTCAGAAGACCTAGATAAGCATTAGACCGACCCATCCAGGAGATACAGCAGCATTCTCCAGCAGGCTTCAAAACTACAGGAGACGAGAAATTCTGGTGTTTTTTTACATTGGCTAGCAGCTAAGTAAAAGACAGAAATAATCAAACTGACAGGAACTGGAACCCTGTGTCTCACTCCTTTCACTGTGAGACATAACCCAGCATGGTCCAACTGCTGACCCAAGGCTTTAATCCAGCCTACAGAACAAATTTCCTGACCTGTCTCATATTCTCCATGGCAGACAGAGTGGCACTTCCAGCAGTACAGGCTGTCTCTGCAGCCAAATGCCTTCATCCACATTCGCATCAACAGAGATGTACTATTGCAGCCACAGTGAGACAGGGATGTGGGGGGACGTGGCCGGAGAAGATGGCAGGGGGAAACACCAGAAGCAGACCAGGGATTTGCTGCTTGCACACGGCAGCAGATGCTGCTTCTGGGGCAGCGCAGGGGAGGCATAGAGAAGAAAGGAGAGAAAAAAAGTAGTCTGGCACTTGGAAATGCTTCACTGGACCACCTTATTTTGCCCATTAGACTGGAAAGTCAGCTTTACCATTTCAAACTTTTCTACCATTCCCATCTTCAGCCTGGGCACAGATCAGCACTGTTGTCCATCCTCAACTGCTGTGCTCTGTCATCCTGTGGATAATACTGCTCGCCACGACTGTGGTTGCCTTATATAGGAAAGGTTTAGGATTGCCATCTCCTGTTTCTTTGGCAAATGTTGTACTATTAGTTATGAGAATTATCTAGTATCAACATTTTATGGCCACTTTAGGAGTAGTAAGATCAACAACTCTGAATTCCATTATATTTATTGTCAGGTCTAGCCATCTAAACAAGATATTTCAGCATAGTTACTCCCAATATGTGGCCCTAAGAGGCACTTCCCAGTTTCTTACTTTTTTATACTTTAAAAGTATTTATACTTACCTACACTGATCCCTATTTTACCAGCCAGGCTTGCATGTCACAGTACTGGACATGTTGGCTGCTATGAAACTGTCTAGGTGTCTAAAACTCTCATGCTCTGTACAAGACAAACACGACTAACCCAGCATTTTGAATTCCACCGCAAGGTGACTAAATCTCTTCTTTGATGTAACTGTAAAGCTACTCTGAGTGGATCAAATTTCTTGTTGCTCTCAAGTGAACAACAGATTTCAGGGGACAGGAGATTCATGTGTTTATAAAAACTCTTGCATATCCAAGGAATTATTTAACTAACGAACAAAACAAGCAACAAAACAAAACAAAAAACCAAAGAGAATCTGATTCCTCGGGATTTTTCTGCAACATTGCAAGACACACGAAATGCAAAGCTACTGTCCAAAAATCAAAGAATACAAAGAAAAAGATAGCCACAGATCACACAGGACTCACCCCAAACTGTGCAGATGATGGATGAACGGATTGTGTGGAGAGTGCACCATGTACCATGAACGTCCCCCACACCCAACAGCAGTGCTCCAGGGGGCTGGCAGAAGGCTCCTTAGCCTCCCACGAAGTCACAGCCTGTCAAATTTGTTAATTATCATACTTACACACACCTATCGGAATAAGAGTTAGAAAAGGAAATGACAGAAACAACTGACATACACTCGGAACAAAATGATTTTTCCAAATGGCTAGAAATAGTTGGTCTGTTTGGTGATGGAGCAGGAACATAAACTGCCTAGAGTAATATTAGGCCACTTTTATAAAGCCAGCTGTTACTCTGATCATTAGGTTTTTAGTCTAAGCAAGCAGATGTTTTTCTTTTTGGGAACTTCTGCTGAAATCATGGAGTTCAGCATACAAAACAACTGAAGAATCAAGTCTTTTTTTAAACACTGATTTTTCCTCAAAATACTTGCTTTGGATTTCAAAAAGCTTTCAGTTTTTTCAGTATAAGCTGCCCCTGCAGAACACTACAAATTTTTCTTTTCTGAGGCTTTGATAGCTTTGAAAAATAGCATTATATTTGGAAAAGTGTATTTTGAAGAATCATGATACAAACCGGTCTAAATCTCAATGAAGTCACTAAATCCTTCCATTTATTTACAGAAGAATTATAATTTGGCCTGGACAGCTTTTAAAAAAAAACAAACCAATACAAAAAAAAACCCAAACAGAAAACCTGTCCCAATTAAAGAACATCATGATTTCCAAGGAAATTTTAAATAAGCCAGGAATTCTTCATCAAATTCTGTTAGGGCACTGACAGAAACATATGTCTTCATTCACTAAGAAACATTTGATTTCATCTATTTTTATGTAGTGTCCTTTATTTACAGCATTTTGAAGACCAATTTTGTTGAATTGTTCAATTGCAACAAAAGTACTCTAGATATCTCTAATTTCACCCGTTCTGACATTGCTTAATCAACTCTTCACTGCTTTTACTGTTATCCTATCTCAGCAAACAGATAAATGAGGCAGTGAAGATGGATACCTCTTCAAGTGCTACCTGCTTTATATTTCAGTCTTCAGGTAATTCAGTATCTAGCAGAAACCTTTTGGCAATGAGGACAGCAACTCAGAGCCAAAGTACTAACCGATATACTGCTCCTGAAAACTCTTAATGAAATCTCTCACTCGTTAGGTGAGCAATCCTAGTATCTTCAGAAAGAAATGCAAATTGCTGAATGCTATCTGCACAGCAGGATCTCTAATATTTCAACATCACATAGAATTTTCCAGGTAACTACAGTCTCTAAGTTTAGTGAAATATAAAGGGTTGTAGGAAAAAAAATCTGTTACCTTGTGCATCTAACTGGATGTTGTAAATATCTAGAGAAGTAAATACTGCTTTTTACGTGCCAAGTAGCCAAGCCATGTCTAGCCTGTTTTTTAGCTGCTCAGTCTGAAGGTGTGGTGTAAATGACGGATTCAGGCGACCTGACTTAGACCCAAGCCCAGATGCAAGATGGAATTCAGCTGAATCACCCACCTGCAAGGCACAAGCAGTAACCTCCAGAGCCTTGAAGTTCAGGCTCCTACACTCTCTTTAGATGAGCTAAGCAGCTGAGCACAGTAATGAGCCACTGGCTCGCCCAAATGGCATTCAGCTGCCCAGGACCGCTGATGTAAATGCTGAGTTGGTGGAAACACATCTGAGCTCTGCCCACCTTTGGGAGGTTGGGTTCTTCAGGAGTGGAGCCTAGAATCCCCTTCTGAGAGTAAGTATCTGCAGCTTTGGAAAAAATGAGCAAAACCTGCTTTTTTAACAGCACAACCAGAAAAAAAAACCAGTGATAGTGATTTATGTATTGTACCCAGCAAGTGGATAATGAAACACTGAGTAGGAGCAGGCATAAGCACTCATATTTCCTCTCTTGCTGTACTGTCCTACCATTTCAGAGTCCTGCCTCCAACATGCTGAAGCAGATGCTTAAGGAACAGTAAGAAAAAGGCAAACTTATGTGATATGCTTGAATACGCGATATCCTTGCAAACTCTCCCAGGCTCCATTTCCAGCACCAGAAATGCCTGAAATGGACGTGGTTTCCATCTGCTTAGTAACCTTTAGTAGGTTTCTCTTTCAAGATGTTGTCCAGTATCCTCTCAAAAGGTTCTGCTCTCACAGCAACCTACAGCAGAGTTTCACAAATCTATCACCTGTTACAGGAAGAACTACCCTTTAGTATTATGTATTTTTAAATCTGGGTCCTACTGCCTTCGCTTGCTGTTCCCTTGCTCTTACGGTAGAAGAGACAGTGAAGAATCTGTTCCATACACTTTTGAGTTTATAATGCTCTATGTAACAAACTCTTAAGTAGTCTTTATTCACAACAGGGAGCCCTAGCTTATTTAGTCATTTCTGAAAAGAGATACCCATGATCTTCCCTGTTTCCATTCTCTTACTCTCTTCCAAGTCTGCTGTGCCCTTTCTGAGATGAGGGGAACATAAGCATACACAATAATTCAGAAGTACGTTAGCTATGACTTTATGCAGTGGTATAATTGATGTTATTTGTTCTTTTCCCTATTTCTTCCCTGTATTTTCTAACCTTTGACCTTTTATTTTTTTTATTTTTTTTTTTTTTTAACACCCAAATGCTTCATTTTACACAGGAAGTATGAAGAGTTCTCTCATTTGACAAAACTTAGTGTTTGAAGACAGGAGATTTAGGTTCATATCTCTTTTGCTCAGAACAAGTCTTCTCTCTAGGAGCCGTCTTTCTTTGGTAAAACACTTCAGTCACTGGGCCACATCAGAAGGTGGCACAGCCATCACCTTGTCCTTTGTCTTAAACAAGAAACAGCAACAGCAGTCAGATCAAGACACCTGACCCTGTCAGTGTTTGTTTAGGGAAGCCTTACCAACTCCGGGATCAGGGAGGGCATCTGAAAGAACATTTGGGTTTGGATACCAAGTAAACATAGGAGGGAAAGGGGCACTGAGATGCACATAATAGGGTCAGATGAGACACCTGCAGAAGAGGAACTGTACCTGCCTGAAATCTTCCCTGGAAACCCAAAAAGGTAGTCGCTGAGTCAGGGATCCTTTTAATTAAAATTTGGGTTCAGGCATCTAAGTTCCCCTGGTGTCCTACTTTCAGTGCTGAGCTTTCCTTACCAGATGTAGCATACTATTTTTGTCATCCATGGGACTGATACCAGAATATGGCTTTCTGAAATTAGCTAACTCAAACAGCTCCTGAAATCTTTTTTCGTAATGAAAAATACTGATTTCTAGGGTGAAATATAGCTACTTCTGGTAGGTCAAAGAATACCTAAGTCCAAGTATGGGCAAGAAGTAGAAGGCAACAGGAGCTTCTGAAAGACATGCCTCATCTAGAATAATCATGACATTTTTACACAGTGCCTGGTTTTCTTTAAAAAATCTATTATTTCACCTTAACCAGGTAGTGCAACAATATCAGCCAGAGATGCAAAAAGAGTATAATAAACCCTCACCTTCTTTCTAAAATCTCCAGTTATTTCCACCTGAGCCTCAAGACTGAACTGACCAACACCAGTAATTTGTATTCAACAAGCAACCTGCACCATACCTTCCTGCGAAAGTTCTCTGCTGCCAACAGTTTCCTCAACAACCTGCTGGAGCCAAGTTTCATTTGCAGTCCCAGCCTCTTTGAAAAATCTGCCATCTTTCATTTAGTGGATATTGTTTATTTAATACTGTAAGTCCTTTTCTTCCTGTTGATTTATCTCTCTAATGCAGAAGCCTTGACATGTATTCAAAAAGGTAACTTTTGTCTTTATGGGAAAAGCAGTTTATTGAATAGTCAAAGGATGTCTCATACAGGAAAGCCACATAAATGGTGCACGAAGCTGTGAGAATCGAGCCGTTAAATGGGAACGGGGGACTCCGGAACTGCCACAGACTTCCAGGGCCTATGGGGAATACTGAGAAGCACGGCACGTTTGAAGAGGAATTGAAATTGTCAGTAAAAGAACAGAATCTGTTCACCCTTAAATTCCTAATTAGAGAACCCATAGTGGGCAGTGACCACTTAAATGATGAGAACAGAAAATAAAGGAAATAGCCTTCTTTAATAAATGGGCAAGTGTCCAACTGCCTACATTCATAAATTAACATCCTGATGTATAATCCAGATTACAATTAGAATTGTTTCAAATTACCACGGTAGTTTTAAATGTATTATTTAGTTTCTCTCCAGGAATTCAGATAGAATAGTATATTTAGAGGTGAAATAATGCCAAATTCAACTTTGAAAACTTTCCTTACACATTGTATTGAATTTAACTTTACAGCTTTGAATTTAACGTAACAGCTTTAACTATTTTAGATGTGTCCCACAGCCTAGTGTGCTGAATAAATATTAGGTTACACTGACATTAACTTTTAAAATGTCATTCATTTCTGCACAACTTTTCATACCTGCCAGTATTTGAACCTCAAATAAATCCATATTGTATATTTAGATTTTGGCATACATCAATCTCCGTGATACAAAAATGCGTAACACATAGATGGTTATAATACAGATGGCTAAAATAGATGGTTTAACAGTCCTAAAATTCCTGTTTTTATTTTAGCTCTTATGTTTTACATATGACAGGACTAAATTTCTCCATAGGAACTATGTGTCATCATCCATAGGAACATTCTATCTTAAGTGTCAAATATACTAACGCATTAAATATAATATACAATAATATTACCATGATATAATTGAGTTTGAAGAATGCCAAGTTTCTGGCCTATAAAAATACTGTGAAAATAAGAGGTTAGTGTAAAAAAGAAGGATCTGATCTCATAGTCCTTTAATAGTCTAAGGGCTTATTGAATCTAAACATGTGGACATGAGAACGAACAGAAAGTGTGATTGGATTTAGAAAACTGAGGCAATGCTGTCCTTCAGATTCTCATTATTATTCACTGGGGACATCCAGTAGAGTGCGGAGAAGTTGCTTTTCTTATTGGCCATGAGATGTACGGTGTCTGCTAGCCTGGAAATACAGTCCTAATGTCAGTTGTAACAGAAAAATTAGAATATTTAGGAAAACGTTACTACTTTTGTGTGAATAAAGTCATGGTACTGGGATGTCAGAAACAAACTGAAAATGATATATCTTTTCTAGATAGTGAAAAATTAAAGTGAGGCACAACTAATTAAACAATTAACAGTTTAATGAGCTGCATTTTGAAAAGCAAAACCCTGGTTGAGACCGTGAGAGCAGTAAGGTGTAGATGAGGTAATTTTGGAGTGTCTTTTTACATTATTTAGGGAAATTACCCATATATTTTAGCAGTGAGAGTAGGGAATATTTTTGAAGTCTTGCCTAAATATTTACACCTCTGATTCAAATTTAGCCACAATTATAATGCAATTTGTTGAAATAGTTTCTTTTTTCTATTAATGTTTTCTTGCCTACATAAATTCATAAACAGTCTAGTTATTGAAAAGACGCCAGATAGATACTTTTTTCCATAAGCACAATGAGACAAAAGCTGGAAGAAGGGCACACTCCATTGACTTTCGGGGGGTTATATGGCACACATCAGTAAGACAGAGCAGAATTTAAAAGAATATCTTTAGCCTGAGATATATGCAGGCTGAAGATTACAGATTCATATATTTCTCATTTAAAATAACAATGTAAAATAGCAAGTGAATTGTTCATAGAGATTTTTTCCCTTACTTTTAGTAACAGAAAGAACTTAACAGGAAATCTCTATTGTAACTACAGAGTAGTGCTGACAAATAATCATACAGGACTTCTTGTGTGCCCTTACTTGTGACTGAATAGCATCTCACTCCACAAGTAGTTCCATTGAACTTCACTGAATGGCACTCACTGAGAATACTCAGATTGCCCTGCTGCATAAATAATTACATCAGTACTTGGCTTCAGTAACACTGTGGAGGAAGGTGCTATTCATATCTCAGCAGGGATATTAGAATCAAGCCCCTAAGCATTTCTTCAATAACACAGAGTACGAACTGTCACTGTCTTGTCATTCCAAAAAGAACTTTTTGCCTCCGTCTGGTCTAATAGGTTTTTCGTCAGTGAGGTTGGTTTGACCGCCTTCTCTTTTCTGAGTACATCTGAGACAGATTTTCCTGCTGAATCTCCCAGAGGCAACCACAAAACTCACAAACAGATTCATTAGGAAGGATCTCCTGGAGAGTTCTGTATGTGGCCAGCTGAGAACTCCACAATTTTTTGAAACTACAAGCAAATGAGGCCAGGATCTAGATGTTGCCTAGCCTTGAACCAGTAAGCCTGGTCTCCAGAATGCAAAGGCAGACTGTCACACTCTTCAACAACATCTCTTTCACAGAGCCCTGGGTCTGGTTTCTTCTCTACCAGACATACCTAATGGTAAGAGCCAGCCTGTTCGACCCAGTCCTCCTCCACACCAAGCCCTAGGAACCATACATTGGTACTATACAATAATTTATTTTTTTTAAATGAAAAACCAAAAGGAAATTATGTCAAAATTCCAACAAATAATTTACTCCTATGAACTAATACTATCAGATGAGAGCATGTTTAGTTATGGAGAGATACTCAAAGAGGAACATATTTAAAAGAAATCTGATTAAATCAGACTAATAACCTGTATGGGATAATCACTTTTGGGAACAATCATGTCACTGAACACACTGAGCAGTCTAGCTCATGGGTCTTCAGAATAAACCACCATTGAGACCAAACTATCCATTACATCTAGAAAGGGTGTCCCCTTCAGGTCAGGTTTGAAAACAATAGTGCCTCGGTCTACGGAGAATTTACGTTATACCTTGTGTATGTTTTTTCCATCCTGATAGATCTTTTGAATTCAAGAACATAACATACACATGCACACCATAAATTTGAATATTACATTATACAAACCCACATTATTTCTACAAAGACATGAGATTAAATTATTAAAAAACACAGATTTAATTTAAAAAGTTATGTTTATGTCTTGCATTGCTTGCAATAGGGTAGGATCATATGAACATGGAGGTTAGTTTCCAAAATTGACTTGTGCTGTATTACATTATGATTGTATCACGGTGTGCTTGATCTGTACTTACACATTTTCATATACTTCCACACACATATACCAGCACCTGCTAACATTGTCCTTTAAATACTCTTGGGAGTACATCCAATTTTCCAATTGAAACTGTTTGGCAAGGTAAGAAAGATGTTAGGAAAACTTATCAAAAGTTTCATGACAGTCCATTCTTTGCCAAACCAGTATAAGGATAAGCACCCTGCTTTTAGAAATAGGTTAGTTTAAAAGTGACATTAAAATGCTATCAATGCCCTTAAAAAGATCATGTTTTAATTAAAGTGCAGTTACATGCATCACATTTATAGTTGAATTATTCCACTACACTTTCAGAAAGGAGGTAAAAATATTTTTCATATGACAAAATTTTCAGTAGTTCCCTCTAACTATCAGCACTTGGTATGAAATTGCTTTCACTGCGAGTAACCTAACACCAATCTTTGTCTACAGAGGTTCGTGGTTTCAGAAGCAGCACCACCTATTGGGTGAAAAATGTAGGTTAGTGCCTACTTTATCACGAGAGACCTATTGTAAAACTGGTTTTGTACATAATGGGCTAAAACTCCTAAGTCCCTCATACTTAAATACGAGCAAACAACTAGTATTTCCTAGTGATCTATTTGATAGAAGCTTATAAATTCAAAACGACCGTTTAATACGATACAAACCCCACCAGCTAAGCTCCTAACGTTTATTGGACAAAGTATTTAACACAGCGCTTCTCACAGCATCAACCGACTCCCGCTGGTTATAACACCACCGAAAAACCCAGCATCGCACGGTTTTCCGGATGCGCTCCCGTTGCACGGACCTGAATGAGCTGGAAATTAATTTGGTTATGTAAGCAGTCCCACTAAAATCTATATATGAATCCATATTCTGTATGCAGCGTCCCACGTGAATGAAGGACTTGCATTTTGCCTTGCGAGGGCAGCCGCTACACCCCGGTTTAGGGCAATCGCTGACGTTCCCGTTCTTGGAGAACGCGTCTTTTTTTTTTTTTTGGACTGAAATGTTGCACCCGTCCGCGGTTCTCCTCCGAACAGTCCGTGCGAGAGGGTCACGGAAAATTCAATAGCCCACGTCCACGGAGAAGCTCGACATTTTCCCTGTCCCTCCTGCCACCGGCACAGCCGCCCGGCGGGGACAGGCTCCCGGGAGCCCCCCGAGCAACCCGCCTGCGAGGGGGCGGCGCGGGGGCACCGCGGCTCCGCGCACCCGGCAGCAGCAGGCTGGGGCGAGAAAGGGCAGGAGGAACGCTGCCACCCGCGACAGCGTGTTCCCACGGTGTGGCACAGCCGGCAGCTGCACCTGCCGCCCTAAGCGAACGGGACAGGAGGGAGAAAACCCCACGGGCACCCGGGGAGAAAAGTTGGTGTGACACCCACAGACGAATTCACGCACATCTCACTCACCCACTCTGAGGATGCAGACGAGCTGGATGCAGGCAACCCAGCGCCCGAGAATGAGCATGTCCAAATCGTCCTTCGCCTCCTCCCGGCTGCCTGCCCGTCCGTCCGCCCGCCGCTCAGCCTCCTGCCTGCCTCCTGCCTCCGCGGGAGCTGCGTCTCTCCCCACTGGGGAGCCGGCTCGGCGCCGCGGCCGCGCCCGGCGGCCTCCCCCACGCCCCGGGCGGGCGGGATCAGCGCTGCTGGCGGGGCCGCGGCTTCACCGCATGGCGGGGGCTCGCGGGGCCGCCCTCCGCGCCGCGCACTCCGCCGAGCGGCCGAGAGCCTGCGGGCAGCGCGCGTGTGTGTGAGTGTGTGAGTGTGTGGTGTGCGTGTGCGCGGTGTGCGTGTGTGCGCTGGGTGCGTGTGTCTGTGTATGTCCGTGTGTGTGTGTCTGTGCGCACGGGGGGGCGGAGACCGCGCGCTGCTGGGCGGGCGCGCACGTGTGCGCGCGTGTGCGTGTGTCTTCGCGCGGGTGTGTGTGCGGGTGTGTGTGCGTGTGCGGGGGGGCGGAGGTGCGCGAGTGAATGCGATGGCGCGCGCCCGCCGGCGGACAGGAGGGGGCCGACCACCCCCACGCCCCCCACAGCCGGCGGGAGGGGTGCACATCGCCGCGGACCCCGCGGGCGACGCCACCCCCACCGGCAGGCGGAGGCGCAGTTTATTTCGGCGTGGAGGCGGGAGCGGGGTGCGGGGTTCCTGGGGTCTCGGGGGGCAGCGAGGTGAGGGGCAGCTGGGTGTGACCCCCGGGACACGGAGTCTGGCACCGCCGTGGGGTGCGCAGGGACTGAGGAGCCCCATCGTAGAGTCATAGAACAGCCTGGGCTGGAAAAGCCCTCCAAGATCATCAGGTCCAACCATTAACCCAGCACTGCCAGGTCACCAGTACACCATGTCCCTCAGCACCTCATCTGCACGTCTCTTAAATACCTGCAGGGATGGAGGCTCCACCACTGCCCTGGGCAGCCTGTTCCAATGCCTGACAACCCTTCCAGTGAAGAAATGTTTCCTAATACCCAATCTCAACCTCCCCTGGCACAACTTGAGGCCATTACCCCTCGTCCTATCACTGTTACCTGGGAGAAGACACCAACCCTACGCCCCTGCTGGGGCCGGTTCCCAGCCATCATTTAGGCGCCCGATTTTGCCAGCGCTGACTGCCAAGGGAAATGGTGCGAGCAATCGCAGGGAGTTCAGTGGGGCTGGAAGGCGCTGCCTGCCCGTAAGGCGTTTGCAGGCTGCTCCCCGTGTTCCCTGGGAACTGGAGGGGGAGCGGGGGAAGGGGGCTAGAGCAGCAGAATATCATTATCCGCCTTAGAAGTGGGTCAGGGCTCAGGCACTGGCACCGTTTCTTCGAGAAGAGAAAACGACAAAAAAACTCCAACAAAACAAAACAAATAAAACCCCAAACCCAAACTACCCAAACAAGAAGTGAAAAATCCAGTGAAAAACCCACCAGATCCCGTGTGGTGAGGAGGCTTGATGGTCTTACAGGTCTTTTCCAACCAAGGCTATTCTATGATTTTAAATGCAGGGCGGGGGCGGCAGTGCCTGTGGGTGTCAGGCCAGGGGGACCTGGTCGGCTGGGTGGCATGCATGGGCCCAGTGGGAAGCCGCAGCTGAGACCCCGCCAGGCACGGCACCCCAGTGAGGAGGGAGCAGGCACCCTGCCTGTGGGCTCGTCCTGAGCTCCCATGGACTTCCCACACAGAGCTGAGCCCTCATGGGTGTCCTGGTGTGAATAGGTAGGTGGGGGGCTGGACACCCTTCTTGGCTCTGGGAGTGTAAGGTGGCACACGCGATCCTCCGCTTCATCCCAGGTCCCCCCAGCACAGCCCGAGAGCCATGTGAATGGTTTCTGTGTTTGTGATAGTGTTCCCATCTGAGCGAAACTGTCTACTCAGCACGGATGTGATGTGACTTTTAATGACAGGCAATGTAAGTGTAAAAACACTGGGTGCTTTATAGGTACCCTGCTCTACTGGGCCTCTTAGTCTTCTGGCACCAGAGCCACTTCTGCCAGCTTGTCCTTCAAGGAAACAAAGAAAAATCTCCAGTGTCAATTTTTCGTTTTGGTGTCTGCCTGCTCTCCCTGGCTGCTTGGGATGTTGTGAGCTACTTTGACATGAAGCAAATTGGAAATTTCTGAGTGAGCAAAAGTTACAGGAGAAATTGCCGAGATGCTCAAGCAGTTGATTGTATTTGGAAAGCAGACCACAGACACGTCTTTCATGCAAGCTCAGCATCTTTCAGGGTACTACAGAGTTTACATACAATAGAGGTTGGTTCATTAGTAGAAGGATTAACTTTGAATGACAGTTCTTGTTAAACGGACTTGTGCTGTTGCGGGACAAAACAAGTTCCGTGTGCTGAGTTCCAACAATATAAAAATATTTTAGCATTGTCCTAAGAGAAAATATCGTTAAAGATTTTAGCCAGCTGATTTTCATGCTATTGAAAGAACCTGGAGGCCAGGAAACAGCTGTAGCGATTTCCAAACCCATATGCATGCAAACACACACAAACACAATGATACACATACACAACACAAAACGTTAATAGCGGTGGATAATATATTTGAGACAAACTCCATCTGCAACACCATTTTGCAATTGGCTTAGTTTCTCAGTAGGTATAAGAATTATACAATACTGCATAGCATATGTATAGGTGTTATATATATATATATATGTATATATATATACAGGATAAAGCCAGTGCCTGCAGGACCGCAGTAATGTGTGGCACTCAGGCTGTACCTCCTCTTGGTTTCCTCTCAAGCTGGTAGGGAGACATAACTCACGTTGCTGGTGAGTACATGTGAGCTTGCAGCAGCTTCCAGCTTCCCCCTCCACCCTGGTGGGGACTAACTTTTGAACAGTTTGGTGCCTTTGCATCTCCAGGTTTTCAGCTGTGACAAAAGATTTGTGATCATTTGATAAGGCTAAAGATCACTTCTAACAGCTGCTAACATGGTTACCTGCTTAGGTAGGTGCTGGAAAAGCTTTAGGTAGGTCAGTGTGGTACCTTTCTTACAGAGGTTCTTCAAGAACCCCTTTTATTTATGCCATGAACATATTACCTATCATGAACACACCCACACCGAAGGGCAAGCACAGCATTCATAGGTGACAGAACTAGTTTTCCACTGTAAATTACTACACAGAAAGAATCTGGTCCTGACACGGTTGTTATGCCAATAGTTAACTTTCACTTCCAGCAGGTAATACTTTGTAATATTTTACAACATGAATGATAAACATCTGGGACAGATCACCAGTGAATGCATTAGACTCTCTGTCACTTCACAGAATCACAGAATCACAGAATGTTAGGGATTGGAAGGGACCTTAAAAGATCATCTAGTCCAACCCCCCTGCCAGAGCAGGAATACCTAGATCAGGTCACACAGGAACATGTCCAGGCGGGTTTTGAATGTCTCCAGAGAAGGAGACTCCACAACCTCTCTGGGCAGCCTGTTCCAGTGTTCTGTCACCCTCACTGTGAAGAAATTCTTCCTCACATTTATGTGGAACCTCCTATGTTCCAGCTTACACCCATTGCCCCTTGTCCTATCATTGGATGTCACTGAGAAGAGCCTGGCTCCATCCTCGTGACACTCACCCTTTACATATTTATAAACATTAATGAGGTCACCCCTCAGTCTCCTCTTCTCCAAGCTAAAGAGACCCAGCTCCCTCAGCCTTTCCTCATAAGGGAGATGTTCCACTCCCTTAATCATCTTTGTGGCTCTACGCTGGACTCTCTCAAGCAGTTCCCTGTCCTTCTTGAACTGGGGGGCCCAGAACTGGACACAATACTCCAGATGTGGCCTCACCAAGGCAGAATAGAGGGGAAGGAGAACCTCTCTTGACCTACTAACCACTCCCTTTCTAATACACCCCAGGATGCCATTGGCCTTCTTGGCCACAAGGGCACATTGCTGGCTCATGGTCATCCTGCTGTCCACCAGGACCCCCAGGTCCCTTTCCCCTACACTGCTCTCCAGCAGGTCAGCTCCCAACCTGTACTGGTACATGGGGTTGTTCTTCCCCAGATGCAAAACTCTACACTTGCCCTTGTTGAAATTCATTAAGTTTCTCCCCGCCCAACTCTCCAGCCTATCAAGGTCTCGTTGAATGGCAGCACAACCCTCTGGTGTGTCAGCCATTCCTCCTAGTTTGGTGAAACATTTACATCAAGAATTTAGTCTCCTTCAAACATGACCACAAATGTCTACACTGAGTAACTCATGCAGTTCTACAGCCTGTAATACAAAGATAGTAAGGATGAATTAGAAGGTTCATCTCTGACCATTCAGTGTATATGCACACCTGATCAGAATAAGAATAAAATGATAATATCCTGATGTGATTGTACTTTGCAGCTGCTTTGAACAGGTGTCAATGGTTTAGAAAAGACACCAGGCCAGAGGCCAATTAATTCCTTACAATATCCTTCTGGTTCTTGCACTGAAGAATGGTTGGTGAAGAAGCTTCCTAAGTAGTCTAGGAAACACTTGGCTGTGGTATGATGAAAATGTTCAATCTTCACTTTTATTTGTCATGTCATGGTGTTTTAGCTTGTGCTGCGTCAAGCCGAATTCACTAAAATTGATTTGGAAATAAGGAAATCTGTCAAGCGAATCAGTTCGCTAGCTCTAATGATATGATTTCTGTTACTGCTTCCTCTTTTTCCTATATGAAGTATAACTAACTCAGGACATGATACAATAGCAAGCAGACATGAAAAGGGCTGGTGTTAACATTCCAGATTCCTATTTCTTTAAAACTTATTATTCTTATTGATGACTTAGCAATGAAACATGTCTTATTTTCATTGGTATGCCCTTTAGTAAATATTTTGTGGATTTACATAAAGTTTCTTTTTCATTACATAATATTTCTACTTGTCATTTTGTGGAACATTAGCAAGTCTTGATGAGAAACTGATCCCTCTTTAGTTTCTGTGTTAACATTTTCCCCTTTTGATAAGCTTTTCCCTTTTTTTTTTTTTTAAATTTCTTGAATTTCCAGCCTTCTTTTACTCATCTGATATAGAATATTTTCTTCAAATCTGCTCTTTTTATCCATTGATGCATTTTTTTCTCAGTCTAAATGAACCTCTCAGTGTTGATACTGTTTTTTCCTTTGTATTGTGGCAATCTTGTTATTTTCCAGGGTGAGTCATTCCATGTCTTGTTCAGCTTTGCTTTTTTTTTTTTTTTTTTTTTTTTCCCCTAGCTTGTTTTGTGTACTTCTGGGTTGTTTTTTTTCCAGAATAATGTCAATTTCTTGTTGTATTTATCTTCTGCTTCCCTTGTGGTAAATATTTTCATTTTCAGTGCTGTCTTTGATATTTGTCAAATCCTTTTTTTGGGTTTATGTTCAGCTTTTATTTTCCTTTCTTTGATATATGAAGGCTACACCACCAGTGTGTCTTGATATGTATGGTACAATATGTTAACGAAGAATCTGGTGAACTCCCATCTTGAGTTTCTAATTTACTGGAGGAATCAGCATGTGATTTCAAAGTATTAAAAAGATATGTGCAACAGCTATGTTGTCTTGGCAATAGTTATAACTACCATCATTAGGAATATCATTCAGACACATATGATACCAAAATTCAAATTCATTAAGTGTCATGCTGAAGTCAAGTATTATCATCAGATCTGTCTGGTTAGAATAGTGTTTTTCCAGAGAACTTTTAACCATGAATACTTAGTATTAAATTGAGGAATACTAGCATGGGATCTCAGACTGGTTTGGGTTTTTTTGTAGTACTAAGATACAAAAAAGAAAGTAAACCCAGTATTTTTGTCTACCTCAATTTTATTTGGCATGTTAGAACTTCAACATCATTAAAAACTTATTAATAAATAGATGAAGGATATTTTGGTTGCAAGAAAGTTCAGGTTTTTTGTACTCTCTGTGAAGTAGCGTTACTTTCATTTGGGGGACTGATCTGAGGCATTACTCTCCCAATTCAGTTGCCTCCAAGAACACAGAAAGACAAGAAAAATGGTGACATTGAACCGCTTATTCAGCCCTTTGCAAAACAGAAGATGTAATTGAATTGTTTTTCAAAGCTAAACCCAAGGACAGTAGATGGTGCATATTTTCCTCTCAGAAACTAAGATCAGAACTTGACAGTGTGATAACTGCCAGGTGCCATCAGACCCCGGGAAGAGGTAGGCAAGACAAAAAGCCTAGTCACATAATCTGGTTTTATTATTTCAGTTCTCAGTAAGAACCAGTTGAAAAGAGCTGGGCTGTTAGATGCAGTAAAGACAGCATGGTTTAAACCCGATTTTTAAGCAGCTGTCTGTCCTAGCCATGGAAAAGGCTTCAATACTGTGTCTTCTGCCAAAGAAGATGATCTGATGAAAGGTTTGTGGGCGAGAAATCTTAGATACCTGTTTCTTCCAGCTTTATCAGCTGATCTTGAAATAAAAGCCACATCTGTCTACAAACTCTGTCTCTTCTGGTGAAACTAGTCTGTACCTGGCTGATTCCTTCAGTGTCAAAACAGCTGCCCCTTGTTCTATCTGCTAAAGAAGGGCCTTCTAACCCCACTACTTACTGAGCAGAGTGGTTATAGAGGATGAGGAATAAGCAATAAGGGGCTAAATGCAATCTTTGAACAGTTGGTTTTATATATATGTACATGAGCACTGAGTCGAATTTGTCTACATTTCCTTCATACTAATTTGTGGCTAGTCAGTCACCATTTGCCTCTGCAATGTAGTACTCGGCACTGCTACTCAACACACTAGTACTACTGAACACTTGTTGCAAACAAGAGTTTCCAACATTTTCCATGAAGACTGGTGCTATTTTTCCACAAGAAAGCTATCTGTGAAGGAAGATGCACCACTGGCTGACTTTCTGAATATACTTTCAGCTCTGTGAGACGCATAGCCATGCTCCGACTCCAGTTGCAAATCCCTTCCTGTGTTCTAGACAAACACATATGCCTCTAGGGGCATTTGGTGATTTTCCCTCCTGCTACGCAGCAACAGAGAAAATGAAAATAATATTTCATACTTCCATTTAGCATTCCTATTCATTTCTGCTCAGATTATTAAATGGAAAATTTGGGACATGAAGCACAGCTACAACCACACTAGCATATCATCTCACTCCATAGTTACCTGTTAGCAACACAGTAGTTTCCTACAGAGACAGATAAGACGAACCACTGAAATGATAAATGAAGACTGGGCAGAAGTGAATTATTTAACAGCTGACTTCCGCCATAGCCCCTAAACATGGGGTAGCATGACCTCCTGGGAGAGCATGGTTTTGCTTCTTTCTGTAGAGGGGCAGGTAGAAGTAAGTCTGCCTGAGTGCTGGGGCTGGTGGCAGCCTGGTGCAAAGCTTCTCTCGGCTCCTCTACAACCTATCCAGGCACTGATGTTTGCCTTCCACTTTGAGACACATACAAAGCCCCCCATCTTTTGTGTCACCCATGCAGTAAACTGTGTCTACAAGTAACACCTTCACAGGTCCCCTTCCCCTCCGGCTCTTACCACTGGTAAAGCTCTCATTACAGCATGTTATAGAAATGTTTTCTATCCCAGAGAAGAAGGTTTTTTCAATCACTAACTGCAGAATAAGGCACTGTTTTCAGTAGTGTTGATGATTAAAAGGCTCTTTTTCTGCTGCCTTTATTTTTAAAGATAGTGTACATCCTGACAGGAAATTCGAACAAGTAAAACCAAAATGCATACTTAGAAAAACAGCAAGCCAAAATGGAAAACTCCAGAGCATGCTTAAGCTGTGTATTAAAGGCATGCGTAGATTCAAACATTTGATCATGCAGAGTAAACAGACAGTTACTATGTATGTGACAAGCTTTAACAATAGCCCATTTAATAGTAAATAAATTAATAAATAAACAATTCCTCCCTGCAACCAGCCATTAAACTGAGATCTGCTAGGTCAGTTCCAGCCAAAAGCAAGTTGTTTTGGCTCATTTGCAGATCTAATCAAACAGTATTTCCTACGTTGATATCACATTTACCGATTTTTTTTTTTTCTTTCATTTGTGAATCTGGTGACCTTCTTATTACAGCAAGTGCTGACCTACAAGCATAATACATATGAAGTCCCTGGAACAATTTATCATAATCATCATGCTTGGGTAAACATTGTTGATGATGCTGCACAGAGCAGTTTTCAGAAAATGCATATTGAATGGTAGGAGCACTTTACTGCTGTCAAATGAAGCACAGATTTTTTTTTTCTTAAATAGATGTTTATATTTTTTTCCTGCATTATTTGATTATAGCAAATTGTACTACTTTAAAAGGGTATGTTTCAATTTTAAAACTGGAACTAAAAGCAACTTAGATTATGGAACTGACCTAGTATTTGGCTGCTATTGTTTTCATTGCTTTTAAACATGTAAGTATTTTTGAAATCGACTATTCAGCTGGGAATAAAAGGGAACAGCAACAAAACAACAACAAGGATATGCCGATATGCCATAACTCCTTTCAAAAATAGCCACTATTTGTCAACATTCAAGGTATCCACAAAATAAACTATTTGCAGCTCATCCTTCTTTTGACGGTACCACCAATGTTGCTGTTACATTGATAGGAAAACAAACAGAGGCAGAGATATTGACTCCTAGCACACAGAAACAAAGGGAACAAGTTTCTCAAGTAGAAAATATTTAAGGCATTCATTTTATTGTAATGGATTCTAAGATCTCAGAACATGTATTGCTAGAAAGAGTAACTTCTTAAATTTGAGCAAAATTTAATCAGAAAACATAGATGTATCTTGGTTTGCTGTTAAAACTTCAGGGCTGCCTATCAACTGTGGCAATTGAAATATATAAAATTTAATATACACAGAGGAAAATGTGGTGCATGTAGAGAAAAGTATCCTAGATTCTAATGGAAAATGATGAGATCTGAGGTTACCGTTACCACTCAGGAGTGAGATTTGGGGTCAAGGTAGATAGTTCTGTGAAATTATTAGCTCAGTACTTGGTAGATGTCAAAAAAAAAGCAAAAGCATTCTTAATAGTTATTAGAAAATGATTAGGGAATAAAACAGAGAGCATTACCTATGCCACACTATAAATCCTCTTCTCTCTAGCCACTTCTAACTCAGACTGAATACAAAACGATTTGCTTTTTTCTCACCACACATATGCAAATCCCTAAATTTCATTCTTCTCTTATTTTCTCAAAAATAATTTAGTGAATTTGGGAAATAGTAAGAGAAGAATGACGAGTGATCAGAGATGACGTGGGATGGCTTCTATGTTTAAGGAACAAGGAGGTATATATTTGAGGAGTTGAGGGAAAAAGCTGAGGATTCCTCAGTCTGAAAAACAGTCAACCTATGGTTGAGGTCTGTAGAACCAAACTAGATCATGGAGAGGGCAGATGGAGAATGACTGTTCACTTGTCCAACAGACACAACTGCTTGCAGCAAATGAAGCTAGCATGAGCCAAGTTCAAAAAAGACTCCAGGCCTAAAGCTTTTCCTGCCAGAAGAGTCAGGATTATGGAGATCCTTGGCAACGGTCTTCTGGACTCCCTGAATTTACGAGAGTTCAAGGGCAGACCAACAAGAGTTTGGAAGAAAGATTCATGAAAGGTTATTAAATGGACATGTACCATCAGTCTCAGGAAACCTGAACTCAGAATAGTTAGAGGTTGCAGGCTACTTGGAGAAAGTATCATATACCAGCCCTAGTTTTCTCTTTCCTTGGCATCTGCTAACCATTGAAGAGAGAGAGTGGTTGCTTTTTTGAGCCAAACAACCCTTTGAATTACATTGTTATAGGTGCCTTCACCACAGACAGCAGAGACCTTTAGAGGTCTTATGAATTACCCAGGTATGGTCCTGTTGTGATGACATAAACTATAGCCATATGCCAGATAACAATGGTGTTTGCCATCAGAACTTTAAAATACTCTGTCTGCAACAAACAACTGTGCCATTAGGTTATGCTTTTATCAACTGTCATTTGCTTATTTTAAAATACAGCTGGAAAAAATGTAAATATTCCCATGAAACTAAATTTTGGGAGAAAGCAAAATCTTTAAGTAAGTTTTATGGTTAAGGTAAGTATTAGGAACCAATTAAATGAAAGCTAAGCAGCCAAGTGTAAGGTATGCAGGGAGATGACTGGGCTCTGGCTTGAGGTTCAGCTAATTGAACATGACATGAGACGTTATATTGTGGGATGTAATGAACAGCAGAGTGAGAAGCTGTCAAAAGTTACAAATAGTACTGTGAAGGCTGGCTGTTTTTCACAGTTGGTTATGGGGGAGTTGTATGAGAGGTGGCCAAATTCACAAATAATTGGAGGGCAATAGTGGGAGTCTTTTGGGGATAAGAACTCGCAATGCCAGGAGTACCTGGGTAACCATAAATCAGTAAAACCATGCAAGGTCAAGGTTACTGAGGTAACTATCAAAAATACCAAATTTGGACACAGGTCTAGGAAAACTGAGAACAATGGGGAAAATAGCTAAGGGTAGGCTGATATTCTGGAGGGAGATCAGAGCAGAGAAAGGGAAGGATCAAGGAGGATGGGGGAACCTGCATGGGAAAATGTTGATGAGGAGCATAAAGGGGGCTGGTCATATGTGAGCAGGTAGCTGGTCAGTTTAAGCTGCATGCCTGAGCACTGTACTCTATCCTGTTTTGTTAAACCCAGTTCATAACTACTTTTCTGTGTGTGTTTTCCATTCTGTGTATGTATCTGTGTATAGGAACTAGAGAACTTCAAGCCAGATGAGCAGGCAAGTGCTGCCATAGGTCTGGGTGCTAGCATCTGGGAGGGCTGGGATGCGGAACCAGCCCCTGGATAGCTCCAGTGTCCAGGGCCAGCTATGGGAGGGATCTATTTGTGTCGTGTGTTTGTGTGGTCACTACACCATTCCTACCCTGATCAACCAAACAGCAGCAGACCATCTGCCTTGTTCACATTTGTGTGAATGCTGTTTGTATTTATGTGGGTGCCAGTAAAGGCACTGCTGTCTGCATTCTGTGATTCTGTGATCAGCTGTGTTAGTGCACGTGGGTGCCTTTGGAAAACATTCTGTTTTGCGGTGGCTGGACCAGAGGAAAGGCAACCACAGCACCCACATCTATTGGGCTGCTACCGAAGTTCAGTGGATTCAGTTTCACTCAACACCAGGGAAATTGCTCCCTGCTAGATCCCCCAATTCACATCTTGTGTAGCTGATTCCTGGGAAACACACATAGGGAGTGAAATGATTCCCCAGAAAAAGTCTGTCTGATTAATTTTTATTTAAAAACTATGCCCTCAGGACATTTTCAGTGAGGTCTGTTCAGAATGATTCATGAATGCTACTGGCCTCTGTAGGGAAACGCAGATTCAGAATAAATGTGGAGGATGATACATTTATACCACCTTTTAAACTGCTTTATAGAAAGATTTGCTATAGCCTAAAGAAGGGAGGACTGATAAGCAGTCTTCACAGATACTGCAAGATGCCGCAAGGAACAGGGGAGAGCATGGAGGAGCTCTTCTCTGTTTTCTGTTGTGTATTGAATGGTACCAAAGTGACTTAAACTGTAAAAGGAAAGACTCTGTTTAGACATTGGGGCAAAATATCTAATAACATGGAAGTATAAAAAATAGGTCATTTATTAAGAATAGTTCAGAACAACATCTGCCAGGAATGTTTTGGATGTTGCGTATGGACTCTTGAGGTCTCTTCCAGTGCTATTTTCTATAAGTATTTTTTACTTAAATCAACCTGACCGAAATATTCCCAGTTTGTATTATGAATCAGCAGCAATGTCTGAAGACCCATCTGATTCCCTGGATTGTCACTTCTATTGTGATATTTCACTGTTTTAAAATGTTGTATATTATAATTTGAGCAAATATTGGGATGATAGTCAATCTTTATTGTCAGGTTACATGATTTCACCTTACCAGACTCAGTAGGCTGCCTTGTTTTGTGGCTGCCCTTGAAAAGCGCAATCTGAATCCCTGATTTAGATTGTCTCGAGGGAGGGGGTATAGTTTGCAAATAAAGGCATCTAAATGTAAGGGCTTCCAAGATGACTGTACTCCCACTATGGCTCATGGTCAGTGTTTTCTGAGCAAATGTCAGTGTTTACTTTGCAGGGTGTGTTGAAAAACTCTCTAAATTCCATTGCATATCTCAAATTGATTATTTACTGACTACTATGAGAACTTAGATACCTCGCATACATGGAGATATTTAAGGGCTCAATTCAGGTTCTGAAATCTAGGCATTTAGTGCTATTTTAGAACCCAAGAGCCTCCATGACCTGCACACTGTGCTGTTAGATCTGCCTCAGGACTTATATGAGACCTACAGCCCTCAAGGAGTTGCATGAAACCCAGAAGGCATCTCAAGTGTCACCAGATGTCTATACATGGGTACTGACACTCAGTCATCATCTTCAAACTGAATGTTCTCTCTGGTTCATAACCTTGAGGGAACTGCTAGGAGCTAAATCCACACAGAGACATTGGTGCATGGGTGTTGAGTTTCATTCCATATTGCCTTCAGATGCCTGGCTGTTGCAGTAACAGTCATGATCCTGAAGTAAGTGCTACACCTCTCAGCAGTTAGCGATGGGCAGACGTTCCCTCTTTCTCCAGTTTGGTATCTTTCCTGCAGGGCTGAATCTGGTGTCATTGGAATCATGATCCTGCCATGTACCTAAAATCATGGATGCTTCTATTTGGCCTCCTCCTTTTTCCCTGGTGGAGATGAGGAGATATCTTTCATCCTGTTGTATTGCTTGGCAGAACATACTTTGGGTGCTTGTGAGATGACTGGGAGAGAATGCAGGTAGGCTGATGTTGCCAGAAGTCATCAGGAGGATGAAAGAGAAGGCAGACTGTTTGCACAGCACAGTTTGGGGGCTGATTGTGTAAGTGCTATACATGGAGAAGGTGGGCTACCCTTTATGAGAGTGGTAAAATAGATTAATGAGATCGCAGAACTGTGCTGCTGGAGAGAAAGGGGAGATGTGATACTTGTATGGAAGAAGAGGAAGAAATGGGCTGTTCTTGGGCTTGGAGAGGGGAAGCATGAAGTTGACTACTTATGTGGGGGATAAAAGAAATAGGCTACTTATAGCAGAGGTGAATGATGCTGTAGCAGGTCCTAAAAACAGATCTGGCAACCATGGGAGCCAAGACTTAACTATCTTGGTTTAAATCATCTCTGAAGGTGCAGACAATTGGCTCACTTTTCAAGCAGACCTGAAGAAAGAAATGGTCACTTTTTGTGTACTAGCTGAAGCTGTCACACAGGCAATAGGACATTCAGGTCCTCTGCCCACCTCATTTGCAAAATTCACTCCTTTTTGCTCCCTAGAGATTTCCTGAAGGTCCTGGGACCCACTAAGTTGTGTAAGTGCTTTTGTGGGTTCTCCTCTGCTCCTCTGTTTTTCTGCTCTACAGGTTTCTATTTGCTCAGGAAAGATAATGATGCTTCTCTACTCGCATGGGGATTTTGGAGATAAGAACTGTGCAGACAGCTCAGTAACAGGAATCTTTCAGACTAATGTAGCCTGTGCAGCACCTGGTGCAGTCTGTGGCACTCCAAGCCCTATTTAGATTAAAGACTTTGTGAAAAGGAAGATTATTATCGAGATCCTATACCTATATCTAGCATAATTATATATGAAAGTATGAGTAACCTTGTTGAAACATCTCATATTTAACTAAATTATTATTAATAGGAGAGACGGAGAGGCTTAGTAAGTGGGATTAGCACACATGAGTGGCTACCTTAATGAACTGTTAGCATAAATGAAATACTTTGTACTTTCATCATTTGGAACAAATAAGCTCGTTCATCTTCTGAGTGATTTGTGAATGTACCAAAAATACCCTCCAACCTTTGATGTGCAAGATCAGGGAAGGGAGGAGAGAAGGGTGGAGGATTGTGTTTGTACATGTGTGTGTGTGGAGTACAGCAAGCTCCCACACTATGTTTTTTTTTAATTTTTTTAAAATTTCAAATTAACTTTCAGACTCCAGCAACAGTCAAGAATGGGGGGTGGGTTGGGGGTGGGGGTGGGCAGGAAATGAGGACAGAATTACACAATTCTTCCCCTACAACCAACTGTAGCAAGAGTGCTACAAGCACGAGCTGCTTCTGTACTTCAGTTCCCCCTAAGTATTGCTGAGCTGGACAGTCAGTCTTGCTAAGGCTTCCTTATCTTCTAACTATTCTGAAGTTGGCAGCAGCCTTAAAAGTCTTGCTGTATGTAGAAGTCTGACAAATTTCATAACTAAAAGAGGTAGGACTCTGAAAAACAGGTCCCTTTTCCACACTTCTAGAGTACATGCTGAAAGCTTCTAAGTAAACCAAAGACTGAAATAAAACCTGTGGTTTGCTCTGTCAACCAGTCAAATTATCTGAAAATGCACAATGTGCTCCCATATATCAGAAAGCAGGCTCCTGCCTCCAATTTTTTTTATTAAAATGAAGGTAAGTATCACAACCACTTTATGATACTGGCAAGCATGTTTGTCATGAAATTAATGATTTTTTGTAACTCAGATCTTCTTGTGGTGCTGGATTAAGTCTATTTGTCAAAGGCAACAAATGTGCAGTAGCTATAAAACATCTTGACTTTTTCCTGAAAGAACAGTTTCATGGTTTCTTAGTATACATGATAAGTAAAGGACTGAATCTGAAATCTTTAATGTACATTTTCTTTGTACTCAGGGCATTGAACAATGGAGGGTTTTCCTCTCCCAGCTGCTTTGCCCTCCCCAAATTTCTGTACTTGTCAACTGGCGGTGAAACACTACAGTAACATAAACCATGATGCTTTAAAATGCCAGACTACTATACCTGTCCTTTGTAGTAGGTGTACTATGGGTCAGCTCAAAATTTAAAACATATTTTTTTTCATAGTTGAACTATTGAACCGTGTCTGTCCTACCACAGGACTTGCTATAAATGTGTCTGGGAGATACACAGATTACTATTTCTCAGAATGGGTGGATTTTCTGACCTATACAGTGTAAAATTAGAAAGCCTAGGTTCAAATGCCATTGTTTCTGTACATCTCTCTCCCAGATGCTACAAAACCAAACAATTCTTCTGGCATGGGCTGTGGCTTTCTAGTGCTGCCTCTAGGTCAAGCTTGGGATAAGAAAGCCTCTGAAAATATGGTTGGTCTTTCTCTTCCTAATATCCTATACAACCACCGTATAACCACCTTCTTGTGAGGAATATTCTCACAAGGTTCAGGTAGGACAATGACATGGACAAGATCTGTGCAGATAAGACAGCCCTGGTCTAGTCCCAGGGTATATTTGTAAAAATGCAGTGTTCACACTTTTAGGCATGGGAGTGACAATGCTGTAGCACTCTGTCTTCCTGCTCCAAATCTGTCTTCATTTCAATTGGGATAATAATATTGAGTCTTTACAGAACAGGGTGCATCATTCCTGTTTATGAGGACAATTCAGGCTCAGATTATATGGGGTAGAGAATTTATAAATCTTTTATGGGATGCAGTAAGGATGAAATCCTGGTCTCTGGTGGAGTCAGTGGTACAACACCCATATTTACAAGGTTTCATGATTTAATTTAAACCCCTGTACTTTGTAAAATATATTTGTATACTACAGGTTCATTTTCTTCAACACTTAGAGAGTCTTGTTCAGCTTTGAAATTATTAATAGAATAGGTGCTGCCTTTATGCTTTTAAATGCTGCCCTTCCTTCTGCCTTTATAGAGTCCATGTGCAAAACAAATGTTTTTGAAAGCTAGATTGCAGAGGCAGAGAAATGATCTCTCCAGAACAATCAGAGAGGAAGATTTATATGCATAGTGAGACATATTGATGTTCTTTAACAGCAGCAAGTGAGAAAGCATAGAAAAAACATTGGTGGAATAATTAAAACATGTAACATCAAACATGCAAGATACAAGATATATTACCTAGCCCATCCCCACCCTGAAACTTGCATGGTTCTTTTCTCCAGTATCTCTTAAACACCGTAGACAAATAATTCTATCAAGGTTTTTTTTTAGATCTAGCCCCACATCTGGATAATTGTATCTTTAGATACAATTGGATTCTATCTAAAACCAACTGGAACTCTACACTGACCTTCCAAAACAATTATGGAAATTCTCAAAGGACAAAATAGTCTTGAATTGTGTTTGTGTATTAAAACATAGGATTACTGAAAGACGTGAGGGTCCTGGAAGTTTACCCTGACATGTCTGAGTATCCCAGTACATGTTCAGCCTCTGGTGTGCAATTTGTCTGGCATACATAACAGCTTCAAGAATATACAGAAAAGAGCTCTTGAATTAGCACCTTTCACTGCCTGAGCAGGTTTAAAAAAATGTATCTGTATCAAGTAATTCTGAATTCCTCATGAATTTAAGAAATAACTGTTACTGAGTGAAGAAAAGCCCTCTGTAGTTTATTTTTATGTCAAGAAACAGATTTTTCTCCTAGGCAATTTTTGCCTGAGAATATTCAGTTGTTGGTAAGACTTGTGTTGTTTCTCTATACTTAAAAAAGAAATATTTTGGAATATCTGTGAAACCTATGCACATTTCAGAAACTGAAACCAAATCATAATGAGTTTCAGAAAAATTGCAGCAGACCATGATTCTCTCTTTTTTTTTAAATCTTAGACTAGAAGTTATATTATCTAAAATGAAAAGGATTTCACCCCTGTTTATACAAGTATGTAGGAAAAAACATGCAGTTACTTTATTTGATTTTCTTTTAGCTGGGTAGTCTGAATAGAATTAGTGTTAGTGAGATGCTTCAGCTGAAAGTTAACAAATGTTTATTTTTTAAGCCTACTATCTCGCTAAAGGCCAAACTGTGCAACTCTTTCTCATGCTAATGAGAAGTTGAAGTCAATGGGACTTGACATGTAAGTGCTCAACAACTTCAGTAAAGGCTTCATAATCTGGCCCTAAATGCTTTTGCTTTGATAGATCTCTGTCTCTGTCTCGCTGTCTTGCTGTCTCTGTCTTTTGAAAACAGGTTATCTCTAAAACTTTTGCTGCTGATATATAGTGAGAAGACAGCTCAGTAGGCTTCCTGCCACTTTTTGAAAACCTGTTAACAGTACATATTAATTGCCATTTGCTCCCAACTTCATTATAAATATAATTTTATGCTGATCTACGAGATCCATCTGACAGTACTGAGCACCATAATATCAAATCTACAGCATCCATCAGCATGACTGACACAGATTAGACAATTGTGCTTTTTATCAATGAGGTTCCTATCTATGAAGATATTCTCAATGCAGTGCAAAACCAAATAAAATGCAAATAATACAGTGTAGTCTACAAAAACACAGAAACAAAAAGTCCTTCAACATCTTTTTGTGTGTGTTTTTAAAAAAGATACTAACTCTTTGATCTTCTTAAGGAGAATAAATGTTTTAGTGGCCAAGGAGGGACCTTGAGATGAGACAGGATCATTCTGGCCCTGGACCTATATGCTCGTCCTGCAGTAATATCTTATCTATGGGCTACAGGAGATAATAATGACTGGAAAAGTGAAACTGTAAAATTCACACAGTTACATTTCACAACACTTATTAACTAGATGAGACTCTTCCCTTTGGGCATAGGGAACCAAGCTCTACTCTGCTGAAGGGCAGCTCAGTCTAACCCACAGGACCAAGACAGTGAAAAATGAAAGCAATTTAACTGATAGCGCCTGCTGCTAATACATGTGCATCCCTCCTTACCACGCAGCTTGTGGGCTCATGTTCCACTAACAGTGCTGCACCTGTGCGCTAGGAGCCTGAAAAGGATGTATTTTATAAATCAAATCATCAGTGAAAAAGTGATCTTTAATTTTACAGGCTACAAATAACATGCATCTGTACTGTATACTCTGCACTGAATGCTTAATGCGGGGACTAAATGGTATTCATGATATCAGGGTGAGATTTTTCACTACGATGAGATTCAGTCTAGTTTGCAAATGAACTCCAGATTCTTGGCCTCTCTGTTTTTCCCCTTCCTTTGTGGCGCATGAAAACCAGAAAAACATCCGTGGTTTGGACCCCAGCTTGGACTGAGGTCATTGTAGCACTGTGACTCTCAGTGCTCTACCACCCCCTCCATACTGTGGAGCAGCAGAAGGAATGCCCAACCACACAGCAGACCAGCTACAGTATTCTGTATTTGCTTCAGCAATGGTCTGTTCTTGTCCCCTCCCTTCATTGAAAAGCAAGGGTATAGTTACCACCCGTATCTCCAGCTGTGGTGATCTCTTTCTCAGTCTTGCTGAAGGGTGTATGGTCAAGCCCTGGGGACACAGAGCCTGCACAGCAAATATTTGAGCATATTGAATTGCTCTGCCAGAGGCAGCCAGGTTGAAGCGGGAGGTGAGCTGCACTGCAGGCAATGCTCAGCAGAGTTGCCAAGCTGATGCCACTCCCATGCTGCACATCTGCTGCAGGCTGTACCGGCTGGGCACTGAGGTGTCACACAGCAAGGAGATTTAAGGACTGGTATAAAGTGAGTGGTCTCTGTCTCACCAGTGGCTAAGCTGTGCTGCTTTCAAACTAGTTTACTGTCCAGCCCTACCCCAACCATCCACATGTGGTGCTGCATGCGTGCAGACATTGATACATCAGCTACAAAAGAAATATGCATTTAATTAATAGGCTGAGTTGAAGATTTGGGTGAAAAGCCTTTATACAGAAGAGAAAAAGTACTGTGGGATATGATGACTTTCTTCTTTTAAAACAAAAACTTTTACCTTTTTGCCAGTTCAATCCCTAAAGATGAAAAGACTAAAGACTAAATCGTGCTAATTTTTATTTTTCTCAAGTTGAACAAGAAATTACCTCTGTCAACTCTGTTACAGGTGCTTGTCGTGTATTTGTTACTGCAGTTTTAAAGCTCCTGAATTTATAGAATCATACAATAGCTTTGGTTGGAAAATACGTCTAAGATCGTCAAGCCCGACCATTAACCCAGCACTGCGAGTTCACCACTACACCATGTCCCTCAGCACCTCATCTACATGGCTTTTAAATACCTCTAGGGAAGGGGACTCCACCACTGCCCTGGGCAGCCTAGGGCAAGACATCCACAGCTGAAGCTCCACCTTCCCAGCACAGCATACTGCCATTCTGTATTCCATCCCGTATCCCAAGAAGTCCAACCATCTTTATCCTTTCCCCTGAAAAACCTCAGAAACCTGTTGTTGAACTGCAAGGCAATGTATCTGTAGTCTATATTTGCATTTCTAATCAGAAGCTGATTAATTACTTTAGTAACATGTTAATTTGCACTGAAATAACTTCAGGATACTACTACTGAAATCAGTGGATTTACAGTGGAAAAACACCAGCTGAGACAGCCGCACATTTTTACTTAACGAGGGTCCACATGTGGAAAAGCTAGTGTAAATTGCAAGCACTTGTAAGAGTCCAATGCCATTCTCAAGAACCTTGTAGGCTGTGCAAGCAGTTGATAGGAAAATAATGAACCCAGGAAGAAAAAGAACTCTATTTTTTATTTAGAAATACAGCATAAATCTAGGGGGCTGCAAATCAGTAATATTTCACAAGTTTGACAAGAAAATAAATATCTAATTTCTATTTGTCTTCTCAGGATGCACAGAGTGCCAGGTTATACTGGGCCAGGGCAGTGGCTCTCACCTTGAGGGGAAGAAAAGGTAGTAATTGACAACTCCTGTACTCAGTCGTCCTTCCTTGCAGGAGCAGCAAGACCGTTTGCTGTGTGGCTTCCTGTGGAGAAGCAGTCTAACACTTCATCCTTGGAAGAAAAACCTTCAGTTTTGCCTCTGCAGATCAGAGGTCTTGTCTCAGCTTTGGCTCAGGAGAGTAGCCTACTAGGTCTCTCTAATGGAAGTGGAAGACTTAGGTCTAAGATGCAGAGCAGGACTCAACAGAGATGTGGATTTGTCATTTCAGCATAAAGGCAAGTGCCTTGTTACTGACTATCCTCTACTGCTTCAATAAAATGTTTTAAAAGAGGTTGCTATCCTGCACTATCTGCATCCTGAGAAGACAAATAGGAATTAGATATTTATTTTCTTGTAATTATCTGTTGCACAGAACTGTTTACACTTCATTTTCCTGAGCTCATGCCAAGGTGAGATGTTCTCTGTTTTAACCAGAAACTTCATCTTGAAACTTGGAAACCTTTCTAAAGTGTATCCATAAACAAGATAAGGTTCTGATAGACTGGCAACCTTTGATGAAAAAGAAATGGCAGGAAAAACTCCTAAGCAGCACTGATACTTATCTTTATAAGAAAACAAAAACAGACACAAGAAAAAAAAAAGCTCTTCTACTCCATGGGCATTTGTGAAAGTTTGATTAATGTGTGTCAAGAGATTTGAGGGTCTGGAATAGGACAATGTGAATGTCCTGAGCATTGAAGAGTACATCTAATTATTGAATATTTGACTCCTCACAGAGTTGGAATCAATGGGAATTTTGTCTACTGGATAGCTCAGTAAAAAAGTCAGAGACAAAGGTAGAGCCAAATCATGAAATATTTTGGTTAGAAGATCAGATAAACAAAGTTTGCCTCATCAGATCATCAGCTACAGATCATCAACTATCTTTCATTGGCCATGTTATTTCTCAACTGCCTCTAACGAAATGCTGCATACATTTGGTTTGTGTTTGTAGAAATGAGAATAATTGCCAAAACTTTCTGTGAGCCCTTATAGAAATAGTAAAGGTCCAAGGGAAAATCCCTGGAATGTGAATTTTTGTGGCATACAATATTTAGCTATTAATTTAGCAACTGAACATTTGCATAAAGCTCAGGTATAGCTATTCCAATGAATAATCTTGCACAATAACATCAGACATCTCTACTAATCCTACAGAACATCAAAAGCAATGCTGGCTGCTATTCAACACTGGGTTCAGTGCCATGACAACAGATGGAATTCATGGCTGAGGGGTAAAAAAAAAGACTTCCATCCCCCTGTCACTTTTTATAAGAATCCCTAAAGAGAAAATTATGCAAACTAGTAGAAACTGAATGTAGAACAGGAATGCCTGTGAATGTGTGCTATCTACATTTACACAAAACAGCTTATTTGTGAAACAGAATGTAAGTGGTAAAAGTAGATACGGAAATCTTATTTAAATTCTTGCAAAGGCAAAGAGGAGGAGGAGGAGGGAGAATGGGCTGGATTTCTCTTCCTTTGAGTTCGGGGGGAGCAAACTAAAATTCATAATATTATGGTCACACGCAGATGACATGAAAATAAATTTTTGATGTCAAAGTGAAAGTTCCTGTGTTTTGTGAAGAGATCATTCTGAGATATTTGAATCTAAATATGTATGCTTTGCAGTAAAATTTTGTTTGTCAATATTGTGATACCTTTAGATTGAATATTTTGGACATTACTGTCCCATAGTTTAAGAAAATTATAAATGAAAATCTAAATTTTAAAGTTACTCGTTGATTTACATCATCCATTAACAAAACTGTTGAGATGAATAGAGATTACCAGTGTAAATGAAAAAAAGATCTTGGACTATTTTTTGTTATTGTTTTTTTTGTTTGGTTTTTTTGATTTGTTTTCTCTAGTGAAGGTGATAAGTTAAGGTGATGAGTAAGATATGTCTACTATGCAACTACTAAAGACCACTATTGCTTCAAAAGAGCAGGCAGTCCGGCTTACCCAGTCTAGAAGACAAAATAACCATACTTTGTGATGCACAAAAAGGTCAAGTAACAACAGGCTCAGTCTTGCAGGTAGAAATGAGAATTCTGGGAACTGAAATGAAAGTGACAGCAGAAAACGGACTCTTCAGGGCTGGATCCAGCAATGCATTGATCAAAAGAGTGTTTTTCCATTTGCTAAGTTGTTTGCGTGATCAGAGAATACGTGTGAAGCAGAATATAGAATAGAAATGGCATCTCTTTAAAGATACTTTCTGGTTACCTATCCCTGTGTCTAACAGAAGCACAATGTTCCCTAAATAGATTTTCAGAATTGTCTGCACATTTTCCTCAGCAATAAAAATGAGGCTTTGCATGATGCTGTCCATCAGAACCATCTGTAATTCAGAACAGAAGCATGAGCGATTTTTTTCTGCAAGATGGTAGTCAGAACTAACCATATGGTTCTATATTCATTTTATTTTGGAATGCTTATTTAGTACCCCAGTTACAGGGTACTGCAGGAAAAAAGGGAATGTTTTAACATTTCCCGGTCTAGCTACAAGGGCTTTAAGCAAACTTGCAGTGGGTATCTTATGCCTGTATCCTTGACCTTTGAAGAAGTTTGGCTCAAAGTCTTCCTGTTTGTGGCTTTGACTGCATATTACTGAGAATTTTCTTATTTTCCACATCTGGTGAAAAGAAAGCTAGGCTTTGATAATAGCTGCAAAACTGTTTCTTATTTTGTTTTTCTGCTTATTCTTTAATTTATTTTCAGTAGTTACAACTCTGAAATACCATTGTAAAATGAGATACATGCTGTTTATGTCTGATTCTTTGATCTGACCTATGGCAAGGAACAAGAACAGATGTGAAAGACTTCTCTGCCTAAGGAGTGTGATCAGATGTTCAGCTGTGTATAACTGCATTCAAGAGCATGCAGTTGCAGATGTAAGATTTGAGAGGCATATTGAAAATGTGGTCAAGAGTATAAACTGCATGTTGGGTTTGCTTTAGATTCTCAGTTGGTATACTATAAAAGCATTTATTTGGCCTTTAGTAAGGGCTACTTCTCCTCCTGATGTTTTACATAACATTTAGTGTATGACTAAATCAGCCTTGTTAAAACTGACCATCAGCCAAGTGGAGACAGAAATTAATCATGATAGAGTAATAGACAAAGTTACATCTTTTTAAGGCTAAGGAGGAATTTAATGTGCTCATTAAAAAAAAACATTCACTAACAAAGTTAACATTCTCATACAATGGAAAAATTCCTAATTCCGTGATACACAATGGGACATCCAATTTAGAAAGGGTCAGTGGGTTTCAGAGGTCCCTTTCCTCCTTTCTGGAGGGAATACGTTCTTTGGAAACCTACCTTTTGAGGAGAGGGTTGAAGGCAGCAAGACCTATTGAGATGACAATGAGATCAAAAAAGAAGGAGTGATTATTCAAATCCCTCAGAGAAATAAAAGCCTGAAGTAAGAAGAACTGAACCCAAAAAGGAGCAGGCAGGGTGGGGAGCGGGCAAAGGGGAATGAGAAGCAGAAACTGAATGCAGAGGGCAAGGCCTGAATAGGAAGCAGTGAAAGAATTAGGAGTTGAAAAGGGAAGGAGGAGGGGAAAGTAGGTCTGAGGAAGAGAAGAAAGCAGTGAGAGGCACATCATGGTGAATGAAGCAGGGGTGGAAACTTTGCTCTTCTCAGCCTGTAACAGCTCTTTTGAATACTTTATACGATAGATCTATAATGCTAAAACACAGCCTAATCGTATTGCTTGTCCTTAGGTCAGATTTATCAAAGTTTCCATTTTTATCTCTGTTGTCAGAGTGGGCCACACTGCTGAGTGGCAGGTACTATAAAGTTTCAGAAGGCCATGCGACAGCACATCCAGTCCTCTGCTTGGTTGCTTAGATACACTAATGAATTGTATTAGGATTTTCTCACCTCACATTTGCACTCCCCTATGTTTCAAGTATTTCATTTCAGATAATAACATGAGCAGACTCTAGTCATGCAAAAATAATTATTTTTTTTTTTTAATGAAGAAGACTACTTACAGAATGGCTGCAATGACAACTATCATTTTACCAGAGAGATTGATTTCCTCACCATTTTTCTAAAGTCTTCCTTCTGCAACCTCCACTCTTACCTCTGAATACCGTGTAAGTCACAACAGCCCAATTCTTGACACATTATATGCTGGAATAGTCCTCAAAACTAAATTAGAGCAGCTTTCAAAGGACGGGTATATCTGATGGGTGCCTAAAAAAGGAGTTGGTGATTAGCCTAGCAAAAAGAACTGATGCCTTCAATGTTCTAGCTATACCTTTATATCAGAGCAGGAAGCATGTAGCAGGACGTGGTGTGATATCTCCCTAAAGTGAGCTAAAATGTTATCCTGAAACTGTGATCTACAAGTGAATTTTAGTAGGAGTGTCACAGAAGTGGCGAAACATGTTAGCTTTTGCGTGTGGAGTAACTGATAATATGGTTAGAGAAACACAAGCACTCAAGGACTGTGAGTTACTCAGACAATATTGTCTTCAACACAAAACAGAGGATAGAGAATCTAACCATATGCACTGACAGATGAATATTAATCTTTTATTAACAGTTGGCCCTTAACAGAAATAAACTGACCTCTTGGGTAACGAGATAAAGTCAGGTTATCAGAGAAGTGCAGACACACTAGTGGTTTTCTTTATAAGCAGTTCCTAATTAAGACAAAGTACTACTCATGTACTTAACTCCCAATTAATTTAAACTTAAAACTCTTAAAAAATTTCATTGCAGTTATTAACTAAAGAAAAGCTAAATTTTTCCTGTCTTAATTCTCTTCTGCTTTTTGAGCCTAGTAGTCCAGCTACAAGTGCAGTTTCCCTTTTAGTATTAGTATGTAATAAAATGAGAGTCAGTGTCATCTCAAAGCATGGGACATAGCTTGTAGGGGTCCAACAGTCAGCACACAGAAGACTTGTGGTGAGTTAGCTCCTTTTGCATGATTTAGCATATTGTATAATTTGGATCAGGTTGAGTCTCTTTTTGGTTGCCTAAAGATCTGTGAGAGTAGGACTTCCACCCTCATGGGTCATAGACATAAATTGAGTCTAATCCACATTGAGAAAGAGAAGAAGCTGAAGCTGATGCTGAAGAGGAAGAGAGAAAGAGAGAAAGAGAGAAAGAGAAAGAGAGAAGAAGGAGCTGGGCATTTGTTCCAATGAATTTCATCTAAGAAAAGTTACAGGAAAGGTGATGGATTGTTTGACAGTGCAAAGTCGCTTTTACAAAGACTTAAATGTTTATGTTTTATTACTCCCATGAATTTAAGAAAATAAAAGAAAGGAAACTTATCCTGTTGTGCTCTTGTTTATTTATTCATGAAGAACCACCAATGCTGTGATACTACAACTAACTAACTGCAAGTCAGACATAGATGTTAAGTATATTGAGTAATTATATGCAAATAATGAGATAAAGTGAAGTCTCTGATTAAATATAGTCTCTGGAAGAATAAAATAATCTGAGCATCCTGTTACAGTCTCTGATAGGAAGGAATGTAATGAACAGTGGTTATCAAAAAGAGCGACTGATTTACTGTAGGAAGAGCTGGAGAAATAAAATCTCCTACTGAGAAAGTAACTCACAAAATCATCTTAGCAAAAGATAATTTTAAATCAGAAGAAAATCTCATTTGCCTTAGGTGAGGATACATTCTCGTATGTCCTGTAAGTTTGTTTCTTTTTTTTCCTCCTAATTTAGTTAAACTGCTTAAAGACATGTCGTGCAATCAAATTCTTTAAAGAAATATTGGGAGGCTTGTGCAAGATTTCTGTTTGTTTAGATTCCTGAAAACAATAATAGATGGCTACACCAGCAATTCTTCTGAGTTCAGCTATAGCAAAGTGCATATATCAGTGCTTTGCAAAGGAAAGTGTGATTCAAAGTGCATCAAAGATTCGCATATGCAGACTTTCTCCGCCCTGTTAAAAAAGGTGACCTATTTAATAATAACATTTCCAAAGAAATTCATGAGTTGCCATTCATTCCCTGTTTCTCCCCATACAAATGCTGTGCTCAATGTTCCTCTGTTTCTATGTGTTCATCAACCTAGAAATAGAGAAACCTGACAGGGAATCTAAACTGAGTGTTAACTACTCTTTTTTAATAGCTTACTTTAACATATGCTTAGATGAAGCCATAGCTCTCAGCAGAAATAAAAAAGAATATTGTCCAGATGTTTCAAAAAGTTGTGGTGCTTCTTTTTTCTTCTTTTTCCAGCAGGGTGTCTTTATTGTTTGTTTCCTATTGATAGTAGGCATTAATAGATGGGTAACTAATACTTGCTTCCAAAGACAAACTCTCCTAAGTAGAATTCCCCATGGCAAAATCATTGCATGCCAAAGACTCTGCTGACATTGTGCATACCAGGTATAAGACTGCTGAATGGTAACACTGCAGTGGCAGCAGCCACCCTTGAGTATGTATTAGCTGGATCTCAGAAACCCCTGGAGGCTTGATGAGCCCTACACAATGAGGTCCCTTCTGTCTCTTCTGGCTAAAAGACATACACAAAATGCTTTAATACACTACTCGGTTGGCTTAACATTTGGACTCTTCACTGAGCCAGGGAGCAGTTTAAGTGATCTATCTTAAAGATATTCAGTAGCGGTATTATGACTCAGAGCTCCCACACCCCATCACGTTGCTATATTTAACATTTGACCAAGCACTGGCTGGTCTGCTGTAATTGTCTACGTACACATCCTGGGATAATAGGAAAAAAGCTTGATCTGGATTAGGCTACAGTGAAAGAGATGCAAGCTAAGTTGAAACACCTAATGCTTGCCCCAGGATCAGAGCACGCATCTTGACTAATACAGCTGCTTGCCTGACGAGTGAAGACTTGTGCAGCTGAGATAACCTGTATGTACATCCAAACCTTCAGAGTAACTGTTGTTCCTCAGCTCATTCTTGGCTCTTGGAAGGAATCCTTTGCAACTTCAAAGGATGGAAGGCTGATCTACTCTGCCCACTGAGGGGTAGGTGTGGGACTCTAAAGATATGGTCCCTGTTCAGCCTATTCATCCTGCCTTGTTCCCATAGCAAAGAAGGAGGATGTGGTCTACTGCAGGCCTGGACTGAAAGTAACAAACACAAAACAGGGATCTCGCTCTCTAACTCAACTAAACAAAGATATGTAGAACTTTCAGAACTTTTCTAATATTGTGCAATGATTTCTATAATTTGATTGCATAAACCTACCTGCCTACTAACACTTGTTTGTAAAAAGTCTTTGGTAAAGCCAGTTTGCCTACTTGAGAGGATACACGTAAGTGTCAGCATTCAGAAAGAAGTGCTAAAGTTCTGTGTGGAGTTGTTAGAGACTTGACTGAAAACATATGGTTAAAGACTGAAAAGTAGGAAAATATTTATCTAATCAATGGAAATTAGCAACCCTAAAAGGAAGCCATCTGAAGACATTCAAGGTTTGGGAGACACAAAAAATGAAGCAAAATTTAGACAATTATAAAGACAGAATGGCTTGACAAGGAAGAAGAGCTCCTGAAGATTGAAGAGCTATTTTCATCCCTGTTATATAAGGTGGACAAGTACATATGACCAAATATGGGGATTTTTTTAAAAAAACAATGTACTCATGGTAAGGTCTCCATGTGAATAAGGTATGTACAAAGTTATACAGTCTGTCTTTCCTGTGTGACTTCCATAAAATCCATATTCTGCCAGTTTTGCTTTCTAGCAAACAATGGGACATTCAGCTTGTATGTGAGGGGCAAGGGCATTCCAGTGAAAAGACAGGGCACAGAATGGGAAAGAGAAGCAACACTGGCACAAAAGAGGCAAAGAATGCCAATTCAGAAGGCGGGTGTGAAAGTAAAATCTGCTTCCATGCCTGCTACAGCATATATTACACAACTGGCACTTACTTGGCAAATCACCCACTCAAGCACTGACCTTGGCAGCATCACAGGAATAACCTCTATGTGGGGAAGGACTGTTCTTCAACAATGTCTCCAAAATGTTTGGCGCTAAAGTACTTTTTTAAGAAAGCAAGCATTTTTTCCACTTCATATTTCAGTTGAAAACCAGCATTTTTTTTTTTTTTTGGCTGCAAAGGAGACATCCTGTCTGTGACTTTTTGGTATATTCTTCATATGGTGTTCCAGATTATTTTATATTGCATACAAATGCCATTGCACAACCATCCCATTTTGTGGATGTTCCCATGTTAGAGAGCAATGGGTGCATTCAGAGACTTGCTCAACTTAAATGATCTCCTTGTTAATTATTTGAGGAATTATGACAGAGTGCTTGGGGCTGCAATGCCCTGGTAGAAAGTCTACTGAAGGAAAAAAGAAAAGCATTCCAAATACTGGGGAAACTGAGATGTGTCTCTTCCACTGACATGCTATCTTGCGCACAGGAGTGTTAGTAAGAGGAGCAGTCTTTTATTTCTTTAACAAAGTAAATTACACTTTAATGGTTTGCTGGAAGTTATATACTTATATTACCTACTCAGCTCATGTAGATACTCTGTACTCAATCCTACAAACATGACAGTGAATGCTATTAATTTGTGAGAGCAAAGTTAGGAACATGTTCAAGGCATCATGGTATATAATTTTTGGACAGTTATGGTAAAGAGGGATGGATCTCATGAATTCCAGAATGAGATTGGGTGTTTCTAAGCACACACCAAGGATTAAAATCAGTCTTCTGGATAAGAGCCTTTGGCTCTCAAAGAAACTTGGGGTTAATTTTGAACACGATTAGAATTAGAATTACAATTGCTAGGAAGAAACAAATGTGTTAGTGTTCCAATTTGCAAAGAAACGTGAAAGTGAACAGAGGCAGAAATATTTATTACAATGCAGATGAAATTAATTCCTTCAGACTTGATATGAATTTACATTTGGTCTCTAAAGAATAACTGAAACTTTCCAGTGAAGTATCTCCTTGCTATGCACAACAAATTCAAAGTTTTTGAATCAGGAGGATGAAAGTCACATACAAATACGTAGGTATTGTAAAGGATTTATACTCTATTCACTTCGTCCCACAGAAAGCCTGTTTAGGTGGAACATGGATGTTACTTTTAAATAATGTAGGTGTAAATACTATGAAGAGTTTTAAAGGATGTAGTCATTCTGAGAGTTATCTTGCTAGGAAAGATTGCACTAGTGAACTAGCAGATCTTTGTAGGTAAACATTTTAAGAAACCTTCTAAATAGCGTTTTGCCCATATGCATCCCCATACTTACTACCAGATGGCATAAAAATGGTATCACATGTTGATCTCTCTCTTTTTCTCTTTCACTCCCACCGTCACTCATTTTGATGAATGGAGGATCACAGCCAAAATGACAAACTATGACAAATGCCTGGGGCCCTGATGAGGAAACAAGACTCATTTCAGGTTCCAACTTGACCATTTTAATGAGGGTGGGAAAGGACAGGAAGTAGGCCTGATCAGACAGGATCTGCAGCTGACTTTCACCATGCTTCTGACCTAGAACAGAGAGACGTTTGGCCTGGATGAGACCTTTACCTTGGCTTTTGTTGTGTCTCTATGCTCTGAGGCTGCAATATGCTCTGTGTTGGGTGCTGGCACTCCCAGACTGGCTGTGTCCAGTCTTGAACGTCCATCATGACCAGACTGGGTACAGATTTCCTGGAGGACTTTACACAACATTCATTAGATTCTATTATCTTCAAAAAGAACACCTCTCTTCAGAAGACCATGAATCATGTAGGCGAAAGGATTTTTTAAAGGATAGGCAACAGGTTACAGAAAATGGGCTGAAGGCCAAAATGAAGGAAATCTTAAACTCTCAAGTTTTTCCAGGTGAAGATTTTCTTTGTAGCTGCTGGAGAGGTATTTTGCATCTCTTCCTCAATTTATCTGCCTTGGAACTGAGAACAACATTTCCCCTGCCATGGTTCACAGGGAGATACAGGATCTTTTCATTTCAGTAATTTGTCCTTCCACTGCCAGATAATGTCACAAAGTCAATAGTAGGGAACTGCAAATTGCCCTTTCCTGTCCAGCAAATAGTAAGCCCTGCTTGTATCTCACATCTAGGAGTCTCTGTGTAGAATAATGCTCCTGTGTACTAGTGCAAACACCACTTGCTAGCTAAGTCAAAGAGCTTTCCCTCCCGCAGCTATATTGCTGTGGCTTGTAACTCTTGCACAATGGTCTTAAAGCAGAAGGTTTCTCTTCTCTGCCCAAAATAACCACATTCAGCTTTTTGGATTACAGCTGAGATGATTGCTTCACAACCTAACAGCCACAGTGAACAAAATACGAAGACATGAAATTCAACAAAGATTTTTGATGAACAGACATCAGCAAGTAACTGGAGATCTGTGAACATGAGTGTTTAATCCTGCTATATAGTTCTTGGACTCCTTTATTTATAGTCATTTCTGTGTCTTGTCACTGTGGTATCTGAGTGGTTCACAAGATTCTCATGAGCAAAGCAAAGAATTATCCCAGTTAGCAGGGGGGAAGGAGGAGAGGAGGCTGAGAGAAGTGGCAGTCACATTGAACATTTGCAGAACAGCCAAGATCACAATCCATCCTTCCTCTCCTTTATGAGTTCCCCATCCTTCCTTCCTTTTACTAGACTATTGGCCAAATAAATATGTGCCTTCTATCCAAAGGTCTTTCTCCTGGTTTTATCATCATGATCGAGCTAATTGGGAGCAGGAGGGTAAATGAGGCATAGCTGATGTACATGGCATGATGCCCAGCTGATGCTGCTATTAAGCTGATGCCGGAAAAGTTAGGAAACCATAGCCTGGCACTGAATAATAGGCCTATTGCAACTCAAGTGTGGGGCAGAGAGAGATTTTCCTGCAGCTGGCACCTTGTCTACAAGGGGTGTACATGAGAAAGTAATGAATGACTTGACTCTTTATGTTTCCTACGTTCATTTTATCGCAGTTCATCAGACACCCATGAGTCTGACTGATGACTCCATGTAAAAAGCAACAATCATTTTCCTTAGGAGAAATGAGTGACAGATGAGGGATAAGCTGCAATTATAATCTCCCTTTTCATGGGTTAGGTTGGCAATTTAATGGACTGTGCTCATTAACTGATTTAAATTCCAATTCCCTCTTTTTATATCTGATGTGAATATCTTTAAGTCAAACATTGCTTGTGATGCGGGATAACGGCTAACAGCTAACATCATAAATAAGGAACACTAGAGATAAACTAAACTTTCGTTTCAAAATGAATTTGTCCATCAAGATAAGGTACCTGGCACCTCGCTTAGCAGTTTTTCCGTTAAAGCCCATGTTTGCCCAAAGGAGAGCATCTGTTAAAGTCACTGCTGCCACATGGAAGCCTTTTCCCATATGTGCTCTATACAAAATGAAATGAGGACGTAAATTTTCACAAATGAAATGCATATGTTAAGCAAAACTGAAAAACAGCTATGTAAAATCCAGACTCTGCCTGGTAAACATGGGTGAAACTTGCCTTTTTCCTCATTTATAGTCTGATCTCCGAATGTGTTAATCTGCTCTGAGTACCTCATTTTGGAGGGACAAGTCTGAGCTTCTTGGATGAGACAGTCAGATCATCAAAGATTTTCATGAAGCTTCAGAGCTGTCAGTGGGTATGTTACTGCTTGGTTGGAGATGGTGTTGATTTACAGGAAACTTGTGGATAATTAAAGGTTACACATAGTGGTTTCCATTAAAAAGCAATTATTTACCATTGATTAGCATATTATGGTGAGCCTAATTAAGCAGAGGAACAACTTATTCAGAGTTTTGATGGGTTCTCCATTGCTGGGAATTTTCTTTAAGGTTGGCTGCTTTTCTAAAAGGTACATGCATATTCAAACAGGAAATCATAGCTAAAATACTCACAGCCTCCTTTTTCAAGGGGTTGTATTTTAGTAAGGACATCATTTCCTTTTGTTTTTTCCTTCTATGATGTTAGAAATGTTGTAGGTTTTTGTATACTCATAACAGAAGCTATTGCAACACTTATTTTGGTGGAACAACCCTCTGGTAAAGAGTTATTCTCCCTTTCTTCCTCACACAAGAAGGTGCAGCCAGGAGGGACTGAAGAGTGGGGGCTGAGGACTGACTCATGGCTCCTTTGCTCTGCTGTTGGTTGTGTGCCACATCTAAAACACCTTCACATTGCAGAGCTATATATAGGGAACTGGTTCTTCAAGGTTATTTTCCTGTCTTGAGAGCACAGGAATCATCTTGGGAATGATGGAGGGGCAGGGGACAGAGACACAGCAGAGCCAGTTGATAGGCCCTTGAGGGTCAAAAGAGTCATAATCAGGAAAATACCCCTATGATCCTGCACCTCTCTGTTGCAGTGTCTAGCAATAGTGCTTAGTCCATGTTCAGAACTCTAGGAAGAATTACAGCTGCGTGGGTACACCCCAAACCATCATATTTTTCTATTACAGGTTTTTTTTAGGGGTTCCCTATCCCTCAGTCCCTTCCAGCAGCTGCTGCTGCTGTGGGTTTGCAGCTGCTCATTCTGTGTGGGCTCTGCTGCCGTATGGCACCATGATTCTTCCTTACTCACTACTGCTCTGCCCACTCTCCTGGTATCCGTCGTGTTATTGAGTAGTACATCACTTTGTTCTCTGAAGAGAACGTTATGTGTTTTGGCTATTAATCATGAACCCAATGTTTTTATTCCACAGACCTGAAGGCTTAATTAAAGCAATGCCAGTTCTTTTGTTCTCAATCGTCACTCATTCTCTGCAGCATATGGGAAATTTTCCTCTTTACACCCATCCTTACCTGGTCTGCAAAGCTCTGATCAGCGGGCAAATAAATGTCCACAAACATACCATTTCCAGAAAACAGAGTTTTCAACAAAGCTTTTTCTGGAAAACTATTGGAGATTATTTGTTCAGATGGGCTGGGAATGTTCACCCAGTATGATGTCCCACAAAATCAAACATTCACACTTTAGGTCATCTGGGCTCATCTTTCACAGTCTACCAGTGTATTTGCTGCTGTTTAAAGCCCATGATGACAGGGTGCTGTGAGTAGGCAGGCTGGTTTACCTGTCTCTGTCTGGGCTTTGGAGCTTTTCTCTAGTGCCACAGCACCCAGAGCAGAAGTCAGCCAGAGAATGAAATAAAGGGGAATTTAGCTAGCTTTTCCTCATTCTCCTACTTTTTATGTTATGTTCCTTCTCCATGTTTGTTGCATGTACGTGAATAGCTATGAGCTGTAATGACCTCCCATTTCTTCTGCAAAGATCCTCAATTAACAACAGCTGGATCAGCCAACCTGAAATGATGGGTATACCAAAGACTGAGGCCAGCAACATGGTTCTTGACCTGTCGTATCATTATGCTTTTTTCTAGAAGAACAGAGAATGTAGTGTGTAGCTTTAATGCCATCCATCAGAAAAATGAAGCCCATTATTATACTGTACTATATTTCTTGGGCTTATTTGGTCACTTACTGTAAACTACTCACTAGGCAATGAAAACCCTATTAAGCCAAGAGCAACCTGCTTGAAAACTGTAGGATAAAATGGTTAAACTTTTATATCCATGGTTGCAACATGTCAACTGATAGCATCTTTGCTCTCTGCTTTGTTGCAATGTGAAGT
Source organism: Podargus strigoides (assembly GCA_028020825.1). Classification (NCBI taxonomy): domain Eukaryota; kingdom Metazoa; phylum Chordata; class Aves; order Caprimulgiformes; family Podargidae; genus Podargus; species Podargus strigoides. The sequence goes on along the minus strand of CM051663.1, from coordinate 145,806,519 downwards.
CCCTCTCATAGAAAACCAGGATGGCGTATGAATAATAAATATTGCTGAGTAACAGCTGGAGTTTCTCAGAGTGCCTGTGCTCCTTTCAGTGAAATGCTTCCCTGTATAATTTACTAGGTGTATCTCATTAAAGCACAGATAGTATATACAATTATGGTTAACAAAACGATGCCACTGAACAACAATGGTCACTGTGTTGCCTGGAAACTGTTAATCCATCTAAAACTGAGTGCCTGCTATTTCGGACCTGTGTTAATTTGTGCTGCCTGTGAGCAGCAGTGGCTATGAAAACTCAGCCGAAGAGCGAGACACTTGTTTGTCAGCAGGAGGAACCCTGCCATAGCTGTGTGGGCCTCCCGGCACCGCATCCAGGGTCACTCGGACAGGGTAAATGGCATTTTACTGCACACCACAATGCTATGGGGTGGGGGTAAATCTCTATGTCTCTGGACGTGGGATCCAAGGACAGCATACATGCTCCTGATCCTGTAAAATAGTTAAATAGTTCTAGACATAACATGGCTGTCAGGACTCTGCTTTGAATTCTGTTCCCTTCAACAAGAGCATAGCAGCAGCTTCAGGCTCTGAGCAAGAGGGAGGGGAATTAGCTTGAGGATAACTTTTGCGCATATATTAATATGCTGGTTTCTTAGGTTCAGTGGTGGAGGAACATTATGGACTTTTTCCTATGATATAATGTCACAATTAGTTGAGAGCCACTGAGCCTATTATAAGGGACATTTCATGCAATCATGTTTGCTGAAAAATTTTTCATGCTTGCAAGAACAAGAGCATATAACCAATTATTTTTAGAGTAGTGATTTTCTCTGTGTGGATTTAATTAGAAAATCAATAAAGAGAAAGTAGAGTTTTTTGTTTTGCTTTCTTTTTACAAACGCAAGTTTCAGGAAACGAGTTGCATAAATGTTGCTGCCTTGGTAGCCTTTAAAATGATAATAATAATAACAGTAAAATCTTGTTCTCAAAAGGCCAGGAGGGCATTTGATGTAAATAGACTCAGCTCCATGAAAGCTCATGGGTTTGTGCCAATTGATACCAATTTAGAATCTGTCCTGACCTTTCATTCAGGGATATAATGTGCCCTGATGGCAACCACAAATTTTGAAAACAGCAGAGTTCTCTTAAGGCACATTTTAAAGAATAATTGAACCTTGAAAAGAGGAAGATTCTGTAATAGAAAGTCTATGGTAAATGGTTTTTTTGGGGAGGGATGAGAGTAACACAGTGAATCATATTTTCTTGAAGGCCGTGACTCTGTTCCTTGGAGTTATATTGAACTGAATCTCAGTATGTGAGAAGAGACAGTTGATTTTGATGGAATTGCTCTCAGTCCAAGGTGCTTATTCAACGACAGTTAAGTTGGCAGAACTGGATCTTGTGATAAATACAAATAAAACATTTTTGTGAAAGACAGATGATGAAACACGATAACATCTTTCTAGCCTAGTTACCTACTGAACCCCTTAGGCACTGATCTTCCTATGCGTGTCACTGAAGGAAGACTTGAAAAAACCTTCTCGACACTCACATACACTTGTGCTGAGGAGACAGGTAGCTATTTCCCACCCTGAACTGCAATTAGCAGTCATGTCCTCTTTGCATCATTTCTGCTGCTTAGTGCCCAGTCTCGGGAATAAAAAATCCTGTATCCAGGCCTTCTTTACCTGATGGGGATTTGATTCCATTCAGGCCGTATTGAAGGGTGGCCAGCCCTCCAGCCCTGTGGTGTCCTGGATAGCAGCGTATTTGGCTCCCTTGAAGATGCAACGTGCAGAGTGGTGCAGTTTGTAGAAGGCAAGTGAAGCTGATGTTCTCCTCTGTGTGAAGGGACAGCACCCTTCTGCTTTCAGGTGTTCCTCTTCTGCTCCCTCCTATCAGTGGCAGGCACGCCAAGGAGAAACATGTCTATGTCTGAATTGCATGCCTAAACTGGGTTCATAGTCAGCATTAAAAAGCGAAAGGGAATACACTTTGTATCCAAATGTTATACCATTCCTTATATTGCAGTATTTGAGAGGAGGTTTGAATGGAAAAGAACTTCACGTTGTTCCTCTGTATGAGCTGCTATCACACAGCAACACAGGTGGATCTTTGATCTTTCTCCCACCTGCTTTGTTTTTCTTTCCTGCAGTAAAACACCTTAATTCTCTCACTTATTACTTCTGCTTCTGCCTTCATCTGGGAATTTCTGCCCATATCTTCTCTCCTCCTTAATATAACACTTCTTGTTTGTCCCACTCTGCCAGAGCAACTGAGGACTACAGCCCTCAAGAGCTGTTTTTATAGCTTTGTCTTGGATACTTCGCTGTTCACGGGGTAACGCTTGACTGATAACCCAGCTCTGTGGTTTGCAAGTTGATTTGGCAATAATAGCCAGAGTCACTGTGAAGTTTCTCCTACAAATGCACACTTCCATGTCTGTTTGATGTCTCTTCATTTACAGGTAGTCATGCTGAGGCTATACAGCTGGAGTGGGGTAGTCATCGGTAAGTCTTATTTTGCTAATCATTCTCATGTCATGCTGAGCAGGAGGCAAGAGCACCCCTGGTACCAGTCTAGAGATCAACTATTTTCTGATTCCTGGCATGATATATGAGCTATCAAGGACAGTGTCTAAATGAAATAATGTAATGCACAAAGTGCCTTCTTAGTTCTCAAGTTATGAATGCAAAACCTGCAAAGCTGTGTTTGATGGGAGAAGCTAAAGAAAAACAATAGAATAAATTATGGAAAAAGTCTGTTTTAGCAGGTCTGACATGAATTGCGGAGTGGGGAATTTCAGAATCAATTAGAAGATTTCTATATTTTGAGTGATAAATGACTGAATAATAACTGTATGTGGTTTGGAGTTACAAATGAATAGAACGCTCTGGAGTTTGATGTCAAAGACGTATTTGAAGTAAGACTGGGATTAGGTTGAATGCAGAGAAATCAAGTAAGGCAAGCTGTTGAAGGATACTTAAAGGGGTATAAATCTTCTAGTACCCAGGTAAATAAACTGCAACATGTGAGCAACACTAATTGGAGAAACATGCACTGAAATATAAAGAGGCTGCATTACTGTATCAGTAGATACTGCATTACTTTATCTGAATATTTAAGTGTAGGAAATAATGTGATACATCAAATACAAGAAAGAAAACATCAATGCAGTGAAGCTAAGGTATTGGAATACAGCGGTGTATTTATTACAAACCAAGCAAGTTAGAGTTAAAAAAAATAAAAAAGAAAAAAACCAAGGAAGAAAGGATTAGTGTAGTGCTTGAGAAGCAAGCATTGATTTTACTGGCTCCATCTTAACTCTGCTACAGAACTAAGAAAAAAAAACCCAAAACACCAAAAGAAAAAGAATCAAATTTTTGCATATATAGACATGAATGCAATTTAACAAAACAAGCTGAATCATGAATTTAATTACACAGCAAGTGCAAGTAAAGTGGTTGTAATGCTGTTATGGAAATGTGACTGTGATAAACTTATTCACATTACATTCTGTTGCTAATTCAATTCCCATGCACTAACCTAAAATGCTAGGTTTAGTTCTGTCACTACAGATATAACAAAACCAGTATAAAGGAAGACATGTTTTGTAGCTCTTTCAATAGCAGGATATTAAGAAGTTATGGTTTCCATCCTAATAAATATTATACTTACAAGTAAAGAAACAAAAGCACAATTTTATAGTCAATCTTTATGCTCATGAATGATAAATATTGCATTAAAAAAATTTGAAGCATCCACAGTGAAACTGTGCATGAAATCTCATGTTAAAAATTAAAGACAAACTTGAAGAAAAAGTTACTGACTTTGAGGAAACCTGTGGAAAACAAAAATTGTCTCCCTGCCTGACTCCCTTGCTTCTCATCATTATCACAGGAGTATTACTACATCCGCACTTCACAGCCACAATTGTGTTACTAATTAAAATGTTAATAACTTCTTAAATTGAGTCTACGTATTTTCTCTTTGATTCCGTGCACTATATGAACTGCAGTCCCTGCCTCTGCCAATCTTGGATTTTTGTTACAGGGTGGTAAAAGCTCTGGAAATATCTATGCTATGATGATCCAATTAGTTTTAGAATAGGCAGTTTAGGGATCTGTTGACCAGATGACATAAAATTTCTTAAGAATACTGATTTTTTTGCCAAAAGATAACAATCTTATGCTAATTGAACTTTTTTTTTTTTTTCCCTAAGTTTCAAAGCTGAGGGTAGGGGTCAATGGTTGGATATACACAACCAGGCAAGATCCTGCTGGGCAGGGAAAGCAGCACATCACTGTTCCCTGGTGAGTCACGGGCACATTTTTACCCACTATTGGTATGTGAGGTAAATGTGGAAGAAAGGACTGCAGACTAGCTATGTACACATGGAAAGCAGCTGATGTTGGTGAGACCTTTCCCTGAGATAACTCATCTAACAGTATACTGGTCATACCATTATATCTATCCCAGAAACCCATCTGCAATCTTGATGCTGGAGAGACTGTAGAAACCACATCATCATAAAGCTGTTTATGACTTGACTTGCCAGTTTCCTCTATCAGCTTCTGATTTGTGTTCCACAGGATTTACAGTTGGCCAAATAAATGTTCTGGCTCCTTGGCAATGATGTGCATGCTGCTCATGGATAGGACTCTGCAAGGAAAAGATGTACATATTTTTGATGCCACTATAAAGCTTCTGGCACTATAGTAGCAACAGGAGTATTATAAGTATAATGGTGTCCTGGTTTCCCAGGAACAGACCCATGGGCCAGCCATGCAGGCAGGTCATGAGTAGCCTCGAGTCGGTTGGGAGATCCAATCAAGGCAGCTGATTCACAGGTGTATCCCATATCACTTCATCATGCTCATTATTAAAGGAGGGAGCTCACTGAGGGTAGAGTTCCTTTTCCTGGGGCTCCTCCCTCTTGGCTTCATGCTCCTTATTCTAAGAATGAGGCTGAGTATAAACTTGTATATTTTATGTTGATGATTGTATTATTTATGTTATTTCATTAAATCTGTTTCTACTTCAGCCCATGGGGCTTCTCCCTTTTTTTCCTCTTCCCCTTCTCAGCTGGGTAGGGGTCATCGGGTGGTAGAACAACTGCTAAAGTTTGTCCTCAAATAAAGGCTAAATGTAGACAAATGTATAATCTGGTTTGCAAGAAGAATAAACAAATTTAAAATGTTCTATTAGGACATGAACTTCTCAATATCATGTCCTAAACCATCTAGTAACTTACCCAGTGGGAGAGCAGTACAAGTTCTGCACCACAAGAAGATTTTCTTGACAAAAGAAAACATTGGGGCTCTGATTTGGCAATAGAAACCATTCTGGGAGAAGTAAACTGGGGACAGAAGTGCTATACTGGAAGTAATTTTTAGAGAAGCTGTGGTAATACCCAACCGTAGTCACCTGTGGCCCACAGATCCATTGTGTGTGGCTCTCAGAGGGGGCCACCTGTGAGACTGTGCTTATTCCCCAGGGGACCAAGCAGTCACCAAGGCTGGAATCTCTTCCAGCTGTTCGGAGACTGAAATTGTGCTTGAACACATAGGGTCCACCACAGTCTTACCTCACCAAACCACCCACCAGTTGGCTCCCAGAGGGACCCCGGGTTCACACTCCTACTTACAGGTGACTTTCTGTACTGGTTTGTTAATGGCTGTCAAGTTGCTGGGGGTAGTGATGGAGGATTTCTGTTATTTGCTATGTACTCCCCAGCCTGAGTGGTCTATATGGCCTTCTAGGAACAAAACTTTGGGGTCCCTTTCCTTCATCAATGTTGTCTCTAACAGAAAACAAGAGGGCAGAAATGCAACAAAAGAATTTGCCCAATTTATTATTTTTGTAGTTCTTTCAAAAGAACAATGTGGGAGTCATCGCATAACTCAACCTGTGAAATGAGAAGGATCACTGAAACATACATCTGGCTCTAACCACCAATGTCTTTGTATCTTTCTGACCTAGCTCCTTTTTATTTTACATCCTCCTTCTTCCTCATCTCTGGCTTGACAGATGCATTGTCCCAAGCCTTACCCCAGCTATGCATTCAAGTGATGAGTAATCTATCTACCCTCATAATGAAAGCTATTCCTGCTACTTTCCCTGAAACTGAAGTATGAGGAGTTGATCACTGTCGTTTTCACACGCAGAGACTGTGTTCCAGAGCAAAGGGACTGATAATGCAAGTCAGAGAGCGCTCCCACTGATTTACAAAAATGCCTAAAAGGTTAGATCCAGAAGAAAATTCTTGGGGTGCCAATCACATTTTTGAATGTTTTCTTTGCACCTTCATTGTATGTTGCACTGCCCAAATAGGATATAGAGAGCACGGTGAATATTCAATATTTTCAAGTAGGTTCTTGGAAGACTACATAGAAAATATCTGCTGTTGCTGAGAATGGAAAAGAAAGCTGGCAGAGATATTCCCTGTGAGCACTGCCAGAAAAAACCCCAGAATTTTACAAAGGCAGAATAAGGTAAGGCTTCCTTTGCAGTAAAATGTCTCCTATTCATCTTTGAGAAGATGTTATTCGTGAGACTTCTGAAATTACATTGCCAAAAATGTTTCTTTTTTACTAGCTATCTTAAATTCATCTTCTATCTTTACAGTGAAAATGTGTTTCCCTGCATTTTATTGTGACTCGGGTTATATCAGAACTTCTGAATTTTGCTAAGAGAGTTTTTTTAAAGTGACTTTACAATGTGAGAGTCATTCTTCTGAGTAAAATGGAAAATATTTCTGTCCAGAAAAAAAAAAAAAGAATTTTTCTGTCTAACAACAGGAAAATATTGTACAGGGAAGGATTTTGTCACTTAACCAACCAGGAAGCAATAAGCTGATGATTTTGGGCACATCCTCATGAAAGCTGACATCAAGGTTAGCCTTTGGCTAAGGTGGGAATAAATGTAGACCACGGTTACTATCCCTTGAGAAGGAAGGAAAATATAAACTGAAGCCTTGTGTGCCTGCTCCATTTCAGAAGTCATCCAAAAAGAAAATAAATAAGCACTGTGGCCTGAAAACTTTCCTTTCGTCCCCCACCTCCTTTAGTAAATGACTAAAGAAAGCACCAAAATCTGTCATTGTCTCTCTTTTGTGTGCACACATTTATTCTGGAACAGAATATATGAAATAGCATATAAGTATTTATTTTTATTCCTGCAGCCATTGAGTTTCTCTTTGGATAAATTAGTCTGCTGTACACTCACCACCTTAGCATGTGCACTGTTCAGCCAGTTACATTTCCAGTACAATCTTGGTTTTTTTCTTCTTTTCAGTACAGAAGAAACTCAAAATGAACTTAAGCAAGCCACTAGGAAAAAATACTTTAATATACAATTTATCTCACAACTAGTGTAAAGGAAGTTAAAAAAATAGAAGTGAAGTGGAGATCAGTTTTTCTTCAAACTAGAGTTTTGAAAACATAATTTAAAATATTTTAAATGGCATACCAAAGGAATATGTTAATCAAGCCTAATTTGTGTGTATAAAACTCAGCAGTTAAATATGCTCTTCATCATTCCACTCTGCTTAAAAGAGAACTGCAGCCAGAGACGAAGATCTCAGAAATAGGTGAATCTATGGACTAATATAAATAAAACAGAAATAAGTTCAAGACTCTTTATCGAACTTATCTGAGCTTTTAAAAAGGATAAAAGTTAGTCATGGCTTTTTCAGAATTCACTTTAGTACATATTTGATGAGATTTGAAAGAACTCAGAAATTCTCTTTTATTTAGGCTTTCCTGAGTACCAAAGTGGAATAAACCTTGGATTTAAAGGAATATTAGCTCTCTACTCACATATTCTGTCTAGTCTTGTGAGAGCTGCCCATTGTACCCAAATACAACAGTTTCTTTAGCAGTGCTGAATCTTAGACACTAAAGACAGCCTCTCTTCAATGGGGGTTACTACAAGGGGAAAAAGAAATTTTCAGTGCATCAGAGAAGGGACAATCTAATCCTCTTTGCTGGTACATCTGCTCTGACAGTTTTGCTCTACAAATCAAAAGGCATCCCATTAATTAAAGTTCCTTTTTCTTTCATTTTTATTCAGCTCAAGAAATGTGACCGGTATTCAAAAAAAAAAAAAAAAAAGATTTCAGCCCACTTTAGTCACAAATATCCACCACCAGGAGTGCAGAAGTGTATGCACTTTATCTAGTTTCCGCTTTTTTCTCTTTCTTTTTCTTTCTCTCTCTCTCACTTTCTCTTTATCTCTTTCCTTCTCTCTCTCTCTTTCTCTTTTTATGGAGAACCTTCTCCTTTGGCAAAGTGCAATACATTCAGAGAGTCTTACAAAACAAAGCTCTCAGTTCTTGGTCAGCAACAAACTCATCTTTGTTCATGCAGCTCTATTAAGGAAAGAAGGCCAATTTTATGCAGGTTTCTATGGACTGCAGCACAAAGGCATCTATCTGCATGCAAGCTATCTGGCAGGCACACAGCAGACTATGAGATCATCTATTTTAGAGATCACCAGCTGCAATGAGGAACTGTAAAAAATTATAAACTGGTTTATATAGTGCTTTTATTTTTCCAAACAGGCGGCACTACAGATTTATGCATTGTTTTGTGGACAGATAACAAGTGCAGCTAATGGGGTGCCTTCACATCTAGACCTCAAGATCTGGTCTGTATTTTCCCCTACTAGTCTAGGTCTGTTTTCATTGGATACTAATGTCATCTATCTTAAGCAGGAAGTGATGCTCGACTGCTTTATCCCTGGGGTTTTAACTGTTGTCTAAGGAATTCTGGCCTTTCATTTGATGGACTTTTACTGTGCTTTTGCAACCATCCACTATTATTCCACAGTGGGTGGCCAGCTATTTAACACTTGCCAGTTGCATCATACACTGCCCATAAAGACCATGTACTGTAATTTCACAGCATGAGGAAAATGAGAATATTTCAGAATTTCTAATAGAAGAGGAACATGTTTTGAGGTAGGAACTTGAATGGAATTAGAAGAGCTTTTATATATTTAAAAAAATCAGCACATTATTCATTTAGTTCAGTAGAGTACTACAGTGTAATATAGGGCAAATCCATCTCTTACCTATTTGTCTGTTGGGATGTAGATCATCCTAGGCAGGATGATCTAAACCACACTGGGAAGACCCTCTTTCAATCCAGCTGGGTTTGAACTGGAGCTAAGGTGCAGATTTACTTACACCAGTGAAGGGGCTGGGCTGCACTTAGGTGCAGAGTTCAGTGCAGTGGGTTTCCTTGTGTACTAGCATACGAAGGGGAGAAGTGAGTGTTTCGTAGAGAGAGCCAACCAGAAAATGCTTTCCTGCAGGACAGTGTTCCCATTATGCACAATGTCCACCTTATGAACAGGAGAGAGAGATACCACATAGTGAGGTACAGTGGGAAATCACGTTATGTCAACCCTTGCACAGAAAACACCTTGAGCTTGTTCTTACTGTGGCGTGAGTGCCAGGAGCCCGATGCCTCACTGGACAGTCTCAGGATTGCTTCACTATGTAATTAAATTATCACTTCCCTAAATTTGAAGGTTAAACATACCTTGCCCCCATCAAAAGCATTCTACTAAGTTTGTCAGTGCAATTCTAAAATCTCAAACCACCTCGTTTAGAATTTGTTTGTTGAAAGCCTAATTTCCTAGAATATACCATCTAGGATTTCTCTTGCATGAAAACATAATTCCCTGTAATTTCTGAACACCACGTTTGTGTTTTTTTTAAACTGGAAAACTAGAGTTGCCTAAAAAGCATAGCGGGGTGAAAGAAAACAGAATGGTAGTCATGTTTCATAAAGTATGTGAGATATATTTACCTGATGAAAAAAAACAACACAGGATGCTCCCTTTCAAGCCTATGTGACTGAGAACTTTAATACATGGGAATATAAAAGATTCATAAGCTTTTGTTATCCAACACCAGCAGTTCGGAAACAATTATATTCTGTAAATAGAGAATACTGTGTACTTTTCATTACAGCAGGGTATCCAGTTGCAGATAGTGCCACAGGAAAACTCATGTTCATGAAAACAAAACCTTTACATCCAGCATGATCTGACCTAACTATTGTGATCCTGCGATCAAATGAATGATTCTTCTATACATGCCTTTTGGATCACAGCATCCATTCTTAGGTACAGAGCAATACATTTAGAACAAATTAATACATCATAATGCAGCAGAGAAGCTGTAATACTACGAAGGATGACATTTACTGCTCTAAACAGGTGACTGTCTTCTTTCTGCCACTCCAGATGAAATCCAGGCTTTGCCTTAGGATACACACTTGTGGATGCCCTACACATTAGAATTTTATTATTAGTAATAATATATAATTAGCTTGTATTAACATTACTGTTTACTAGACTCAGCCCACAGTAACAGATGTTGCAAAAATGCTTGTGAGAACTCTGTGTATTTGAGAAGACGATTTCTCACATTACTTTTAGCATTTCTTATAAAAGCCAAAAAATAAGCCTTGTTCCGTTGCCAAATATGAAAGAAAATTCATGCTTTCAGTAACACCTTTGTGAGTGGGTGAGAAGAGAGCTATATTTCAAATGAATTATTTAACCACCCACACATGGTTTAATATGGATGATTAACCTGTTAGTGTGTCTTTTCTTAGAGTGTTTTTCACGATTTGTGCTTTTAACACATGCACACACACAGAAGGCAAATACTTACTGAAAAACTTGGCTAACCTGACATAGGTAGAAGAAATAAATGAATAGAAAATATCAACAGGCTCTCAGTAACACATTCTTTTTGGAGAATACATGCCTGTGTGTAAGAATATTCAGAATAATATTTCAAGGCATTGAAAATCTATAGCTATTTTTAAGAATAAGGAAGCAAACTTCTGTGTGTATTTGGCTAGCAAATGCATTCAGGTATCTATTCAACAAGCCACTGTGGGCTTGTTGAAGGAACTTCTGGGCAAAATTCTGTCTAGGATATGAGTCAAAAACCTCTTATGAGCTGAATTTACATATTCATGTGTTCTGAAGTCCTGTTGATTTCGTTTGCTAATGGTAGAGTTACTACAACTTAATCATCTACAATATGGCATGTAGGCCTTCATAACAGGCTTCATGCATGCTACATGGGAAGTAAAATGACTTTGTGCTTAACCTGCAAAGGAAGAGCCAGCTAAGCCTCATTTGTGGAGTTTAGCAGGGTAAGCGTAGCATGTATTGCTTGCTGGTCAGCTGATGTGAAGTAACTTACTATGCTACAGTAATCATGAGTCTGTGGCTTCAATGGGATTTATGTTTCTAAGTGCCTATGTCATTTTTGAAAATGGTACTTCAGCAGCTTAAGTAATTTAGGCACTTTTGAACATTTTACCTTAAGCAACGATAATAATACCTTCCAGCTTTACAGGAGTTAATCTGTCCTGAGCTTTTACATTGTGCTGATTTCGGCAGTGCTGAAGGATGCATTTTGCTATTGGAGCTATATGCTGTGAGGACCTCATCATAATAACTCCTGTCCTTCTTTGCAATATATCATCTGGAGTGGATCCAGAATTCTTCAGATAGAAGGAAGGCTTCATTTCTTGAGAACTTCTTTCATGATATGTTCCATTCCATGGGAATAGCTGGGCAGAAAAAACAGGCACAAAATTCAGGACATTTGATATTTCTAAACTAGTTTTTCTGTCTGGAGCCCAGAAGTCAGTCTAGTTTGCTCTTTTCCACCTGACCACAGATACTTTTCAATATGCAACAGAAGAGTTGCATGTTGAAGAGTTGCAGTAAAACTTACTCTTTTCCCTACCCACAGTGCTGTGTTTTGAAATGGTCATATTGCTGCTGAACTGTTGTTTTGCTGAAAATTCCTTCTTCCTCACTGTCAGACAACAGAGTACATATTTATAGAGCAGCTTGACAGCACTATGGAGGTAGTGGAAGGTTTTGATGTGCATTTGGAGAATTAAATCTTAAAAGACCTTTTTGAACCTAGTAAGAGCTGTTTTCTAAAGTTTTAATTCCTATCGGTAAAGCCAGATACAGACACTAAAACTTTTATTGCAATGGCTAGGGTATGATACTTCTATATTCATTTTCTTGCAGTGAAGACATTACATTTGCCACCATTTATCAAAAAGGTAACTGAATTTATGAAATATCCATATGTTACAGTGAGGGACTTATCCTTAATGTATTTAACTGATCAAAAAGAAAATCAAGACATAACTTAAATCTTAGATATTTATATAAATATATATGTATATATTCATGTACACAATGAGGAGAGATCAATAGATCACAGCCTTTAGTCTAGCAGGCAAAGGCAGTGCCCAGAAGTTAAAATGGATAATTAGGTAGAGGGTATATATTTTTAACATTTGTGTTAGTAGGAACAAAGCTACTAGGGAAATGACATCTGACTCAAAACTTCAAGTCTTGCTGGTGTGTTTGAGACAAATTTATTCACTACAGTGGTGTCAATGTTCTACTGTCTCTCTTGACTCTAAAATAATGGATTCTATATCATCCATGATATTTAATATTATGTATTTTTAATACTTATTATATATTGCTTTGCCTATTCCTAAATTTCTCATTTACCTCATTCAACAGGTAGAATATCAGTTGTCTATTAGGAGAAGTTCTTGATCTGGGGGATGATGGGATAATGCTCTGTAGTCTGTGTTGGGCAACAAGTCATACTGTCTTATATGTCTCCTGAGGTCTTGTATCTTCTGAATTACAAAAGCTGGGATTCATACCATCTTACTTTAGACATCTATGCTGTTGAGTCTATGTCTTAACTAACTGTCTGTGGCTCTACTTACGTCAATAAAGTGAAGTTGGTATTTTTAGGTTGCAAGTCATCTGTAAAACCTATTCTAGAATGAGAATACAAACAAACAAATAAATAAAACCCTACAAATGCAAAACATAATGTATTGAACTTTTCAGAAGCAGATGTGCTCACTGGGAATTTCTGATATTTGGTATTTTTCAATTGTAATTAATGGCAAGAATTACTGATGAAGTATCAGATTTTCTTTAATCTTGAACAATTTGACATTCAGGAATGTACAACTTGAAAAGTCGTTTCCATAGGACTTGAAGTTGTTCCACTGAAAATGGAGGCCTTTCATTGACTTCAGTGGATTTAGGAATGAGTCACAGCATCTGTTTTTTGATACAGTTTGCACATGCAGCTGCCATTAAATTAAGTAAAGGTTAACAGTGACATGCACCTCTGAATACTGGTTGTTATGTTAGGATGCAATTATCTCACTGACAGAATCTGATATATGAACAAGTAGAGTAAATTGTTCTTTTTCACACCTCACATCACTTAATCAGCAATACCTGTTACACATTAAGATTTTCAATAAAAGAGCAAGCAGTTTCTGACTCAAGCTTCCTACTGTGATGAGACTTCAAAAATGAGTCATGGTCAGTAGCATTCAGCATTTACGATCAGATAAGACTTTCGTATTTGACATCAAATAGCAAATAAACTGGATTTGAAAAGGTTAAGCAATGACAAGCTTTTTGTTCTTTGTGTATATGTGTGCATATTGACTATCTGTAAAATGGAGATGAGTCTTAAATTCAGCACACTTTCTAACATCAGCAGAAGCACAGTCACATGGGTACATCAGTATGGTTCTAGTAGGAGGGTAAGACTCAAGGCATTCTTGAAGAAAATACTGAAGGAGTGTTAGTTTACTTTAGTAATTCATGGAATTCAGCACCCAGCTTGTTGTAAACCTTGTGGCAATAGAATTTCTTCTGAGTTTGGTTAGAAAGTATGAAGTTACTTAAGATGAAGAATTATTGAATCATTTAAAGTAGAGGACTTGCCATTCTAGTGGGAAGGTAAAAAACCAGACAGAAAGCAGAGTGGCTGCTGGTGGTGGTATTTGTCTTGGTAAAGTATAGTGGGAATACTGAAGCTTTGAGAGAAGGTGCAGCAGTAGAGTTCAGGGAGGAAGAAATACTCTCTGAAGACAATGGAAAAGTCCTAAGAATTGGTTAGGAAGGGCTGGAAGAGATGTTCCAGGTCGAAGAGAAGCATTGTAAACAACTCTTTGGAGATTTGGATCCTGTGTTAGTATAAACTATTAAAAATAAACCTGTTTAAAATGATTGGAAATACAATTCTGCAAAGGGCTTCCAGTGGATGTATAGCTTAAGCTCTGGATTTATGGCTTCTGATGTGACTAGAACTTCTTGATGGGGTATGACCCTACACCTTGCAGTGACTGGTTAGTAATTGTGAATATAATTAACCTCAGCATATAAAAATTCACAGTAGTTTCTATTACATTACACCAAGCCAGTTCATTTTTCTAATGGTTATTTTACTGTCAGGTGAAGAATATGGAACTTGAGGTATGAAGCTCAGAAAAAATGATTGTTAGCAGAACAATTTATTCAGAAGTAGTTCTATAAAACATATCAGAGCCCAGCATGTGCAGAGCAGTTGAAATACTGACGCCATCTATGTGAGTGCATTCAAAGCTTAGCAGATTGCTGATGACTGATGTTTTTTTTTCCAAATCAAACTATGTGATCAGTGTACATGGCATCACAGAGTCACAACTGAGTCAGAGTTGTTCTCCCAAGGAAGCAAGAAGTTTGAAGCAAACACAAGCTTATTTGATTGCCAACTAAAATGCTGTCCTGCAGAACATTGCAAGTAGTGATGATCATGAAGCTATGTGTCATTTCATTCATTGGTTGTGTGACTGAATTCCAAATTTACCTGGATTTTTGCTCAGAAAAGTAAGTGAGATTTTTTTGTTACAGGGAAAGAATGGAGGAACTGACTGTCTTGTGTATACACTGAGAACAAGGTCTACAATGCCTGTGAAGAAAAGATGGGGCAGTAGTGAAAGCTGAAAGCTTGAGAGAAACCTTCAAAGACTGAAAGAATACAGTCATCCAAACAGACTGCTCAAAGCCCAAAACTGTCAGCTCTGGTGCTAAGCATTATCAACAAACCCACAAATTGGGTTAAGAGGCATTTAGCATGTCATGTTTCACCTCACAAACTGCTACTACTTGCTACTGGGTAATCATGAACATGATATTTCTGTTCTCCCATTCTGAGTGGGTAGAAGCGCCTGAGAAGACACAGCATCTTTCTCCATCTATGGCTGGCAAAGCAACAGAAGTACAGAGATGTACTCTGAGTCCATGCATTCAGCTTCAGTTTGGAAATGAAAATCTTAGAACCAATGTACAAACCCTTGAAAGCTTTAAATAAACTATCTAGAAGGTATAGAGAGCATGCAATGTGATTCAGTCCAGTCTTGGAACTCAAATAATGTTGAAGTCAATTTTCCATCCAGCAATTTGGAATAAATGGCTCTTCTTCTGATTTTCTTTAAAGGCTTGTAAGGTACCATACATTTAGAAAGTAAGGTAATCAACATTATTTTGCTGCTTTTGTAGAGAAAATGCACTCCCAAATGTTCAAAAGGAATAGTCTGATTTTGAGTTCAAAGTCATGTAAGACAATGGTTTGTAATACTTTTGATGAAGAGTGATATATTAGGAAATGATCCTGTAAAAATAAGCAGATGGATTTTATAAATAAGTATATCTTTTCACATCTAACTTCTGGATGGTTCAAGATTTGCTGCTAATCAGTGTAAAATACCTATGGGCCTTACAGAAGTTGAACTATAGCAATTATGAATGTGACAAAGGGATAAGGTGATTTCACTCCAGGTTGATTTTCTTTCTAGGCACTAAGACTTTCATCATGCTAGCCATGGATTGCACAGAATTGCCAGTAGTGGCCAACATGATGGAACTGAACTTTGCTTCTTCGACAGGTTTTTGTAGATTATTTTGTAGTTTATTTTTCTCCATTTTATAGTCTGTTCTGCACATAGCCTGGCTTTGTGCTCTGTTTCTCTCCCTGTTTCTCTTTATTTCTCTTACACTGGTTCACCGCTGGAGAACTCTTTTTTCCGGTGTGCTCCCTAGGCCCCGCTGGTTTAATTGTCTAAGATAAGAGTGACTATTCAGTTGTTAATATAGAAGCAGTCGAAGACAAATAAGGCTGCTGAATACAAATCAAACATTTGACAGCCCACAGTGTAAGTGTGACTTCAAAGTGAAAGGGAGACCACTGCAGGTGCTGAGCATTGAACCTCAGGTGCTCTCAAGATCTGCACCCCTCAGAGGTGAGCTGCTGCACCCTACATGAGATGAAGGTTTCGCCTTGCTTCAGCATCCAGACCCAAGTAGGAGAAATCAAACATGTATTGCTGCGGCTAGGTCCTTTCCTAGAGTGTGAGATGTAGGGTTTGTCCATCAAAAGTGGTAGAAGGTGTTTTACCACCTTTTGTTATTGGCTAATCAAGCTGGGAAATTATTTTGGCAATAGCATCCTAACTGTGCTTTCTCTTTTCTATTTCCATTAACTGCATCTTGTATATGAGACAACTGTAGAGATAGTATTGATCAAACTGTTGCAGCAACAGCAGTGTTGTTCAAATTACAAGAGCTATAAGGAACTTTTAAACTATAGATGGCTCAATTCTAGGTTCCTTGCATACAGCTTGTAACCTAGGAAGGTGAGAGCTCAGCTAACTCCTCAAAGATTTAAGTAATTTCATTTTCAAATAAATAAGACCATTCCTCTGGGCAAATATAGCTATTTTTCCTCATAAAGATTTTGTTTCAGCAAAACTGCCTATTTCCATAAACTGCTTGTGATCACTGCAATCTTAAAAACAATTGTTTATTATGTTACACTCGGTTAAAAGAAGGCAAGGTCCTAAATCGTCTTTGGAAAAAATTCCAGAACCAAACCCTATTTTTTCCAATAAATGTGAGTTCCATTTATTTAAATACACCTAACTTTAATGAGAACTATGTGTCTTAACTGTAGTTTATAATCTTTGTGATATTTTTCTCTCCGCAGTAAGTACCTCTTTACCTGCTGTATCTGCCCTATGGCTGTGGGAATGCAAGAAGGAAAACAAAATGCATAACTAGTTCACAAGATTTCTGGCTTGATTTAGAAGAGGCTCTGTATCTATCTGCCCTTATTTTCCCTGAGAATAAATGTGTAACTCTGCAGGGAGAGATTGTGACTGATGTTGGCACTAGAATAAGACTAAAAATTCATTGGGGAAGTCAAATGAAACTCAGAGGAACTTCAGAGCAGTTATAAGAGCAGTTATGAAGGAAATGTATTCTTTAGATTTCTTTTAATCTTCCTTTTAATTGCTCCATTTGCACACCAGTGCTTCAGCATTTATACTTCTGGGAAATTTTAGGTAGAAGGAAGATGTTCTTCATGAGAAGGGATTTAGGTGCATATCTAAGTATTAAATGAGCTTAGTAAAAAGATCTCCCGTGATGCTAATGATTGCTGGAAGGTTTTGCTCTTCGGTCATTATAATTGGAGTCTGAGATAACATCTAAACACTGTGTTTGTAGTGCTTCCATTTAATTGATTTTTCATTACCATTTTCTAAAATTACTGAAAATACCAATAATGTGTTGATCTTTCTGGGGCTTAAATTTATTAGCTTTCCAAGTCATATTGAGAGACTCAGAGAGAAGTTCATTTATTTCTGTGTAAAAAGCAAAGAATTTTTAAAGTCTTCTCAGTAATAATTCAAGTAGTTTGTTTGCTTTGTATCATATGGATTTTTTAATGGACTGCCACAATGACACAAATTTAAAAACTCATCCAGTTTTTAGAAAGAATAGTTCTTCATGATTCATTTAAAGGATTGTAGCTGAATTTGAGTAAACTTCAGAGTACTTGAGTATTGCTTTTCTCCATGAAACTTCACCTAGCTTCATCTGAATTTCCATTTCTCAAAGAATTCTGAGGTATGAAATGGGATAAGAAGCCAAATATTTCAAGATTCTAGAAAAATGAAAAATTTGGATCAGTCTTCTTGAGATGTTTCACCTTCATACATACAAAATAGTTTGTTCAGATAAGATTAAACTGCTTACTTCCATGCTATGTCTACTCCCAATGAAACTCAGTAATTGTTTTTAACATTATGATAGAATACTACACATTATCATTTAGTATAACATAATAATTGAAATGATGACATGAAAATAAAATTTTTGCCTTTGATCAAGACAAACTATTTCAGACCTGTTGAAGTGAGTATTAAGTCATATTGGAATTGTGTTGAAAGTAGAGGGAAAAATTATCTGTTTCTTCTACATTGTGGTTAGCTTCATTCAGAGCTACTCTGTTCTTTTTATTGAGATTACTTGGACATATCTTCTACTTGCAAGAAGAGAGTGATGGTTCCAGAATGACATTCACATTTGTGCGAAGTATTTTACGTAAGTCGAAATCAGCATTTTTTGGAAGGAATATTGTTCCATGTAGAGTCAATTTTGAGGCCTCAGAAGCCACATCAAAAACACTGCTAACTGAAGTGGGGTGATAATTATAATCACTATGTTAGTAAAAAAAGCATGAGGTGAAATTTTAGAATTGCTCTCTGAGCAGGTGTGGTTCAAGTAAACTGAACACATCTCCGAACTTTAAAACAACAAAGTTACAACTGAAGAAAATTGCAACCACAATTAGCCTATAAAATAAGATGCTTGCTTCCATCTGATGAGTCAGGCTGATCCCTGGATCTGGCAATGGAAAGATGTTTTACCTCCAGGTAAAATTACCTGGAGATAGCTACCTCAAACACAGCCATTTACATTATAGACATCTGAAGTGAGGCGTGTGGAATCTCATCTGTGGGAGATTTTACATTTCTTGCTCTTCTTCCTGTGTCTTGAAGAAGAGTTGGAAAAGCCTTGGTGCCATTTCCAGCCATGAAAGTTCTTGCCCAGAACCCAGCTGGCTGTCAGTGCCATCACCTTGCTGCTCTTTAGAGTACACATTTCCCTAGTAGATTTTAGTAAAAATGAATAGAATAAATGTGAACTTCTGTGATGCCTTTACGTCAACGGTCAGTTAGTTTTTCCCAAAGTTTCTAACACAATTTTAGTTTCTGTTATAGCAACTGATTCCTTTTCAGATTTTAAGCAGCAACTAACACTATTGATTTGAGAGACTGAACAGAACCACACTTCTCAGGTCCCAGTTAATTTTAAACTCATTTTCACAGTGCTGTGAGAAGTGAATGTAACAAATAGTGAGGAGAATACCGGGCTAAGAAGAATAAGTCCTACAGCAGTAAGATCCTGTATTTCCTCTTCTCAAGTATCTGGTTTGAAAGTAAGTAGCTGTGCAAATGCATATATTTGTGTAAACATTCTGTATATTTTTTATATATATATACATGCACACAAACATATATACATATATACTTATATATAACAACTTGGTCACCCACCCTTCTTGCAGAAGAAGAGGACCTGCAGAAGGGATCTAAATGCAGGAAAAAAAAAACAGTTTTTGTCAACAAAGCTGATGTTGGAAAGAAACTGATAGCCAAGGCAATGTTTAGAGGATGATGAAAAGAAAGTATCACGCACTTGTGCTTAAAGAATCCTCAACCTGTCAGACTGGGGTTTTCACACTACTTTTATTCTTCTGTTGTAAGACTGCAAGAAGGCTCCGAGTAGGTTCTGTCTCATTCTGTCTTTTTATTAGTAGAGAAATATATTTACACTGTTCTCTGTGTCAGTATTCCCATCGGTCAGACAGACAGGGAACAACATTCTCTGTTTCCACCTCTTTTTTGGGGGGCTGTAATTTCAGAACAGACTGTGAACAGAAGTTCCCAAGTATTCCTTGAGGAAAGTTCATCAGTCTAAACCAGCCTACCAACTGCTGGATTGAACTGAATTGCGGCAGAGACAAAGAAATTACTCTCCTAGACTGGGGAAGGTGCTATGTTCTGTCCCATAAGCCAGGACTGTCGCGGTAGATGTTCTGGAGAGCCTTCGTGATGTTGAAAGACTAGTGCATGGTGTCCCATGATGGTGGTAATGGGATTAGATGTTCCAGTGATCCCTTCAGGACTTATGTTCTCATGTTTCATTTATGCTCCACATCTCCCTAATTCACACCCCTGTTATGAGAAGAGGAAACTCAAGAACTACTGCAGAAAATGAATGAACAGGCACAAACTGGCAATGAGTGAGACTGAGAAAGCAACTAAAGTCTGAAGGCCTTCTAGCTTCATGTGACCTCTCCTCTGACATGGGTGATGCTGGACAGAGGATTCACACTATCACCTCCATTCCTCATCACTCTTCAGCAAAATACATGGATTTAAGCTGTTACAAGCTTATGTCCTCCCAGCATGAACAGAACTTTGTCACACACTTGAGTTTAGGTATGTACTTAAACAGTCTGTTGCTTAGCAATGAACCTGAGCCTCTGCTTATATTTTTTGGTGATCAAAGGACTGTGTGAGACAGTAGAAAGCACAGCAGCAGCTGTTTTGTGTGCTTAACAACTCCTTTCTAATATTATGTGGTGAAGAGGACTTAGGCAGAGGCAAGAACAAGGTTTCAGAACAAGAATCTCTCTTCTTTCCTGTCACATCCAGCACTGACCCATGACTTACAGGAGTACGCCTCTCCTGAAAACATTTTTCCTCTAAAGTTGATGCTTGTCTTTGAGTCGTATGTTGTCTGTTATTTATAATTCATTATCCATTTTTCTCCCAATTCCTTTCTCCTCTCCAGCTTGCCTGGCTCATAGATGTTTTTTCACTAAAATTTTTAACTTCCATCGTCACCCTTACCTTGCTCCTCTGGAGCTCATAACTTCTGGCTGCTTCAGTGAAGTGGGCCTCCCCTCTGCCAGGGGAGTCCTTTGCAGGAGACATAGACCTGAAAGCAATTAGCCTGGGCCATCACAAGTGCCTGTCAGTCTCCAGACCGGGGGTCCAAGCTTACCTGTAGGTGCTGCCCCTGCTTTCAGCAAGCCTTGAACATCATCAGTTACCTTCCCACTCTGGGGGACAGCACGAGGCTGAGCCTGCTCTACAGTGAACTCTACAAATCCCATATAGCTGTCTGGGTAATCTGTGCTGCAGACACTGACGATTTGCATGGTTTTATCTGCCCTTTTAATCTTGTCACTCTTTTCCCTGCCACAGTTTTTGTGTGTTAGTTTCAGTTCAACATTTTTTCAGATTTAAACCCTTTGAGGAGGCAGTGGAGTAGGAGTTGAATTTACAGAGAGCTGAATTTACAGATAGCAAGATGAACCACTTAGTTTATGACGATTTCACTTGTAGAATAAAGTCTTTCTATTTTGGAAAAGAATCCTGCAAATTATACTTTTCTCCTACGACAATGTCAGTATGTTTGCAACAAGTCACAGATTTTCATGCTGAAAACCTTTACTTTTCTACCGTGCATCTTTACCAAAAAAACGCTTGCCATCATATTAAAAGAGTTCAAGGTACAACTGCTTAGATATGTAGAGTCTTTTTTTTCACCAGAATTATTGTGACAGTGAAAATTCTGTCACTGCAGTTGTAGTCACAACTGGTAGAAAATATCTCATTTTCCCTGCCCCTCTGATGTATTTTCAACTGTCTTTTTAGAACTCATAGATATTTTTGTCAGAAATAATCTATTATTTCTCTCAGTCTCTTGACATTGTTCTTTTAATGCTGCTGCCATTCATGCATGTATTCACTTTATGTGCATTGTTTTTCCAGTGAAGGCTCTCAGACCAACAATCTAAAAGTTGAAGAAATATATTAAACATCTTGGGAAGATACAATTTCTTGCCCTTATACAATGTCCAGTGAATGTGGCTCAGACCTTACTTGCAAGGGTGAGTAAAAACATTAGTGGCAAGCCTCTTTTTAGCCTCTTTTTGAAAACAATGTGTGAGGGAGCTGAATGGACCCTTTGCAGTGATAGAACCTCCTTGTGCGGCAACTAGACTGGGATCATTATATATGGGGACTACGAAATGGCCATGAGACAGTAACAGAAGCTGGTTATAATGTGATAGTTTTGAATGATTTTAATATAAATACAAACCTTTTTACCTCTACAAGAAACTTCAGTTGAATGTTAGCACCCAGTCTTTTGCTCAGTCAGAAAGTCTCACAGATGGCTCTTTCCATTTGCTCTAAAATAGTCTGATCATATTTACTATAAATCTAATAATTTTAGATTTTGCAGCATCCAGAAATAATGGTTAGATTCTGGTAGTCTAGCTTGCCTAAATTAGCTAGTTCAGATCTAAGTGTGTATGGCTCTAAATTCAATTGCCAATGTAGTTTCAGTCATCGAGTTTAAGTGCTTGTGCTGTCCTACCTGCCAGAGTGAAGCTATTGTGAAAAAAAGGCCATAGATTTATAGGGTCAATTTACAGCTCTCAGGTTAAGACACTTAAATGTACATGTCCATTTATAAACCTTAACTAGGTGTTGAAGCTCCCAAAAGAGCCAGTGTAGATTCAGTCAACAGCTCATAGAGACTAGAGTGATTTTAAGGTGACCTATATTTAGTCAGTTGAGATGCTTTCTATTTCCAGCTGTCTGTATCATCTCGATCTCTAGGATGTGATTCAGCTGTCCAAACATTTGGGTGTTTATTTTGGGTGTTGTGGATTGCTCAGCACCAAACTACTGTAGGTGATCATTCATATCTGCTAGTCCTACTCAGGCATCTCAGAGACCCAAGGGTGTCTCAAATGGCAGCAGATGTCTATCTTTAGGCTGATTAGTAGGGTTGACTATAATGGGAGCTCAGACATTAGTTCACAAGTAGACACATACATGTAGACATTTACCACTTAGAGGAGTCTGCGTGAAAAAAAGACTAATCAAGAGGTGTCCTGGCTGTATGGTCCTATGGTATGGAAGCTCTGTAAGGAAAGGGGGAGCAGGTCCTGTGCTCTTGTAGCTGTGCCACATGCTACTGCCTGCACTGGGTGCTCTTAACATTTATTGGACAACGTGTGCAAGAAATGTTTGGAACAGAGACTAATTTCCAGGACTCTCTCCCTCCTAGATGCTGCCCTGGCTTCTCCAGTGTCAGGCTACCTCTAACTGCTATTTGCTTTCTGTTCCTGAGTTTTCCACATAGTGGTCCACTGTAACAGCTGGCGTAAACAGTGGTCAGACCAGATTAGGCTGTAACCGGGCTGTTTAAATGCATGTAGCTTCACAATATGCCAGTGAGTCAGCTGGATTAGTCTCTTTGCTACGACCAAGCTAGTTCCTGAAATATTGCATCACTTTCAAACTTTGGGAACATTTGGGTAAGCACAGACACTGCAGCATTGTTTGCTCTATTCCCTCATGCCTGCACATAAAGAGAGGTGTGCACACATGGTGAAATCTCTTCTTGATGGATTCATGCTTTTGCTAGGTTTTTAACATTTGTGGGTCAGTGGGATCCCCAAATTTTAAATGTCTGGGGGGAAATTAATAAGTAGTTGGAAGAGGCAAAAGCTGTACTTCAGCTGAGACTGAGAATGGGAAAGCGTATATTGTCATATGAATAGCAACTGGTTTGGGGACAAGGAACCTGAGCGGGACTGAAGCTCAGGGCAGTTGTGGGGACCCTCTCCACTTAGGAGCAAGGACTCCAAGGCCTGAGCCTGAAAATACAGAAAGGAGGAACAGGAGCTACCCACAGAGCTGGCAGAGCAGATGGCAAGGACTGCTTCATTCCCCACAAGGGAACAAGGATTTCCTAGTCTGAATCCAGTGAGGATGCTCTAAAGAGTAGAGGAGGCCCAGTTTGCCAAGAGCAGTGGCACAGCTCTCAGAAAAGAGGCAGCAGCAGGGGTCAGGATTCTCCAAAAGCAGGTTTTAACAAAGGGCCCTGGATCTGGCTGTGATTTTAATGTCCTGAATTGAGCTTCCTCTAGTACTCCCTAAATAGGAGGAAATGTTTTTACTCTTGTTTTTAGCTACAATTCATGCGTAACTGAAATACGGAAAAGTGTAAAGAAACTGAAAGAATATAAAGTTGTTTGGGCAACTTGTTGAAGCAGTATGGCAATGACTATCCCTCTTAAAATATTCTGGGAACTGTTGATGAAAATGGCAGCCAGGGTTGCTAAAGAAATTTGATTATTTTTTACTTTTTTCTTTTTCCCCCTGTTCTTCAGTTTATATTTTGCCCAAGTGACAATTTTCCTCATTTGCTGATACAATCAATTACTGTCTTACTGTACATCTCCTGGTTTATTTGTAAGGGGTTAACTACTGGGGTGATGGTGGGATGGCATGGTCCACAGCTCCTCAACTGTTGAAGGTCTGCACTGTGGGAAAACTCAGGGATCCTGATTCACCCAGTTACAAGGGCTGAGAACCTGATCTAAGTCTCCCTTGGGTCTCACCTAGCCCATATGCCTAAATCTCCACACAATAATAAGTGTGGGGAGAGCTGTACACAGCCAGGGATCACTCCAAGATAAAACCAGCATGGATGTAGACCTTGGAGATCAGAAGCACCCCAAGGGCTCCTCAGTTCAGGAATCAGCAGTATGGTTTGGCAGCTTAGAGACCATCCTCCATCACTTCTCCCTCAGCATGTGTTGTGGGGATCTTCAACAGGACAAACCAGATTTTGGAAAATCCTGAAGAAGAGTTATGATGCTTGCCTCAGACACTGATGGGGGGGAGCACAAACACAGGAGTAAGATGCTGAAATTATGTTTGACTATTTTTTTTTTAATTTGACCCAGTTTTCAGGAGAGAAATACAAATGCCTTCTCAGGTTCCTTATCATTAAATACATACATGAATGCTTTGCTGATT
Source organism: Podargus strigoides (assembly GCA_028020825.1). Taxonomy (NCBI): domain Eukaryota; kingdom Metazoa; phylum Chordata; class Aves; order Caprimulgiformes; family Podargidae; genus Podargus; species Podargus strigoides. Next base: position 145,781,836 of record CM051663.1, on the reverse strand, counting down.
CAGGACCCTGTGGTTGTGAAAGCTACATTGCTTCATATATATGAGGGCAGAATTAAGTTTAATAGTGTGAAATTCGCGAAAAAAAATGTAAAGGTTTTTCACAGTGGAGATGATACCTGCCTTTAAATTAGAATGGGGAAAAACCTCACGTGAGAGGAGAGATTTTAGGTCTAAAAAAATAGTTTGTGGACTTTGGGGTCAAATTCCAAAGTATTTTTTTTTAATAAAAGTTTTAATGATTATTCCTTGCAGAAGTCAAATCCTATTTCATTTAGTAAAAAACCAACTACAATCATTTTCATAAATGTAAAAAGTGCTTGAAAGCCAAATATTGTTTCTGCTGCTTTTTATGTTTGCAAAAAGAAACTGGTTCAGGGTTGACCTGAAACAAATTAGAAAGTATTTTTTAGGTTCAGCCAGCAAACTGAAAAATCAATTATTTGTACATGTCTAATTAGGATTGTAAGAAAAAGCCTTAAGGAAGAGGGGTATGAACTATTTTTCACAGCTCAGTGTTCTTTTTTATTTGCTGTAGTTGCTCACAGGCATTGCTATAACCCTTTCTGTTACAGTTAGTTATGCAGGCTCCAGTGCACCTTTTTCAATTATTAGCAATACACAGTATCCAAGCTGCCTCTCTTTTGAGCCCCATTATTAAACACAGAAGGGATCTAAGTAGCTCCTTTGCACTGCACCGACAGGAGGTAATTTTGCATGCACCGCTGCCTACTTTCAGGAGGTGTGTGCTTGCTCTCTGTACGATAACCTCTCTGTGAGTGTGTGTTTTGTGAGTAAAATTTAGGTTCTGATGTTTCAGTAACATACGCTTAACTCACAAGTTCATGACTTAACCTGGGCTGCTGTTGTATTAAAAATACCAGTTTGATATTTTATCAATTACATTGTCAGGGTACTTAGGTTACTGGAGCCATTTCCTGATGCTAATATTCTTGGGCTTAATCTTTTTTTTCTTAATTAGGACCTTTTGGAAGACCTGTACCTTGGACAGTATTATTTTAAGCTAAGCCTTTTCACTTGTTATACTTCCCATTTCAGTCTGGAATTACCATTGCTTTGGTCCTATGTTTTGCACTTGAATATCTTCTACAGAAGAGCATAGGTTTCTTTCTGCAGCGTTCCTTTCCCTATCTTCCAAATAAAGTTGGTTTGCTTGGTTTGACAGTTGTAAGTATCTCTGAAAGGCTTTACTTCAAAGTACTTTCAATGCACTTTGCAGTTTTCTGCAGCCTCGTTTCCACCTTTGTTCTCGTGATTTAGGATGGTGAGAGTGTTTATTTTTATTGCACGATGTGTACTTTTTCGTATGCCACTTTCTATTCTAAATGCTTTGCCTAAATTAGGCAAAGGAATTGAGAAGAGAAGAGCACATGAGAATGAACACAAGATATCAAATAAACTCTCTGGGAGATTCTTCTTTTGGTGATATCTGGTCTGAGACCATCCCAAGTGAAAACGCTTCACACCATTATACTTTGAAAATATAGCATTCATGTTTCTGTTTTAACACTGCCTTAACAAAAGGCTGAATACTCAGACAGCCTTATTGAGTTGCTTGTAAGGAAATGCGCTCTCCTCCTCTACATTTTGTTTCCTATTAAAGTGGAGCATAGACATATTAAAGGACCTGGAAACACGAGGATCTATGCATTCCTGTATTATCCTCTTCCAATATATTCTTATCTTTTGCATCTGTGGTTTTGCAATCAACCTAAAAAAGAATTCAACAATGCTATGAAAGAATGTCAGTGTAATTGTTACCTATTTTGCAGGAAAAAAATAACAACTCTCCCCACATCTTGTTTGCCTTTTAAATCTGAGAAAAATACCAGGTTTTAGGTTGCAGTAAGTACTTCTTCACAGGCTTTCATGTTCATAATTTATTCCAAGAGCTGCTTGTACTTCATAGTGAAATATGAGTACAAATTAGTTGTTCCAACGTTTCAAAGAAATGGTGCTCTATGTTTAGTATTATTTGGTTTCTTGCTTTTATTTCTCAGCTGTCATGATTTGTACCTACTACATCTTCTTACATAAGGACCTTGTAGGTTAGGTTTGAGCTTTTTATTTTTCTCCATGTGGAACAGAGAAGACATGGCATCTCACAAACACACTGCCCTACATTTGTTAGTCAAAGAAATTATATGGGGCATTTTGAACCTTAGAAAAATACACAAAAGCCTACTGAATAACTCATAACTGGGTGAGGATTATGTGGGGAAGCAGAAAGAGATATAACAGTCAAATGAGAAATCCAATCATAATTCGATGAACTGAATATGGGTGGGTCTATCATCTAGCATGGATGTGTCTGGAAAAAGTAACCTAAGTCTCAGCACAAGTGTCAGGTAACAGACACCTTACTTTAGCATTTGTAATATATATTTTTATGGTCTGTATTCTGTTCTTTCATTGAGAATCTCACTGAAAACATTATGCCCTGGTAGCCTGCTCCTTAGCATTAACAACCTACTCCAGAGCCTGGGTCTGGGTTATGAAGAGACTTTCAAGTAGTTTCCCCAATTACTTTCCTGAGGCATGAGTCTGACATCACAGAGAGAAGCCTTATGGACTGAAGTGATAAAAACAACTGCATGGTTGTAATGCTTACTGGAGTGAGCAAACTACTAGACACCTTTCAGAACAGGTAGGACAGACTAGTATTTTACAGCAGGGATCTCAGGTCAAAGGGTTGACTAGAGAACTAATTCCCTGGAAAATGTTAGACTAAAGGAGCTGCCTCTTAATTCTGATGCAAACACCTTTTACTGAATATTTGACAGTAATAACAACTTTGCAAAAAGGGTTTGTAAGTATTTTTTCCAAACACAATCCCATAAATCACTACTGTCCAACATATTCTGTTGGTTAATTGAGTTTCAACCTTCTCTCCTGTGCTGAAAGCTGCTGTGTTTTCCCTTGAAGCCATGGACTGGTTTTAAAGGTTCCCTGGGGGTCTGCTGTGAGGGGTCTCTCTTTGTTACCTGCTTCTGGAAGAAGGGATGTTCTCTGTGCCTGCCAGGAACAACTTTCTCAATACAGCACTTGGCACTCCCAGGCCCTGGCTGACCCTTCCAGCCTGGCTGAGAGCATTCAGCTCCGTGTCAGGGTGCACCTCATGCGGGGAGCATTAGACTGAGACTTGCAGACTCTACCTCCAGTGACAGAATGTGAGCTGAATTTGCCAGCTTCCCTTGGCCTCAACTCTAGCGCTGGAAAGATGATGGGGAAAATTAATGCAAGCTTATAGGAACAAAGGAAAATCTTAAATTCTTAATATCAGGTTGAAAACAAAGTCACAAAGGGAAAAACAAAACAGCAAAATGTAATTCTAACTCACCTTCAACAAAGCCTTCAAGTCTCACATCTCTCCCCATTGACTTCTAGAGAGGAGTTTCAAGAATCAAAAGTAATGCGTAGCAGAACGGTCTTCCTCTCTCCTCACCTCTGTCGCTTTCTGTGCAAATTAGGAATTTTTTGCTTCCTTGGGGACATCCCTAAAATTCTTCTAAGGCTGCTGCAAAATTTCAAGCCTATGGTAAAAATCCACAAAGGATATATCAGAAAGAGAACTAATTGTATTTGCAAGCTTGTACATCAAGCTTGTCCTTACCTTTCAATGTTACATTTTGTATTGGAGCTGTATCATAAGTATTTTACTCCCATTTATTGTTCGTTTGGGGGACTCTTGTTCACAAGGTCCAGGTAGAGTGAGGTTCTTAAGCATGTACTTAATTTTAAGCACAGGAAGAGTAGTAGTCCCTTGCAATACTGAAATTTATTTTAATATAGTTAATGTCAGGAAGGTTTCAAATAAGTTTTTCACAGTTGCATTCCTGAAACCTACCCAGAAATAGCTGTTCTAGCTTGAAAACTCTGCCCTAAAACATCACAGTTCATGCTGAGACAGAGGACAGGGATGTAAACCTGGACCTCATGTGTTGAAAGCCAATACGTACACAACTTCTTGTGCATGCCTGTACTTTGCCACCTATGACTTTGTGAAGTATGAAAGAATATCATTATAAAAATATCTGGAATGATGTATTGCTTTGGAAGAGAATTGTTGTCCTGGGGTCAGTTACTAAAGAGTAATTGTGCTGCAGTCAGCATAATGGTTCACATAGAATCATAGAATCATTATGGTTGGAAGGGACCTTCAGGGTCATCAAGTCCAACCTTTATCCCATCATATTCCTAACCATTAGACCATGGCCTCAAGTGCCTCATCAAGCCGTTTTTTGAACACTCCCAGGGACGGTGACTCCACCACTTCCCTGGGCAGCCTGTTTCAGTGCCTAACCAACACACGTTTAAAGATAAATGCATGCTTCCATGTCACATGGAATTAGGCCAAACCCCTAATAACAGATGAGAGAAATAATTCTCAGCATGGATGAATGCCAGAGAACCAAAAGGCCCAATCTCAAATGAAGGCAGCTCACTGTTCTCATGGGGACAGTGTGCCACTAGAAGCATAACTTTCCGGGGGTTACTAGTTCTTCCACTACCCAAATTATATTGTGGGCACATTGAAGGAAGACAGTGACCCTACTAGAACATTTGGCGCTATTCAACGTAATCAAAACACATTGGCTCAGCAGGTTACTTGGCATAACCGAACCCCAAGTCCTCAGTATCCCTAGAGAACACAGTATCTTTTGTCTCCTTTCTGAAATTTTATTCCCCTCTTACTCCACTCCTATATCAGCAGTCTCATAAGTTTCTCAAAACATATATATTTAAAATTTTGAGTCTTTACAATACTGAAAGACCTTACTTTACAGTAAGTCATATTGCAGAGTGCTGGCTGGCCATCTGCTCCTGTGTACTGCAGGAAGCAGTAGTCTGGAAGATGGCATTTCGAACAGCCCTTGGGAGAGGCTTCACTGTTTTGGGGTCAAATGGATTTTTTCTGACTTCATGCAGAATATGTGTGCTGGGGCATGTCATGGTTCTAGTAATTAGTGATGCTGTTTTGTTTTTTTTTTGAATTACAAGCATCTATGTGTATACATACATTGTATTGTCAGTGTGATAATCCAGAATCACATGTCTGCTAATTAGATTTCTATCTTATACTTTAAGATACACCCTCCACCCACTGTAAAGAAGAAATTTTTTCAGTCAGGTGAGTTCAATCTGCACTCTGAGGCCTTGTGCTGGGATTGCATTGCTAAAATATGCCACCCATTTCCACAATACCATCTCCTGGAAAGTACTTGGTGCCTTCTATTTTCTGAAGAAATATTGTTAGCATACTGGACTTGGTAGCAGAGTCACCTCAGATTTTACCATGGTTCTTCATTTGCCAGGATTTTTCTTTTCTCTCCATTAGTAGGCTTGAGACAGCTCTCTTCAAGTAGCGGTTTGGAGTGGCTCGCTATGAAAACCCTACTCAGGAAGAGGGGGAACTGGATTAACCCACACATCTGCACAATCCTTCTCCTCAAAGATCTCAGTGTAACCAGTGAACAAAAACACAAAAACGAAGCAGAATGCTTGATTTTTCTTTCTCTCCACACATTTGTATTCAGCAGAACTTAAAGAAAACACCTTCTAAATCCCTCCTGAATAATTTAGCTTGAAATGTTTACCCTTTGACAAAAAAGCACAAAATAACTAGGAAATACAAAGTCCCAAAACCATTCCCAGAAGCCACTGTTGCATACACTGTCTACTTATTTCAGTTCCTTTGTGCCAGGCAAGACCTTAGGCTTTCTGTTCAGCACAGGGCACAGGGAAATACAAAAGACACTCAGCTCTCCTTCCTCATGGGAATGCGGATCTCAACAGAAGAGAAAGGGGACTGGTTCACTGTGCAGGAAGTTATTTTAGCTTACAGTGAAAGTAATTCTCCAGTGTATGCCAAGGTGTTCAGTGTAGCTGGAGTTCTCTTTTCTTGCTTTAAGAAGAGAGTTGCAAAGCAATACACATTTTACCGCTTAAATTTTTTGTGTGCTTATAATTTTATGATGATTAATCACCATTATCTATGAAACCACCCTCTTATGATAAGAATCTCCTGTTCCATAGTCCTCCTTCATATAAGTATAGATTAAATAGTAAAGGCTGAAAACACAACATATCTAACAATGTAATATATAAAAAATGAATATGCTTGATGTGTTGGCTTCCAAGAAACCAGAGGCCTATCTGTTGAAAGACTCTGGGGAAGGATAAAAGTAGAATCAAGCTGTAATGATGCAATTGAGCCGGGAGGCTGAGCTAATTGCGACACATTATTACTATTAAAATTACTATTAAAAAATCAACTGATTGAGAACGTACAATCGAATGTTTCGGTTTAGGTGACCACTAAACTTTTAATTGTATCTTAGAAGTAAATAAAAGGAAAAGACAAGAATGAGCTCAATGTTTACAAGTAAAGGGGAGAATGTAATGGGTGAAAAAAGACTGAGAAGTTCAAAATATTTTTTATTTATTTCAAATATCACAAAAAATTAGTTCTCCTATATGGTTAAAATAATAAGAATGAAAAACAGAAGTAAGAACTCAGACTCAAAAACCTTTGAATATTTTCAATATTCTCAAATTTGGGAGGTCCTGACAGAGTGTATTATAGCATCTCCCAGCCCTGCAGTGATTTTCTTCAGGAAATAACGGAAGCCAAGGGAACCTGATGGCAAAGACTTTTCCAATTTTGAAAAGGGTAGAGTGGAATTATAAAAATATACCATTTTGATGACCAGGAAGAATCAAAAGCAAATTATTAAAAGTGGTTTATAAGTATCTAAAGGATAATTGTGTAATAAGAAAAAAGATGACTGATTTGTCAAGAATTAAACATCTGCACCCACTGCAATTCCTTTCTTCTCCATAGGAAATCATGACACTTAAGGAGAGAGAGGCAGCAGAAGAATGTATCTTGACTTTTGGCCTTTGAGATCTTTCCACATGGCACTCTCTCAAGGAAGTCTTGCAGAGAGATGATGGTTTTGGCAGGTTCACAGCTAAAAGCACACATCTGCTCCAGAGCTATTTGTCAACCATTTCTTATTATGTCACGTTCTCTAGGGCTCTGTCCTGTGCACAATGTTCTTCAATAATTTTTAATAGTTTGGATGAAAGAACTTTCATTAAAAATTGAGTGAGTGATGATGGCAGACAGGGTTCACAGGTCTTAGTCTGAAGAATCATTTGTCATAAAAAAAGGTGAATTTCAATAAAGGTGAAATTCAATATACTGCGTGTCGGGATTTAATACAGAAGAGAGCATTAACTGATTGGCAGTAGTAACACAGAAGGGACCTAGAAGTTAGAAAGCTTCACATACTAACTCTGAATCAACTATGTCATGCTGTTGTAAAGAGGCATGTGTCAATGTGTGTTGTCTGGAAGGTTCCCTTTCTGCTGTATGAGGCACTGGTGAGGACTTAGCTGGAATACTATATTTAGTTGGGCCATCATGTTTTAAGAAAGATTCAGTAAAAGAAAATCTAGAGAAAGCCAGCAAAAAAAAAAAATGCTTTGGAAAACAGGACTTATTAAGAGGTTTGGAAAGATATGGTTATATTTAGCCTATATATAAACAAACTAAATAAGGGAGGAAAGACATGAAAAGCCTTCCAATCCTCTAGCAGTTTTGTTGTTGGTTCTGTTTTTTTTATTAGCAGAATAATACTCTTTTGTACTCTAAGTCCACAGAGGGTGGGGCAACAAGTAAATAGCTTAACTTGTTACTTTTTTTTTTTTGTAATTTTGAAACACTTGATAATTTTAAGGTAGTAACGAATTGCAAAAGATAGTCTAAGGAGACTGTGCAATCTTAGTACCTAGAGGATTACAGATGTGTTTAAATAAGCCTTTCTCAGCGGTGCTCTGTGTTCACTTGGTCCTGTTGTAATGAAGGTACCCTTTCTCAGCCTGAAGAATATTCTTTTAGCGTTCTGTGTATACATATGGTAACCAACCTATGTAAAATCACCAGACTTCATTCATCCCTGAAGACAGCCCAATGCCTGCTGGGCGCAGAGATGGAGTTTGTCCAGCCAGCTCCCTATAGGTCATTGCCTTGCTACAAGCATAGTCAGGCTGGCAAACTCAACATCCAGGAATCCTCTTCTGCCAGCCTCCTTCAGATCCAGCTGTAGCCCCCCTTTTTAATGGGCCACCCACAAGGCTCTTTCATGGTGATTATAACCCCCTTTGCCAGAAACACATAGTTTCTCCTGCCAGCTCTGAGCCTTTTATCACAATATCCAAGACACCGAGACCTCTTTCTGCAGCCAGCTCCCAGTCTATTTAACTTCGCCCTACTACTCCGAAAGCCACATAGCCTCTGGCTCTCTGCAACTGCTGGTGGTATTTCCCTTTCAGTGCTGGAAGACCTATTAAGTTCTCTCATGGATACGCACCAAAATTGACTTAAATGAGCCTGGTGGCTCACTGATGGTCTTGGTGAGTGACTCAAGGGAAAACTGCTACCCCCAGATTAGAATCTGACTGGGTTGAGAAACTGTCCCGGTGGGAAAAAAATGTCCTTCACCAAATTTGGCATCCTAAACCTGTCTGATGAAAATAATTCAGAGTTTTTTTAAGAGCCTGGGACTTCAGCTTTTATCAGGTAACTTTTTCCATGCTTTCTTAGAGAAGTGGAAACATCTCCTTCTTTGTGCATGGAATTGTCCCCAATTTAAAACCAAACCGTTTCTTGAAACACACTTATTATATTAAGCTCATATTATTATATTAAGCTTTTAAATAAATAACTTCTTCCTTTCATACGTTTAGACATATCTGAACCATTTTCTGTGGCTGAACTGAGCTTTAAGACAAGAATCATATTTCCCTATGATCCCAAAGTGCCAACGTGCAGCATCACTTGGAAAACAATCAGAATTTCTTGACCCTTTTCAGGTGCAAAGTGAAGGAAACCATACAAAGAATGTGAATTCACATGGAAACCAGACTTTCGTAAACAATATATTGAAAAAACTTATTGCTTTGGTGTTAAAAATAGATAGGTTTTTAGGTACTTGTACAAAAAGCACGTTCTTTGGAAACAGACCTTTAGAAAGTCATTAAGATGTCCTATTTCAGGTGCTACATATAGATAAAATTTCATTGGAGGGACTACGATTTTCCAAAGCAATTTGCAAGCATGTGTTTCATGGCTTGAAGTTAAATGGAGGCTTCCTGTAAGAAGCCAATAAGCAGAAACACAAAGCAATGACATTCTGAAAATCTGTATTTCATTTGAAAATTGAGGTCCTTGCCTCTCTAGAGGGCTTTCTGTGTGAAGATGCCAAAAATTTAGTACTAGTCAAGAAATGTAGCTATAAAAAGAGAACTAGTATACACCCTAGAGATGCTTTTCCACAAAAGGTACATTTAATTATTATTTTATACTCAAAACCAAACAAACAAAAAGAGTGGGGAAACAGAGGGGGAAAAAAGCATTTGTAATTAGAAAAAGATCTAGGAGTCAGAAAAATCCTGTGTCAATAAGGGTGAGAAAATTAGGCTAATTTTGAGAAAGCACCAAAATAGAAACATTTTGGTTTTTATCTCTGTGCCTGAGGACTCTGACTCAGGTTTGTAGGAGGAGATAGCTGGGCCAGGTCTTATGTCAGAGCTCCACTTCTACCCACCTCAGAGCTTTCTACCCCTGTAGCAAGTAAAACTGAACAAGAACATCAGCTTTGTTGTCACTGCAATCACTGGGAAGGCAAAAGTACTAGAAAGCAATCAGCTGTTAACACATTGCCCTCTTTTCTCAATTTTGCATTTTTGTTCAAATATTCTGTATACAAAGGCTTGATTTCTATTCATCATTGGCCTGAAACAAGGATGATTCCACCAAAATGACTGGCAAGAGGCAGATTCAGCTGAGATGGGAATTAAGCCTAGAATGTCAGAGCAGTTACATATATTGCAGGTTGTATATGCAGGGCAGAGTAAATAATGAGAGGACAAGAATTTACAAGCCGGGTTGTTCAAAAGCTTTTAAAATTAATTGGGGAAAAAAGCTGCATGAACTTTTATAATCACAGAATTCCTCTAACCTACTTTCTGAAGCATACATGCTCCACAGTGTTTAAATTTTTGCTCTTACCGAGGATGAAAAGGAAAAAAGGAAAGTAATTCCACCAAATCACATGAGGTGTAACCTACTTGAAAGCTAACAAAGCACTTTCCAAATGAAAGTCTCCAACACGTTGCTTCTTCCTGCATGTGAGAACAATTAAACATGCACTGACACAGAGAAAATACTTTTTTTCATTATTTAACTCGATAATAATTTCAGGTCCTGCTAATGTGTTTATAGATTTATATTTGTTCTTTTACACAGTTAAAAACTTAGTATGTGAGGTGAGAAGGTGTGCGAAAGAGAGAAGGGAGAAGATAAAAGAACTGAGTACAGTAGAGTGGTAATCGTGAGGACCTGCGAGCATGGATTTTATGCAGAGGCTGTGGAAACCATTCAGGTTTTATTCCTGAAAAAGCAGGAGGACCAGTGCAATCCCCAGCTGAGCATTTTCTCTGTGGCAATGCAGCAACTCTTTTCTTGTGCATTACAATTCAAAGCAAGCATGCACAAATAAATGATTCTATGATTCTATGAAATACATTCACAGACACACCTTCCAGTCTTCTTGTTCTTGCTTGTCACATACATATACAGCGTGACTGCTACAAAAGCTCTATGTAGCAGGCCCAGGAAGTCCACATCAATGTCTATTTCTCTATTCCTCCTTACAGTCCAATTTGAGACATCCAAAAATTGAAAAAGGAACCAAGCTTGTTTAAAAAAAAAAAAAAAAAAGAAGAATGAGAAAAAGGTCAAATGTCTAAATCTTTTCCTTGTGGTAGCAGTATTGAAATGTAAGGGATACAAATGAAATGTAAATGATACAAACTAAATGTAACCAATACAAGTTTTAATGGATTTAATGGTCTTAATGGGGCTTCCACCAGGAGTTGGTGACCAATAAAGCAGCACAATTAAAGACCTTGCTTTCTGAGAAGGATGCAAGCAGCTCACAGCATTAGAGCATGATGATCTTCAGGCTGCTAAAGGTTTCACCAGAGCCCTAGAAATGCCCTACAACCCAACAGTCAGTCAACTTCTTTTGCTAAGCCAACAGTTTTACTCAGTGCAAGACTTGGTGGCATGAAATAATGTAGAACTAAATGAAGGACTTAAAACAGCAGTCACAGTTAGGGTGAGGTTCACCTCACATAAATATACATATGTATCAAAGTTGGGATCTTGATTCTGTTGTCTTCTCTTGGAGATCCAATGCCATCTGAGCTGCCTGAAGATGCCCTGCCTAGCTGCTAGCTGCCACTCAAGAAAGTTTCACATAGATCCTGTGCCACGTCTGTCAAGTTGAATACATACACTCTTATATGCCCCAGAGAGCCTGAAATGTCCCTAGGCACTGAAGTCTGAGCAAATGATTTGACCTCTAAGGCCTTGACAATTAGAGCTAACAAAGGTTCATTTAGAATGTATTTCTAGTTAATGGAGACAAAACTTCATCTTCAGAAGCAATTTGTTGCATTTTAAAGAGGAAAGCAGAGAAATATCCACCATTAAGAGAGATATTTCTGTATTGACTACTGGTTTAAGACTTCAGTTGCCCAAATATTCCACAGTTGGAGTCCTGTTTAGATGCATTTGGTGATCTCTGTAGAGCAATTCAGATTACATGTCTACATGTGTGTACAGTGCACATGTAGACATCATAAGTTAGGCAAAATGAATCTCACTTGTAAAATTCAAATATCTGAAGTTAGGCGAGATGAGTCTCACTCTCAATTTCTTCTTGGATGTTTTCAAATCACCCAGGCCAATATCTCCTACATGAATGCCAAAAAACACTGTGAAAAAATAATAAATCCTCAGTTAATGTGACCAGCATTACTCCACAGCCTTGGGGATTTACATCTGTTAGAAATGTATTGAGTGTTTGGGCCAGGGATGTTCCACTGGTGTCACTCCTTCCCTAACTGTGGAAAAGTTCCTAAGTGTACAGGTATAGAGTTAAGTATATTACTGGAAATTTTTCTGAATACTGAAAATGAATCTACATTCCTGTATTAGTGCTTACTCATTAGTGACTTTTTTTTGTTGTTTTTTGAAAGGCAGCTAACACTACTTAAATGTTTTCTTAATATTACCTATATTCAGTATCAGACATAGCTGGATTTTTACAGCAAGACTATGCTATTGAGTGAGAGAAGGGCAAGCCACAAGACAGTAACTGCACTGAAATATGCTCAGATTCTGGAAAGATTTGAGGGACATTTCTACAAAGGAAGAGATAAACTGTCATAGGTTGGAATAATTATCTATAAATTCCATGGCAGTAAGGGAGGTGAGGTTTTCAAAGAAGAAATATTTTCTCTCATAGTGGCCAGGAAAGAGTTTCAAATACCTGATAAAAATGCCATAGATATAACATTTCATGCTATAAATGTTATGACATGAAATACTGATTTTGATCAGCTGAAAAATAATATGTTTGCCATATGGTATTGCAAGATTTACATGTTGGAGAAAAAGAATCAATCAAACACATTACATAACTCAGAAGTTGACTGTTTATGCAAGACATGCTGAAACAAAACCAGCCCAAACCAGCAAAACCTGTTGATCACCCTTTAAAAAAAAAGTAAGAAAGTTTCTTGGGCAGATTATGGGTGTGCTGTTGATCAGTATAGCCTGCCTGGGCTTACAGATATAAAGCAATTGTCTTGCAAAAAAGGATCTGATAAATAATTATTTACCTTTTGGTGCAAACATTATCTTCTTCAGAAGTGATCATCTGCATAATCAAGAGATAAGCAACTAAAAAAGCTCGACAAAACTTTAGTTTTTATTTACATGTGTGCTTTTTTGGGAAAGCAATTGATGTGATCATTTGACTATTTGAAACAGCTGATTTTTTTCGGTGATAATCTGTGATATTTACAAAGAGTGAACTGCAATCCTATTTCGAATTGCTTATAAAAGTATCTCAGATAAAGCTAAGTAGCTAATCCTCAGTGAATAATTTTATTATTTTAGCTTTTTCTCATAATCAAATCACCTGAAAATTATTTATGCTTTTTTTTCAATTTAAACATAAAAAATTTTTGCAATTCAAATTTATTCACTAGAATATTTCTTCTAAATAATTTTTATATGTAGACTCTGCTGGCATGAATATGCAAAATCCAAACTGTGCTAGAACATGCTCATCACATGATGTTCCTTTCATCCCAAGCTGATGAGTAAAACTTGGAAATATCTTTCTTCAGAAGGAGAAAAACATACACTTATTTGCTAAAGCTTCATTAGAAATATATTGTTTAACTGAAAATTCCTGTTTGAAACTGTGTCCATGGGAAATACATACAAGAACAATTAGGCAAAGCAGTTTCAATTTACCATTTGTAATGAATATGCATGACAGTGTATGTGTATCTTTATTCAGTTCTTGTACCTGACTTCAGTCAAAACCAGTGAAAGACAAGAGCTGTCATTACATTACATTCACGTGAACTTTAGTCGCTCCGACTAATTGCTGCTGTGTTTCTTGGGTGTGTTTGTCATGAAACATTGAACTGGGAAATTCTATGTATCCAGTACAAACACTCTTAGGCTGGCTTCTCAAGGGACCCCTAAAGATGGACATTTGCAAACCTGTGCTCTCCACAGCACCACAGTAATCCACCACTGACCTGTTTTTGTATTGTGTTTCTAATAGCTGGGCTGTCTTTCATCATACAGAATAGGCATGTTTATTAAAAACAAGTATGTTAAATGACAGTTTTCAGCCTGTCCATAACTACCTTTTAGTGTAAAACTACCACAGATAATTATGTAAGTCCCTCAGGCCAAAAAGATTGTATTGCCTTAGTACAGTCATGTCTTCTGTTCTTCACCAGTTTTGAAGTGGAGCATATTGATGTGGAAGATTAAGCAAGAACATAAAAAGAACTTCAAAATCTCTGACTAGATTTTTGAGTTGTTGTTTAGGTTTTTTTTTGAAAATATCAATAGAAGCAAATAAGAAGAAGTCAACATGTATTTTCTGAAATGGAAGCTCACCATCTTTGGCATATCAGCTGAAATACATGAAATGCTTTTATTTTTATGATTTTTTTCACATTGCTCCCAGATGACTCCCTGAGGAATTCAACCTAGGTAATGTTATTCCACCTGCAAAGAACTTGCTGTCTAATACATGAAGTAATTATAATTCAGTAAGCAGTTTGATACAAAATGGTAGAAAAGGTCACATTAGTGACCTGAAATGGATAAATCAAAGCAATAAATCAGATTTCTTTAATTGTTCTGCAGCAAACTAGCATCTGAGGCTGCTGGATTTCTCCAAGGGCAGAGCAGCTGGTCTTGGAAACTACCATAGTTGAAAAGCAACAAACAAGAGAACTAACACTGACGGGAATGCTGGACAGCAGGGAAGGGACAGGGATTCTTACAACATAGGCTGATGTCTAGTTTTATTCAAAATCATCCTTAAACAGCCTGAACTACCTGAATCTCATTTCTTTCTCCATTTCAGATTTTGCAGCTCCCACTGAAGTAATTCATAACATGCCTTTATAAACCCCCAATATTGCAGCCAGATATATTTCAAATGAGCTTTCCATTAGCAAATTTTCTATCATGAAGCCTCAGTCTCACATAGTTAGCTGTAGCAGGTGACAAAAGCCAAAGAAGAAATAAAATTGCTTGTTTGAGAGCAGTTTTCACTCACATTCAGGGTGGAGGATCCTGGATTTCCCAGAGGACGCTGAAGATTATCCAATGAATACTGAAGACAAGGCAACTGATGTGGGGAAATTCTGACAGGTGTGTTATTATTTTTTTTCTAGATCTGTATATATTTATGATAAACAAAATATAATTATGTTTTAGAAACCCTGTAAAGTCTTGTCTCTGCTAACTTTCAGTTATCGTGGTGTGCTTAAGAATACACCCTGAGTGGGAGTCTTGGATAAAGAACCATAAAACTCTTCATTCTCTTCATACCAAGAAAGCTTAAGACTTTTGTTGAACACTGATACGTTATGTTGTCAGAGGAATCATTCTCAGGTTTGTAATTCTGCGTGATGGCAGCATATCACACTGAGCTGTGAAAATATATCAATAGACTTCTGATACTTGAAGGCTCTCAAGTACTCTAGGCAGAAAGGTATAAATTCTGGTCGAATGCCGTCAACACCAAACCAATATGACTTATCCAGAATGGTAATCAGTGAAGAATACAGACCGGAAAAATGTATTATGTAAGGTCGTTGATGTTGATGTAAAAATTTCAGAATCAGGCCTCCATTTACAGACTATGGGCAAGAAAAAAATTTTGTTTTCTCCTTCCCCATAGAGGTATCTCTATGTAGATTTGCCAATTAGTTTTAGTGGCAGCAAGTGTTATATTTATGGAAAGTGTTTTTTATTGCCTGTTATAAAAATCACATTGCATGAAGAGATAGCTGTATGATGCTAACCATCAAGAGTAATTTGCTCATGGCACTTTGGCATCACATTTGAATGCCACTGTATTACTTATTGCATACTGATGATTAGTTAACTTATTATTGATAATTGGATTAGACAGTTGACAAAAAGATGAAAAGGGGAAGGAAAATTATCCCAGTGTCCTTCAGTGCTATACTTTTGGTATAACATAGCAGTTACTCAGGTCTGAGAGTGGGGAATAAAAACAGATTCAGGCCCTTAGTCCTTGCTCCAGATAACATGCAGGCTAAGTCAAGGAAGATGGTAGAACTGCAGTGACATACAATGTCTGTATCTTGTATCCAAGACTCTGGGGGAAGAAGCATTGTATCCATTCCTGAAGGTCTACAATCTCTCCAGAAGCACTAGATAACTCTGTATCTAGATAAATCTGCTTTCTGGAAAGACATATCAGAAGATGAAGTTAGAAAATGGACTAATGACATAGGATTGCATTCCTCTGGAACTCTTATGACCTAAGAAGTATACTGAAGATCTTGGAAAAGCTATCCATGATGTAATATCAGAGATAGTCAAACAACAGTTGCAAGGTAGAAAGGCTGAATGACCAACTGAACATCAAAGGCCAATTGAACAAATGCTGGCAATCACGTGAGCTGGTTATAATACTATGCTAAAGGCCAAAGCACAGCACTGAGCACTCCATGTTGCTAACACACTTACTCTGATGGGTTTGGTCAAAGAAGCAAACCCTCCCAGCACGTGGGATAGGTCAGGCCAGCAGCTCTTTCCGTTAAGGAGTACAGAGAAGGTCATTGACTGGGTGGTGACAGAAGGTGGGTGATAGAAATATATTTCAGCTGTACAGATACGATCTGTATGGTGCAATTTACCCTCAGGCCCTAAGAGTGGGAGCTGCTCAATTTTATTTACCAGTAATATGCAGGCTCAGATACCAGAATGGTATCAACACTGAAATACAGAATGTAGTCCCTCCTGTATATATAAAACCATTATTTTTCAGCTTGAGAATTGTAACAGTATTTGGAGTTAGAGGTTTTGCCTTTGCAGAAGAAGTACACCCATCACTGCACACAATTATTCATATAAACTGCACTTCATTTGTGGCGTACAGAACATCACAGGTGTGTTTAGAATTCATTGTGTATAATCTTTAAAGGTCAGTGCATATATTTACAGTTTTGCTGCACAAAGATTTGCTGTCAAATGTAATTTTAAGTCACAGTACTTACGCTTACTTCAGCTGAGGTCAGAAAAGAGAAAGAACAAACAAGGAGACATAAATATTATAAGGAAAACAGATAGTAAAGAAGATAAAATTTAAATTATTTATTTGAGGCAAAACACAGACAGGTTCAGTCCAAAAGTAGAATCTTTCAGAACGTTATAAACAATTAGGAGCAAGGTTAACCTGGAAATCGCTTTGGAAACTTAACTATAGCTAAAGTAATAATATCATTTTAAAGAATGTTTATAGATGGAATATTCACTGTAAAATGTAAATCTTTTTTGTTTATAATTATTTTTCTATGATAAACGCAGTGGTGTTTTATTTTATTCCATATTGCATCATAGAGTGCTATTCAATGTAGTGTTACAATATCTATTTAGACATTGCATGCAAGAACAGCGCATTTGAGGAAGCCATGTGACTGTAAAAGTATCTTTGCTGTAATTGGATAAGTATCTGTATTTTCCTTTACATCAACTAATCTAAATGTCCTCCTGGAATTCATTTATTGTAATTGATAGATAAGTTTCTTGTCACTGTAACACTATCTAGTATTCTCAATGTCTAGTAGGATTCCTCCCCATTGTGTTCTACATACGTACGAAGCAGTGCTGTATTTTTAATTTTTGCTGCTTGGGTTAAGGGCGACTAGATATAATAAAAATGATGTACTTCATAAATGTAACATGAAGATTACAGGAACACAATGACCTTGTCTGCTAAACAAAGAAGAGTTCATTTGTAAACCACAGACAAAAAGAAAAATAACTGAAAGTCTAAGAACAGAAAGACAGTCATTCATTTATGTACTAGCTAAATTAAACCCACTACATTAAATTTCTCTCTCTCTCAGGAATATCTGTATTGATCAGAAATTCCATCTGCTTTTATGTTAAAGCTATATATAAAAAAAAAAAGAAATAACCACAAAGAAAAACAAAGCTAAAAGTCTGTTCAAATTACATAACAGAAAAATGAGTTGTGTTCATGTCACAGAAAATGTTTGGCACTAGTTTGTGGATCATGCTCTTCAACAGCATTCAAAGAATCATAGAATCATAGAACGGTTTGGGTTGAAAGGGGCCTTAAAGATCATCTAGTTCCAACCCTCCTTCACATTGGCATAAATGAGAACAAAATTAGATCTTTAATAATTTTCAAAACCTGAATATCAACTCCTGGTAACTGTTTAGGCAAAAGTATGTTAAAAAGAGATAATTTATCCAAGGATGGATAAAGCTGTGCGGATATCTCACTTCCAGGTCAGTGATTTTTGCGGTAGCTCAGCTCAGTAGGAAAAAACAAATCCTTAACATAACAGTGTTTTTTCATTATCTGGGCAAAATTAATTGGCAGTCTTGGTCTCTGGAAATAACTAGCCACATAAACAAGACCGGGCTTGACTTGCTTTTTGACATTGCAGTGTGTGCTCCATTAAAACCAGCACAGACAACTCTTACTTCACGAGTGTAAAACTGAGTATAATTCTTTCTGCTATAGAGATGCCTATATAAATGAGCCAAGGGAAGTAAGGTAGACATGTTTTTCAGTCATCGTTCTCTTTCTCTACACGCAGTTGCACATGATCGGTAGGTGTAGAGGTTTTTTGACTGGAGAAGACCCTACATTCAGCTGTCTGCCTGCTAGGAGTTCCCATGCCCAGAAATCAGCTGGTTCAGCTCTTTATATTGGGTTTCACTTGTCAGTCGGGTGCAGACATGTTTTAACTGGTCTTCAAGAACCTGTCTCTTGAGAAGGAAACAGATGGGAATCTCTGCACATCTGCAGCCAGGGTGAGACCTGTGTTGACATTCAGTACATACACATTGGTTACAGAAACCTATGAGCCAATTTAAAGGCTCCCTTTATGGGCCTAATTCCTGAGTGATTTCTCCAATTATTTAAGAAGCTTCTGGTAAACCAGAAAATTAAACCAAGAGCTAAATCTGAACTCAAAGTCCTGCATTTTGCTTCACCTCATGAGCCCCGTGTTTCATAAAAAAGTACATATAGACCAAAGCATCCTCTTTTTAAAAAATGTAGTAGCTCACTAGGTTTTGAGTGTTATTTGTGAGTAGTTCTCTTCACCTTAATGTTGATTTTGTAGCAAATTACCATTTCAGAGGGCATTAAAACAGGCAGTATTTTCTTTCCCCACCCTTTCAAATTTTCCTGTGCTTATTGTGAAATATGTTCAAACTGAGAGATGAGACAGGTTCTGCTGCTTAAATATGCGTATTTAAAGCACACTTTACTTCTTGGGCACTGTTATGTTCTTTGTGCCTGTTTAGTGATACCTCAGGTTTCTCTCAATGACAAAAAAGTCTGCGGTCTGGCAAGCTTCTATTTGAAAAGGGTTAGGTTACTTCAAGAAAGAAAAGGTTGGGAAAGAAAAACATATGACAAGAAAAAGCTTGTTTCGTGTAGCTAAGTGCTAACAGCAGAGCCTTTACATGAGTCTGAAAATTATCCTGGATTAAGATGGGATACACATATGTATCTATGTATGTATACATAGGGGTTTTTGGTTTTTTTTTTCAGTACTACTGAATTCAGTATAATTCTAAACACAGATCTTATTAAGCATGAGAGTACATTTTCCTGGCATAATCCACTTCCAAAACACTCTCCTTCTGGAATAAGTGTCTTAATTTGGAATTTTTTTAAGGTAAGCAGTCCCAAATAAACTCTGCATAGACAGACGTTGCAGATATCTGTTTAAGAAAATAATTTTTCTTGATAAGAAAAAACAGATTACTATGCACTATAGCTCAAGAAGCATCACAGTGAGCAGTATATACAAAAGGTGGAGCAAATCCTTTTTAAGGAAGATGTTATGGGATAAGTTCAAGGACCATAAACCAAGCAAATTCATATTTATATTTAGTTGCAAAATAATACTAAAGATGTTAACTTTGAATACTGAAACGTATCCAGGCATTAAACTCAGTTATTGACTATCACTGGTGCTGGGATTTGTTTGCCTAAATACAAACATCTAATGCATATATTTGTAACTATATCTATAACTATATCTGTATCTCTATCTATATATCTCTATCTATATCTAATCTATATCTATATCTATATCTATATCTATATCTATATCTATATTCTATATCTATCTATATCCATATCTATCTACCTGTGTTGTATCAATTGTACACAAGACCTATGGGAGACCTCCTTTCTGGAGCGGCAGCTGGCAGCCAGTGCACCTCAAATGGTAAAAGGTACCTCTGTTTAAGTGACTGAATTCCATCTTTGGTTTCATTGCAGGTATTTTTATTTCTGTTTACGTAAAAGAAGCTATGTTGAAATATTCTAAACAAGAAATTAAAGTACATAAAGCAGTGTATTGATGTAGTCTAGTTTTCTTTGGAAATAAAATGTAAGTGATATTGATCCAATTTGATGAAGTCTTACATTTTAGCAGAATGGTTGATTTCATCAGTCTCTAAGTGCTACCCAAATTTCTTTGACTAGCTCTGCCATTCAGGTTCTGGCCTCTTATGGCTTCTCACATCTTGTGTCTGTTATCATTTACTCTAGTATAAAGTTACAGTAGATATATAATGGAGAGCACAGTCGCTCCCATAGTCTGAAAATTACTTTGTATATCTGATTTTAAAGCCAATCTTTACTCTTTCTATGAATTCAAATGGTTAAACTGATTTACACTCAGACTTCAGTTATTTTTTGTGTGCTCATACTTTTATTTGGAATAAAAGCACAAAATATTATTTGATTCATGAAAAAAAATCAACAAGCTCATGAGATGTAATGGAGATTAGCTATGTTGAAGCATTTGGACAGCTTGAAGTACAGGTGCTGTCAGTGTAACTTAAAAATTTGCTGTTTTGTTGTACATGATCATTATACAATAGCCTAAAACTCATCCAGTTGTGACAACTGCTGTCCTGACCAGCATCATAGCTGACCAGAACTAGAAGACCTGTTTCATCGCCAGCAAAATGGGCTTGAGAAAGAGGCACATCTATAAGCAGGTTTGTGCATTCAGTGGAAGCTGTGCTAGGACGTGAAAAGAATGATGCTGGTGGAATGAGGGCTGAAAGGGCAGGGTCAGCACCAATCCCACACTGCAGACAAAACAGTGTGGGCACAGAGTAGAATGAACAAGCAGAAGCGATATGTGCAGGCACAAAGTAATGACAAGGCCTTTACACATTACCAGACCAGAGAGCCCAGCATCTGGGAAGAAAACATGGAAATGGAAGAACGTTAATGAGACCATGATGACCGGTTGTTTACTCAACTACAGCACAAAACTCATTAGTATCAGCGGACCGCCCCTGTGGTGTACTGTGAGGGACCTTACCTAATTGCTTGAGTTCCTGGAGATGAAAGATCTCTTCCTTTGAATAAGCAATGATCTAATTAGTGCATTTCTGTGCAGCATTTCTGCTTCTATATCATTCTCGTATTTTGGTACCATGTTATGTGGTATCCAAAGGCAACAGCATTGAACTCTTTGGACATTTAACATATTGTGCTAGCCTTTAAAGAAAGGTTTTTCAGAGCTGAAGTACCATGGGAAATTTTAATGAATCAAGGTACAGATTTTATATTCTGCTTTGCCACAAAGATGTTCAGGAAGCTGCAAATGAAATAGATTTATTGCATAACGTTTCTTTGAAAAGTTAGACTATTCAGGAAGAACTCTACCAAGAATGTGAAAGAACCAGAAAGCTAACTGAAAATGGTTTTGGCAGTGTGCTTTTATTCTACAAAACAGAAGGGTAAAAGAATTTATGAACCATGACTTAAGAAAGTCAGTAGATGCCCTCTTCAAGACCACCTACAATGACATTCAGTTGTGAATTCAACTGAGATTCCTCAGGTACAAAATGTTACACGTAACAAAAATGGCAAATGACTGGACTGAACAATTAGTACAGTTTATGAGTGTTTAGGGAGAGTATAGGATGAGTGACAGCAATAAAAAGGTCAAGAAGAGAAATATTCTTCAGGTGAAAGAGATTGGCAGGAGATCTGTGTTATATCTACATATGAAGCAATTTGTTAGACTTGCTTTGTAACTCTTGTCACAGCTACTCCAGGGATGTTTTATACTCTTAGGTACACTAGTGACTCATCTAGCCAGTCTGAACTTCAGCTTCTTCATCTATCAAAGTTAAGAATAATACTTCTTTGACTTGCTGGCGTGTTACGACTTCGAGTTCATAGA
Organism: Podargus strigoides; assembly: GCA_028020825.1. NCBI lineage: Eukaryota > Metazoa > Chordata > Aves > Caprimulgiformes > Podargidae > Podargus > Podargus strigoides. Next base: position 145,759,900 of record CM051663.1, on the reverse strand, counting down.
ACACGGTGAGTTCCAAGGTGATAAAATACATGGGAATGCAGAGGATGGTCATTACTTTAATTCTCTGTCCTGTGTATTTTTTGCCCAGAGACATATCTACCACAGGTATTTCTTTGATAAACTTGTTTGAAGTGGTATGCCAAAAAGCCTTTCAGTTTGCAAGAGACTGTTTGTGTGTGCTTTGGAGCATGCCAGAACATATCTGAAAAACAAAATGCATTTTCTAGGTCATTTCAGATCACAGAGCATGTACACAACACGTAGCTGCAGTGCATACACTATCTTTACACTATCAGCCCAACAGAAGCCTTTGATTACCTAACAGCAGGAGGGACATAATGAACCCTGCCTAGTCTCCATGGAGAGAGAGACAGGCAAATCGGCTGGTGAGGTCTAATGGATAATGTATGGCTGACTGCAGCTGGAGCCTCTCTACTGCCTCTATGCAGTTAGTGTATAGCGGTAACTGCACCATAGCTGGTGAGAGGCAACGTGTCTACAGGAGCTGCAGTTGCCCAATGCTCAGGTGATATTTTGTATATTCTCCCAAGGGCTCTGCTCCCACCCCTAGGACTGCCTTACACAGATGTAAACCCTCATACCCCTCCCATGCCTGGATCAGAATATCCCTTACCTTACCTCAAATCTCTTCACTCCCCCATTCAGATTCTCAATGCCTAGCCCTGCTCTTACTAGATTTGTCAAGGCAGACATCTTTCCCAACCAGGCCATCTTTAACAGATCTTCATGTCTACATGAGACTAGGGAGAAGTTCCCATGTCTGGTTCAACGCTGGCCTTCACATACCTTTAGAAATCTTCTCTTGCCCCTAGTTTAGATGTGTAAGGGACAGCTTACATTTATGAATGTGACTGTTGTAGTTAAGTAGTCATCTTCAAAAGACAACATGTAGAAACACAGTGAAGATCTGGTCAGACGACTAGTAGGCTTGAGTGGAAGAACTTGGAGAGCTTTTAGGCACAACTAAGTACACTTCCTGTAGTAAGCAATAAACTCTGCCAACTCATTAGGAAGTGCAACCCCATACCACTTGTCTTGAAGACTGCCTTTGAGTGGTGAGGAGAATGAACAAATGTGTGAAAGTGCCACAGCTGCTGCAGCATTGCCCAGAGTGAGATTATCCAGACTTGAAAGCCTCACAGTGTGGCTGAAATTCTCATACTTTGGGCAGAAACAGAATATAAGCCATATTCAGTCAATGTGGAGGCATGCCATCTTACTAATTCAGTATGGTATCAAAAGCAGAGAGAACTGGGAGAAGTTTGTTTCACCCGCTCTTCATGTATTAGCCCCAAGTGATTGGCTCAACAACATATACATAAAATCTGTACAACTAGAGCCTGAAGTCTTTCTAACTTTGTCATTGCTTGTGCTTCTTTCTGTTGAGCGTATAAACTGACATTAGCGGATTAGTAGTGACTTGGGTTCACATCTCTCTTTATCACAAGTAAAACAACTAAGAAGGGCTCTCAAACACAGATTTTCTGCATAGTGGAGCATAGGGAGAAAAGGGAGGATACTGTGTCTTTTGTGGCATTTTTGGCCAGTCACACTACACAGTTTATTCATTCCATCTAGATCTTTAAATATATGGCTTAAATGATAATGCTGCCAAATATCCCTGCTTCTTTATCAGACAGGTATTTGTAGAAAATTATTTGCAGCATGGTTTCTCAAGCACTGGAAAAGCTCACAAACTGTTTAGGTCTATTTGACTGGAAGTACCCATTTTACAAGCATTTCCCAGGCCCTTACATAGGGAGGCTTGGATCTGAGTGGATTGTTCATGAAGTTTTCCCAAAGCATAATAAAGCTGTGCCAGAATGAACTATGGCTAAAGAAGTACTGAATGTACAGTGAATTTCTCACAGTGAATAGTGCGTGTTGGTAACCCACACAGAACTGTGAGCAGCAACTGGAAAGCCCTGGCTGAGTGATGAGAATTAAAGAACATGTAGAAGTTCAGTCACTCTGGTATTTATTGCAGTAAACTACATCTTAAAAATTGCTGGTTATCTTGCAAATGGCTATGGGTTAGTCGGGCTGTAAAGCTGTCAGTTTTATTAAGGTATGGGCAGTGAATGAGTGTTTTCAGTGATGTGAGAAAAATAGAAGGCAGTCATTGAAAGTGTCTTCAAAAGGCAAAGAGCTGGCTATCACATTGAAAAAGGCTGTTTTGTCTCTTTGAATTCTGGTCTGAGAAACAAGCTTTCATACTGATTTCAGGTTTGAAGGCAGGGTCATTTTTGGCTGTCAGGATTAGCCTAATTACCTGACTTGTTCCTGTGTCTTGGTGAAGAGGAATTGAAAACTATGTCTTTGAACCTTTATAATAAAACTGGGGCAGTGAAAAAGCAAGAGTGGCTTACAGGAGCAGAAATTGTTCCTCACTCTCAAGCCTGGAATTTTTCTTCACTGAATATTAATTGAAAAAACACTCCTACCACACTGATGACATTGAAGAAAAATTGCCTAAATTTGGTTGGGAAGTTTAATGAGTTTGGTTTTGACAGTGTAACTAATGGGATTTTGATTGTGTACCATTCAGCACAGAAGAAACCATCCAAGATGACTTTCCAGGAAAGGAAAAGGAAGAAATGATTAAATTATGATGTGACAGTACTCTGATACTCAGTCTCAGGAGTGTTCCCAGAGTCTTTTGGCTGAGAAAAAGAAGGAAGTAAGTTGCTGAGTTTAATATTAGACTTCAATCATCTTGATTCCTTACATGTATTATAAAAATGTGAGTTTTTCTCTTTCTCATATGCCATTTGAAGGGCTACCTAAGATCACAGCTGACTTGAATTTGGTGGCAGCAGTTTTCTCCTTTACCATAAAGCCTACCATCTCAGGTACTTGGCTAGGAAGGAAGAAATCTCTCTCCTGAGCTGAAGAGATGTTTGAACTCATGTATCCCATATTTCAGGAGGATGTGAATGTGCACCAGGAGGCCAGAGGTCACACAGCCAAAAGAAGATGAGACATGAGGAAATGTAAATATAACCTAATGTTTAGAGAACTCCTGTGGGAGCAGAGCCCTTACATACTTGTCCCTCCAGAGCAGTCATTAGTCTGAAACCAGGCTCTCCTTAGCTGTGTTAGATGGCTCAGCAGCTGCAGAGGACAATGGATCTACCTTCCACTCATTCCAAAGTGACAGTCTATTTCTGATGGGACTCTCTCATTCATCCTTGGAGCCATTGGAAGACACAGGAGGTTACAACGTGGGGGGTTTTTTGCTTATAATGCACCACCACCCAGTGTCACATCTGCCAGTCCTCTGTGCCAAGGTATATTCTCTGTCTCTGTGGATTTTTTTAATTTGCCAACGTGTGAAGGCTCCTTTGTCTCTACTTGAAAAAGCCAAAGCAGTGACAAGTGCAGCAACTCAGCTTGGAGTCTAGCTGGAGAGCTATGATGGAGCTTGAAGCTAAAGTGAGTTTTCAGTTTAACATCAGCTATGAATCGTTCATGACTAAAGAGGAAATAAAAAGGAAAGGAGCTTCAGTCCCCTCATTTCTTCACATAACTAGCTATTTATCTTCATTGAAGCAGAATGCTCCTGGTCTGTCACTGTTCAACCATGAAAGGGACAGCAAACCACAGTGAGCTCATCCAGCTCAGAAATGCCACTTCTGACAAGCCATGTCCTGAGCTAGGCTTACCTGCCTAAGGAGGCCAGTTCTTCACACCTGTTTCACTCAGGCCATGTTGCAAAGGCTCCTACTTCTAACAGGCTTCAGGAAGGCATAACAGCAATGCAGTTTGGTATTTCAGAGACCCCTTTCACTCTGTGCTTTCCACCTGTGTAGATGAGAAAAGACTGTTTTGTTTTTCATAAGATTTGGCCTTTATGTATATTCTTAAAAACTGCCTGTTGCTCTGCTTAAGCATTCTCAGTGCCTTGCAAATGAAAACAGAATAAATAAAACCACAAAAAGCCCTCTCTTTAATAGCTTAATGGAAAGCAGAGAGTAAGGCTGAATGTAATTGTATGAATGGGATCCAGGCTTAACTGACCAGAGGCTCAGAAGGTACTATACTGATTTTGTAATGTGAATATTCTTCCAACCTTCTGCCTAAGTGTGTATCCAAAGAATTTTGGGGATACATTTCAAAAAATAAAGTACATCTTTTCTACCAGCCATAAGCAGAGTCAGCTACAGGATTTCTAGTGAATGACATCACATTTCAGCTTGGACCCAATTATAAACTTCAAAGACCCTTCAAAGATCCTGAAAACTGTGTTAAGACAAAATCGCTATTTGAAGTCAGTTCCTATAGGGAATTGGAGGATATTTATATTCCAAAAATCTAAAAGGAGTGGCCTATTTTATGCTTGAACACAGCTCATTAGAGAAATCTCTTAATGAATATTTTTCAATCATCTAACAGTGAAAAACAAAGCACATAGGGTATACTCTAAGATTTGCAGGGATTGCTATATACTCCAGTGGACATGTGCTCTGCAAATTATATGCCATTAATAGTTTTGTGCTCATTCATCAGCATATGATTTAATAATAATTTCACTAGTGGATTTCTGTAGTGTGTATATTAACAAAGAGGAAAAAAATGCATGATAGTCACCAGGATTTCTGCTGCTTTAAAGCAGTATCTCTGAGACAGTTGCATAATTAATGGTAGCATGATTTTTACATATAGTAATGAATTTTAAACATCGACATTTCTTTAAAATCTTGTTTATTTCTCTGATTTATTGAATTTCATTATGTGAAGTTAATTGCTAAAGAATCTGACTCCCCTTCCTCTGCCATCCTGAAATTTATATTTTTTTCTTCATTATGACTCTAGCTTCAACTAAAAAGGATGGAAAGTGATAATAGTCTGAGGAGTATTTTCTTGGGAGCTGGGGTCTGTAGGTTTGAACACTCTCAAGGCAAGAGAAATATAGAACATCTATGGATGAGTGTCTGACCAATGGGATATTGTTTGTAGGGCAGCCCCAGACATCTTCAGTGATACTAGCTGTGCATTTGTTTGAATACTATCTAGTCTACCCATGCTTAGTGCGGAGAGGATCCAGAAGGACACCTGTATGAGAGGACAGTTAGGCAAAATGTTCTGAAAGCAGAGAAAAGCAGGAACATTTTTTCAACTACTTAGAGATTCAGGCTATGTCAGTTTTAGGGACAACTACATGAGCCCCACCTTTCAGAATAAGCCAAGCTCTTGGAGACCTCAGTTTAGATACCCTGAGTCATTGCTCATAGTTAGAAAATCTAGGAACTGAGGCAAAACATCTCTCTGATATAGGGGCCTTTCTCTGTTTAGTAAGTTGGCATATCCTCACAGGGAGTGAAACATGGGAACTTATTGCTTGTATTGACAGTGGCTTCTTATAAAGGAAGGAAAAAGTCATGAAGATATGGCAAGAGAACCAAAATACGTATCAGTGCTTATACGTATGTGTAGTGTGAACTGTTACTGCTTATCCAGTTTCCTCCTTAGACAGCTCCTGAAAGAATAGTAGGGGTTTTATTTTAATAAGGATAAATTCAGGCTTCTGTGGTAAGCAAGAGCTAAATAACTGGTGAACAACATATTCTGTGCAAGACGTATCATGGATTATATAGCTGCATCTGCACAACCGAAGGAGTATGACAAAAGTATGCGTTCTCTCATGCACTCTTTTTCCAAAGGGAAGAAAAAACTGGTTGCCCATGCAGCCAGTACACAACAGTTAAGACACTAATTAAACACAGTTAAATCACTAGTAACAGATTTCAAATGGATTAACTGGTGACTTGTCCTTCTTTGTTCACATACTCCCCTGTGCCACAGGAGAGGGGGAGTCACGCACAAGGCAGTTGAGCAGAAGTGACAGTGAGCACATGCATGTGGCTGCTGCACTGTCCCACTGTGTGACTGGGAACATGAGCTATGCCAGCAAGGATGGGAGGAGTGTGGAAGAACCCTGGTTTTCCATCTTTACTCCTCTCTATCTTCAGTTAGAAGAATAGAAACAAAGGTAACTGTACTGAATATGCAGAACAAGTCTATTTCTTCTCCCTCCATGCAATTATTACTAAAGATTTATTAAAAATTACTTAACATTCTACCTTTTAGGGAAAAGCATTATTCACAAACTTGATTTAGTTTCTCTTCTGCTGTTTGCCTTGCCAGAAAACAAACCCAGGGGATCTCTCACTGAATGATATCTGGTAGAGAGAGCGGACAAGTTGTAGCAGCATTCCATCAGGGTCAGACCTCTCTTCCTTTCTCCCTCCTTGGAAGATCCAAATTCCTGCACTAAGTTACTTCAGCCTTTCTACTCACACTCAAACCTTTTCTGAAGGCTCAGCAGACTCCTCAATCTGTGTGTAAATCCTTTCTTACTGCCTCAACTTCCACTGTCTGATGCCACTTCTAAATACCACAGGGTCTCACAGTCTTGCCTTCCCACACTCTCCAAGGACACCTATACTTGAACTCCTGCCTAATGACCACCCACATGCATTATCTCTTTCCCTTAGATACAGTATTATAAACGCTTACCATGAGTAGCCTGTTGCAAGAATTATGCTCACTACACAGTTTTTAATCATAAAATGACATCTAAATCACTCTGAGTTGGGTACACCATCTGCTTACTAAGTATATTCAGTGCCTGCACTGCCCTAGGAAATTTAGGACCTGCTTGGAGTGGGTCATTACTCAGCTACTGAGGCTGTGAGGGCAGGGAGATCACAAAGGATAAATCCACATCAGGCAGTGTAGCAGCATGTAGCATATCCAAACCGTCTCAAATGAACTGGCTCAAAAACTGCAAGGGTTATAGCCGTGTCAGAATGATGCATCATCCAAACTTACCCCAGTGGAAAGCTATTAATTTATGCTTCTGGGAGCCAAGTTAATATCTCTGCAAGACGGTGCACTGTACTATTTAAATATATTCATTTATCGAGTCCTGGTATGGGGCTGTCTACATACCACTGCATAAATTGTACAGGTGTATAGAGTCTCCTTTTCAGAAAATCTAAGTTTTGCTGTTCAGATGGTGGAAGGCCAGAGACAGGCCACTCCTGCTGCAGGAATGGGAAATTTGGAAAAAGGGAGTTGTGCTGGAGTTTCTCCCGTATTGCACCAACAGTACCAGCAGCAGCAAAACTAAACTGCCCTACACACAGCATGCAAAATCTTGGCTATTTTGTAAGCCTAGCAGTCTGCTACTCTAGACAACTACCTGCGGAGCCTGTGCCTCAGGGTGGCTTTGCTTCTCTCTCAAAGGGCTGTTGTATCCTACATTTTTACTGGATCCCTGGGAATGGTCACTGACCCAAAGGAAAGAGCAAAGCTGGCTTAGTACACCAGATGTGCAAGCTTTATCTTTGCAAGGAGGGCAGCAGCTGGCATGCTCTGACTCCTGGAAATGATGCAGTTCTACAGTGTTCTAGGCTCAGGCCACCCTTAAATTGCACAGCATAAGCCATAGATTGTAGGCTCCACAGGGAAGAGACTTTTCTGGCTTTTTCTGTTTTATACGGTGTCAAGTATACCAAAGACTTCCATAAATAAAAATGATAAATAACAATCTCCCAGAATTTCACTGTGGCTGCCACATTCTGTGGTTTAATGTGATTTTACATGATAATCAGTTGTGAGTGGTCTTATTTTCTTGCAGAATGAAACAGATCTTGCAAAAAAATAGAAGATAACATATGCCTAATGCTGCTGGCACTCTGCAAGAAGAAAATTGAATTTACCATTAAAAAACTGTCTTGAAGGGAATCATTAAGATGTGTACAATGTAGAATAGCCATGAGATTGTGTTCACTTTGCTTCCTCTCCTCACAGGTATGTACTAATCCCATTTCTTGTGACACATCTGAGAAGCAAGTTATACATAAGGTCAACAGAGATCTTTCATCATTCATAGTCAGCAATATTTCCACCTCACAAAACTACAACCACAGCTCTCAGCCTAGCAGATTCTCATCAGTTTTGTTTTTACCTAGTAGTAAAAGAAAGATGAAAAGAATCTTCCACTTGGGAACTCACAGGCAGACTTAGTGAGAAGCAGGGAAGCCTCAGTACTTCCCCCACCTCTCCCTTATTTCCCTCTGTTTCAGCCAAGTTGTGGGTATGGCAGGGAGTTTGAATACCCTGGCTCCAAAAGGAACCAGCAGCATAACTTTGTTGGTGAAGTATAAGAAGGGAAAATCAGTTTTCTGGGCTTTTAAATTCCATACTTTACATGTAAGTTTAAAATTTCAGGGGTTTTTATAATTTTTTTTTTTTTTTCTTTTTTCCTGGAAGTCATGAAAAGTATTGAGGAGGGAGGCTAGTATTCTCTTTCAGACTGGATTTTTTAAAAAAAATCTTTGTTGATTTTTTTTATCTCTGTGCAAATCAGGACTGGCATTGCATTTGCCTGTTAAACCTAACAGGCTCTGCTCTGCAAAGGAGAGATCTTATCTTTTGCTGTCATTCTCACATGCATTATGTAAATATGTATAATTAAGAGTTAATACTTCTTTATTATATTGTTGTTCTCATCTGTCTAAATACATATAGCTAATACATATATAAAATACATATCTACACACAGACATACACATATACATGTAGTGCTGCTTCAGCCTTTATAAATTCAACAAAAATTGTATGTAATGATAAAGATAGCCAAATCTGTCCATATTATACGGCCTAAAATCAGGTAACCTGAAAACCATTTCCACTTTCCATGTAAATATGTCACATTTTCTTATCAATTTTTTTCCATGGTTTCAAGCACAAGTTGAAACTCCAAACTTCCTGTTTGTGATTGACTTTGAAATTTGACTTTATCTAAATTTGGAATCAAAACCAGACATTGTTTTTGTTTCAGTTAAACAGGTGATCTTCCCCTCACACTCCTATATTTTGAAAAGGGTTTTTGCAGGAAAAAAACCCACCAGAATTCTGAAAGTTAAACTGTAATTTCAAACTGTATCATTTTAAGTTTATGTTCCTATTATTCCCACATTAATTCACGACAAAGGCAGGAGTGGAAGATAGGGTGTAGATGAGATCTTGTGTCCCACCATATCATTCCATAATAGCATTTCCAGTAATAACATTTCAATATTCTGTATTTTGAAAGACATTAACAGCAGTTCCTAATTATGGCAGATTAATGACAACAACTTGCAGTGTCTCCTGTTATTAAGGAGTTTAATGCTTTCAGCACTTCATTTTGTTTTCTGTTGAATGCATCGTTTCATTAGAGCATAAATGGGGAACACTCATGTGGAAAATAATAAGAGCTCTGATTCACAGTCTCTGATGGATTTAACTATAATGGTAAAAGAGGTTACCGCCTCCAGCTGTCCACCCTTTTCCTGCGGGAAAGATTAACAACCCACTGCAGAGTCCGTACAGCACGGAGCGTGTCTGCTCCTCATACTCTGCGGCTCCCGGCCAAGCATACCCGTGTCAACTGCCATCAGCTGGGGTTAACCTTCGCCTCTGTGCTGAATCTGAGAGGGACTGTGAACCAAAGCTCTCAAGCAGGATTTTCAAATAGCAATACCTGGCAACTGCCCTTAATGTTTATTAATATTTTCTGAACATCTGTAATAAATGCTTAGAGTTGCCTCTAATTCAGCCTCCTGATTCACCTGAGACCATGACATTCTTCAGGCTGTTTTACAAAGGAGATATGGATAAGTTAAATGATTAAACTAATGTTGTATGGCCGGGAAGCCACTGAACTGGGGACACAGGGACCTTTTTCAAAGTGCATGGTAGTGCTGAGTCCAGGTAAAGCTGTCTGCAAGACAAGATGGTTCTCTGCCCTGAACATGATGAGAAGCAGACACTAGGGTGTCTTAGGCAAAGCAGGACTATCACTCCTCTGGGCTCCCTTTTTCTTACCCTGTTGGTTCCCAGAATGTTGATCAATTTGGGAAAATCTTTCCTGTACCTGGATAACAGAGAACTGAGGAAGAGGAGTTTTAGTGAAGAATGCTTCTATGTAACAGATCAAACAAACAGAACCATTAGGTATTTCTTTTTATTTTTTTCTTTCGAGAAGGAAATAAGCTTCAGAGTAATAACATCAGACCCAGATCCAGAAAGACCTAGCTTTCTGTGTGTCCAAAAGGTACATATCCAGTATGGTCACACAGGGCCTGCCATGGTTTGCCTTTCTGCTTAGTAAAAGGTCAGACAGAGTACAAGCTTGTTATTTAAAATGAGCTGCTGACAAAGAATGTGCTTTCTGTTAAACACAAATGTCTGCATTAACTGTCCTCACTTGAAGAACAGTTAAATCTGTTAGACAGGATGCAGTAACATCTACATGCTGATGGTGATAGCAAATCCTTTCTCCGCTCCAGAGTAGGTAAAAGGAGGCTGCCGCTATCTGCCAAAATGAAACGATGAAACGGTCAGGCTGATTTCGAAAGACATATATGTTGGCTTTTGCCCTGAATCTCTCCCAACACTGGTTCTAAACCATTTTGGTTACAGGGTTTTGCTGGTACTTAGAGTGTGTGGCAGAACTTCCCAAGGCATTGGTGTGTGTTGGGAGATCTAAAACACCTGCTTTCCCACTCCATTATGGTTTCAGGAGGATTTGCTGAGGCACTTAGGGTATGCAGAAACCACATCAAAAGGAAGGTGGCTGTGCACAGTGAAGCACCTCTCAGACCACATGCCAATTTCTACTATCCAAAGCTGATCTATGAGAATTGTTCACATAAAGCTGCAGGCCTATGACTTGTTCTGACTGTTACTAAGCCAAGCAAACAGATTGTCCCCCTTCCTTTTCACTCAGCTGGTAAAACTGCACATATAATCACTGCTTGACCCAGTTCAGTCAAAATGATCAAGGTTAGCTCACACACTTTAAATAGTAGGGTTTTTTTCCTAACCTGTTTCATTTTGATTGAACTGGGTTAAGGAACAATTACATACACATATCGGAGGGGGAGCATGGGGAACAGGAGGGATAACCTTCAGAGAAGACAGTGAGAAGCAGCTAGGACTGGGAACCTTTTTGATCCGGATCAGCTGAAGCCACACATGCGACAGCAACTCAACACTGGCACAACAGGGAATTCCTATGGGACTGGGTCTTCACCTGGTGTGAAACATCTTAGTTCCTTTGAAGTTGGGAGTGATACGTTCATTTACAGCACTGGAGATACTGTCTCCTGTGTATTTCTGCAGGGTTGCAAACTGGTTTACAGCCATTCAGACTGGCTTCAGTAGTGAATAGTTTTAACTGTTGGAAATATCTGCAAACAGAAAAGATTCATCTCAGAAAAGGATCACACCAGTGGGTCTCTGTGGGCTTACTTTTTTCACTCATCAACAAATTCTACTGACAAGGTTTTTTCTTTGTGAGCAGAGATAAGCTCAGCTTTCCAGGCTGCACTATTCTTCATTAACTAAGGAAGAAAAAGAAATACAATAAAGGAAGACCAGACAAAACTAAGGAATGCTTCTGAAGGCTAGGGAATTCAATCCTTTACACTTGCTTCTTCCTTATCATTTTTTTTTTCCCACAGAGTCCCCAGTATGATTCAATTAAAATGGGCTAGCTAATAGTAAAAGAGGCTGACTGTATATTTATGTACTGTTGGCTGTGCGCTGGCACAAGGGCAGAAAAACAGAAGAAATAACACTTGAAAGCTTATGTTTTAATGTGAATAAGTAAGCTGACACAACTTGGCAATTCTTGCCTTTCTTGCCTATGGAAAAGAGATGTCTGAGCTCTGGATGTTTGTCTACTAAGGCAAGCAGATCCTCCCTTTACCCAGTTCACTGAATGCTCTAGGCTCTACCAGTTTTGAATGGGAAATTAGAAGGAAGAGAATTATAAAGAACTGTGTAATTCTTATTTCTGTAGTCAATCACTGTGCTAGAAAAATGAATAGAGGTAAGGCAAGCGCTCTGCCCTATAGCATCACAGCCTAGTTTATGTTTGAGAGATGTAAAAACTAAGGAAATAAAACATCAAGGAATTGATTACTTGTGGGTGGAGAAGGCTGAGGTTAAGGGAAAAGAGAACAGGGTAAAGTTTTTTCAAACCCCAAACCTTCACCTGGTTGCAGTCAACTGAGTTGTTCAATTATGCTAATATCCCTGCTGTATTTAGCTTTTGGTGAGCAGGGAAAGAGTGCTGAGATGGGAGTTTTTTCTGGAGTACAGAGGGCTTGGGTGAAAGGAACGAGAGAGACAGAGAGGAGAAAACAAGATTATTTTTAGCTGCTCTGTAGAAGAGCAAGTGTAGAAGGGAGACAGGGGCAACATGAACTGCACAAATGTGCAGATAAAAGGCATAGGAAAAGTTTGAAAAATTGTTTAACAAGTTTTGTGAAAGATGAGGTAGAACTGTGTTATTGTGCAGAAGGGCTACAGAGAATGTAGGACTCCTACAAAGAGTTTGTGTGATGAAGCTAATAAGGACTAGAGATAAGAGACGATGATAGTATTAAGATAATGAGATTAATGCCCTCATCATGAGGGAACAGTCAATAGGCAACAGTCAAAGCTACATTTCATATGAGTATGAACAAAAGATTTTTTCTTCCTGCGAGGCAGACAAGAGTAAACTTCAAAGAAAGACTGAACTTTTGAGAGAGATTCCACATGATGGAAGAGACAGGGATAAAAGAAGCAGGGATGGGAAAATAGAGTGTTATGGTCAAACCATGAGAGCTAGAGATGGCATCCACACCCACCCGGTGCTTTTAGGATAGGAAATTATCAGGTCTTGCTCTTCATCATTAAGTGATCTCATTAATCCATATTGCTGACAGTAGGAGTTTTTATTTTCTCAACAAATCCCACTCAATCGTAGGGCAGAGGTGCTCCGGGATGTCAGAATAATTCTGTGCATATTCATCATAACACAAGGAATAGTGGAAACATTGCTGAAAGGAGTTACAGAGATGTTTGAATCAGGCATGCTGCACTAAGGGATAACATGATCCAAAATTTCTTTCCCTGGCTTTTTCCAAAGGTCACCACAACCTCATGTTTGCAATGCTGACAAAAGTATTTAGACTTGCATGGCCTCAGGCTCCTCCTCTAAATGCAGTCTAGATATAATTAGGTGTGCTTGGCTTATAATTATGTCTCTGATATTGACTTTCTTTTTTTGATTGCCTTCAGTGAGTCACTTAACTTTCCTACCCTTTCTGTCTTTCATGTTTAGAAACAGATATGGTAATATTAGAGCTTGGCTTTGAGGTATCTTTCAGAGATGAATGAGTGGCTGCTCATGAAACTCTTTGAGGATGAAAATATATGCTGAATAATAGTTCCCTGAGCATGATGTAACAGCCCGGTCTCACTGCTGACTATTCATATTCATTTGCACAGCATTACCATTCAGACTGTTCATACACTATATACAAAGTTGTATATAAAATGAATGCTGCAGCTGTAGTTGTCAATGCACATATAACCGTACACTGCATAACTGTTTCACACTGTAAGATCTTAACTGAGTTTCTAAAATCTCTGTGAAGAAAGCAAAAGGAATAAATGAAACTTTCTAGGGGAAAGTATGTTAGGAGGGATCTGACTTACAGACTGGTAGGCATATGTTATCATGACAAAGTCAGAGATGAGGAAAACTTCCCTAGTAAGGTTTTCAGGGTTAAAATTTGTTTAACTGACATCTTTAGCTAAATGAACTGACTTCAAATGTGCCTTAGAGATATTCAGATTTTTTTTCTAGTCTTCTGCCTAATTATGAGGCAGAATTATTTTTTCTTCAAAATCTCAATCCACTGAGAAGTCCAACTGCTTCTTCTAAGCCAGTTTCCAGTGGTGACTGTGAGCTGATACTTAGGGGAGCCTGAGAACAGGGCAGGTATCTGCAGTACACTTCCCCCAGCACCCTTAGCCTCTGACCATTTTCAGCCGAGGAGGCTTCTTGAGTAGACTTCATAGTCTTTAATGGACCTCTCTTCAAGTTCTTGTCTCTCCCCTGCAGTTCAAGTAAACTTCTTACATCTGTCACCACACTGTAGAGAACATCTTTTTCACTCAATTAGCAGAGTCCCAGTGACAATACATCTACAGCTACAATGCTTTTTCTCGTAAGTCTTACATGAGCAAAGAGCTTTAAAGAGAGTAAAAAGGAAAAAAAAAGAGCAGGAGAGGAATTCACCAGTAAGTCATTTTATCTGTGCATTTTCCCGTATTTTTTCTGTTAAAGTAAAAAGCCTACACAGAGTGAGAGCATGCAATGCTTAGCCCTGTGACTGTCTGAAGAATCCTTTTTGTAAAATAATTTGCTTTCTTCCTGCTGCCTGCCTTTTAAGAGAAATGTATACTGTACAAAATTGTTTTATTTGTCTTGACACATCACTAATCTCACATTTTATGACATTCAAACTTCAATGTAAAAATGGAGTTTGGCAAGTAATTCATGAACTAGGATGCATTTTTTTCACTAATCCTAAGTTGAGTGAATGGAAGTTACATAGCTGTGCAGAAGAATTAAAAAATAAATTATTTCATAATCAATTAGAGAAAAATTGGACTGGATTTACCGGTTATTTGCTGTATTACTCTCGCATACCAACTTCAGTGACAGAGGCACCATCTCCAGTGTTCTATCGTCCCAAAGTGCAAACAAACATGTACGCTGATCAAGGCTTCTATCCATACTTTTCTTTCTGCTAATGCACTGAGTTATTAGTGCAGTACTAATGAAATCCATTTATAGGCCATGCTGTCCAAACAGTTGCCTGAGCTTTTCACATTCTATTCAGCTACATATCTATGAGATAAACTGCATGTTAATCAGTGATACCTGCCATCTGCATGGCAAACAGCAGAGAGATTCTAGATTGAAACTAGCCACAGAGTTTAGCCAAACCATAAGGGTTGTGAGACTTTCACCTTCCTTGTCTCAATGGAAAGGAAAATAAGAGAATAAGGAAAGTGAAGATAAAGGGATGCCTGAAGAGCAATAGGTATCTAGAAAGGATTATTCACTGTGTGATTATTTTTAATATTTTTTTTCAGGAGAATCTTATACATAAAACAGTGTAAAAATCTCCCCAGCAAAATCTTTCACCAAGATAAATCACTTAATTTGACTTCTCGCAATCACATATTAGTTTAATCGTCATGCATATTGCAAGATAGGCTTTTCAGTTCTTTCTTAGACAGTTCTGTTGTTCCATGGCGAGATGAGAACTTCCCCAGGTTCTGAATCCATGCCTCTAAAAGTTACGTGAAATCCATGCTGGTTCAACCCTGTATGCTTAATTTAAGTGATTCCTCCTGACTCTATAGGGAATTTAGAAATGATTCAGGTTGCTCTCTGAGACTCATGTTACAGTGTACTCATGCTCTTCTGAGGCTGGTAACTTTAATGGAGCTGTGTGAGAGCAATGATATTTATCTTCAATGCCTAATGATTAACAAAAATGCTCAGAAAGCAGGATGACTTAAGTGGTGAGTCTGTGCTCCCCCAGTCTAAAGAGGATTGAGCCCTTTAAAATACTTGATTTCATGGCATTCCATGGTCCTCTCTCCTGTCAAAGCTGAACACCATGCTGCTGGGAGCAAAGGCCAGAGGAAAGCAGTCAAGAAAGACCTGGCTTTAGCCTCATCCTTATGGAACTTGCCTGCAGGAAAAAGCCTTACTTTCAGCCTTGGTTTAGTTTTCACCCAGCAACAGTCCTCTGTAATGTTCAGACTCTTCTTGGGGAATGCAGAACCCCAGTGGCAGGAGGCAGGAGATTCCTCTCCCCAGTTGGCAAGGAAATGACTTCCCCTTCCCATGATCTTGTGAGTTTTGATGTATTTCTCAAATGAAGAGACCAGCATTCAGGCCACTCCCTTTTCCATGATCCTCTCCAGCATCCTTATAAAGAGGTGTGGGGGAAAAGAAAAGACCACCAGTAGTTCAGGAGAATTTAGCTGTTAGTTTTGAGCACAACTAACTTTCCAGGTTCCTGTCAGAACTTAAATGCTGCCTATCTGCATGAAAGATCAGGCAGTAAAGCCTCACATGGGAAAAAAATATTCATCTTCCAGGAACAGGTCTTTGAGTGTCTAAGAGCTTTCATGTTAAGTAATGAGGCACACAACAAAGTTAGGAGGCTCCTCCAGAGGTAGGTAAGTGATGGTGGAAAGCAGCTGGATTTAGCAAGGTTGAACCCCTTTCTATCAGGACTTTTGTTAGATTTCCTAACACATCTCCCTTTTATTCCTAACCAGGAGCTGAACCAGTTTATCTTACTGTCTTTGCAAACTACATGAATTTTTATGTTAGAAAACCTGAATGCTTTGATGCATTTTCCTCTTTGAGATACTTAAATATATCTGTTTTTCAAAAAGTGTCCCTAAATGAAGACATGAATCTGCTGCAGGTATTAGTTATCCATAAGGGATGGAATTACAATAATATCATAAAGAATGATTATGGAATTGATTTAAGCTAGATACATTTTCTTGTAAAAATCTACAACCTTGCTACTATATCAAATATTCATGAAGATCCATCCAAACTGTTTTAATGGATTGGTGTTGCAGATCTCACTAAAGCATCTAGAAATCCACTGCAAATTACAGAGCAGATACTGCAGGGAGGAATACCATACAGCAGGTAATTATGGGAAACACATTTTAAAAGCTACAGATTAAAGAAAATTGCTGTTTTCAGTTTAGCAGAGACAACCAACCAAAACAGTTGAGTTAGCAGAGAACTCAGCTGACATCCAAAACGCTACCTGTAAAGAGAAAAAAATTCAAAACTGTCAAGGATTCAAAGAAGGATTGGGAATTTTCAGCCTATTTAACTAAGAACAGATATATAGTAGCTCCTGCCCATTTGGCAGCATGTCTTTCCAACACTGGTACGCACAAAAGGTCCTGTTATTTTCAGTATGTCTAATCAAACTGTGTAAAGTACTGCAGGTTGAAAATGTCTTAAGAATCGGAGCCTTTGAAGTCATCTGTTTGACTGATAGGTAGTACTCAAGTGCTCATTATTGTTTTTCTTAAATCCTGTTCTAGCTTCACACATGCATTAAGTATGTACTTTATTTTAAAGTGATGCCAAGTTTAACTTAATCACTGGGTAACCAGTCCTGCTAAACTAACATTAGAAACTATGAACTAAGCCTGCTGATAGACATGAAAATAAAGAGCTCAAAAGTAATAAATTGGGCATTAACTTAAACACATATTTTAATTCTGTAACCTATTGCCAGAATATTGAGGCTCATATTTATACATTTACTCTTCTGAAGCATCCACTTACTTTTAGTTTCTCTACACGAGAAAACTTAGACCAGTTCAGCTCTGATTCTCCTGTTGCAATTCAAAACCACATTTCAGTGTTAGGCACAGGACCAAGGCTATGCTCACTGTGAGCAGTCTTTCAATTAGCTTCTCTGCTTCTGAAAGCAGCTGTTATTTAGGTGAGCTTAGCAAACTGATATGCTAAGATGATCTTAGTGATTATTCTGTGAGCTGACATTTGGCTGACAATAAACAAGACTTGAGTAACAATTTCGCAATGACTGAAATTAAAACCATACCTGAAGAATATATTCAATGCATATTTCTGTTACTTTTGTATTTTCTGTTTCCATTGTCATGAGATTTTCAACACCGTTAATATCTTTGGATACGTTCTGTGCACGCAGTGCTTGAAGGTCAGCTACTCTGAAATCAATCATTTTGAACATCTTTGCTAAATTTGATTCAGCAGGTTCAAGCACCCTTGTCAGAATTTTCTTGAAAAAAATAATCAGTAAACTTTATATTGAAGGAGGGTTTTGTGCTTCCTGAACATTCTCTGTTTGTTTTTCAGCTTGTTTTTTGAGTCTCTATTCAGAAGAGTGATATGAGGGAAAGGCTGTAACCTGAGAAGGAAAGGTCCAGATGGCAAGAGGGAATAAATAATTTTTTCCCCCTTTCCCCAAAGTAGGATGATGTTCATATAAATCACACCGAAGTAGGGAGATGTGTGAATGCTTTTTTTCATTAGAGGTGAAATATTCAAATCAAAGTTATCATCCACAAGTTTTATGGGACAGTAGGTGAGGAATTCAGATCAAATAACAAGAAAAATGAATTGAGGCGAAACTCACGAATTAAGGAATTAAGGAGGAATTAAGACTTCTCATCTTCACTCAGTTCAGGTTAGCCATGTGTTTGGCTGTGAAGTCGTACAGTCAGCCACAGTTTGCATTCTTGAAATACAGTTTTCTCCTTTTTAGTCACATATATTTGAACTTACATCATTTTAGTGCTTTAGAATTGGAGGGGACTTCACCTCAACTTTCTTAGCATCCCATTCCTCAGAGTTCACTGCCACTACCAGAAAGCATAGTCTCTGTGGGAGCTGAGCCTCTGGGGCTGCCAGAGTTTTCTCTTTCTTCTTTAACCTTTTTTTTTTAGCCTCTTGTAACTCTCTGGCACTAGTTCCTTTAACACTTTTAACTCTCAGAAGTAAGTATTTCTGCTGTAAGAAAGAGGGCTCTTACTCTTATTGCCTTTGAGCAATAACTACAGCTCGCACTGCCCTTCTCCCTGGTGCTTGTTGGCATGTTTGTGAGTAGGTTTCTGCTGTAGGTTAAATCAGTTTAAAGGTGGGATTCAATTTGAGATTAAGATAGGCAAATTTTTTAAATGTCTACATTCATGTTCAGTTGGCTAACCATAAATATCTAGTGCCATGCATGTCCCTAAGCTAACCCATCTGCCCTCTAGCTACCAATCTGGAAGGGCATGGGGCTCCCTTAGATGTTGCAACAGACATGCAAGCTCCATGAAGATAACTTAGATATCCTAGGGCATCTGAGATACTAGCTGGTACCCATTGAATTTTTGCCTAGGTCTCTTATGACTGCAACAGAGGTTTGACACCCTGTAAGGTGCTCACCTTTAAATTCCAGCGCTGGAGACAAGTACATTTAGGAGTCTGAATTGAAACCTATCCTATGTTGCTATGTGGTCATGGCACTGACTTAGATTAAAAATAACCAGGGTTTTCTTGAGGGGGACACACAACATAGAAGTATGGGGTTTTGTTTCATAGTTTGGATTGTTTGTTTCTACTTTAGTTCTAATAAGATTGATTCTGTCATCCTGTTTACTCACACAGCCACACATGGTGAGGGGTGCTAGAAGACAGGTATCATGGCTGACCCATGCTGTCTTGAAGCCCTCTTGGAATGTCAGCCTAATTGAAGTTTCATGATGTTATTTCGGATCCAAAGCCCTCATATCTGAGGAGGGGATGATTACTCTTCTTAGCTTTGCTGTGTTGTCTATTACTGGAAAAAAATCACAAACTGCAAGTTAACTCACATGTTTCTATTGTATACGTATATATAAAAAAAAAATTAGTGAAGGGGAGTTTAACCACATTCCCTTCAGTGCTTGCTAAAACTTGATCCTGTCTGCGAAGTGAAATGTAAGACTAGATTGAAACAAAATGATAACCTGAAGGTCTGCGCTCGTCACAACAGATGAATAAAATGCAAAAACTTTGCCAGTAGCAAGAGGGCAAAACTTTATTTTTCAGACTGATTCACTTTTAATAATATAGCATTATTCATAATGCTGTAAAGGTTATGCATTAAAGCTAGTTTTGCATTTAGCACTCCTTAAACATACCTTTTAAGGGTATGATATGAAATAAAAAATCAGGCTTGTTGCTTTCTTCCAACACCTAAATGTTTTTAATTAAGTAATAATTGTAATAAGCCATTAGTAGCTGGCAAATAATCGGTTTGGAAAGACCTCACTCTGTGCATTGTCTAACGCATTGTCTAATTGCTCCAGTTCCAAAGCTATAGACCAGCTTCAAAGAAGTATTCTGATTTTGCTGTGCTGACAGGTATCTGGCTCTTTGGCCGGTGATTAATAGTCCAGACTGAATTTCAGATGCAATGAATGGAGGACTAGTGGCATAGAAGTCAAGATTTATCTGATGCCAAGTAGGTGGATGTCATAGGAAAACCCAAAGAGAAACTTATGTTTGAAGTTCTGCCTCTCTTCAATATCTATTAGTGACTGCAGTTGTTGTATGATCTCTCTGTTGTCCCACTCAGCACAGTTAAGTGTTTCCTTCTCACCTGCTGTAAAACTTTCCATGCCTTGCAAATATTCTAGTGGTCACAGCAGCCCTGCGTAGGAAGAGACTTGTCTTTCAGGCCTGGCACAGGCACTTGAAGAGACTCAGACCCAGAGATCAAACATCCCAGGCAAGTTTGCTAACCACCAGGTTGTGGGCAAGGCTGATGTTTCCCATGCTGAGCACAGGATATGGTAAACGGGAATGCAAGCCCTGTGAGTGTATTGGGTTTGCTTGGGGAAGCAATTTGATGACTGGGGCACTCCTATATCTTATCACTGGGTATGCACAGTAGCAAAATCTTATGTGAAAACAGAAAAATTCAAAGCACTGAACTGTGTTTACGCAGAAATATAGTTTGTAATTTGAGCAGTATTTGCACCTTACAAGCTTTTTTTCTGCTCTTACTCTTCCCTTATAAATTACGTTAATAATCTTGAGTGCAGAAGTATTATACTGCCAGGCAGAAGTTGTAGAGGAACAATAAAGATGCTTTGATCTTTTTTTTTTCACATGTAAACAAGCTATAAATGAACCAAGAGCAGTCCCTTTACTGATAAAAGCTGACTAATTCCGTAAGTTGTTATCATTGGTCTTACTTCAGAGACAATTGTCTAATACAAGAAAGATAAAGTCTGAATGCTAAGTACCTCTATCATTAAGTTCTTAAGGCAAATATTTTCAACTACACTGTGTAGCTTTTACATATCATCTAAAGTGTGCTAGGTGCTGTACTGATAAGGTGCATAGCTCCTACTCTGAAGTAACTATATGGTTTGATTATTCATGACAGATCAAGCCAAAAATCAGAAGAATGGGAAGAATAAAGGGAAGAAAGCCCAAAATATACTATGTCAATATGTTTCTTTTTCTTTCCCTTCCGGAGTCTTACTAGTTCAGACATTGCACGTACCTGTGTGTGTATTTAGTTTTAAAAAAAAAAAAAGTACATATAAATAAGATGATAAAACACAAAGAAGAAAAATATTAGGACAAGAGGGTGTGTGTCTGCACAGGGTACAGCAGTAGGGAAAAGGAAAGGCAAAATGAGAAGAGGGAGCAATGAACAGAAGAAGGAACTGATGCCAGCATATAACTCTGACAGTACAAAAGATGTGGCAGTAAGGGAATGATGGGAAGAGATCAGTTACAAGAAAGTCTGTTATGCAAAGTCATACCAATACTGGAGCCTAAAGAGATCCCAGAGGTGATTGTTAGTAGCTAAACTCAGAACAAACTGTACCCTAAGAACATGACCAATATAGCATATGTGGAAGGTCAAAGTAATAAGACAGAAATGACATTGTTAGAGCCTGGGAGGGACCAAGCTGGGAAATCTCTTGCTGAAAGTGTTTTGTTCCCAAGTTAGTAAATGAAACAGGAGTTGAGAGTTTGCATTGCAAAGCTGAATGGGAGCTGTAGAGTATGGAGTCTCTTTTCAGCACTGGCTAATTGGAGCAGAATAGGACCAGACTGACATTTTGGAAGTTTATCCTAACACTGTAAACCCCCTAGAGAACTGGAGGCAACAGGTGCCAGTGCTAGGGCATGGCTTCTTAATAATAGCATAGGTCCTGATGGACCTTGCATTTGCTCCCGGTGTCATTGCTCCTCTGGTTCAGTGCATATTCTCTAAGTCTTCCTCATCATATTAGAGAAGGATTTACGTTTTTCAACAGTTACTTCTAAATTCCTGATGTCAGATTTTTCAGCTAAATATTTATTACTTGACATACTGTACCTAACAGTACCCCTTTTGAGGCAAATATTTAACATACTCTAGACCTTAGAAATATGCTCTTAGACTCCCCACAGTAGTTATTGCAGCTTCTTATTAAATATCAAGCACAGCTGCCACATGCCATGATTGATACACTTCCCACGTGCACGTAAAATGGCCATCTCTTCATTTTGTTGCTGCACTTTTCTTACACAACCAAACTACTTTTGCAATGGAGTTAGCCAGTTAGCATGAAAATACCTGTCTTGTCAGAACAATTCAGCACATGAAGTTCAAATAACCAATTAATCACTGCATCTGCCTCAAACTCCCCTTCGAGGCTTGCACTGCCTGGCCCAATTGCCCTTTAAGAGTTTCTCTCTATCCGTAGGCACATAAGACTTCATTTGATCTGAATCTAATTAGGTGCAGAAGAATGTGAAAAGCAAGTCATTAAGACAATGGAACACAATTCCCAACGCTGAATTTTACAACAGCACCCATGGCAGAATTATCCTAGGAATTTCAGAGAGCAGGAAAACCCCCCAAGCTGTGTTACAGAGATTGTCATTTCATAACTCCAGCAAATAAGTGGGACTTTCCATTGTCTTGCTACCTGGTTGTAGAAAGCTGTTTGACATTTGAAATCCTGAACAAGTGGACTTCAGGCTGCAGTCTGAAACAAAAATGGAATAGGTATATATTGTGGTTTTGGGACAGCTGTCCCAATTCTGGCCTAGTATTTCAAGGAAAGAAATAAGGGGCATATAAACCACAGCCTGGTGTTTGCCAGAGGCCACTTTTGTAGATGCAAACAGCTTCCATTTGGATCAACATCTGGTCTGCCCCTGAAAACATGACAGACTGCTTACTCACAAGAGTGTAGTATGTCTGACTGCCATGGCTGCTGACACATTTCATCTGACTGTCTCTTTTATTTTAAAAATAATAATATGAATGCTAAGGCAGCGTTTACATGATTCCAGATACTCCCCTTACTCCAGAAGTAAGAGGTACATACACCTAAACTGATAAGTACCTTGGCTAGACTCACTTCTAGCTGCAAGTCTCTTTTTGCCGGAGTGGTGCCTGTAAAGTGAAAAATGCTTCTCTGTAAGAACTACTTCACAGTTTCAGACTGACTACCAAGATTTTAATCCATTCTAGGTTTTCTAAAAAACCTTTATGCATTACCTTTTCAAACTTATGTATGTTCTTTTAATTCTAGTGCTACTCTCCTCCTATCAGTTACTGAGAGGGGACAAGTTGTCTGATTTGATAAGACTTTAGCAGAACTCATACAACTAAAATCCCATGCAACCTTTCAAAACGTCACAGATTTGAGAGTGACAAAGCACGCCAATCAGTAAACAGTCATGCTGACAATAATTTTATTTTTCAGTTCATGAAATTATGCCTCTCAGCATTTGGGACAAAATATACATTGAAAGTCAATCAAATCCAGAGTGACACAGCATAACATTAAAAAAATCAAACATCAGGTTTTAACATCTTTGTCTAAAATGCTACTCTTCATCATCACCCTCCTTCATCAGAAGCCAAATGGCAGATGTTTCAGCATGATCTGGAAATTAAGAGCTCTGGGACACTTATCAAGGGTTAAGGCAAGTTCTAGTCAAATGCCCTTCCTTGAGACTACCACACCAGCAAGACTTCAAAGTTTAAACTGATGTGGGGTTCAATTAGGACTACCAGATGAACTCAGTAGTTGTAATGGAGACTAAAAAGGTGTTTGTGTGCGGGAAGGAGGGGCGAGGCAGTTCTAGGCTTTTGATCCAATTTCATGTGAGAATTCTGTACCACTACTTGGGTTCACATAATAGTCCTTCTTTAAGAGCTAACTTTCTATCACTGATGCCAAAATGAACTTCACCGTTAACCTCAGAGAGAGTAGCAACAAGTTCTAACACCACCAAAGACAAAGGTATGCATGACTCCACAGGCTACAGCTGACCCATGGACTACAAATGACCTAGGAGCCATGGCACCCTGTGCAGTACAGTGCATTGCATGTCTTTGGAGATATGCTGAGGAAAAAGCTGGCAGCTGCTTTCTGCATTTTGAACAAGTTGAAATTTGTAACCAGTCTTCAAATGCAGATCATAGTCCAATGCAGTCATCGAGTGGGGAAAACACAGACTGGCACATACGCCTTTGTTGCCCTGTGTATATAAAGCATAAGAGACATTCAGTGGCTACTTTCATACTGTCTCTGTCTACTGGACTAGAGTTCAAGCTGGATATACCCATTCTGCCCAGAAGGGCAATACCAGTGTGTGAAACAGATCTAGTTTGGACATGAATTTGGCTTGCCTGGAAAGCCAGTTGTCTCATTCCAGACATGAGTCAGAGTATGAACTGGTGTGTGGGCTCTATGCTGGGGAATCTGCACTCATGTGAGAGCTCAGCCGGTGAACTAAGATGACAGCAGTTAGCTCTACCTGAGTTGAGTCTTTTACATTCATTATCGTTCCTGATCCCTTTGGATATGTCTTTAGCCCTATTCACAAAGTCCTTCACTTGGGTGATATCCATGAGATTTGAAAAGAATTGTATAACTCTCAAATTCATAAGCCACATTTACGAAAGGTGATTTTAGGCTCAGTTATTTCACACTGCTGAAGCTATTTTTACAAGTATGTCTTGAAAACACAGTTTGCAGAGTACAGCAATATTCCATATAGATACAAGAATAGAAAAAAACCCACGTGCAGTCAGGCTTGGGCATGCAAAACCTCTGCAATTATTAGATAGAAAACTAGCAATTAGTTATATTATTAGAAAACTAATAATATTCCACAACTTTCCAATATATAAAACCAATCACTTGCTATGGTGAAACATGCAATTTATTTCTAGACATGAGAGTGACCTAGTTCTGCTATCCTGATGCTGTGTGCATCAGAGTCAACTTCTGTTTCAGAAATCTCATCATTCAGTGCAGGAAGATTTTATGCTGAGTACACTGGTGAAAGCCCTAGCCTATTCCTTTCACCTATGCTCAGTTACACAGACTGAACTTGTTCACTTATGAGAGAGTATGAAGTCAGTTGTACAGTGGCAAACAAGAAATAAGTGACCTCACTGTTTCAGTCCTCATATAAACACTGCACTGCACTGTTCAGATTAGAAAGAGATGAGCTCTTTTCACCTGGATTTACACTGCTGAGGGAAACAGAACAGCTATGGAATATAGAAGATCAAGTGTAATGATGCTCTAAGGCACTGGAGAGTAAAGTCTGTGACATATTGCACACATCTTTTGCCCTATGGCAGGGTTCAACTTCTCACTGCAAATTTGGCCCTTATCTTGTGAAGATGATGCATGTCCTTATTGGATCAAGACCTTTGTAACAGTCATTGTTAGCTGAAAAAAAGATGGACATTTGATTTTCATGTATTTGCTTTTTTTTTTGCTTCCCCTCCTCTCCCCCTCCCCCCCGATTTGGCTTTTGTATATTTAATTTTTTTCAGCTAGTCTGAGGGTTTATGAGGGACTGCCCTAGGGAAATCTGGCCTTTCAGAGGGATCAGAGAAACCTGTGGGAGATGACTCCAGCTTGGGCCCCAGCTGGGCCCATGTAGGTACACCAGCAGAGCCCTCTCGTGGAGATGCAATGTGGAGCAGCAGCAGTTTTTTTTCTAACTGTGCAGCTTGCATAGTTTTCTTCAAAGAGCTAAACAAAGTGAAAAAAATCCCCACTCTTCATTTAACAGGTCTACACATGGTATTTGGTAGCATAACCAAATTGCTTAGGGAGGATGCTATCTTAGCCAACACTTGCTATCCTGGCAAAAGCTCGTATGGCATTTGGTGTAAGATCCGCCAGTTACACTGATAGAAGACTCAGCTGTACTAAATATTGCCATCATAGGGAGTGTGAACAAATCATATCCTCTGTTTCACATACTTATGCCAGCAAAACTGCTTATGTAGGTGGAAACAGGCTGATGGAGGAGTGCTTTCACTGGCAAGCTTAACATTACTAAGTATGATGGTGTTTCTGTCTCAATAAGGGGAAACATCTTTCTCCAGGCACTGCCTGTGCTTCCCTTGGGGGGATCAGTCAGAAAAAGCTCTGATATATAGATGTTTTCTCTGGACAGCAGCGAACAAAAACTAAGGGCCTTAATTGTTCAGGCTGTGACAGTGGAGTCTTAGGGTAAGTCTGTATGATCAGCATTAAGTCGTGAAGCTATTTGCTAGCCAGTTTCTCCAGCAGCCTTTGTATGCTCTGGATCAATAGAGTAGAACTACTTCTACTATGAAGAAACAGCCATGATGTTGGGAGGACAGCTATGAAAGTGAATAATTTTTTTTGCACAATAGTTTCTGCCATACAGCAGGCAGTCCTGAAGTGTAGACTTGGTCCTAGATTGTAATCTTCTGGGTGTATTTTTACTTGCTGCCTCTCAAGGAAGAATAGCACTAATTAAATTATTGACATTTGTAATCACTCTGTGATTACATTTTAATACCACTTACTTTGTTCTTCATCTCACTTGGTTTAATTATCAGTTCAAGGATTTGCTGAAAAGTCAATAGGTACTTTCATCAGGACACCTCTGGTCCTTGCTAGGACTATTCTCCTCAGCAATCCTGCGGAAATTACCACAGCCTGCTCTCTGAACACTGCTGGCTATTTTCTGCAGGTTCATCTGTATTATTTTAAACATTTAGTCCTCATGAGTCTGGGAAACCCCAAAGAAGCACAAGTAAATAACTTGTTGATAGAAGGGAAATGTGCTGCAGACAAGTTAACTCATGTCTTCTGCCCCTTCATTTGCTGCCATCTTTCAGTAGGACTTACTCTTGAATGACTCCTCCACTAACCTATAAATCTGCCTGACATCTTGTACTTTCACCTCCTCTTTCTTAACATCAGTTTCTGATCTCCCTTTCCACAGCTTGTGGCAGGGCAATTCACTACCACGGCACTGGCAGAAAAGAAGCCTAAGGAGACCATATGGCAGCTAAGCCTCCTCAGTCACTAGGGAAAGTGATCCCATTAAAGCTATATTTAGCTGGCACTAGTCCAGCCTTGTGAGCTGTGACAGCAACATTTCTGTGGCTGTCAAGACAGCAGAATCAGATGTGGGGCTTTCAGCATGTCTGTAGCCTGTACCTTATAGCATGCTAGCTTTGGGAGATCAGAAGTCTACCGGGGAAAACGAAAACAGGAAGAAACTGATGCAGCTGAGGTTGTAATATGAAAACAAAGAGAAAGCTAAGCAAGGAATAATAGAAAATGTGAGCAACTTCCAAATAGCCTCAGTGATATCTAATGTTTGTATCTTGATACAGGGTGCTGAAGAGAATCTTTGGACCTTGTGCCTTTCACCGCTACCTGTTTTCTTGGCTCCTACATAGCCAGTTTCAGATCAGCATTGATTATACAGGATAGGGGATCTTAAGAGAGCTAATACTTAGAAGGTATTAAGACTGCAGGCAAAAATACTCATAATTCTGTGTGAGTCTACTTGCAATGTTCAGTTCCTCAGAAGAACGGAGGCCAGAACCCATAGCACGTATTAGAAGGGAAGAACAAATTCAGCTTTAACTCTAATATGCCCTGGAGGTTCTACCTCATGCTGTGCATACTGAATTATCCATGCTTGTGTTGTTTACCACTTCTCTAACGTTCCTGCTCCTGAAAGCACCTAACATGAACGCTGCTGTCTATCACTTTCTTATTCAGTAGAGTTCTGTGGATAAGAGCAGTGTCTGCCAAAGTGTTTCTGTCAGCCATTTCTCTCTTTACTAATGTTCTGCCTATTTGACTAAGCTTTCTAGGTTTTTTGAGTCCATGGGCAAATATAGTACAAGACTGACTCAGAGTGACCTGGGTAGTAAACCTAAAGGACACCCTCCTTTGAGTGACCTGACTCTGAGTCTGAAATCTTTTCTGAAGAGCTGCTTAAACTACAAAGCAACAAAAGTATAGGAGGGAAAAAGGGTGCTAAGAAGTGATGCCTTTGTGAGACTTTCAGGGTTGCCAGCTATATAGGCATCTAGAATTCCTCAAGTAAAATAGGGGGCTGTGGGAGCAATCTTCAGCTCCCCTTGGCAGAAGGCAGCAGATTCCAAGTTGGTCTGAGGTAATTTGCCGATGAATGCCCTCATTCAGACCCTTAGATGATACAGATTTAGATAGTCTTTTCCAGAGGTAGGGAAGTTTATTCACACTTCTGAAGTCTTCGTAATCCTACAAACTCTAACTCTGTCCTGTCCCCACCTCACTGTAGAAAGAAGACTGCATCTCGGAGGAGGCTTGTGAGGGGTACGGCTGCAGGTCCTGTCTTAAGGGTGATCTTAGGGAAATTTTGGTCTCTTCACAGAAGAGCAACATTCCTCTACCATCAGAGGAAAGAACAAGTGCACGAGGGAAAAGCTGACACAGATTTTTACTCTGAAATTACCAGTAACATGTTTGTCTCTAGAACTGATGAGAGGTGCTTAACAGAGTAAAACACACCTACTGAAAGCCTGTGAAAGATCCACGCCTTTCTAGATCATCAGCTAATGACTATGGGATATCAGAGTATCTCAAATAAATTGCTTTTGATTTTGATTGGGGTGGGCATCTGAACCAAACCCATGGATTTTGTTGTCTTTCTGCTCCCAGGGCAGAGAGGATGTGGGGGTCCCTCACATGAGCTAGTTTCATTTGCTTCTTTTATGTCATATAAGGCCTACTTAGACCATGGATTCAGAAGGGCAGCAGTGAGCGTTTTATGCCCATCACTTCTCCCTGCAAGCAAGGGCCTAGTGACCCTCATACTAGAATCTGAAGCCAAGGCAAAGAAGAGTGCATACAAAATTATTTGCTTGAGTTAGAGATCTCTGGAAAAAAATTAAGACTCTTTTAGATATTACAGCTGCACACAGGGTAGAGACTAAACACATTTTCAATGTGATTTGTAAGTCAAGGTAACAAATAGTAAAAGAAAATATAAACAAAAAAAAAAGGCATGAAAAGTTCCATAACGAAAACCACACATTATTGTGATACAATCATTTTAGCCACATGGATATCCCAGCCTCAGTTCTGCATGCATAAGGAGACAGAGTTGAAGAGAAATAAAGAACTGGAGGGAGCATATGGGGATGTCACTGGTAGTGAGGACAGAACACTGAGGTGACACTTTCACAGCAGTCATGGGACATCAGAAGGAGGAGGAATGAAAGAAACCACCTCAGATACATCTTGATTGGCAGATGAGTGCAATGTTAATCTGACAACTGCTTTGCAAGTCTTGTTCAGGCTGTTTCAGGCTCCTTCTGGCTCTTCAGGCCTTGTAAATATATGCAGCCTGATTCTGCACATCCTGTACACTGCAGGAGTACTATCAGTACAATGCAGGAGTTAATATCAGATGTTCCCTGAAAGTGCTGTATTCACTTCTTTTTATTGTTAACATAAAACAGGCTCACATGCCAGTCAATAATGGTTGATGCTTATAAACAAAAAAATAAGGAATGACTGTCTTGCTTAATACAAAAAGTCTCAAAATGGATGAATTTTTGGGCCTAGAGGTAAAATTTCTTTACAAGAAGGTCACATAGGAAAGGTTGTTATTATCTCTACTTGTTATTATACTCTACTACCTAGGAACACAGTCCAAAGTACCATCTAGTCTTTTATATTAAGTCCATCTAATTATTTTTTTTCCTGAAGGACAATTAACATTTTAGAGCATAAAGTGCACCTCTTGCCTTAAGCATGACATTAAGCTCATGTGTAGTCACAGATGACTCATTTAATTATGATGGTGATTGCTATAATTTTTATAATATACCATGTTTAAAGCTCTAATTGCTGAAGAACTATAGTTTAATGAATGGTCCAATTTCACTATAGGCAGCACTCTTAACAATGCCTGTAATTCACACTACTGCTTTTGATTACATGATCCTTTCTTCAATTGCCAAATCTGAAGTCTTTAAGCATATGTCCAGTCCTGATGGCTACCTAAAGTGATTACTTTTAATTTCAGTTTGAGGGCTCCAGTTATTTCCAAAAGTGAGTGCAGAAAATTGCAATGTGTCATTTTTACCTGAAAATCTTCTGCATCTCAGGGCTTTGGCACAAGAAATTAAAGCTGGATGCTCACTCATTCTTGTGAATGTGCCCATGAAGTCCCAGTGAAAATCTGCCTAGAGGTACACATAACCTTGAGAGCTGGCAAGCAGGATAGAGTTTCCCAACATATACATAATCAATGTGGGCTGATTTTTTATACTAGCAAAAGTTGACAGCCAGGTTTATTGTCTACACAATACGATAACAACATAGATAAGGATAAAGTTGAAGTGTTAACTGAGAGGAAGAGGCAGGTAAGCGATTCCAAAAAGCCATCTTCTCATTCTGTATCCATGAGCAGTGCTAAGACACTGTAGGGCTAAGGGCTAAGGTATGTTTCCTTACCTCAGAAACTGCAAATACAACAGAAACAATTGCTGAATGGTACTTTATATCAAAAGCAGATTGTGAGTGAAAGTCTAACCTTGGTCTCTCTGAACCTTAACTCCAACCTTAAACGTAGTAAAGGCCCTAGTCTTGCTCTAAGCCTTAGCCCCAAATAGGTGTCTATGGCCTAGTTTGTGCTTTGATCACCATAGTTTGTCAGTTTTCTAAAATTTATCTCCCACCTAACTCTAACCAGGGAGTGCACTGGGCCTTAGCCCAAGATAAAGACTCAGAGTCCAGTTCAAAAAGTACGAATTTGGGGGATGGAGGGGTATGTGAGTTTACTTCTGTGCATTTCATATTATTAAATCTGATGGCTTTATCTTTTTGTTCTGTCATTAAGGTTATCTCTTTATGTGTGCACAGAATTCTGATTTCTCTCTGTACGGTTCTTCCAAGTTTATGTCAGCAAATTGCATTAACAAAGTGCTATTTTTTGTGCCCAGATTATTAATGAAAATGTTGAAAACTCGCTGCCAATGATGGTCTTTATAAGCCTCTCTTACTAACCCCTCTACAACTCAGCAATTCTTTCTTCAGCACAACTCACAGTATTCCATTAGATAAGTTCCTACTCACCTTAATCAAATAGTAATCTTAAGGTCATTAACCCCTTTGAGTTTTGTTTTCTTCTTGATTATGACTGTTTCCGTGTTCATATCCTCATCTCCAATGACTAGATTGTCTTTTTTCCCTAGGAAGAGAGGAAAACAAGTTGGAACATGGTAAATTGTGATTCACTGCAACAATTTTGTTATTTATTAAACACGAGGTTGGTTTAAAGCTGGTTGCCCAGAGATGTTGTGGAATCTCCATCCTTGGAGATGCTCAAGAAGCAATGGGACATGGCCTTGAGCAATCTGCTCTGATTAGATCTGCTTTGAGTTGGGGGGGCAGGCAGTGGATGATAGACTAGATGACCTCTGGAAGTCCATTTCAAATGTAATTATTCCATGATTCTATTTTTAACATCATGACCCTTACTGAAATCAGAGGCTATTGCCTCTCTAGATGATCACAGTTGTACTTTTCTTGTTCTCTTTTATTTAAATGATTTAAGTGCTTGCAATGTATTTTAAGAGTATATTTTTATTTTTAAATAATGTGGAAGCACAAATA
This sequence comes from Podargus strigoides, assembly GCA_028020825.1. Lineage (NCBI taxonomy): Eukaryota > Metazoa > Chordata > Aves > Caprimulgiformes > Podargidae > Podargus > Podargus strigoides. The sequence continues at coordinate 145,728,478 of CM051663.1, read as the reverse complement.
CAAATACAGTTATGCTGGTATTGTGTGTGCATAAAACAGTACTGTCTTACTAATGAAGTAACATTAAAAGATTGATTCAGGGGGCCAGAACTTGAACCATCAAAATGAGAAACTATGAGTGATTTCACAGCTCCAGGGAGAATTCTCCTCAAGTGTCATGACAAATTACAAATACTTACTAGCAGTTTCACTTTCTACTCGTATGAAGTCTCCTCTGACGTTGCTCTTCAGCTTGACTTCCTAGAATGTTCTTTCAACACCCATCTTCCATTCAAAATCTTGCCATCCTTTCAAAATCCCTCTAAAACACTATTTGATGTCACAGAAAGATATTAGATAGTCTCAGAAAGGACCTCAGATACAGACACATATTTAAGGCCCCTGCAGAAACATAAACCATGTCATTTTTCTTATCATCTGTTTTGTTCCTGAATATATTTTTGCCCCATTAATCTGAGTCGTTAGTTAATGATCAGACACTTGTAAGATTACTTGTGACAGAGCAACAAATGGAGTTGGACTTTTTTTTTGCTGCAATTCGGCTGGTTTACAAAGGTGTAATAAAACACGGAAGTGTTTTATGCCATATAAGATACAGGCAATTTCTTTGTTGTCAAGGGCCATATCTGAACCTTCTGTCAGTTCTGGACCCCAGAAGCTCTAATTGTTTGCTGCTTCTTGAAACCCTTTTATTTTCTGATGGACAGTACCATTGCCTGCTGCCCCAAATGCATATAGATATCTCACAACATTATGTCCTAGATTCTGATCAGCTCTTTTGATGACTCTGTTGCCTTGAGTGGTGTCTCAAGTTACTGTGAACGGACTTAGTTGGTCTTTCCATTGACCTAACACATCCACCATCTGTAAATTAGCCTGCTATTCTGTATTAAGCAAATGACCCACTTCATGGAAGTTGTTAGTACCTTTCAGCAGTAGTTCAGACAGCGCATTACTCAAACACTGATGTTACAATTAAATTATTCAGAACATCTCTTTACCTGACCTCAGTCACATGGCAATTTTTCCACCCTCATTAGATTATTGAGACCTCTGGAAACAGCAAGATAGATTGAATGAGTCACTTCAGTTTAATTCCTCCTGTGAAAATTTGCACTTCTATGCAAATCATTATGAATAATTTAGTTCAGCTCTTTGTGATATTTCAAGAGATACTGAATTTCACTGCAATGAACCTGGATTGTAAAAAATATTTCTGTAAATATGTCTGGTAAATACCCTTTTCTCCAATACCCTTTCCCAGAGGCACCACCCCTTGGCGGAGGGGCTGAGCTGTGCCCAGCAGTGGGTGGGCTGGAGCCAGCTGTGTCTGGCATGGCGCAGCCTTGGCCCCTCCTCACAGAGGCCCCCACAGCCCCACAACCAGTGCCTCACCACCAACACACAGTGCAAATGTTCATGTAGAGCCCCAGTAGAGACAGGCAGCAACAGATCACTGATCTGAGAGAAAAGGCCACCAGCCTCTTTGAGAATTCTCTGAACTGAGAGAAGAATGACTTAAAAACCTCTGCAGCACTGGATGCATGAGAATAGGAATACCTTTTCACTGTGGACTACACCTTCTGCGTGAACTGATAAATGATGTATCAGTGGTACATGGAGCAAAGGTATTAGAGGTCAGGTGCTGTATGGAAAGTGAAATTATTAATCTCTGAACTACTTTAGAACAATACTGTTGCTGACACTTGGATATTAGCAGACACTACAATGTATTCGCTGTGTTGGAATTGTACAGTGAAGAAATTCTAACCTCTACCCTCAGTTAATGTAACACTCTTGTCTGCCCCAGTTTCCTGAGAAGCAAGATTAGTTTGGTGCTTTTACTCAAGAATGACATTTTTATTGGTATTTTAGCAATACAAAATCATAACCCTGGAGCCTTAAAGTCCCACTTAACTCCTATATACTTTTCTGCCCTGGAGGCTGAGTAAAATCTGAGTACAGATAAGTTATTAAAAAAAAGAGGTATATAATCACTTTCAGAGCACGAAATTTTAAGGATTCTGTGGTGAGCTTTAGTGCAGCTGGTGTGAATGGAAATCTTTCTGCTGATGATGGGGTGATCCAGGCAGGATGCCAACCCTGATCTTTCTCCCAGGGAGAGTTTGTTTTACCAACATGGTATCAAAACTCGTCTCTGTACAAGCCAAAGCTGCAGCAACAATTCCATCTGCCAGTCAAAATGTGACTATTAATTTTGCCCATAAAGCTCAGCTGCAAAGTGATATGGAACAAAATGATTAAAACCCTCTTTTTCTTATTGACCGCTCCCACACCAGAGATTAAAAGGCAGCCAGGCAGACAGTTGATTTGACATTCAGCTGCACATCTTGGGGACCTGACAGTAACTGATAGGATTTCCCCTCCCTTGTTCTGCACTGCTTCATTTCCAGAAATCTCTACCCTCTCAGCTGTGCCAATTCAAATGGCCCTTTTCTAGCTCACAGGACAGGAACAAGCTGCAGGGGGAAAAGGAGGATAGAAACCACTTAAAACAACAGTAAAAAAGGTATACTGATTATCACCATGAAAACACCAATCAGAAACTGGTTACCACTTAATAGTCCTAAATAAGACAAAAAACTATTCATGAAAAAAGAGAAAAAATATGATCTGATATCTCCCTGAATTAAGGGGACACTTGCCCTCAGTATAAAATATTAGCAAGTATTTTTAATATCTATATTAAATTTAATACTTTTAATATTAGTATTAAAGATTTGTTCAAGACTCAGACCCAGCTGACTCAAGGAATGGATTTCTGAAGCAAATGGAGGAGTCCATGCATATTAAACCAAATAGGTCTGTTCATAGTTGTCCACATGGTTTAATCACTCAATGTTCCTGGGAACAACCATGATCCATTTCAGATGCTGTGCACACTACTAACACAGGCCAGAGACTGTTCTGGAGGGAAAGTGTGGATAAGACCACCTTGGCTGTAGAAGGAAAGGGAACAACTGTTCAGTTGTGTGGATTCAAGCAGCACGGTGACACTTGCTTTTAGGGGCAAAGAACGGTTCCTAGATCCCCGAGACTGCAATTTGCGTATAATGGACTTAGCACATTTCCATGTTCTATTTTCTATAGCGAACAGTTCTCACTTTAACACTTTAAACACTTTAAATGGATTTTATTTGATGAATAAAAAGTATATTTTCAGTGTTCTTTATTGCCATGTGAGTAGTGACCAAAGTGCACTTTAGACAAGCAGACTGTGTGGATATAAATCCACCAAATCAGTTATCACAGGGGATTTTTGTAACATTGCTAAATACTTTTTTCAAACTCAAGCTTACCATTTTTTTCTAAAGTCCCAGAAACCTTATGAATGTTACTGTGCATCTTATTTTAGTGCTTTCAAGACACAAAGTTTTGCTCATTTTCCATCAGCTGGAAACTTTTTTATCCAACATTGACCATTCTAAATGCACAAACCCAAAGAAGCACCACATCATCCAATTTATAATATTTAATTTCAGCTACAATAATTTTGAGCACAAAATCTCCAAATGGTCTTCACCCTCTCTGCAGGCCTTCTCACTTGCCATGAGCTATTCCAGTTGTTAAGACTAGGGTTGCCCTCTACATCAAGAAAAGGATGGACACACTGTGAAGAGCTGTCTCAAAGTGTGGGAAGAGAGGTTGCCAGTGACGACTGAGGCAAAAATGTTGTTGAGTACCTCACCCTTCTCCGTGTCCTTTGTTACCAGTTTACCAGTCTTGTTCATTGGGGGGTACACTTTCTTTGCCTTTATTTTTCTGCCTGGCATACCTATAGAAGCTTTTATTATTCTTTGCATTCCTTGCCAAGTTCAGCTCCAGCTTCACCTTAGCCTTCCTGACCCCATGTCCCTACACAACCAGGCTGCATACCTATACTCTTCCTAGAATACCTGTCCATTTCCTTCTTGCCCTTTAGTTTGACCAGCAGGTCTCAACTCAGCCATGCTGGTCTCTTGCCTTCCTTGCCTGATTTCTTACACCTGGGGATCAAGAGCTCTTGCATTCTACAGAAAGCCTCCTTAAAGATCTACCAGTTCTTTTCTGCTCCCTTGTTCCCGAGATTAGTTTCCCAGGGGGTTTTATTGACTAATTCCTTCAACTCCAACCTTGAGAAGTGGACTTCTGACTTTTTAAAATTAAATGACAAAAATCCTCCACTGCTTCCGATTTGCCCTTGTGTTACGGTCAGAGGCTCTTTCTCACTCATTTTCATGTCTTGTTCTCCATCACCTCTTTACAGCTCCCTGAATTTCATCTGGTTCTCCTACTTTTAACATTTAATATATTTTTCTCATAATAATCTGTCTCTGGAATGGAGTCCTTGCTAGAGGCTATCTGTACCCATTAACCTTTTGCAAGTCAGTATAGTGATCTAGTTTTCCTTTTTGTATTCCTTGAAAAAATACCAGCAATGTAAACAGATTTCTGACATAACAGTCTCAAAACCATATAGTCTTTTATTCCGAAGTTCTGTACACTCTGGTAGTAGATTTTCCAAAACCTAAACGAGATCTTAGAAGCAGATTGCTGGCTTGTTTGAATATAGTTTCATTTTGATGGTTTGCTGTGATGTTAATGCATGACTACCTGAAAATGGTGAAAATACATGGCTAAGTATGATGCAGCTGGGCACAACCTGAGATCAGTTACAAGTGGGTATTTTGGCGCTTATACTGGTTTGTGTCTGTAGACAGAAGTCTGTATAAACGAACTAAAGGTGTTAACAGGATGAGGTTTGATTTACCTCTTTCCCTGAAAATCTTCCTCTTTCTACTTGCCTTGGCTCTGTTCCTTCTGCTTGTGCCAAATCAACCATTCACAGAGGCATGCTAAAAGTCAGATTAATAAAGTAATTTGGGTTAACTCCTCCAGCCTCCCACAAATGTTTCTTTTTAAATTTACACAGCATCAATCATGCAGTTTCCAGTGGGATTTTGTTTACTGCTTATATAAAGAAGCATAAAATAGTATTCCTCAACCACACCTTCCAGTACCTTCCAGAAGCTCTGTCATACTGTGAGTCTGGGATTCATTCTTGGAGGGAGCAATTCCTTGTCCAAGCCTGAATAATTCCTGTTAGCTGTACATGAGTACTGAAGTAGTCACTTGAGGTACAACTTGTAGCAGTCAGCTGAAATTTGTATTTTATTTTTTAATACCTGCAACAGAAAATGCCTGAGATGATAGCTCTTGGAAGGAAGACAGAGTTAACAGCAAACTAATACATAGCATCAATAGGACTTGGGGGTAATGAGCTTGTTGGAAACCTCATTTTAGTCAGGTAATTCCACGGTAAAAACTGAGAAGCACTGAGCTAAAACTCTTTAAATCAGAATGTACATAGACATTCTACTGTATTTTCTTGTGCCATTTATGCTTTCATCAGGTTGTTGTTGGTTTTTAAGCTGTTTAAATGTATTGCCTTTAGCCTGTCTGATAGCATATCTCAGTGCTTCATGGCAATAACTTGGAAAAAAATAAATTCTTGGTCCCCTATTCTGCCAAATAGTTATTCTTGGATAGAAATTTTTTTCTGTCAATTACTCATAACAAGTAACTGCCAGAAATGCTCTTCAACAGAGGGACAAACCATAGGTTGAAGAGCCAGAGGGCAGCAGGCAGGAGGAATCATTGTAGTAAGGAGATTAGAAAAGAAATGAAAAAATTTTTAATGATTAGAGAAAGAAGAGTGAGGGGGGAAAAAAAAAAAAAAGAAAAAAGAGATGGAGACCTGAAACAGAATAAAAAAGAAAGAGAATGTATTGTCAGAGGTGTGTATGGAAAGGAATGTATAAATATTTAAGAGAGGCAAAGGCCTGAACTCTTCTCTGCTTTTATTACATTGCCTTTTCTTTGTCTTTTCATGGTTATTTCCTACTGTGATCTGCTGCAAATTCCTCATTACAGCTCCTTAAATCCTGCTGTAAAGACAGAAGAAAGAAAAGTCCTATACACATGTTGGTATGAAAAAGACGGGAGTCATTTTTCCACTTAACAAGAAAGTGTCAGCCAGTCAGTAGATTAAAAAGTTCACTATGTGTCTGGGCCTTTTTGGTCTTTGAGGCTACATCTGTACTGGCAAAGCAAAGAGAGTAAGGGCAGGGCCACCAGCAGTGACATGTGAGCGCCCATGCTATGCAGTCACTAGCAAGCTCCCAGGAGCAGTTCTGGGCTGTGCTAGCTACTTTCCCCAGAGGACAGCACAGGCCATGAGGGTGCTGCTGGTGAGCAGAGAAGTAAGGCCACCCTGATTTTGAGGAAAAAGTCTAGTCCTTGGAAGTGCTCTGTGCCCCGCTGCTTGCCTTCTCTGGGGAAAGACAGCAGCTCCTGCCCCTTCTATACAGGTGGAAGAAATTCCACAACTACTAACTACTATGGGCACCATCTACTTAATGCTGTCAGCCAGGTGTTGACACTTGCAAATGTTGGTGCTTCATCTGCCCCAGCATAAAACCAGTGATCTCCATGTAAACCTTCAATGAGCCTACAGACCTTCCCCAAGTATGTGCAAGATACCCTGAGATTCATGGATTGTACTCACAATAAAAATGGCATGTTCATAAATAGAAATGCAGGTCTGTTTAAGGGTAGGAAAGTACAATGACAAGTTAAAAATGCTGTTTCTCTGCATTTACTCTACTACTGCCAAAAAGCACTACATTTCAGTTAATAAATCATAGTGAGTAGCTGCTGAAAAGATCTCTTGAAGTGCTTACATCAGCAAAACCTTTACAATTATGTCTGATCCTTGTCTTTGAAGATTTGTTATTGTAGGTCTCCAGGAAATCCCTTCCAGAGTAGGTTCAGCTGATAGTGTCAATGACTTGCAGTATTTCAGGCAGCAAACAAAGCAACACATACAGGTAAAAAGAATTGAAGTTACTAACATTAAACTGAGAAGTAAGGCTGTTACTGAATTTATATTTGACCAGTATATTTGGGACAGAACTTATTTGTAGTGTTTTCTTCTCTGACATTTGATAGGGGACTTGTATAATAAAGATACCTATGGAAGAAAAATGAAGAGGAAAAAAAAAAAAGTGTCTTTAAAACAGTTATTTTATGTGTCCCAAACTGTTTTGGCAACTGTCAAATAAACCTCAAACAAACCTCATCCTGTACCCAAGGCTAAACTGCAGTAGTTGCTCTGCCACCTGATGACCCCTTCCCAGCTGAGAAGGGGAATCAGGGAATAAAGGGAGACGCCCCATAGGTTGAAATTTAAATGGATTTAATGAAATAACAAAGCTAATACAAACACCAACATAAAGTATAGAAGTTTATACTCAGTCTGGTCCCTGGGAGCAGCAGAAGACCAAGAGGGAATAGCCCCTGGATGAGGAATTTCTCACCCTCAGCAAACTCCCACCTGTTATAATGAGCATGATTAAGTGGCATGGGATACACCTGTGAGTCAGCTTGGGGCAGCTGCCCTGACTGAAACTCCCAGCTGACTCATGGCCTGCCTGCCATGGCTGGGCTGTGGGTCTGTTCCTGGGAAACCAGGACACCAACCCAAATTTCAACCTATCCAATGACTTGGTTTTTGATTGCACTTCAACTCCTATAAATATTTTTCTGGGAAGGTTTTCTCTTTAGTTTGTGATCTGGAAATATTAGCTCCAAATGGAAAGATTTTTGTGATGGCCATCATTCACCTAGCAGTAAACAACCACTTATACTGCTCACATGCAGTAAAAACCATGTATTTTGTCTCTGTAAGGGAGCTAAACAAGAGCTTTAATCCTCTTCTGCTTTAGTGCAATGGCGGTATTTATTTATAGAACCGCTCTGGCGATGGGTGGGCATTGCAGATGGCTCTGTCTCACCACAGAGCTAAATTAAGTAATTTGTTTCTGAAGGGGAGGTTTATTTATTGACCTCAATAAAGTTAATCTTGCTTTTGCCTAGAGCTCAACGGACAGCTATAATCCAGCGAGTTCATTTCACTTACTCTATGATTTTTCTATCTTATATACCTGGGTTTGTTTCTCTCTACAACCTTTACGTTTTAACATACCTCTCATTTCAGACCCCACCACTTTAGGAATATCTTCTGGTGTCATTTTCTGTGAGTGTTTTGATTTAGTCAGCTGCTTGGGAGCCCGTGCTCAGCTGCAAATATGGTGTGAAGCCAAAAACCTGTGAAAGTCATGGAAAGAGCTTGCAGATGAACTCTCACAAAAAAGCCTGTTGCATTACACTGCAGGGCTGATGTAGTCCTGCCACTGCCACAGACCTTCAGCAGTGCCCTCTCCTACCAACTGCTTTGTTGGCTTCTGCCCTCACATTGACACTGGGGTGGCCAAGTGCCTGAGCTGTCCCTTTGTCCCCTGACCTGGGGACCTGCTACAGTGCATCAGAAGAGATGCTCTAAACCAGGCCTCCCCCCAGTGAATGCTGTCCCCGGCATTTTTGCTTTTCCATTGCTAACAAAGGCAGTGTGCATTTGGGTGCTGCTGCCGAGCCAAACCATGGTCACTTTTGCAATCAAATGCTGCTGAAGCCACTATTGCAAAGTGGCATTGTGGCAGCCAGACTTTCTCCTGTCCTGCCAAGGCAGGCAAACCTGACCTTTCCCGTAGCTTCAGGATCCTGACTGATGTCATGGTGTTCACAGCGCTGCCCTGTGTACCCTTAGGTCTTCCTTACCTAGCCTTTTATCTCTAGGAAAAGAAAAAAGACAAATTATTACTGAGGGAGGGTTATTGTGGTGGGCGACTCCCTTCTGAGGGGAACAGAAGGGCTCGTCTGTCGACCGGACCCATCCCACAGGGAAGTCTGCTGCCTCCCTGGGGTTCGGATTAGAGACATTAAAAGGAAACTCCCTAATCTTGTAAAACCCTCCGATTACTACCCACTGCTGGTTTTTCAGGTTGGCGGGGACGAAATTACTACAAGAAGTGTAAGGGCTATGAAGAGTGACTTCAGGGCCCTGGGACGGCTGGTTAAGGGGTCTGGAGTGCAAGTAGTGTTTGCCTCCATACCTCCTGCAAGAATGGGTGAAGAGATAAGCAGGAAGGGTTCACAGATAAATGAATGGCTACGTAACTGGTGTCAAAGGCAGGGCTTTGGGTTCTTTGATCATGGGCTGCTCTGTGAGACACCTGGCCTGGTGACAGGTGGAATGCATTTGTCCCAGAGGGGGAGAAGGCTTTTGGGGCAGGAGTTAGCAGGGCTCATTGAGAGGGCTTTAAACTAGATGTGAAGGGGGAAGGGGAGACAACTGGGTCTGTTAGGGACAAGCCCAAGAGCAATACGCTAGGGCCTGAAGGAAGGTGGTCTAGGAAGGATTTTCGACCCTTGAAGAGAAGGGATAGATGTTTAGGCCCTGACCACAAGGCCTCCTGCCTCCCAGGGGTCCCACCAGTGCGCTCTGCTTGCTCTCTGAAATGCCTGTACACCAATGCACGCAGTATGGGGAATAAACAGGAGGAGTTAGAGGTCTGTGTGCGGTCTAAAGGTTATGACCTGGTGGCAATTACAGAGACATGGTGGGACAGCTCACATGACTGGAATGTGGTCATGGATGGCTATGTCATTTTTAGGAAAGATCGGTCAGTGAAGCGAGGTGGTGGAGTTGCTCTTTATGTGAGGGAGCAACTTGAATGTATTGAGTTTTCTCCAGGGGCTGATGAGGGGCAAGTTGAAAGTCTGTGGGTAAGAATTAAGGGGCAGGCAGGCATGGGCGATACAGTTGTGGGGGTCTATTACAGACCTCCTGATCAGGACGAGGGAGTTGATGAGGCTTTCTACAGGCAGCTGAAAGCAGCCTCACAACTACAGGCCTTGGTCCTCATGGGGGATTTTAACTACCCCGATATCTGCTGGGAGACTTTCACAGCCAGCCATTCACAGTCTAGGAGGTTCCTCCAGTGCATTGATGATAATTACTTAATGCAAATGGTGGATAAGCCGACTAGGAGAGGAGCGCTGCTGGATCTTGTACTTACCAACAAGGAGGGTCTTGTTGAAGCAGTGATGGTCGATGGCAGCCTTGGCTGCAGTGATCATGAGATGGTGGAGTTCAGGATCCTGTGTGGGAGGAATAGAGTACCAAGCAAGACCAGAACCCTGGACTTCCGCAGGGCCAACTTTAGCCTCCTTAATCAATTGTTAAGGGAAGTCCCATGGGACAGGGAGCTAGATGGTAAAGGGGCTCAAGATAGTTGGTCAACATTCAAGGACCACTTCTTGCAAGCTCAGGATCAGAGCGTCCCAATGGGTATGAAATCAAGTAAGGGAGCTAGGAGACCAGCATGGTTAAACAAGGAACTGCTGGGCAAACTTAGGTGGAAAAAAAGAATTTATGGATCATGGAAAGAGGGGCTGGTCACTTGGGAGGAATATAGGACAGTTGTCAGAGGATGTAGAAAGGCAATTAGGAAAGCTAAGGCCTCCTTAGAACTTAACCTTGCAAGCCAGGTCAAGGACAATAGAAAGGGCTTTTTCAAATACATAGCTAATAAAACAAACGCTAGAGGCAATATAGGCCCACTGATGAATGAGGGGGGTGCTCTAGAGACAGAGGATATCAAGAAGGCAGAGGTGCTGAATGCCTTCTTTGCCTCTGTCTTTACTCCTGCAGGCTTTCCCCAGGAGCCCCTGATCCCTGTAGCCCCAGAAGAAGTCAGGATGAAGGAGGAGTTTGCCTTGGTAGATGAGGATTGGGTTAGGGATCAGTTGAGCAATCTGGATATCCATAAATCAATGGGACCAGATGGAATGCACCCAAGGGTGCTGAGGGAGCTGGCAGAGGTCATTGCTAGGCCACTCTCCATCATCTTTGGTAAGTCATGGACAACAGGAGAGGTGCCTGAGGACTGGAGGATAGCAAATGTCACTCCAATCTATAAGAAGGGCAAGAAGGAGGACCCGGGTAACTATAGACCGGTCAGCCTCACCTCCATCCCTGGAAAGGTGATGGAACAACTTGTTCTTGGCACTATCTCTAGGCACATCAAGGATGAGGGGGTCATTAAGAGTAGTCAACATGGTTTTACTAAGGGTAAGTCATGTTTGACCAACCTTATTGCCTTCTATGAGGAAATAACTAGGTGGATAGATGATGGTAGAGCGGTAGATGTGGTTTATCTTGACTTCAGTAAAGCATTTGACACTGTCTCCCACAGCATCCTCGTAGATAAGCTGATAAAGTATGGGTTTGGTGATCAGGTAGTGAGGTGGATTATGAACTGGCTGAAGGGAAGAAGTCAGAGAGTTGTGGTTAATGGGACGGAGTCTAGTTGGAGGCCTGTGACTAGTGGAGTCCCTCAGGGGTCGGTACTGGGACCGGTGTTGTTTAATATCTTCATCAACGACTTGGATGAGGGTACAGAATGTATCCTCAGCAAGTTTGCTGATGACACCAAACTAGGAGGAATGGCTGACACACCAGAGGGTTGTGCTGCCATTCAACGAGACCTTGATAGGCTGGAGAGTTGGGCGGGAAAAAACTTAATGAAGTTCAATAAGGGCAAGTGTAGAGTTTTGCATCTGGGGAAGAACAACCCCATGTACCAGTACAGGTTGGGGGCTGACCTGCTGGAGAGCAGTGTAGGGGAAAGGGACCTGGGGGTCCTGGTGGACAGCAGGATGACCATGAGCCAGCAATGTGCCCTTGTGGCCAAGAAGGCCAATGGCATCCTGGGGTGTATTAGAAAGGGAGTGGTTAGTAGGTCAAGAGAGGTTCTCCTTCCCCTCTATTCTGCCTTGGTGAGGCCGCATCTGGAGTATTGTGTCCAGTTCTGGGCCCCCCAGTTCAATAAGGACAGGGAACTGCTTGAGAGAGTCCAGCGTAGAGCCACAAAGATGATTAAGGGAGTGGAACATCTCCCTTATGAGGAAAGGCTGAGGGAGCTGGGTCTCTTCAGGTTGGAGAAGAGAAGACTGAGGGGTGACCTCATTAATGTTTATAAATATGTCAAGGGTGAGTGTCATGAGGATGGAGCCAGGCTCTTCTCAGTGACATCCAATGATAGGACAAGGGGCAATGGGTGTAAGCTGGAACATAGGAGGTTCCACATAAATGTGAGGAAGAATTTCTTCACAGTGAGGGTAACAGAACACTGGAACAGGCTGCCCAGAGAGGTTGTGGAGTCTCCTTCTCTGGAGACATTCAAAACCCGCCTGGACATGTTCCTGTGTGACCTGATTTAGGTGTTCCTGCTCTGGCAGCGGGATTGGACTAGATGATCTTTTGAGGTCCCTTCCAATCCCTAACATTCTGTGTGATTCTGTGATTCTGAGGCCCTATCCATAACAGCAGAGTTTCCTATCATACAACATCATGAGCTAAAATCCATGCATAAAGGCAATTACAGAAGGAAAAAACCCACAAACTCTATTGAAATTCCTCACAGTATTTATCCCATAACACCAAACAACAGGTAAATCAACTAGTGGACTGACTGTAATTTTTGTTCATCCAATCTCAGGAACATCTGTATAATGAGGTGAATATGCCTTGATGACACAGCAGGGCCTCGCCAATGGCAGGTGTTTGTATGCTCTTGATGTGACCATGACAGGTTCACAAACCAAGATACTGGGGTTTGCAATCAGTTGCTTCTAGAGTAAGTACAAAAGTGAATTTTATAGCTCAAAAGAACTACCAGAAGTGCTACCTTCATCAAGAAAATAAATTTCACTAAAAACTTTATTGCAGACTAATGTGAAGCTCTGAGATGTACCTATACCATGCAGACACTTTAGACACATCATTTAGTCTGCAGTTATTTAGTGCCTGGAGAAATCAATTTCTATAGGCAATCTTCCAGTCCACATGTACATATATGTATTTAAGATATTTCTGCGCTTTTTTTCCCCTCTTTTTCCTTTTAGAGGAGTATTTGTACCAAAGATGTTAAATTCTGAAATCTTGCCTTACATATTGAACTTTTTCTTTTACTTCTGTAACAGTTTGTCAGCCTGACAACTATTCATGGTCCAGTTTAATGTTTGAAGATATATTAAGGAACATGGACAGTTTCTTTTAGTAATACTGTGATTTCTAGATCTAGTTCTTATCTCTTGGGGAGAATGAATCTAGTATTTCCATGGCACTCAACAGCATTTTCAGTTCTGTGTTTTACCTGCCACCTGATGCACTTCACAAAACAAACTGCAAAGTATTTTTTAGTTGTTGGAAATAAACATTCTCAGTCTTTGGGCTGTCATTGGTAATTGTAGTACTGCACATATTACTCTAGGTAATATAACTGTATGTAATATTTATTATATGTTATTTTTTTCCCGAACTTTTAATTAACTGATTGATCACTGCGTTGCTGTGGAAGACATCCGTGTGACCAGATGTGTTTTGGGTGACATACAGCAAACAATCTCAGTTGCATCTATTGTCTAAGGTTAATCACTAATCTTTGAGCTAATTCCAGACAGACTTCATGCCTTCTCTTAGTTTCTAAAAGAAGCATGTTTTACATGATTCAGTTATAAAATTATAATCTAGTTTAGATATTATAATTCTTTGAATGTTTTGCTGTATTAATGGCTTGATACAGCCAGACTAGAATGATGTACTACTAGAATTTTCTGTTGCATTGATAAGTTATAATTTCAGATCAGTTTCTACTTAAAAATAAGTTCTACTAATTCTATACCAAGGGCCTTAATTTTTCCATGTAAACAGGAACAGTTAGTTCCTGTTGAGTACACAGGAGGTTCTTCACAAACCAGAAACACAATGTGGCCAATGAAAACAGAGTTTCTGAGTGTACATATTTTATTATATTAAATAGGATTTTTTCAGTTCTGAAGATCACATTTGCCCAAGATGCAGATCACCCTGACCTCTTATGCAATAGTATAAAGACACTTTTTACCAGAGGAAAAATGAATCAATGCTCTGTTCCACATATTAATTTTAGTCATACTCATGCTGCCATATGAAACACTGTGACAATCAATGTAACTTATGCTGTGATTGTTTGAGTGGAATCCACTTACTTAACACTGCCAGTGGTTTTTAGTCATGATCTAGCTACTGCAGTAAAAATTTCCTGAAAAGTGAAATGTTGCCTCGATCATGTGTAATGAGCATAATTTTTTCTTACAAATTTTAGATACCTATAGACGATTACTTGAGCAGAATATGTATATACCTGAAGGTGTTTTAGGTTCCGTAGATTAATTAGGTGCAGAAATATATTGGAAGATGACAAACAAAATGTTTCAGAGGAAAACTTAAATACTAGCATTGGCAATCAGCCACATACATATGCATTTCAGCTGCTTTTTCTAATGACATTCACTACTCAAAACTAACATTAAACACACCCATAGACTGCAAAATAAGGTAATTCTAACCCCTCCCTTCTAAAAGTCAGTGTGAGATTTACTATTGGTTTCAGTATCAATAAGCAAGTCTGGGGAGAGCATTTGCTTGGAACTTTGACCACAGAAGTGAGACTTCTTGTCCTCAGCTTTTGTAAGTAAATGAAATCCCTGGATGGGGTATAACGATAGAGTGCCTCTGTCTTGCAGGAATTTCCCAACTCTTCATCCAGTCTGGTGCCTAAGGATTTTGATGGTCCTGCACAATTCCACAAAGGCCATTTTTTTGGATCACCATTAAAAGTGATGTGCTTCAACAGTAGCAGTGTTGCAGCTCAGATGTGAAAAACATTGAGTGGGACCTTGCACAGAACATTGCAACTCTCTGTCACTATCTGCTCATTACTGTTTCTTCTGATCCTCATGAGAAGGATTTTTCTGCTGAAAAGGAAAAGAAGGAAGCTGGGCTACCAGGTGACAGGTGTGATTCCCACATTTTCTGAGTTCCAAAATAAGGATAAGTAGATTGTTCCTGGGAAGTATTAATTAAATTCCTTTGGTAGGTGTCATGGTTTTACTGAGTGCTTTGTTCTCTATTTATTTATTTATTTGTTCTAAAGTTCTTAGTTAAGCCTCAAACACTTTTTTTCCTACAATCCTCTTGTGTATAATTACATACTAGGAGATAATTCCAGAGCAAAATCCTTGTCCCGTGGATTTTACTTGCAAAAATTCGGTCAATTACCTTTATTGTCAGAAAGACAAGTTAAAACAGCTTGAGCCCTGAGCTTCTGGCCAGCCTTTAGATAGCCTTTTAACATCTCAATATGTATACTACTTTCTGTCTTCACGAGCATCAAGTAACAACTGAAAGTAAGCCAAGTTTTACTATTCAGGTGTGAGACCCAAGGGACACCCAGTAATTTGGTACGTACTCAGACCTGCACATCAGGGCTGCCAAAGCTTTTTGTCAGCTGATACTTATGGAAGAAAATTTGACAAAGTGGAGGAAAGAGGTAAATTGCAGGATTTTCAGTAGGATTTGCACCTTCTTATATTGGATTTGATATCTAATACTTTGTATCCCTAGAAATAAAAACTTGTTCACATAAGCTTTAGAGGATAAATGAGTTCCTAGAAGTGAAGAAGAGCAACAATACTGATTATTGAAATGCAATTCTGCTTTATTTTACTTTAAAGACCAGGAAATATGAAACACTGTCAGATTATTCCTATGTTCATCAAGGTTTTTACTTATCTGATGACTGCAAGGCTTGAACTGAAAAACAGGGAAAAAAAGGCTCAGCATGATCTTTTCTTTTCTTGACAGGCATTACAGAATGATTTCAAAATACAGCTTCCTGGTAGGAAGTCAACATCAATAATACATTAGATAAAGAGATGTAGTTTTCTTGATTGTTTCCATGTCTGTTATTTAGAGCCGTGATATTTTTACATGTACCACACTGTCTATAACAAACATTGTGACATGGAACCTTTCTTCTCAATAATAAGCAAATCAAAATCATATTAGGTTGTTATGGAAACTTACACACATAATCCCTCTTCCCTGAAAGATTAATATGCAGTTTATCTATCTTTCCTCCAAAATCAACATTTACTGGGGACATTAAAAGATTATGTCGCCATAATCCATGACAAACAATTTTCCTGCAAGCCCCCTCTACTGTCAGATGCACTGTAATCCTTCTTCTTTCACTCTATCAAATATAATCCTACTTCTGTATCAGATACCAAAACACAGCTGCTGCTGCTGCTGCTGCTGCTAGGACACAACTTCCTTCCCACTCTCGCTCCACGTATAACAGAAAGAAACCTCTCTTCAGATGTGGCACAGGTTAACTCTGCAGCCCACGTTGCACATCTATCACTTGGAGCAGCTTCAAGCAAAACAGATCAAGGTGCTAATGTGTTTATTTTCATTTTTATGAACCAGAGGTAGGTTTCTCTGTTGTTACCATCCCAAAATACCTGGATTGTCCTTGTGCAGAGGAATCCATATCTTTCTGTTCTATTTGTGTTTTGGAGTTTCTTTTTTGTTTTGCTATAAATTAGTAAAGAGTGCATGATTGAAAACATATGCTCTTCTGTAATATAATATGAAGAATTTGTTGTCATTCACAAACCACTTAAGATGAATTCACTGTATTAGCAGGTCATCAAAACTCCCTACATTGCATTACCATCCAAGATTCAATTTTCTATCTTGAGTTATTCTTTATTAAAGCATGAAGAGAATCACTGCATAGCAGGCACCTTGCCAGGCAAAAAGTTATTAAATCAAATGCAGGAGACATAGGTTTGGCTGAAACACAGTACTAGTGGTTGCCTCAGTTCTGCTCTGATTAGTGGCAAGATTTGTCAGAATATCTGCCTTACCTTCTCCTGTGACTTACAACCCAAAATGCTCTCAGCTGCTTAAGACATCTAGCTTTTTTTTTTTTTTTTTTTTTTTTCTTTCCTTTGGGACCACCTGCAAGAGTCCTGTGCTGTATTAAATTTTGCATACAGAAATGGCAGCCACCTTCAGTGCTGTTAAAAAGAATCAGTTAAATATTCCATGTCTGACTCAATACATGGCTATAATCAAGGGGTTGCTTATTATTTAACTACTAGAAATTTTAGATGAGGATCCTATTAGGTGCTCTGCCTGCTAGATTCCCTGCTGCAAAAGAAAAATTGCATGAAGTGGTCCTCTTTCTTGGGAAAATCTGATTACGTTATCCAGAACTTAACATCATTGCAGCAATTTGCTCTAATCAGAAAAAACATTTCTGTCTTTATATTGTATCTGTTCCTCTTGACTTTAGACATCACAGGCTGAAAAGTGCCTCATGATTTACTAGTGGGCCTTGTGAATACTGAAAACCAGCCATTCAGTATTGCTGGCATGTACGATGATGCTAACTGTTAAGAGGGAAACCACGACCCAGGCAACAGTAGACTGACAGATGTAATGTGACAGCAGTAGGAGGATCTCTTTCTGTCCCTTGAAGTCAAAGGAGGTCTATCAGTGAGAAATACATGTTAGGAAAGAGAGCAAAAAAAGCAGCAGAGGGGTTTCTGAGACTGAGAGATGCACCCAGGATATTAAATCCTCTACATCAAGTAGATATGGGAAAGAAGAGCATGGAGTGAATGCAAACAAGACTCAGAGGTGATGGAAACAGAGAGAACACAAGTTTCTATCACAGTTGGGCAGAGGTCTATTCAGTCATGAATGGCATGCAAAGATTAGGGATTGATTGTTCACTCTCTCTTCCAGTATAGCAGCTAGGTGATAACAAGGAAATAGTGAAGAGGCAAGCTCAAAACAAACACAAAGTTATGTTTTATCTCACGTGGTGTAGTTAAGCTGTAAACCTCCTTGCTTAAGGATGTGGATGTTAAAGGTTTGCATTGATTCAAGGGAAGGCTTGATAGGTTTCTGGAGAACAAATAATCTGTGTTAAAAAGAATATAGAGAATATAGCTTAGAAAGAGTCTGGTTAGAGATCAGAGAGTGCTTGGGGGACATAATGCATAGATCCTCCTGTTTTTATAGTCTTTCCTACACATCCAATTTTGACCAGTATCAGCATCAGGATACTAGATTTATAGGAACTTTTAGTTTTGTCCAACAGAGCCACTGTCTTCTGAATATGAACATCATGAATGTTTACCATGGATTTCAGAAAACAACCAAGAAGTAGACTAATGAAATGTAATTAATCTCAATCAATGGACTCACAAAAAGTTTGCTTAGTTGACATGCTGGTCATTTCAGAAAGCAATCGGATGCAATATGGTTAAGTTTAATGAGTTGCCCTCTGAAATCACTCCTGAAATGCTGACTTCTTCATGAGTCATTGAAGAAATCTACGTTGTGCAAGTGATACAAGGCTTATCTTGATGGCTGTGATCGGTTGTGACAGGTTGAAAGTTAATTAGAAAGCTTAACTGCATTTGATAAATTTCTGAGTTTCACCAGATGTTAATCCTCATGAAATATTGATGTGTAAACCAAGCCTAGTACCAAGTCATGCAGATGAAAGGACAATTACCCCCCACCACTGCATGCGCATTCTCAGCAACTGCCTCTGTTTAATCATCTTATTTCAGGCACTTGTCTCAGGTGCTCATGGGTGCTCAGGAGCACTGCAGATTACACCAAATTCATCCTTCTTAGGGGCCATCAGCTGTAACAGGAGAATGAGCTACCTTTGCATTCCTGACTAGTGTGAAATACTCGTATAAATCAATGATTTGGATGAGGGAATAGAGTGCTCTGTCAGCAAGTTCACTGATGACACAAAACTGGGAGGAGTGGCTGACACACCAGAAGGCTGTGCTGCCATTCAGAGAGAACTAGACAGGCTGGAGAGTTGGGTGGGGAGAAATTTAATGAAATATAACAAGGGCAAGTGAAGAGTCTTGCACCTGGGTAAGCACCAACCCCATGTGTCAGTATAAGTTGGGGACTGACCTGCTGGAGAGCAGCGTAGGGGAAAGGGACCTGGGGGTCCTGGTGGACAGCAGGATGACCATGAGCCAGCAATGTGCCCTTGTGGCCAAGAAGGCCAATGGCATCCTGGGGTGTATTAGAAGGGGTGTGGTTAGTAGGTCGAGAGAGGTTCTCCTTCCCCTCTACTCTGCCCTGGTGAGGCCTCATCTGGAGTATTGTGTCCAGTTCTGGGCCTCCCAGTTCAAGAGGGACATGGAGCTACTGGAAAGAGTCCAGTGCAGAGCCACAAAGATGATGAAGGGAGTGGAACATCTCCCTTATGAGGAAAGGCTGAGGGAGCTGGGTCTCTTTAGCTTGGAGAAGAGGAGACTGAGGGGTGACCTCATTAATGTTTATAAATATGTCAAGGGTGAGTGTCATGAGGATGGAGCCAGGCTCTTCTCAGTGACATCCAATGATAGGACAAGGGGCAACAGATGCAAGCTGGAACATAGGAGGTTCCACATAAATGTGAGGAAGAATTTCTTCACAGTGAGGGTAACAGAGCAGTGGCACAGGCTGCTCAGAGAGGCTGTGGAGTCTCCTTCTCTGGAGACATTCAAAACCCACCTGGATGTGTTCCTGTGTGACCTGATCTATATATTCCTGCTCTGGCAGGGGGATTGGACTGGATGATCTTTTGAGGTCCCTTCCAATCCCTAACATTCTGTGGTTCTGATTCTGTGAAAGCCAATACCCATGTCACACTGCACAGGGCACACCCTGAAGTCACAGAGAGGCATTACAAAGGTGCTGCTGTACTGTCACAATGCTGAACAACCACCGGACAGCACCAGGAAACCTGGGCACTGAAGCTGCCATAGCGTCATGGTCCCCATAACTAGCTTTGTGCTGTGTTTTGAACAGTTCATTCTGCTCTTTTCAGCAGCTTTCTCTGTCCACAAGGGATGTGCAGAGATGTCATGAATGAGGACTCTGGGGAGGACCTTGGGTTGCAGTGCATTAAGGAGGTAGGAGAAGCCTCCGTTACCACAGAAGGATGGAGGAGAAGCAGTCCCAACACCCTCCTCTGCAGGAGATGGAGCTCCCCAGAAGGAGCTTGCAGCAGCAGGGAGGTTAGCAGGTCTCCCCATTCACAGGCCCCCCAAATCCTACTGGGTCCTTTCATCAAAAAATTTAACAGTTCTGTTGTACTTGGCAGTAAGCATGATCCTCTTTGGTACCGTGTACTGTGACAGAGCCTGACGATGCTGCCTGTCATAACTGCAGGTACAGTTTGTCACTGATCATGTTTTAGGAAAGAAGTGGAAATGTCCTCCTCCCCGACCCCTTCCTCCTCCTGAATCAGAGATATTGCACTTGCTTCAAAGGTCATGAAAGAAAAGTCAGCCTTTCTGAAGCTTGACCTACATTTTTTAGCTTTAAAGGTCAAGGCAGACCCTCTGGCACCAATATAAGACTGGAGCCATCTGATGTCCATACAATTGATGGGCTACACTACCCCAAGGCTGTGAAATTCAGGCACTAAATTTTATTTCAATGTCCACTTGATCTTCAAGATCAGCTGGGAATTGCAATAATTTAGCACATGTTGGAATGAGAAGGACCACATTTGCAAGGAAGGAATACAATCCTCTCACATCACAGATATAAAAGAGGCTCTTTTGAGTCACAGTTGTTGTCTTGGAAGCTAGAAATAGAAAGTCATCAGGGTTTTTTTTTGTCCTCTTGCCATAAGGGAGATTTGCTGAATGATCTGAAATGCTTCTTCTATATATTTTGAGCTACAGTTTATCTAATATTCAGCTAGTCTCAGCATGCAATGCTGTAGATGAAATTTAGGTCTACAGCATGAATAGTTATTCTAAATCATAAAACACATCCCTGTTAAGAGCAGTTTCTCCAAAGGCAAAATGGGAATTATGATGCTGTGCAAATTTTTATAAAAAAACCCCAACAGTATGAGCTTGCTTTGTGTTAATGTTGAGCATTGACTCAGCTGTGGCTCTGCTTCTCATGATTTCATCTGTGAGAAGAATGATGCATAAACGTCTGGTAAATTCCTCCTGCTCTCACAGTTTGCCTTCTTCAGTGCTGTGATCCTGGCCCATCAGAGAGGTTTAGATCATCCAGGGGGAAATTGGTGGTCTTTCCAGCAAGTTTTCTATATTAAGCAGTCTCCTCTCCCACGCAGTATTTGTGCAGTGAGCTCCTCTTCACTGCCACATTTAAGCAGACTGGGCTGAAATACAGTTTAAGTATAACAGTGGAAGTAAGCACTTGATTGCGTTTGTTTTTTAACCCCAAAACCCACAACTGCACAGTTTGCACAGATTTTATAGAGGGTGTATCTGCACAAAGGGTTTCACAGAATCACAGAATCACCTAGATTGAAAAAGACCTTGAAGATCATTGAGTCCAACCATTAACCTAACACTGACAGCCATAATTGTACCATGTCCCTAATCCCTATGTCAACACGACTCTTATACACCTCCAGGGATGGGGACAGCACCACTGCCCTGGGAAGCCTGTTCCAATGTCTGACAGTCTGAACTGGTCAAAAAGAGCTTTCATATTCTGGGGGGGAGGGAAAAAAAAAGTATTGAAATATTTTTTTTCCCCCATGCTAAACTGAAGGGTTTGCAGCAATTCACTAGAAAATCCAGAGAGAGAGAAGTACACAGCAAAACCAGCCATTATATGTTTTAAAGGTAGGCCTTGAACAAAACATGTGAATTTCACCAGTAAAGGCTGTAACCTCAGAGTTATTCTGAGGCTGGATGTGGAAGGTAAATTCCTTACCCATGGTTTGGACCTTAAAAGTTTCTCTTAAGACTTTTTCTTCAACCAATTTTTTAACCAGCCATCCTTTTTCAAAGTGTCTGTGAATACATAGCAATACACATATGCTACAGGGCAGAGAAAGAGGTGGGGGGAAAATCAAAAACCCAGAAAAGATGCAGGGTCAGAACTGCCGGTCACAAAGTTAACAGGTAGCTGCTGTCTCCTGTTTTATCAGGCCATCAAGCATATATCTCACTAGCTTCCATTTTAAATAGTTCAAATCTGGCAGGTTCAGTAACTTTAATTAATTTTTGCGTTTACTTTAGATTGGATTCACCATTTTTTTCTGTCTTTTAGAAAGACTGCTGTAAGTACTGCCTTGTTTTCCCATCAGAAGTATCTGCATTTCAAAGTTCAATACACTGCAGTCTAGAAGCAAATCTGACGGATATATATGTGATTTCTGATATTATCCATGCACAAAAGAATTTCAAGAGTTATTTATACGGAAAAAAATTGTAATACTGATAATCTAGGAGATTTTTTTATTGTAGATATATTAATAACATGCTCATAACATAGAGAAAATAACTACATTTCAATTCCACCCAAATATCACTAGATGGCACTAAGAGCCCCAGCAATTCTTGGTCATAGGACATGGTTAATAAACCCAATGCCTTAGGCTTCATCGTGTCAATGTTTCCTTAAGATTTATAAGATTTTTTTTATCGAAAGCAAAGCAGTTTATCAAACCATGTCATATGTGCTCTTCTGATGGATACCGATTTCTAATTTTCTCAAACATCAATATAATAAATAAATAATTCATATGTTGAGAGGACACTTAGCCTTGCACTTATTGAAAGCTGGCTTTAGTTTTCAAGTGCATCCCTTGGAATTGTTGATTATAAACTTGCTTTATAATTGTGGTATGTCGTAACATGGTAGATTGATTAATAGAATAGTTTAACTGAGATGGGATCAAACTTAAATAGAAGCTAAGAAAATAGTGAGCACAGATCTAAATGGCATCTTTCAAATCTATTCCTGTACTCAGTGTGCCAGCTGCCAAGGATCCAGCGAGGAGATTCTGATCAGAATCTAGGTCCAGGATTTTTGTCGCCAATCCATCCACATGCAGTCGCCAAAGGACATGATGTGACCTTGGAAGTTTTTATCTGAATCTCTCCATAGTTGCAGAGTTCAGATAAGCTGAAACCAAGACATAGGCTCCTTTTTATCTTCTTTTGATTTTCTCAAACCAGAAGTTCACTCATTTTTTTGCCCATCTCTAGAAAATTACTCCCCAGAGTTTTGTTGAATTGATCTATGCTATTTGTGCTGACTTTTTGGCCATTAAATAGTAGGAAACGGACTATTTGGCAGGCATTTGTCAATACTCAGTTTTAAATTATTTTTTGAAAGATCAACTAGTGTGCAAAAAAACTTGGGAGTAACTGATAGGTGTGTCTGGAGAATATTCTTGCAGTTTAAACAGTCATCAGACTTCAGACCAGAAAAAAATATTTCCTTAAACTAGATTGTGTGAGGAATGTTTGTTCCTTTACTTGACGGCAACGTGGAGCTTTTCTTAAGATCCTAACAAACTCCCTGATGTTCTCATGGCCTTGGCCTCTCCTGCTGTGTTCCTGTATATTTTTTATGCTTCTGACTTATTATGTGAAATATTTGAAATGTGGTTGTTGTAGGAAGTGTCGTGCAGTTCCTGGTACGCTGCAGGTGTGTTGGTCAGGTTTTCCTAGCCTTTCTGAAGCTACTCTGATTGTTTGGGGATTAGGATGGTTGCTGTCATTGAAGGATTACCTGCAATTTCAAGGTACAAGCTTTGAAGATTCCTTTTAAGTCTCTGCTCCTACTTTCACTCACTATAGATAGTAATATAAAATTATACTATAACACTAGGAGCTGCTGTTGTTTAATAATAATCATAATTTCTCCCTCACAAAAGACACAAAACTCCCTTTTGCTAAAAACTCACTATCTCCACAGCCCCCAAACTGGGATGTCTAAAATATAACTCAAAGATCACAAGAACATCTTGACTGGGATTAGGGAAGGGATATAAAATTCATAATGTAGGATTTTTTACTTTGAAAATAAATGGCTTTATTTAAAAAGCAGTGTCTTTATTACTATTTTATAAATCTTGGCTTTGTTCCCATTGGGTGTAAATGAGAAAGAACATACTGTGTTGGTGCTCCAGTGGTGTAACTGAGCTAGCTAAGAGTCTGCTTCCACGGGCAGAATTAGACCCATTGGGTCACAGCTGCTGAGCAGCCTCAGAAACCTTGGCTGTAGGCTCCTGAGGGGGCAGAAAGGGATGTCAGCAGAAGTGACAGGATGAGATATATTAATAAGGATTTCAATATATACCCTCCAAGAAAACAATTATCTGTGGAAAAAACTGATTCCAAAGGAGAGGTTTTTTGGTAGAAAAGTTAACTTAATCCAAACCTCCTATCAGATATCTAGTAGAAACTGTATCAAACTATTTATGTTTTGTGTACAAAAATAATTAGCATTACTGAAGAGAGAAATTGACTTTATGCTGGAAGGTGCTGCTGAATATTATAAACCTCCTGCAGCAAATCTCACACTAAGCTGTAAATATGACAGGGTCTGTGAAACTTTTAGTCCCTCCAAATCATGAAGGGCATTTTGGAGTGCAGAATGCAAAGGAGGTAATTCTCAGCACTTTGGATAAATGACACTTACTTCCGTCTAGCTGTAGCAGATCAATTAATCAGCTCTTTCTCTTTTCTATCTTTTCTGCAGAGGGAATTACAGAGAAGTCCTTTGAGTTTAAATTCAGTACACAATAAGTAGAGCTACAATATGTACTGCGTATACAGCCATGTACATAATTGCAAGTTTCACATTATTGGTGACAAGCAAAGCATTCATAAAATGAAAATGGCCCATTTATATGTAGCTCTCACATGACTGTAACATCTGCAAGAGGAAAAAGAAAAAGAAAATTTAGAGTTCCCACGAGGCAAAGTAATTACAAGGAAAAGTCCTAAAATGTAATTTCACTAGTTGCCCTGTAACATGCCAAACACCTGTCAGCTCCACAATGCTGGCTCCTGCAGGAGCTGAGTCAATTTGGCATTCTGAAGTGCTCAGCATGTTTCAGGACAGCACTCTGCTGAGCCTGATACTCCATATGAATAGACAAAATCACCAGTGATTGCAGTCTCTGAAGGGAAATATTGCCTTCAATTGTATCTAGATCTTATCACCTAAAGTGGGTGCAATTTTAAAATATACAAGTGGATGTAATCAGCTTGGAATGTGCATTGTGCAGTTCTTGAACCGGACTTGCAGCACCAACCTTTAGTTAAATTACGTTACTGAAGCCATGAAAACTGCCTAAATTAAATGAAAACGATGTGTCCAATCATATGAAAATCTTGAATCTTAATATTTCCTTTGGGAAAGCTTTTCCCTGTCAGCCTTTCCCTCCTGTAATTAAACTTTTGTGCAAACATTCAAAGCAGTTTCTATTAGTGAGCTTATATTAATAGCTAAATAGCACATGAAACAAAACTTCTCTGGAAGACTTTGGTGGAACTTTTCCCACTACCTTCAGTCAGACCAAGATACTATCCAGTATATTTTGTTTCCTTGCATATTTTAACAAAACTTTTGGTGAATTCATTATTTCACTGTAGTGTTAAAATTCCGTGTGATTTCTCTGGGGGCAGGAAGTTAACATACATGTTTGCTTATTTTGTGTATAGTAGGCTTTTTCCAGACTGACCAGACTTTCACAGATGACAGCAGTCAATAGACACAGGCCGCTGTTTCTTTTCTTTGTTGATGTTGAGTTTTCATCTTAATTTTTATCTGCTCATATCTTTGTATTTGGACATTTATATCAGTTGGAATGCTATTTACAGTCCTGGGAAACTGTAGTTTCTGCTTCCATACCATCCAGTTCTCTCACTCAAAAAATGAGCAGCATATGTGTCTCTTTCTTCCTCTCCCAGTTTTACATGACAAGTCTGAACTTTTCCCAGTAAACAGAAGTACTAGAAAGAATATCATAACATTGCTTATTATTATGTGAGCCAAACAGTAAGAGCTTCATTCAGGCTGAATCAATTGCCTCAAAGCAGGAAAGCAGCCTACGTTCTGGAGAAATAAGCTCAGTGAACAAAAAACCACTAGGCTAATTCTTAAAAAGCCTCCCTTCCTTCTGAAATCCAGATGCCTCAGTCAGTGTACCACTAGAGCTTCAACCTGTCTGAGCTTCATAGCCTTCTTCTAGAATCATGACTGGAAAGGAGATGTTGGTGTCTTCATTACTCTGTGAAGGGATTCATATTGCCTCCTGGGTCCTCAGATTCACAGCCCATGGTTTGGACTGTACCTGTTAGAAGCTGCCAGATCCAGTAGCCCATTTGAGGTGAGGCTGCCACAACTTTATGGCCTCAGGTCCAGCAGTAGCGAGGATGAGCAGGTACGCCCAATGGGCACACACACATGCACACAATACATATGCATGCATATGCATATATACATAGATATATCTATCTATAGATGCACATGGCTGGCCACACAGACAGAAAATACAGCACTTAAGCAAGCACAGCACCAAAGACCTGATCCTGTTCCTCTCTCTGTCTGATCAGGATGAAAGCCTGTTAGTGGAAAATATGTATCTATATACTGTTAGTGGAAAATATGTATACATATACTGTTAGTGGAAAATATGTATACATATATATATATATGCATATGACCAGTAGCTGCCCCTGGATCCCAGTCTCCTCTGCTGCTGGCACTGGGACATAGGCACTCCCAGGCCACCACCCCAGGCCAGTTGCTGGTATTCTGCCCTGCACACACATACTCACATGCACCCCCAGTACACACACCCACTGTGGGGATCAGGTGCAGGGCACTGCCAGGCACAACAACCTCTTTACACATTTTATCCCCTTTCTCCTCTATTTTTCCATACTTGTTCCTCCTCAAATGACCTTGATGCCTCCCTTTGCCCCACCTTTTGTTCCTCCCCTAAATAGCCCATAATATGGGATGCTCTTACATGCCCAAAATGCTCTTCCCAGCATACCATAATGGATCCCATACGCTTGGAGGCAGGACCTCCCTCCCTCGGTCTGTAAGATGATCCAGGGAAAGCCTACCAGGTAGGGGGGCTGATTGTTCCCCTCTGGTAGCCCAGAGAGTAAGTGTGCTTGCCTGGCACAGATTCTATCACCGTTTTGTGATTCTGTGATTAGGTTACTGAGTTCCTCTGCCTTACATTGCTCCCCTGCTCCTTCCCATTTATGGTGATTAGCTTTAAATCACATAACCTAAAAGATCCACTTTGCACAGAAATCATTAATCACTAGTCTAAAGTGAGTATCAGTCCATGGTCTTGCTCTCAGGTGAGTCTTGCTGTCACCCAAGAGAAACCTAGGTTGTCTGGCAGTGTGGCATTGCCAGATAAAACATCCAATTAACAACAGTGAGCCTGGGTTTAAATCCTATGCTGCCATCAGACCTTTACATGCAAGTAGGACAGCCTCTGCTCTCATTAATGCTTTGCATATGGGTTAGAGCACAAACCAGAAGCCAGGTTTCCTCCTTCTACATGCCTGAATCATCAGATCACTGACTCATTCTCACGATCCCCATCTGTTGCATCCACTGCTTTGATGAACCCACAATCTCCAGCAAAACACAAAACACAAGTCTGGGTACTCTTCTCAAGGGAGTAGGCTTGCAGCTTCCAACCCTCTTCGGCAGGAGAAGAGGCAGAACCCACACTCTTTCCTATTGAATGCTAAACCTGAAACATCTACACAAAAAGAAGGCAAATGGCATGGCCAGCACACTTTCCACCCATGTATTTGAGATTGACCTATCTAGTAATTATAAATGCCTCCCAGGCTGAGCCCTGTCTGAGAAACACCACTTTATAAATCATTATGTGGCTTAATGTGAAATAGTTGCTGAGGTTTTGTAGATACCAGAACTTACAAGGAAAAAGCTTCACATACCTGGGCAATATTTCACATTTGAAACATGAGTAACTGTGGACTTAAAGTATCTTGAGGGTTAGATGGCAATTTTTAAGAGGTGGATTTTAAGTGTCTACCTACGACAGAAATTGGGAACAAAGTGGCTGAGACAGCCTACCCTTCTGTACCTGTAAAGCCTATCTGGCATCTACATTTATTGTGTGTCTACCTTGTGATTCTGATGGGTTCTCTGGACCTTACCTTTGCAGTCTAAATATAAGCTCCCAAGCCCATGAAGAAATGCTCTACTCGGAGCTGCCAGGCCTGTGAGCTTTCACACCCCTGTCCAGTACATGTGTGAACATGTCTCCAAAGAGCGCAGATAAGAGCATGCACTCCCAGCATCTGTTCCAAGAGTCAACCACAGCAGTAGACAGTGAGTCATGCAGTGAGTCACCACCTGAACAGGGACATCACCTGTGTTTTTAGAACTCCAGGCCAAGAAACTTTAAATATTTTTGTTTTACTTTACTACAAAAGAAATACATTCAACACTTCCAACTATAATGCTCCCACCTTTTCTTCTCTAGCTTTGCAATATCATGCAATAACTCATTCTAAATTGTATCAAATCCCTAGAAAAATATAAAAAGAATAGCCTTTTCTTGCTTGGTTAATCTACAGATCTGCTTTTTTCAGCTATGGTGTTAATGAGCATGTGAAGAAAACACATTTTATTTCCGAAAGCAAATCAACATTTCTGTCACCAAAAGAAAAATATCTGGATGTCTCCTTGGAAAGACTAAATGATCCTAGAAGATGCGGTGGGCAGTATCACAGCTGTGCCTAAGCACTCTGCACTAAGAGATGAGATCATTTCGCCTGCAGTTTAATAAGCTACTGGTAATTGATTGGAGGTTCTCACTGCAAATGTGATGTACAATGTGTCAGCTTAGGTTTCAGGCTAGGTTAATAAGAGAAAAAATGTTTCCTCTGGCATTTGCCAGGGAAGGAGCAAGCACCTTGGCAGTCATCCGTCTCGGTTGACATGTAGTAACTTATTAAGGTTCAGAAACCCACTAGTGTGCCTGAACCATTAGAGACAAAACAACATACCATCCTAATTAAAATACAGCTTCGGAAGCTGCCCTTCAGGAGTAATGGTATGTGCAATACTGGCTTGATTCTGTTTCACACAGGAGGGAGAGTGATTATGCAGAGTCATGAGTTCACTTTATAGATGAAGGAATAACATTAATGATGGAACTCTTGGAAACAGAGAAGCATGTGCAAAGCTTTCCTTGTAGGATAAGAGATTCTACTGTCAGTGCTGAATAAAAGATTGTTATGTACTAAAAGGGTTTATTTTTAGTGGGCACTTTTTATGTCTTTTCTCTGCATTAAGCTGTACCCACTGTAAAGTATTACAAGAACTTGATCATGTTTATTTTGTAATTGTGTTTTGCTTCAGAAAATAAGCACAGGCTTGGCAGCAGGTGGGTCCCCCCTGTTCCACCCTGTTTTGGAACTGCTTCAAGGCACAGGTGAACAGGCAGCTGAACACCCAGCACAGGGTTCAGGACTGCCGGGGAGGAAGGGGAGAAGGAAGGAACATCACAGCCTGGGAGCCACCTTGCCCATTCAAGAGTGTGGGAAGCCAGGCTACCTACTGCTCTTGTTGCTGTCAGCAGGAGGGCAAGGGATCGTGAGCTGGTGGTTCTTGCAGAACAAGTGGCTCTGACACGCTGTAATCACCTCATACCCCCCAGATGTTGCAGGGAGTGCAAGCTCAGTTTCCCTGGGCTCTTCCCTCAGGTATCCATCCTGCCCTCCGACCTTTTGCACCTTATTTGTGGAAGAAATGGCCAGTTCACTTTGGGGTGGCAAAATTCAGCTTACTTGCACTACAAAGGAGCCCACACTGACTGTGCATGATTCTCCATGCACTGATCTTTTTTCTCAGCTGCTGTGACTGTGTTATCCTGGTTCACAAACATTCCCTCACTGAACTAGTCATCAGGATGAAAGAGGGCTTCGGTCTCCCCTACGCTTATCTTTGATTTCTAGAAAGTGAAATAAACTTTATTTTGGAGCTTGCTATAAATAAGTACCTAATAAGCCAGAGGGTAAAGGCAAACACTACAGTGAAGGAGAAATAATCCATTTCATGTTCTTTCTCCTGTTTAAATCTACAGAAATTGTCCTATGTGAGCAGGAGGAGATCAGGCACCTCTGGGGAAGTGGAACATGTTGAGGAATTGTGGCCTTAGAACTAAAAGCCAGTCTTGAAGTAGTATTATGCTGCATAGCACCACCTTTTTGCTTTCTGTGCTAGCAGAATTAGGTGCTAGGGAGGGAAGTACAAGGCTGCATCCTAGGGTGATCCTCAGGGAATTATACAACCAGCAGTAGGCAGGGGCCCAAGAAATCCGTCACAAGCACTTAGCAAAACCTCCTCATTAGTCTACAATTTTTCTTCTTTTGGGGCATTTGCTACCACTGGAGGTGGTGTTTTGCTCTGTAGTAGTGATTTTTTTAAGCAGAGTGTTACTGCAAAGTTCAGTAATCATTCATCCAAAGATTTCTGACAGCAATCTGCTTCATTCAGTGTTCGGGCTCTAACTGATAAACAACATAATCCAAAACCCCAGAAGCAGACAAAAAGCAGCAGTTGTTGAAACTCCATTCTCTTGAGGCAAAAATTAACATGATTAGCCATTACCTTGCTCAATTCATCTTTTTCCTCTTCCCTGTTGACTAATAGAGTACTGAGAAGGTACCATAGCTCATGTACTCATTAGCACTCATAGGCAAAATGCAAGAAGATGGACATCATGTAATGGATTTCAGAAGCATGCTTGAACTAGAAGCATGAAGAAGTATATGAGACATTGAAATGCACTCTGAATTTAATGGGACAGTTTTAAAATCAACTCTATTCATGGCTGTTATTGTGTGGACAATTCACTAAAAGGAAAGTCCCATTTGTGGAAATAAGCAGTAAACCAGCCACAGAAACAAGGAAAGAACAATCCTGTGAAGGCAATCACCTTCCATTTCAAAACCTCTGCTTCTCCCAGGAGTTCTTGCATTGTCATTGAATATGGCAGTACAGCTGTGCCTGCTTTTCCTTGTGTAAAGTGTTATTTTTAATTCAGACTGGGAGCAGCAAAAACAATGGCAGCCTGGGAATGTTTCCTAATGAAAGGGGAACTCTAGACGTCAAGTACTACAGCATTTGACTTAAATTCAGAGATCAACTTCTCTTCACAAGAACCTGGAGTTTTCAATAAGGTCACATTGCCTGAAATGAAAGAATGTCAGGGTAATTGCAAATAAAAAAGTATGAGCAGTCTTTCAGGTTTGCTTCTCTGTGGATGATCTGCTATATGAATTTCACCCTGGTAGCTGCAATGCTGCTGACCACAATTATTCCTTGTCCATATTTGCAGCTAGATTTTTGCCCAGCACCCACTTACACACTGCAAACTTCAGCAAAGAATACTTTCTGTTTGTAGACCAGCAATTCTGGGTGGTGCATAGATCCTGTCAACAGTTTTAAAAAGGACATTCAGACAGAGTAAGCAATTGCCAAGAACAGGGAATAAGTAGTATGTCAGCCAGACCACTCTGGAAAAGCAGCTTTCCAAAACAAATCTGGCCTAATTCGCAGCATTAGGACATGGCTTTCCCCTAAGCAGTGTTTGGCGCAGCCAGTCTGCTCCTTCTGGAAAATGCATGATCCGGCATTCTTCTCTGGGAAGATATATAAAAGGTGATGCCACACTCGGCTCTTCCTTCCTGCAAGGCAGTCACATTCACAGGTCTTGCTTGGCCCTTGAGACACAGAGGCACTTTGTGTGGGAAGTGTCACCATAAAAAGCCAGATAGATTAGCTCACAGTTTTGCCACCACTAATATGGCAGCTGGCAGAGACTAGTATTTATTTCCATTTTAGAAATACATATTTAGAAAGATGTCTCCTTGCCTTTGCATGCCCACTCACAGAAATGCACTGAGAGGGCAAGACCTTCAGGAAGTGTTTCCAGCTGGGTCCTCTGTACAGCTCCCTTTGCTCTCTGCCCAGGAAGGACTGACTGAGGCATCCAGTCTGCATTAACTGGTTAAAAGAGTTTACAACATATTACAACAGTGGGCTCATTTTGCTCTGACTTCTGCCACAACTCCCTGCAATCAAATAGGTAATTGAGCCTGTCTGTCTGTCCTAGAGACAGTTTGTCTGGATACAGCCCCATATTCCCCTCCAACTCATGCCCTTTGATGCAATGCAGAGATCTATTACTGAGAAAATATCTTTTCTGAAATTGAATCCCATTGAGTAGTGAGAGCCAAATTTTGCAAAGGGAAGGCAAATGAGAGCATTTGATAAGGTAATAATAAATGGTTGATTGAGCTCATGGTTTTTCTCAGAAGGGTTCCTTGGTTTGTGGTCGAATGATTTTGGATACTAATCTGCTAAAAATAATCTGGTGTCTTGCATTCCAGTGAAAGGACTGTTATTGTACAGATAATACTTCAGGCTGCATGACAGAATGTGGTTTAGTAGGTCATGCCCTTGAGGGATTTTTTAAACGGGAAATAACTTTTATAAAACCAAAAATGAGTTAGTAAGATACTAATTCCTCATGCTCTTCTGCAGTGAGAACACCCAAAGGTACACTGACATCGACTGGTAATTTTTTATTCTGTCAGCATAATTTTGCATCATGATTAAGTCCGAATTAGTTCACAGCATCTTCTTACACTTTGCATTTTTATAGGCATTAACTGTGTGATTAACTCTGGTGTTCCGTGGGAGATAATGTGCCTCATGCCATAGGTCTCCACTGCAGCATCTAGACTCTGCAGGAGTATCGTGATGACATGCTCTGTTTATTGCTATGTGAATCAACCAGTTCCACTGCAGAAAGAAAGCAGGTTTGTGGTAATTGTAAAAGTGCCACACATGAGAATTATCCAAGACTGAAAGTGACAAAAGCATCATTATCCCTGAAGGCTAATAATCACAAATTGAAAGAGCTCTCTGATGTCATCTACAGAGGACACACAGGAGGGAATGAAATGGGCAGGCAGCTTCTCCATGACTTCAGGCCAGGCCAAGCAGTGTGGGGTTTGGTCAGAAATCCTTTGAATTTCTGGTGTAAAGCTATGAGCCCTCTTGTCTGACCCAGTGTGGTCCAACTGGCAACCTGTAGTCAAATCTGGCATATAGGACCCTTCCATCTGGTCTCTTCCCTGGAGGAGATGGGATAGCTATTCAAGTATGGATGACACTCGAAGAGACAGGTGCCTCTCCTGGAGGCTATGAATGAGCTGCCATAGTGCTGCTGCTGCCTCTGGCAGGTGGGGGCAGGAGGTAGACCTTCCAGCCATTGCTGCCTTCTCCTACTTCCCCTCACTGCCTACAGCAACAACGGATCTCCCTGAGACAGGCGTGGTGTGCAACCGATACTAGTCTTGATGGCAAGAAGTTGAGGTAGCAACAGCTGCCAGGAGGTGAGAGTGACCAGTGGGGAAAAAAAAAAGAGAAGGGTGCCAAAAATGGTGAGTCTTTAAAATGCCCCAAGTGAACACACCGCCTTATCCAAACTCTCAGCTCAGGGACTCAGGCCAGGGCAAGGTCTGGGAATTCTTCTCAAGCAGAAGGATATCCCTCATGCTCAGACATTTCTCAGGTGTCCTCACAGAGCTGAAACCCCATCTTTAGTCTGAGGACTTGTTCTTCTCTTTGTTTGGACTACACTGACCAGAAAACATCCTGGCTGTGGAGCACCATCCTGCCTTAGCCAGGCATTGCCTGGAGTAGTGGACAACAGAAATGGGAGAGCATCACCCCTGGAGCTGAAGCTACTGGGGAAGATAAAAGAGTCCTTGCACCAGGTGGGCCAAGCACAGAGGCAGTATGACACCAATGGGTAAATGATAAAGCAGAAACACCGTGGTGCTGCTGGCAGTGCTGCAGCTACAGGGGACAGTACCAAGCTAGGAGCATCTCCAAGACTCATTTACAGAAAGCAGGCAGCTGGAAATGGGTCTGCCTGAAAACAGCCCTAGGCCCAGAAACTTCACTATCCAGTCGGCCATCTGAGGGCAAAAGGAAGAAAAACTCAAGGGCTGACGGAACCCTCACTGTGCAATTCACTATTCACATATGCTGACTGTTCAGTTCTTCCTAAGCTTTCCTCAGGTAATGAAGGATTTCCCGTCTGTCCTGGTTCCCCAGGCACAGACCCATGGGCCAGCCATGGCAGGCAGGCCACGAGTACCCCCGAGTCAGCTGGGAATTTCAGTCAGGGCAGCTGACTCACAGGTGTACCCCATACCACTGACATTAAGCTCATCATAAAATGAGGGAGTTTACTGAGAGTGGAGAGTTGTTCTTCCTAGGGTTCCTCTCTCGGCCTTCTGCTCCTGATCCCAAGGGCCAGGTTGAGTATAACCTTGTATACTTTATGTTGATGATTGTATTAGTTCTGTTATTTCATTAAATCTATTTAAATTTCAACACACAGGGCTTCTCTCTTTTTTCCCTGATTCCCATTCTCAGCTGGAGAGGGGTCATGGGGTGGTAGGACAACTGCTACAGTTTAGCTCCGTGTACAGGCTAAACATAGACACGGTCCCATTAGCAAAGCATTCAGTGTTTGTCATTGATAATGTGCTTTCCACTAAACCTGGTTAGGGAGGCATTTGGCTTTCTCAGGTTTCAGGGTAAAGCTTGGCTTGGTTTTGTTTTATAAACTTACTGAGGCTTTGAATCCTGCTCTCATTTCTAAGAGGGTTTCTAAGTCTAAGGCTGCTTCAGAAGATAACATTTACTGACA
Organism: Podargus strigoides; assembly: GCA_028020825.1. Lineage (NCBI taxonomy): Eukaryota > Metazoa > Chordata > Aves > Caprimulgiformes > Podargidae > Podargus > Podargus strigoides. Next base: position 145,694,057 of record CM051663.1, on the reverse strand, counting down.
AGAAAAGTTACTCATATCCTTAAACCCTTCTGTTCTTTTCCACACTCTCAGTTTTATTTCAGCAGATTAGCCAGTGGGTCATAAAATGAGGGACAGAATGGTCCTGTTCATACATTCCCAAGCAATAAGCAAACTTACCCCTCTCTAAGTAATTCCTGTAAGGGTGTTTCATTTGACTTATTGACACCAAAGGGACATGGGAAACATGAAAGACTGAACTTCTGTGTTTCTCAGGATTATGGCTGAAGAACAGCTATAGTGGGAGAGGTTTTTTTCCTAGTGCTGTGTGGTCAATGCATCTGGCTGTTTCATAAGGGCTTTTAGGGAACATTCCAGCATTTGTGGAAAAAAATGTTAGTTTTGAGTGTTTATTTTCCAAAGGGATCAGGTACTGCTCTTCTTTCATAAGGACTATTTCTATTGTACCAGATGACTTACGGAGCATTAATCAGCTTGTCTGATGGTCTCATTTTCTCACGCTGTTGCTACTGATCTGTTACTGTCCCATTAGCTTACAGAATTGGCTTATGAAGCACTTTAAACATAGGAAAAGCAGTTACTACACAAAAATGTCATCTACTTTTATTACTACACTAGAGCTAAATTATCAAGTGTTGGCTCGACGCTACTGATACACGAGCAACTGTAACCTGTCTGCTACTTGGTCTTGTGGATATGTAATACATCTGTGTCTCCCTGTGGAGCTAGTGCTGACATGGAATGGGATGTCTGTTGCTGGTAATAATGTCTCTCTGATGAATATTCAGAGTAACTTCCCATAGGTTTACAAAAAGATAATGTCAAATCTAAGTATAGTACCTTTAGCTTCAACAATATTTCTCAGCATTCATTTAGCTTCAACAAACATTTCTCAGCAAGGCACTTTCATTGTTGACATCAGTTGCCTCTGCTCACTGTCAGTTTCTGTTCCAGTCATCACAAGGATAAAGATGGTCTCGTCAATTTTAATTACATATAGTCTATTTTGGACCAAAAAAAAATCTACTTTTGGTTTCAGTGGACACATAGCTCAGCTCCTTTTTCACTCTCATACCTGGAACCTGAATATACCCTCACCGAAGACAGAGGAAAAAATTCCAGTAACATCCCAGGAGGATGATCATTCCCCATAACTCACATTTTGACAAGGACCTAAATAAACATCAGGTCTTTCATAAGCAGATCTGGCTTAGGGAAGAGGAAAAGTAGATAACTGCAGAAAAATCTATGCTGGCTCAGTGGCCATGACAAAGTGGCTCTTACATGTCCCTGTTTGACTGGTTTGCAGTGTAGAGACCAAGTAACCTCCACAGCCCCTGTAGCACACAGCTACCTGCTGCTGACTGCACCCCTGCCCGTGCTCCATGCCTGCCTCTGCACCCTGTGCGGACAGCAGCCACACTACGAGTCGTCTTTCCAAGCACTGGGGTGAGAGAATAGAGGAAACCCTGTAGTGGTCAGCACTGCCTTGTATCACCTTTTCCCTGGTCAGTGGCATGATATCACCTGAGTAGGGCTGGGCACAGGAGATGGGAGGGAAAAGAGGGGCTTGCACATCCTGGATCCAGGCATGGAGGTAGCAGATCCATGACTGCCCCTGCTGAGAAGGGGATTTGCCTAGCCCCAGGGCTCCAAGCTGGTCACGGAAGATGATGTTTTAGTGAGAAGCTTTGCTGCTGCCATGAAATTGATTTTTTAGGACCCAGTATGTGGATGAAATAATATATTTAATCTTTTTCAACTATGGGGCAGAAAAATGCATTTGCCTGCTTTGTTGAGGTCACTGAGCCTACCTCACTTGCTGGGGCTGGAATGGATGGAACAGCTTTGTGGAATGCAGTGTGATGGACTGCCAAAGAGATCCCTCTGGCAAGACCTAGAGGAAGGCAGCTTTGTCATGTCTGCCCCAGGTGCATGCAGCACATCTGACTCACCCTTTTTCTGCATTTTAGGCAGTCATTTAAACCAATACTGGCTAACTGTTAGCAAGCTGATTTACATTCATTTCAGATGTGAGGAAAATAACAGTGCATAGCACACAGCGGTGGTGAATCCAACCCAAAAGAGAAAACCTGAGATGTGACTGACACCTCTGTTAACAAGTTAAATGAAACAAAGTCTACTTAAACTCCACAGTATCTCTCTCAGCCAGATATGCATATCACAGAGTATATCTTAGGAAGAGATTAGAGTTTGGCTCTTAATTTAGACACAAGCTGTCAATATAAAATTTACCAGAACTTTAGTGAGCATGTTCCATATTTTAGGAGTCACAGGTCCTTTATGGCCTTCTGAGATAAAGCTCAGTTTCTCTTAAAATGAGTAGTGCTAGCAAACATGCTTTAATCCTGACTGTCTCCTAGGTGTTGCATCAGTTACCTACAGTTCTGAATATGATCCTCTTTTATATCAAAAATGACTATAGATGGTTCCCAGAAATGGACTCTCAGAGGAACAGGCAATACATCTTTCCTTTTTTTGACTGTGTAGAGATCCTAGGTTTGTAAAACTGCTGCAAAAATAAGTCTAAAAAGAAGTAGTCTGAAAAAAAAATAGGCCTGGGACAAATTTGAATGAAAATGGATCTTAATATTGTGGCTTAGGGGAACAGATAAAGAAAACAGCATGGATCTTGTAAACTGATTATACTTTGTATTTAGCTTTGGCAGTGTCTCTCCATAATCTGTTCAATTCCTTGCACTCTTGGAGAAACATATTTTCCTTTATGGAGATCATTCATATTAAATGAATAATTGCTCTGTACTGTTGCTTCAGTTTTTATTTGAAACATATTTCATAGGCAAATTCTGTATTCCCTCTAGATTTCATGAATTATAAACTATACATTAAATATGTTTTACTTCAACCAACGATTTTTTATTTCAAAAGCTAGGAGCTCTTCAGCACCATAAGAAATCAGCAATATCTAAGCAGGCAGATGATAATTACCCTGTTTCTTTATTGTGTCTGTGAATCTAATGCAGATTAATTGGAGCTTTATGTGGAAGTCTGAGTAAAACCTCATTCTTCAAGGTGCTGAACAGCTTGCCTAACACCTGGAGGTGGTAAGCACCACTTCAAGGTGCCAAGCTCCTGTAAGAACCGGGGGCCTCTGTTATAACCCAAGGCTTCTCTAGCTGCTTAACAGAGTTTGATGGATCCACTATAAATTCCATCTCAGAGTGAGAAATCCCTTTATATTTGTCTGTCTAATCTTGGTGTTTCACTCTTGGCTAGCCACACCTAACAGAGAACTGTGAATATTGTTGGACCTCTAGGGATGACAGCTGAGTTTGTAATCACCTTCCTACATCTTATTTTAAAAAATAATATATATAAATGTATTAACGTAATGTAATAGCAAGTGTATATATATATAGTACCTGCATGACATATATCAAAGTATTAAACCAAAATCCCACACTTGAGATTCTTTATCTAGTTCAGCTTTTTTAAGACTTGGATAAAACTGGAAGTAGGGTTTCTTTTTCTGTTGAATGGTAGTTCTCTGTACTCCTGTATTTGCAGTTGCTGTTCCACACCTTGATGCACTGAATAACTGAAGTGCTGGGGTCTGAACCCCAAGACCTGAATTAAGATTGACATATGGGTGGTTCCCACAGTCCTTCAAAAGGAGGGGATGAGTTTGCCTTTTGGCTTTCCTCCAAGGTGTGGCGACCTTGTAGGGAAAGCCCTTGGGTAAATAAGTCCCAGGTGCCCCACATTGGGTAAACGAGTGCCAGGTGTCCTGCTTTGGGGATAAAAGCTGGGATCACTTGCAGGAAGGGTGGGGTGTTTATATGTGAGGTTGATGTACTTTGAAGAGTTTCCCTGTTGGGGAAGGACCTCCTGATTCTCCCTGCAAGTGAGCCCCAGTCAGGTTTGGCACTTACAAATGTGGGCTTTGTGGGAACAGTATGTGGCTGCCTCTGTCCTATATTATCAGCCTCTTGGCTTGGCTGTCTCCCATCTCTTCTATGGGAGACTTTGTTGCTTTGTTTGTTCCACTGGTTGTTGGTTGTGCTGTGTCCTTCCTGGGGTTCTTGGGGTTGATGTCTGTTATATGTAACCTGATTGACTTGTTTGTACCCCCCGTGATCACCCATATACTGACCCTTTTGTATACAATAGAATCTGGTTACTGGTTTGTTCTACTGCTGGCTGTGTCCTTTGTGCTAGGCCTAGTGATCGGCAAAACAATAACCAAGAACAGGAAAGAATCACCTGAGATGTTAAGATAGCATCTAGGACTCAGTCACTTGTTTTTAGTTGCTATTGTTCTCTTCCATGTCCTTTCTTGTCTGACAAGTGCACAAAAGACATTTGGTGTCTGACACATGGTAAATAATTGTCAAAAGTGGTGCGCCCAAACAATCAAAAGTTCCACTAAATTTTTTGCTCCAGTATTGTTATTGTAAGCCTCTTATATTTAAAATACCACCAATTAAGGCCATTGTACAGTCTCCCTGACCAAGAATCTTCTGCTGTAGCATTTCAATTTCCTAAGGATGCCACTATACATCATCTGCATTTCTGCTCCCACAAGAATTCAATTTCCTAACTGTGTGCACAAACCATTGTATTCTTTAGGTGCACCACTTATGACTGAAGTCTTCAAGATAGGATCTAGGACACTTGGGCTAGTTCTTTCATTATTGCAAGAGAAGGCCTAACTTTCACAGCATTTTAACTGTGCAGTTTTTTGAAGTAGTATTCTGCTTATTTTAATCATTGCATGGTACTAGAAAAAAACAGAAGTTATGGATTTTTCTATTAAAAAAAAATGAGTTTTGAAGCCTCCCCTCAAAAATTAGGAGCTAGAGAGTACCATCTATAATTTAATTCTATTACAATTTTCTGCTCATATCGGCATCATGCATCAGAAAATATTGCCAGAAACCAGCAGAGATTTGCTGTAGCCATTTCACTTCCTGCAGTGCATATTTTGTTTGTAGACATACAGCAGATTATTGCTTTTCTGGATTACACTGTACAAAACCCGTTGGCTATTAGAATTCTGTACAGTGTCATACAGAAGTAAGTGCTAAAGAATGATTCCAGATTTAATGACTTTGTCTCTGATGTGTTAGAAGTTGGCCAGGCTTTTGGCTCAGCAACACAGAAGTTATTTGATGAGTGTGACCATATTGTCATGAGTTAGTGAGCACTGATTTTTTTTAAAAAATACACAGTGCATTGCTCAATAGTAAAAGGAGGGTTACATCTTCCTTACCAGAAGCAAAAAATTAAAAGAACATTTTCCCCACAGTAGTCATGCTATGACTGTTATAAAAACTGATTTGGTGTAGTTGTTTGCTTTGAAAATCTGTACCTATCATAAACTGATGCAAATACACAGAACACAGACTGGAGATAGAGCTGAAAGTGCAACACAAACCACAGGAATTTCTATGGGTGCCTGCACTGAAGTGTGGAAAATTCACAGTGAAGTTCTTGCTCCTGGAAAGCTTTGTCATTTATGTCTCTCAGAACCATATGTGCTCTGAACTTTTATGGGGAAAAAAAAAAAATGTTGTAGTGGATCTCCTTAAAATAAGATCTTTTTCCTTAAATCACCCCCTTCTAAGGTGACTTATATCTTAATGCTGAGAATATATTATAGTCTTTAAAATAAAAAGGTGACAACTGCTCAGATACCACACAGCCACTTAAACTTTTCAATAAACAGAAAGGTTAATAAAAAATAAGAGGAGCAAAAATCTCTAATGGTTATAAAAAGCTAATTTTAACATTAGTTTACAAAGATATTACATGATTATGCTTGCTTTCTAGAACAATGCGGTCCGTCCAGATGAGACATTTCTTGCTATGACTCTCCTAGCTGTTTAAGGGATAGATTAGATGAAAGCTCTATGACTAACTGCTTATCTGATTCAATGGCAGAATGAAAACCTTTCTAAAAAATATAATTTAGCTAATCTAGAGTACTGTCTTGTCTTTTTTTTTTTTTTTTTTCTCATTCAAATGGAGGAATGATTAGCTTTAGAGCAAATTAAACGCTTAATGTGAGAAGTTGCATTCTAAGGCCCTGCTGGGGACAAGGAAATGAAGGATGGCTGTGGCTTCTACTTTCACTTGACAGATACCTTTGGTTAGGGCATTCCCCAGGTCCAGGGATGGCCTGAATCCAAAGTGCCATTCTGCTTCAGAGCAACTGAACAAACATCACCCAGAGGAGTGCTCTAAATCTGCTGAGCCCAGGGACTGTGGGACTTTGATTTTCCAGTCACTTGCCCTTACTCAGCTGAGCTCAACTCAACATGAATAATACTGAATATTCACTGGGGACAAAGGGTATTACTGTCTCACTTGCACTATACTTGTCTGAGACCAGAGGCAGTGGAGGGATACTCCCAGGACATGCTTGTGGAGTATATTGCTGCATCTCCACTCAGGATGGGTGGGCAGCAGGCAACACTAGGCAGTATCACAGCTTTGAGGGCAACTCAAAGTGAGCAGAAAGGCTTTAGTTGCTGGTCTTAACCATAACCATTCAACTAAGGTAACAGGATGAATGTTCCCTGGAAGAGATGAGAACCACAGGATAAGAAATCATAAAGACACCTAAATGTAATGAAATAATTGAAGATAACTGTGGCATCCTGTTGGGGTTAATAAGAGGACAGCAAGTAAAGCTGGATAAGTGAGAGAGGAGAACATGGGAAGAAAGAAAATCTTTGACTTGCTTTGTTTTACCAGAAGGAAATAATACAGTATTTATTTTTCTCTGTGGCTTTGAATGGGAGAGGCAAGTGAGAAGATGAGTTTCAAGCATGCTCATCAACAGAGTGAGAAATCAGGAAAGTAACTTGTTTTTGTTCTTTATTTGTTCTGGTGGAAGGAAGTGAGCTGGTGAGGGAGGAGCGGGGATTTTATTTGCACATCAGTTGGAGGAGCAGTGAGCAGAGTGGGAGGAGAGTAGAACCTTTTGTAGGTTTCTGAGATGAAGAGAACTTGGAAATTCAACCTAAATAAAACCCCTTTTGTCCATGCTATAGAACTCCAGCAGGCCAGGGAGGCAGGACATTCCTTCACCACAGCCACGCTGACACTTTTTCAATAGACTGTTTACTCATGTATTCAGCAATCTCTTTCTTTTCTACCATTTTCCATGAGTCAGATTCATTGCTCAGTAGCTCTCCAGTTCCTTATAACCAGCACTTGCTGTAGATGGCCAACAGGTCTTCAATTTTGTCTCATTTTTTTCCGACCTCTTGGGTGAATGCCATCTGGTCCTGGTGACTTATTAACATTTTTATCATCTGTTTAGTCTAAATATTTTTGGTATGCCTACTTCAAACTGACCTTTCTCATCTGACCTCTCTGCTATAAAGGATGTACAGATTATGGGACCCTTCCCAAGACTGAAGCAAAGAACCTACTGAGTTTCTCTGCTTTGGCTATTTTGTGCCCAGTCATTTCCAGTCCTCATACAGTTCCACTATTTTCCACACTGTCTTCCTGCTTGTCTAGATAGGGATGCTTGATTTTCAGGAGTAAGAAGCATGCAGGGCCTCTGGGATGCTCTCTCCTCTTCTTCCCTGTAAATGTTCAAGTTGTGGAAAACATTGTTATTATCACCTTGGCTGCGGTCAAAGCTAACATTCATGTTTACCTGCAGTGTTTGATGAGGACATGCATAATGAAAAAGATAATAGTACAGAAATTAATGATAATTTTCAAATTTTCAATAAATAATACTATTTATCTATATCTCTTGCTGAACTTAAACTATAGGCTATCATAAAGAATGATTTTTACTGCTTCATATTAAATGTCTGTCCAGCCTAGCTTCCTGACACTGGCAGACAAACATAGCAATAAGGTATACTCCCCTCATTGCTAACAATTTGTGGTTCGGAAAAACAGTGAACAATTATTCCCTATTCATCTTCACTATGACACTTGTGATTTTATAGGCATCTATCATATCCTGTCTCAGGGGAACATTCCTGGCTGAATAGCCTTTTCTATTAAGCAAATCCTTTCCTTTCTGTTCCATATTTGGTTATCTTTATCCAGACCTTCAGCTGGAGATCTTTGGTTTCCTTACCTGTTATGAAGTTGCTTGCCTGATTTTAATTGCTTTGTGCAAATTGGGATATTTTTTGTCCAGAGTATAATGTGCAAAATACGGCATCCTGCAAGCTTATTAATTTTCTTCCCCAGAGGTTCAAGTAGGTAACAGACTCTGACGCAGGGATTTGCAACTTTTAAAAATCATGTATATCTGTCCCTACCCTACATTCAAAAAACATCCCATATTTTCATCTGGGATTTCTGGAAATCAAAATGTGTATGCACACTATGCAGGGTGCCCATGACAGCTGTTAGAGTTAAACCTTACAGCCGAACTAACTTAGTTAGATGCTCACCATCTGTCAGGAAACGAACTTGTCAGAAAACTAACTCTGTAAATGAAACAGCAGGGTTTTTTCATTGGATTAACAAACTTAATCAGCATGTAGTGAGGTGTGAGGCATGCTAGAATAAGAGAGTTATGTGGCTGCAAGTATGAGAAGAAAGGGCAGGAGCAGTCTTCTGGGAAGCAATGAGTCATGAGGATGGCCAGACTGCACCCGACCTGCACACTGACTCCCCACCAGCGGGCAAGATGCAGACACAAATCGGTTGCGGAGTTGATCTGGATGTGTGCTGCAGCCTGGTGTGTTCTGGACAAGTTGGACTTACTGCACACTCACACAGCAACACTGTGTATTGGGTGTCCATGCCCTGGTGTTGGCAGTGGAGGCTGCAGGTGTGCATTCTGTGAGAACAGACCCCCCTGCTGCACAGAGATAGTTCCAGTTGGCTCCAAATGGACGAACCACAGGACACAGCTGAGCCTGTCAGTCAGCCTGGTGGCACCTCTCAGAAAAAGTATTTAAGAAAGGGTTAAAGATACTGCATAGTAGCTGTGAGAGAAAGGAGTAAGGAAACGTGAGAGAAACAGCCCTGGAGAAACCAAGGTCAGAGAAGAAGAGGAAGGAGGTGCTCCAGATGCTGGAGCAGAGATTCCCTTGCAGCCTGTGGAGAAAACCAAGGTGATGTAGGTTGTTCTCCTGCAGCCCATGGAGGATCACAGCGGAGCAGATATCCACCTGCAGCCCATGGAAACCTCACACCACAGCAGGTGGATGTGCCCTAAAGGAACCTGCTGCTTGTAGAGAGCCCATGCAGGAGCAGGTTTCCCAGAAGGAGCTGTGGCCCATAGGGACCCACAATGGAGCAGACTGTTCTTGAAGGAATGGGCACCATGGGGAGGACTGACGCTGGAGCAGCAGGAAAGTGTGAGGAGGAAGAAGTGGCAGAGAGGAGCTGTTAGGGACTAACTGCAGCCCCCACATTCCTCATTCTCCTGTGGCACTTGGGGGAGGAGGAGGTAGAAGAGTTGGGAATGGAAGACTGAAGTTGAACCTGGGAAGAAGGTCTGGGGTGAGAGGAAGGTGTTGAAGGTGTTTTAGTTTTGTCTTTGTTTCTTACTAACCTACTCTTTTTTTTTTTTTTTTTTTTTTAATTGGAAATACATTAAATTTATCTTCTTTAAGTTGAGTCTCTTTTGCCCATGATGGTGACTGGCAAGTAATCTCCCTGTCTTTATCTCTACCATGAGCTTTTTCACCTTATTTTCCTCTCCTGTTGAGGAGGGGGAAATGAGAGAGCAGCTGGGTGGGTGTCTGGCAGTCAGCCAATCACTATACTCCCTAACACAAGGAATATTTTAGCTGCAGCTGACTCATTGTACATGCAAAGTAGAAGTACAAAGTACTCATTTCCCAGGACTGCCCAGTGCACACCCATGATACACCCATGGCACTGCATGCTAGTGTCAGCCTCCCTCTGTGTGTGCTTAGCGAACACCAGACACAGCCTGTGTGGCCCTGAGAGCATGCAGTAGGAATGTTTGAGAAAGAAATGCTTTTTTGGACCTTAGAGAGTTGATTGTTCAAGTGATAACTTTATTTTTATATAGTTTGCAGAAATCTTGGAGTCAGTCCAAGTCACACTTGGCATTTTTTCAGCAGGAGGGATTGTTGATATAGTCTTACTTTCATTGTAGTCATGGGTATGGTAGGGGGTTGCTAGCTTTAAGTCTTTGCTGTTTCTTTCTGTTTGTACAGCTGTAATCAGAACATTACCAAGCTTCTTGAAAAGCTGCAGTTATGATACTGACATTCTCTTCATGATTCTGCAGTTTGTTCTCAGGTTCAGCTACTACAGGACATGTATTGTCATGTATTTTTAAATATAACTACCACAAAGCACCATTGCAAACAGACAAATGAAATTATTAAGCTCTGTGAAACCCTGTGTTTAGGAGAAAAGAGCTAACCACAGTAATATGAAATTGCAGGTGCTGAATATGCCTAGTTCAGGTGAAATGCCAGCGAACCTTAGAGCCACCCTGAGATGCTGTTGTCAGTGGAATTCAGATCCACTGAAGTCAATAGAAAGATTCTCACGCATTTCAGCTGCATATGAGCATATGAGCTGCATCAGACTCGGCTGTCTCAAAGGTGACGGGTAATTAACAGTGCAAAAGAATGAATTTGAAGTAAATTGTCTTGTACTATTCTTTACAAAAGCACACAATGTTTTGAAATTTGTAATTATTCCTTCTCTTTTTACTTACTTGAGCAGCTGAGTACACAATAGTTACTGTAAGATCACTTGGATGGCTGATTGCTTTATTACTAATACTGAAGATCAGTACAGCTTCAGCATTCTGATGATCATGCCCTCTCTGGAAACATGCTTGAAATTAGCTTTCACCCTCCTAATACAAACATTGAAAAAAAAGAACAAGATTAAAAAGCCAAGCATTCACAAGCCTGTAAGATGTCTCCGCTATTCATGCTGTCTCAGTTTGTTCTTCCTTGTGCATAAGTGTTATGATATCATATTTCATTGTAAGTTCATTACAAAATATTGCAACTTCACAAAGGGAAGGGATAATGCTCTGAGACAAATCTGGATCTTGTAAGGGTAGGGACGGTAGGCTGCTTCCTTCCTTTAAAGACATAAGTAGGCATGCAGTGGGTAAACTAGGGAAAAGCAGGATGGCAAGTGATGACCTTAACCCTAGATACTTAAGTACTTTTCTAGGGGACTGGATCCTCAGCTACAAACTGCTTCTATCGTTCTAGACAAAGTTTTTTTTACATGTCTTGGCCAATAAGTGATCCTCATACTTTGAAAATGTAGGGCCCTGACTTTTTTTTTTCTTTGAACAGTAGAAATTGGCATTTATTTTGTATTGATAATTCTGGCTTTCATTTCTCTGCCTTGGCCTGTAGAATAAGAATAACGATACCATATAATGTTCCAGTTGCACTGTGGAGATAACTGTAATAATGGTTTTGAATTAGCTTATTCTATTAACAGCAGTCCTGAAAACACGGTAGAGAAAATGAGATTTCTTTTTAATCCACATCACTGGATGAGGGGGGAAGCTATTGAAAAATGGCAGTACAGCTCTGTATTATTAAAGACAAGTTTCTCCAATTTTGTCATATCCTAGGTTATAATCATCTGAATTTAAAATATTTTCTCTGTTTTAATGCACCAGTTTTGAACGTAAATTTTATCATCTAACTTTCATTTCCAGTGCCCACATAATCACTTGAACTTCTGGAAAAGCATATAATAATAATAATATGCTATGCCAGGAGGAGAAGAGTCACAAACGTTACAAGTTTGGGAGCTGTTTTCTGATATCAAGATATATGTATGTTAGTTATTACAGTCTTTTTCCTTCCAATCTCTTTTGTCTGTGGCTCTTCTGCCATTCAGATTCTACCTCCCTAATTCCTTCCTAGCTTTCAAAGGCCCTCAAAAACATACAGCAGTATTCTGTTTTGCTGCATTACAAAAAAAGTCACGCTTCAGTTCCAGAGCTGAGAATATTTTGAGATTTAAAATGCAGTCCAGCTTTGACAGGCAGAGCAAATGGTGCTTTCCTGACTCTAATAACCTTGTGTGTCAGATTTTTCTCTCATTTAACCATGTATCTCAACAAATTCAACCATAATGGGTTCTGAGCATCTAAAATTTAAAAAAAAAAAAAAAAAACAAGATAATGAAAAACAAGTATGACCATTAAAATGCTGTCAAATCTTAATGTTTAATACTAAGAGCCATGCATGAAGTCACAAGGGACTGCATGAGAGGCTTAAGGAGTTCTTCATGTTAGGATCTGTAGTGGTAGAGGATGCAGGGCTCTGCTAAGCTTCCATCCCCACAATGTGCTGTAGGAGAGAATCCCTACAAAATTCTGCACCTGCACACCTATTGATCTGCTGATGTGCTTGCACCTATCTTCCCACCTGTCCTGTTGCACTAAAAGCATCTATCTGAAAGGCTTTACTCTGTAGGAGACAGGTAGTGAAGTTTTACACAAGCAGCCTTTCCTTTGGACTTGCTTTGGGACTGATAACTCATGAAACCATTATGTTGTTCTAACACAACAGGACTCAAAATATTATTGACAAAGCAGGATTTTTATATAATACTGCTATTCCCTTCATCCTGAGCAGCTAGCCAAAAATGGTGGAGTTGTTGGCTACTCTATCTAGAAGCAAAAGTGGTTGGCAGTGTGTTTCTTTGTTAATGTTCTCTTTATTTTCAAACATGTGCCAAGCTCCATGTATTTGCCCTGAGGAAGAGGAAATAAATAAAAATAGATTATTCATTCATTTTGAGTTTTCCTTCAGTCTACACACCCTCCTAAAAGTCCCTTCATTTGTCTCTAGCTGAGATCATGCCCTAGAGCTAGGGTCAACCTTTAGCTTCTGTCAACTTCACTGTTCCACCATACTCCTCCTTCTCTTGAGCAACCTCAGCTCCACCAATCTGTCTTCTATTAATAGCACCCAGATGAAGCCCTTCTGCTTTATGCAGTCAAATTTTTGCATTCCATTAACTAAAACTGATGACAGACGTCCTGGTTTTGACTGTGAGTTGACAGAGATGAATCTGGCACATCACATAAATTAGCATAAGCTATCTAAAAATTTCAAAATCTGATGTGCCAAGCTTGCATTTATCTTACGGTAAATGTAGAAATCACAGCACTAAAAATAAAACTTGCTAGCATGGAGATTTCACTTTTCTTGTAGTCATTAGATCACAAAGACAGCTGAGCTCTGAAATAACTAATTACGCTTAAGTTGCAGTAACATAGAAGTAACAATTTTTAAAAGCCAGTCAAGTAAATAAAACTAATTTTCCAGAATAATTAGCCAAGCAGCTATGACTGAGATCAGTGATTCAATTAGAAATTGAATTATTCAGAACTTGTTTATGCTAATATAAAAAAAAAAAATAAATTTAGTCCATCCTTTGAAGCTTGTGGCTTTTGTTAACATCCTATCAAGACAACTTCAAGAGTAAAGTCTTCCTCTCGGGCAAATAAACAAATCTATTTCTGATTATTTATTATCACACTTCATGTAGTGAATGTTGTAAGCCGTGATGCTGCACATTAAGTGACTGACTTCTAGGGATATGGAATTAGCCTTCCAAAATGCTCTGCCTGAAGAGCTGTTTGTTTCAGAAATTAATTAAGGAGCAGTAATAAAGAGCAAGACCAGGTTTTCTTGTTTTTTGGTTTTTTCTGTAGATATCCAAGAAAGCAAAATAGTTTAAGAATACACCCCCTTATACTCTGCATGTGAAATGGTTACAGTTCCAGTATTTGTTATCCCTTGAGAAAATGATCAGTTCTGTTCTAGCAGTGCAGAATGCAGCATCCCTTCTAGTAACCCTTCTGCAACCTTGAAGGATACAAGATAGAAAGAAAAAAATGTCCTTTTTAAGTATAACAGTGCAAATGTTTTCTTGGATCTTACAAAATTTGGACAGCCATTTGCACAGTTCATCTCAGTTATTTTAGGCTCCTATCTGAAGTGCCTAATTTGTTGCTTAGAGTATTAATTCACAGTGAGTGGGGACAGAGATACACATTTAGAGAGTGATTCAGCCAAGTCAACTGCAAGTGTCTATCCCTTTTCATTGATTACGGAAGGTTTCCTGGACAATTCAGTTAAGGGACCAAAGTTTTTCGGAACACGTTTATGGTTTCCAGAGGTGGTATAGGGCTGATGGAACTTCTTATTGTACACAGAGTGTCTTGTAGGTAACAGTCAAGCCACAGATAATAGACCACCGCTTGTTATTATTTTACTTAATAGTATTTTTCCACGAACATAGAGCACCCTATTCTTGGTCCTGAAGTAATTTTACAAACAAATATTATAATACAAAAATAACCTGTAAAACAGATTGACTGTAGCTATGCTATTCCATGCTATTTCACCTGATCTCATAATATCAAGCATTATTCTTCTAGATGACACAACTCTGTATATGTTAAGGTACTTTTGCATAGCAAGTCATATACACAGAAATTACAGATGTAGGTAGAATACTTAAATGTAGCTTTAATCTAAAGACAGAAACTGCCATGTTAAATTAGTTAAGACTATGCTCCAGCATCATGCATTGCACTGAATGTTTACACAGTGTTTTGATAATTTCTGACCATCTGTACAGGGCCAAATAGACCACTGATAGAAGAAGATCCAACTCCATTTGCTTTACAAGGATTCCATTCATTTGTCTGCAAAATACTAAACATAGCAAAGGAATTTCAAAAAGTTAAGAGGCCACCAGCAGAGCAGAGCATGAACACGTATTATCTTACACCTCTATCATATATGAAAACTTGAATATTTTCCATAAGAAAGTCATGACACCTCATGATACATTCATAACTTATTGTAGATAAAAATTACCATTAAAAAGTCTTTCTTTGACCATAGTAACTGTTCAGTATAATCTTGGATATCACAATATCTCCCTCTATTTTAAGCAAGAAATGAAAGTGCTGAGGTACTTACGGTGCAAATACAGTCGTCTTTATTCTGAACTTTGTATAATTTTCCTCTTGTGGGCTGTGTCACAGAAACCTTCTGCACACTTGGAGATTTACTTGTTCACCATGACTCTCTTCGCAAGCCTAAAGCTGCTGTAGTAACTAAGCAAATACTAAGAAAAAGTAGGCAACACTGCAGTTACAGTAAATTGATGCATGTATACAGAACATCACCTCAACCTTGGTGTGAAACAAGAGCAGACCACAAGCTAAAACTTTCTGTGATGTCTGTATATGGAGAAATATAAAGAGGACACACCAGCTCATCCAAAGATCAATGGGGAGATGGACAAATTAACCAGTGATTCATGTAGGGCTGCTCTGTGGCTGTGGCCATTGTCAATGAACATACTGGAAGGGCAAGGGTGAAACAGAATTGATTGACTGGTCCTTCCCAGCACATTGACAGATGTGAGTGTGTCTAATCAAAGCATGTCATCTGCCATCCAGTTTTGTGTCTCTTCCTGGGGAATCAAATTAGGCAACAAGCTAACAAAAATCATTATGGCTTAGAAACAGTGCTAAGAAAATGTGACTACATATAGGAACAGGAATAGATATGGCAATGCCATTTAAAAAGTGCAGTTAAACTCCTTTTCGTTTTCTGAATTTGTTGCTCATCTAAATCGAGTACAGCTCATGGTGACTGAAAGCGCTTGTAATACAGTCTACTGAAATAAGTCTTGCAAAATAAGTTAGGTGGATTTCATCCAGCTCCCAAGAGAGACATGTCTTCATCACAAAATCATCACTGCTTCTGCCACTAACTGGCATCTGTGCTGGCATTTTCAATAGAGGAGCTGAAAGCACTGCCAGGGGATAGAGAATGAAATCTTTACTGCTCCTTCGGAACTGTTACCGGAGGCAGCCCTGTGACACAGTCACAGGAGCAGAGAGCAGTGAGCATCTGCATGTCCTGCCTGAGAGTCTGCAGCTCCCCCAGCCCTGCAAGGGGCACTCAGCCTCCTGCTGCTCCAATTTATGGCCACTCATCTATCCTTATGCAGCTTCCACCACTTAATTCCTTGAGCTGTGCCCTCCTCCCCGACAAAATGATTTGTGAAGTAACAACGTGTTTCTTCTTTTTTCTTTCAAACGCATGAACAACTGAGGTGAACATACTAAATGGCTTACCAGCACATATAAAAAAGTTAGTCTCACTCCCGCCACAGTCCTTTGGTGCTAAGCCAGTTTCTTGGGGCTTGTTTCAGGAATGGTTGACTTTCACCTGGTGTGGTCAGACGTCTTCAGCTTCTGGGCCTGTTGATGTGGTATACTTTATAGGTTTGATGTTCTGCATGTATTATTTTTTTAAGAAAGTATAAGATGAAATATAAATTGCTTAGTATATTCTAGGTATGTTGGCAGGAACCCTATGCTATTGTTTAAATATTAGAACATCTAGTACATAATACTGTTATTTGCAACCAGTGTTTTGTTCTTTTTTTATTCTCTTGCGATTTCATTCAAGATGACTACAGCCAGTTTAATAAGCCATTAAATTGGTATTTCTGCCCTCACTGGGAAAATTCAAGTGATCAAATATATTAAAGAGAGAATAATAAACTGCTATCCTCAGAGATAACTAGAGATGGGCTTGTGTAGGCTGTCTCTGAGAAGAAAGTCTTTCCCAAGATAACTCCTCAGCAGCTTAGAGTGTTCCTTGTTCAAACTAGGTAGTACTAGGCCTTACTGACAATCAAAATTCAAATGCTCCCATATGATGAGGAACTATGGGTAAAGAAGTGCAGGATGAATAATAAATATGAAGATGCTTATGGAACTGACTAGATGTAACATATTTCTTGCTATTCCTGTTGGGGGTAAAAAAAATTTAATGCAAGAATTAGAGAAATAATTCTTAATTTGTCATCTATTTGTCAGGGCAAAATTCCTACAGAGACTTTGATCAGCACCATCTTTTAGCTCTTAAAAGCAAAATGACTCAGATGTTTCCTGTTGTAAAAGTATCACTGAAAAATAAATTGTACTGAGGTTGGGTACAAAAGTGTACTGTGTTGCTGTCTTTGTGAGGTTCTCTACCTTTTCACCTACTTGCTTTATTTTGCCCACCGTGTTTCAAGAATACTCTGCTTTAAAAATACAAGCAGTGTTTTACATACAGTCCTGAAAACAAACAACAAAAATATTTGTGAATTAAATGTTAATGAATCAAATGCACTTATTCCAGTGAGCCTACAATCCTTTGTCCTCACAGGAAAAAGTGTGTATATATATGCATTCAAGTAAATATCAAAAAAGTCTCAAATCTTGACCTGGATTTAACAAATCATGTGACAACTTTGTAATATTTCTTTTTATCCATGTCCTCTTCTTTATTTTATGAGTATCAACCTTTTGTTCTCAAAATCAGGTTTTATTTTCAAAGGTGCTTGTGAAGTACACAATTGCCAGCAGTTAAATATTTAATAAGAAATGTCAAGGCTATGGTGTTAATGCTGTTACTTGTTACCACCATATTAATGTTTCTTTCTTCAAGCAACAATTTTAAAAATTTAATTAGATAGCTTTCTTTTCTCATGGTCTTAGCATGAAGATCTTCTACAGTAGGACTTCAATTTATTTATTTTTTAACCTGTAGTTTAAAGTGAAAATCGAGGCAGTTATCTCGCACAAGGTCTGTGTATATAACACAAAAATCATCAGCCCATACTCAGGTCAGAACAGCTTACAAGCTCTACATCGTGGCTGAAGTACTTGGGCAAAAAATGTGGAAAAACCTGTACCTGCACAGACTTTCATACCTCGAGCCACTGCAGTTAGGGTTGAATTGATATTGCTTCATAGTTTGTTTTATGAGCTAACTGGGAAAATAATATGGTATCTACAGATGTTGCAACAGTCATGTCTTGCAATAAAAAGTGCATTATCTCCAAGTACAGGTGTGGTTGTGCATTCCTCTACTGAACTCACAGATCTGTGGCAGTAAAAAGGGAGAAACAACAAGCAGTAAGTATATTAGTTTGTGATAAGACCATCTATATTGCTCAAGCTAACTTACTGAAAACTAGCCCCCCTACAGTGGGAATATATGTACCATACATACATGTGCGCAGCCTGCTCAGACTCAGGAAGCTCTGTGGGCAAGTTTGGTGGTTTTCTTGTATATGAGAAAAAATTACTTTTAGTTTTTAGCAGCTACTGCAGCACTAGTTGTCTATTTGCCTCAGCAAAAAAGCCCAATTGTTTGGTTTGGTTTATTGAGTCAGTACCAGATTTACAGGTTTACATTTTGTTTCTGGCTTTGTGATGCATGAGAGAGCACCCAAAGAACTGGGACAAAAGGATAGCAATGTGTCCCTACAGGAAATGCAGTTCTGCTTCTGCAAAAGTTTCCTCCACACTTGTCATGAAGTATGTAAGGCAGATAGCCATAGCAGTGTCTCTTCATACACCATACATTTTCATTCTGATCCTATGGCAGATGTCCACCCTGGACCCCAGGTTGAGGGGCAGGTCATGCTGTACTACCACAGGCTTTAATGAAGGAACAATTAACGCACAGCCATGGATTCTGATTCTGTAATTGTGAAGTTTCACATAGGCTTTACCAAGGTATGAGGCTGAGATGAGAATGCTTCTTGTTTTCTTCCTTAGCTATGAGCACTCTCGCCTTCTGATTTCACACTATCTTGCAGTCTTGGAGAAAGGATCTGTGTTGTCTGAACCCAATGATGCTACTGGCATGTGTTGGACAGTATCTCGCTCTGCTAGTGAGTCCAATGAAGTCAGAGAAAGAGTGTCATCTTTTCAACCCTGCCTGCTTTGTCCCTGTAATCTTTCAGACTAACACAGTTCATATATATTTGCATGTGCATGGAGCCTGATGTATCCCAGATGCATTAGGGCTGTTGTGCACATGCAGACTGAACCTTTAACACATGTGCTGCAAAATCAGTACCCAAAATGTGTCTTACTTTCAGTGCATGTGAAATCAGTTGCATAGTGGGCCCCACACAGTTGGACCTCTCATGCTGTGCCTATGCGCTATAGCACATGTCACACTCAAGAAGTGGCTGTATGTCCTGGATTTGTGGACATGCAGACACTCAGACACTTAGGAATCCTTGAAAAGTGACAAAAAAGCAGTAGTTTAGAGGTGACTCATAAAAGCAGCAGCCTAGTGCTAAAATGGTGTGTACTAGTGTGCATGCCTGGCAAAGAAGTGCTGCAGACTGGTTTTCCAGTGTGGTCATGATGCCAGTAACGCCAGACCACAGTGTAACTAGGGTGTGATGATTATTTATGTTACAAACAAACTGATTTAGGTTCTTAGATTACTTCAGAGGGCTTGGAAACTATTTAGTGTGTTAACTGAACTGTGCACAGAAAGTCTGAGGGAATATACTGGACTGGAAACCCTTGCCAGAAATTATGAGCATAGATGTAATTAATCTTACACTGGTATCTCTGACTTCTCTGGGTGGGGTTCTTCACTCCATGCCCAACTGTCTTGTACCTAACTTTACTTGTATAAAATGCCTTTTCAGCTGTTTTTCTGACAGGCTGGCTACTCAATGGAACAAAGTAGAAGACATGAAAAAGTTAAATCCTTCTCTCGCTCTTGCATCCAATATTTCTTTATTGTCTCCTGGAGAAGTGTTAGGTTATAAGACTGAAAAATCCTGTCCAAGAGTAAGAATAGTTACCAATTGAGTTCCCAAGTACTACAACACACAGAGAAATGAGAACTGTCAAAGCAAGCCAAGACAAATAGTAGCAGGACCCCAAAGATACATAAATTTCAGACTGAGTCAAAACCACACAGAGGTTTTGTATAAATAAAAATCTGGAATTTTGTTCAAAGATAGCCTATTAAATGCAAAATATTCCGATACAGTAGGAAAAAGTGCATTCACAGAGGGGGTGAATCTGCTCACTTTGAAGTAAATGAAGTATTTTGGAAAGAAAATCAAGGAATAAGATCAACCTTAAGGCAAGAAACGAGTGTGGGTTAGTCTAAGAATGCTCTAACAGACAGAAGGAGGAGCCTGAGCTTTGAGATAGACTCAGACACCTTCCTTTCATCTGCTGCCCAGTTGCTCTGTGTTTTCCATCTATGACGTAGTAGTTGTTATCCTGTAACATGACTGGATGTTTGACGAAGTGGGAAATAAAGTTTAGTCACTATATAAAAGATGATTGGGTCTTAGATACAACTCTGCCAGCAACTCTGGCTCACGTTTCTTAAAATTTCATTTCATGTGCTTCACAGTCATGTGTGAACAAGGTGTTGGCCCTTACAGGCAATGGGAAGTTTGCCATGACTTCAAAGGAGTCAGGATTTCCCTCATAATAATCTCATGGCAGTATATTTGGCATGATAGCAAAATTAAGTATATTTTAATACTCTTTGCACATAATAAATGAGTTTTAGGTAAGTAGTCAAAGGTGAATCCATCCAATCTCTCACCTTTCCCAACGCATTTATCCTTATACAAGGCATATCCTTTTGATCAGTTTAGTTTTTAAAATACACATCTCAATTTTAGTCAGATGAGTGGTAAATTACCACTGTCTTACAGTCTCATACGTGGGCAGATTAAGACTATCTGCTTGAAATCCTTCTCCACTGAAATCAAGAGGAAAATATTCACGGATATTGTATAGTGCCAGGATTTCATGTTCCCTCAGAAGCAGTATCTGAACATATTGTGTCTACAAGCTGTTGACTGGAAGACAGTCAGACTTCTTGTTACCCTCAGCAAATGTTCACATTCTACAAATGTGGAAAGAGCTATTATATTTTTCTTTAGAAATCTGGAACTGGTACTTCCCTTAATAGATAAGCTAATCTAATCAAACTTTCAGCTCAGCATTTGACAGTGACTAGTACTATATACTTGGGGAAAAAAGGTTAGCAAAAATCATGAGTACAACACAACAGGGGTTTTTTTTACAGTATGTCCTACCATGACATCCTGTTTCTTTGCAATAAAGAAACTTCCAGAGGTCCGAATTTCAGCTAGGCAATTGTGTTTAAGATTAATCAAACAGAATTTTAGAAAACATAATTTGATGGAATCATAAAAATGTTAGTTAGAAGGGACTTTTGGAGGTTGATTGGTCCATCCTCTCACTCAAAGAAGGATTATACCCAACATTAAATCAGGTCAACTAGATTTTGTCTAGTCAGGACTGGCAAACCTTCAAGGACAGAGATTCCAAAGCCTCTCTGGGTGACCAGTGTCTCTGCTGAGCCATTCTCCTAAAGTTATTCCTAATGTCCAAATGGAAGTTCCCAATTGCAATTTTGTGGCTTGCACTCCTTGTCAAGCTATATACCACTACTGAGAAGAGTTCAGATCTCATATCTTTGTAACTGTCCTTCAAGCAGTTGTAGGCTGCTATCAGATCACTCCTGAGGTTCCTGTTCTCTTAAATCCCATAAACTTTAGCTTACAGGATAAACTAAGCCTATCCAGTTAGCTGATAAACTATGGTTTATCAGTCAAGTGTCTCAGGCCCTTGATTGTGTTGTGGGTCTTACCCAGTTCTTGATATCCTTCTTCAGTTGGTGACCCTTAACCTGTACATAGCACCCTAGGGACAGTCTCACCAGTGTTGAATAAAGGGTATAAGAGCTCCCACTTATCTACTAATCAGTGTCGTCCTGATAGAGCCCAGCATGCAGTTTGTCTTATTCACCATGAGACAACTGTTTCAGAAGCACGGAATAATTTAGATTGGAAAGGTCTGCTCTAGATCACCTGGTCCAACCTAATATACAAAGCAGGACTGGCTTCAAAATTAGATTAAGATGCTCAGGGTCTTCTCCAACCAGGCTTTGAATATTTCCAAGGATGGAGATTCCACAGTTCCTGTTGGCAATCTCTCCCACTGTGAGCTTCATCTCTGTCAATCTGGTTGAAATCTTCCTTGCTGCAGGTTTTGAAGGTGGACTCTTGTCCACTTGCTGTGCAGTTCTGAGGAGAGTAGCTCTGTCTTCTCTTTAAACCCTCCCTCATTAGGCAGTTTAAAACAGCAATTGGATTACTCTCTTGGCTTTGTCTTCAGGCTGAACTCCCTCAGGCTTGTACAACACGTGCTCCTACCCCCTCACCATGTTAGTGGCTCATATTCAGCTTTGTATCCACTGTGACCTCTCCCCCACCAGCCCTTGTCATCAGTTCTGCTACTCAACCAGTTAATTCTCAATGCATGGGGTTGTCCTGCTCCAGGTGCAGAACTTTGAACCTTCCCTCTTACAACTTTATGATGTTTCTGTTGGCCCAATCATCAAGTTTCCAAAGGTCTTTCTGGACTGAAGCTCTGCTATTTGGCAGGCCACAAATTACCCCAATTTAGTTGATTGTTAGTAGTTTTCACTACATTCAGTAGTTCTAATTGTATATTTTTCTGTATTTGACATTGTGCATCATGAAAAGGATACTGGAGTTTTTCCCAAAACATTTTAGTGTGCAAATGCCAAACCACCATGAATAACATGAATAGCAAGCAGATTTTTGGAAAAATCTGGTGGGGCTTTTAAGTCACTACCATCTCCATAGCTGTTTTCTACTGTCCCTTTTCCTGTAGATCACCACATCAACAGCAGAATCAGCACACAGGTCGTGTTGTCACATTAGGCTAAGTTTGAGACAGAGGCAATGCCATCACACGGAAGTGGACAAGAAACAGTCACATATTTCCTCTGTGAGCTAAGCTGTAAGGGCATTAAGTCCCTTCTTTGTAAGACTAGCATGTGAAAAGTGAAAAGAACAGGGATGGAAGGTGCTGTTTTCATTGGCTGAAGACAGAATTGGATAATCATCTAAGGCACAAAAGAAGGTATTTTATGTGAACTAAGACTCTTAACAGAATATGCTGGACTGTGCAAGAGTAAACTTGATGATACTGATATGTTTTGTGGTTCTGAGAAAGCCAGTAACAATTCTGTGTCAGCTTTTTGCCTCTAAAATGAAATATTACTTATTACAACTTCAAGGGTATATTAGAAGAACTAATCAGTTGTTATGTACTGTGAAGAAAAGTGTTAGTAATAGCAGTGGTATGTGACCACACCACCATGGGTACTACTGCCTTGTCTTATGTTCAGGTGTGACCTTTATCATTTGTACACCTACTTGTAGTCAGCCTGCCAGTGCCTCACTAATATCTGTGTAAACTTATACAACAGCTTGTAAAACAGATATGCAGTCTCTTGCAGTATTAGGCTCTGATCAGGACTAGAAACTCATTAGAGCAGCATGAAGAAATACTTTTTTTTTTTTTTTTTCAGTAGAAGATTTTAATATTTTAAAATTTGGAATGAAATCAAGGAGTGTTGAGTCTTTTCATGGCATGATGCCCTAGCTCTGGGGCAGCCTGTCAGCCTCACACCCTACATGTCTGGGGAATCAGGACTGCCAAGAAGCCACAAGCTGGAGGGTCCTGCCTTCCCAGCTCTCAGCACTCTGTCAGCCCCAAAGTGAAGGAGTCTGTAAGCCCAAGATCCCCTAGAACCATCCAGAAGGGCTGTTGAGAAGATAGGCAAACTGGCAGGCTCAGTTGTCTTGGAAACCTGCCTGGATTCCATTGGAAATTGGTCAAAAATGGAAATTCTCTTGTGGAATATTTTTATTTCAATGAATGGCATGTCCTGATGAGAAAATGTTTCATCAGAAGTTTTCTAGCCAGATTGTTCACTGCTGGAAGTAGATAAAGCTATCTTACGGGCTTTTTTGTTTTTTGTTTTTTTTCACTCCCACATGTTTTGGTAGGATCAGATTAATGGGCAAAGCACTACAAACATTTAATGGCATTTAGTTCTGAGATTCTGCTCCAGGAGCCCCTCTCTCTGGCTGAAATTTAAGTTCCAGCTCCATCATTCAGGCTGCACTTAGAGAAATTCTATCAAGCGAAGCACACTCCTACTAAAAGATAATCAATTGCTCTCTATTGCTACATTTCGTATAGGCCCATTAGTTCAGAACAGCCCTTGCACAATTAATTGAAGTAGAGGCCTGTCTCTGATTAAAGATAAACATTAATACCAGATTACTCTTAAGTACAGGAAGGGAAGATTTCCTGTGGAAATCCTGGTATATGTCTCTGTAAGCAGTTTGTGTTCACTTAGGCAGCTTGAAATAGTGCTACAAGAAATAAAATCTAATCCCCACCAAGCAGCTTCAAAAAATGTAGATTTTTCTAGTTATTTCATTTTTAAAATGTTAATATGTAAATAACAATCATTCTGTGACTTCAAATCTGTTTTGTGGTTAGGGGGGCAGATACTGCCTAATTGCTGTGAAATCAATGAAGCTTCTGTTAATGCAGGAGAAATATTTCTTCAAATACCATGAAGATGAAATTTCTTTCCTCAGGTAATCATCAAAGGCCCTATCATGCTAAAAAAAGAATGAAATTATTTAGGTAAGCGACCTAACCAAGGCAACAGGAGAAAAGCCAGAAACCTTGAAGGTAGTGGGGTTGGGGACTCTGTCTCTCTGCCTCTCCTGAGATTTTCAGGAGCAATCCTGGCACATAAGATTTAGAGAAAACTGCTATGACATGGGTGCAACACTAATGGAGAAAACCTGCACTCAGCTGTACAATGCCAAAATCCCTTTGTGCAGTGCTGTCCATCCACAGTGGTTTGTCCTGGTTCTAGTACAGAACACTCCTACCATTAACACTCCAGATGATGGAGCATCTAATTGTTCAATAAGCAGATACAACCAATCTTCAAAACCCTGTCAGGACTTCAGAGAACAGAGTTAACTTCAAGAAGATCTTGACACATAGCAGAAATGGTATACAAAAGACAGCCTAATATTTAGAGTCTGAAAAATCAGTAAATTTGTAAATACAGGACTAGAAACTCTCTGTGGGGTAGCACCTGTACAGAAGAGGATGTAGGGGTCATACACAGCTGCAGCAGAACATCAGTCAATAAGGCTGCAGTGGCAAAAATAGAAGAAAACATCGTGTAAGAGTACCACGTGCCATAGATAATTTTATGTTGGTAATGCCTGAACAGGAGAGTTGTGTCAAGGTTTAGGCACTGTATTTCAAAGAAATTGTGATCCAGAGAAGACTGAAGTCTGGAAAACATGATCTGTGGTCAAGGACTTGAGGAAGTGTGACAGCCTTAGGGAAGGCTGAGAGAAAACTGAAAAAAAAGTCTTGAAACACATAAAAGGCTAATAGGGAAGGCAAAGGAAATACATAGTTCTCTGTCATCGCTGTGGATGAGAGGAAGCAATGAGCAAGGAAGGTTTAGGTTAGAAATTAAGGTCATAAGTATAGGTAGGTAATGGTATGGATCACTTATGGAAACTAGATTCTCCATCACGAGATGGAGATAACACAAATATAAAGTAACAGTTGTAAGGAAAGGTTCATGTTTCTGATGGGAAGCAGAAAAATTGATTAGGTGACCACTAAAGGTTCTTTCACCTTCTTCCTAATATATTGTGAAAACTATGTTTGACTTTATGTGATCAACTAGTAACAGTTTTGGCATATTCTAAAAGGAATTTATTTAGGTATAATTTAAACCAGTGTTCTGGGAGAAACACAATCAGTGACATTTTAACAGAAATACAGTACCTCAAGAAGGAAAGTACATCAAAAGGATGCTTTGAAACACAAATCTGTTACAGTAACACTTCTGCCTAGTGTAAATCAAGTGACTTGAGCTTCAATATGTCCTGTCTAGAAACTATCTGTGCAGCAGCATAACAACCTCTCACTCCTCCAGTATTTTTCTTTCCTTTCCTTTCCTTTCATGCTATTTCTGTTTTCAAGATAAAGGACTGATTGCAAGTAATAAAATTTAAAATTCAAGTCTTGCCTGGATTATTTTTTTAAAAGGTACTAAGTACATTTTCCTTTTGAGAAGCTATATTGTTAAAATTTAAAAAAGAAAAAAAAACAACCCAAACAAACAAGAAAAATAAAAAAACACATTCAGGAAAATACAAATGGTAAAAACCAAAACTGCTGTCTTATGTTTTGAGAGTGTTGCTAGAAAGGGCTGTTAGTACTTTATTTAAGAAGTGCAAGTCATTTTGTGCACTTACACAGGCAGGCACATGTACAACCTCACATCCTTTAGAACTAGTGAAACTTCCTACAGAGACACAGGCTTGGGAATGGACTTGATGGAGAAAGAAGCTGATGCTTTTTTGAAGAAGCTGACTTCCCTCACAAAGCTGGGGCCCTCTGCATTTCTGGCAGGGGGAATCGATGAGATTTTGCTGTCTGGACAATCCACAAACTAGTATTTAAGTTGAGACTTGAACACAAGCCTAACAAACTGACTGAACGGACCCAGCAAAAGCAGAGAATTGCTGGCATTGAATTTCTTACAAGGGGCATCTTCCTATACCTTATGAGCTTTCTTTCCTATGCTGTTTGTACAGCACTTTACTATTAAACAGAGCAAGCATTCTTCCAATGTAATTATTTGAACTACAATTTAGGTTATCTGTAGTTGTGTCATACGGGAATATATGTTTCTAAAATTCACTGAAAGCCACATTGTTTTTTTGTCAGAAAATCTATGGTATTAGGCTTGTGCAATATTAAACCCAGAAGCATGAGAAGCAATTAAAAGTGCTGATGTATCAGGAGTGAGTGTCCTGCTGCAAACAGGAGGTGCAGTCCTGTCAAGGTATCTTGCATAATGAGACTGTTGTTAAAATTGGTTGCTTCTTGCACCATACTACTTTGACTTTTGAGGTAACCCTCCTTCAAAGACATCTGAGTTCCAGTGGCATGTCAACTCTGTGGTGGTAGGAAGTAATCAATGAGAAATATTTTTTTCCTTCCAAACTGCCGAGCTCAGAAAACCACCATGCTCATGACCAGATGAACAGAAATTCTCTTCTGCACCTGTTTTACTGCTGAACAAATCTGAACCTCTGTCCCAGCTGGACTAAGAGCTTTTGAGACAGGAGATAGCTCCAGGCAAAGCCAGAGGCTGCTTGCATTTCACTGTGGATGTTACTGCACTGCTTTGAGACTTGCAGCAATAGTAGTGAGATCCATAATACCAGAGTGAAGATAGCAAGGCAACAGTATTAGAGGGCATATGTGTTAACTGAGGAGCTGACACCTTCCAAGTCATTCCGGAAGTTCTGGTTCTTTTCCCCACAACTGCAAAGTAATGTCATTTAACCTCAGTGTCCAAACTGCCACAGCTTGATAATTTTCGTTGCAGAGTACTGTATCTCATGGTCCTTCAAGAGACCATTTTTTACAGTGTGATCTTATGGCAAATGAGCCATAAACTCTGCTGCTTCACCAGGTGTCTGCTCCTGCAGTTTCCACAGTTGCCAGAGACCCTTTCAGTATTGCTGAGCTGCTGGTACAAACTGAGCAACGTTGCAGCCTAGCCTGGTCTCCGGATAAATCCCTTTGGCGTAAAACCAGCTGCATTTGGATCTGCTTCACACAAAGTGTGTTTGCTGTCCAAGTTCTCTTTCTCACTTTCAAAGTCAGTCAGATGCCCCTGTTATCAGTTCTGTAACACTCTGTGGTTAGAGCTAGAATCCCCTGTGCAGGGCTGTGCCTATCAATCCACAGCTAAGGATGGAATTTCTTTTCTGTGGTCTAGCCGAGCACAACAGTAGGGATGGAGTAATCACCAATGTCTCTGCACTTTTTATCTTACTCATCACTTGAGGCTTATAAGGATGAGGTCTGGTCATTCCATGCTGATGACAACTGTGTGAGCTGGCAGAATCCTTAATTACACAGGCTGCTTTCTATTTCTGGATACATAGGATTTAATATTCTTTATTACAGTAACACCTAAGGGCCCAAATGAGGAGCTTTACCCTCCAGATATTTGCTGAGCTGCCCTGTCTTTTTGTCCCATCACCCTGAGAATTTCTTTTCAAGATGGGAATGTTTCCTTTCCACTAGAAAAACAGAGACATGACAGTTACTGACAATGGTTTATATGTTGGTGAGACAGGAACAGTTATCTTGATGAAGCACTAAAGTGTGGGTGGACATGGAGAGGCTGTCCATCAATTCCTCTCTCATCATTTGTGTTGTGTTGTGAAAAACAGAGCACATTGCTCACGCAGTTACAGGTGAGAGGAAAGAAATGATGATGATGGCTGGAGACTTGTGGCTTCCAGCAACAGGAGGAAGGCTCCTGCTCCAACTGCAGATGTGCACCTATGAGAGGGACTGAGTGCCCTGGGAGCAGCTGAGGAGCCAGGAGCACCGTCCAGCAAAGCAGCGGCACAGCTGAGCCTGACCCCACAGGTTTTCTCCTTGAAAACCACCAGAGAAGGGAAAGGAAGGTCTTGAGGATGAGTGGACAGATACTGCAGATCACCAGTCAGCATCATGCAGCTGCTATCAGTAACAGGGATTTGTTTTTTACGATTATAGGTCCCTATCTGAGGGTCAACAATGGCTAGGAAGAAACAGGATCCATTCGACAAAGTGAGGCAAAAGCAACTCTGCCAAATGGCTGGCCAAAGTGGTGAGGAGAGCTTTAAACTAAGAATGACGACAGAGGGAGATAACCTTCAATCAACTAAGGAAGTGGTGAACCAGTTTGGCAAGGAAATGGTGATGTGTAATCAACAGAACAGGGTAAAAGAGGTTGACTTAAGCAAATGTACACCAATAAGGAAGTGCCAATGATATGGCATTATGGGGAAAGCTCTTTCCTGGGAGATCAGCACAACTGGGTGCCCATCCAAAGTGCCTGTATATTAATGCACACAGCATGGAGAGTCAACAGGAGGAATTAGAGGTCTGAATGCAGTTGCAGGGCTACAATATCTCATTAGGATCACAGTGATATTGTGGGATAGCTCACACACTGGGGTGGTGCAATGGATGGACACAGGTGATTTAGCAAGGACAGGCTGGGAGGAAGGGGAGGAATTACCTTTTTTGTGAGAAAGCAGCAGGGATGCAGGGAGCTCTGCCTTGGGAAAGGTATGAGCGGGTCGAGAGCTTATGGGTCAGGAACAATATCTTGCTGAAATGAAGCACTAATAAACTTGGAAACAAGCTTTGTATGCTTCCTGTGAGGAAGAGTTGTAGCTGGAGGAGCTTCACTGTGCAGAAAAAGAGAGCCCCCATGCTAATGCAAGATGTTCAGAGTGGCACTTGTGACCTTTCACAGCTTTGTGGTCTTTCACTCATGAACTACATCATTTGTAGTGTGTCTGTCTAAGGGCATATACACTTTCCAGCTGGTGATACTTACTCTCCTCCGATGCTCCTCGCCTAAAATGGGACCACTGATTTTTAGGGCTTCTAAAGCTCTTTGGGGGACTGCTTAGATTCAATAATTTCATATACGTGAACCATAAGTTCTCTACATCCACAGACTGGAGGTTTTGCAAAAGATTGCCATTTTGCTCTTTCTCACTGCATGCAGATTTCTTGTAGATCTCCAGTTCATTACATACTGCTCACACACTCAATCCAGCAATATTTCACTGCACCTGCATTAATACCTATGTACCAGATGTTAGCACAAATATTTATGAGTCCCATGTGGCAAAAGAAAATTACCATGTTCCACTTCTTCTGTCTAAATGACAGAATATACAGTCCTCATTGGCACCAAATTGACTGATTTCACGAAACCCATTGTATTTCATAAGGAATTAATAGAATATCATATACAAGGAATATCCCTTGTAATATTTAAGGTACTTTAACAAAGAAGATAAGAAAGCTTCCTCTAACCTGTCTTGCATATATAATTTACAGAAGACTTTGGTCTCTACTATGAGTTAAACAATACTAGATGCACTCAGAGAGGAAAATGAAATGAGAAATCCTGTGGTTGAAATGTGACATTATTTTAGCAATTGTAATTTTACTGACTTCAGTGGAATTTTGCTCACTTACATAGAGATTTCCTTTTATAATCGTATGCCCTTAACTTGAAATAAAAATAGACCTAAATAAAGGGGAAAAACCCTCCAAATCTGAAAGTCTGGGAATGCTTGGACTTGGAGTTTATTTTGAATTTACAGGAAAATGAGATATCTGTGACATATTGATTAGGGTCAGTGCATCAGTGACTAGAAAGGTTTGGAGGTGTTCAAATCCATCCTCTGGACTAGGATTTTTGGATTACTTCCATACCCGTCCTTTCTATCCATCGTTACTTCTCACATCAGAGACCTGGTATTTTGGCTGCTTGCACATTAACTTCTGATAGCATCAGGGCAAGAAATCACAAAAATGAGAAAGTATCTATTTTAAATACCTACCACATCAGAGGGCAAACACTAAATAATACATTCTCTTTCAGATACACATCCGTACTGTTTACATAAAACTTGATGACAACAGCCAGAAAGACAACAAAAGGTTGTTTTAAGGGAGACTTTTCCATACATGTTCTTGCCTGTTTGGAAGAGACAGGAGAGGAGAGAAGAGTGGGCTTCATGTGCTTAAACATTTTAGTTTCTATTTATAGTTATGCAACTCACAACTTGGTGAAAACAGTTTTTTTCCAATTGCTTCAAGGCAAACTGCCTAGAGCATTTTCTAAGTAACTTCCTTAATTTTTTATTTTTTTTTTTATGCATAAAATGCAAAAGATGGCCTAGGCTTTGCATCTTATTTCAAACAGCACTGTATTATTGACCCTATCAAATGCAAAGGTAACTGTTTCCTATGATTGTGCTAATGTGTTGAGAAAAGTAACTGCTATACTGCTGATTTACCAAGTGCTGGAGAGCTGGGTGGCTGCCAGCAGGCTGAGGCTGGCGTGCTGGAAACTCCGTGAAAAGATCTGCTAGGCCAGAAGTACTAGTTTATAGTATATGAATGTGAAGTCTAGGATTACAGGAAAAAAGCACTTTTAAAAGCCACCAGCAATTGCTTTGATACCAGAACGAAGAGTCAAGACTGATGACTGATTAGGAGAACATCTATTACTAGGGGCAATAATCAACAGCTGAAAGATAAAGCACTCAAAAGGGTTTGATTCTGTATTTTACTTTGTTGTTATTTACTTCCATTAGCCCTAGGATGCTAAATAAGGCATGTCTCACATTTAGCTTTACTGTAATAACAGGAAGGAAATGTTTTAATTTTTTAACAAAAAAACCCCATAGTGCAGTGCTGTAATTTCACTTAGTAAAAATTAGTAGTTATGAGAGATATAAGAAAGTAAGTTCAGGTCATATTCTAGAGATGCTAGCAAAGAAACTTGTCAAAGACGCAAGTAAGGCCAACAAGGTCATCTTTGTTCAGGCCCAATGTGCCCAAATTCTTCCGACACTTTGGTTTCTGACATTTGCAAAATAAATAGTTACAGCGTATGTTTTTCTTAGAGTTCAATAGTTTAATGCAAAAAACAAGCCATTTTGTTGTTTTAGTGTTCTAAATAAATATAAGCATTTTAGACTTAAAAATTACAAATTTAGAACGTATTACATCATGATGAAACATTTGGAATGTATGTGGCTATGAAACACATCCTGTTTCTTGTTGAATTACTAAATTACAGAAGAAAAAATGGCCAATTTTCACAGACAATAATAAAAAGGAAAATAGACTCTCATAGGCATAGATGTTACTTGTACTTCTTATGGAAGACCTCCATTTAATGGCCATTGTCATTTCATTGTAAGGCAAACTACAAGGAAAGAAATTAGAAAAAAAGGAATAACTATAAGGCAAACTAGGGGGAAAAAAAAATATAAATAAAAGGAAAAGATGAACTTGGAGCCTTCCTGAAATGCTGCGGGGTCTGGCACGCCCCCCTCTTCTCTGGGCTCCTGTCAGTTGCCATATTTCCAGGGAACTGTGGCTCTCCACCTTCAGCCAGACAAATCATCAACGGGGTTTAATTGCAGCCATTCTCAAGATTAATTTATTTGTTTGACTTCGATACAGGTGTATTCTGAGGTGTTGGTAATTGCACAGATAGTATTATCTCTCCTTCTAATAACTTGATACTGCTACTGATGTCCTCTATTTAAAATGTTTGTATTGCAAACATCTGCTTATCAAAGGAGCCAGCCTCCTTTATCATACTGACCTTAGCACTCTGTTACATAGACAGTGCCACCTAATAATCAGGGGGACCTGGTTAAATTTCATATATTAAGCACTGAAATAACTGTCAAATTAAGATATACCTAGATCATAATTTAGAAGCTATGAAGTCTTTCTTCTCTTGAGCAATGCTCCCAGTGGGTATTTCTTTGCTCATTTTGAGATTACAGCATGCCTGAAGCTAAAGAGATTACTTGATTGATTCGAATAACCATCCCGTACCAAAGAGCAGTTGGTAGCAGAGTGCTGTTTTAAATCCATTAAGAGATGTGTTGACCAGACACGGTTAAAATAAGACATGGAAACTTCCCGTTGTCTACCCGACTTTGACGATGTGCAATACGCCCTGTATTTTAGCTGTGGCTTTGCTCTCTGCTAAGAGAAGTACCACGCTGATTTTGTGAAAACGCTGCCTTTGTGGTTGGACAATAGTGGATTTGACTGATCCGCCTGTCTGCTGCCCCAGCGCTTTCATACCCACCCCAGCAACAGTGCTGCTCAGGGGGTTACACCGGCACAAACCTCCCCCACGCCGCGCTCCTGCCAGCTCACCTGCCCGCCCACGCCGCGCTCCTGCCAGCTCACCTGCCAGCCCACGCCGCCCACGGCGCTGAGGGACACCCAGCGCCGGGAGAAGGGAAAAGAACCAGCAGCCACAGAGGAAAGAAAGGGATAACTTTTTTCCATATGTGATAACAGAGATCTACTCTGTCCTACTGATTAGAAAGTTGTTTGTTTTTTTTTTTAAAAAAAAAAAAGCAGAAAATGCCTTTTTCTGACTTTCGGGCACCCTCAGCCGATCACTCGTGGGTGCGTGGGGGTGGCTGTACACACGTACGGGGGTTTCGAATACCAGCCTGCATTGAACGATCCAAACCCTGCAGCCAGAAGAGCTCTTCCTACGGGAAGCACCTGCGCTATGCCAGCGCGGGCCGGCCCGTACCCACCCCCTCCGGCCGCCCGAGAGCAGGGCCCGGGGGGCACCGCGCAGGTGAGGGGCGAGCCCGCTGCCTCCCGGGGCCGCTCAGACCGTGCCAGGAGTCCGCCCTCCGCGGCGGCCCTGCCCAGCGGCGCGCTCGGGGTCGCGGGGAAAAGACCCCGGGGGCAGCGGGAAGGAGCCTGAGCCCCGCCGGGCCAGACGCGCCGTCAGACGCGTGTCCAACCGGGACAGCCCCCGCGGTTGCCGGGGGAGCGGCAGCGGAGGGGCGCGAGGGGGCTGAGGGCAGGCGGGCGGGTGTGGCTGCGGGGCGGTGCCACCGCGGGCCCGGTCCGCCACCGGTAGGGGGCGGGCGCGCCGCTTCCGCGCCTCCCTCTGCCCCCGCAGCAGCAGCGGCTCCGCTCGGCTTCCTGCTCCGTCGCCGGCAGGCGGGCCGGGGCATTCTGCGCGGCGCGGCCGCTGAGCGACGTGCCCGTGTTCGTGTCCGCACCGCTCAGGTAGGGGCTGGCGCTCTCCACGGGGCTGTGCGGGGCGGGTGACCTCCCTGAGGCGGCAGGCGGCCCCTTGCCCCCCTCGCCGGGAGCCCGCCGCCGGCTCTGCCGCCCGGGCGCTCATCGCTCTGCTCCGCGCGGGGCGGCTGCTCCCCGCCAGGTTGGCGCTGGCCGCCTGCCCTGCCTGCGCTGCCGGCTTCCTCCGGCAGTGCAACTTCCCCAGAGCCGCCGGGCCCTTCCCCCGTCTCCTCCGGGGTCCGGGTGGCTCTCGGGCCCCGGCCCGCCCGGGAGCTGCCGCCGGGAGGGGTGAGGCGCGTCGGGCCCGGGTGCGGGGCAGGGTGGAGCCCTGGCGCCCCTCAGGGCAGCGAGTGGGGCTGGGGGCTCCCTCCCCTCCTCCCCGTTCCCTTCCCCGTCGCCGGGCCGGCCGGCAGGGCGCGGGGCTCACGGCCAGCCTGGCGGTGCGGGGCCGTCCGGCCACAGGAGCGCAGCGCTGGCGGTGTGGGCAGCGCCTGGCTGCTGGGACCGGGGCTCCGCGCGGGGCGGGGAAGCGGTGCTGCCCTTCAGCGTGGGTGTTCCCCGCTCTCGAGCGGCGGGGCACGGGCGCTGCTGGCAGATGGGTGTCACGGCTCAGCTCGTGTTTAAGTGAGGGGCCGGACGCGCCACCGCAGAGGACGGTCCTGACTGGCAGAGAAGGAGAATGTGCTGTGCATCCACGTTTGCAGAGATACTGGTGGAAGCAGCCTGTGTTCCTTTGGTTTCTAGCCTCCGAATTGCTGAAGTAGGAAAAAATATTGTCATTCTATACATTTTTTTTTTGGTAGGTAGGTTTTTGCCTTAGCTGCTGAGGGGCTGATTTCTTTTGTCTTTCCATCTTTTCTTTTATCTTTCCATTTTCTCACGTTTAAAATAAGTTAATGAAGTAGTAATAACCCCAGACGTTTGTAAAGATCTCTGCATATACCGAGTATTCTCTGTAACGCTGTGTGTGCCCTGTAACACTGCACAGGCATAGAGCCCGTGGTGGTTCTTTGCTGGTGAACCTAGCTGACTAGTCCTCTGCTTTTGACGGAGTATTTCTTTAATACTAATAGGAGGATTAGTTAGAAAAAACAAACCCAGAACAACAACAGAAATGGCTGGTTAATGATTGAGCACAGCATTTTTTTTTTTTAAAAAAAAAGAAACAACCCTGCAAAACTAATCAAGGTATGAATGTCTTCATTAGGACATGTTCCCCAACCCCCAGGGATTCTTTTAAGTATGAAGAAATCGTTTTCATCTGTTGGTTTTTGCATAGCTGTCTGTGTGGTGAAACAAGTTTTGTAACTCGCTTTAAGCCTGCAGGTAGGCTCTTTTACAAGCTGATAGCTTGGTGTTGTAGTGTAATAAAGTCTTATCACTGCTTCCATTTCTTTCCAATGTTTCCTGATCATTTCACCCAGTAAGAGTGAAGAGTAAATAGTTACAAAAGTCACCTCACCTATCCTCTTTCGTGCAGCCTGAGTGCTTCAGGGTGTATGTGCTCTATCTTTAATGAGATTTCTCAGTGCTTGTGGAAAAAGAGTGATAATGTAGACCGAGCTTGAGAATTTAGTGGAGCTTTGGCAAGCTAATATTTAAAAAGTGAACTCCTGAATGTTTAATTTGATCGGAATATTAGTGTACTATAAGGGAAAGGGATTTTTTTGTTCTGTAGGGTCGTAAGATAGATTGGCACTATGTATGATGCAAAAATACCAGTTTGCTTACAGATTATTTTGTACCTGAAAGAATAGGTCTCCATGAGGTGAATGCACGGCAGACGTGGAGAACTTGATCCTTAAGATTTAAATTGTTCAAAGAGAAGTTGTTATTCAAATAGAACTTAGGTTCCAGTTTTTAAACCTACAGCCCCAGTGAAGTCAGGGGGTTGACATGTGAGTAAGGGCTGCAAGTCTTACCATTTATATTGGTGATCAGTATCTCTGTGAGCCCTAATATAAATGATATATATGTTCAGTTCTGAGTTTTTCGCTAAAATTTGCTGAGAAAGTTTAGAATTTAGGGCATAATTATTTTAAACCCATGTTTTCTCTGCAGGTGGTCAGCTGCACAGCCCTGTGACAATCGTTTTGCTGTCAACAGCACTGGAGTTATTGTAATTGTTTCACAGTTTAGAAGGATTCCTGTGGGAAGTTTCACATTGATCGGAAACCAAGACTGTCCATAAATCCTCAGGATTACTTTAGGAAAAATGCAATAGCATCAGAAATCTTAGAGTCTTACAATGAGACTTCATGACGTGGCTGAGCAAATCTAACAGCCTAATGCTGCTGTGCTTTCCCTCCGGACACTCCTAAAAGTTGTCTGCTAATCTGGCAGAAATGGTATGAATTCTCTTTTACTAGGTTAGCTTTCCTTAGTGAGCAAAATCATGTGACCCAGTCAGGGGAAATGGTGAGTGGGGCTGGAGCAACCTGGCAGGTGAGCTCACCTATCTCGTAAATTTTCATACTTCCTAGCACTATCCAGACCTGAGGCCTAGTGACATGAGAACACAAAAGAGCAGTGATGAGGAAATAACTTTAAACTGGTATTGCTGCTTGAAACCTCATTTCTCAGCACCAGAATTTTCAACTCAGATGAATGTTAAAGCATCTGTAACCTATAAATAGGTGCTCCTGGCTTCCTACTTTATCTTCTAAAATGCTGTGTCTAACCATAAATACAAGCATAGCCTCCTCATGCTTTTCTTAATGGTGTATGTGTCCTGAGAGGACTTCAGGATTCATTTTTTTTTCTTTAAAAAAAATACCTTTCTGGGTATTTTGTAGTTCTCATTCTGCCCTTTAATTTGTTTGCATTTGTCTGCATCTTGGTGTTATCCACAAATTTAAAAAGCTTATCCCTATTCAGTAGTCCAGGTCATTGATGACAATATTAAATATTATTTAACCCAGCCTTCATGAAATCCAGTCACACTTAAGTTTTCACAGGGACTTGTTAATAGTTTGGAATTGTTCTTCAACTGTTTTTGCTCCCCATGTACAGTACCATATTTCTCTGAATCAAAAATAGTTTGTATCTTCATTTGCAGACCGCTCCAACTTAGCTTTTTCCAGCTCTTGTTTGAACTCAGTGCCAAGAGGATATGGAAGAGACTTTGTGGGAGAGGGGAGAAGCTTTGGAAAGACTATCAGGACAGGGAGCTGCTGGTGTAAACACTGCCCTGCATTTAATGTGCACTGCTGTTGAGTCAGTTTTAATGGCAGAAAGTTGCACAATGTGTTTATGTGTACAGAAGCATGGTAGTTCTCATGAGAGCCCAGTTAAAATCTTAACATCAAAATAGATGACACAGTCTCCCCTCTACTCATAAGACTTACTTTCTTCTTGCAGCTTACTGAATTCCTTCCCTTCTCCCACCCTCTCTCCAGTTTTCTTCTGTCTTAGGAGAAAGTAACCATCTCCTGGTAGCAAAGACTTTTTTTTCTTGATCTGTTTTGGTATCACCGGTTAGTTGAGTCATCATTTCAAACACTGAAGCTGGTATAAGCTAGTACTGCCACTGCTGGAAAGCTGCTAACCTGCTCCTAGGCACTTATTTCTGCTTTTGGATCAGCCTGGATATTCTTGCAAGTACCTGGTGAGGTGGTTGAGAGAACTGCCATGACCTTTTGTTTGTTTTGTGGTTCACATCAGTGACCTCTGCGTGGTTTTGGAACAGTATTTGAGTCGATTCAGACAGAAGTTTATTACAGAAATTTCTGTAACAATTAGTGAATTTCTCTTACAACAGCATGATCCAGAGAGGCATGGCGTCAGAAGTTTTTACAGTATACAGTGATTCCTTGTTGGCGTCTTTGTCAGCCGTGTGTAGAGTCTCAGTGGTAAACTCACTATGCTAAGCACCCTTCTGTCACTGAGGGATGCTGTTCCTCAAATAAGTCTACATGTACTTAATGTGGCAGATTTCTCCATAGGTGATGACATGCAGTAACTTGCTGTCCCACATAACTTCACCTTTTCCCACATATGAAGATCCTTAGATTTTAAAATCTCGAAGGATGGAAGATGGCTGTGTTGGATTTTAGTGTGGTATGTACCAATTGTTAAGGAAATATTCAAGTATAGAGAGTATATATATACATAAAAATATAAAAAGAATATATTGCCCCTAGAATTATTTTCTGCTCTGAAATTAATTCTCAGATATGGCTCATGTGTTTTGGTACTGGTTGCTGGAAGATTGCACCCAGCCAGGAGGTAGGTTATGGATCTTTGTTCTGTTCCCTTCATGCTCAGAAGAAACCAGTCTAGAGATTGCCATTTTTGTTGCTGGCTCTTTGTGTCTTTGATAGGAAGAAGTGGGTCAGTCTAGAGCTATTAAGGATCACGCAGCTGACCAACTTCCTCTCCATTCCTGAGCATCTTTCACCTCATCACTCAGCACTGGACAGGCCATCATTTGTAATCTGGACCAGTAGCAATGACTGGACTGTACCACTGGAGCACTGCCATTCCGAGTGCATCATGTGACGTGGAGGTTATGAGTCGCCGACAGCAGTCTCGTATCTGAGATATGATCCCACTCTGCTGCATCCTGTAGGCATACCATGGCCCCTCTGTGTCTTGGGCCTGCTGTGCTGCTGCTACCCCTTTTTTCCCCTAAGCTGACACTTGATGCTTTCTCTGCAGGGTGCTTCCCTCAGCTAGTGACAGTGTCTCTCTATCCTGCAAAGGGCCAGAGCTCTGCCAAAGTGCTGCCTCATATGGGAGATGAGTGGATGAGAAGGGGATTTGTGGTGAAGCAGGGGTTTCTGTATCCCTTAGAGCAAGAGGAGAGAGAGATACAAACAGTGCTCTGAGCAGTGGCTGCCAACGGAGTACTTTTCCCAGAAGCACATCCCAGCTTCCTGGTGAGACCAGCTTGCAACTGAGCAAAGCTTAAAACTCCTCTCAAACATGCAGCCCCAGATCATACTGAGCTTTGGTTAAAGAAACTTAGATGCTTGGTACTGTAATAGTATTTTTTTGACTTGTGGTGATCTCCCTCACTACTCTTGCTACCCTT
Source organism: Podargus strigoides (assembly GCA_028020825.1). Classification (NCBI taxonomy): domain Eukaryota; kingdom Metazoa; phylum Chordata; class Aves; order Caprimulgiformes; family Podargidae; genus Podargus; species Podargus strigoides. The sequence continues at coordinate 145,655,592 of CM051663.1, read as the reverse complement.
GGCCCTCTCTGCTTTGTGGAGTGTTGTAGGAGCTCCGTGCCTGGCTCTGTCTGTGGTCTCAATGTGCAGCTCTGTGATGAGGTTGATGTGGTGGTCTGTGCAGTAAATGAATCTCACTCCTTAGAGGAGGATCTCATTCTGACATTTTGAGGCTAATATCTAGAGTCCGGTGGTGCTTGAGGAGAACAATAGTGTGAAGCAGCAGATCAGTCTTCCTGCAGTAAACTTGGAGCTACAGAAGAAGTATTTGCAATGTTCCTTTCCTCTTCTGCTGGCTTGATAGCTTTGTTTAAAATGTGCTCCAGTGTGAAGTGACGCAGTGTAACCATACCTTCAAATAAATGTCTGTAGTGGTCCTGTGTGATCATAACAAGTCATAGTAATTATACGTGTTTTAATTGTTCTTCAGACCTGTAACTTTTTTGCATGGTATTTCTATTGCTGTGTGGGGCAGGATAAGGTGCGTGGTAGTGATGCATTGTTCTGACAACAATAACTTGGTGTTTTTTTATTGATACAAAGATCTGAAAGCTCTTGTACATTTGAAAGATCTATTGGATTCTGTCAATACCTTGTCTCGAGTGAGAACTGGTGATCTTGCAGATGAATGCGTCGCAAAGCTTTATTTACTCCTTCTGGTTGTGGAAAGACTGAACAGACTTTCTGTCTTATGAAATCGAGATGGTAATTTGTTTTTTAAAATGACATGACAGAAAACAAATCGGTGGTTCTGAACATTTGAACAGGTGGTAATTGCAGCAGTGTATCAATTAGAAAATGGTTTGCTCATCATTTGACAGAAGAAAATACTTAAACTCACTCTCTTAAGTACCTATTGTGAGATTTATGTGCTTCTCTGTGCTGAAGCTGGAAAGCAAGTTGCTGAATGAGGTTGTAGTTTGTCCTTGAGGATTTTATCTGAATTTCTCTAAGTGATTTTATCCAACCCTATGAAATATCAAGGCTAAGATTCTCTTTAATAGGTACATCAGCAGCAATGGTACAGTTTACTTTTGACATATAAATAGTGTGGATTTTGGAAACTGTAAATTAAATCCAGTTTTTAAATATATGGATCAGTACATTTTATGTAATATTTGGGAAGAGTCTTCAAAGGATGGATTGGGTGCTTATGAGGTTTGGTTTTTTTGTTGGCTTGCTGGGGTTTTTTGAAATTTTTTTTAATTGCAGAAGGAATATGGATTGAGTTTCATTCTCAGTGGGAAGAATGCCTTGGTACTTTTATCTTGGGCTTCCCAAGATTCAGGAGAATTTTTCTGTTTGTGAGATATACTAGTTTGTGTGTTTCCTAAGGTGAAAGTACTGAATTAATGCCACTAGCAGAAGGCTGCATGGTCAGTAATTTGACACGTCATTTGGGAAACGTTTGTTTTGCACATCAGGTATCAAAACACTCTGAGAGTAATGCTGCCTCTCACATATATTTCCTTTCTTAGAAGTGAAACCACATAGCAGTATTTTCAAGGTAGGAACAGAAGCAGAATTACTTAGTTTTAATCATGAAATAAATTTGTGTTTTGCTTGCAGTTGATAGCAGTATAATACTCATTTTAACAAGCAAAAACTTTGGGTCTAACTCGCTGTTGTCACAGTACAAAGGTAAATCTTGCACGTGTATGGAAGAATACAATTTAGGTGGTATCATTTTTGTAAGAAGTTAATTATATTTCATGGTAGTATTTGTCTCAAATGAGAAAAAATACATATCTGCAAGTCCTTAAGTTGTTCTTGTGGACAGACCTTTTGCCTGTGTGGAGTTCTGCAATAACCAAAAGAATTCATATGGATGTAGGAGTGCCTGTAGGGAACAACTGTTTGGGTCACAGCTTGTGTTATCAGAAGACACAAATGGGGCATGATTATACAATAAAATTGAACTACAGTAGTTACTTTTAAAAAGATGTAATTCTTTCCTATGTCTGACATTAATCAGTTTTAAATTAAATGAATTTTGTAAACATGGTGGGGAAGCTATGCATTGTCTAGCAGAAGGGTAAGCAGTCATCTGGGTAAGAAAATGCATCTCATATTTGAATAAAATTATTATATTAGAAGCCTAGATTCCCACTCTAAATTAGAATTGGAATGATTTTGGCTGTCTCAGCTGTTTTGTCCCTGATATGTAATTCAGGTTGGCACAACCACTGGTTTAAAACCCGAGCTCACATAAGAATAGCTAATGCTGTCCCTGACATCTGATTCACTGTGTAATTTTGAGTAGAAAACCATCACCGCACTGAACTGCTTGAAGGCAACAGACTGAAATATCTATTGACAGAGGCTGGATTGAACAAAGTGTTATTTCACTGCCTGCATTTTACCAGGTATGAAACGGTAAAATAGCATTTTTTTTCCCCCCTCTGTTCTCTGACAAGAAAAATAAAATGCGTAGCTAATCACTGAGGAAGGCAGTTTGTGCTGCAAAAAAATAAACACCCTCCTAATAGGCCTATGACTCAGAAATAAAAGTAAAAGCTCAAGCTGCTTTTTTTTTCTTTTGTTTCCTCCTCTGACGCTAAGTAATTTTGAATGCTTATCTAATTCTAGTACAGAGTACTTGTATACTATTCATATTAAAAGATAGTAAATACAGATAAAAACAGGTATAATGTTATGTGACCATTTTTGAAAGTATGCAAACTTTTAAATCCTGTTTGGGGAGAAAAATTTTGCTCTGAATTTAATTCAAAGCATCTCAAGCTGATGCAGATTTAGTATTTCATGTCTGAGTACAGATTTGCATATAATAGTGTAGAAATATGGGGTAAATATTGAAGAGGATGCTACCTCACACCTTGTAGAGTGCCTAGGTTAAGAGAACACATCTTTTTTATTTTTCACAGAATCACAGAATCATTCCCGAGTTTTATGATGATTTAGAGCCTTCTTTTGTATTTCTTGTTATCCTTGTAGCTGGAAAGTTGTTTTTGTTCAACATTATAGCTGCAAATAGATAAGTAGCAACCAGTGAATACTGAGAAGAGTTCATCTCAGCATCTTTTAAATTATATATTGGAGGTAAGAGACAAAGGTTCCCGTTCCTTGCTTCTCTCTGCTTTCACAGTTCCTTGGGAAGGAAACCTGACTGTTCGCCCTTAGTTGTTTTATTTAGGTTATGTAATTGTTATCTAGATTATTCCATTTGGGGGTTATGCTTTAAGAGAGACTTAGAAAAAACTACATATGAGTCTCAGTTAAAAGTCTAGGTAGTGCATAGAGCAGAGTATTTTTTTGTTTGTTTAGGCACAGCAGAATAATTGCTTTTTGTTTCATATGCAGCAGTCCTATTGGTACAGTTTGCAGTGTGCAGTTACACTTTCGCAGCAGTACCAAACTGTTGACCCCAATATTAGAGAGCTGCTGTAATCTCTCAGATCCTTTTCTTCATTAGTGCTGCCTGTTTTGTTGCCTTTGAGAAGTGTATTACTTTCTGTTTTATTAAATATCATTGTTGATTTTGGGACCTTTAATCAGCTAAGGTCAGAATTCAAAATTATCTTGACCTTCTAAATTCTTGCCTCTCATCTCTGCTTGTTTTTGTGTGCCAGTTTCATAAGTATAATCTACGCACGCTAATGGAAATATTGTTATCCTGGGAATGAAGTAGATTAATCTGCATGGTTCATTATTATCCATAAAAACATTTAGTACAATCATAGATTTGAAAAACCCTTAGAAACAGAAGTACATTGCAAGTGGCCAAAGCTTTCGCGTGCAGTAAGTAGGGCAGAGACTGTATCCAGTTGATGAGCTCCCTAGGGCACGTGTTCTGCGGCACCATCTCTGGGCAAGAGTGTTGAGCAAGGCTGATAAAGAATTGACTGAATTGAATTGCATTCAGCTGGACTTCATTCAGAGTTACGTCAGTGTGGCAGGATTAATAAGAACTGTTTGTCTGTATTTTATTAATTACTTTACTCGCCTCAGTGGAATTTCCTCTTGCGCCTTGATTCTAGGAAGAAAACTTGCTTGACAACTGCCATATCTAATATATGAACATGTAAAGTGTGTTAGGACTTTATATCATCTAATGAAACACTATGATGATTTGCTTGGCAGGGCTATAGGCTCATAGTTTTCCTAAATGAAGGTATAATATAAGCTCCCTGTGTGAAGTACCTGACAGGCTTCCCTCAAGAGACTGGGGTCACTTGAGAGCAGCAGATACTTGCTTTTAACTGATTGAAGCTAGTTTTAGCATGTATCAGAATATGTGTAGTAATGTGGACATATGTACTAAATTTGTCAGATTTGTGTTGAATCTGTCATCCCCACACAAGTTAATCAGCAAGTAGAGCAGCAAACTAAAGACAGACACTGAGTTGTAAAGAAGTGGGACAAAACCCTTTTCTCTCTTCCTTTTTCCTAATTGTCAGCTGCTTTCTGTTTTTCTTCTACTTTTGTTATGTTGCCCTATGTATAGCATTTTGGGCTGTCATGAGGGCTGCTTGGAATGGCTTTGGCACTGGAAATCGCAACATCTGGAAATTGCCCCTTCCTTGGGACAAAATACAACGCACAAGGATGGGTGGAGCAGAAAAAAGCAACCAGTAACCTCAGCTCCCAACTGTCTTTCCACAAATCCACTCCCTAGTATTTTGCATCCAGAATAAATAAAATCTATGCTGCATGGATAGACGTGCAGCTCCATGCGGGGAACTGGACAATTACATGCCAGTGTTCAGAAAGGATTTATAACCTCTGACTTCTTGTCTTTGGTTCAGTGGGCTGTCCTCCTTTTCCTTACTGTTTTTCAGGGACTGAGCAGCCCATGCACTGGGCTGTGCTGAAAGAGCCATTTCTGAACTCACTAGTATGGCAGCATACTGGTTTTGTGTATCTGAGTCTGAGCAAGCTCAGTTGTGGTCCTATGGTCTTTGGTTTTAAATGATCCTAAACTAAGCACTGTTAGAAATTCCGGATCCGTTTTTATATCACTTCTTTAATTCCAGTTATGAGGTCTAGAACTAAAGTTGTGGAGTGGTGGTCTATACACATGCATAAGGGCTCACGGGCTGTCCTATTTTATCCTTGTTCTGTCTTTAATAATGTATAGGAAAAGGACTTGGCACTCATAAATTAAGATCTCTTGCAGCTGGAAAATGCTGTGCAACGTTCATCTGTACTGTAGCATTCCTGTATTTATTCTGTAGATCTAAACTTCTAAAATTCCTTTCAAGTTGAGGTGTAACATTCACTTTTACTTCTAAATCAAAGGAACACTTACATTTTTTAAAAATTACATCTTACCTGTTGCATACTTGTTGATTGCAACAAATAATTATCACTGAGATGGGTGGATGCGGACGTTCAGATAAAGGCATTCTGCAGTCCAGGTTGGATACTGTGATTGTTTCACTTAGTTCCTGCTGTTTTTGCTGTCATGTTTTGAATTTGTTACATTTTTGTTTACAGTCAAACAAAAAGAGGAAACTTTTTTTTTTTTTTCCCCCCAGTGGTGACTTAAAACAAGTTTGTGGTTCTTCAGACTACAGAAGGTATTTATTCTAATGTTGATATATTTCCGGGAGTGGGGAGGTGAGAGAAGAGAGTTTAGAATGATTTTGTTCGCAGACTGTGAAATAAAATAAGTTTATCTGCCCTGGCAGATTCTTTTTTGCCTTTTTATAAGACAGAAAAATACTAGTCTTTCACTGAAAGAAGATGTCATATATGAATATAAAATATGTGGCTATAAATACAGTGGATATATTATGTCCATAATATGCTATGAGATTTCCCTTGTAGTACAGCCTTAGCATTGAAAAACATTTGTCTGCTTTTCAAGTTTTATTGATACTTATTTTCAAATTCTTACGGAGTAGAAATAAGTATTTCTGTACTTGTATTTGGTGTTTCCTGTTTATTTCTCTGCTCACCATTTTCTTGGGAACTTTAAGCAATTGATAACAATGACTGTGCCTTTGGCAAAGAGGATCTGGACACAAATCACTGAACTCACAGATACTGAGTGAAGGCAAAAGGTTGTTTTCTAAAATACCAGTTTTTCTTCCCTAGCATAGACCATGAGAAATATGTGGGGGTTTGGTGATCTTCTCCAAATGATTTGCATTTCCTGACTTTGAGTAATAGTAATTTTTCAAATCATTTTTAGAGGTAATGTTTTTGATGGTTTTTGAAGTTGTGACATAGGACTGCAGAGTGTGAGGGATAAAGTAGCTTTTGTGGTAGGCGTGTGGGATAGTTGTTTAGATTAGAATGATGGTTTATTGTGTGTTTTCAAATTCGGCCTTAGTTTAGATGGTCCAACATGATACCTGAATGCCAACAGTTTTGCTGTATTAAATGTAAGTAGTTATGCAACAAAATGCAGATTCAGAACTGTTTTTTTTTTTTTTTTATCCAGAAGGGAAGTAGTGAGGTCCTTTCCAACCACAGTGATTCTATGATTATAGACTGTCATTTGTCTGAATGTCTCATGGTTTTTTGAAAGTAACTGAGGGCTCTTTCTTATTTATGATGGTAAGAATAGATGTTACGAGATAGTGCATTACCTGACCTGTTCTAAGCAAATTCTAGTTTCATTTCATTAAAAAACATTTTTTTTACATGCCTCATTTATTTAAATGTTTCAAAATGAATTTTTGTGTTTCTAATGGATATGTAGTACTTCATTAGTAAAGATTACAATGTTTGCCACAACCTGATTTGCTCAGGTACTGTGTTAGCGCTGAGGGTGCCAAGTGGCTGTACGTGGTCATCTTCTTTGCTCCTCGGGAACAGGGGAAAACTCGATACCGAAGATGTCCAGGCCCAGTGCAGGGTGGGCCCACCGTGGCTGACTGTGACTGTGGTGCAGAACCAGCAGCAGCTGTGATTCTTGAGGCAGAAGGCAAGACTCTTGGCATGGTGCAGGAACAAGCAGTTGCTTGAGGAGGAGGTGATAGCAGCCTTTGAGCAGAACCTGTGTAGGCTGTGGCATGTTCTGTGGTGGCAAGCTCTTCTCAAGGAGAAACTTTTGGGTGCTTACAGAGTGTTTGCTCATAGGCAATGGGTTTTTTCAGCTTACTCTGAAATAGTCCCAGTGCTAGGGTTGGTGCTTCTTTGGCCATTGACCACCACGTGAATTTTCTGGATGCTGCTATGAGTGACGAATCTATTACTATATTTCTGTAACTCGTAGATTAAAGTATTAGCATAACCTTCTTTCAGTTCCACTGAATGCAGTTTGTGCAGTATCCTGAAGGCCAAAATGCTTACATCTTTTCTGTCCAAAGCATAGTTTGTCCATGTTATGTTGCCAAATAACAGCTTGCATCCAGAAGTTGCTAGGACTTTGGGGCAATGCAGACAGAGTTGTTGACTTTTACCATATAGCTTTAAGAAATCAAAGACTTAAATACAGCACTCATAAATATCTGTGTCAGCGATTGAAGAGCTGAAAGTTGAATGGAATTTGTGAATGGATTTGATGAAATTAAATTAATGTTTTTTCAGAACACTTGTTTCATGGAGTAACAAATGAAAGCAATATGTCAGAAATCCATCTTGAATCTTCTTCCCTTTATTGTAGGAATTAAGAATTGGTCATTCAGAACAATCATCATTAATGTTACTGGCTAGAAAATCTATAGTGGTTTTTTTTTTATTGTTACATCACAAAAGTGCTTACTTTGCTGTAATTATAGTGGTGTGCTTTTTTTTTCGTCCCTAGGCGGCTGTTTTTAATGCAGTAGTGTCATTAACTGGCTGAAGACTAAACATGAGAATAGCAGGTAAGTATGATCAGTAAAGTCTGACAAGTTATATAGACAGCATTAGCAAATTGTGACAGTAAGGTTTCAAAATAAACTTAACTGGCATAACAAGCATTTAATTGTTTAGTGAAACTTATTTTGGAATTTGGGATGGTCTAAGAGCAAGCAGCTGATTAAAACTCTTCAGCTAATCTGCAGTGACTGGTTAAGGTGCCACGATTTGTATATGTTTTGGCTGCTAATTCTGTAAGACAATGAAAGAATAAGGAAATGACCAATTGATATCTTAAGTGATTTTATCCCTGCCTCACACCCCAACAGAAAGTGCCATGCCCTATTATAAAATAGTGTCTGAAACTTTCTGAATGGTTAGTGGGAGTTTGAAAGCTATAAAAGCCTTTTCATAGAGGCTGTAGTACAGTGTTTGAGAAACTGATTTTCCTTGACTGAAGTAGTGGTTGTAAAAATAAGATCTTTGCCAATATAACACTACAACAAAATATTATTTTGGAGATTTCCTTGCAGTAGAACAGCCTGTGTGGCAATTGAACAATTTTGAATTTCTGATGCATTGCACTTTTATCAAAAGTTGTAGTGCTGTGTTGCAGAAGGAGCAACTGTTGGCTCTTCTAGGAGAGAATGACACCCTCTTTTCCAAGAGAGTTGTACATTAACCTGTTTAATGAATGAAGCTAGTCCTGATTTTTGTCACTACTTCTGAAGTTGTTTTATTAATCTCAGTATGTGTAACTGGGAGAAACTGTTAAAGCAAATCAGATAAAGAAACAGAAAATGCTGCAATTTTTAGAAGATGGCTAAATCACCTGGTAAAGAATTTTTCCAAACATCTTTTTTGGGGGTTGGTTGTTTTTTTTTTTTCAGTCTAACTATTTTTGTTGCTAAGACCTACAGGAAAAGAAGATATGGCAGTTCCTATAAACTGGCCTATTTACCACAGGTTAAAACATTTTTGGTTCAAGTGCTAAAATAATTTTATGGGAGATGCCTTACCTTTCCCTTAGGGGAAGCGCTCACAGTTCAGCTGGAAAATTGGAGGGGATGTTTAGTGCTCATACCGAGTTCTTGTTCATTCCACTACTATCTACTGAAACAAGATGCTCTCAAAGTGCCACTTGCTAGATGGCACGTTCTAAAATTTGGTACCATCTCTTCTTTTTAAACAGTGTTGCTTTGAAAATATTTTCTTCACTTCTTAACATATCTTCAGTTCATCTGTTTTCTCTAGGGCTTAGCTGTGGTTCACTTCCTTTCACATACAATAATCTTTGCAGTTACATCATAATATTTTTAAATTAAGTTCGCATCGGTGTTTTCTTACATAGTATGTATGTGTACATGCACACACACAAAAAAGGGAGAGTGGGAGAGGAAGACCAAACTACAAGCAAACAAAAAAATTGTACCTCTCTTTCTTCATCTGTCTTCTACTTTTCTATCTTCCTATCTTTTTTTTTTTTAGCCTTCTGGAAGGATTGATTAACATCTCTCATCCTTCTGAAGGCTGAGTAATCTATTTTAAGGTTATCTGAACAGCCCATCACAGCAGCAGTCTGATATCTGCAGGAGTGCTAAGTTTAGGTTTCTTTCTGAGGAATTTCGGAATCCTTGGGTGACAATCTGAGAAATGGCAGCATGCTATAGGGTTGCTTCTTCCAAACAATTTGACATACTGGGGTAAGACAAGAAGGCAGGATGCTGATGAGGTGCCTCCCCAGCTAACTTGTACTCTCAGTCAGTTAGTGTTTTACAATAAGCTGAGAGTGGAGTATTCTGTATTATCTATTGAAAATTATGTTAAAAATTGGCAGTACCGCATACACTCAAGTTTCCATTTCAGATGTAAACTGCTGTGGTTGTGTGCTTCCAGCTCCTCTCCTAGGAGTTAACTTGACTGCTCAGCACTGGAGAAAGTTAGGCTTGTACAACGTAAATCTACCTGAGGCTTTAACATATTTAAAGGGAGAGGGGAGTGGTACTGCTTTTTATTACTTTAAAAAATTAGTTATTTTGAGTCTTCAAACTTGCTTTTTGAAGGTCAATGATTTACATTTGTTGATAAGGAGGTGAGGAGGCTTTTTTTGGTTGTTGGTTGGTTGTTTTTTTGTTTTTTTAATGTAATGCTTAGACCTGACTGACCAAAGCAGCCACGCTACAGTATATGAACAGATCCCTAATCACTCAGTCTTGGCCATACGTTAAAATAGAGGTAGTTAAATTTGAGGAGGAGGGGGAAAATAAGTGGGGGGAGGGGTTATTTGTGAACAGTGAGGGAACAGAGAAGTGGAATGGGGGAGGTAGGAATTTCCCCTTTGGACCGCAGCTGATTAGATCAGCGTAGTTCATCTTGTTAAGCCAGATTTCCACGGTGTAGTCTGTGGTTCTCCTGGCTGCTGAGCTGAGTTGGTGTCAGCTGAGTCAGACAAGTATGAAGCTGGAGAAAGCAGGGTATGTGTAGAGTAACCTGATAGACTGGCTCAGTTGCATCCTGCTTTATAAAGTCCATTTCTTGCAGATTACTTCTGTTTAGTGTGTTCATCAGTGGTCATCCTGTTTCTGAGTTCACCTTAATGTGATCTGATACACATTTTTCATGTTAATTTTGGTAAACTTAACGTTAACTTTTCCAGTTAATATTTTGAAACTTTTCTCTGCTTCCGAATAGGTGCTGCAAAGTTGGTAGTAGTCGTAGCAATATTTTTATTGACGTTTTATGTCATATCTCAAGTGTTTGAAATAAAAATGGATGCTAACTTAGGACACATATTTGGTAAGTGTTGACTTTGTTTTCTCTGGACATCTGTTAATATTTTCTTGAGCCATAATCAAGAATATCATATTCAATTTTGCTTTAAGCTTGACTTAGGCTCTTATACTTAAGAAGAATTCTGTGTTTATTTTTAATGTGTATACTTTATTTTTTATATATGTTATACATAACTTAATATGCACATATATTATATATTTTCTGTATGAAATATTTAACCTGTTCTTTTAATCAGTTTGATTCTTTTGCCTGCCATGTATGCATAGTTTTACCTGCTTTTTCTGTTTACTGGTACTTACAGTCTTAGTCTGGAGTTGTAAGCTAGACAACTTGAGTGATGTTTCTGGAAATCTGTACTCTGCCTTTCTGCTGCTTAAGCAATTCAGAGTTTATGCTTTGGGTAGTCTTTTTTTGCTTGCACAGGTACACTACCATGTAAAATTGAACGTGCAGTAATCAAAACATTTCAGATGTGCCCAGGTTCTACACATAAAAGGATTAGCAGCTCAGATGACTTAAAATTCAGAGTGTATGTTTTGAACCTACTTATCTTTAAAAGTGCTTTTTATTTAAAAAAAAAATAATAAAAGTTTAGGGACATGGGTACGGTTCATATTATGTAAGTCCAGATTACTACAGTGTGGGCCGACAGAGACACAGGTGTCATGAAGTATTACAGATGTATTGTAGGGTATGTGAATGGTGAGGTCACTTGTGTCCCAAGAAAAGGAGTTGTGAATGGTTGGGTTCAGATATACCCTATTTCCAGACTTCGAGTATTAAGTGAAAGAAACCGTATCCTGGTGAAGCTGTAAGAAGAGAATTAATTTCACTGCCGTGCCCACACCTCCACAGATCCCTGGTGGTTTTGTATGTCCGTGGATCTTTGTGTTACTCAGTCGTGGATTAAGGCAGTGCTTCTAAATGTGGTTCTTGATCACTTTCTTCTGTCATGTAAAGGTTAATGTTTTATACTGGAACATAATATTCAGATGTATTTGATACTTCATTTCAACCAATCTGTTTTTATAGGGGTACAGAAAGGTTTTACATTTATAGGTTATCTTATAGTAGATGACATTTTAATAGTAACATCTTGTAAAACTTTCTTTTTGCATTTTAGCTAGATCAGCACTGGATGCAGCTGCACGCTGTGAGTGTTCATATGCATGTGTTACTGCTGTGACTTGCTTCCACTAATAACAGAAAGACTTGAGTTTTTATAGCTAAGAAAGTCTTAATTGCACTTAATTACAATCAGAAACTAATTTTCCTCTTTTCCTGATCTTCCTAAATTTCTGGTAAATTCTGTTTTGTGCCAGAATTTCACTTGTAGTTTTGTCTTGTGGCTTTTGATGACAGTGCTAGAGCAAGCAGAGGGGTGAGATGAAGTAGAATAATGAGGTACTGCAGGAACTTTGATTATTTTAAGCTGCTATGAAACTGCAGATGAGATACCATTTGTCTTTGCTCTTTTCCTTGAATTCCCTCAGAAAACTAACTGATATTTCTCTGTTGGCTTACATGTGTCTCTAACATCTTGTTTTATTTCCTGTTGAAGCTACGAAACCTCCAAGATATAAATGTGGGATCTCTAAAGCTTGTCCTGAAAAGCATTTTGCATTCAAAATGGCAAGTGGAGCAGCAAATGTAGTTGGACCTAAAATTTGTGTAGAAGATAATATGTAAGTATTTTTACCTGTTGTCTCTATCGCTTTCAAATTCTGTCTTGGATCTCTTTACACACGAAATCAATAATTTAAGTGATTCTTGTAGGTTTTGTTTTGCCACTGGTTTGACCAAATGAAAAAAATTATATTGCACTGTAAGTTAATCTCTGATGAAGCACACTTAATACTCTGCAGTAAATGCAGAAATGTATACTATTTTAATACATGCAAGATAGCTTACACTGTATTTCATGTTTACAGGCAGACTTGGTTAAGTCAAATGCAAACTTGCTTCCAAGTAACTTGTTCTTTTGTCTCTAATAGTAACACTCTCGATACTAACAGTGTCATCGGCTAAAACTGCTGTGGAATTGTCTTTTGCAGGTCATCTTTTAAACTATATTTCCATAGTACCAGTGTCAGAATGACATCCTTTAAAGGGTGACTTCAAAAGGGAAAAACAGTATTTTAACAGTTGATAGTTATTTAATTGTGCTGATGGTAACTAAAGTTAATAATTGTGAAATGAGGAAAGGAACTGCTTGAAACACAGTTTGGTTTTGAGTTTGTCCTCAGTTTCAAATAACTGTATTTTTATCACAGCATTATCAATAATACTGTGCCTAGAGTATTTAACTGAATACCTTTCAGTAATCCCCATAATGGGAACGTTAATATTTATTTTTAGACTCTTTGTTTCTTTGCTTTTAGGTTGTTCCTACTCATTGTCACCCAGAGTGTGCAGCTTCATATAATCTATCCGCTCAATTTTACATGTCACACAAAAGATATGATATTAGCATTGTTGGAAGGAGATTTTTTTTTATTATTATAAGTTACACCTACAAGCCTTTGCCTTCCATTTGCATTTAAACTACTCCAGTTTAGCTGTTTCTCAGCCCACACTATGCTAGTATAGAGTGGTTTGGATGAATTCCAGAGCAAGTGGCAACTTCACTGTGAACGATATAAACCCATGTAATATAATAAATAGCATAATTAATCCATGAGAGAATAAAAAGTACTGGTTTGCATTTTCCATCACTTTACTCTGTAGGGTAACACTGTAAGATTAGTATTGATGTTAGTGTAAGGTGATCTTAAGGAGAAGTACGTATTTTTAGCATTACCTCTTGCTATTAAGATGTAGGGAAGTTGAAATACTGTTTTTTCCCCCTGACAACTAAACACGTACAGTGTCTTTGCTTTGCATTATTAGTAGAAACATGAGCACCATTCAAATTTTGGGCTGCTTGGGCTGCTCTTCTGTGAAGCCGACTTAGGTCAAGTTTGCTCACTTGTGTAGGAGTGCGTTTGCAGCAGAGCATCATGGTGTAGTTGGGGAGCACATGCAAAGTGAGTACGAGCTCACCATTGGCACACACTAACTCAGAACTGCTAGGCTGTGCTTTCCATTCTTATAATTAATTCACTTTGTGAGCTTGGACGGTTTTATCTAATCTCTCTGCGTGGTATTTTTATTGGTGTTATAGAATTTGCCAGCTTCTCATTCTGGTTGCTAGGAAGCTTAATATGTGTGAAGACTGAAGTGATTCACTGATTAAAAGTAGGAGTGCAAGTAATATTTTAACTGGTTGGGTTTGATGGTTTATTTGTTTTTTTTAATGTCTTGCTTACTGGTTAACTAAGAAGGGGTTGTTGTTCCTGTCCAAAACCAAAACAACCAAAAAAAACCAAACCCTCCTCTGCGTATTTCACTGAAGAAAGTGATGAAAAGAAAGTAGTTCCTGGCAAGAAGTTCTCTATTCTTTTAATACTAGTGCACACTTTAGCGTACAGCTATTGAAATTTTAAGTCCAGTTTCCCTTGGCAAAAATCTTTCTGAATTCCTTCTGAGGAGGACTTATCATGTATATTTAAATATCCACCAGAAAATTTGATTAATTTTATATTATCTCCCACTTTGTTCATAAGGCGTTTGATTTCTTTTTCAAAAGCTCCCATAACTAACTAACATGACTGTAAATCGTTGGAAGAATTCTAACACTGATGAATGGCTGCCCTCCTGTGAGAAGACTGTCGCATTACAGCCTGTAGTGTTTGTGACTTAGTGCACAAGCTTTCTCAAGCATGTAAAGTAGTATCTCGGAGCTCTGAAAGAATTTATTTTCCTAATATTGAGTTGGCTACTAAATTTTACATTCACATGAATTTGGGCTTTTGTCCTCATCCTGAGTGCAAAAGATAGCATTAGAGAGGAAGATTTTTATCATACTGTGACAGGCCATTTCTTGTTTCTAGCCCATCACTAGTGAGTTAGTGTGGAAGAGCCAATGTTGCAGTCGTGTGTGTAAGGATGCAGCCCTTCTGAAGCATGGCTTAGCACAGATGTTCAGATATGACCTGGAAATCGTGTGATCACAGAAGTGTGAAAAAAGTTTTGAACATAATAGGGTTGTAGGCATCTGCAGTCCTTCCTAGAGCAAACGAGGGAGGTTAAAGCAATCCAGATGAGGAGGGAATTAAAGCATCTGTTGTAGTGTGAGATGTGTACCTATATGCTTATGCTGAGGTGCTTTTCATGAATCTCAGGTGGAGACTTCTTCGTTATGTAATAGTTTCAACCCTTACTCCTGTTTCTCCCTGTTTGTATTAACTCTTTCATTTCTAGCTTCAGAGTACTGACATTGGAATATTTGGAGCCTGGAGGCAGAACAGAGATCTTCATACAGTGTCAGTGAAAAGGGATAAGGAGGTCTCCAAGTTTCCTCACTGGAGTGATATACCCATCATGGTCTGAGGCAGTACAGCACCTTAGCTGACGGTCCTGATGTTCCCATTAGCTCTTCTTTATAGCTCTGAACGGCTTCCATTTCACAGTGCATCTGTAATTTTCAGCTCCTTTGCCACTCAAAGTTTGGCCAAGTGATTGCCATCATAGACTGTGATGGTTTTGTTGGGATGTGTAACTTACTCCAAGATTATATTCAACATCTGTTTAAAGTCCTGTCAGTGTATTAACTATTTTTCTTGGATTTAGATTTCCTGTTATAGGTACAAGTAGTGAACTGCTTTGACTTCCTTGTTTCTTAGTGTGATGCTGCAATATTAATTTTTAATGCCTTTGTTCAGTTAGCTTTTAAACTTATTAACACTTTTCTCTTCATCATGTGCTTGCAAAAAAGCTTAAAATGTTGGTTACGTGGCTGTGCTAAGCTCCGCAAATTATTATTTGTTTCAGGCTCTTTAACTGCAAGGAATTTTCTTAAATACATTAATAACACTTTATTTTTGGTGATATTTTTAATATACACACATACTTTGAAACCAAGATGATCAAGTGATCAAATTATCAAATGAAATGGATAGAACTGGGTATATTTGATCTATTGTTCTCAATCCAGTGGTGCCATAAGAGCACATAGATTAGTTCAAGGAGATTTTGCTTCATGTAAGTACTCATGAACGTGTGATCTTTCAACTATATATCTCTTACAATTTGATTGATCCAATTTAAAAAATTGGAAAATTGTCCTATTAAAAATTAAATTGTTCATTTTGTTTCAGTTTAATGAGTGGAGTTAAAAATAACGTTGGCAGAGGAATAAATGTGGCCTTGGTCAATGGTAAGTGACAGTTTAAGTGAGCAGATTGTCTTAATTTTAAAATTGTTTCTGAAATTTAAGGTGAATACTAAGGGATGGTGAAAAGCAAGCAGGATGAGAAAAGGTAATATTCAGCATATTTATACTAAGATAACATCAGGTCTTGGCGCTTACACCTTTCTGTTATAAACTAGAAAAACTCAGTACATTTTTGCTTCTAAAAATGTGTAGTAAAAATAGCAACGTGGAGTGCTGTGGTGACTGTCTCGGTGATATATCAGATATGCTACTAATGCATATATAAAATGAGGTAAGACATACTTCTTTTGACTAATAGAACTTTGTAGACTAAATTCTTCTGTTGTTCTCTTTTCAGTGACACTTCTGCAACAATTCTGTTACTACATAGAAACACCAGTTGATTATTTCCTGGCTTGAAATCAGTATACTTGATTAGTCCGTATCTATAGATTTTATCCCTAAATATATCATGTTATGTAATTGTGTTCAAGATTCTTAACTTTCACTAAAACCAAACAAATTTACCTGTGTGTCACCTTGAAAGCTGAACTGAATGTCAGTACTGACAGATTTGTCCTTAATGCCTAGGCAGCAATTCCTTATAGCACTGAGATAGAACTTTGTTATTTCACTGCAGTATAAATTCAGGATATTTTTGGATTCTGCTCTGGTTTACATCATCTAAAAAATGACTTGAACAATACTTGCCCAATCCTATTTTGCCTTCCTAAATTGTCTCAATCTGTTCAATCCTGGCTTTGTATTATGTGCCTGCCAGTCTTTCTGCTTGTCTTCCAAAAGTTAAATGAGTTAAGAAGAAAACTCTGCCTTCCATCAAATACTGCCTTTGTAGACAGCATAGTAAAACAATAAAAATGCTAATGAGTATACTACATTAACCACTCTCTCATCTGTTTGTTCTCTATATTTAAATCAACTAAGAATTTCCAGTCTGTAAGGAAACATGGTGTTATTTTGATCTTACTTTCTGTGTGGTACTAAAGGCAACCTATAGCTGTACTATCTATTGTTTGCAAATATAACTTTTTTAAAAAAAAAGCTAAATACGTGAAGTGAGTTTTCTTTATTATTGGTTTTTGAAGGTGTGGATTTGTTGTTTTGTTTTATATTCCACTTGAAGTAAAATAAGAAGTTTCCATGTTCTTTCCTTCCTTTACTTTTTCCTGTGCATTTTCACAAACTACTGTGGTGTTTAAGGAGCAATCTTCATAAAAGATAAGACCATGGCAGTTGATGATTTACGTGGTGTCTTCTGCAGAACTGTCTCTGAAGAGTCATTGAGAGGAGTTGGGCATGTTGTCTGCTGTCTATCAAGTAGCCAAAGTTATTTTATAACACTAAATATTTCTTTTTCTCCAGGTAAAACAGGAGAACCAGTTGACACTAAATTCTTTGACATGTGGGGAGGAGGTAGGTGCATTTTCCTTAACAGGTTAGATAGAAACAAGTTAAATGATGCTTGCTTTTTTTTTTTTTCTCCCCACTTCTTCAGACTTCATTTGCTGTGGTGGTTTAAGGTGATAGTTAAGGGAGTGCTTCACCTCTACCTCTCTACCTTTGTAATTGTGAGGAGAGTGCAACTTGAAAGAAACACAAATAGTTGGGGTGACGGGGAATAATATGGTTAATTGTTTTGCCAATTACTAGGCCCAGTACTAAGGACACAGCCAGCAGCAGAAAAACAATATCCAGTAAATAGATTCTATTTCGCGTAAAGGAGTCAGTATATAGGGGATCGCTGGGGTACAAACAAGTCAGATAGATCACAAATAATAGATATCAACCCCAACGACCCCAAGAACGACACAGCATGACCCGTAATAGATGGAGCAAACAAAGATACAAGGTAACCCATGGAAAAAGTGGGAGACAACCAAGTCAATAGGGTGATCACATATGATAGAGGTAACCCCATGTTGCCTCCCCACAAAGCCCGCCTTTGTAAGTGCCAGACCTGACTGGGGCCCAGTTGCATGAGAAGCCAGGAGGTCCTTCCCCAACAGGAAACTCTGTGAAGTGCATCCACCTCACAAACAGACACTCCAACTTTTCCTGCAAGTGGGCCCAGCTTTTATCCCCCAAACAGGACACCTGGCACTCATTTACCCAATGTGGGGTACCTGGGGCTTGTTTACCCAAGGTCTTTCCTTACAAGGCTGGCCACAGCTTACAGGAAAGGCAAACTCATCCCCTCCTTTTAAAGGACCATGGGGCCCACCCATATGTCAACCTTAATTCAGGGCTTGGGGTTCAGACCCCAGCACTTCATTAATCAAATGTCCTTGTTCTCCTGAGTACTTCCCAGTAGTGTTTGTCTTTCCATAATATGGATGAAACTCTTCTTATAAAATGAAAGAGTTCTCTCTGATGCATTTTATCTTTCTCCCATTTAGCATCTTTTTATAAATTCATAACTATGTTCATAAATATTCTTAAGAGGAAAGTCTTTGCAGGAAGGCATTGCAGATGTCTGAATATGGAATGTTTGCTTGTTATTAAACAGTTTTGTATTCTCTCTTTTTTTTCAGATGTGGCACCATTTATTGAATTTCTGAAGTCCATCCAGGATGGAACAATAGTGTTAATGGGAACATACGATGATGGTGCAACAAAGTATGCTGTTTATTTATACAGAAAATATTGCTTAAACTTTTAAATGCTGTTTTGTACTGAAAAAAATGCATTCTTTATCATGCAGTCATGTTTGATAATGTTTTGGTCTTCTGAGATATGATGGGTTTGAAACTAGGCTTTCAGTTTATTAGTTTTACAATGCTGATTTTATCTGGGGGCAAGGATCAAGACAGAGTTTGGTGGTTACAGGATTGCAGAGACCATTCCCAATAGGCCTTGTCTGTGTCCTTCCTTTTGAAGTCTGAGAGGTTACTAGGTGTGTGCCTGGTACTTGTTGGCCTCAGTGTTTGCACCTGTTCCACCCTAAGCCTGTTCAATTTATTAATGTAGCATAGCCTGGGAAGTTTTAGTTCTCTTTAAGCATTATCTTCCAACCTTCCCAACTTCATTCAGCTTCAATACATACTAAAAATTACTGTAGAATTTGTATTGCAATCTACCCCTGACTTAAGTCATCTTGTCCTGGATTGCTTTTCATAGTGAAAAATAAGTTATGAGTTGGGTTTTTTTCCTTCTATTTTTTTCATATTTAACTTTTCTCTTTTTTTTTTTTTTTTTTTTTTAAATATAAGCTGCCCTAACGCTCTAGAAACTTCGAGCATGGGTTGTGCCAATAACCTCCAAAGTACTTGGGCATTTTCATCATTTTAGCTAAAGCAAGTCATACAACTATATCTCAGTAAGCAGTAATAATGAGAAGTTGTGTGGTTTAGTAATCGGGCAAACATAGTAACTGAAAGGAAGAAATAAAGAGCTGTTATTTGGAGGTTTTGCAATGATAACTTATCCTACAGAATTGTTTTCCCTTCCATACTAAAATTACCCTACTTGGACCTATGGGCACTGAACCGTACTGTGGGGCAGCATTCTGAATTATTGACCCAAGCAGACAAGAACTTTCATATATTTAGGTCATTCTTCTAATCTAAAATAGCTTTTATTTTATCTAGACTTGAGCTTGAGCCTGCAAACAATGTTTACTTTAAACATTGACTTTTTTTAGTCGATTGGAGAATTGCTAACATGAGTTGAGGTGTATGTATAAATTCTCACTGGAAAGGGTTCTTGGCTTTTGTTGGTGTACTGATAGATTTGTATGCTGGTTCCTTGAGATTATGATCTAAGGAGCAGAGCTCATTAGATCAGGTGATTTCAGAGCTAGCCTTATCTGATAGATCTTGCCCAATATTGACTGACTTAAACTATATTTAATCAGATTAAAGCTTAATGGTCTGTTGAACAATGAAAGCTCTAAGGACATGTATTTTATTCACATACTGAACTTCTCTGTTTTGTTCAAGGCTTAATGAGGAAGCACGGAAACTGATTGCTGATTTAGGAAGCACATCTATTACTAACCTTGGCTTTAGAGACAACTGGGTCTTTTGTGGTGGAAAAGGAATTAAGACTAAAAGTCCATTTGAACAGGTCTGTGATTCTGTAATTTACTGGAATTTAACATCTTACAATAAGGAAGGTGTAGCATGTTTTATAAATACCCATCTCGAACAAATGCATGGTATCTTTTTCTGTAGGGGCACACAGTGTAATTTTCCAATTTATTCCTTGACTAGCCCCTTCTTTTAAATGTACAAAAAAGATTATTTCATGATTCACAAATAAGAAAAAAAATATTATATGGGGTAGATCTTAGTAACTGAGTAACTAGATTATTTATCTTTTTAGTGAATCCAATTAAACCGAAGAATAAAAAACTTACTGCCTAACACTTATATTTTACATGCACTAACAATGGTAGACCTCTGACAGGTAAGTGGTAGTTAAGATGTTGGCGTTCCCAGCTGTTTTCATTGCTCTTCTGGCAAAAATTATTGCTGCCTTAGCAAAATTTGTGAAATAGAATATGTTCACATACTTTAGCTGTTGAATTTTAACATGTGTGTTCGTTCTTTCTTGCCAGCTTTGTGAGGGAGTGGGAGCTAGTGCAGGAGCAGTGACAAAACTCTTGGAGGCAGTAATGTCTTACCTGACTGGAGACAGTTGCTTGGTGGAAAAATAAACCTCTAATGTTTTTTAAAAAAACAGACATTCAACATTAAATAATGTTCTTAAAATTCTGACTATTCATTTTTACTGCCTTGTAAATTTAGTATCCTTATTTATTTTTTCTTAGTGATTCATGTTTTTATGCAGTTGGTCTTTTTCTTGTTTGTCTCTTCTCCTAAATAAACATCCGTAATAAATTTTAAAAATGTTTTCCCAACATGGTTTAACTGTTCTTGGCATATGCTTGTCTGAGCAAGTCACATTAAGTGGTGAATACTGAGAGGTTGTTCTATTTGATACAAGGCACAAGAGGCTAATAGTGATGTCTTCTCTTTGTCCATGGCCTGAAAATAAGTAAATAAAATGTCTTTTAAAGCTGTGAGTTAAAGCAACAGGATAAAAATGACTTTACATTAACAGTAGATTGATATTTTCTATTTATAGCATATAAAGAACAACAAGGACACAAACAAGTATGAAGGCTGGCCAGAAGTTGTTGAGATGGAAGGCTGTATCCCTCAGAAGCAAGACTAAATGAAAACAAAAGGAAAGGAGAAAGAATATGGAAGAAAATGCACTTTCTGCTATTATTATGGGGAGGGCTATGAAGGAGCCTGTACTGTAAATAATATTTTTAAAGCATGCAACCATCTTGTCAGTGTGTGCATGAGCACTGACATTTTGAATACTGGGATTATTTATTGCTAACACACATAGGAATCCTTTTTGTAAATATGTCCAAAGTAAAAGAAACATCACATCATTTCTATGCAAGTTTCTTAAAAGCACAGTATTTAGTTTGCCTGTGGTAAATAATACCTTGTAGATCAACTGGCTAATAAATTGCATATGCGGATATTAAACAGATCCTGACAAATGTTGTACTGTTCTCTTAACAACGTAATGTTACTGTGAGTATGTAACCATTGTGGAATATTGTAGATTTTAGTGATAAGTTAATAAAGAGCTTTAATTTTTTTATCCTCTGCCTTTTTAATGGCAGGATCACTTTTTATTAAAGTTATTTGGTTATTCTAATACAAAGTGCTCCAGAAACTTATTTTGTAGTTCCCCCATCAAAACTGAATAATCAGCAAAGGGAGAATACATGATAGTGCAACACAGATGAGAAGCACATGAGAAGCGCAACATAAATTATTTTTATTATGGGAAGAACAAAAGTAAATACATAAATAGTGTGCGTGATATCTAAAAGCGGCTTGGAAAGATTTGTACTTAACTTGAAAACATTTTATTTTGCAGAAGAGACTTGGCATGTTAAGCAGCAGTACTGTGGCTAACTTGGTTAGTTTTTATTGCAATTTTTGTACTGCTTCTTAACGATTGGTTCTACCTATGGCTGTTCAGCTGTAGTGGCTAGTCACATAGTAAGTGTGCATAATGGTATAGTTCCTTCTTTTCCTTCTAATGTCAGGAATAAATTTCCCATCACTGTTAGAAAGCAGTCTACTTTCTAGTGGGAGTTGTTACAGGGTACACAATTATGCCCCTTTACCACCTCTGTTACATCTAATGGGAGCTGAGGCAATTTTTTTTCTTATAGGGACATGTTAAGAGAAAGCATTCTATCTTGGGTTATGCAATGTGTGACATTTAAACTTAACTGACTATATTTCCTTCATAATTTTTTTTGTTGAAGTGGCCTTATTCTTTAGCTTGTGTTAGAGCTGTCAGAAAACATTGCTTTCTTTGGAAACCGTTTCTTTTAAGTAGGACCAGCTTGAACTTTTGCTGAAACTAGGTATGGTGTAAGTGATGGTGCTGGTATTCACAAAATAGAGGCTGACACAGAACTGGGTGTAATCTCTTGGAGCTTTATGTCATGAGTTCTGGTATAATCTTCAAAAACTTCTAGCTAGTATCATGGGGCAAAAGCCGCAAAGGATTTTTCAGGAACCCACAGTGCAAACTGAACACAGTGGCACTCAAAATACTATTATTGTTGATGTCTTTGAAGACAAATTTGTTTGCACTGAAAACTTAAAGCAATATTGGGAATTATTTTGTAAGTCAAATAAATAACCTGTGATACCAGAATAAGACTGGATTTTGAGTTGTTCTGTATGTTTAACTAGCTTGTTAAATAATATGGTTTTCCCTCAAGTTTAATGTAGAAGAGCAATAAATGCACTTGATAATGTGAAATTGCTTTTGTTAAATCTTTCAAGATTTTCTTGTGTAGGAGGATGTTGAGGTTTGGGGCTGGGTCAAGGAGCAGCTGGGATCCAAGCCACCTGAAGACTTCTTGATTGTAAACCACAGCTCACAACTGCTGTGCTGGTGTTGCTTTATGTGGACAATAGGAGTCTTACGAAAGAAGCTGAAGGGGGTCTCTGCCTTGACATGCCCTCCACATCTCTCCTAGTGTCTTTCATGATCAATTTTTTCTTTTTCTTTTCCTCTGGAAACAGCAGAGCCTTTTACAGCTTTAGTTTCCCAAGTGCTAATCTGGAAAAAGCTTCCCTTTGCTCAGCATATTTTGCGTTCCAGATGTCTTACTGTGGCACTTAGCTCCCTCAAACATTGACATGACTACTAAATGCTTGATGCATACATAATGTCTCCTAACTATGTGGATTTTCTGCAGTCTGAGTGTTTTTCAAGAATGAGTGTATTAGTAACATAGAGGCCAGGTGGATAACTTCGGCAGGGGAAATAAAGTAATAATACTGCCGCTGTGTTGACTGACTTGCCTGTGTAAGGTATGGGAAAGGCTATAGCCCCTCCCTGAACTGACTTGGGTCATGGCTAAGGGACTTTTTATTGATGAAATTCTCTTTGGTTTTATCTCTGTAAGGTCATGCTGGGGCCATACAGTAGCCTTAATACAAGGACCCTGGCTAAGAAAATCTAAAACAAAACCTGGAAGGCTGGGTGGGAGCTTTGAGGCCAAAGCAGGAATGGGTAAGAACAGCTCTTGGCCTGTTCAGTGACACCACGAGGTGTCAGTAGCTTCTGATGCTGTACTAGAGATACGAAGGACTCTGCGTCACCCTCGGAGAAACCTGCCAAAAGGGCACAGCCGCCTGAGCTCAGACACCTGCTGCTGCTGCCTCCCTGGAGGCAAAATAATGAAGTGTGGCAAGAGAGAATGTGCTTCAATTGAGGTGTTCCATTACATTTCTGGTTATCTTAATATCAACTTAAAACCATTTTTAATTCCTCCTTGCTGTTCCTGTAGTTTGTCCCTTTCAGCCTTACAAACAAGATCTAATGCATCCTTCATAGTCTCAGGTGAAAACTGGTTCCTCAGATGTCTCTTCCTATGCTTAGCTATCTATCTAGATAGGTTGTCTCATGTACCACCCAAATTTTCTTTGCTGAAAATTAATGATTCTTTGCAAATTGAAACTTGATGGCTCTCCTCTTACAGGTCTTTTACGTTCTTCCTGGACCTAGTTTTGCCTTTTCAGGACATGCAACCCAGTTCATTTAATCTTGCACTTATCCTTTTAAAATTCCTGTAATCTGTAATCACCTCCTCCCTCAAAAGGTCTGTTCTTTTTTTAGGGTGTTGTCCACAGCAGGATATAGCTATAACCCCATTGACATGAAAAAAGGCACTCCCAGCTGAGGAGGAGTCGTATCTCCTCTTTGAGCTTGATGGATGGTGGTGGAAGGGAGTGCTGTCTTCTGTGGAACGTAGTCTGCAAATGTTTTTTTTCTATCAAACGCTGCAGCAATCCTCCCTGGCTAATTATCTTCCTCGGCCTTGAATATTTCAACATTGTTTTTGTCAGTACAGCTGCATGTTCCCAGAGGTCTTGGCAGTTGAATCATCCTTCCCATTGGAAAACTTAGTGGATAATGTCTTGATTTACGGCTTTTGTATCTAAGCCCTCATAGATGTCTTGAAAGCACCTAACACACATTGTAGGTAGCTATACCTTGTGTTAAATTTTGTGGTGTATTAGTAGATAAAATTAACATTGTCTGTTTGTTATCCTTCGAAATATCTTTCAGGGCCCTAGAATACATATGGAAAGGGTTAGGGATCAGTATAAAGCACTGTAGTAGTCCAGCCATGTTGTGTAAAATGCAGAGAAATCTGTGCAGAATTTCTGATTCCTGGAGGCAGCCCAAAGCCGCTGGTTAATTCTGTTCCTCTTGCTGATCTTGCACTACAATGCAAGAGGTTTAGAATGGTTTCTTAGCATTGCAATTATGGGATAATAAGCAAAAAAATGAAAATGGGAAAAACCCCACGCTGTACCCAATGAGTATTTCAAGGTTATTTAAGTGGACAGAATTATGTTACCCCAAATATGGTCTCAGCAGAGAGTGTGATGCTCTTCTGTCTTGCCTTAGCACTGTTTAGTCCCAAGTGACCCAAAGCAAGGAGGGCTTCTTAAAGAGGTTACTTGCAGCTGTAGTGCCATAAAATTGTTGATCAGTGGAAAATGTGCCTGCCCTGAAGCTTCAGTGTACATGGCTTGCTTGTTTTCCTGAGAAGGAACAATGTTAGCACATTGTGAGGGCTCATAAAACTTCTACAGGAGGTGGTTCTTGAAAACCTGTACGGGGCTGTGCAGGAGGACTTGCCCAGTAGTCACAACTCAGGTGGTAACTGTGCAGCCCCTCCTAGCAGACTGCAGTTTTCAAACTACATGGGCTGAGAAACAAAGGCAGTGACTGCATAGCTAAAGCATTAGGTTGGTAATTGGGAGACCTGGTTATTCATATTTATTTTAAACCTAGGTCTGCTACTGCTTTTGCAAGTGACCTTGAGCAAGTCATTTCTCATCAGTTCCCCATTTGTAGTCAGAATACTGCTACTACTGCCTTCCTTAGTGATGCTCACCGGACACACGGGTGTGAAGCCCTGTTTCTCAGTTAGGTATTAGCTATTGTCTGCCCGTGCTGATTCACTGACAGCAAAAAAATATGAAAGCATGTAGAATCCTAAAAATTGCTCTTGCAAATCATGCATGAAATGAAAAATAAAGTCATGATACCACATTCACCATTACTACTGCTACTGGATCCGGGCACTCCAAGTTACCTGGCAGGACAGATGGGATACAGTCAGGAGAGGGTTCACGATTACCATTTTTGGCAGGTTATCTAGAAAAAATAACATTTACTCCATGTTGATACTTCCCAACATTCCACCCTGTGTGATACCTACAATATGTTAGAGGGCTCAGATAGTGTTTGGCATGAAGCCTGCCACAGTGGAATGATCCTTTTACATGTTTTTAGTAAAAGTCCACCACCAGAATGGTGGTACAAAAATGGTACCAGTTCAGCACTCTACATGAGCTAGCCATGTCAGTTTTACTCTATAAGAAACCACCCTAAAGTCAAGTTTGCTGTCGTATGAAACCTCATCCTTCAATAAATCAAGCATCTCAACTCCATCAGAAACCTCAGCCAAAGCAGATGTTTTTTAAACACTATTTCCACTGAAGGACCAATGCTAATTGTTGCTGTTTGCTTTACACATACATTTCACATACTTGCCATTCACTGAAAAGTGCTGCCCAGCACCAGCACTGATAGCAATGGAGACAATCCCCATTTACCAGACGTCCTTAGACAAGGGACCTGCAACAGGCAAGGACAAGACGGTATTCTTCAGCTGCTGATGGATGCACAGGCTGGCATGTCTGACCAGCTGTATTCTTGCAGTAACTCCTCCGAGGATGTCAGCACTTCAGTCAACAGCATGGCTTTGCTCTTAAAACACACAGCCAGCCCACATCTATTTCTGTTTTCAAAACGGCATATATCATTTTCACTTTCAGAACAGGTTATAATTACCCTTTCTTTGAAAAGCAAACTCGTGGCATTTTTCACAGGTTTGCTACTTTTCACAAACTGCTGCTCCGTGCATACAAGGGCAGTGTGAGGGAAGAGGGCTGAGGTAAAACCTTTCCCCCACTCGACCTGTTAATATTTCTGCACACACACACCCCCAGCCCCCCCCCCCCCCCTCCAGTCTCTCCTGCTCAGATAAGCACACACGTAGCTACTTTCAAAGAGAAAAGATGTATCATTGCAAAGCTATATAGGAGTATTATAAAGCTGTTTTCAAAGTCAACAACCTTGATCCTCCAAAACCAGCACTGGGAAAAAAAATCCCACCCTATTAAACACAGTGAATGAAATTCATCCCAGTGCCATATGTCCACAAAAGTCTCTGAACCACATATGTTGTACGTAGCCATGCTGTTTTATAGGTGGTTCTGCCTCTTGCTCTTACCCAAGGAGAGCTTTTCCAGAGTGTGGAAGGAGTAAAGGCAGTTTTGTGGAATAAGTACTGCAACAGATGTCAGCTAATTTCTTTAGCCCTGATGCTACCACAGAGCAATGATCATATCCTGATCCTGTCCAGAATTGTTTTTCCAGATCTTGCCCATCCAGAAGTAGTTTTATGGATGCAAATAACTTAGATAAGTTACAATGGAGCTTAAAACAGCAATTTCAGCTGCGATAGGTAAAGAAAGCAGCTCATGCTCCTGTCACCCCAGTGCACGCAGCTTTGCCTCTGCTTCCCCCTCCAAGCCCCTGATGTTGGTGCTGCAGGACTGTGAGCAGCAGGCCCTCAGAACACCTGCACTTGCTCTCACCAGTGCTCTGCACCCAGTGCAGAAGAGGTAATGACACCTCCCACGAAACAGCTCTCAGTTTCTCAGAGGCAAGCCGGGTCCTTCTGCTGCCAGTGAATCTTCAAACCCCCACTATCTTGTTTGCTCAGCCATTGTAGCTTTTATAAACCATGTGCATTGCCACTTCTCTTCATTGTCTTTTGTCATTCTTTGAAAAAATGAACACTTTCCCCCCACAAAACCAGAAAAAAATCTTTTATTAATAAACAATATTTTTTTTTAACTAGATGACCTCTCTAAAAATAATGCAGCATCAAATACTGGCTAGCCAAGCAGGCAAAAGACATCCTGATTGTGCTGACAGCGTGACTGCCCCACGTGTCAGTGCAATGCTGATGCAAGTGCCCTTCCCCTTCAAACTCCCTACTGAGATTTTTCTCCTGGGCAAATCCCTGAAGCTGACCTTGGGCCCAGGAGTCAAGGACCACTTTTTTCCATTTCCTACCCTGTCAGAGGTTAAGGTATACTGAGAAGTACATTGGTGATTTTCCTTACTTTACAGATCAGGCATGGAAGAACCTTTAGGTCTGGTAAAAGCTGTGGTAATTTTGAGACACAGATCGGGGCTGCTTCAAGAGAAGATCTTGGTCTCCATGTTGAACTCCCAGTGGCTCATTCCTGTTGGAGCCCTATACATGAAAATGGTGGTAACCTCAACACTGGACTCAGTGGAGGCATCACTAGAAGCAGCTCACATAGGGCACCAAGGCACTCACCTCTGCCAGCAGCTTGATGTAGGGCAGATTCAGAACGAGAGAGGTGATCTCTACAACACCTTGATATAAACAGTGACCAGCAGCATGTCCCACCTGTGCTGCCAAAAGGTGCCGTGGCATAGACTGTGGGTTTATTTTAATTGCTGGAAGATGGGAAGGACCTAGGGCTCACAACTTTCTCTTCAGGGTCTTCTACCAGGATGTGTCCTCCCCACCAAAGTTTTCACAGGGAGGGTGTTGAATCCTCCTGTGACAGTGACTGGCATGCTGAGCATCCTTCCCATTGACAGCATATTTTGTGGCCTCAGGATAATTATCTGGCTAGGTCAATGGAGACAGACTGGCCAAATGTGGAGGGAAGGTCCAAAAAGAACCAGCAGACGAAGGACTTGGTTGCTGAACTGGTGTTCCTAAGATATTCCACATAAGGCAGTGAAGTATCACAACACAGATGATTTTGTTTGCATCCTCCTGACCTACACGTCTCATAAAGAGTGACAGGAAATCTGGTCACCATCTCTCATGGGAAAACAGTTGACAACTAGGAAATTAATTCCTCAAAGTAACTTTGAAAGCTTCAACCAAACTGTTGAAGGCGATTTTCTTCTAAAAACTGATTGTAAATGTGGAATAAGTTAAGGGACTGCAACCCCTTGCAAATCCCCATGATGTTAGTGGGAGTTCTGTACTTACTGCTGGATCTGCAATTTCACTGTTTGGAAAATGGATTGGAAAAAAGTATACAGAATATTAACTCACTGATAATTTAGAAAATCATAGTAAGTGTTTCTCATCAGTGCATTAACTGAAATAATTATAACCACCCTCATGTTAAAAAAAAAAAAAAAAGAACATTTAAGTAATTCTCTAATTTCCCCCCGCACATGCAAATAAAAATCAATTAAAGGCTACTACAATAGTAACAAATATCTAACCAACAAATGTCAAAGGCTGTAATCTTATCACATTAGTTTTGGAAACCTTTTACATAACTTGTACAATTTAAATATTTACTAAATATAAACTTTCTCGTCTTATCAAAAATAAGTCTTTGCATATTTAAACAACAGAAATCCTTTCACATGTTGCTTTTTAAGCCAGGCATTAAATCATTGCATAAAAATAAACAACCTTTCACAGATGTAAAATAAAATTGAGCCAACATATGGAGAGGGAGAATACGTTATCAATAACAGTTTAAATATTTTAGTGGTGTGAGCCAATCCATAAATTACATTGTGCATTGAACTTAGGATGCAACCTAATGAAAAGTTTTAGCTGCTGCTTCTATGAGAGAAACCAATGTTTTAAAAGATCTTTTGTTTTATAGCAGTTTTCTTTAGGCTGAATCTCGTATGGTTAATTGTGAAAATGATGGTGAACCACCAGCAAGATGGCTGAACATGGCAGGTTATTGCATACAGTCCAAAAGTGGGGTGATGACTGGCTGAGTTGCAAGCTCTGCGCCCAGATACTGAGGAAATGCCTGCAGAGGACTTTATTACCTTCAAATGCCAAACTGTATTTCTTTCTGTCCCTTCTTAGACCTGTCTTTTGTGTGTCTGAAAGACAACCTACAAAAAATCCAGAGGTCACTATTCACCATTCACGTTCACCAAGATGTGCTCCAGCCCCTCTACTCTGGAAACAGCTTGCTCCATGCTGATTGACCCTCCTCGTCCACCCAGGCAGTGCCCAGCTCCCTGTGGTCACGCACATTCCTCAGTACCAGACACTTTTCTGGATGTAACGCAGCAGACAGCTTTCTGCACGGTCAAAAAGCAAATGCTTCATGGTCAACAGCAGAACATTTCCCCATCTTAATTTTTTTCTGTAAAGCCTGCAGAAAGGAACCATCTAGTGGATCATCTAGTCCCAGTTTAAAAAATAGACATATGAAGATTATATCTAACGTGTCTTAGATGGCCTCTTAACTCTTTAGTCTCTGGCTAATGAGATCTTGAGTTTTCTCCACTACTGTCCACACGGATCTTCAGGATGTGGCTGTTAAAGACTTGGAAAGTTTAGTGTCTGCCCCTGCTCATGGAGCTACATGTTCAAATGTGCCATCAGGAGTCCTTTTTTTGCTTTTTTATCTGTCTCTGCATGCAGGCTGCTCATGCTTGGACTACCCGTTGTTTGGCAGTACTCGTTGCCCCAGGGGCTGATCCCCCTGCAGTCCCACATGGTAAGAGTAATTACTGCCTTGTTGTGTGCACCAAACAGTGCGGAACTGTTTGGCCACATTTTCTGTACGTTGCCTTATTTGCAGGTGTGTACATCAGTCATGGTCTCGCACCTCCGGCAGCGCACATAGCAGCACCAGACGAACTTGCATTCACACCTTTCCACGTGCCTGACAACGTGGGTGTTGTACCCACGCCCACAGCACAGGAGGTTGCAGCCTTCGGGTCCCTCTGAGGTGCGGTTACACTCCCTTCCCTGAGTCCCAGGGATTCCTAATTTCTGGTCTTCGACACAGTAATTGGGCGATTTGTTCACATACAGCAGGTCTTCTTTCCCAATCGGTATTTTTCGCTGGCTTTTCTCTTTCCTGCGCAGCTTTTTTCTCAGTCTGTCTGATATCTGTATGCTGTTTTCATACTTAACCTTTAAAAACCAGCCAATCTTTTCAAAGGAGGACATTGTTTTCCAACAGGTTTTCACAGCACAGGACCCAGAAACACCGTGACAACGGCAATCCACTGACATCAGCTTTGCTACAGCCTGAAAGCAAAGGGAGAATGACATTTGGATGTGTTTTTTTATTTGTTAGTAGTACCACCCGGCATCAGTAACACAGAGGTATCGAAGTATTTAAAATTACAGCTGCCATTGCCATTTCAGTGATGGGTAAGCCAGAGCACAGGAGGATACACGTTAGGAATCAGGTTTCCAGCTCCGGACCCCCACTAATGGGAAGCCTGATCTTCAGGATTGCTCTGCATTTGCACTTTGCAATGGTGGTAATGTAGCAATATTGAATCACAATAATGAAAGCTTGCATTTTGGGCTGGCTTTTCATTCTGGAGGATCCTAAACACCTGAAACGACACATCCTGTGCTGCTTCTCCCGTCAGTGGAATGCAAATGGCCCTCATGGGGAAGAGCAGGAGGGGCAGCAGGGACAGGGCAGATAACAGCACCAATCCCACGTTAGAAGACATTTACTGGGCAGATCTATGCCACCTTTTAAGGGTGACTTGCAGCTACCATCAAGATCACTATACATTCACAACACAGTCTGTAACTAAGGCCAAGGGAATGGCTTGAGGTGTCACAGCAGTGTCTGTGTGACCTGTGTGGCTCAGCGTCCAAAGCAGCACAGTGTACAGCCTGGCGGCACCTCGGGGCAGACCTGGGTTGGAAGAGCAGGAATATGCCCACGTCTCTGAGCTCCACGGAATGTCTATCAAAGGAGCCACTATAGCTCACCTGAAGTATCTTCAACTAAAGTATTTTGGAGTAAATCCAAGGTGCCTCTCACTTACAGGATCAAGCCCTGTTCTTGTAATTTAGGCATACTATTACTATCATGGGTTTCTAGTGTTTCCAGTTGCGTATTGGCTCTGCTTTACATAATTTGATAGTTCCATTCATATTACTTTTATAACTTTCAATGTTTTAGCAAAATTTCCACAGTTATTACCAACATTAAAATACCCTGAGATGGGTGTATTTTCCATGCCCCTGCAGAAGCAAGCACTGGGCTGAACAACTGGCTGACCAACAATGAGAATCTGCACCTGCATTAAGCTTTTGCAACACACTAGAATTCTGGCTCAGTTTATAGGAGATCAAGCCTCAAAGAACTGGAATCTGTAAACAAACTTTCTTTATCTGGGACTACAACTCAAATAGTCAGGACACAATCAAGACAATACTTCCTTCTGGAATATCTAATAATCATAGTTTAAAATTATACAATTAGACTTGTGACACATCTCACATTAGAGTTTGGAAAAGTGCACAGAAAAATTCTCATGTGCACAGATACAGCAAAAGGACAAGGTATTACAATTTTTGTTTCGCTTTGTTTTACCTTTCCGTTAATGTACTCTCTGGAGCCATCCTGAGATTCACATAGGATGGTGGTTCATGGTGTGGAAATCCCACGATATCATCTCCCATTTTACTAACCTTTCCCCCCACATTTAATTTTCACAATCAAGGCAATGGGGAAATGTAACAGAAAGCATTAATTTTAAATTAACACATAATAAATTTCTCTTGAAACTTCTTGTGCAAGAAGGCTAATACAGATTCAAATTATTGCTCTGCGTAGGAGACACTGTTTCCCACAGAACAGTGAAGACAAAAAACCCCCACCAACTTCAAGCTTATTAAACCTCACCCTAAAACTTCACATACCCCACAGCTCCCACCAATATTAACCGCTGTCAATCTCTGTCTTTCTCAAACTCTCTTAGAGAAGTAAAAACTATAAGACAAGTCTAATGTAACACCCTCCTCTGGTTTCCCCTGAGAAAGTAGTTTCATTTATGCCTGTTCCTAAGCCTTGATTCTGCAGTGGGATGAGAACCCTAAGCTCCTATGACCCTATGCAGGACCAGAAACAAACTCTAGTCCCAGACTGCTTATTTGTAGCTCAGGCAGCCCAAATGCCATCCTCAAAGTTTCAGAGCAAGTCAAGGCATAGAGCAGATAAAATGACCGGTTTCTACCCTGTACGTCAAACTGAGACTTTTCATCATGGTGAATGTGGTCACTGAAGTCTGGGACAAGTCCATCGTGGTTAAATCCATAGATTTCAGTGGGAGCTGAGGCCTCCTGACACATTCTTCCCCAAAGATACTGACACAAGCTTGAGTTGGTATTTGCATATAAGTCTACAAACATTATTAAAAATACACAACCAAAGTGTTTGCTTGGAGTCACACCTCTGGTGAATGAACAGGACCTATTTGTTGGTAGAGGTTACTATGGAAGACAAACAAGCAAGGCATTCAAAGAACCATTAGCAAGAAAGAGCAGGTGTATGTTCTAGGTGCTGTAGATTGCTTTTGGGATTGGAGATTTTTCTCTGTCCTGGAAGAAAGAAGAACGTTGCAACAAGCAGATCCTCCCCAGAGCACACACAGACTCTTTCAGTGTCAAATCAACTGGCAGTAATTCTTACAGGTACTTACCTTCTCTCCTTCACAGGCTAGTTTCTGTTTAATAGACAGACTTGACCTTGTGGTCATATCTCAAGAATCTATCAACAAGGAAATCACTGAGCAGTCAGAATATGCACCATTAAGATGTAACAGTGATTGAGGCAGATGAGAATTTGAGGTCCAAGGACAGAAAGTCATTGTTAGAATACATATAACCTAACGAAATGTTAAGGAAAAGAGAAACAAGGTATCAAAAGATAAATTTTTACACCCAATTTACAAACAGAGGGGATTCAGTAGTATTTTCCAATTTCTAATTGTTAGTTATTTGTATTGAGACAAGTAACTAGAATCTCAAAGTAGTTTGAAACCACACTGTGCTGTAAGATTTATAAGGTTACAGATGTAATCTTTGCTTTCACTGCAGTATGATAGGGTACTAACTAGCAAAGAATCTGGCTTTGGGAAAGAAGTGTACTTCCAAGTCTGCTAGAATCAGGCATAGCAAAATCTGGATGAGGCAGAAGGATCCAGAAATTGTCAGGGGAAGCACTGGACAAGTCTTCTAGGTGTGAAGGGTGAGTTACTTCCATGTGGGAAAGTAGCCCAGCAGACGACACTCGGTCTTTCTCTGAGAATGAATTAATGAAAACTAAAGAGAGACAGAGTTTCTAAAGAGGAGCAGAAACTGATGAGAGTCTTGGGTTGGTATCAAAATATAAAAATGTAGCATATATTAGCAGTGTATGGATGACCAGATGAATGCAAGGACTGCAAATATGATTGAGTGTGGAAGATTGAGTGAGAACATCCATAGCAGTTAAAAACATTTGCATTTTTATTCTGTGTTGCTCAGGATTCTCACACGAAGCTTTGATGCACTCTGTTTTAGAATCATTTATGGTGTCATCACAACTGTGCATGACCCCAAGCTATTGCTTCCCAGCTGCTGGGATGGGCAAGTCTTCTGGTTGGACTCCAACATATTTTGGGTTGCCCCTACTAGCAGCACAGAGAATTCACATCTTGCTTTGGCTAATCGCAAAACGTGCCTGTGGATCTCAGAGGCACTGTGAACTTCAATGAACAAACTCAAATAGTTGGACATCTGGAAAAATTTAGGGACCGGAAATCTTCTCTTGCTGTTTTCTTGCAAGCAAACCTAAGAAGGTGCCTACAGAGCCAACGCAGCCTTCTGGTGGGACGTGGCTGCAACACACACCTGTGTCTCAGCAGCGCACAGAGCTACCGGGATGCAGAGTTACTGGGAGCATGACTTCCAGACTGACACCACAACCAGTGCTCAGTTTCACACCTTTAGATTCACATGGTGAATGCTTTCAGTTATTCATGAAATTCTGAGAGGATTCTCCCTAAAGAGCAAAATTTCACAGAGAACTTCAGAGGAACACTGTTTCTCACAGAAACACACTGGATAGATGGGACAGGTTTTCAGGTTTTTTTAGGCTGGTCATGAAACCGACTGCTTGTGCGAAATGATCAGTGTGGAAGAGAGATGGATCCACAAGGGTTGTGTTCAGCCACAAGCCCACCTGAGCAGTTCCTCTTGCCCCTTGCTGCCCTCAGCCCTGGTGCTACTAGTGTGACAAGAGCACAGGGTTCCATGATTACTGTGGGAATAGGGTGGGAAGACATCAGCCTGTCAGACATCGGCCTGCCAGCCCTGCGCAGCCCCTGGGCCAGAAGTGAAACAAGAAACTGCTGGGTTTCAGATTGCAACACTGCAATGCTAAAAGATGATGAATAGTTATTTTGTGGCAGAATAAGGAATGAAATCTGGATTTTCTGAGCTTCAGGTTAGTATCTTCAACAGTAGACAACTCAGCCAAAGGATCCTTACTGTTTTAAAACTGATATATCTTGGATTTAACTATGAGATGTAGAAATGTAAAATAGCATTTTGTATGGAAATGGGAAAGGACCGAGAGAGTTCTGCACATACCAGTTCCATTAGTAACTCCAAACAAAGACAGAAGTGATGTCCCTGGAACACTGCTCATGTAAGACACGGAACTAGGAACATGATAGTATTTATTACAAAAGGTCACAAGGTACCAAAATATATTACAAAATATCCTTCTTGTAAGCCCCAAAACACCAAGGTCAACATTGTCCAACATCTCCCAATTAAGAATTTTGAAACTACGAAAATGAAGAGTTCTGCTAAACTTTACTTCAGCTATTATTGCTGCTAGAAATCCCAAACACCGACAATAAACATTCTTGTCCACTCTAGACAGTGGTCAAAATATTTGCTTTATCCAACAGTTTGCCATTAAATTACAAAATATTTATTCATGGAAGCTGACTAAATGCTTTGCATATTTTCTTCCAAGATAATGAACAACAAATACACTATTGTTACAAAATCAGCAAAGTAAGAGTGTTCTGGCCTTTCAGTCTTGCAGTGGATGTTGTATTTTAAAAAAAAACCAACACCACAGTGCCTTGGAAAAGGAGCATATGTATCGTGTACACCAAATAAGCCCATGACAGCGTGCTTTGAGAGCCTTGCTGGAGAGCTCAGTACTGTGAAAAGCCTGAAACCTAATGGATCCCGTTGGGCCAGATTCCATCACATTCCCAGAGACTGACAGCCTAGTCTAAAACTCTGGTTTCATGAAGTTATGTACCACTCTACACGAGTAGTAACAGAAGACACTGCAGTTGCATGACATTAAAGATGAGGACTCAGAACTGATTATATTTTCATGCATAAAACTGACATCTAAGATAACTTGGATACTGTCAAAAATACTGTTCATGGAAAACAAGACTCACTTAACCACATCCTCCAACCCCCTATGTTATCTTTGGCTCAATGCCCTCTTCCCCTTTGCCAGTCACTCCTGTCCCCATGATGCAGGTGGCCCAGCTGTCTGTGTGACCACGATAGATGAGATCAGGGAACTGATCCAACCTTAAAGAAAGCAACACCAAAAGAAAAGTGTCTTGAATGGTTCGTTGGCACAGTTCACAGCACAAGACCCCAACCAGTTGTGCTGGCACACCTGCAGCAACAAGTGATGAGCACAAGGATGGTACGGGAAGACCATAAGCGAACACTGCCACTGAAGACAAAAGGACAGCAAACTACTGCTGCTGCTAACAAAAAAACTAAAGGCAGAGAAGAGAACAGGGTATCAAAGAGAAGACCTGTGTCGCTGCCACCTAAACACAGAAATCAAATCTCTCTTTCTCTCTGAAGTTCCTCTGGAGCCTTGTGGTCTTCTTCCCTACACTTCCACTGTTATTCTAATCCAAGAAAATGGCACTGTCCAATGACAAATATGAGTATTAAAATAAAAATTTATATCTGTACTGTATATTAAAAATAATGAAACTAAGAGAGATAATTTTATAGAGATAATTATCTCCTCCCATAACTATCTCTCTCTACAAACATTATAAATGACCCTTTGCTCTTTCTCTAAGGAAGTAATAAATTAATCTTCTGTTCCTCTTATTGACATTCCCTGCTTCACAATACCAACCACTTTGCCTTGGAGATAATTTAGCTGACTGGCATCTAATTAAACTCACAGTAACTGTTCTCAGCATCTACTTAGGTTTAAAGTTTGCTTCTTGTACTTCAGTCCTGAAAAGGGCCTATGTCCCTGAAAGATTTTCTGGTTTTCCAACTATATAATTTAATTAAATTAAATAACATATAAACTGTAAAAAAAAAAAAAAAAAAATCATATAAACTGTAAAAAAAAACAAACTTGTAAACTGTAAAAAATAATTTAAATTAAGATAGTTTGCAATGATACCACCATGGCTCTAATGATGGCTTACTATGCCTATTCCCTGTCTATGGCAGCTAGGAAAGTTGCTTTCGGTAAAACTCACTGATGCTGCTTCTGGCTACAGGAAATTACTGAGTTACAATGGAGTCCATCAATGTGTGTAGGCAAAACCAGAGGGTCTCCATTTCTTTTCTTTAGTTATAATTGTGCCACTGAGTAGAACAGATTTAAAGTATTACAGGGCCAGAGACAGCCATTAAACACTTATGAAGTTAAAAGCTCCAAGGTAAAGCAGAGAAAGTAATTTTAAACCAAGAATCAGAATCCAAGTCTCTGCCATTCCAGATGTAAGCCCCAGGCACTAGATTACATATTCACATCTCCGTGTATTGGCTGCTTCTGCCCCTATTTATCATCCTCTGCAGAACAGAACAGGAGGACCCAATGTCACAGACACACACACACATTTCCTCTGCAACTGTTTTTTTGATGTCCTCTGGGCTGAAGAAGAGCTCTCCAAAGCCAGTTTCCTCTCACTTCTCCAATGAGTGCCCTATCCAGTGGGCTACTTTAAAATAGAGGTGTCATCCATCCCATCTTTTAAAAGAAGTGGTTAACTCTCAGTTTCCTCTCTGAATGATTTTAGACTTCTGTTCTCAGCTGTGGACCCCAGACTCTGGATGGGGAATGATGTCCCATGTACAGTCTGCCTTCTCATTCAGTATTAGACAGACTTAGGAGAGAGGTCATGATAATAATAGAAAAATCAGTGAAAATGCCGATAACAGGACTATTTCAAGTTTGCTACAGAGTATCATAGAATCACAGAATGGTCTGGGTTGGAAGGGACTTTAAAGATTATCTAGTTCCAACCCCCCTGCCATGGGCAGGGACACCTCCCACCATACCAGGTTACTCAAAGCGCCATTCTTATTTTGTGGATTTTATTTTAACCTGTGGAGATCAGTCATTTAGTTAAAATCAGCTCTGATTCTGAGTTTGCACACATTTGCTTTGGCGACGTTAGCTGTTCTTGCCATTGGCCCCATCGGTACCTGCAGTCCAGCACACGCCCCGTTCAGTTGATGTCATTTTGCCAATGAAGGGGAAGAAGCAATTGCTCCTGTTCACAAATGGTGACACATACCTGCCTCCCAGCCTCATTGTTGTGCAGGTTCATCGCTGCCAGTCCACTCCCGCTCTTGCCCGTTGCGTTCTTAATGGGCACATCGAGGAACTTTCTGCTGAACGCCATTCCATAGTGGATATCGTCAGAGCAGCCACCCCAGTGCCAGCCCTCACTGGCTGAGCCCCCGTGCCGCAGGTTCATGTCACAGGAGCACTCAGTCATGTTTCCTGCGCTGCACGATCGCGTCACTGAATGCACGAGGCCCGCCGACGTCACTGCGTGTATGAACGCAGTCTCCTTTGTGCCTACAAAGCAAGGCACGAATAAGTTATTTCGTAACTCCCTCTGATTACTTTCCTGGTGGAGCTGTAGAAAGTGATTTTACAAGCCAGACTATTATTAAAAGGGAGTAGTTACAAGTTTAAAGTCATCACAGCTTGGTCTGTTTAAAGCAGTGGATATTCACATCCAAAAAAGGGGCCTCTTCATATGACCGTGCTATTAGTGGTGCTGTTTCTGGCTGCTTGTACCATGCAATTTTTGGTAACTCCTTTCTAAACCTGGTTGGGAACTTTATTTGCCATGGAAAATTTCAAGTCAATTAAGCTTTAATAATAACAAAAAAAAAATCAACCCCAAAACAAACCACACTCACACCCTCTTACTCTCCACTCTGCTTTTCACTATGCATATTGATTTGAAGAAGAAGAAAAGATTAGTTCAGATCTCAGAGCAGGAACCTGAAGCTGTCACGATCCTGGGTTACTTTGGTATAGAGCCAGAACTTACCTTATGCTAAATTTAGCAAACATTGAGGTTCTTCTAACTCACAAAGGTTGCAAACAGCCCCAAGAGTTTTAAACCAGGATGTCACAAGAATGTTTAGGCTATGTGCTTTTCCTGGAATAAGCTGCCCATGAGCAAGACAGCAGTATAAAAAGCCTTTAACTGTTCCTACTATATCTCAGAAGAATCACGGAAGAACCTGCTTGGACCTCTTAAGCCAGTCCCATTCTCTGGAGCAAATCTCTAAACCGTGTTAAGGAAGGTATACTCTCTTAGCAAACCAAAAATCAATGCCTGGCCATTAACTGCAGCTAAAATTTCACTGTACTAATTTTCACTGTTGTAAAAACAACTTGTTATTTCCAGTCTCCCAAGTTGCTGCTCATGGGCAGGAACATTCCTTCCTGTTTGTTTCTCCTGTTCGTATTAGTCTGTGGTGCTGGTACGATCCTGCTTCCACAGGACATACTAGTGAAGCTTCATGGGTTAGCAGTGCCACTCATTTATGGGTCTGTAGGAATAGTCCTTCCCATTAGACGGAAAGACCAACATACCATACACATGGCTGTGTATAGCAGTGTGAACTGCTCCCAGTTTGGTTTTTTGTGGGGTTTTTTGGGTTTATTTTACATTTTCATGGTTAATGTTTGGGTTCTTTCATGGTTGTATTGTTGTATAAAGTGAAGATTGCACAAATTGGGGACAGACTTTCTAGCAGGGCCTGTTGCAACAGGACATGGGGTAATAGTTTTAAACTAAAAGAAGGCAGATTTAGAATAGGTACAAGGAAGAAATTTTCTACAATGAGGGTGGTAAAATACCGGAACATGTTGCCCAGAGAGGTGGTAGATGCCCCATACCTGGAAACACTCAAGGTCAGGTTGGACAGGGCTTTGAGCAACCTGATCTAGCTGAAGATGTCCCTGCCCACGGCAGGGGGGTTGGACTAGATGATCTTTAAAGGTCCCTTCCAACACAAACTATTCTATGATTCTATGAATATGTAAGTTCACATCAATGGCTAAACTGAAATTGTTGAGCTCAAATGAAACTTGCAGGATTAAGACCTTTGATACTGCCATTTGATACAAACAACATGTCCCTACTTTGGTGTAAATTTCAGCACCTCCATTATTAGTTCCTGCAAGGAAAGCAGCTTTGGTCTGGCTGTGCGGAGCAGTACTGCTAACTGAGCGCGTATGGTACGACTGAAAGTAATTCACATTGCACGTGGTGCTGTGAGCAGATTTCTACCTGCAATCGAGTGACCTTTTTGAAACACTGTGTCATTACCCGGCTCATTCAGCAGTTGTGACATAAGGGGATAAAACCGACACCAGTCTAAGAATAACAACATTTCAACACACTTAAGTGGACCTAGTTAAGGGCACTGTCATCCGCGGACCTGTTAAGCAAAAACCGCAGCAAGCAACAACAGCTTTGGAAAGGCAGCGGCAGGTTTTGTCTGCTCGCTGCGCTCCGCGTACCTGTGTCAGCCCCCGGGGCGGGCGCGGTACCCGCCCGCCGCCACGGCGCTGCTCTCGGCGGCTCGGGGGCTGCGGCCCGCCGCCCCGCGGGACCCGTCCGGGGAGCGGCGGGCCGGGGGACCCGCGGAGCGGCGGCCCCGCGGGGCGGACACTCACCGCTGCTCAGCTGGTGCCCGAAGGCGGCGGCGGCGGTGGCGGCGGGCCCGCGGCGGGCGGCGGGCGGCGGGCGGCAGTCCCAGCGCTCGTGTCGGAACTGGCTGCGGCACTCCTGGAGGCCCAGGCGCGCTCCCTCACGGATGGCGGGCACCAGCTCCGGCTTCTGCTCGCACAGGTCCTGCTGCCGGCGGCTCAGCGGCGGGCTGGCGCAGCCCGGCTTCTCCGGCCCGCCGGCGGCGGCGATGCCCAGCCACCTGCGGGAGCAGCCCCCGTCAGCCCCGCCGGACGCCAGGGGACGGGCGCCGCGCAGCCCTCCCTCCCGCGCCCGGCTACTCACATCCAGGTGCCGCCGGCGGCGGGGCAGAGGGCCAGCAGCAGCGCTGCCCGCAGCAGGCACGGTCCGAGGGGAGGTCCGCGCCCCATCGCCGCCGCATGGAGCCCCGCCGCCCGCCCCCGGCAGCAGGGACCGAGGGGGACAGCCGGCACTGCCGCCCCCCGGCTCGGCTCTCTCCTCCTCAGGGGGCAGGGGGCGGCTGGCGGGGGGAGCCTCCCGGGCAGGGCGGCAGGAGGGGGAGCATCGGGAGCGCTCGGGTCCCTGGGAGGTGACAAAGTTGGGTTCGGTGTTCTCCTCGGCTCTGCCTCGCCCCGGCCGCGCACTGGCCGCGCATTGGCCGCTCGGGGCCGGGGCGGGGCGGGGCGGGGGCTCCGCAGCGCTCCGCGGGGGCCGGTGCAGCCGTTCGCCAGCCCCTCCGCCCTGCTGCCCCCTTCCCGGGGCTGCGCGGCGCCGAGCGCGGCTGCCAGGGGCGCTGGGGGCCGGGCGGAGGAACCGGGGATCGCATCCACGTAAAGAAGAGAAGGCACAAAATGCTGATGTTAATAAATCGTAACATCCCCGCGCGTTTTATTCGAGTTTTCTGATGATGCTCTAGCAGTAGTCACTCACTGGCTCCAGAATCAGCATCAGTCGTCCTTAGGACAGCATTTGTCCGCTCCTCTTCACTGCAGTGAGACACTCTTATCAACTGCCACCTCGGTAATTGCCAGTCACTCACTGTGCACACAGAAACCAGAGTCAGCGAGCACCTGACGAAGAGCCGCTGCTGGCGCGCTGGACTTCCAAGCCCTCTTTGATCACAATACATCGCTGCTTCCTTCTGTGTAAGCGAAACACCTGTGCTGAAAAGAATCCGGAATCTGTAAAGAGTCTGGTTTGACACAGCCGTAAATTAGCGAAATAGCACTCGTTGACTGACAACAGCTCCGAGTGAAGAGCACAATAAATCCTCTCAAATGACAGATGTACATTTTTAATAGTACAACATGTAGAGAAATAATCACATAAATGTGGTGTTCCCCCTGACAGTTTCCCCAGGGACGTGCAGAGATATTTTAAGAGCATGGGCTGTGGGACATTTAGCTCTATAAAATTATATCTCCTTCCTACTTCATGCTCACTTGCCTGCTCTTAAAGGGTCTCCGAAGCACTGCCAGTTCTGGGCAGATGCCACATGACCCCACAAACTATCTAAGCCTTCCCATACAGCTTGTTTTCTCTGTTCTGAATTTTAGTCAGGAGAACATCTGCTTGTGGTTGCAGAGGAACTTAGTCCAGAGTGAGGGAAATGGATGGAGGGCATTGGAACACAGGGAATCGGGCATGAAAC
Organism: Podargus strigoides; assembly: GCA_028020825.1. Lineage (NCBI taxonomy): Eukaryota > Metazoa > Chordata > Aves > Caprimulgiformes > Podargidae > Podargus > Podargus strigoides. The sequence goes on along the minus strand of CM051663.1, from coordinate 145,613,689 downwards.
AGGCCTGAACCAGCCAAAACTGTGTGGGCTGTGTCAGAGAATTATCTAATTGTTCCAGGACACATGCTTTGTTTTATCCTCGTTGCTGCTTCCTGGCTCCACCTACTAAAGTTAATTCAAAGCCCTGATCTTGCAGACATGTTTTTCTTAGGTGCATCTTGATCTACTATATGCATTTATCATCCTCTCGGAAACGAATTTTTTCCTGCCAGTTCTTTTAAGAGAATTCTTACCTATGGATTTTTTTTGGAGTTTTGGTGGGCGTTTTTTTGTTGTTTTTTTAATTAGTATGGAGCTTTTGATCCTAAATTCTTATATGTGAATTTTTCTCTAGAAGCTGCAGAATCTTATATGCTAATAATGATGTGAGATTTAAATTAGAAAATGTTGATTTCAAAAATTCCAATCTTATTTGTAGCGTATTTTATATATGATACCATAAATAAATTACATCTCTGTTGGGTTCCCATATGCTGGGATCTGATATTGTCTACATTTTTTTTTTTTTTGCTACCATAACCATGAAGTATTTAGGAAAACCCTTTGATCATATACACTGGTGTAAAGTGAAACAGTTGCAATTTGGAGGGCTGATGCTAAAAAAAATACGTACTACATCTTGTAAGGGACTTCTTGAGACCATCCAGTTCGATCTCTAACAGTGACTGGAGGCAAACTACATTTTTCCATGACCATCTGATTTAAAGAAGTCTGGACTACTACGTAGGTGTGTCCTGATCCCCCATCTGCCTCTCTTCCCATCTGTTTCCCTTACAACCTCTCCCCGCTTGCCCACAGCCCCTGCACCCCTCGCTGGTGGTTGCAGCCTGGTTCCCCATCAGATCCCCCAGCCTCTGCCCTTTTCTTCCCTCTCAGGATCCCATCTGCCATTCATGCCATCTCTCTTCTTTATTCTCTCCAGCAGCACTCTCCTCTCTGGGCAAAAGCAGCACGTGCAGGAGTATTTCTATTAATCTAGAGCTCTGTGTCTGCATACCAGTCAGTTGGCTACTAGGAAGGGAAGGGCAAATTACTTCACAAGTTCTGTGCTTTGCAAACCTGCAAAGAAACACAATTAGAAAATACATGGCTGACCTACCAAAATATACTGAAATTTTTGCCAAATGTTTCTGAAGTCTGTAATACTAATTCACCAGTACTTTGGAGCCTTCTATGCCTGAGGATCATTCACCCCATGACACACAGCTGCATGAGTGTGATACAGAGATAAGGAACCAGAATCCAAGCCAAGGTCAAGTGCCAAGCCTGAGTGATCAAAATTTACTATAATTCAGGGAAGATAAACAAGATTTATTGCTTATCTTACTTTCTCTGGACAAGGTGGAGCTATCTGTGGCTATTCATATTTAAAGGTCCACAATTTTCTATATTAAAAAGAAGATAATAATCAGTTATTGAAAGAAAAAAAAGGAGGAAATGTGTCTAAGCTGCATGGTATTTCCTGACTGGATATTTACTAATTTACTCTTTAATGACGAGTAATGTGATCTTGATGAAGTGAATTACAGACATAAATTTTTTGATTCACTGTAAGATAAGGAAAACTGTGCAGAATCTGTGTGAATAAGCAGATTACTCAACAGATAGTATGCTTCTTTTTAAAAAGTTAGTGGCTAGTGCTCTCACTGTAATCGAGGTCTGATTTCTTCTTTACTATGTGCAAGTACATACAGAGTTAACTTCTAAACAAGTTGCCACTTTTGAAAGCTTCATTCAAATTATTTTCCTTTTCAGGAAAGTTTCCACCAGTTTCCTCTGCTGGAACTTCTCATACCCAGCAGAGACAGGAAAAACTCCATAAACTACAGCAGGCTGCATTATCCCACCTATACCTATAGGCCCTACTGACCAATGGGGGCATTGTCCTGTCATCTTAAAAAAATGGGCAGAGATAAACTCGCCTTCCAAACAGAAAAAAACTGTATTCTCTAAATCAGGCTATCCCCTCAGCTATGAAATTTATCATGTTTGGTGACCAAGCACAAATTCTATACTTCTAATGCAACAAATATGCTTTTTATCCACCTCAGTGCTTGGCTGCATGATGGTGCCCCTCAGTCCTGGGAGATGGGAATGTGCTGAGTCTTTGCATTGTCAGCATTAGGTGTTGTCATCAAGGTTTGTATGTGTTGGCTGTGACAAGCTCTTCTGAGGATGGCACCCAGGCTGTTTCAGAGATCGTGTACCAGCAGAGCCTTGCAGGAAAGGTCACAAACTGCTGCTCAGCTGTTAGTTGTGGATCTCCATTGTCAGTGCAGGGCAATACCCTGACAGCACAGCAGGTCTCCATGCACAGCTCTGCATGCTACCAGGGCTACTGGGAATTGATAGCATGATACGGTGGCAACTGCAGTCCAGGCAGTTGACCCAGCCCAGCCACCTCTTTTCTCTGCCCCTACTCCCTTCCTCCTTGGCTGTGGGCAGTGCTGCTTGGTGAGGTGCCTTGCTCCGGCAGTGGGAGAGGGCTGGAGGGAAGCCATGCTCATGTCCTACTCCCCAGCAAAGCAGTTCTTCCCGAGCAGAGAGGTTGCACCGTGGGGGCTGTGAGAGCACCTCAGGGAGAAAGGACATGAGGAGAGATGTGCAGTGAGACCCCAGACTTCAGGGCTGGGGTCCTTAAACTCTTGGTACAGAGCCCCCCTATACTGCAGCATCTTTCTAGGAGGTGACATCTCAGAAGACCTGTTAGGCCCTCAATAAGCTCAGACAGTGGAAGAGAAGTTAGGAAAAGAGAGATGCCCCTTCTCTTATACATAGTACCCTGAGATCCCTTCGCCTCTTGTGCAGAGGTTTAACATTATTGCTTTTATCAGTGTTATTTTTCATTTGAATATGTATAGCCTGAAAGTACACAGGTCTGTTGCTAATTTAGACCTGGAATGCTGAGCTCACAAATGATCAGGACAGCAATTTATGTGCATCCAGTAATAACACGGTGGCAGATGGAGACCTCACAAACAGATCTTACAAACACATAACGATTCCAAAGCTACCCCTTATTATTAACTTTATAATAGCTGCACAACACAGTATACAGAGCCGTATTACCTGTGTGCATGGATACGTAAAAAATGGAGAAGCAGGTCCTGGAAGGCAAGGAAAGAGCAGACCTCTCACAATCCGTTCTGTCCTTTACCAAAAATCCAGAAGAAAGCTAGTGTAGCCTCCAGGTAAGTTTTCTGGAGCCCATAACCCCAGTGGCAGTTCCTGAAGTAATTGCTGAGCACATCTCCTGGCAGTCTACATCTATTGGTAATAGCCTGCCAGAAAGCCAGGCCTGAGGGAGAGAAAACCGAGACTGACTTTGAAGTCTGCTGTTCCCCATGATCGCAAATCTGGAGACAGTGTCTTGGACTTACAATATTTACATGAGCACTTAGGATCTGGTCGTATTTTGGAGGATACTGGGAAGTAGATGCAGATTTCTTCTGAAGTACTGCTGGCAAATTCTATTCTCTGACATAGACAGTCTAGATGTAGGTATTTTCTTGAGTTACTCCAGAGAGATGTTTTTGGCATACCAATATTAAACAAAATGTGTCAAGGGAATGATAATAAAGCTTTAAAGCATAACTAAGAGGGGTGTGAAAGATGTGGACAAAAAATGCCCTTTTTAATTCTGATTTCACCCACAACCTACTTACTACTAAAAATTAAAATTAGTAGTAAAATTATATTTGATAATGGTGCACCTTTACGCCATCAATGAATTTCCCTGGTTGTTTTGAGGAGGGCAGGAAATTCTGTAGGAGATGTGAGATTCTGAAAACCAAAATCTTTTACTGACATAAAATTTGCTGAATGTTTTTCATCGTACTTAAAACAACATTTAAACTTTTTATTTTTTGTTTTATACATAAAGTGTATGAGATTAGAGGAGGTTTGGTGCTACTTGCTGATGTCACAGGACTTCTCGGAGGTAATTATGGAATTTGGTGAAAAAAAAGGTACCTCAAGTGTATGGAAGAACCCAAGTGACTTCAGTGGAGAGGGGAAGTCTGGAGGTCTTCCTTATTTAGTTTTTAAAGCAGATTCCCCTGAGGAGTGTAACACCACTGCTTTGTTGCTGTATGTGGAAGCTTTATGCAGAAGTTCCTGAGATAATTAGGATAAGATACTCTGTATGTGCACCTTCATTGTTTGCACAGAAGCAGCATGCTCACAAGCAGGTCGCTGTATTTTAGGTATGCAACAGGTAGAGGAAGGAGAGGGAGCTGCTCCCCTAGAAGCAGTGTGACTCAGTTCATATTCCTGACCCAGCTGCTAATTTGCACTAAGACTTTCCACACAACTCTGTTAGAGCAATGATTTTGTTATTTCTTACAGTAGTGACATGATTCACACGTACAGAGCTATTGCCATCCTGTGATGAGAGAACTGAGATTCAAAAAGTTGTCTAATTTGCTGGAGTCAGATGGCACATCATCATCAAATCCCTGATTAGAACCTCAGTTTTTCATTGCTAATTCAATTTTAATGAGTAATTTGTCCTTTGAGTGAGGATAATGATAGAAACAGAAGAATCTACTCTGTAACTGTTATAACATAAAGCTGGCACTCAATTTATTATGTTCTCATTCATCAAGGTAAGGATGTGTGCCTAATCCGTAAATCATTTGTTCCAGTCATCAGGCGACTTGCATCATACCTGTGAGTTTACTTACAAGGCCAGTTCAAAAGGAGAAAGCTTAGGAAAAAATGAGAGGGAATGGTATTGTGTCAACAACCACAGTGGTCACTTGTATTCACCTGCTACCTGTGATGCGGTGGTGATAGGAAAGAGTGAATGGCCTAATTTTTCCATTTCACAGTCTTTCAAGTTATCTGCAGGTATACCATGACGATACTCTGACTACCCAGATGCCTACACCCTATGAAACACCATATCATCAACCAGCTCATTAATCTCAATAACTGCAGTAATCTAACTAATATTTATTGTCTGAGAAGCCTTCGCATCAAAACCAGAAGTCTTACAACCAGAACTAACAACTACTAACATTGAATGAATCCATGGTTGCCCACCCCCATATCACACCTTCGAAGAAACAGCATTTGTTCAAGTACCAGAAAGGAAGGAATCGAACCCTCATATGCTGGTTTCAAGCCAACTGCATCAAATCACTCATGCTTCTTTCTTATAGGGTGTTAGTAAAACCAACTACCTAGCCTTGTCAAGACTAAATCACAGGTGAAAACCCCATACATCCTATGTGGCCAACCACTCACAATTCAGATTTCAAGATGCCTCATCCCCCATTATAGAAGAACTTGTCGAATTCCATGACCATGCCCTAATAGTCACACTAGCGATCTGCAGGCTGGTCCTATATCTATTAACCCTGATACTGATAGAAACATTATCATCCAATGCTGCTGACACACAAGAAGTAGAACTAATCTGAACAATCCATTGACAATTCATTTCTCACCTTTTCTCACAATTTCAATGATCTTACCTGTTTCAGAACATTAATTTAATCTTTTTTACCTTGGCATTTTTCCTTTAGACCCTCATTAATCCTTGCTTCATATCTTGCCTCCTTCCCACTTAGCACTTTCTTACTTAAGAAAAAAAAAAAAAATTCATGCTGTTATGTTCTGGGTAACCCAAAGTCCACATAAAATTGTCTCTTTTCACCAATAACAAGCACAACAGATGTTAAAAATGAAAGTGCAAGAAGCTCCATGGTAAAAAGGTAATCTGTGACTTTGTAAAGGTTCATTTTAATGTCAAAGGTTACAGTTTGCTTTGAAGTAGCAGGTTTTATAACACTTCCAAAATTTTTGATTGAGTTAGCTGATAAACATTAAATCCTTCCTTGAATCTCACAAAATCTTACTAAATCAGCGTAATGTGTTACCTGTTTCCCAAGCCATCTTCTTTTCCTCTCCCTAGTGACCCTCCACTTCTCTCTTTTTAACATGTTTCTTTTGGCTGCGCCTGGTACTGGAGTATTTGAACCCACTTAAACCTTTTAGCACTGTTGTCACAGAGAGTCTTTCAGCTTTGGAAACCTTACCCTTGTTATATCTCTGCAGCTGTGATATTTATCCACTGTTGCAAAAGGCAGAGTGGTTGTGGTTTAAAATGTGTGCAGCCGCAGGCAGGAAGCCAAAGTCTACAGGATTTAGGCTGTCCCCAACTAATTGAACTTTCTGCTAAACTGGCGAGTTATCAAAGTAGCTGGGGTTTGACATCTCAGCAGCCATGTAATAGCATAGACCTAAATCATGTGAAAGTTAAGGCCAGTAGGGATAAAAGGGAATAGTTTAGGTTGTTTGTGGATGTTTTTTGTGGTTTTATGCCCTTCCCACAGGTAGTTTCCTATTGTGCTAATAATTATTTATTTGAAAACTTACTTTGACTCTTGTCTTTTGAGGTGTTTGAGTGATTCAACAGCTGTAAAAATCTCCAGTGGCCACCAGTGAAAATGGGGTCAGTGTGGAGCCTGAGACTCTGCAATTTCCCCTACTCATGTGAGCAGAGAGGAGTACCCCTTAGCACGGCATGGGCAGTGGTAAACCTGCCTTGGGATTCACCCCAGAGAGCAGGGCAAGGCCCTGTCCACCCCAACCCCATTCAGGAGCAAGTACAGCCAGTTAGTCTTTGCTAGGAGAGGGAAGTGGGAGGTACATGGTCCGATGCTGCCCTGGAGGGTTTGGGTGATGCTGGGACTCCATAAACACCAACAGCTCTGAAGGAAGAGTCTCAGCCCCTTCAAAGTCCAGTGGCTAATCCTGACCCTGACAGTGAAATTGGGCAATTTGTCACTCCCCTGCCATTCCTCTCCCATCTTACAGAGTCAGGGCTGCTGCTTGGAGGGCTGGGAACTCTTGCTGTTTGCAGGTCGTGTGGTATGCAAAAGATTCCCCAGATGAAGCATAAAGGAACTCACAAACACAACTGTAAAATTCAGTGCTGTGGTGCCATAAATATCTGTTTTTAATAGTGCACACAGTCTTAAGTTTCCCTCTTGAATGAACAATTCATTTACAGCCTCAACACTGAGTTAATGACTTCTGTCTAGGTATTAGGCATATTGATATAGTTTCAATATGCTCACTGCAAATGCTTTCAACCCTTGTAATTGCTCAGAGAATTAAATTATCTGGTGATTCAGGGTTTTCCTGCCCTTTAGGTACTGAAGGACAACAAGCAGGACCTTCAAGTCCTTTAATTTCTCATTTGTGTGAATATTAGTCTATTTTATTTCCAAACTATCCTCAGCGGTTGTGGTAGAATTTACTCTGTCTCATCACTCTGCCCCAGCTGTGTTTGGTACTTTCATGTGTGAGAATCTAACAGGTGCTTCATTGCTGTTGCTGAATTTTTTTTATGCTTGTGGCTATTTCTATAGAAGTGATTAGGAACTACATTTGGACAATGAAATTTGAGTCTAAACTATATATAGTTACTCAGAATTGCTTTCCACTGTCAGGCATCCCATTATCTGTATTTCAATGGAACATACACCTTGGGGAGTGTTATCTACACAGGTCCCAAGAGAGTCCATTCATTCATGGAGAAACATCATGATGATATAAAACAGGCCTGGTCTAACACAAAAAAAAGAAGGGAAAATGAGCCTGTTTTCTGGAAATGACTATTACTATCTTCACCTCATCTTGTGTTTTCCAAGGCTTGTTACACTTCTTTAATACCAGTTGGAGCAAAGAGTAGGAAAGAAGTAGAGGCTTTCTATTTTTATGATCAGAAAGCTGACTTGGTTAGCATGCAAATCCAGTATCTCTGTGCACTTCTCTTTAATGTCTAACCCTGCCAAGATATGACAGTATGCTGGCCCATAATCTAGGTGATTCAATAGGAAAGATTTACAGACTGCCTTGGTGATACTTGGCTTGTGTTTCGAAGTACAATTTAATGGACATATGTGATTAAAAGCTTTCATGGTTGGGGAGGAAGCTTAAGTGTGTGACTCAGGTGCAAAAATATATGAAAGAGAACTCAATATATTTTGTTTTATTGTAGCTGTCACAAATTTTATATCATCATGGTTTTAAAGCACTAATATATTAGTTTTATTTTTACATTTGAAACTGAAAATGCTATCATTAGCTATGCCCACAACAATGTCTCCATTAAGGTTCTCCTGGTAAATGTAGAAATTGCAAGGTAAAAATACACTGACAAAGCCAAAACAGAAACATAAACCAAATTTGAAGGACAGAGAGTAAATAATTTTCTTATCTTTACCAATAAAGATGACTTGCATTGTTATAGAAACAGGCAATGGCAAAAACTAATGCAGCATAATTAGAAGAGAAGCCTAAATACAAAATGTTAAGTGAATCATATATATTCAAAATCGAGAGGAACATATTCTCAGATCTGGTTATAAAAAAAACCCTCCAGAGCTTGCAAATCTTCCATATGGTCTCTATTTTATATCTGTGACTACTTTCGAGGAGTAAATGGCACTACCTGTACAGCGTAAATAAAGCAGAAAAATGTATGCTGAACCAAACTATATTTACATCATATAAACCTAACAGTAAGTGTCTACTGGATCAGATCCCTGCAGCAGTATTGGAGGACAAAGTTTCATTATATTATTTGTGGCTATAGAGGGGCTGTATATTAACTTTAAATTTACTTGCCTTACAAAAATAAGCAAACTGGTTTTAAAAAAAATAATCAAATGTAAAACTACTCCCTAGCTGCCGAATCTGTGAGTTTCAGAAAGAGGCCAGGAGCTATGGAAATGATTTTTTTATAGAAGTAAGCTTTAAGACACTTAAAGCTGTGTGCTGAGGTGATGTGTTACAAGGTAGACCGCTGTGCAATAAGACCCCTGAGACCACTTACACATGTGTGAGTGTGAGAGTTGGTGCAATTTACTCACCAAAATCCCAAATCTGCTATGTTACAGGAACACAGCCCCACCTATTTAAATCAGGGGTCTCCACCTCAACAAAACAACATTTTCCTTCCTTTAGTATACTGTCACTGTATTAGGACCAAGTGAAAGTAGAAATTTGACAAAATTAATTTGCTGGTGAATCAAACAAGGGAGATGAAGGAAGTGACGGCTCATGTAAGAGAACATGGAAAGCTGAAATGCATTCCCACCTTACTTTAATTTTTGTCTTCTCACAGCTTTTGCTTCTGATGGATTTTAGTCACACAGCAGACCCCACCTGTAAACACAAGGAGCCTTAGCCAAGGATAGGCGTGCTGAGTCCAGAAGCTTGCTGAAATGTGGAGGTCATTGTAAGTCAGCTGTACAGCTCTCTCTGACCTTCTGGGGAAACAAATTGTGCAACTTGCTCCTTCTGTTTGCTGGCAAGATAGTCTGTAATCCTTGTGAAAGTGTCTGCAGCACAGAGGCATACTGGCTTGCTCACAAAGCCTTCACCACTTGTCCACCAAAATAAAACTGATGGAGACCACAGCTTCACCAGCTGAGAACTGAACGCTAGTCATGAGGCTAAGGTGGTGTGGGGAGGCTGGAAAAATGAGCTCATTCGACTGTTCACAGGGAGGAGATGGAAAGTGTGGAACTCCATGAAAGGTAAGGCAAAATGATGGAAGGCAAAAAGAAGGGCTGAAAGATTTTACAAAGCAATATTCAATGAAAGGAAGGAAAAGTAAAAGGCTGGGAATATTTTTTTTAATGGAACGGGAGCTGTTTGTTTGCAGGACTTGTCAAGGTGAGCCAGGAGAGCCCATGAATTGCTTGCACGCAGTCATGTTCGTATAGAAGAGTGTGTGCATCTAAGTCAAGCATGAGCAAATCTGAAGAACTTGTAGCTTCAGAGGTTTGTCATCTTCTGGCCATCTGGAAGCCTATTTTGGGGGTCTTTTCAAATAAAAATATGAACAATTGGAAGAAGGGGTCTACACATGAGGAAAGCGACCCAGGTGGCTGCTCCACATGTTTGAACTGTGTGCAATACCAAACAGCATTGTCTACATGCTTGACTAGATACTTATAAAATGTTTATGGATCCAGGAAGCAGGTCCAATAATAGCAGTTGAATATGTGTCCGTGACAGTGCATTTGCTTAGATGCTTTCATAGTAATTATCTCTAAATCAACAACAACCTAGAAAGATACTGAGCACTTCTGCTGGGTATCTTCTTTTTCTTCCAAAGTAATAAGATATCATGCATGAACAGGCTGGAATTGGACCTTTAATTTCTATTGAACATAGCTTGCACTGCCATTAATAATGTTATGCGATGAGAGGAAACTGCAAATATTCCATCTGGGGGGGAAAAAAAAAAGGCTAGATCCCTCAATATTACTTGGTGAAAGATTTTAAGACACAAATAGGGAAAAATCTACCAGTGTTGTGTCATAGCATTTTTACCAGAGCCCTTGTAAATCAAGTCTTGATTTTTTCTTTTATACTGAAGTGAGCTGTCACTTGGACATTAGCCATATTTTTCACTTCAGCAACTTGTCTGTGGCTGAATTACTGTCAAAACCTTACATATGCCAAAGGACTTTTCTCCTCATCAGTTTTCCTTACCCAGATCTCCTATGCTGTGTGTAGAAAGCCTTTGCCCAGCAGAGGAATTGACAACCTTGAACCAGACAACAAATAGTCAGTAAGGTGTTTTCACTTACAAATATCCCAGAAAATGTGTGGCCAGGATGATGGAAAAGGGCAGGATCATCCCAAAGTCCCCATGCCCCAGAAGGAGGCAGAGCCCTCGTTATGGTGGAGAGAGGAAGGCTAGGTCTTACATTCCCAAATGGAAGGAATTGAAGCAAGCTTCTGGCAGGGAGCACATCTTCAAGACAAGAAAATTCTTGCTAGTGTGCAAGCGCTGCCTTTGGCTGGCGTACAGTCCTCAGTCACTTTGCTTGGGATGTGCCAACTGTATTGACTCTCTCCCAGTAGCTGCAGGACCATACTCTGTAGTGTTGTGATGGTGATTCTGTTATTTGAGCATTGATACCTTATAGGCAGGTCAGTGCACCTGAATTGACCTTCCCACAGGCAAAACACAGCTTTTTCTCGAGGGTATCAGTCCAAACTAAAAATGACGGTGAATTTGGGCAACCAATAATGACTAAATGGTTGCTATTCCCTCAGACCCTAGGAAAAAAACTGATTGCCCATGTTGGAGCAGCACTAAAGACAGCGTACCCAACAGAAAGTGCAGTCATTGCCTTGCACAGGCTGTGCAGTGCTGTCGAGACAGCCTCAAATCCAGACTGGCTCCTGTGGAGCCACAGATCACTCATTAAAATGACTTGCATCTCTACTGAATTTTAATTAAGGAAAGCATGAGGAGCAGGTGTTAACTTGTTTTATAGACTCATTATAGTCCATAGGGACTCCTTAGGCATAGTTAGATATAGTTACCAAACATTTAGAAGTTCCTGATTTTGACCCTTTTTGTCTCATTTACAGACTTGTATTTAACAGGTATTTATTCATATTAATTTAAGGATATTGCTTTAAAGCCAGGCATTCAAACCCCAGGAGCTGCAGGACAGGTCTATCAACAGGACTTCAGGGGAGAAAGATGCTGTTTCTACCTGCAGCTAACTTCTGGAGAGATTATCATCAGCTCCATCCTGCCTCCAGCTCATCATTTGCCTTTCCCCTCTATGACTTTAAGGATGATACTGTTCACTTACTGGCATAGCTGATATCTAACAGCTGCCCAACCCAAAGTGTCTGAAATTGCCCAGGTTAGTTTACACACTTCAATTCACAGAGGTCTCTTCTAGCCTGTGTTGTTTTGAGTGAACTGGGTTAGAGAGTAATTCCATGAACAGCTATAAACCACAAAGCAACAGGGCAGCAATGTCGGGGGCATACTTGTGTGTGTGAGGCATGGAGAGACTCTCAGAGCAGCAAATTCTTCATGGAGCCAAAATGGGGTATGTGACAAAGATGTTTGGCTCAGGTTTTCAACACCTACTGGATGCCTTTACTGCATAGTAGTCAGCAGCCCCTACATTACTTAGGCTTACCATACACTTCTAGGACAGGCATAGGCGCTAGAAGCTGGAACTCTCAGATGCAAACCAAGTACCTTTCTCTGATCTGGTTTCTAAACTTGAAAATGAACCTCTGTTATTTTCTGGAGTTAAGTGCCTGTCAGTCTGGCTTTTCTCATGAGAGACATCCACTCAGCCCCGTTGTAAGGCAGTAGACAGGGATTTGTTCTTCATTTTTCCAAATGAAGGGTTTTGAACCTGCATATCCCATCCTACCATCAATTGTTCTTCTCACCAGGTTACCTGCAGGGCTGGATTCCCTCTGATCCAGCACACTCTTAAAGAATCAAGCAGTTCCAGGAGCAGATGATGAGAATGTACCACCCTAGGCCATGCTGGGGAGCATCTCCTGGTAGTAGCAGGCTTGTGATCAAGTTCCTGGTCTAAATGAGCAGAGATGTGAAAATTTTCTACCTGCACAATGAATCCCACAGCCACTCCTCTGCTGAGCTGATGTTCATCTCTCAAAACTTCAGGCACCTATCAGATGATTCTGAGCATTACTTCAGGTTTACTGCTCAATAAGCAAAATGTAGAAGTAATAGACACCTCTAGAGAATAATTCAGATCTCGGTCCTTCTGTGATGAGTGAGAAGATGTCTAGTGCAGCCACACTCACAATTAAAATTCTTCAGTTAAATACCTAGAGTTAAGGAGGAATCCAGGTTCTAGTGCCTGAAAATAGTCCCTAGAAGTTGTTATTCTTCACTTCCAGGATGAACTTGACTCAACAAGCATATATTGAATATGTCTGGAGGCTCTGTTTTATGCATTTCATAGCTGAAGGTGTGCCATTTTGATAGCTCCATCAGGACTTCAGCATTGAACTATCCTAGAGACTCAGGAGCCATGCAGACAGCCAGCATTACAGGGTTACTAGACCCTGACTCCTTGTTACTGCATAGAAATGATGCAATGTGGAATCTAAGGACCAGTAATGGGTGGAACAGGAAGGCCTGTTATGATTTACCTTTTATCACCAGCAGTAAATCCCCTTGTGCGTATGTATTTTATAATGACTGGGCAGGACACAGTGCACAAAAGATATTGAAATAGGGTTTTACAGTAGCTAATAGATAACATTTGCTGTAAAGAAAGCTCAGCAAAGGCCCTGAGATGAAAAAAGATCTATCAGTCCACATGTTCAAATTGTAATCACTCCAGCAAAAACTTTAGTAAGTGACAACATCACATTATTATATATGAAGATGTGACTGATTATTTTAAAGGAAGTCAGTTATGGGCTAGATCATGCCAGGTGCTGTATTATCAAATGACTTGCAAGGTCAGGTTTGCAAGTTTTAAAGTATTTTATGTCCTATTAGTATACAAAGTGATCAGCAGGTTTCTTCAAATACATTGGAGTCATTAAAGCTATTATAAAGGTATCCACTGATGATTAACTGTAAATATACAGAATTTTTGGAGCTACCATGTGGAAGTAAAGGAAAAAAAAATCCTGTAGAAATAATAAAATTTGTCTGATCTATAAGACAATTTGACTGCGATCTGGGGAGGCTGCACAGTCATTATGAGGCAGAGCCGAAATATTACTTTAAGCTCCTTAATCCCAGAGAATCATAATGGAAATATGGAAGCTGATAATGACAAGTACAAAAGAAAAGATAAAAGGTATTTTCAGAACACGGCAAGTGAGAATCTCTGCCAAATGCAGATCTGGTCTTCAAACCCTGACAATATCCCACAGAATTTACTGACTTTAAAGGGCTCTTGACAACTTTCATTTCACCCTCTTGTTCTGTAGTGAGCTCTTTGTAACTGCCCCAGCTTCACCAAAAGGTGTTTGAGGCATTTTGATTCCTCACTCAAGGGTTTTGGTTCTGCAGTCTTGTCTTCACCCAGAATCTCTGTGGCATCCTGAGAGCAGCACGGGGACAGGCGACGCTGGCAGACACTGAGCCAGGCACTGGCTGTGGTAATCGCATTGCCTCTCGCTACTCCCCATAGTGAGGTATGTGAGAGAATAGTCCAGTGCAGAAACTGCGTGTGAATGCAGCTCATCTCAGTCTGTTAGGCAGAGAAGATCCCTCCCTTTACTTCTTGCAAGCAAGCAGAGGGAAGAAAGCTTGTTGAAAGTTGAGAAAAAACCCTGTTGTCTGAGATTCAGCTGAAAGGGACTGAGTTCTGCTTCTCATAAGAGCAATTCAATTCTAGAGGAAATCAAGGAGATGCTGAGTTAGTGCTGTGTTTCACAAAGACCTCAGTTCAGATTTTGTTTAAACATACACTTTATCTTCAGTTCAGGGCTACTTAACATGGTGTATGTTGCCAAGGCTGTTGAACATGTTTAAAGGACTGCAGGAAGGCTTGCCCACAGCTGCCAGGGGGCTGGTCAAGCAATCAGATGAGTGAACCTAGAACAGGGAGAAGTCCATTGCAATAGAACCCAGTGCTGCAAGAGTCCCTGTCATGACCCTATGGGCCCATTTTGCTCATTCAAGTTAGTGACTTGAGTAGTTTTCTACGACACTTGGCTCTATGTCCTGGCCTAGACTGACACATGTAACACTATTTTCACGGCCACCAAACAACATGTGAGTAAGGCTAATGTCCATAGCACCTTTTTACTGTGTAGTCAAGGCTTTTCCATTCAGTGGAAAAACCTGAGAGCGTGAAGGTACCAGCAGATAATGCTAGCACCAATACACAGGTGTGCCTGCATTGTATACCAAGTGTTCTGGGGTTTTGAAGATTTACATAGGTAAAGATGGCAGTGGAGTTGAAAGATGGAGTTTGGCTCAGTAAAGGCAAGTTCTATGAAGAGCTAGTGCACAGTAAGTACTTACCACAACACAGCTGTTTTAAACTCATCAGAGAAAGTCGCTGCCCTAGAGAAGAGGTGTGCTCTACCCGCACTGCACACAATAGATCTTTTGCTGTTGCAATTGACAAAAACATTAAGGCAATAACATTGCTATTTTGAAGATTCAAACTGAATCTGCAATGATCATCTCTCAGATTTCCAGATTTAGTTGCTTCTAAGATGAAACAGGAATGTCTCTGGTCATGTGAAATGAAGGCTGATGTGGAACAGAGCAGGTACAGACAGTTGTAACAGTGAGGTAAAACAAGCCAGATGCGAAGCCAGCAGACAAACAAAAAGGTAAGACTAAATTCTATGCAAGCCCACAGAGGCTTGTTTAGCAGTTTGACTCTATGCCAAATAACTTGCTGCACCTCTGAAAAATTGCTTTACTCTAAGAAAGTAATCTGAAAGATCCCTGGACTGCAGTCAATATCACACATATCTGCTTCTTCAAAGCGTTCTATTTGGCTCAGCTTAGCAACAGAAGCATAACTATTAGCAGTTATTTCAACCTTAAGGTAATTGGATGCCCCACTACTCCACCCACTAAGCAAATAAATTGACTTTGATGTCCCTTTAATACATCACAGAATAGAAAAATAAAGACCTTCTATTTAGTGATGTGAAAGAGATTATTCTAAAGATTAACATTTTTAAATGAATACTAAGTGTAAAAATGCGATTCCTAGTTCATTCTTTCAGCTCCTTGTCAAATAAGGCTATTTGAAATATAGCATCTGTCATGACAGAACTGACTTGTCAAGGAATTTCCCTAGAAATAGGGAAACCTTCTTTTTTTTATGGCCATTTATTCCAAAGATACTCACTGAGAAGGACTTGGTCATGGTGGCCATCTACGCTGCAAGGTTAAAAACCAAATCACTGTGCATCATCTATGGAGCTATATGAGAGATGAGGAGTTATAACACACTGGACACGGGTACATCATATTGCAGCTTAAGCTAAAGTGTAAAGGGACGCAATAATAGCTGAGATTACGGCTTTGTATATCAGGGTATTTATTTTTTGCAGCACAGTTTCAGTCTCTCTACCTGTGTCTTAAAGTATACCCTGGTTCCACTCTAAACTTCATGTGCTACTGGGCAGGCACTGAGCAGGAAACACCACTTCTCGGTGTACTTGTTCCCCAGCCTGATTATTTCAATGCTACCACAAAGTCCAGGGCCATTCATGGCTGTATTAGGAGGTGGAACTCACCTTGACATGAGGTCTTTTGCTATTTTAATGGTAAGTAATGGGATTAAGGAAAATACATGGGGAAAAAAAAATCCTACATTATGAGTTAGTCTTAATATAGTAGGAACAATTCAACACTTATTCAGACAAAATGTCACAGCAAATGTGATAATTCTAAAGTAAAGCATTGACAGCAATATGTGTACTCTGTCTGGAATTCAAGCATAATAATTCTTTTATTATCCTTATTATTTATTATAATAATTCTTTTATTGTCTTAATCTGTGAATTTTCATGTGCATGAGTGAGTGATGCTTCCATGTGAATCTCAACTCTCTTCTTTCACATACCTATAGATGCTAGAAATACAATAAAGTCAAATAATGAAAAATGTTCTTGGCACCTGTTTTAGTCTGCATTCCCATTGTTTATTCTTAGGGTTACACTGATGATATATAGTGTTGAAAAAATCTTACTCAAAGAACGTGTTTAAATAAAGAACAATTTGCAAATTGTACCAATGGCTTTGTACAGATATATATATGTACATAGGCATGTAAAAAATAGAGATCACATGGGAAAATTTCAACTTGATACATTCGAAAAATATTAAGATTTAGAAAACATTAAGACATCTGGGTGTACAGCACATGTAAACCTTTTTGTGG
Source organism: Podargus strigoides (assembly GCA_028020825.1). Classification (NCBI taxonomy): domain Eukaryota; kingdom Metazoa; phylum Chordata; class Aves; order Caprimulgiformes; family Podargidae; genus Podargus; species Podargus strigoides. The sequence goes on along the minus strand of CM051663.1, from coordinate 145,596,989 downwards.
TGAAACCAGAAATGATGAATTGCACATTCACTATATCGGCTACAATATAACAAAGTCAGCTCTGTGCTTTTCATCATTATAGCTGATGCGTCAGCAATACACTTTGATAAAAAAACAAAAAACCATAAAACCCCAGTTCATGCCTGAAAAACATTTTTGTGTACAGAAAACTAACAGTAACAGCATGTGGATTTAAATGATACACACAAAAAAATTAACAGAAGTAGAATTGTATTACACCTGTCATTGATCATCTTAACACCCAAGACTGCATTTTGCATCTAGTGATATTAATATGATACTAAATCCCTCAACTTCAAGGCTGTGCTGTCCTGCAGTTCCAGACTTGAGATCATATATTATATAATTTGCATACAATTACATTTCTTAGATAATTATATTGCTCAAAACCAAATGCTGACATTTTCAGTATTTATGCACAATTCCTGACCTATCTTTCATGTAAAGCTCCATGCCAGGGAAAACCTTACATAGAAATTCAGGGATATTTACTGTAAGCACAGCAGCAGCATATTATAGAGAAACAGTAATATTCACACTGTCTCATTAAATGTAATGTTGTTGTTTAAATTAGAAGCTTTGTCAATATAGTGAAAGGTCTCCTGAATTAGATATGATAGATCCCCTTTTTGAGTATTAATCATCTAGGGAAACCAAGCTCCATATTGCATGACGATTTCCCATCATATTTCCACATATCTTATCTGAAGAAGCAAGAATTCACACTATTTTAGCTGGGGGTACAGACTATGATGAGTTTAAGGATCTTTGGCATGTGGTGTCATGAATTTCTAGTCCTGCTTCTATATAGGGCAGCCTCTCTGTGTGCTACTAAGACCATTAAGATGGTGATTAATTCTGTGCTATGATTTGGTTCTTCCCTAAAATTTCTTGCAGTAGAAGCAAGTGAAGGATTATACATAAAATTGTGAAGGGGGAAGCATGCTGCAATTACCTGGTTCTGACTCCCTTCTCTAGTGCATGGTGGGAGATAGTAGTGTCCTGGTTGCCAGCTTTGTGACTGGATTAATAAAAATCCATAAATGGATAATTTGTGGGGAGAACAGTCTCAGGGGGCTTTGCTCTCTGTTGCCATTAACTGATCATCCAACTGCTAAGTCCAGACCATGTTTGCTTTCCCATCGGGGCACCACAGCTGTGAATGAATGTTCAATCAACATTGTGGAAGAAGATCAGCAGTTTCCCCTGCAGTGGTGAAGCCTCTCCCTGGGGTTTCACCCTGACTGGCTGGTCTACAGCATGAAACAAGTGTTCAGAGAAGAAGATCTTGTCGCTGCCAAGCATGAGATGCAGGCAATACATTCTGCTCCCATCACATCACTTCACACACTAGTCATGACAGATTAAAAACCAGATCCCAAAGTCCAATCATGTGTGCTTGCAAAGAAGATTTTTCTTCTGTTTGTGGTACTGGCTCCTCACATTGGCACATATTTTATAAAAAATCATAAAATAAATGGCATTTCCATGTGGGAAGAATACTTGCTTGGCTTGCAGGCCAAGGCAGATCCTGAAGTACATATCTAAGAAGTCTTCCTGTATATGGCCACTCTCCTAAACTGGGACCATAAATAAGATTATGTTAACATATTCACTATATTTACATGTTACATGAAGACAGTTACAATCAGTCTCAAGTCTAAGTAATCTATGTCTATATTAGCTTTAGAATACGCAAAAAATAGAGTAGATCTATCTAGTAAATCTGTTCCATCAAAGAAGTGGTGTGTTTTCACTAAAAACACCAGAGTTCAAAACTTGGCATCATCAGTAAAATGTTAATAGACATTTTCAAATTGTATAAACCAAATGTCTAAATAGAAAAGGCTTGATATTGAAGGGAACGCATCCACATAAAATAAAACTCTTTAAAATGGAATGTAGCCAGTTTCTAAATACATTCAAATATTACAGTGTGCCTATAAATAGAAAACTAGATAGTGCGGAAAAGCTAAAGCAGTCCTTTCCAAATTGTTCAAGTGTATATATTTTTTCCTCTTTACTATCACTAATACACAGTTGCTTGAGCTACAGCTGCTCTAGCCTTTGGCAACAGCTCAAGTGACATCCCCTCTTCTCTCCTTTGCATCCCTCCATCTTCCATTTTGACACTACAGAGTTGCCAGGGCATATCTTGATTTTATAAAGTTTTAGGCAAAATGCCACATGTCCCAAACTCCACTGGTGTGTATGCAGCCAATCAAGGAAGCATGTCATAAATTCACTGTGGTCCTTTGGTTGTCACTCAGGTAGTGACACATCTCTAGTCCCAGCGCTTCATCTAAGAGTTGCTATGTGCTGACAAGCTCCCTCTTGCTTGCACAGAGCCTGCTGAGAAGGATTTCAGAATAAACTTGATTTACTGGGCCTCGGACATGATATGGGGACTGAGAATTTGATGCATAGTCTTGCATTTGTGATGGTTTGCTTCGACCGCCGAAATATTTCCCCAGTGTATAGTGCCTTGATAACGTCATTGTTATGTGCGGATTTTCTTCAGAGGGATTGGATTTCACCACCTGCAAAAGAAGTGACATATGTGAGTGCTTTCTGCCTGCACCTAGAAGGATACACAGCTGTGTGTACAGAAATACTGTGGCAGTTCTCCACAAAGCAGGTCCTGATACTCTTACCCGGAGCTACAAGTTGCTCACAAACAGTATTTTAGTGCAGCAACTTGTTATGTTACATATTAATTAAAGTGCGAGACCCTGTTCACGTAAGCCTTGAAATCTAAATGTATAGGCCCATTATACTCAGTTGGTTGATTCTGTAATGCCTTTGTATGTTAGACTCTGTTCTCTTCACTAGGGACAATTTATCTGAACAACAAAATTCATACTTAACAGCTTGTCTCTATATTTACCATGGGAAAAAATAAACTCAGGACAGCCCTGATTTGCAGGAAGGTTTAAATCCCATTCTGATTCCAAGCACTTGAGGAGCATATGCTGTGTCTCAGCTGTGAGCCCTGTGAGAATGTTTCGCTCTCAGGTCCTGAAGCAAACCTGACCCAGCTCCATATTGTGATGAAAACACTCAGGTGTCATGTTTCTCCAAGAAGGCAGTTACGGTGCAATTTAACATCCCTCTCCTCAGGGCATCACACTGACATAACCACAATGTGGTTCAGTAACTTAGTGCAGAATAATGCTCCTCCTTGGGCCCCCAAACATGTATAAAGCTCTGGGATTATCATGTGCAATTTTTATGGAATAGACAAATGCCCATGGAACTAATGAGACAGAAAGTGAAAGGCATGGCTGTCAGGAGCCTAACAACTGGGAAGATGGCCTTCTGTGAGATGTTGAAGGTCTCGTCTCAGTGAACACACAGTCACTGATGAATAATTAAGCAAATTCAAGAGAGGCAAAACCTCAGAACCTTGCACAGATGCAGGCAGAGGACTCTGACTCAGGCGTGGGCAAATCCAGAGAAAGCAGAAAAGGGGCCAAGTGGTTAACTTATTTTTAAAAGAGTAAATATATTCTGACTTGATAGCTCTGAAGCTTATCAATTTTCCTGCTATATCAATCACAGTAGACACTTGAAAAAGCAGACTTCATTTATTAATGCATGTATTCACGTGGAAGCATATTAGATTTTTAACAATATAATGTATATTTGCTGGCACTGAATAATCAGAAACAATGTTCATATGTAGTGAAGCTCATAATAAATTAAAGAACTCAGACAAAATTAAATGTGAGTGAAGGAATAACATGTGCAAGGGCTTGAAAGACTGGGCAGAGAGGCCATGAGAAAGCCGGCTGAACTAAAAAAAGACCAGGAATTATCCATGTAGAAAATTAATATGTCCTCTGATCAATTTGATACAGCTAAGCCAAGGGCTGTTATTTGTTTTCATGCAATTTTCACAGGTTCATTTTTCTAAATTAGTGCCTTAGATCTTACAACTATTTCAAAACAATGCCACCTTGAACCAATCACCCGAACTGCATTCCTGTTAGGCATAATCTCCCAGGAATGCAGTCTCATTTTCATCCAGCAACCAGTCACTGATTAAGATACCAAAATCCCAAGGTTGCTAGTTGCTGTGTTGTGACCATGATTTCATTGCCATTAAATTAGGAAATAAAACTGAATAAAAAAATAGGTTCCATAAAGGTCTTGCTGGCCAATCTACTTCTCCATAAGCATTTGTAAAGAACGAGGTAATTAAAAAATCAGGTTTGTGTGTATGCATAGAAGTATGTTTGGGCAGAAAGTGTCAAAGTTCTGCAAGATTTTTTTTTGTCCCAGATCGATATAATCCCTTTGTGAGTCTAGATCCCTTGGCAATCTGAGCGAAGATAGTAGAGTCTGCAGAGCTGCAGATTTCTATGCTATCAGGGTGACCTGAGGCCCTCAGAAGTGGGTTGGTGGGAACTCAAATAATTTATCAGGACAATCAGGGGAAATAGCTTTCTGTTTGGCCAGCTTGCACGTCCTAAATGAGAACTACTGAATGCATTTCATTTCTTGTTTTCTGACTGCACAGAACGGCCAGCCCTCCATTCCCACATGGACATGATTTAGCTCAGATGGCATTTACAGAGGGGTGCTGTCTTCTGGGAGTTTAGGAGGTCACTATTTAAGAGAAAGAAAGTGAAAGTATGAAGCAGTAGATTTAATCCATCTCATCTGGTTTCATAAAACATGAAAAACGCTGGAGTTTTACACCGTGTTCTTGGCTCTGTCTTCGGAGGCAAAATGCCATTTTCCTAGTGCAAACTGCTTCAGCACCCGATGAAACTCCACTTGCCAGACTGCAGAAATAAACTGATGACAAAACTGTTAAAACTAACGAGGTATAAAAAGCATTCAAAGATTTTCTTTTTGCTTTCTTCGAGGATCAAGTCTGGGTTTTGAGTGCTGATGGATTCTCCTGGGCACATCTATGCCTCTTTCAGGTACAATGACCTCTCAAGCCTCATTAACAACAGCTCCATGAGCCAAATTCTTCTCTGATCTTCCCCAGAAACACATATTCTCTGTTGAAATTCCTCTGGCAGAGAAGCAAGGCCAAATCTGCACATAAGCTCATACAAAATGATGGAGTACATAAAAAATGCTGATGACCGATCACGCCCTGCTGTTTTCCACCCAGTTCCATACGAAGCATCTGAAATATTTCACTTTGAAGCTCTCTGTTTCACTCAAAAGCTCTGTGGAAATGGCGAGCATCAGCAATGACCCATGAAGACACCAACATCTGGGTTCTAGACAAAAAAGGGTCAAAATAGCTGTCTGGGTGAAATGGAGGGAGGTATTTACTCCATGTGACTATTCATCCATCGCATAAACATCTGCTCTGTGACTTACTCCCTCTTTCCCAGCTCCATTTGGACTGAGGTGTGTTTGTGCCTCTCTCATGTACTGAGCAGAGCAGATTAAAGGGTTGGTTAAGTAACCTTGCCTGCTGCGTTTGGTCCCAAAGCAGGATGGAGGACATGGCAACGTGCTGAAAACATGTGAGCTGCTGAGGAGCCAGAGGTGGAAACCAGCTGGGAGGTTGACACTCAGCATGTGAAGTCAGGTAGGTCTGATAATGCTTCCAAACCTGTGCTCAGTCCCAGTAAGCCTCATACCGGAACAGAGTCCCAACCAGTGACAGCTGATTGTCTCCTCACTCTCTTTTGGGAACCCATTTGTCCAGTAGACTGTCTCTGATATTATACCTCTGTCTGTGATATTTAAGGAGAAAAATCAAAGCCTTATAGTTATTAAATTTTTATTCTACTTTACGTAAAGGTGACTGCTGTGGCTGAAAGAGTTAAATATAATCCATTGGCAACAAGAAAAAAGGCTCGCGGTGCTAATCCTTGGCCAGCAGACACCACAAGGACACTCTGGAGCCTATGCTTGAATTTTACTATTATCATCACTGCATTTCAGTTTGCTTGGTTTAAACTACTCCTAGGTTTAATTAGCCACAGTGTATTCTGTTTTCCAGCGCATACTGTAGGTGTCTGATGAAGAATGTCTTATTTTTAGATCTTTGCTTTCTTTAGATCTTTAATAAAAATATACCACAGCTGTCCTGACATTTCTTTGTAGCAAAAATTAGTACTTCCACTTCATTCCTGGTGTCACAGCCCCCCTTTGTACCTATGAAGTTCTACAGAGCTTCTGTGCTAACCCTGTACACGTCCAGGTCCTGGGAACAGGCTTGGCCAAGAGTGAGGCTTACAGAAAAATAGGCGTGACTTGGCAAAGTAAGCAAAGGAGTTTTATCCTTCTCTTGAGAGATTCAGAAAACATTTGTTGGTTTCTCTTATTTGAAGTAATTTGTTTTACCAGAAAACAAATTCCTAAATTTATGCTGGAAAAATGCTATCATTTCACTTGTGTGGGTGATAGTATTTTTAAATATTTATGAACTTTTGATATCTCTAATAAAAAAAATAAATTATAGGATTCTCTCCATAAGAACTGACTTGTGGAGTTCTGTCTTCTAAATGACCCATCAAATTGCTTCTGTCATTATTCTAGTCAGTAACCAAACTCCTGAAATTTCTTCCAACTAGTAGCTTCTTACTGGCTCAAAGTCCCCAGCCGACTGTGAAACACCATAAATTCATTAACTCTTGGTTTCAAAGTGACACCTTTCTTTGCATCTTTTTTTTTCTTCCAGTTTTAACTTTTAAGTAACAGTTTCTTCTCATTCTATATTTCATTCTATGAAAGAACTTGCACCTGCAATCTCTCTTTTAATCACGCAGAAGCAATGCAATCTCCCTGATAGATATGACAAGTCCTAAAAAGATTTTAATGGAGTAACTTGTGGTAGTTTCCTAGTCTTTTGTTAAACAGACACTCTAGATTCAGTTCATAAGAATGAAGATCCTTGTAGCACCACAGGCAATTTCTTACTGTGCTAAACCTAACTTCATCTATAGAGGTACCAGAAGGCTTCTCTGTCCTTATATCCAGCAACAAATGGAGATGTGGCGTTACTGATGATGTCCGAGTGCACAATTCCAGTTTTCACTGAAGAAATATTTTTTTTACTGGGGATCAGGAACTAAGAATCTGGAAAGATATGAGCCTCCTTTATTCCTCAAAGTTTTTTCTGGTTTCCAAAGGGAGTAATGTAATAGTCATGGGTCCTCTTTAGGGTACTGCACGATGTGTCTGGATTTTCAGCAGACTGACCACTCATAACAGGACCTGGGAAGTGGCCTTTTACACCAACAAGTTGGTGTCATGTGTATGAGGAAGGACTTGTTTGAAAGCTATAGGAATAGTCTGGTGGCCTTGGTGATAGCTCTTTAGTTATCATATGCAAAATCACTGTCATTTGCCTTATGGCAGAGGGTATCTGCTTACTTGACTATTCAAAAATTATACTCTCTGTTTGCAGGAGTGCAGATCATCATTTGCTATACACCAGGTAGAAGAAATCAAAAACTTAAAAAGATCCCCCCTTTGCTGATGGGGAAGAGAACTCACTATAAAAAGACATACCACGTACTCAAAATACATCTTAAAGGAAACCAGAAAAACTTTAAATATTTTGTTTTTCAGACTCTTTATTTCACTGGTTTGGCAGCCTCTGGGCTGATTTTGTGCCTAGATATAATGTGTTTGCTCATTCAGTTTTGATTTAATCCATGGACTCCTGTCATTTGTAACATATTACGAAGATTCCTTGCCAGAACTTTGAATGAACAGAAGAATATGTTTTCAGTTTCCCTACTCGTATAATTTACCATGTCCCTATTTCACCAGTCCAGCAGTTATAAAACTGAAGACCAAATTTCTACAGATTTCAGACATAAAAAAAGAAAAGAGAACTATGGGTGTGAGTGAGAACAAGGGTGCAACATCCTTTTATATGGGTTACCTTTGCAGAAAAGCATGCTTGTTTTTATTTCAAGGAAACAGCACTACGCAGTCCAGCCTGTCCTCAGGTCATGTGACACTGAGCAGCAAGGGACAAGTGCTGTCGTACAAACTGCTGTCTCCGCGGTATTTATTCAGGCCTAACTTAGAGTCACAGATCCGAACCTCATTGCACACCTTTTTGTTTCTAAGCACCTGACAGTTAAAATCTCTCTTAAATAACTGGGAATGAAGGGAAACTATTACCTCATGGAAATGGCAGCCACACTTCCCTTGCAGGAATTCTTTGTAACGTCCCATGGTGATGACAAAGGTATCAACAACTTCATAGCCGAAATTTTTTGCGGTATCCAGAATAACCAAGTTTTCATTCCACAAGTTTTGCAGTTCTGCCTGCATCCCAGATAAATGCAATGTGTTGTTAGAAATACTGCTTAAAGGTTATTCTATTCTGCCACTGAAATGAATAACAAAACTGCATTTTGAATAAAGCAATTATGTTATACTCCAGACATGAATTACTATAAATTCACTCTTGAAAGTAGCTATTACTACAAGACTGTTGTAGATTTTTGCAGAAATTTATTTTCTATTTTTCTTTCTATTTCTTATAGAAATATAAGAATTTTAAGAATTTTAGGAAAATTCTTTTCAATATTTCTATTTTTTTTACAAAAATAGTTATAAGAAAATCTGAAAAGATATTCCATAATTAAACAACAAATCAGGTTGATTTCAATAAGATCTAAACTAAAAACCAAGTTAGCAGTAACTATAATTATTTTTCAATACTTGTGTAGCTTCCTTCATAGAAATAATTTAATGCTGTTTGAAATATAATTACTGAGTAATTGTTTTTAATATATGCTTGGCTAATATGAGGTGTAATTCAAAAAAAAGAAAAAACCTCTAATAAGGTTGCCTATAAAAAATTGTGAAATTGTTCCCATAAAACAAAAATTCAGCTTCAAATCAAAGTCATTCAGACTGTTGCTTAAGGAGTAAAGGGCCATGGGTATCTTAGAAATGGCTACACTGAAGAAGAGGTTATTATTTCTCAAGATACTGCAGGAAGGCCAGGAATAATAAAAAGGTTAGCCATAAATTTGTCAAGACGGTGGATTTGACACTGAAGACAGAAGGGCTTTGAGAGTAGCTCGGGTAATCCAGAAGTCCAGAGCACCCAAACCACATGAGTAATTTGGCATATGATTCCAATATTGAAAGGGAAAAAGAATGTTGGTTATGCACTGTAGTTGATTTTCAGTTTTATAAACTGGATAAATATAAAGTGGATGAGAAACAGAAAAAAAACAGTCCTGGGAAGCCTTTAGTACTCTCTCTATCCTTGCCTCACCCACCTTTGATCAAAGTTCTGCTTCTTCCTCCTAGGACTGAACTCCCCTGAAAGCTATGGCAGGAGCTAAAACAGTGTTTCCTTATGTTGAGTGCAACCACTTCCCTACTGTATCCTAATTTGGTCATCTGGATAAATTAAGGAAATTGTTGGAATCAATAAGATAACATTCAGTAGAGAAAAGGCAGATAGTACTAAGTTAGAAAGAAAGAATGAGCACAATCTGACAGGGCAGTCTGTAACAGAAAGAAGGGTGAGAGTAACAGTAAGTCACGGACTGAAAACAGCAGAGTGTTGTGGCTGCTAAAGGTTGTGGGCGTCAGTTCCCAGTGTGATAGGAGTGCTGTACATAACCTATGAAAGCTAATAATTTTCTCTTTTCAACACCTGTGAACGCTGGAGTGTTCCACACAGTGCTGCTAGGCATCATTTACTCTGTTCTGCCTTCCGACGCTCCCATCTCATCCAGGCATTTTATACGTGTTCAATAGAGAAACATCCTCCAAATTGTAAATATAAATATTGAATTTAATGAGTTACACAGCACATTGAAATGAGTCCATCTGCTACTCTGAGAGTCTTGGACATGATTTAAACTGACTGCGACTTCCGAATAACATACAAATAACAGGCTAGATTCACCAGTACATTCCAGCTGTTCTGTAATGTTCTGGTGTCATAGGTTGGTTAAGATAGACTTATGGAGAGATGTGCAATGCAGCCAGATCAGTGACTCTGATCCAGCAGCAACCATGGAGGAAGCCTGGGGAGGGCCTGTGCTTGACACGGTACAAGGAGAAATCTGCCTATCCCCAGGTCAGTGTCTCAGCTTTGGCAGCAGGCTTAATTTCAGAGCTGCTTCTGGTTCCTGGGACGGCTGATTGAGCATGGCATCTCAAATGGCAGTGTGATTGTGGTGAAATCCACAAAATAAGGTGAATCAGTTTGAATCCACATCAGCAAGCCGTATGAGCAAATACAAACATTATTCTTTCTTTGATCTACACAAAGCTTGCTCAGCAGAGGTTGTAACATATTTTGATCAGACAGCAAAATTATTGCTGACATGACGAGTCTTCTGTGAAAGTGTACTATAAATATACTGTAGCTTACCTGTGACAAAGAATGTATTCCATCCACTGGGAGGTGAAACCCCATTCCTATGGATTTGATAATTACCAGGATATTTGATAGATTTTCCCTGTTTGACAAAAAAAAAAAAAAGAAGGGATACACGTTTTACTTAACAGATACATCAAAAAACACTTCATTTTTACTTTTTCAAAGTCAGTTAAGTGGACATCCATGAGAAAACAAACAAAACGCTTGTATGTAAAATTTTTGGTTGTTTCTCATAATTTGTCATCTCAAGACTTGTAATAACACCAAGTACATAACATTACCTGTTCAACACTTTTTTGATAATTTGCAGGTGATTGGAATTAAGCCACTGAACGCCACCTACAATTAATACGGTCTGGTCTGTGTTCTCCAGGGGACGTGATCTGAAACCCAGAAAGGAAACACAACACATGTTGCCTTAAAACAGATGGCAAACATTTTAACTGCATTGCCTTGCATTTCAGTGAACTGTATCTGGCATCCTGATCAGAGGCCTGATGTCATTTTCCACTGTTTTCCAACCACACGATACGGTCTGCACACGTTATGTTTAATTGTTTACTGACTTCAATTGTAAAATGTGTTAAACACATTTGCAAATAGAATGAGAATACAAACAAGCCAGCAATAGAGTTTGTACCTTACCTCTGCAGCAGTTGTTCTAGTGCTTTTTCAAAAGTTGGTCTCTGGTTTGCATTCATCCAAAACTGGGGGTAGTAGGAGTAACTAATAAATGTTTTCCCCTCATTGATATTATGATAAGATTTAACATCATGAGTCTTTTGCCATTCCTGAAGAGTCTTATTCACTCTTTCTATTAGATAGTACATCATTCCTCTGTTAGTTGAGTCACCTATAAAAAGAATCTTTGGATGGAGAAAAAAATGATATGACTTAGAAGTTGTACACTCTAAAAACCAAAAGCTAAGAAAAGAATACATCTAGTCTGGAGGTTTTTAAACCTCTTTCATAATGTTCAAGAAATATCTCTGTCAGCTGCCAGTTCTCCAGCCCTGACATCTCAATACTTGAGTTCTCCTTTAGCAAAATCTTTCTGCCATTTCAGAGGGGGAGGAAAAAAGGGATTATTTTGGTGTCAGATAATCTAAATAGAGTCTTGGCATGTGTGAGACAACCACTGGGTAGCACTGTGGCCTGGAGGGACTTAGAAGAGCTGTCAGGATGACAGAATTACTTCCAAGTATCAGCAATCTTTGCTGGGCTATTCTGAACTTGCAAACAAATGAAGAAGTCAAATTTGAGCTTGCTCTTACTCTTTCTTTAGACTCCCCTGACAAATCAAACATCTCTGTATGTGGAGACCACAGAACTTAATGTGTGGGATTTTTTTAATGTAATTGCCCTATTTTTAGGGGATAGAACTAGCATTTCCTCCTGCTGAAGAGAACATGTAAGCAATGACAAGAATCCAGAAGGGAAGAGAACCCAGGGTCACTGTGTTTTGCCAGCAAAACTCTGTGCATAATCAGTTATTACCACAGTTACCTCAGCCAGAAATCCACATAGAGAAACATAAATGTAAAAATGGGGAGACAGAAACCCCATAGAGCCATTACACAGTAACAACCCAGTTCTCTGCACAGCAGTATGCAACTTCTCCTACCTCCTCTGGCACTCAGGGTAGCTGGCACTCTACAAACTGGGTTTTTGTTGTTTGTTTTTTTGATTTGATTTGGGGTTTGATGCTTTACTACTTCCATCTTGAATACTTGGTTATGCAAATAAAATTCAGACTGTACAAGATTACATGTTTAAGACTACATTGCCAAAGCTTCTCTTAGAGATTTTATGTGGTGAAAGTATCCTGAGCATATAGAGGCTCTTTTACCTCCTGTCCTGGACCTCTCAAAGCTGATTCAGAGAGTAAATTCTTAAACAGCAGCTGCGTGTTGCATGGACTGCACAAGCACTTTTCTCACATGCAAGGACATTTCCAACTCTTTTCACATTGTGTCAGAAGAAACCCTTTAAACCAAGCATGAAATGACTCACTGAGGTCAAGGATCATTGGATCCTTGGAGGGACTGGTTGGATATTCTCTTTCCCTCCCTGACAGACACAAACACGCACACAATTGTTTACAATCAGGAAGACAGTCCACATTTACAATGTGTCCTAATACTAATGTAGGTTAGCTTGAGATTAAACAATTCTTTTAACTTGCAAAATCTCTTAATGTCTCCAGACTGTCTATACCCATGTCTCTTCAGTCCCTATTTCGTAAGTCCATCACTGTGGTATCTAAATGTGTATCTATGTAAAAAGCAGTTCTCAGATATTAGCAGGCAAGGATATCATTAACTTGCAATGTGGGTGAGAACATTTCTACAAAAACACCGAACATCATTAGCAGAATAACAAACAGGCTCTACCAGGTTACACACATACAGCAGTTGGTAGAACATGCCAGATTGTTTTTATTCTGCTTCTAATAAGATATTATATCATTTTGTTATCACTGCCCATGGGGATTTCTAGTTGCAAAGGAGCATATTCAGCTATAAATTACACTAACACGGTAGATGTGGCATTTTTATCTCATTCTTCATTCTACTGTGACTAAGATGCTGATAGGTATTTTCTCCTTCTAACTATATTTGGTCTAATTTCATCTGCTACTGAATTCAAATAGCAGAACACCATCCTTCATGAAAAAAAAGGAGAGAAGAATCACGGCCAAGGTCAATGAAAATGATGTACAGATGTCGTGTTTTGCCAACATTGTGTATTCTTTAGCAATTTAAGTGTGAAGTGCCATTCTAAATATTTCCAAAGTTTCAAACACTGCAGACAATCAGAGAGTGAGATAGACTCATTGGCCTCTTTCCCATTTTTTTGTTATGTCAAAATTAGAGTGCACACACACACACTCCACCCTCAATTTACACTACTAAATGTTGTAAGGCTTTACAATTTCTGCACCTACACAGGCACACACATCAAGCAGTGGATCCACGAGTGAGTTTTCAAGTCTGCCCTGGGGTACCTAGCTGCCAAGGTCTGCAGATGGGAGGGCACTATTTGTAGTCATTTAGAAAACCAGTACCAGGAGAAACAAGTTAGGTACGATCACATCTTCAAGTGTCAGTTCTAGTCGATAAATGTCATGATCACAGAATCACAGAATGTTAGGGATTGGAAGGGACCTCAAAAGATCATCTAGTCCAGTCCCCCTGCCAGAGCAGGAACACCTAGGTCAGGTCACACAGGAACATGTCCAGGCGGGTTTTGAATGTCTCCAGAGAAGGAGACTCCACAACCTCTCTGGACAGCCTGTTCCAGTGCTCTGTTACCCTCACTGTGAAGAAGTTCTTCCTCACATTTATGCAGAACCTCCTATGTTCCAGCTTACACCCATTGCCCCTTGTCCTATCTTTGGATGTCACTGAGAAGAGCCTGGCTCCATCCTCATGACATGATGCTGGGCACATATGAAAATATCAGGTGGGTTGTTGTCCTTGTGTTCTAAGAACATGAAGGGTGTGACAGGAGTCACAGTAGATTCCTTTAGAGCAGTCAGTATAACTGGACAAAATAGATAACTGTTAGGGCCCAGACATACTTCTTCGATAATCACAAGACTGATGAGACTGCATACAGCCTTTCTCTGAAGGAGTAAGTTCTGAGTCTCAGACCATCTCCATTTTCACTTTTAAATGAGCTTGTTGTGAAGAGGGAAAGTGGGAGGTCAGGAAACAAATCAGATCAGATAGATAATGCTACTGAGTGTCTGGGTGTCCGTCTAGGAATGTGTACTTGTTCCTAGGAGAAGCTGTGTCTGGGCAGGATGAGTCAGGACTGAGGCAGATGGCAACATCCCATTGGTGAGGAATACAGGTTGTCTCACTAGGGAAATTAACCTGAATCCTCAGAAACAAGTCTGCTAAGAGAAGAGTTAAGATGTAAGTGGGGAAGAAAGAAATGAGCCAAAGTGGACCTGTGCTTGTACACAAAGCCAGATCAAAAGTGTAGGTTATCCTCAAATACCTCATTCAATTATAGCAACCATATTAATTTTTAGTCAAGAAGTCTTTGTTTAAGCAGGTATGAGCCATACCAGGACTGTATCACTGGAATCATACAAATCTGTTTAACTCCAGCTACTTCTTTCACAGTGAAATCACAACATTGTTGAAAGGCATGTTATTAATACTAGGACTGCAGTATGTGAAACCTATGGTCCCTGCCCTCTAGCCCTGATGGAGAGCTCTGAAGTGTGCTTGCAGTCATTACAGGAGAGTACCAGCAGTCACATTCCAGAGATTGCACGTGCTTGGATTTTGAAGGTCACGCTCTCCCGTAAGTGCAGAGAAGATCTCAAATAGAAAGATTGGTTTGCATTCCTTGTAATCCAATGCATCCGAGGCTGATGGACGCATAGCATATCATCAACAAATCTGCACACACAGAGCATCCAATCATTAAGACCTGTCTGCATCCAACGATCTGCAACAAACTATTGGTCCAACCATGCTGAGATGTGTAAATCCTGGAAAAACAAATTCTTTTCCTTCCTAAAAAAAGCTACCTGCAAAGGAGCTTTTCAAACTGCCCTTGTGCAGAGCTGATTAAGCACATTTTGTTATGTTGTGCAGACCATCAGAAAGCATATTTCAAAGCTTCCACCTTTTTTGCAAGTCAGCTTCATTTACAGAAAATGCTTGGAAGACCCAAAGGCTAAAGTAAGTGATGTATAGCCACAGGAAGAAAACTTATGTCCTTGAACTAAACCAAGAGCTTAAATGAATTAGAATAATTATTCAACATAATTGAACGTGTGGTAGTTATGGCCACATCTATTTCTATACTGTTGCATGAACTTACTATAGTTGTCAATGTCATGCAGTATTTAATGTTTTGAACCAGGGGCTCTGGAGATGATTCTTCATTTAGCTCTATGATGATAATGAGCAAAATGATGGTTCAGGTGTGTAGAATATGTCATATCTCATTTTCTTTACAGTCTGGCACAAAGCTTAGTCATGTACTGTTCAGGTCAATGGGGGATTTGTCTGCAGGATGACTAAAGGATCAGACACACATAAGGCTATAATTTTACCAGACAAAGAACAACACTTCCACACAGACAGATGTTTTCAGTGTCTTCTGTTGCAACCATTTTGTGTGAAAAATTCCATTATAGCTTACAGGCTTTAAAGGATTGTGTAAGCATAGTGGAATTCACTTCTTAACCAGACCTATCATTACAAACTAACCACACTTAGGAAATTTAAACACCTGTAAGTCCAAAACACTACTTAACTCTAAAATATTATTAAGAAATTATAAGTTAAAATTCCTGTTTTAACAGCTGAATTTTAAGTACTTCAGCAAATACTGCCTTTTCATATTTCCTGTTCTTAATTACACATGACTCAATGGTACTTTATTATAAGACTAAACTCTGAGTAGTATTTCTTAATGATAAACAAAATAAATATCCCTCCCTGCTATTGAGGCCAGCTTTCTATATGCTGCTAATTGGATAAATAATTACCTGTTAGAACCCCTTTTCCTTCACCCTTTTTTTTAAGGTTCTTGTACAAAAAGCATCATGTCTTAATAGAACTGTATAAATCTTAGAACAAAACCCCATTAACCATGGTTACAGAGGATTTTGTTGAGCCAAGATAATACAGATATATTTTTATTATAATTGCCTATTTCTTTGATTCAATTAGAGCATACATGTGAAGTTCCCTAAAAACAACACAGCCTACATCTTGTCACCCTTAGAGTTTCAAATGGAGGAGAAACAGACTGCAGATATTAAAAAGAGACTGAAAGAAAATCCACTCAGCCAGAATCACATTCGCATCAGCACTTGAAAATTTTCCTGTTTACTGTGTCTGAAATACAAACATATGACTGCTTAGTCTTGCTAACACATCATAAAGCAAAATAAGGCGTCTTTTGTGGATGTCTATCCTTTCTCATGTCTCCACCAATCTGAGCGTTATTGTTTCACTACAGGTGGCCTTAAGTTTTGTGACACAGAAAAAACTTAAACATATTTTTATATGTACACAAATTAAAATAGCAGTTAATAATGTTGTGAAATCAATTGGAAGTCATAGCCAGGGAAGATGAATTGCTACTATAAAGAAAGAAAATGATAATTTTAGAGATGAGCTCTGAAAAACAAATCTATTTTAATATAAGACATGAAATCACCCTGGAGTTAGAAAACAAGTTAGAAAGCATTTTTGAATGTTTTTTTCATGATGCAGATAGGAAAGAAGTGCTCTGTTTGGGTGACCACAAACATATTTCAGAAACATTGACGAACACATAAAAGAAATTAATGAGCAAGAGACAGAGCTGAATGCTGCATTTTACTGTTGTTCTATGAAACATGGGAAAACCAGTATGTATGCACTTTTTAATTCATCTTACTTAGGTATGAAGAAAGACTGCCTTAGTTCTTAAGCTCTACTGACATGAGGGAGTTGGTCCAGGCTCTACATTTATTTATTTGGTGAAAGAAGCAAAAATGCTATTGCAAAATGCCACACAAAGTTAAAAACACTGTGAAGTGATGACAAGAATAACATCAGAGAGAAAGACATAGGATAAGCATACCAAAAGGAGAGCATGCATGAGAGTGATGACTTTAAAAGCAAAAACCAGTTAAATGGACATCTATGCAAAGGTAACAGGAGTGATCCAGCATATTTCTACAGAGCAGTGAAGGTTATCAGCCAAAGATGGAAGACTTTTGCAAAAGATGCAGAATAGAAAACAAGTGCAATTAGTTTTACAGAGATTTTTCTCACATGGTGTTAATGTAGATCATAGGGGGTTTGGCTCTCATCTGGCTCAAAACTAAAATAGATCAGTGACCTCAAAGAGCCAGATGAAAGTGGAATTTGGCTTAAGAAATCAAGCTCAGAAACATGCATTTCATAGACTTGGTTTTAATGGACCCTTAACAAATGTTGTTCTGTTTTGACACTGGTGAATATGAGTGGTTGGATTCAGGAGGTGCGAATGTCAGCATAATCCTCCCAGCAGTACTATTCCATAGTGGCACATTGCTCCTCTGCTATCCTTCAATCGTCTGACCAAAGGGTGTTCGCTTATTGAAGCAACTTAATGTCGATGGAAATTAAAGACCAAAGCAAAGCTATCAAGTTCTTCTATGTTTTTTTGCTGTAGTCAATCCAGAAGTGCCTGGTTTGTACATGAGGAGCAAATCAAGCTTCTCCTCTGTCATATAAACCTATGTTATTTTAGAAAATTATGCTAGGAGAAACCTACAGCTCTTTAGTAAAGGAGAAAACTACAGGCAGAAATAAAGCCAAATGGCAATGAAGAACTTTGTGCAGGACAAGAAATGACTAGAAAAGAAAGAAACATTAATTGAAAGACTATTATTTTTGTATTTGCCTTTATAGAAATGCTCTTTGATTTTATCAAAATGCCACTTTTAGTTACTATTTTCTTACCTAGACAATGCACTATAAAAATCTTTATAACAATTAGTTACTTACTTTCTGGATACTTGTATCCTCAGTAAGGTACCTGAGCCTCAGATCAGAGCTCTCTCAACAGTTTACAGTCATAGCATGCTTATTAAGGAGACCTTGTATTTCCAAGCAATCACCTTAGAAGCTTCACTACAAGAAAAGAATGTGCAAGAAGACTTGGTAAGATTAGTGTGCACAAGCAATGCCATGCACTAGGTATGCAGCAGAAGAAATCCAACTTGCATGTCAAGTGTGAGACAAACTGTGACAACAGTGCACGTCCATCCTCCATTTACAGTCCTTATATACTCACTGCAGGTCTAACTGGTAACCACGTACACCATAGGTCTTGAAACTCCGCTGGTGTGACCTAAGCTCTATGTGAAACAGCAGCAGACAGCTGTGACTGCATATGAGGCTAAATTATGGATAATAGCTGATTTTTCTCCCTGTAGATTTTCCATCTGAATCTTTTTCCAAATATAATAAAAAGGGATTTTTCTTACATATCAATCTTAAAATTGTTTTAAGGCTTCAGGACACTGAATATCCAGGAGAATAAAACCAAATTAAAATGTAAAATCTGTTACATACCCTTCTGCCCTCCACACAGCGCTGGAGCTCAGGCTTGGCTAGCACAGAGTATTGGCAGCCATGGGGCTGCCATGTTATTTCTCTCCAGTCACAGGTCCTGTTGTCAGAGCAGCTGAGGCAAGGGACGATCCATTGCCCTGGAAAACATTAACAGGATGTCAGCGTCTCTGCTGTGTTTTTGTGAATAGCCTTATTATACAGCAAGCAAGATATTTTAGAGTGTTTTGTCATGGGAGTTTTCCCTAAACTAAATGCCTTCAACCCTTTGAAGAGACTATTTCCTTCCTCTATGCTATGCCTTTTTCATTTAGGATGGGATTTTTTCTTTTCTGTGAAAAAGTTGCGAATGCTCAAATTTGACAGTAATGTATGGGTTCATTTCTCAGTTTATGTTGCCTTTCTTGTAGCAGCTTGTCCTTTCTCCCCAGCACGTATATGAGAAAGGGAAAGAGGGTGAGGAAGCTGATGAGAAAAGAAAATATCCACACTCAGAAGTGTCTAAAGAAAAGACTCATTCTCATCTGCCACTAAACATCTAAAAGTTGGGAAGTTGATTGAAGCTAGATTTCGAGAGCCCCTTGATCAAAAAATGAATCTAAGGTTATACAGATAGTGTACAGATAATGAGAAAGGATTACTCCTCCTCAGAAATACAAATTTCTTTATGAGATTTCAGAGAACCGTCCCAGACTATACATATACATTTCAGAAGGTGAGATGAATAACCTATGTTAGAGCCCAATGAATGAATAACATATTAGAGCTCAATCCCTATTTTCAAAAATGATTTTACAGATTAGGACCATAAAGTTGGGTTACAAAAATTCAGTGGGTTTTAGGCTTCTCTTATCTAAGGTTGAATGGTGCCATTATTTTAGATCTTTAACTAAAGCTGTTAATTTCCAAAGTCCTACTGGATGTCAGAGGTATTTAGCTTCTGAAGGAAGAGAGAAAACTTTCAAGTTGTTTTTGTATTCAGATCAACACAGCAAACACTTTTCTCCTCCATACAAATGCACCTTCCTGACAATATCTCCCAGTGTCTACATAGCTCTGCCAGCAAAACCTGCTTTTGCCTCTGCTTAAAGGTGCTACACAAGGAATAGGAATAGCTCAGAGGCCCTCAGGTCCTTGTGTCAATGCTATCAGGCCTTGCTGGCACAGCCAGGTTTCTCATTGCAGCCCAACAAACAGCTCCAAAAGCAAATGTTTGCAGAGCTGATCTGGCCTTAGAGTTTGTGAATGCCACCACTACCAGGCAGCAGCTCAGCAGCCAGTTGGGTTTTCTTTGCTGTGTGTGATGGATTACTGCTGCTGCACGAGGAGCCACAGTGAAAAAACAAGGCTGCTGCCTATCAGGGTTTATCAGGTCAGGGACTGAGTGGGAGGCTGAGTGAAGCAACCATGCAGGATCCCAGTGGCCTTGGGAGAGAGAGCTGCTACCTCAGGAGCTAGGGAATTTCAAGGGAGGCAGCCTGCACTTGCACTGAGCAAAGTCCCAAGCAAATATGTTTTGGTAACTAGCAGGGTGTTATCTTAGCAGGAAAAAAAAGTCCTTGTAAATAAATCCATCAAGAGTTATTTGTATGGGAGCCCACACTGGCATATCTAAGGGCAGAATGTACCCCATGGTGCTATGACCACCCAGCTCCAGCTGCTTTGTAGCCTGCACAGCTGCCACTACTTCTGACCCATGCAGAACACGCTCACCTCACCCTCACCTATGCTTGCAGATGGTGTGGAGCAAGTAACGGCAGACTGGACCTAAAAAAACACTGGACACTGACTTTACAGTGCTGTGAATCAGTGAGCATAGATCAATGGCTCCCATGTGTGCCTCGTGAAGGCTGCCACCGGGTAAGCAGCCTGGTTCAGCACGGGGTAAAAGGAGAGGATTCTCAGGGAGGGACGCTCAGGCCTCTGGTGCTAGGATGCAAGCAGGGAGTCACAGCTGCTCACAGGAGTTCCAAACTTGCATCAGCTGTGTCCTAATCACCCAGGTGTTTATTGTTAAGGATAACTTTCCCCAGTCTTCTCATCAGCTGAGGACTTCTTTAAAGTTCAGAATTCAGTAGGACAGGAAAATAGCATGTCTGTAACCTGGTGATATGTTCGGGAGAAGAGAGATCCAAAATTTGGATTTTTTTTTTTTAAATCACCAAAATTTGGTGAGATTCTATGTAGACTTTTTATCTAGGGGTTAAAGTGAATCTTCATTTAAAGGTATGAAGTGGATAACCAGGAGCAGGGAGTGCTATTTCAGTTGAATATCCTGCTCAGCTGGGAAACTGAGGGCTGAATTTAGATGCTCCCTCTTTCCTGCAGCCTCCAGTGCTAGTCATTGTGAATCCCTTCCTCATGCTGCCCCTCTCTTGTCTTTGAGGTCCCTTGCTCCAGGATGTGGGTTCCTGACCATCACTGGTGCCTGGCATGCTTAGACACTTCAAGATTTCTGTCGCCACTTGTGGATCTCACTGCCAGCTCCCTCTGTGCCCCATTTGCCGTCCATGGCTAAAGGGTCATACCTGGCTTCACAGCAGTTGTATGGAGAGACTTGAGAAGTGCAAGGTGTCAGCTAATACAGCAATCAGTGCCATGAAAACACCCTTTACTGCTTTGTGCCTTCTGAATAACAGAGGAGGGACAGAACGTTTTGTTGTTTTGAGATCTGGACTCAGACTACCACTAAATTCAAAAAATATATGAAAACTGTGCAGTTTTTCCCACAATATTGCAATTTTTCTTTCAAACCAAATACATAAAAGTTCTGGCAGTGTCTACAACATCTGAGATCCTTAATTTTATGGTATTTTCTTCTTAACATACATTTATGAGGTGATCTGGTTTTATGTAATAAACTAGAAAATAGAACTATATAAAACGAATGTTGGGGAGCTGAAACATCTGACCAATAAAAGTTTAAACTTTGGCAACTGAAAGTGATAAGTACCTTTTGAAAAGCTTCTGTCAAACGATGTGTTTGATTTATAGTCTATAGCTCTCTAGGTATATTAAGAAAAATATAGATCCATTTTTGGCATATGCAAAAGGTTAGTACAAATTATAAAAAAATGAGAGAATAAGGACATGTGGAGATAAACTCATGTTTATGGTAAGTACTGACATTTAATGCTAATAGAATAGTTGTAGTTTTTATATTTATATAGATTTTTTTAAATGATGAGTGTATATTTGTGCATTTTTAATCCAATTATTAACTTTTCTTGTTGTAACTTCACAGAAGTTAGTCAATGCATTCCTAACCTTCAAAAATAAGATTGTGTTGAAAGATAAAATGTAACTCATATATAAAAGAGGAAGAGAATTAACAGTGAAAATTTGCAAATAATCAATGTTATGTTGGAATTAAAGCTTATTTTTTATCTATAAACACTCCAACCCGATTGTAATACTAAGATTTTTTCCTCTGCCACGTCAACTGAAAATAGTAGTATCACAGGCATGTTAACCAGCTAATCCTGCTGCTGGTGACAAAGAAAGTGCATTAGTATAGCACAGGACAATCCTGAAGAACAAGGAGAAAAGGTGCTCCCAGATGATTCTGTAGGGCCTGCACAGTTTATCAGTCGCATACATAAATCTTCTGCTTAAGATACGAGATTAAACATTGCCAGTGCTCCTATAAACTGTTCTGCTCCTATAAACTGTTCTCCTAAAATGGTATGAAAAGAAATATACTTTAAAAAAAACTCAGTAGGACTGTTTACTTTGTATTTTAAAAATATTAGCCTAAATTTAAAAAGTTTTAACCAATAAAGGCTGTACGCTTAGTCTGATAGGTTTTATTTTCTGGATGGGGCTTTCAGGGTCTTTTATTTTTATTCAACCTTTCCCATTGTCTTAGCCTAAAATACAGATAATTTGCTTTCAAGATCAAAATTGAAGGTTTTTTATAGTGCCAAACAATTATCTACATAAAAAGAAGAAAATAAAAAGCTAAACTGATAACTCCAAATTTAAATATTTAACCTAAACTGGTGCTAAAGATAGTTAGTTGATTTATGATGAGTTTCCTTTTACATTTGGTGTCTATTTGGCATTCTAAGACTATTAGAAAATGTTTTCTCCATGAATAGGGTATAGATTATTTTTTTTTTTTTAAAACTGCATTTATGAAGAACAGAAATTAAATTGTTTTTACGAGGACATGATTTTGATGCTACAGAATAAATGCTTTTAGGCCTACAAACTTATGTCCAAACTTAACTTTACTCTTTGCAATCAAGGGAGACACTCATTTAGTTGAACATCAGTTTATGTCTCTGCTCTACCTAAATCCAGATAGCCATTGAATGCAAAGAGAGAACTTGTACAGAAACTGGATATGGTTGTGGAAAATGTGGAAAGCTGGATACAACTAAAACACATATGTCATAGCAAAGAGACAGAACATTAGAAGTGAAGCCATGATGCCATGACCCACCAGATTTTGTAATTGTCTGCATATGGAATTTCCACAGACTGCAGTAGCCAAATTCACCTCCAGGAATTTAGCACAACCTGGGGTCTCTACCAGTTCTCTCTCTCTCCACATGATTAGTGGATTAGTGCTTGCTGACTTCTGTATTACTGATAATACAGCAATGCTGAACAGAGAGGTAGTTTTTCTACGACATCCTGGTTTAAATCCCATTGAATCAAAGATGATCTTCTGAAGGAAAAAGGATTTTTGTTGCTATAAAAAAAATCATAATTTAATTCCATGATCCCAACAAGACAAAAAGAGAGAAAATTCCCCTGTTGAATGTTATGATTTTTATTTATTGATTTAAAAAAGAAGAAAAAGAGAGAGAGAAAGAAATGGTGTAAATTAAGTGCTTATTTGGTAAGATGCTGAGCATCCTCCAAAGAATAGTGCCATGGTGACTAGGGCAGAAGGCAGCCAGTTCTGCCTTTGGTTAGACCCTGAACTACTGTCCCTGCACTGTGTCAAAGGACTAGAAATGAGGCCTGAAATCCTGGTTGTACTGAACTGCAAAGCAGACTCCTAAGTTTTACCACTAATGTCAGAAGAAATAAGATTTCATCTCTCTCTCTGCTGCTCTGCCTCAGCCTCCACCTATGTCTGCCCGAACACTAGCTCTTGCCACAAGATGCGTTTTGCTGTGGCAGTACCTCAGTATCCCTACACAGCTAAGCTGTTCCCTGGTGTAAGAACAGTGTAAGACACTGCCTTACTTCTGCAGAAGTTTTGAGTTTTCTTCTGAGAGGAAACAGGACATTGCTTGGGTTCTCTGAAAATTTAACTTACTTAAGTAAAAGAGATGTTGCTTCTTCAGCTGGGAATTTGCAAGTGTTCCCATATGTGTTAGGAAAATGTTCACTGCCAGGACTGGGATACCATTTGGTTGTTAGAAATCTGGAATGATTTCCCGCAAAAACCCCTATGCTTTCCAGTTCCAATTGGAAGTTGTGACATAAATTGAAACTGTACAGCCTCTTATTGCCAGATACTGGAAACCCCAGTTCTAGGCTTATTAGACAGACACCTCTTGGAAACTTTTGCTTTACAAGCAGAAATTATTCTTCCCTGTTTAATATACTTGTCCTTTAAGACTACATCTCCTGAAGTTTGTTTCCATTTTAAATGTGCACATTATTTGCAGTAAGGCTGTAAAAGGCATTTTATATTCAGCTTCACTTAGCTAGATGTGATATTCAAAAGCAGCATGAGAAACAGATTGTCTGGTCCAGAAGGACTCTTCTGTCCAGAAGGACTCTTCTGTCAGTTTGGTTTGTGCTTTCTAGTCACGAACTTTATATCCTAATAGTAGCATAGGATGGGTTGTGTTTCTTTATGATTCACAACTTGCTGTGTGATTAAAATCCACTGCCAGGCACAACAGTGTTTCCTCTGTGCGTTTCCTTTGTACAACACAAAATTAATATATGCCTCTATGTTTTACAGAGATTGTTGGATCCAGGCAGTTACCACATTCCTTTTATTTTATATTGATTATTCCATGAGTTTGTACAAATTTACCGCTGTGAGAAGCTGCTCCTACGTATGTCAAGGTAAAATAATCAGTTGTATTAGTAGAACATATGGGAGTGTTGGGTTATTTTTAATTTGTGGTGGATCATTGATTAGAAACATAATAAACAAAAAATCATCAAATAAACTAATTAACCTGATTTTTAAAATCTGTAACTATTACAAGTGGTTAGTTAAATTGTGCATAGGTTAGTGCATGTCCATAGTAAAGAGGAAACCTTTCTAATTTTACTTTGATGAGGTGCATGAATTAACTTTCAGAAGAAAGAAGATTAAGTACAAACCTTTTGTGTCTCCAGCTTCACAGGTCTTAAACACAGTCTGTGAAATTGCTGAGAGGTATTCGTGAGAGAGAGGCTGCAAGCCACAGGACTCCTCTGGACGAATTCGAGAACCACAGTCCTGAATTAAAATGAAATCTGTGAAAATGACAGCATTGTACCTACCCATATGACTTTGAAATTCTCTTCAAGGACATTTAAAGAAGAAATAAGTTATTTGGTGTTTGTTCTGCAATTCATTCATCCTTTGCTCTTCAATATATATTTTTAATACAAAATTTAGAATCCTTTTTCCATTCAGACAATAGTTTTGTAATAAATTATCCCATTCCACAGCAAATGTACAAGACACTACATTTGCTAAAGATATAAAATGTAATTTCTCCAAAAAGAAAAAAAAAATTGCATTGGTCTTTTCTTCACTGAAATATGATGATTTCTATTTTTATTTTCTAAAATGATATTAAAATTAATATGGCTACTGCCATTTAATATCATTCACTGTTTTTGTGAAATTATGCTACATCTAGTATGTTATGCCTAAATTGGACCAATGAGCAGATGACAATTATGTCCTAATATTGTCAAGGCAAAACTTGACAGGTGGTAGGATATGTGACACTGATGTAGATGGAGATATGAACCCATACTGGAATTTAGTAAATACTGATGGGTCTTGATTATGCAATCAAAAACCAAAGTGAAATAGTTGTTTCACAATTAGTCTGATGTCATTATATTCCACGGTGGAAAGAAAAAAAAGTAAAAAAAATCTTCCCACTGACTTCAAAGGGTAAAGGTCATTTTTGTGCACAAAAAGTCAGAGAAATGGTAGATATGTGTGTGTTCTTTTGTACAGTTGTCCTGTTCTCTGCTTAGCGCTCTATAACTAGGGAAAGCTGTTATAACAAAATTAATGTCATGATATCTTCTAGTGTTAAACTGTGATGTTATCTTGGAGCCTCTGGGTCTGGACATACTGTATAGCCATTTGACAGTATTACTTTAGCTCACATTAACACCAGAAAGCTCCTACCTTGCAGTAAAACAATTTGCACAGGACTTCACAAGAAAGCCTGAAATTCCTCGATGTGCTGCCATTGCTATCAACATAGTGCCATAAAATAATTTAACAGGGATTTTCCTGTTCATACCTCTGCCCAGGGTATGTGTTCAAACAAAAAAAAATTGATTTTAATTGCATCCCTTGGACAATATCATTAACAACAATTTCATGTGGCTGGTTTGTTATTAATCACAATCATTATGCAGGTCAAACTACATCACCAATTCCCTTTAACTTTGCAGTGTTTTCAAAGTATGTGAACCATGAATTTTAAAGGACACTGCCTGTGTTTAAAATATGATTCATACCTAAAGTTATAGGGTCATGAGAGATTGTGAATCACTGACTAAGCCTTATTGGTTTCATCTTCGCTTTTGTGGGAGACTAATCCTTTATCATCATTGACATATTTAACGTAATGTGCAAAATGAATCTGTGGCACATACAGATTCACCACGGCTCCACCAATGTACGGCACATTAAGGGCTTTTCTAACTGCCTGCAGATTTTTTAAAGTTTTCTTCAGGTGCTGCAGCGACATGACATCCTTCTTGCCTTGACCAAAGATGAAACATCTTGTGATCTTAAGTATGTTTACAAAAGGTCACTCATGGCAAAGATGAGAGCCAGACATGTAAACTTAAATGATAGCTCTTGCTCTGTGTCTGTTCTCCCTGCAAACCTTCATTTTTAGAAGACAGACATAAAAAGGCTCTTGAAATGTCTGGACTAGAATCAAAAGAAAATTTCCCCTGCATTATGTACTTCAGTGCACAATTAGAATCAACTCTTTATAAGACTGGTTTGGCATTTTACTAGTAAACTTTCTTTCATCTTTATGGAAGATTTTCTGGACACCAGCAGATAAAAGAGGAATACAGCATTTCCTCTGTGCATCTAGATAACTTTAAGTCAACATCAGCCAATGCTTAGAGAGCTGTCTGCTGTGTGAAATGAGAATTGATTCTGTTCAGACCAGACTAGAGCAAACTTTATTCTTCATACAGTTTTAGTCTTTAAGAGATCACACAGATTTTTGAGCCTGATACTTTAGTTTTCTCAAATTGTTAATTTGGAGCTTTTAATGTACATGTTATTTCATTTTATTTACAGTCCAGGTGACTCATTCAATAAGAATTTAGTAAGAATTGTTTAGCTCATCTTTCAATAACTGTACTGTATTTCCTCTCAACTCATCAACATCTACAGCTAAATACAGAGTTTCTCTCAGGTGTACATAAATATTAAAAGAACTCATACCAGTTCTAAAATCATATACATGTGTGTGTGAGAGAGAGATGAAGAGAGAGACAGCCAAAGTGTTATAAAGATGAGTCACACTCATGCAGCTAATATAATGGAATGAATGTCATATAGACAATACCAGTGTTGTTAAGAGAGATTAAGAGATCCAACTTAACTATTAATGGATTTTTAATTGCTGTTGTACCTTTTTACCACCTATGGGTATAGGTGAAAGAATTATTACTCTGAAATTGCAGTAATTGCCTACAGATTATCTCCATAAACTTCCACCAAAGTGGAACTGCTTAAAAGGAGAGAAGGTAAGAAGCCCATGACTTTGCTGGGAAAAGTCATATCAAACAGGAATAAATTTTCCATCTGTGTTCATTTGAACAGTCAGTGTTCCAGCTCCTCCACAAAACAAAAATAAAATTATTTTTAGCACCTACATCTGCTGATACCTATCAGCACAAAAAGGCATTTTAAAATAGGAGGGTAGGATTTTCAGGATTTTTCTGGAATAACCTAACTCTGTCCATTTGATGTTAAAACTACCATTTTCAGTGGAAGTAGACTTATGTAAATGAATTGAATGCTTTAGAAACTCCCACCAAGGATGCCTGTATCTAGGCTTTACACTCAGCTTGGTCAGTAAAAGTCCTTGCATTTGTATTAAACCCCCTAACAATCAATGGGAATGGTGGACTCAGCACCGAAACCCACATAATTTCTGCTTCAGTACTCATGGCTGAAATTTCACCCAGCCCAAATCACTGAAGGCTACCATGACCAGACTAATAAAGGATTGGCATATCAGAACTTTTTAAACTGAACAATAGGAGAAATATAACTAAGCTCACAGGAATTCATTTTATCATTGCATACAACCAACATGTAGCCCAAATCCTGCATCTTTTTAACATCCAGAGCCCACATGTGTCTGGGAACTAGTGAATGTGACAAACTTCTTTTACTTTTCTTGACAAAGAAGTGAGGAGACCTCTCCATCCGTTGAGCTCTGAGCCTGCTGTCCTTCAGCCAGCGTTGCCCATCAGCCTTGCAGGTCACCCAGCCACCTCCCCTCGGGCACTGCAGCCCTGCCTCATCTTATGATGTTGTTGGGGCAGCCTTATTTCTTTTGACTGTTTACATTTTAGACATGACAGAACAAAGCTTCCTGTGAAAGATGTAATTTTGAATGCTTTTCTGTTGGGCTTTATAGACTCATTGATTTCACTTTATTTGATCTGGTTCTATTTAAGCTGACCCGAGTTCCTCATTAAATCCTTTCATGTCTCTTTAGTCCATCTTTTTCCACTATTTTACACATAACTAAAACTGTATGAAAAGTGATTAAAAATGATGCTATGGAAGGAATTCTAATAAAATTAGTCAAAGAGTGAGCTCATGAAATAGTGAAATTGTATCTTATTGCTAGGGAATAAATTGTGAGCAGATGGATTAGTTCCACTCTATCAACTTTATTAATATGGCAGTAATAAATGAAGGAACAGTTGGCATATTGACTTCCATTCAACTGTCTCCATCCATCCAGCTGCATTATTCAGTGGCAGATGAATCTCCAAAGATTCAGAGGTTCAGGCTGGTTCAGTTCAACATCCAAATTAACTAGACTTAGCTGAAACTCCTGGGTGTATAAAATAGGTCCAGAAAGCTCTCACAAGGAGAGAGGCAGTCTCTCAAGAAATTTCAGCTCACTAGTGCTTTTGGCTGGGAAACAATGGCTATTATTATTCATCAAGCACTGCCTAAGACATAGATGAAGACATTGCCTACATCAAAAGACACACAAGTCCATTAAACAGAGAATAAAGGATTAATGTGTTGAACTGATGGAGTAATATGTCCACGTGTTGCATCTATATTTTAAAGGAAAGAAACTGCCACCACTGTGTTTTATAAGGAACCTAATGTGTTCCATCTGCAAAAATGGGATAATATTTCCCCAGTGATGCCAAAGGCACTGTCACAAAAAAACACATTAAAAGACTGAGATGCTCAGTTCCACAGGGATCTGGTAGGTGCCATAAAATTGCTGTAGAAAAGGAGTCAGGACACTCACAGGGTTGGAACATGCAGTGCACAGACATCAGTAGGAGACTGGGAATGATATGAAAAGCTGAGATACTAGCCATATCATCAAGCCATGGTGGAGACATCAGAGAACAGTTTGAAATGTGGACAAAGTGCAGTCATCAGCCTAAATTGCTCTCAAGTTCTTACTAGCACTATTCATGTTGTTGCTGTAATTCTTATTATTTTGTTTTAAGAATACAAGCATACCATAAATTGCAGGATTTTTCTCTCTCAATCACTAACTTAGTCATAGAAAATTTTTTGGGAATAATGTCACATATTTTAACCAGTGACGGAAGAATGTCCTGGTTCCCCAGGCACAGACCCACAGGCCAGCCATGCAGGTAAGCCATGAGTAGCCCTGGTGTATCCAACACAGGTGTATCCCACACCACCTAGTCATGCTCATTATAAAAGGAGGGAGCTCAGTGTGGGTGGGGTTCTGCCTCCTCTCCCTGAGGAGAGGTAGTCCTCTGTTCCTTGTTGGTGGTCCTCTGTTCCTGCCATCAACATTGCGAACCAGGCTGAGTAGACGCTTTGTGGTTTGTCTTGATTGTTGTTTCTGTTTTGTTATTCTATTAAATCTGTCTATACTTCAACTCACTGGGCCTTTTCCTTTTTTTCCCCAATTCTCCTTCCTTTAGCCCTGAGTACTGGCTAACTGTAGACACTTATCTACACAATATCTTTACTATCTGCTAAAGAGCTTTTGAAAATCCGAGTAGGTGCCTCCCTACAAAGACAACTGCCTCAAAGCACAAACAGATTAAATGGACAAATAAATTTCATCTTGACAGTAGAGCAAATGCAAAGTGGCTTCCTCTGCACTGAGAAGTCTAATCTCACAGAAAGCTGAGAAACTGTTTTGAGACATAAGTACTACTTATGAAGAGAAAATATCGCAAGTTTCATACCACTATTTTAACATCTTTTATGCGTGTGGAGAATATAAAAGAATCCTTTCAATCTATGAAGGATTTTGATTCAATTCCATTTTAAATCATGTTTAGTACTGCACACGATGTCAGTTAAACTCTCTGCTTGCCTTCCGACTCCCAGATAGTCAATGCTTCAAAGTTCTGCATTTGTGAACCATAAAGCAAAAACATTCACATGAGGGCTAAAAAGCATGACTCTTAATCTAGCAGACACTTGTGAATTATGATTCTGAGCAGCTCAGAGATGCAGCAGAAACAGTTGAAGTAAGATGGCTTAATGTGAAATCCAACTCCATTAAGAATAAAGTATTGTAAACATAAGTTTTTGGAAAATATTTCAAACTGTACCTAAAAATACTTAAAGCTTTTTTTATTATTATTTTTATTTTTTTAATATTTGAAACTTACATCTTTTCAACTGCTTTCTTAGCAAACAAGTTTTCTTAATGGAACTAATGATATTTTTCCCAAGCAAGAACAGTGACGATTTCTAGCTTTCATGCTTTGTAAACTAAAAACACAAAGCAAGAAAAAAGGGAATGAAAAGAATTTAGTGTTTCTTCCTCCCTCAAAATGAAGATAAAACAGGAATAGCAGATAAACAGAGGCATTTTGCTATTTTAGATTCTTGTGGTTTTTTTAGTTTATAAAGGGAGATGGTAATGTTGATCTGGAGACTTTCAGAGCTGTGTCAGTTTTGGATTCCCACTTAGTCCTTTTTCCCCCCATCTTTGCCCAGTGCAAGCTCTGAATGTGAGTTGACTTGAATTTTGCCAAGTCCATTATCTGAAAATGTGCTTTGACAGTTCAAGAAGTAAATATTTTATGTGGTTATCAAAGGAATTATTAGGTATTTATGGTTCTTTTTCAATAAAGTGTCAATATGGTCTTGACTGTTTTCCCTGGTAATTAGGTAAAAAATAGACTGTATTAGCTAGGATACCCCACAGCCTTGTGGCTAGTTTTAAGGAGCATTCTTTTCTAGCCTCCCATGCTTAGGGTATATGGCGTTCACAGTTCACATTACAGAGAGATCTATACTCCACACCTTCCCATGTAGAAGAGATGCTTGAGCTCTAACCTTGTCCTTTTGATTTTAGACTAAGACCTTTGTATCATGGCCATGATGAATACAGCAGAACTTAGACCAAACAGCTATCACTACATTCAAAAAGCATGAAAAAATATGAGAGAAAGACTGAGTTAAAAAGCATTACTGTCCACTCATGAATTCTGAAATATAAATATTCTGACAATGAATGCAATGTATTGCAAAAATATGTTAGCCAAGGACTTGGTCCAGTGAGCTATACATCTGCTAAAGCTGATTTTCACAGTAAGCAAAGCTTGCATATTTGAACTCAGTGTTTCAGGGTTTACCATACCAAAATATGTCTTTCTCACTTTTAGCATAAAATCCTGTAGAGCTCACAAGAACATATATTAACTTTATTAACTTTTCTTGGGGCTTGGGACATACTGAGGTTAAGATTCCAAGGAGGCATCTAGGATAGTTAGGTCCAATTCACAACCCTGCCTCTTATTTTCTGTATCAGCTTGGGCAGATGAGTTGGAGCTCCATTGAACACTACTCACACCTGCAATGTATCACCTCAAAACCCTCACTCAGTTGCCACCATCCTCCTATGTGCTGATGTTTCTTCTAGTGGGCATAGGCAAAACCACCCATAGCTCAGGAGAGCTATGTTAGTCAGCCCCTTTAGCCCTAACAGAGTTCACAAATCCCTTTGCTAATAGTGCCTGATCTGATAGGTGTTCTCGTGACGTGCTGCTGGGAGGGTGCAGTGTACAAAGCTTTGACTGGTATTTCCCTGGTAGAACATTTCCCTGTGAAACAGTAAACACAGTTTAAAGTCCCTCTTTTTAACTGACTTGCAGCAGACATTTCAGTTCAAGCTCCCAATGCCTTCCCTCCAGTCAGTGGGCTATAGGCTATTCTGGGCAGTTCTGTGTCAGTCTCTCTCAAGGAAGCTGTTTGTGTTTGCTTTGTACATACAATTAACTACTGACTTATAAAGACCCTTGAACTTGTTCCACCCATAGGCTAGATGTGTTTAAAGAATGTAGAGTGAAACTGGATGAAGGGAGCACCACTAGGCTTCCTGTTAACTGTTATGTGAAAAAGAACTGACTGAAGTAGGTACTTAAATCCCTGAGAGAACATGTGGCAATTCAAAGTGGAGGACAGGCTCTCCTGTAACACAAGACTGGATGGGTAACTCCTGGAGAAAGGTACAATTAAGACACATTCCTTTCCATCTCACTCCCTAATGTGCTGGCATATGTAGAACCTTATATTTACAAACTAAAGTCTTCTATTTCAAATTTTTAAAAAAGATTGTTCCTAGACACTTTTGTGTCTCTGCTTTCTTCCCCAAGTTGTATCTGATGTTCTACTAAAAAAAGATATTAAACCTTTCTCTGCAAGCTTTACCTCATTAAAGCTCCCTACACAATGCATAAGGAGCCTAGTTCCACTGCTTGGACATGGTGTGCTTCCCTAGGCCTCAGGATGCTTTATTCTCTCTCTTCCCAGTTGGTTGCCCTGGATTCTCCTGCACATCCCCTGAACCTGAGTAAAGGAATGTAATACTGATTTTTTTCCAGCAAGGTGTTCATGATGAACGGCAAGCTGATGATTGCCAAACAGGATGCAAAAGAACTAAGTTCTGCAATTCAATAAGTTCTCCAGTTCAATAGAAGCTTCTTTTTTATTCTTCTCATAAAAAAAAAAATAAAATTGGAACATCAAGATTTCCTTTCTTAGTCTCAATTGAAATTAAGTTGGCCCAAAGGCTTGAAAAGGTATTAGTGAACCATGGATGGACTGACATCAAGATTTCAAGAGCTTTGTTACCTTGGGAAAGTAGACAAAAAAACCCCACTTAAGGAAGTAGTAAATAAATGTTCATTAAAAAAGCTATAAAACTTCATTTTTTTATGTTATGTTGGCTGCCGGGTGAATTAAAATGGTTTTTGTTTAAGGAATTGGTACACATATTGTTTTATACATAAACTGTTCTCCGTGGCATACTAAGTTTTGGAATACACATCAGCACCATGCATGATCAGGGGAACATTGAAGAAGCCACTAATACAGACTCAGAAACACCAAGTGGAAGAATTCTGAAGCTGTTTTCTTTCCCATACAGTGCCAAAAACCCCAGTGAGTTCCTGCCTTTCATGTGAAGACAGAGTCTACATATGTGTGGAGGCTTCAGTCTAATGGAAAGCATGCTTGTATCTGGTGGACAACAGGAGGTATTTCCCTTTGCATATTTGCAGTCTGCACTGATGCACTTGCTTGAAGCGCCTGAGCACAGAGCCAGCTTTGTGCAGCCATTCGCTTTGATGTTGGCTGTCTTTAATGGTGTCCCAGGGAACACACAGGGCCAGATCCTGAGAGCAGTTGTGTTGAACACACGAGTTATTCATGTCAACTCCCAAAAGTCAAGCACCCTGTTCTTCAAAAAGCAATACCCCTGGTGAAAGGACCTGTGCTTGTTCTCCATTGAGAGTGGTACAAACGGTTTGTCTGCTCAATAGCCAGTCTGCACTAAAACATATCATCTGGGTACAGATGGTCAGAGGGACACAGGAGCGTGCCATGGGGACAGACCTGAGTCTGGGGATGTCCATTTTGTAGAAAGCCACCTCAGCAACTACTGCTCCTCATCTGAAAGGTGCCAAGAAGAAAAGAGGCAAGTGAAATTGGTGTGCACTGGTTGCAATGTCCCCAGTCTGGGCAGGGATGTCCCTAACATCCTGCGCTTTCCCAGCAGCTCAGTTGGAAGCAGGTCATAGCTGCTGATAGCCCCGCAAGCAGCAGTCTGACCCTTCTGTATTTGGCTCTGTTTTAAAGTGTCCTTCAGTAAAGGGCCCATCTCTGAGGTTTTTCTGGCCAAATGTCAGACCCTTCTCTTATTAAAACATTAACTCTTTGTTTAAGTGACTCGAGACAGGTTCAAAGTTCTTAAGAGGGTATAGTTTTAGAAAGAAAGCTTTTACACAAATCTTTCTAACCATAACCAGCAAATATTTTATGAAAAACCTGTTACTGATGTAAAGTTTAGAGCCTTGTTGCATACACAAAGAAATGTGAGGGCTAAAACTTAAAATGTGTAAATGACGCTAGAGAAAGCCTCTGTGCAGATGCCCAGGAAAGATGGACAGTGAATGGATAGGTCTCCACTCCACACTATTCACAACTCAGACTGAAGCTACTTACATTCAGAAGGTTCTGTATAAGCCTACGGTAGTGCAAAAGGGAAGACTATGGCTTTTACTCTGTATGTATGAAAGAGGGTGAGAGAATGCGAAGATTTAAGAAGTGGTGGGGTTTTTTTCTCCTTTCTTCCTCTTCAGTTAAAAGCTTCAATAAAAATACAATACTTAAAGGAAATCAGTCAAGAACATTCAAGATTGAAGTTTCTTGGACAATGCACACAATGAAGACTGTATCAAAATAGAAAAGATAAATGTATTTATAGACAGTATGTGGTTATCATTTATATTTCCCTTTCACCATGTGGCTTACCATGAAAAGAATGAAGTAATCAAGGGATCATTTGCCTTTGAAAATCAATACATATTTCATTCAAAAGAACCTTTGTGTTAGAATATTTTCCTTGCTGTCTAATAGTTATGTCCAGCACTAAATTTTACATATCCCCAGATACTCATTTAACATACATAGCTGGGAGACAGGAGTAAGACAGGCAAATTTGTTATCCTAGAACACCTACAAATCTGGCCATGTAATAATTCATTTTCTAAACTATAATGGGGTCAAAATTTACTCTAATGAATTTGCAGCATGCTTGCTGCTATAATCACAGAAGTGAATTTCACGGATTTTTATTAACCATGATCTTTTTCAAAAGATGCTGATTAAAGGTTTGCCTTCTGGTGCATAGCAGACTGAAAATGCAGTCTCTTTACAGCTTGATGGCTTACTGAGCAGCAGACTGCATGCAGGTAGCTTTCGCACATGGACAGAAACAGATTGCATGCAGTTAGTGCCAAATGAGCAGATTGAGGTTAGAATTTGCCCTGTTTTCTCCAACAGCCTGCTTTCAGTAATTTACTACTGCGTGTCCTTTTCATTCAGCTAAAGTAATCAAGCAGCCACTAGCTGAACAAGGCTCCCCTCACAAAAGCCAACTAATTACTTCTGAAAACTGATGTGGTTAGCGACAACATTTATTCTACTGCACGATAAGTGATGCTGCGCTGGAGTCTTGCTTTGGTCAATACTGAGATAACATTAGCACAGAGATGAAGCACAGTGGGAACAGAAAAAAAGACTTAGAAATTTAGGGTACCTCAACAATGTACTAAGGCAGTTAATTACAGATTATTAAGCACCTAAGATTCCCTGGCCTACACAAATAGTTTTATACAGCAATTTACTCTCCCTAATAGACAGGCATCTGGAAGATGTCTGTGATTCCCTTCAGGTCTGGGGAGCAATGAGGAGGCAGATAATGCAGCCAGTGCAGCACTACAAACATAACTGAATCAAAGTGACTCAAATTGTTCCCCCTAAAATGTCAGAAACATGTTAACTACTGTTTTTCTTGCAAGGACAGAGGCTACACTCGGAGCTGGGCAATGTTCCAGGACCAGGCAGTGACCCAACCTACAATTGCCAAGATTCAGCACTTCAAAGAAACAACTCTGTATAGAGCTAGAGACTCCTCCACTTTTCATATGTATTTTGAGTTAGCCTATGATGAGGTGTGGTGGGTTTTTTTTAACTTTCTTGTGTCTACTAATAAAATGAGTTGCTGTAAATCCAGGTCTCTGGAGATGTGGAACAAGTTTTTCCTTCAGCAAAGTAGGCACGGATACATTCTCATCCTGTAACAAACCCTCCCACATTATAACTCACATTGTTCTTCTGACTGGTAGGACTGCTGATTACAGGCAATGCCCCCTGAGCAGCTCTGAAACCATAGATTGAATATTATATTATTGTTTCAATATTTTTGCCTAGACAGATGAACAGTCTTGCTGATGGATTGCTTTTGGCCTGTCCATACTCCTAGATGTTAACCAACTATTTTTCATCTTCCTGCTCTTCCTCAGTAAGGTACTGGATATCTTGCAACAGGAATTTACTCAGAGTGTTTGACCAGTAGTAACTCAGCAAAACCCCTACAAATCTTGAACCAAACACACAACCTAGATTCCCTCCAGCACAGGCTCTCTTCCATGTGGCAAAGGGCTGCCAGGATTTACTCTGGATTCCAAGGCCCTGGCCTTGTGGCAGACATGACTGTTGCAGGAAACTAAAACATTTCTAGTTCAAATCTGACCTAGAGGATCCACTACAGACAAAAAGGGCTGAGATATTGGAAGGGATGGGGTGTTATGATATAGGATACATTAGATACCATTATATACTGTATCCTGTAATCTATGTTAGATACATGACAGTAATTTAAAAAAGGTTAAATTAAGTATTAGTGCAAGGATATTGCTTTTACTTCTTTTTATTTCCCTCCTTCCGTATCTTTTCTACAGCCTTTTTATCATTCAAAAACAGTAGATTTTGTATAAACTTTAGTAATTTTTTATAGAAATACACAGATGTAGAGTAATCTTGCTGTGCTGATTCTACCATACTGATCTTTACCCTTCAGCTGCTAGTACCCCTTTCTCTCATAAAAATAGCAGTTTTGCAGGACTGAATAAGGGGAGATAGTTCTAGAAAAGTATCCATGTTTGATAACTTCTTATTTCTTTTTTCAATTTCGATTTCTTGTTTCAATTATTTTTTGCATATTTCCAACATGAGAAATACAGTAAGAAAGCTTGAGGGAAGGTCAGAAAGTAGAAAGGGAAAAGAGAAGGATACGGGTTAGATGAACACTAAATTGTTTTCTTAGGGCACACGACTGTCTAGATGTGCTCTGTTACAACAACTGAATAGAATTGCTTAAGTAATTGTTTGCAATTGCTAAAGAATATTTGGAAATACTTTTAAATGCCTCTATATTGCAATACTAAACCTGCCTTCTATTGTGTTGAAAGAAAACACAGAAAGAAACAACTCAAGATTTGCTGCTAATCTGAAAACACTGCATTACTATGTTCATATAGAGTGAACTAAAAAGCAAGCATGTAGTAGATAAACTCTAGTTTATCATTTTGCACTGCAAAATGTCCTGCAAAGACTGATCTTAATAGACCATTGCACAGAGATTATGGTGATTAAAGAACCTTCTCCTTCTAGGCTGATGAACCTCAGACTCTGTCATACTGGGGGATGAAAAGGTATGCAGATGACCTCAATGCAGCTATGAGAACTCAGACACAGAGAGGCTCCAAATGGCCTTCACATTGCAAAGTTCAATGGCTTGGGAATGACTGCTTTCTCATGCTGTAACAGTACAAACGCATTCACTGTATCAGAGTTAAAAAGCAAAGTTTCATGTAAATGGGACCTGGATGTGCTGTAAGGCATTTCTTGTACAGCAAAAATGTCTCTGTCCTCTTCTGCCTTTCTCACCCTCCAGTAACTGACTGAAGTTGTGAAGTTAGTTCTGAGTCAAAGCCAAATGAAAGAGGTGCTGTCATTTATGAGTGCTGGTGGTCCACTGACAGTGTGCCGTTCATAATCATTTTTTAGAAGAAGCTGGACATTTCCCAAGATATTTTTTTCCTGTCTTCTGATTGACCTCAGCGGCAACTGTTGAGTGCAATTATCTCAGAAGTCCACAAGGCTAATGAGTACCTCTCCACAGCAAATACAGTGAGTTCCAAAAGTAATCTCTATCCTTTCACAACGCTTAATAGTGAATTCCTCAAATGCCAGGAACTAATGCAAGGTGTAAGTTCCCTGAATACTCATTTTTGTAACCTATCAGATACAGCTCACATACATATTTTCCAGTAGAGCAACTTTTCAGCACTGCTTGTTCTTCTTTGCTGAAGTACAAGTGCCTTATCCAAAGCTTTCCTCACACAGACAGTATCAGAAAAATACAATGTCAAATCATGATATACTGTCAGAAAAATGACAAATGGAGGGAATCACACTGATCATAACTTCACAGGGGTTTTATCTGCAATAACTTGTTGCTTACAACATCCACATGTGCAGTGTTTAAAGGGTTGTCTGACCACATCTGTCAACTAAGAGCAGAGATCTATTTGCACAATGTAGTGCTCTGGAACATCATGATACTCCCACAAGTATTTCTGGCTTATAAAGCAAGAAATGGGTTACCTTGAGGCTATGGTATGTTCATCTGTGATTTATATGTTGCGGTCGGAACACACTTTATATTTTGTAAATTATATTAGTTTCTTCAGATGTCAAAAGATAATATTAACTAACATATATAGACTTGAATCTTTCACATCATAATGTTTTGCCACAGTCAAAGAGCACATCTGACTTTTTCATACCTCTCAAAAATGTGCATGTTCTTCCATACTGTTCACAGAATTACAGAGTCACAAAATCATTCCATTTGGAAAGAACCTCAGGAGATCTCTAATCTAACCTCTTGCTCCACTCAGACTCAGCTGTTGAGATCAGACCAGGTTGCTCAGGTTGTTTTGTCTTTTCTGGTCTTGAAAACCTCCAGGGATGGAGCCTGCACACCCCGCTCTGCAGTCTGCATCACTTGACTGTCCTCAAAGTGAGAAGTGCTCCCTTACACATTCCCTGACAGAAACTGCCCTGTTTCAATTCATGACCATCAGCTTTTGTTCTGCTATGCACTGCTTTCATTAAGAGCCTGGCTCCCTCTTCTTGGTAACCTTCTCTCAGATAGGAAGGCTGCTATTAACTCTCCCTGAAACCTTCTGCACCCTGAGTTAAAAAAGACCATCTCCCTCAGCCTCTCCTCAGAAGTGCTATGGACAAAATGTGTCTTAAGGGCTTTTTATGCTGTTGCTTGACATGCACACAACCACCTGAGGTCTGAG
This sequence comes from Podargus strigoides, assembly GCA_028020825.1. Lineage (NCBI taxonomy): Eukaryota > Metazoa > Chordata > Aves > Caprimulgiformes > Podargidae > Podargus > Podargus strigoides. The sequence goes on along the minus strand of CM051663.1, from coordinate 145,557,929 downwards.
GGTGATGAGATTCAAGTTAGAAACGGGTATTCCTCTAGTTTTTTCAGCAGAGGCTGATAAGTAAATATTCTGGGAATTTACATGCCAGAGTAAGCCCAGTGGAAAGCACTACTAAGAGATCTCCATAATCTTCAAGTGTCACAAAGTGGCAGCACAGTTCTGACAGCAGGTTTGAACTACATGCATCTCATATGCTAGTGGGTGCAACCAACATCCTGCTAAAGGAGTTTACACCTCATTCCCTACCTCCTGTGAATACAAGACTGATGTAACTTTGTATGCTTGAGTTGTCACATGTATTTTATCAGGATTGCTCAGGATATACATTACACAGGATAGGTTTCATCTGATCAAATATTTACAGCTGAAACACAGACACTAAATCTTTATAGCTAAGCTATTCAGACAACAACAAATCTTTATAGCTAAACTATTTAAAATAGATCAGCTGAACTGTGCCTTAAAACTGCTGATTTTTCCCAGTTGATTATAAAGACATTCAAAGGAACAAGCTCAGCTGCAGAACTCTATATTGTTAAAAACAGAGTCAGGTAAGATGGATTCCATCCACAGTGTACAGACTGAGAAAACTACTCAGGTCACCGAAGCCTTTCCCTTCCATCCCACCACTGAATTTTCATTTTTGCAGAGGGTGGGGACTGAGCAAAATATTTGGTGCAGAGGGTTAACATAAGCTGCCAGTTACCATACCACCCTTTAGAAATGCACATGGTAGCTCTTTAGGTATCATGTAATCTCGCTGGTAACTCATGGTCAAATTAATTACTTTGAAGTCAGCTAGGAAGCACAGAGGGAATCCACACTACTGTCCTCATCTTTCCTACTGTCAAAAGAGTAGTCAGCAGAAGATACAGTTATTATTTCTTCTACAGCAAAACAAATATAAAACTTAACAGGCCACAATATACAGCAATTTCTTTCACAATCTGTAGCAGAAGCAGTCAAAGAACATATGAGCTTCAAATGGGCTTTGGAGACTGTTAATAGTAGGCAATAAACTACAATAATGAAAAACAGAGCTTTGAGGCTAAACTGAAAACTATATTATTTTCAATATCTTCCTTTCAAAGGGAACAACAAAATCCATTCTGAAGAGATGAGAATCTTTCACATTTCTTTTTTTGGTGGATTTACATATTTTTCTGGGCTCCTGTCTAAAGCTGATGGTTATTAGTTTAATTTATTGTAAAACAGAAAAGAAATAATCAAATTCCTATTGAGTGTGGTATAGCTGTAATCCATTACTCAGTCTGCTCTTTGTTGAAAACATCTACAAAATCCAGAAATATTGAAGTAGAACAAAACAACTACAATGCTCCATTTTCTTTTTCTGAAACACTGTTCTTTCAGGCAGAGCTCTCTGTCTTTGTTAATGAATCTTTCAGACAGAGTCTGGTCTATAATGCATCACCTTAATTTGGCCTGTCATGCATTCAAACTCTGTTGAACTTACAGAACAGGGAATAAAGAGTTTCTTTTCCAACCTAAGCCCTGGTGGAAAGAATTATTAAAGAAAGTGTGGGTGATGTATTGACTCTGCGTTTCTGGGTCTGTGCCTGGAAGAGGTCTCTGAGAATGTCCCTTGGCTAAGGACATCGCAATTTCACCTATCTGGACCAAACACTGAAGTTGCATAATAAAGCCTGCTGCTATTTTGGCCTTTCATAGCTTTTTCCAGCAGGATCTTCCCATACCAAAGGACCAAGTTGACATTTTTAGATTTCTGTGGTTATTTTTTAAGTCTTATCTAGACTTAAAATATGATACATAATAATTTTTATCATTAAAATCAACTTTTTTGGTGACTAGACCAAACAGAGCCTCAATAATTGAGACTGCTTGATCTTTTACTTACTACAAATAAGGAAGCCTTGAGCCTTCCTTCACTGAATTAAAGCATCAGTATGGGAGAGTGGAGTGTGTGTAGGTAAAATCCGTAACACAGTGTTACACGAGGGAAAAAGGCAGCCTAACACAATCCCGCTTAATGATGCACATGTGTGAATGCAACCACAGTCCAAATTTTATTCTCAGAAACAAACAGATAGATTTTGCTTGTAATTAATTAGCAAGCATCTTCATACATGTTCAGCTGTTCTGGTACCTATGTGTTAATACATGTTTACAAGATGAGGAATGTAGCATCATTAACATTGAAAAAAGTCATCATTTCAGTATTTGTCTGTGACCACAGGTCTTCTTTTTGCAGTGGCTTTTTTATTGTTTTATTTCTGTCCTATTTTCTGTTCTGGTGGGCTTTTTTTGGGTTTTGTTTTGTTTTTTTTTTTTCAAAAGAACAGAGCTTTACATACTCTGGCTTTGTTCAGCACATTAGAGCTTAGTGTAAGTTTAACATATGTGACACAGATGATGTTAATAGACATAAATGTCCCCTAAAGTAGTTTTCCACATTTATTTTGGAACAGATGTTTTACCTCTTTTTGTGTCCTTGGATACTGGCCATTCCATAGGACTGTAACTGAGATACAATAGGAGCTGTGCGGATAAAACATGTTTTGTTCAGCAAATATACCTTCCTTTCAGTTGGAATTGCCACCAATATCAGAGGAAAGTTTTTATCTGAATAGGAAAAACATTAATAATTAGCTTTCATTGTGCATGATTGACCAGAAAAGCAGAAAAATTGTTAAATACTTCCTATGGTTATGCTGCTAAAAAAAACAAAGTTGTGTTAGAACTTTACCTCTCATGACAATATATAGATTCACATACTTGTACACAGAAATTATCTTTAGATAATTTCAAACAAAACCATTTTATCTGCCTTCTCAATTTGGTGTTATAAACTCAATGTGGAAAAAAGGTTTCTGGAAAATGTATTGATTATTGATTAAACTGAATTTCTGGAAAAGCATTAGAGCAACATATAGTTGCAATATATAGTTTGAGGTCACTTTTCTAGCAAGTAAAATACGTTGTCTGAAAATGTCTTTGTTTTCTACTACATCACAATTCATTAAACTAGGTAGACATAATGTCTTGCTTTGAATGATGGATTAAAGTAATTGCTTTCTTTGTTTTTCTGCTTGTATGTAGATCATAACACCATGGTTCTGTTGACTTTGAACAACCTAATAATTCTTCAGCAATCATAAATGAAGCTTTTATTCTTGAGCCTAGCTTCTCTTTGAGTTTAAATCTGTATCATGAGTTTGTCTTCAATTTGGTGATTCCCTTTTTCAAATTCTGCCTTCATTTCCCTAATGACCATATGTATGGTTACATAGCTTTGTAACGGAACATTTACTGCATCAAAGACAAGGGAAAAATCCCATTGTTCTAGTGATGGCACCCATCCAAAACTGTATTAGTTACAAATAATTGCTTCCTAAATTGCTCAATTGGCAAAGAACATCCTGGTTTGAAATCCTCTTGACCTTTATCTTTACAGAGCAAAGCATGTGCGAGCAAGATTTCTGGCAATAAGAAGTCGCTAAATTATACTTCCTTTTTGTTTCACTGCTTTAAAACTGAATTGAAAGAGAAGAAGTTCTTATGCTCAGGTATGTGAAATATAGATAGAGCAAACCATTAGCAGTTCTGGTTTATTTCCAGTTTAGGCTAAACTATATGCAGCATGGCAAAGCTTTTTACAAAGAGAGTTTGACTTGTGCGAATCACAGATATGCAAAGCGGGAAAGAAACCCACGAGCAAAGAAACCCATGAGGTCACCTAGTTCATCCTCCCATACTGTGGCAAGACCAAGTTTACCAGAAGTTTTACTAATCTCACTTAAAGACTTCCAGTGAAGGGCATTCCACAACATAGCTAAAAAAGTCTGGGAGAAGCCACATAATCCCTTACTCATGAAAGGCTAAGAAACAGCGATGGGTGAAAGAATGAGCTGTAGTGTTCTTTGCCAAATATCTGTTTTCTATTTACTATTTCTTCTTTATGAGACTTTCCCTTGTTTCATAGATGGATCTTTAACTAACTGCCATTAGAAAGAAATTAATTCACAGGGCAAAAAACAATTATCTACAGATCTGCAACTATAAAGTTAATTAAAAACAGAGCAACAGAGAAGAGACACTGGCATGAGTGAGTTTTCCTTCAAGCACAAGAAGGTTTCAGAAAAAAAGTGAATCCAGAAATTTCAACTAAAAAGGATATTTAACCAAAAGACTCCATAACAGAAAACTCCGTATTATTTATGCTCATTTCAATTAAAAATGTTTAAAAATATGATTTCATATAAGATACTGATTACTAATCCCAGTTGCTTTTACATGAATATGGCTAAGAATCAAGCTCCTCTGAGTGGAGTTTTTGATTAAATGTGATATGAAGGAGTATATGGTATCCTTTGATCCTTAATGAATGGTCTCCTTCAAAATGTCAGAATAATGGTAGAGAAGCAAGATGAGTTTTTTATTTGAATGTGATGGAAATAAACAGTGGTTTGCAAAACTGTAAATAAGAATTTTAAAGAAATAGAATAAGAATTTCTATTCTATAAGAACAGAAAAACAATATTAATGAATGTGCTCCCTCTTCTCTGCTGAACTCGCCTGTATGGGAGTCCTAGGATATATCTTGTCTCATATTTGGCTTCACATTAAGGCAAACTTGGAACAGATTTTAGCTTGGTGACGGGGGAGTTGCAGTGTGGCTCAGCAGATGATGCTCCTACCTTATAGTCCCAAAGGTCCAGAGGTTGAAACCTAGCTGCAGTCTTGTGTAGGATATAAAAACAGCAAGTCCAATCCCCAGTTAGAACTAAGGTCCCTGCTAATTGGTTATATCCACTTGTCCATCTGACTGCCAGCTGGCAGGCACAAAGTACTATTTGCGGTATTTAGCAAAGTGGAAGTGCTACAGTCAACTCAGACCTTCAAAGACAGGTGAAATTCTGCTAGATGCAGTGGAGGTATTCCCTGCTCTGCTCTGTGGGGCACACACACAAAGGAGGTGAGAAAAAGCTGTGTTCAGAGGAATAACAGAAAAACTAATATATGACGGGATGGATTCTGGCTTGAAAAGTGCGCACTGTCCTCCACTGAACTGTGGAGTAATCCATATAGCTGAAGTACTCTCAACAGCCTTTGCACTCAACTAAGTTTCATGGATGCTAGACCCACAGACTCATAGAATAATTTAGGTTTTAGGAGGCTCAAAGCAGGCAGACATGATAATCCACTTTTTGAGGGCGCTTAAATAATTTATATTTGAGTCTAGCAAATCTAACAATTTTATTTTGAAATAGTTTATGAGCATTTATACAAGAAGTGACTGTAACTCTGCTGAGGAGCCAGTACCAAACAGCTGACCAGTAGCAACTGAAAGCGATACAGCAGAGAGCTGCTGCATCCCACCATTCAGTTAACACACCTCTAGTCAAGGGTGTTCCAGTGAAAGGTTTGAACTGCTTCTGGAATGAACAAGCTGCAGAACCTTTTCAGTAATCCAATTTTTTCTGATATTCTTTCTTGGAGCCTCCATCTGTGAACAATGTCATAGAATCATAGAATACCAGGTTGGAAGGGACCTCAAGCGCCACCTGATCCAACCCTTCTTGGCAAAACACTGTCTAGACAAGATGGCTCAGTACCATGTCCAGCTGAATCTTAAAAGTGCCCAGTGTTGAGGAATCCAGCACTTCTCTGGGGAGATTATTCCAACGGCTTATTGTTTTAATTGTGAAAATTTTTCCTCTTGTGTACAATTGGAAACTCCCAAGGAATAACTTGTACCTGTTACCCCTTGTCTTTTCCATGTGACTTCTTGAAAAAAGGGAGTTTCCATCTTCTTTGTTGCCACCCTTTAAATACTGGAACATGGTGATGAGGTCTCTCCTGGGCCTTTTTTTCTCAAGGCTGAACAAACCCATTTCTCTCAGCCTTTCCTCATATGGCCTGAGGCCCAAAAGTGTAGGTAAAGATAGAGGTGAAAAAAGTGTTGAGAATCTCTGCCTTTTCAGTGTTGTTGGTGATTAGTTCACTTCTCCTCTTTAACAGTGGGCCAATATTTTCCTTCTGGTTCTGCTTGTTGTTTATGTATCTGAAGAATCCTTCCTTATAATTTTTGACGTCTCTGGCCAATTTCAATTCAAGCTGGGCTTTTGCTTTTCTAACTGCATCTCTGCACACCCTGGCAATGCCCTTGTATTTCTCAATGGGTATTCATCTTCTTTTCCATCTGTGGTATGCTGCTCTTGGTTTTCAGCAGACTGAGAATCTCATAGTTAAGCCAAGGGGGGTGTCTTGTTCTGCCTACTTCTCTTACCTTTAGAGGGGGCGAAGTGATTTTGTGCTTCCAGGAGAGCACTCTTGGAAAGCTCCCAGCACCTGCTAGCTCCTTTATCATCCAGAATCCCTCAGAATCCCACAGAATCCCTCCTAACTGAGCTCTGAGCAATCTGAACTGTCTTTCACTGACAGTTCAGTCTGAAAGAGAATTACAAATTTTAACATCTGCTTGATACTGCAAATATTTTGTCTTGGATAAAATCCCAAAGGAATGGAATCTTCCTTGACTGGGAAGTTACGTTTTAATGATATTAAAGGTAGCAGAGAATCATCTTTTTGTACCTCAGCCCATCAGTCAGCTATGTAAGAGATCAAATTACAGTCACTGTTGCCTTAGTACAACTCTGCTGGTTTGAGACTCTGGAGAACTTCATTCCATAAACCAATAACAGAAAGTTACTCTGATAACTGACTAGTCGCCTGCACATTTTGATCCAGGATGATCACCAGTATATGATTCAGAAGGAACCATTAAGGCCATCAGCAGGAGTTACTAGAATTATCTAAGGTGATGTCACACTTATCATGAAGAGCAGCAGCCAGTCAGGAACAGGACACAGCAGTGCTCATCATGCATTAAGGCCATCTGAACCCCACCTCACCAATGAAACATTAGGTAAACTATAAGCCTGGAAGCCAGTTCTTCTCTCCCACCAGAGAAAAGAGCTTTATGAGGAAAAATATCTCTATTTTGATATATAGAGAGAAGGACCTGGAGCACATTGGGAACAACCGGAGAATGTCGTTCAGAATGAGGAAGACAGAAAAAAAAAACACCACCAACAAAAAAAAACCAAAACCACTTTGTCAGAGGCAGAAGATGAACAAGCTGGGACCTGCTATTCTTTTTATTTTGGAGTAAAACTGGAGGAAGCAGAAGGAAGTTTTGGTTTGAAGGTTCATGTTATGAAAAAAAAACAGTTTTTGCTCAACTTGCAATTTGCTGAACCAGCCTTCAAAAAAAGTCTCTTTGGACATCCAATAGCCAAAGCAGGGGTAGAAAAACTGAAAGCCTGAACCGACAATGAATCAGAATTTCTGAACGTAATTATCACATGCATCAACTAAGTTCCAAAAGAATTATTCATGTTTTATTGTAGAACCTGCCAAGGTGATAATAAAAGTTTTTTATGCCTTCATTGAACCCCTGTTTTGCTTTAGTCCATGTTTCTTTTAATAGCATATTTAGTTATATGCAATAATTCAAATGTGAATTTTGGTGGAGTATTTCTGAAAATCCAAGGACAAAAAATACCTAGCAAATAAAAATAAATGATTCTGTTTCAGAGTTAAAGTTAATACTGGAAATACTCAAAGCAGCAAATATCTGTTATGTTTCTTTATACTCCTAAAGACAGCCAGAGGTATAATAAAAGTTATTCAACTTGTTTAATTCCATTTTTTTGGTGTGCTCATTTCAAACAGGAATTCTGAGGTTCCCAGGCAAATTATACTATTAAGGGGAGTATCTCAGTCTTTCAGACAGTGAATTAATGGTTTGGTCCTTCATGATTTTTTCTGATTTAAGGTCAGGTATATTATGATGCTCTCAGTCCTGTTTTGGAAGCTGACTTGAATGCCTGAACTTCTTATGTAATGTGTTAAAAGTTAATCATACTCAAGCACTAGATTCAAAGTCTAACAAATACATTTTACCTGGTCTTCAACGTAACATCTTTACCCAAGCTAGCAACAAACAAAAGTTAGACAGATATATATCAGTTCCCAGAGGTCTGTATTCAAAAGACTGTTGCTAAGAAAATAGGATATGTCATAAAATCATCACATAATCAGAGCAATAACAATGAGTTATGGTTTTGTCTCTGATCCACCAAAGTTTCCAGATGCTTTGCAAAATGCACAGACCTACAGTCTGTACTCAGTTACAATAGCTTCACTTACTTTGGTAGGGTTATAACACACTGGAACAGCAACAGCTGAATGCAGGCTCAGTCCTCATTTGCAAAAATAAAATATAAAACGTATAAAATAGCTTAAGAAAAAAAAAAGCAAATTTACTGCTGATTACAGTAAACTGCTTCATAATGTCAACATAAAGTATGCAATATATCTGAAAGGAAATGCATGAATATAAATAAAATAAAGACAATAAAGTGTGCCAAGCCCTTCCTATATTGCCATCCTCCTAATACTTTCTGTTCTTTGACATGCAAGTATTTAATGCAGTTTAATGTCAACTTCCCTGCTGGAAGTTTCAACGCCCCATGTCCCATAGACTGCATTTACCTTCATGTAATTTGGAATATGTGCTAGACATCACACATATTTCCAAAAGACTTCTGGATGTTTATTACTGGTTTTGAAAATGCGTCCTAGTCATATGTCCAAATCTCCTTGACATGTGTGGCCAAAGCTGAGTGCAGGATTGAAATCAGTATTTGCAAAAGTGTATTTTTCAAAGGGACTGAAGAGGTTTGGTGTTCTGTAAGCCAAGCACTCTCTCACCCCTCAGCACAATCCCTTTCCAAACAAAACAAAAAAAAAAGTGACATTTTATCCCATCTACTACAAGTTAAGAACTGCTAATAGTGATACATAATGCATGTTTCTCCCACTGAGATCTACAGTGCTTTGCTGACTGTTTAGCTGATGCTTTCAATATGGACATCTTTTACATTTTCCTCTTAAAAGTTTTTTGGCGAGTAGCATTGCCTTACAACACTAGCTGCTCTTTCTGTATGTAAGAGTGAGCAATAGTGGGAATTGTCTGTTTCTAAAAGGTTACGGTGCATTTTATGTCTTTATCAGGAGAAAGTGGGCCTGAGGCAAAATGCAGAATCTTAACACCTTGCCAAACAAACTGTGGAGAAACCCTCCCTGGGCTCAGGTGCAAGGAAGCAGAGCAGCTCCCTCTGTTGAAGTACTTTCTGCACCATCCAACAAACTGTACAACTAATGTATTTGCCCAGCCCAAAGACAACGTCCTTACAACCTGGCTCTCAATGTCCTTAGTATGCAGTTCAACAACAGCCCCTAAAGTGCTCAGTGGTTTGGTGTAATATTACAGAGTGCAGTAATCCTGTTTGCAACCAGGGGAAGAGGACATTAGTGCAGGTGGTCACTCTATTCTGGGCTTTGCCACCTGACCTAGATGACTTTAAAGTCTTTTGTACTCATCTTCGAGTTGTGCTTGGGACATACTCCATTTATTTGCAAGTTTGAAAGTTTTCTTGTCACCTGTGTTTCTCTCACAACTGTGGCACTGGAAGATCTGTGAGAGTGAAACCTGTGTGTGAACTTTCCCAGTGACTGAGCTGATGAATATTGTACTTGCTCCCAAAGGGGAGGTGGATGACTGGGAGCATCAGCTCATTCAGAGCAAATTGCAGCCTCATTCGCTCAACCTATATACATCCTTTTAAGCTGGTTCAGAGAATTCTTAAAGGCAACAAGAAAAGCGACAAATTTGAAAGGAAAAAGGAGTGCAAAAGATTGAAAAATTAAGTCCTATAAAACTTCAGGCAGGAAAAACAAAGGGTCATAATCTTGTACTGTTATTAATTTTGTTTTGCTAGTTTTGGTATAAACATGAGCTTCAGTTTCTCCAATACTCTATAGCAGTCAAAATATTACAGTGGAAGAGTGAATGCACAAATGAATAGGGAGCTTGGCAGAGGTTATCACAGAGAAGAAGCTTTGAATACCAGAAATAAAATACTGAAATACCAGCATAAGTGCACCTGCCAGGGACTGAGATCTACTGCTGTAGATGTTGTTCTTGCATGGCTATTCTGTTGAGTGACTTAGTGCTTGTAGAGACAACTGTAGTACTTTCCTTTGGTCACTGTAACCCATCTAGAGTATTTTGATCTCAAGGTTACTGAATCAGTAAATAAATTCTTCAGTCATATGTTCCTGCCATTTGTTAGTGGTATACAGTATGCATACTGCAGAGATTTATCTAGTACACCCATATTCAGGGACTCTGCTCATGACTGGCCCTGCCTATAGTTTTCATTTAGATTTCAAGTTTTCAGCCACAAGGTTTGAATTTTAGCTTAAAAAAATACCCTCCTCTAAATCATTCTACACTCATTAAAGAATAAAAAAGTCATGTCCTAAGATTTTAATGCAAAGATTAAAAGATAGTCCTGCATCATGTATCTGCAATTTCTTGATATTTTCCTAAGATCAACTACAAATACAGAATTCTTGCTGCATACTTTTTCTCAGTTCTATTGTGGGACTTTCAGGTCCTCAGGAAGACCTCAGTTTAGCCTCTGCTTTCACTGCACAATCAGCTAGAAGATTCCAGGTGTTGTGTTTACTCCTAAGTTAGGCTTGTCAACTCGTGCAGTGCAAAGAATACAAAGGTTTGGCAGAGGGAATACAAAGTATTTAATTACAAAAGAAAAGGAATAGTAAGAAGAGTGGTTGATTTGATAACAAAAATTATTATCTTGCAGATTTCTGACAAGTGAAAGCTCTGCGTTGACCAATGAACTTAGGAAAGGAAGAACATAAAAAAATCATGTTTGCCAAAATACATAATGTGCACTGTGTAATATTTTAAGGCAATTTACAATTAAAAATAAAAAAATTCTTCAATTATCACTTGATCAGGTAAAGTATTCATTCAATAGACTTTTTCTGTCTTGAGTAAAACAGCTACAGAGTACTTGAAAACATTTAATTTAATACTTCTGGTAAAATATTTTTAGGGAGAAATTTTAAAGGTACATACAAGGTAACTATAGCTAGTTGAGTGCTTTGTTACTCTATTCATAAATGAGTGGAAAAGATATTCACAACCTGAGATGTGAACAGGTACCCAAGTATGATACTTAAAAGATAAAAGCTCAGCCGCTCCAGCACGATACAGACAAATTCAGTTTTATCTCTGTCCTTCGATTACTTGTCCCACTTACCAAGCCTCTGGCTGAGGGGAAATTGAGGACACACACGCTGTAAATCCACAAGAGGTACTTTCTGAAATCACAGGTCTTTGACCTGTTTTCCCCAAAAACATTTGTTCAAACTTTATTACTTTACCAGCCAATGAAGATTAGCATTTATTTCATCGTGAAAGGGTGGGACTAACTGACATTTTCCACAAACATTTGCCAAAACAGAGTGATCAAATGTTACTGAAGGACATATAGACAGAAAGAAAGATAGAAAGACAAAAAGCAAGAAAGAATAAGAGGATATATGCTTTCTTTTTTAGTTATGATTACTCTAGAAAATTGTTATGTTCTATCAATTTACAAAGACTTCAGGAAATCCCAGTGTAAAACTAGTTCAGAAGAGAGGATTCCAGCCTCAAACATGTATAAGCAACTCCTTGATATTTATCAATGACTCTGTAATCAGTGAATCTGCTTCTCTAAATTACTAATGTAATAATTCACATAAAAATGAAATAGAGCATTTATTTTTTCCTGTCTAAAGAACAGGGTCATTTTTCATAAATATCAAAGCATGTCATCATGAAAAAGAGCAAAAAAATTAGATGACAAAAGTCATGAGCATTGATAGGCACTACAAATATGTTTCTGGTTTGGGAATAAAGAAGTACTGATGGTTCTGGACAAATCTGAATATGGATACAACTATACACAACCCAGACTTAATAAATTCTGCTTAATACTTTGGGCCTGCAAAGATGAATACATATGGTATTATTCAGAACAAGTTATCCCTCTGACTTCCGTGGAAATGTCCACAGTGTGTGCAGTTAAGTGTGCATACCTCTTTGCAGAAAAATTCACTAAATCTTCTTTTTTTCCCTCTGAAACCTCATCAAGCCATGGGGATTAGAGCTCTCCTTGAGTATTTTCTGTGTTTTTGCTGTCATTGTGTTGTTCAGTTCCTGCACTCTATTAGCATTCCCTTTTGCCTAGAATTTACTTGGCAGTTCTTAGAGATTTTTGGTAACATCATAACCATTTTCTATCACATCCACCCTCTCTCGCAATAAAATTCTGAAGTGTCAAAAGTCTGGATTAAAAAAAAAAAAAGTAGCAGCAAGCACTAAGCAAAAATTATGCAACCCTTCTGTTGAGTATTGCATCTCTTAATGATGCTATTATGGTAAACTACATAAAAATTTTAATTAGGAATGTTTTTATTTTAATTAAAATGAGATAAATCCTCAAGCATTTTTTTCCCAGTCCCTTTTTTTTCATTTTCATGTTGCTTAATACCATGGAAGACACTAGGCTATTGGACCAAGAAAGCTGTAACACAATGGAGACAGATATCAGAAGGAGTGTTAGTTGGGTTTTTGAGTTGTGCCAACATAGAAGAAACTCATATTGACAATAGGTCATGGGAATTATCTTAATCTATCAGATAATCAGTGAAAACCATTCAGTTTGGTACAGGTACTGAAACACAGATATCTAGTGTCACTTCGGTGATTAAGGTGTAAAAATTATTTTCAGCATACTAAGCACCTGGTGAGTATGCACAGCCCCAATCTCTTTGGGATCAGTAGCTTGGGGTGAGATGTGATACTGCTTTCTGATGTGGCAAGAAGTGTGTATCAAGGCAACAGATCCCTGTTCCCTTTCTCTTCAGATCCTTTTCACATGGCAGTTCCTAGTGGGTTCCTTCAGCTTTTTCTAAAGTGATTTCATTGCTAAAGAAGCAATAATTGGGAACTTCCCTACTGGAGCATTTTTTTTCCTTGGAAGAACTCAGGCTAAGAGATCTGAGTGATTGGAAGCAGTTCTAAACCCTTCTCCCAGCAGAGCATGATATGACCAGGAAAGGGCTTGTGCCTTTGTATCCCATTGAGGTCAATAGAGTTGACTAAGGAGTAGGGCCCACCCTGAGATACCAGGATAGCCACTTGAAAATTTTAAGCTCTTTTGGGATTCTTCTAAGACTATTTTTTTTTCTGTTGTACTTGCCATCCATGCTGAAAATATAATCACACGGGAAATGTCTGAAGGAAGAAGAAAATAATGGGGCAAAAAATAAATAGAAAAGAAATCCCTAAAACACAAGAACAATCATTCCATAGGAAATATAGAAACTATTTGTATTCCAGCCTATCACTGCTAAGAACTGAGGAGGGTTAAAGCTGTCTCCAAGTATTTTAGAAATCAAGGCATTCTGCAGGACATAGGAAGGGTAGACATAAAAGATATAACTCTAATGAAAAGTAAGCCAGTTTCTCACACCTGGAACAGGGATACACTGAAGAGTGGGATTCGTTTTCAAACTCTCGAAGTAGAAATGCAAGCCAGAAAACTGGCAACAGGTTAAGTGAATTACACAGGTTCTCAGACCCTTTAAAGCAAATGACCTACAGAAGACAGCATATCTTCAGCGGGCATTTCATTGTGTGTAGGTGAAGAAGGCTCTATTCTGCAATCTCTTTGAGATGAAATATTCCCCTTTTTCAGAGGGTAAGGCAGAAGGCTAATGCTCATTTAGAGACAAAGGAACAACAAAATGATAGGGTGAGACATTAGCCCACCTGTACTACATATTACTCAAATTCTTTACTGAAGCCCAGAGGACTTCTGTGTACGGTGGCTCATTGTCATGGCTGTTTCACTTTTCATGCCATGCTCAGACATTAAGCCACTCACAACTGGTCCTTCTTAAATAAACTCCAGAAGCCTTTGATCTGTTTTCTACAAGGCTTCACAGCAGATATTGGCATCTACTTTATTCTTCAGACAACACCAATGGAATGAGATTTATGAATAACTTGTGTTCTCTGAAGCAGGCTGGTTGCAAGCATCTGAGCACATGCCACTCAATGGAAGACTCAGGATCAGCAACAGAAGTTTGTTTCCAACCTAAAACTTTTGGAAAAGTATATTTTTCAAGGTAAGAACCACTGCCACTGTGGTCAACACATGAAGGCTAACAGTTTCAGACCCCAACTGTGATTGACACTAAAGTTGAATACTTTTAACCAAATTAAGGTGCAAGGCAGCTTCAGTGTCATGCTTACAGTGGAATTTTAGAATTGATGCATTTTATTGCAAAGTAGAGGACCGGCTTCAGAGCAGCAAGTATCTGAGTTTCTAGTATCAGCCACAAAAAAAATAAATTACTAAAAACACTGAAAAAAGTAATAGTCTCAAGTTCTAAAATTAATTGCCCTAGCAGTGAATACTGTTCTACTTTTTCCCTACTAGCATATTGCTGCCTACTCTGCATACAGAGTTGTGCACGTAAATGAAAGGAGTCTGAGAAGTATAGAGACTCCAACTAGAAAATGTTTTATTCAACACAACAAAATGAGAAACAGAACTATATATAATCATAAATCTATCAACAAAAATCACATAAATAAATTTACCAAAAGTATTGCAAAATAGACCACAATAATTCTTTACATAGAGATCTCATACTGCAAAAATCTAGAGATCCAGACATAGCCCTAGTGAAATGGTTTTGTCTTCTTTGAAATGCAGCGAAACATACCCCCAAACAATGTTTTTCAGCAAGTAGGTTGACTGTATCTTTAACAAAAGGGCAAGGATTCACTCCAGGGGTGATAGTGTATGCAAAAGTAGGTAAATGACCTTCAGACTCCATATAAAGTTCAGGTCGATTTTCTTCAGTCAGACCCCCAGGACACCCTTACTGAGGTACTCATGTATTCCATTCTGCTCTCTGTAATGAAGCTCACCTTTTCTCTACAAATTTAGTTTTAATCAGTCGCCATTTTTCTTGCAACATCCTGTGACTAATTTATGCAGATCATTATAAACGTTTATGTTTATTTTATTTTTACTAATTAAAAAACAGACTTACTGGGTAATCTTTTAATAGATAATCTTTAAGTTCACAAGCGCTTCTAATGGCTGGAGGTTCTTACCTAAAAGGGAACAAGGCCGGCCTTGATTCTGACCTGACTGTGACCACTCTGATGTGACTGATTTAAATTAAGCCCTTTCTTGTTTATATCTACACCCTGTAATCCCAAGCAAAATCAGAAACACTATCATACATCACTTGTTCCATGCTCTTTTACGATATGTTGCATTATGTTCTGTAAGCACTTAACTTGACAACATTTATTACACAGGTAGCCCAATTTATTTGTGCAGCTAAACAAAATAGGTTGAAAGCACACACGCATACAAAAGAATAAAATGGCCTGAATTCCAGATAGCTTTCTTGCTCCATAAAGTAACAGTATCTGCTGAGATGATCGCGATATTATAGTTCTTTCTCCTTACCATATACATGCAGTAGGAAGTTTTCCTCTGCTCTTTTGTCATCTTCTTTGCTGCTCTCTTATTTCATGACCTTTGAGTTAATCCTTCTATTCTTCCTATTAGCAAGTTTAAGCAGGCAAACTTCAAACAGACTAGCGATGGGTCACAAGGTTTAATGGGCATGTAGATAATCATCTAAATTACATTTCTAGAGCTGATGGGCTAGACAGGCTTAGAGAGTAACTTTACCAGCTTTCACTGTTAATCAGCAAGGATTGTGTGTCTCAGTATGTATCTGCCTTTCCTTGCCTCCCCGAGGGGCTGGGCCATACTGACTGATTAGCAAAGGCAGCTGCATTAGCTTTCTTCTCGCACAAAGTGTGTCATGGAAGCCCAAATGGCTTGAAAGGCAAATGTGACCACAGCTCAAACACCAAGTGCTCTCTTCTCATCACAGTGGAATTGCTGGCCTTCCTCTTGCAGATTATGATACTCGGCACAACAGTTGCCAATTTTCATGATCTGTTAGCACTTTGGAAGCCTTATGCTGAAGGCTTTTCTTTCACATCTATTGTGAAACATCACATCAAGGGGAAAATTCAACAGTCTGTTTCACATTTTCTGATGAATTTGAGAGAAATGTATGAGGTGAACTGAAAAGAATACAGTAATTGAACTGTCAATAGTGAATGCCCTGGATTTGAGCTTTGAAACACAAACTGTAGATGGATAGGTAAAGAGAATAACAGTTCTCCCTAGGATACAGACAATTTTACAGCTACAGAAATAGCAATGGATATGTACTGTGAACCTGATTTTCTCAGTGAAGATACTTACAAAGTGAAGTGTATCAAATATAAGTCTATTGTTTTCTTATATCGGTGGATGTGTTTTATATCTACCTTGATTCCAAAAGGAACAAGAGCAGCAGAGGAGTCTCTTCCTGACTTTGGCAGGACCTTGTCCTCCTGGTGTTAGGCTCAGTAAATACTTCTCAACAATTCATTTTACTGCTGTTTATCAAGTTGTTAAACAAATACAAAACCAGACCAATTAAACTATGATTAGCCACACAACAAAATTTCACTCTCTTTCTTAGGCGTGACATAGGCCAATACCAGCACTCTTCAAAACAATAAAAACTGTTTCATATATTTATAACTCTATACAGAAAAGAATCTGACTAACCAGCTAAGAAGTTAAACAACTTTCTATTTTGGATCTCAATTAAGAACATTCCACAAGAAGAAACTACTGTTTCTCACAAAATAAGATAAGAACACTGATTTCCTCATTTGCCTCTTGAACTTTGGATCCTGACTTTCCACAAGTTTCCACATAGTTTCATCTTTCCACAGATGAAACTGTGAAACATCTACTGCTCTGTGACCTAAGTACAACTACTTCTGACTGATATTAGAAATAGACATGAATTAGGCTAAATACTCATAGTTTTCCAGTCCACAAGGCACACCATTTCTCAAGCTTCCAAACAAGTGTGACCAAATTTTTCACTTTATGTGGGACAGGCCCAGAATGCAAGGACTGCCCCATATTGTGATAAAACCTTCAGGTCTCAGTTTTGTTTCAGGTATTCACTGAGACAAGGGATTATCCCATTTCCCAGCTTTCGTGTGGCAGCCTGGGTAAGTTACCCACTCTTGGTGTCACAGTATCCTTGGCTTTTTCAGTAAGAATAAAAATGGTTAAAATTCTATGCCAGATCATGAAACCCACCCCCTCTTTACCAACATAATGCGCAGGGAAAACCATCTGAATTTCAAATCTGCGATGTGAGCATACAGCTGGGAGAGGTGATAGCCTTTACATAGTGCAGCAATAAATCATTTCAATCTCCATTGTTCTATTGTGCCATGTGGCTGACTTGCAGAATTACCTTTTTTGCTTTTATTTTACCAAATCATAATTACAAGATTATAATTTAAAGACTGGACAAATTACTATGATGATTAATGGAGTCATCACTATGACTCATTAGTCTTCCCCTTATATCATCTTCATAACAACCTATACCCACTACTTCACATTACAGATTCCTAATGGCAGAATGTCACCAATAATCTCCACTAGCATCAAAAGCTGAGATGACCAAAGCACAGCTATTATTTCTGGAGATGTGATAGTAGGCATATTTTCTTTTCTGCAGACTCGTTTTTTGACCTCATATGCTAACAAAGTAAATCTAGTTAGGACAGATCCAAAGTACATTGAAGTCCATGGGAGTCTTTTCCCTGTTCAAAGGACTTGCATTAAGGATAGTTTTCTCTTCTTTTACAATTATACACATCATGAAAATTGGTACAGAAGTGTTACTAAATCCAAATGACGGTCTGCTTGGAGAGTCTCAGGACTGGAAGAGCTGAGGTGAACTTGCACAGCTGTGCACTTAACAACATGCAACTTTTGTCTGCTCCAAACTTGGCTCTAGACAATTTTACCGTGCACCTCTGATGATATATCTACAAGCATGACAGAAAGTCTTGCAGACAGAATAAACTCAGGTACCAGAAACCGTGACACCATGTTAACATGAAGCTGGACTGGCCTGGATGCCATGCAGCAGTGATATCTTTGTTCCCTGTACTTGCACCGGCTTGCTCACAGCCAGCACAAGTAGCTCCACAGCACTCTACTGTCATGTCAGAAATTTAACAAATGCCACCGTTCACAAAAAAATGTAGCTGAGACACGACAGAGCCTTGGTGTGTCATACAAAGCTACTGAAGTTTAATCTTGAAACAGTAACTTCTGCTCCAGTACAAACTGCAATGACCATTTATTAAAAAATAACCAACAGATGCAAGCACAACATATATTTTGCAAATACTTTGCCCGTATGCGTGTACTGATTTGTCTGAGACTAATAAAATGGCAGTCTGATCATGGTTATAACAGTTTGTATGCTGTCATACAGTGCAAGTTTTTTCTAATTAATGAACTTTCTCTCCATGAATCAGGTACATTGACAGAATGCAAACACTGACACAGCTATTTATGCAAAACATAAACTAAATATTTCAGCAAGGCTTCAGAAACTGTGGATGGCCTTTTCTTCCTTCCCACTCCCTTCAATTATTGCACTTTTAAACGTGTCATTGCACTTCCTTGAGCTCATAAAGAAGAGCTGCTTAACACATATGTTGCAGTTCTTATACTTACGTGGTTCATCTGAAGACTTGTAAGGCTTTACATTTTACTGGGGAGTTAATCCTTCTGTCCTGGTATTGAAATGGTTAGAAATGGAAGCATGCAAAAATTATGGGCTACACTCTGGCTCCCTAATTTAGCACAGTTAATGTAGGCAATCAAAGCCTGAAAGCAAGAACTTGGACCACCATGGTGATTGAGATGGCTAAGCTACACTCCCTGTGGAACCAAGGAAAAATAATAGCCATTAGAAGGTGCCTGACAGTCCCTAAGTACGTCATCTGTTCCTCTCCAGAGGTCTCAAATGCCTTCATGAGGTGATATCACTAGTACTGTACACAGGCCATGTCTCAAAAGCACCCAGCCTAGGGCTGCATGCCAGAAGCCATCTCAGCCTGCCCAGGATCCAGCTCCAGGGGTGCCCTCCTGTAGGCAGGGGCATCCAGAAGGAAGCAAACTTTCTGTACTTAGTCAGGCTGGGTCAGGATACCCCCCAAGCACTCAGTCTCTAGGCTGGCCTCAGGCTGCGGCAGTTTGAGTGTGTGACTCCCTCTTTTCTCTAAAGGGCTCTAACCATCAGTCCATCAAGATGTACCTCTCCTGCCCAAGCTGGGCCACAATGCAGAAATGCATCATGGTGGAGGACAGGGAGAGGAAATAAGAACAAGCACAAAAAAGTCTGTGCTACATGGAGTCTTCTGCAGAAGTTGCTATCAGTTCTCTAGCAAAATATATCTGATTCCAGTGGTGTTACTGGGCCTGTATTGTATTGAAATAATCCAAAATAAGAGCAAAAAAGGAATGCCAGCAAAAATCTACTCTAAATATGTGGGATGTTTGCCTGATAACTTAGTGCAAACAGAAACCCCATAGCTGACAAGAATTATATAAAAACAGCTTTTCTGATAAGCTTTTCTGATAAGCTTTTCCAGAGAACTGTGTCCTCCCAGGAGCTGAATTGCCTACACAGCGTTTTCTGCTTGTCTCCTTTCACAGCCACCCACAATAATTCACTGCTATTATTTAAAAAGACATTTCAGTCCTGTGGTTAAAGGCAAGGAATCAGAAAAGCCTGAGTATAGTTCAGTCTGTACTAGCATTCCTGGATGGGCTCAGAGATAGCACTGTATCTACAGAATCTGCATCCACAGCACTGTAACTGTCTCAACATCTTCCCATTCTGCAGCACCCTAGGGAGAAGGTATTGCAAGGCATCTGTCAGGCTGAAATGTCGAGACTTAACACCCCACCAACACCAGTGGGATCTTGTTCAGCAGTTGCAATCATACGGGTCATAATTTGACTCCCTAATATTTTTAGTCATGCAATTACGAGTTTCTGCTTGGCTAGTTCCTGGGCAGATCGTTGTCTACTGTATCTTTAATGTGTCATGCATGTCCATGGGATGACATCAGTAATTGTATGAAGGAGGATAACAGCCTGAACACACAAAAGAATGGAATGGCACTGTCAGGTCATTGAGGTTTATCTTTTATGGGTTTGTTCCTCGCGTAATGATATACTACTGATATTTTTCTGTGGCAGCAGAATAACCATTCAAGTCAGGAGTCGCCTAACTGAGTGTCTAGGATGGTGGGATGTTCCTAGAAAAACTGGGCTGAACACATGGAAGAGGGAAACGGAAGGGAGGAGATACTAAATTTTCCATTGCTGAGGTAGGAGGTGCTACAAATAACATTAGCTGGCATCAACAAATTAAATGGTGGTGAGTGATATCATTCCTGATTTAAGAAGTTCTTATCTACAGGAGTATTGTCCAAGGAAAAGGAGCATTGGAAAAATGAAGGCTGAAAGCTGCCTAAAAAATTCTGTCTCTTCAGGGGTTAATTATTATAGCAACCTGATACTTCCTCTGGCTAACGATCATAAACAAAATTAGTTTGTTGGCATCATCCCAGGCATTATTGGCTTAAAATTGTTGAATTACTGAATCAGCATTCACATGGATTGTCTGAAAGCACTGGTGACAAGTTATCTGTCAGTGCTCTGTGTAACACACCATTTCCCATGTACAATGCATCATAATAATGACAAATGTAGCTGCTGCATGGAAACATCCACTCTCTTCAGTCTCTGCCTGATACTTCTGGAGATGTTTCCTGGAGGATATCTGGTATTAATCTTGCATCACATGTTAAACAGAAAACTTAGCTACGTAGAGAAGACTAAGCACTGATATAAAATCAGGAGTGCAAGAAAAAGCAGTAAACTGGAAGACAATATGCTTTTCTCCAGGCAGCTGGACCCAACATGGACTTGAGCCTCAAAGTTTGGGCTCTGTAATGTGGCACTCTCAAAATGCTGGAGAGTATGATAATGGTCCCAGTCAGACACAGCCTATTGGAGATAAAGCATGAAACTGTAAAGCAAATTTTCATTCCAGGCTTAGAGAAAGAGATGCATAAGTAGAAACACAGTCAAACTCATTATTTTGCTGCTTCTTCCTGCCTTATGCCCTAGTTGTGCCCATTTTCTCTCTATGGCCTGTTCAGAGCCTGGCAGATGTCTGACAGTGATCAGTGATTAAGGGAACCCATGATTACCAGATGATAGTGCAGACTATGTATGAAGTCAACTGTGTAGGTGAAAGAAGTGAGGGTTTAATTTTTAGAGAAAACCCAGACCACTACACTACTGATCCCACAGGACAGATCTACACCCTGCTGAGCTTTTGAGACCTTTCCTTAAAGCAGCATATACTGGCCACTGATCAAGTTACCAGTCTAACAGCCACATCTCTGTATCTAGTGGAGTCCCTCAGGCGCTGGTACTGGGACCAGTACTATTCAATATATTCATCAATGATTTGGATGAGGGAATAGAGTGCTCTGTCAGCATGTTCGCTGATAACACAAAACTGGGAGGAGCAGCTGACACACCAGAAGGCTGTGCTGCCCTTCAGAGAGACCTAGACAGGCTGGAGAGTTGGGCAGGGAGAAACTGAATGAAATATAACAAGGGCAAGTGTAGAGTCTTGCATCTGGGTAAGAACAACCCCATGTGCGAGTGTAAGTTGGGGACTGTTGGAGAGCAGCATAGGGGAAAGGGACCTGGTGGTCCTCATGGACAGCAGGATGACCATGAGCCGGCAGTGTGCCCTTGTGGCCAGGAAGGCCAATGGCATCCTGGGGTGCAAGCTGGAACATAGGAGGTTCTGCATGAATGTGAGGAAGAACTTCTTCACAGTGAGGATAACAAAGCACTGGAACAGGCTGCCCAGAGTGGTTGTGGAGTCTCCTTCTCTGGACACATTCAAAACCCACCTGGACATGTTCCTGTGTGACCTGACCTAGGTGTTCCTGCTCTGGCAGGGGGATTAGTCTAGATGATCTTTTGAGACCCCTTCCAATCCCTAACATTTTGTGATTCTGTGATTCTGTGATCTCTGATGCTGAGATCTAAAAGGATTTCAGCACAAAACAGCATAAATATCCATCACAATAGTAAATTGCTCCTCTGTCTCATCTACAAAGCAATGCTTTAAATAATCACAAAAGTCTTTGTTATAATTAAGAAAACATGGCAAGGTTTTTCTCCCCAGTGGTGTAGATATTGACAAAACCAAAATGTGCTGACTCTACAAACATTTTTTTCTGAGATACACACAGAAATTAACTCTTTCTTGCAAATTAGCTCAGTGTATTTATTATTTACCCCTCTACCTTCTATATCATCATAAATACACTTTTTAGAAGATCCAAATTGTTTTATTAGATTTAGGTGCTTTTTCACTTTATACTTAATAGCGATTATACATCCCTTGATCTTTAAATACTTTAATACCCCTTCAAATAGTTTTTAGGCTCTCCTAAGCTTTTGTTTTATCATGAATATTTAGGAAGTTTACTAACAAGTTCAAAAGTTTCATGTAAGTGAATTCGTTCACTAACATTGCCTGACATATACAATGGTAGAGAATTTATCTATATGTTTCTATCAGGACAGGTACTCCAACAGTGTAGTTTGGAATTGCTCCCCTGAAATTAATTGAACCATGCTGACATACAGCAGTTGAAGATATAAGCCCCCACTTTTTCATTTATGGCAGTCTCTTTGTACTAGCTCTCTAATAATTCTGTGGCTTTCATTTGAACCTGTGATTCTGTGAAATGCCTCCAATTTAACACTGTATTCAGTTTGCTGCATATTTGTTCATCAAGGTTATGTGAATAGTGCTTTGTCTTTCCTGGTGAGTGGGTTGCAGGCACACAAAACCCAAAATAATCTATTATTTATTTAATAGATTAATAGCAATGCAAATGTACTTGTAGTGCTTTGTGTGTTTTCACCCATAAATCACTTCTGCAACTTCTGAATGTGAAGCTCCTGCTCATTTAAACCCAAGTCCCTGTTTTATTTTGCACAGCTATAACTATTCCCTTGCAAGAGCTTTAACCCAATCTTGATGTGAATTTCTTTCACAAAGAAAGCAAAAGGTGCCTTAAGCAGCACCCATTGCTGCTCTTCTGTGCCCTGCTGCTCACTCCTGCCCCTGCACCTACGCTTTCCCTGGTGTTCACATAAAAAGACTGGCAACCTTATCCCCGAAACTAGTCCATTCTAACAAAAAAAAAAAAAAAAAAAAAAAAAAGAGAAAAGTTCTCCCATCTGGTTCATGTGTAGTTGCAAGTAGGGAAAGGGATGCTTAAGTTGGCATTGCTCCTGGAAAAAATGACTGTCATACTATGCTCTCACCAGTGTTTCTGAAGAAAATTTAGAGTATGGGCTTGTTTATTTCAGATCTAATAATGAGTGGGTTTTTGCTTGTCCCAGCCATTCCCTCCATGAAAACAGAGTTAGTATTCTGGACTGGACAATAGCTAAAATCTTTAACTTCACACTTATGACAATATAAATTTTGAATTCTATTTTCTTTTAATCCAATAAATCTCTTTGAATAAAAACATATTCTTTGGAAGAAAGCACATGCTTTTCTTTGTATTTTTTTTCCATAATCAGAAAGTTTTAAAAAAAAGGTTTTTTTTCTTTTTAAATGGACTCAAACTAATTTTTTAAAAAGTTTGGGGCATTTTTTGTTGTTTTCTGAAAAATTTTAAACCACTGAAAATAATTTTCTCCAGCTCTAGATATGAGAAGACTAAAGAATGCAATGCATGACTGCTCCTATGATGAATATTCTTTCATTCTCTGAAAGGGAAGTAAGCTAACTTTGCAAATAAGATACAGTCTGGTTGCTGAAATAATTAGGCTGTATATTTAGTTCCAGAGATACACTTTCTGTATGTTTTCAAGCAAGACACTCAAACCCAGAACAGCCAAGAAGGTTAGCTGTTGCTACAAGCGCTGCAAAACCTCAGTCTGCACATGGCATCCGCAATGTCCTAAGGACATAAGAAATGAGTGGTTTGTAATGGGGGTCACACTGAATCTAACACAGCTGATGGGAAATACAGAAGAGACTAACATGCTTCAAGCCAAAGCACAAGTTCTTTGTTTCTCTCCTAAGCTTTTTTGGTTTTCCCTTTTCTTTTTATTTTATGGATATTATTTAATATTGGCAAGGTTCTTCAAAATCTTTGCATGAAAGCACTAGGCAAAGAGTTATTACATATTTCTATAACTGACAGTTTTTACTTGTACTGTCTGGTATGAAAGGCATTGTAACTATATAGCACACAGTTTAAAATTAAGCAAAGAAAAGTTATTTTCCTTGGGAAATGTATAACTTGACCTGAAAAAATATAAGTATTCTCATATCTTACATAACAAAAAAATAAAAAGAAATTACTTTGCTTTTTATTTTTTTTTTAAAAAGGCTTCTTTCTTTCTAAAGTGTTTTTGCATCTCTACCTCTGAAAGACTATAGTAAAGATAAATATAGTTATTATATTAGCCCTAGGTCTTAATCGTTTTTTCATCAATGGAAGCTTAATAGACAGAAAGAGAAATCAACATCTTGTTGCTGGCATCTTGTTGCCAGCTGTATTGCAGTCATTTCATGTTACACAGTCAGCAATGCTGTACCAGTATCTTATTATCAGCTCCATTTGACTTCCTATGCTCTCTGGACTCTAGGAAATTAGTATGATACAAGAGTTTATAAAAATATAAAAGATAACAGTACTTAAGAATAAGGTGTTCTAGAAAAATCATGAAAATTTTTAAAGATGTTGTCCTGTAAGTCCTCTCTCTCAGACCTGAAAATGACATAGGACAGCCAGAGCATCAGCCCACTGCACTGATCTGGAAAGTACTTTTTCACATTTTGTGCAAATACACATACAAAGAGAATGACACACACTGTGGCTATGAAACATAATATTATCTATCTATTAATCACAATGCAAACGCAAAACCAAATAAAATATATAAAAAACCCACACAACAAAACATGTGGCAGCAGGACACTATAGATACAAAAGTTCACAGTGTCAAATAAGGTTCCCTAACCACATCACCAGTTATTTTCCATGATGCAACTAGGCAAAGATTAACAATCAAAGATGTAGCATCCATACATTTCAAGTGAGGCATAGATAAACCTGTTTACATTTTAAAGACAATGGCAGTGCAAGAATGAATAAAATATTTTGTCCTTTATGGCAGTGTGTATGTAGTCTGGGATCTTTCACTTGAGGGTAATGCTAGTACCCCTGTTTTAAGAGCTCACTGATTTTTGCTGCTTGCTTTGTGTTCTGCTTATCTTGGTATCACAGCTTCACAGGTGGTAATGAAATGGCACCACTTCTCTCAAGGACACTTAATTTGAATATTGTCAACAACTGCTAAGTTAAAGCACAAACTACTAACCTCTCCATTTGCAGTTCAAGCAATGCTGTCAGAATGCAGAACACACAATGAAAGGTAACCAATGCTGCTGAAGGTGCTCTGGCGATGCCACAATTTATCCCCTACTAATTCGGTTTTAATACAGATATTATAGCTGCTATCAAAAAGTAGAGAGGACAATATTTTCCCCCTTTTAGGGGCTGCAAGGCTTGGAACCACAAAATTCTTAACTCAATAGCCTTGAAATTAATCCAGGATTATTCAACAGCATGAGAATTGTTAGAAGACTGGAAACAACATCCCGCACTTTGTCTTTTTATTGTAACCTTCCTTATAGTATCATCTTGCAGTGAAACTTGAATAACCTAATGGGATTACACATAAAAGAAAGGCAGGAAAAAAAGTCACTGGACTAGAATTTTAACTAAAGCCGCCTGTGAGAAAGACCACACCACTGTCAGTGACCTTTCTCTCCCCATGTGTGATCCCAGTTGTGCCTAGTCAAGTGTCCAAAGGAGACTCCATCAGTTCACACTGTATTTATCCTTTTGCTCCTAAAACAGGTGTTTTGTTACTAAGAGAACAAGCATTCATGCCATTGATCAGGGTGTATTCATTCACCCTGCAAGAGCACATAATGTTCTCTGATATGAAAAGCAGGATGTAATGATGTCGTTTAAGACCTGAGTTTTATATTGATTAAAAACATCACTCTAAGCAAAAGACAATAAATTCTGCTCTAGAAAATAGGGATAAGGGAAAAAAAATGCAGGCTTTTGAGTGCTTTAGAATGCCATTTCTATCTCCATCTCCAGCCTTTGTTTGCTTTCTAAATGTACTCTGTGATAAGTTTGTCTTTAATATATCTAAAAGAAAATGTTGTTTTAGAATCTCATACTGTATCTTCACAGACCTCATTAGATACCACAAGAATGCTTTTCATCTAATTTTTACTCTGAACTCCTGAAGTCCTCCCTAGCTCTATGCAATTATATTAACTAGAGAACAGTTATTCACATATGAGCCAAAACCCAAGCTCAATCAAACGAAACTTCTAAAATACTTTTCATTTTTATCACTCTAGATCTCTTTGCTTTCATAGTGCTTCAAAGATTTGTACTCAGTCTCATAAATGTTATCATAAAACATTAACGACAGTGTAAACTCTAGTGTGGGGGGATGTGTATGAGGTTGAATTCCTGTTCCTACACCCAGATACATGCCCTAAATTGGGCAGCCAGAGGAGTTTTCCTCACATCTTTCCAGCCAGTGTGTTTTCCTAGTAATATAACTCCAGATCAACCTGCCACTGCTCTCCTTTTCATACTAATTCACTCCTAAGGTGTCAAGCAAATTGCTGCACACCTGAACTGAAATCTTAGGTATTATATGTTTTTATTCTTATTTGTTTTACTGTAGCAATTACTAGATCTAGTGCTGAGCCAGTACAAAGAGCAAGAAGATGGTCCTTGACCTTTTGAGCTTGTAAAATAAGCGTAAGAGAAGAGTCAAAGAATAGGCAGAGGGCCAGACAGCACCATGATCAGGTATTCAGATCAGCAGGCAGTAGGTTATGACTACTACACACATTTTCTCTAACAGTTCTGATTTACAGAGCGAGAAAATTATTGTCAACATTTAATTTGCTATCAACATTTATAATCTCTTTGGCTCCTTTTTTAAGCACCAGTGCTTACTTCTCCACAAGAAAAAAATCCTTTTGAACTGTCTCATCACGTAAAATGCTCTGCCTTCTCCTACCTTGGTCTTCCAACCTATTCTGCAGTAGAAAAAGAAACTGGAGAAGTAAGTTTTAAAAAAGGGATATATTGATATATAAAGATCTTCATAAAGAAGATGAATAAAGATGGGATTAGACATTTGTCATTAATATGGATGACAGTTTCAACACTATGGTTTTGAAAATCCTAATTCCTGGTTACAGAATTAATTGTGATGAAATATATTCCTCCTGGATGCTCTAATATTTAAAATGAACCCACTAACCCTTTTTTAATCTGCCTAAAATCCCACAGACAAAAGCACTGTCCTTGATTATGATTTACCATGTCACTTCCCACTTTGAATTGACTGGCTTATCTTTGCCCACCATATCAAGCACCAACAATTAGTCCTCAAACTTTGAAATACAAACAGCTCCGCTCCAGCCTGTGTCCCAGGTTTTCTGTCTTACAAAGAATATCTTTATTACTATAGTATCGCTAACCGAAAGCTTCACTGTTCCTTTTTTTTCATTATCTTTCTTCCAATTTTGTGTCTAATTCAACCTGAGTTCCCCCTCCCCAGCACCTGTTTAGCTCTATCAGACGGACTCTCATCCTTCTTTTCATTCAAGAGACCCATTGCTTCGTAAAGACTGTTATTTTTTAGGAGCAACTTATTTGCATTCCCAAATTTATATTCAGATAAATGTGATATAAGTGACAATTGTCCCTTCCTTCGGAGTCATCAGTGTTTTTTTTCCATTGTGTTGTTGGTTTCCTAGAATAAACACTTTTCATTCATAATTTATCTAGCAACATTTGTCTTGAACACTGATAAACACACCGTCATCATAAATATCTTTCCTCTTAGAAGGATTTCTATGACTCCAGTGTCATAGCTAGACATGAAAACTGCAGTCTGCTCACTGCTTGGTACAGAGGGACTGTTTTATTGCAAGGAAATAACAGATCTCTGATGGGTAAGGTTTTGGCTGACCGAAGTAAGGATTAATTAACCTGGAGCTCTCAAATACATGGTAACTGTAACAGGTACTAATGCTGGACTTACTTTTTATATCCAAAATGTTGTGTAAATGCTGTATTTCACACAATTCTATCACTTAGAATTCAGAATCTCACCAAAACTGACTCTACACCAGCTTTGGCCCATGTACCTTAATTTACACTACTGGATGAACAAAACCCAGTCAAATTCACTATTAAATTGTATAGCAAAAGAATATAGAGACAATACCTGCACAAACCCACACATCATATAGTCATCAAACAAAGGCAAACTAGGGCGGTCTTCTCGATAAATTGTGATCTTGTAGCTGCTCACAACCTGAGAGCCGGGCTGAGAATCATCTGTTACAAGAACAATGACTTTGTTCAATCCAAGGCCAAGGGGGTAGTTAGCAATGCTGCAAGGCAAAACAGGAAAGAAGTGGAATAAACACTAATGAAACAAAGACTTACACTGCTTTTTCTATGGCAGCTAAGCTGCCTTAAGGCTTCTAACACTTTCTCATAGAAAATCCATATGATTTTAAATAAAAAAAACATTGTAAAATAAGATTTATTGTCCTTTCAGGTAGACAAAATACTGACAGTGAAACTCAGTGAAAACAGCTTAAGTGGCAGTGGCAACAATTGTGACATTAAATCTGTGAATGAAGCAGCTAGGGACAATAATTCCTGACAGGTCCAAGTTTGTGGTGAAGTCAGCAAGGAGGCAAACAAGACCAGAGGTGTCAGCTAGCCATTGAAATTGTCCACTAGCCAAACGTGATAAAGTCCCAGACAAACTGCTCAGAGTGACACATAAGAGCAAAGCTGGACTGTGCTCATCTTCCCTTGGCAGGGAAATGAGAAATGCTGAAAGTCATAGAACCTGCACATCCAGGGCTTTTACTTTTCAGTGTAAAAGACATTCTGTTGTAATGTAAAAAACTATTCTGTTTTCCTTTTACAAGGAAGAAATCTCAAGTTTTTCACAACTATCAGTGTTGACTGCCAAGGCAATTAACATTAAAACACTAAAATGTTTGGTGGAAGTATCTTATGGGAGCTTCTTTTGAAATGATAAATCAAGACTCATTTCTTATTGAAAATACAGGAAAATATTAGGCGTTAGATCAGTAACAACCATGCAGATTGACTATCAGACACTCTAGGTCAAAGAAATTGCTTCATAGTCAAAAGATGGTGTTGCATAGGTGCTTCATGCTGCGGAGAAAAGCTAGCTCCATCATGGTTAAGGAGTCTTCCTCACAGGCGAATCATTGTCCCTGCTCTTACTTTTAATCACTCACTTATGACTAGTATGTAAACTGGCCATTTCTCTGGTTCTGAGGTACCTGATCCTGATAAATAAACACTTTTTGTTCCTCCCAACATCCAAAAACAGGTCATGCCCAAAATACCTATTGTGGTCCCTGGCCCACACTGCTGTCTGTGAGAGATGGTTGGGAAAGTCAAAACTGTGTCAGGGATCATAGTAGCAATCAAACTTCATGGATGATTGTGGGTCAGTACTCAAGCCTGATTTTTAGTGATGACTTTGTTGTCTCCTCTGTCCTCTAGCTTTATACTTCTCTGAAAGATAGATAAGTTGGGACTCTTGCCGATGACAAGATGACCCACTTAGTGGATGAGAAAAGGCTATGGATGTTGTTTACCTGGACTTTAGTAAAGCCTTTGACACTGTTCCCCACAGCATTTTCCTGGAGAAAGTGGCTGCTCATGGTTTGGATGGGCATATGCATTGCTGGGTAAAAAAATAGTTGGATGGCCGGGCCCAAATTGTTGTGGTGAATGGAGTTAAATCCAGTTGGTGGCCGGTCACGAGTGGAGGCCCACAGGGCTCAGTACTGGGGCCAGTTCTATCTAATATCTTTATCAATGATCTGGATGATGGGATGGAGCGCACACTCAGTAAGTTTGCATCATGGCAGGTTGGGTGGGAGTGTTGATCTGCTGGAGGGTAGGAAGACTCTGCAGAGGGACCTGGACAGGACAGGTTGATGGGCCAAGGCCAACTGTATGAAGTTCAACAAGGCCAAGTGCTGTTTCTACCCAGCTTTGATGCTGTTAGTGACTGGAGAAGCTGGGGGAGATGCTAGCAACTGTGCACTCCATAATTACAGTTAATTATGTTAATTATGTTACAGTTAATTATGGCTTGAGAACATATTACCATTGCCTTCAAGACACTGACAAATAAATACAAATTTCTGAGTGTTGAACTCCCTCTGACTTTCCTGTGACTAACCTGTAGGCATTCTCTGCTTTTGGAAACACAAACCAATTCTGTAATGTTCTGACATATTTCTGAAGTTAAGGACACTTTTAGTTTTTGTACTCATATTTTGTTGCTCATACCTTGGCCCTTTCTTCTCATCAAGATGTACTTGGCATTGACAGTTAAAGGGTTCTGCTCCTATCTTCACTGTCACCATGTCGAATGGGACTTCTGCGTAGTATTCTTTGATCTTTGGGTTAAACTGAGGACTCAAGTCCAGCTGTGGACTGGTGAAGATCTGCCTGATATGAGATAGGGTATCTTTATCTGTTCCAAGAAGGCATCAAAGAAAAAAACGTGAAATGTATGAACAATTATAAGTAACATGCAACTTCTGCCAGATTGATAACATGTACAGTGGCAAGATTTTAATGCCGGGTCACTCTGAGACTGATAATCCTGCTGTAAGGTTTTAAAGGAGTTTGCATTTGCACTTGAGAGAAATTTTTAGACCCTAGAAGGATTTTAATCATTCAGTCCCCAATGATTCTAGTCAGAGTCACAAAACTCAAAGTCTAAGTAAGCCTTTGAAAATGCAAGGATTAGGTCTGGGAGATCCTGTTTCCAGTTGGTTGACTGAAACTTAAAGAAGAGTTAGGCCAAAATTCATAACCTACTTAGGTACCAGCCTGTGTACAGGGTTTATGTACATGTGTAGATGCTAATAAAAATCAAAATAAGCTAGACATACTCTTACTGTTCATAAGAACAAGTCACATGGAGATATCAAGATGCATGGGGTCACTTGCAGTACAGCTGGAAGAATGTTTTATTAAAATTCCTAAATCAACAAATTCCAGCTCCTTCCCTGTGTATGAAATCTCCACAATCAAATCCTATTTGCTCAAATGTATCCTTTATTTTGTAGTGTTTGCCAAATGGCTCATGAGAATAATTATTTCCTGGCAACCCACTTATGACAAATATTTTAATCCAACCTATTGGATTCAGATTTACAGTATAATTACACATTCAGAACTTGCTTTCTACATATATTCTCTAGTATATGTTTAAAACTGGATACTTCAGAAAATACTCCAACCAGGTAACTCTTTTACTATAATATCGGAAAAATGTTGTGGCTTTAATCATGGCTCAAAAGGGTCATAAAAGATGCAATCAATTCTATGTTGGCAGTTTCTACCTTGAAATATCTGCCTTGAGAAACAAAACAGGGCAATTCAGCACCCTCTTGTATTGATTAAAATGTAAATGAAGTTGTTCCAGTGAAAGAGAAGAATTTGGGCTAGATTTATAGGGGAATAGAGACTGAAAAATTGACACACAGAAGGTATTTTCAATCCTACAGATGAGTATAAACAGTTCTCCAGATCCTGCATGCCTTACCTAGAAAGGTTATCTCACTCCTAGCCTAGGAATTTTCAAAATGAAATGAACGGAGGTATTTTCAAAATAAGATATGCAATCAGAATGATGATGCCAGTCAACAAGCCCAGGAGCATTTCTGGTCTCTGACTGACACAGAGGAGTTCCTGGAGGCACCAGGGGATCAGTAACAAAGGGAAAATGAGGCTCAGTGGGTAGAAAAGCCTTTCCACCACAGAGCAATTGTTTCACGTTTATAAAGTGACTCCTCAGATATCGTGCCAATGAGGAAGGCAGCAGAACGCATTGCTCCCACCAAAGACAAATATACTTAAAATCTTTACGTATCTTTAAATATACTTTAAATATTCCTACAAGCAGGTATTTTAGAAAAACTCTTCATTACTTTAGCAGCTCTTTAGTACTCCAACATTGAGCTGAAGATTGGCCTTATGCAAGGCTGATTAAACTCCATACAAGTTTAAAGTTTATTCCACAAGAACAAATGTATGCTAAAGTTCTTGGAAATAAGGGGCAAAAGTCTATTGAAGTGCAGCAAGGGATCAGTGAGTTCTGGAATACTCACATTGATATGCACACATAGAAATGTTTAACTTTGTGCTTCAGGCTTATTAACATAATTGCCCAATTATTGAGTGATTAATAAACATTCTTGCTACATAAAAATCCTGTTTTAAATTTTTATACATAACAGCTGCAGGCACTCCATTCGCTGCAGAAAAAAACAAGAAATTTGTTCAAGTAATGTCGCTTCTTCCCTCTTAGTGGTCAAGAAAGACTTTGACTTACCATAACTGCATTGTCTTTCTCTAGTCTTACTGGAAAAAAGTAATGCTGAAAGATAAACAGAAGTAATTAGTAATTTTTTGCTTTAAACTTGATTCACAATCCTATAGGGTAAGGAACTCCTGTTGTGTTAATTATAAAAATTACAGTGTACATTTATTTTTTACATTGTGAGATTTTTGCTTTAGGCTCATGAACACTGCTCATGAGTTCAGCAGAACAATTTGCACAGATAAGGAAAAAAATGATCTTTTATATGCAGTAACCCAAGACCTTTCAGCTGGAATGCAAGGCAATGTAATCTAAATCATAAATGTTATCAGAAGCAGTACAAATAGGAAAAACATATCGCATATAAAAGACCTTACTCTGATCTCTTACCTTCATGATTCTTCCTGAAGTCATAAGGAACATTCTGCTTTGGACTTACATATTCTTGCGAAGAATTCCTGTCAATTCAACAGCAGAAATATTTCTACATGAATGGAAGGAACAGAAGCCATGGAACTTTTTTTAAAAAATTCTATATCCAACCCAGGGCACACGGTGTTTTAATATTCTTCATGGGAAGATGAACCTTCTGGATTCATATTCCCATCCTTAGCAGTATCACCTGAATGAACTTGACAGAAAGTGCACATTCCACAATAAATGGTAGCATATAACATGAAAAAAAAGAAACCAGAAATAATCTTCAAAACATAGTTGAACTGCTGGGAAAAGGAAGCGTGGGTAGATCCAAGAATAAAATAACACAAAAAATATCTCTTAACTGGTTGTATGATGCTTTTTTGTGTATATTTGAGGTTAAAGTTAGACTTTGTTGAAGCAGAATTAAGTATAAATGAAGTCCTGTGTCAAGGTGAATATCTGTACTGACATTAGCATGAATTCATATAATAGAACAGCTATATGTTTTGATTTGTTTGCTAATTCAAAACAAATCATATGATCAATATCCAGAGTATATATATGAGTCCTCAGTGAAAAAAGACACATTAATTGTAACAATTCATTAACATGTTAGTTGCGCCCATACTGCTAACTCTGCAGATTTTTTCTTTCATATAGCATTTTGGCAGCACAGTACAAGAAAGGCAGTAGGCTTCTGTCCAATCCATGTATCGAACCTCTGGCTGATAAGATCTTTTCAGAGGTCCATTAGCATTTCTTGAAGCTCTCATATGTTTTCCTCCCAGTGTTTTCCATAGTTCTCATAAAGCAGCTTCTTCCCAGATACTGCTGCCCATTCAGTTTGGATTTTGAAAGCCACAAAGTCACTGTCTGGGCCAAGGAAGGGAAGTGACGATATTGTTCTGTGCAATCAGTAATTAATGTTTCAACAGGAGTTGCTGAAAGCAATATTGAGGTCAATCACAGTAAAAGGTAAATGGTCCAATAATAAAACAGAGATTTCTGCATTATCCCAGTGAGATAAGGAAAGAAGCAGCTGGCAGATCTGTGTGTCTATGTGTGCATGAAAATATAGTTCTGAGCTTGCAGTGTCTAGACACCGCCTTAATTTCATGCACATTCATTACTTCCTTCAAAGGAGGCACTTAAAAAACTATTAGAGAGTTTGTTTTCCAAGTTACAAGTAATTTTGAACCCCTCTTTTTGCTTGTCAAGGAGGTAATGATGCACACCTCTCAAATAATTTTTTCTCTTCACTGATCTTTTTGATTGCCCAGTCCCAATTCTGTGATTCTGTCTTAACTCTATAGAATGCCAGACTATGGTTTAGCCAGAGGACACCTCAGCAGTGTGGCAGCCACCACCATTGCACAGCCCTATCTCCCAAAGGAACAGCATGACCTGTATGCCATTTCTTCACCAAAAGGGTTATCAGGCATTGGAACAGGCTTCCCAGGGAAGCGGTTGAGTTACCATCCCCGGAGGTATTTAAAAGGTGTGTATATGTGGTGCTTAGGGACATGGTTTAGTGGTAGACTTGGCAGTGCTAGGTTAATGTTTGGACTTGATGATCTGAAAGGTCCTTTCCAATCAAAGTGATTCTATTATTTTTCTCTGCTGAAGACTGTGCTTTTTAATCACCAGCATCATTAAGTTTTCCTTTGTCCAAGCTCCTCAGTCAGCAGACTGAGGTATGATGAAGTTATGAAGCTCTTCCTCAGGCAGGGAGTGGCTGATATCCTCGACTCTACAGAGCCCTTTCCTTCACATGTTACATACTTCATTTGTATGAGCGACCCGTTATTTACTTAGTATCTTGGAGGAGCTATCAAGTACAGATGTGCTCCTTGCTTACAGGCTTTGAAACTAGCTCTACTGAAACTAAAAATTGTATGTCAGGTACCCTAGGTAAGTGCACGCTTGTTAATGTACCTTCTGAAAGACCCCTGCTATGTACATCAGAAACTATTGACAGTGAAGCTGTCCTTTAGGAATCACTCTGATTCAGCAAATGAGAATGCTAAAGGATTGACAGCAGCAATAATAATGTAGCTCTGACGGTCTAAGCAATGAAGGATGTGTGGAAATAGGTAATATCTTTCATAATATAAAAAGGAAAAAGTCTAGACACTTTTGGGACCTCTGATGGGTGTGTCAGTTGTAGATAGTGCAATTTTTAATGGGTCATAAAGTCAAAATTGAGAACATATTTCAGTATTCAGTAGAGTCATTAATTTTATTTCTTTAGATTATGTTTTGTAGGTCTCTCTTGAAAATGAGGGGCCACTGGAGGTAATTTTGTGAGACATGATCACTAGCATTTTTTTTCCCTTTTGATTAACCATCAGTGTGAGCTGTCTGTTTTCTAGAATGTTGCTTGGCTTCAGTCACAGAGTTTCCATGAGGGCATTCAGTTCACTGAAAGAAGTATGTGGTGCTGATCTTCAAAAGTGAAATACAAAATTGCAGACTCAGGAGTGGGATTGGCTTCCTGGCACTTAGTCCCAACTACCTCTCTCCTTGCCTCCTTCTCTCTGTCTCTCATTCTTGCCATTGCAGATCAGTGATCTTATCCAGACTTCCTTGCTATTATCTTCTTCTGCCCTATAGTCTGAACCGTGTTTATTTTCTCAAACTGTCCAGGTGATGAGCATGGCCAAGTTAAACTCCAAGAAATTATTTTCAATCCAAAATCAGTGTGAGGGCTGCTGCTTTTATTTTGACCTAAAAAAGGGCTTGCATATGGGAAGCTGGTAACACTTTTCCAAATATATCAGTTGATTTCATAAAAGCATTTGCAACTTAGGCTTTTGCCTGCTTAGGCTTTTGTCTTATGTAAATACAGGAGGGTTTCTCACTAATCTGACTCTCATGCTACCCTGCTGTCTGACAGAGCCAAACATAGTTGCCATGGTACTTCATAACCCCTATTCTAAAAGACAGTAATGATGTAAGTCGTAGTCATATCACAAATTGAAACTGCAGAGTTGATAAATGGTGCACAGACAATGCAGAAAACTGATTTCAGTGCATATGTTAGGCAGTACCGCTCCATCACTTTCAAAGAACTTTGTCATATCTTATACCAATACATCTGAGATGGTCATTCTCACCTAGGCCGTAACCATTTTGTTACAGTTTGAGATGAGTTTCTAGAGTTCTTCTTGCTTCTCCTGTGGAAGGAATTCAGAGAGTTCACTAATTTGATTTAAGGTTTCAATACTAGCCACATAGATGAAATGGATTAAGAAAAGTAGATCAGGAAACTTTAAATCCTGTCTTCATTCTGTGGATTCATGATAAGTGAATCGAATAATTGTACAAGACCTAAGCCAGAAGTTATTACTTTTCCCTTGAGTGTCTTGTCTGGTTAGACAGTCAGCTAAGCAAATCACTAGATTTTTTTTGAATGGAAATATCAGTTTTGCACTGTCAGAAAAACTGTTTAATAAACTAACCAAACAACCTGGTCTTACCTGAAGAAATTCAGGAAAAGTGTTCCAATATACAATCTAATCAAAGCTGAGAATCTCAAAAAAGATTAATCAAATCTCAAAGAGAATGCATACCTGCGTTATTTGGGGAGTAAGCTGTACTAAGCTCTTTCTTCCTTGCAATTAAGTATAATTACACACATATCTGACACATGCATCACCATCACATGCATGTAGCTACAGGAGTGGAAGATTATGATTTAGCAATGTCAAAACACATGCTTTTTATAGAGTGAATGAGCAGAATGGCATTATTAGCTTAGCTGTTGCAAAAAAATACAATGCAAAGAAGTAGATTGGCCTACGCCCTGGAGAAAGGTCATGGTACTTCTACATATTTATACATATACAATAATGATCAGCTTGAAGAAAAAAAAAGAGGCCAAGAGGCTTGCTCAAAGTGAGTGAGTGGCACATCTTAGATTAGAACACAAAGCTGCTAAAGGTTGGTATGCTTTGATATGCAAACCTAAATATTTTGGCAAAAGGGCAAGGGCTTATACATGAATGCAAGCAGCTGCATCTTTGAGTTACTTTTCATGGACTGGCCGGCAGTAACAACAATAATAGCACATTCATGGAACTGTGTGTTTTCAAACCACTAGTAACAGTTACCTAGCATGGTGGTAAAGTATAAGTTCCACTTTATAGATAAGCAAACAAAGATACAGATGACCATTGACTTGCTGAAAGCCGCACCCAATTCAGTGAGATAAAAAATCAAAACTTAAGAAGTCTTAGATGCCTTATATAGTCACTATGGCGTTCGCCAAACAAAACATACAAAATAATGTCATTTGCACAGTTAACTTGAGATTCAGTGGAATGGAGCACGCACATTGTCTAATGCACCTCTGTTCCCAAGCCCTTATTTGCAAAATTGTACATGCCTCTTGTCAGTAAAGAAGTATGGCAGACATGTATGAAATGTAATTAGACAAGAAATAATGAGCACAGAAAACACACTTTTACAAATTTTATACTACACATATAGTAACCACAACTTTTCTTTTTCCTACCATTCATTCCTTGCTCTGCCTTTTCTTTCCTCCCTCACACCTTATGAAAGTTAAAATTTCTTGCCAGAAGCTTAATGGATCTGACCTTGTCACCACAGTATTTTTCCAGATTTTCAAAAAGAGTTAAAATGAGTTTCTCAGAGTTTTATGCTCTTTGACCTGTCTCTTGTAGGACAGAAAATTTAGATCCACTCAAGATTATTAGTTCCTTTTGGAAAAATCTTCACCTGAAATTTTGTATTTTCTTTACAGTTTTGCTTTTAACTAGTGAATAAACTAAAAGACAATCTTAACTCTGGCAAGCACTCCTAATTTTGAGTTTACAGTTGTTCAGAAACAACCTCCCTAATTTACTTCATACGTCTTAGAAAAAAATTTACTGTAGCTCAAAGTAATTTTTTAACCCAGAGTCCCCTTTATTAGAAAGAGACAAAATCTGTCCTATGTACAAACCTAGCTACATCTCTAATGACAGAATGGCTGAACAGTGCTCCATGATGGGACGATGAACCTACATCTCAACCTACATCTACTGAAGGATTAAGTTTTATGATGGTCACCGGAGCTAATGCAATTAATATGATTTGAGAAACTACCCTCAATATATCACATAATAGCTATCTTACCATTCTGAAAGATTTGTATGTGCCTCTTTAGTCATGAAGTGGAATTGTTCAAGTAAACTGGAAAGCAACCGATGCATAGTCAGGACTGAATCAAGTTGCCTCATTGGGCCTACTGTGTGATAAAGGTCATGCAGTAAAGTCTGAATCTTGGGTGCAGCAGAAGGGTAGACCTGAGAAGAGAGAGACTCATTAGAGACTACACATTATAATATTTTTAAAATGCAAAGAAGTGAGAAATGATCAGAAGACAGTGTATATAGCATACAGTTAGAGATAAATTCATGCTCTTTCCCTCATGTGTAGGAAATTACTGTCTTGCCCAGCCTTGCAAATCAAGATTACTAGTACTGACATGGAAGTTTAACTCCTTTACTTCTGATTCGGCTTCCAGATCTATTCAACTCAATCTCTCTTCAGAAAGCCTCATTGGTCTCCAACTCTGATACTCATCCAGAAGGTTTAGAAGACATCCTGATATCATGCAGACTTTCTGAACAACAGATCCAGTTGTAGATCTTTTATTTCCCTCATTAACTGCTGTGCCTATTCACGCTGTTATTCCTCCATCTCCATTCTTCTCCAAAAATGAACTCACTTCAAGTGTGAAGAAGATATATTACATGTTCCACCTGCTTTTTTTGCCACTTTTAATCTATCTATTCTCTGGTCATGATCTGAGTGTTGTACTGTCTCCATTTTTTCCGTTCACACCTGCTTTGCTTCATTGTCATTCCATTTTCTTATGAACTCATTAGTCATTTACATAATTCTCCTCCTTTCCCTGTCATCCTTTTTTCTGGTTTCTATTTCTGCTTTAGCTGTCCTTTTCAGTGAATCTTCAACTTAAATTATCTGTTCTGTTTCTTTGCCTCTTTTAATTTATATTCCAAAAATCCTCCAAAATAAAATCAATATAATCTCTATTTCCCTGCTTCCCTGTCCATCCAGTCTAATAGATGTGCCAGACACAGCAAAGAAGTGTAATGAAGGAGAAATATTAAGAGATTTACTTAACATACATATCCAATACAACAAAATCCTTTTTTACCAGCTCAAATTGTCCAAGACTCTTCAGCTCCTTTATGAAAGTAATCATTGAATTTATCTCTTCTAAAGACAAACATTGCTTATCTTCTCTGTGGTAAGTTCCATCCTATGAAGGAAAGGACAGCATATTCTGGTGAAATCACACCTATCTGAGGGGCAGAAGTCACATGGATAATTTAGTCTCTAAGTCTTGCAAGCAAGGTGCTCCTCAGAAATGCACCCTTAAAAGTGCCCAGACTGAGAGAAATGCTGCTAACAGAGATCCCAGCTTGACAGAAATAGTTTTCACTGGTGATGCAAACTTTATACAGATCCTATAAATGAAAAAAATTGTAATTGGATCTTGCATTCAGAGTAACACAAAAAGTTGTAGGAAATACAATTTAATTCTGATGTTCATGAATCTGCTTGTCCGAGTTATCAGTTCTAGGTTTATGAAAACACATGAACCTGTATATTAAAAAAGACCATTTTAAAAAATTGTGGGGAAATTACTTTCTTAAAGTTTTAAATATATCTTTAAAGTACTGTACTTTGGGGAATGACATAATTTGAATGTGGAATTTTATAAAAGAAAATCTGATTGTTCAATATAATTACAGTTTTATTCCCCAGAATTCAGTAACAGATAGTTTTGATTAAATAAATCCTGCATTCTATAAGTTGACATCCACAATTTTAGAAAGGCATACAACTTAGTATAAAATATTTTCAAACAGCTACTGAGAAGAAAAAGGTGGAATGAACTACCTTCCTCACAGTTGATCCATATATTTTTTGTAAAGCTTTTATGAAACTGGGCGTTGCAGATTCATTAGATAAAATAAATTTAAAAGTATCTTCAAAAAGAAATTCTTTGAAAGTTTGGTCTTGAATATTTGATTCATCCTCGTCTTGAAAGTCAAAGTTTTCATGCA
Organism: Podargus strigoides; assembly: GCA_028020825.1. Taxonomy (NCBI): domain Eukaryota; kingdom Metazoa; phylum Chordata; class Aves; order Caprimulgiformes; family Podargidae; genus Podargus; species Podargus strigoides. The sequence goes on along the minus strand of CM051663.1, from coordinate 145,517,869 downwards.
CCTGTTGGAAAACAATGTGAGAACTTACAGTTTGTATATCAAGTGCAGTCTTCTCAGAACCCCATATGCCAAACTGTTTATTAAAAAAACAAAAAAGTCATAATAACACTAAGAAATCAGACAGGATTATAATAGAATAAATGCTGTACCACATTTTCTGTCAGAACTACACACCGCAATGTTTGCTGACCTCCTGTGGATAGCGTGCAATACTGCAGTCTCGCGTGCAATACTGCAGTCTCATGTGAGAGCTTTTTTTTTCATGTGTTTAATTTGAAATTTGATTAAAAAAATAAAATGTTAGCTTATATGTTAACAGAACTCTTGCAAAACTCAGGTATTTAGGAGTTAACTACAGATGAAAGTATAAGTTTTACAATATATAAACACAATGAATAAACTCATGTTTATAAAATCTGAATAAATTAATATGTTAGCATAAACACAAATACAACTTCAAGCTGCACGGGGTGTGTGCATACTACAGTTTCCAAAGGACGCTATGCAAAGTCAAATGTCATAGTAATTATCAACTGGTATTTTTCAGAGTAATTTGTATTTTCATAAGAAACTATTAAACACTACTGATTTACTGTACATTTATGGATTTAGCTTGGGGTTGAAAATATACAGGCAGATTAACATTATGCTTTACATTTACTTTTTTAAGATACTCCTGTTAGAATTTTTTTACAGCCTGGCATACAATTATTAAATTGTTCTCACGAATCATATTTCTTATACTAGCTTAACAAGTCTTGTCAAAATAATTAAGGATATTGCCTTCGTGGATTTTTTAAACTGTGTAAACTTGCCTTTTTTTTGTGTGCAAACTGGCCATTTTTCCTTTGTGTTTGAATGATCTTTGTTTTGTGAAGGATGGAGAGGTTGACTGCACTGTTGTTATTAGAAACTTGAACGGATTTTAACTGAGGATGAATTTTAAAAGTGTTCTCCCAAAATTTCCCAGAATAAATTTACTATTTTTTTTTCTTTTATGCATCAAAAAAATGGACAAAGATTTTATATACATAGGTATATACATATTCATATGCATATACTGGGGTGATGAGAAGCAGCTGGAAAGCAGTTTTGTTTCTGGCCAGGCTGTACTGAGGCAGGAGTTGAGCTGATATTCAGTTGGGGTGATAGTCCTTTAATGTTAAAACTGAAAAGTTTGCACACTTCAATGGTGTGAACTTCATCGCGGGAACTCTGTCTCTTAAAAACTACTTTCTCCCACAGCAACTCTCCACTTTTAGGCAAAAATAGTATTAATGTATTTGTACATGTCTCAGAGATTTGAGGTTACCTATTAAAGAGGGTTCCCTGCTGTGTTCTTTATGGTGTAAACTTTTTGGGTCAAGCAATAATTTGTGTAATTTTCTCACCTCAAGAACTACTGGGTATATGAAGGTACCAAATCCAATGTCAAAGGTTAGCATTTGGAAACATTGGCTGCATCTGAAACACAACATAACAGGAGTCCGATTCAGTGAGGTCAGGTACTGTTGTGAAACATAGAATCATTTAGGTTGGAAAAGACCTTTAAGACCATTGAGTCCAACTGTAAACCTAACACTGCCAAGTCCACCACTAAACTATGTCCCTGTATGTGCTACAATGACATACACATGCAGGTCCACAGAACACACACAAGAATATACACACATAGGTCAAGAGAGAGCATGTGATACAGACTAAAAATTTCTAAGAGCCAGCAGCATTAAACATAGATGGAGTCAGTTTGTGAGCTGGTGAAAAATAGTGCTATACTAAAGTATATTTAATATGTTTGACTTTTAAAACAGTGAGGAAGGTGAACTAAGCTGGAGGAGGAAATGCCTTTTGATGAGAATGAGGTTCTGCAAATGCTTTGGAGACACTTGGAGGGCAATAGATGTCAAAACTCTCTGGGCTCGTTGAAGCCAAAGAGCTGCGCTACAGCTACGGGGGTGTTTGAATGCAAGGGCCAGGAACTGTAAGCAAGTCTTGGGTTACATAAACAAGAGATATCCATCCCATTGGTAAAAATGTTAGAGTTTGGAACATTGTCAAAATAGCTCCATCCCTGTTACGTTCCTCCTCTCCTCACTAGCCTCTCCACTCACAATGTAAGTTTTGTTCCCAACAGGCATAAATCAAATAATGAGCTTTGTATTACTGCTACTAAAACACCTGGGTTCTCAAATAGCTTTATAAAACATATAAATGTAATAAATAGTAACTTATTTAGTATTTATCATAAAAATGTCAGGGATGTGACATAACATATATACAACAAATATTAATTTTATGTAATAAAAATATTACATACTAAAGGTTGATTTATGTGTAAGAACTGTAACACTCTAATATAAGTGATTACAATGATTTAACGCCCACAGAAATGTGACTATTGTTGCCTAGGTATATTTCACAAGGTACATTTCATAGTGTCTATAGTGTCTCTTGTTCAGATTGCCTGTCGCAGTCAGCTCTGAACCATCTGGGCTATTCTAACATTAAATATTTGACATATGACAGAAGGCTCACTGAAGGGAAATACAGCTTTATATATGTTAGGACTAGCCCAACTGTGAGTAGTTTCTGTTTATTTGTGCTGCCTGAAACACTTCATCAGGACACAGCATCTGGTCCTAAGTGTTCATCATAACCTTTTCACAAACTAGAAACACTGTGAATATTGAAGAGCTTTACTTCCTAAATGCAGTGTGTCCTCACTTTATAAGGAAGTATGACACAGAGGAGATTTTTTTATTTTAGGAGTCATGTGTCCTCTACAACTTTTATTCTGTTCTAAGGAGCTATCTTGACAACAGCATAGCAAGGACCACTGCAAGTCACTTACTGATTGAAAGGATTTGTTCCTGAGGCAGATGATTCACTGAAGACCTCAGTTATAAGCAGAAGTTTGCTTATAGCTTCCTTCATGTTGTTGAAGGCTTGCTGGGGAGAACTGCTTTTGAAGAATATCTCAAAAAACCTTTGCAACTGTGAAAGAGATTACACATATTTTTGAATAAATCAGTGAGTAAATCAGTGCTTAAGATAATAAATTAAAAGTCTAGTAGAAGTTAAAATTTCCTTCGAATGTCAACTTCAGTTCTTACCCATTTGCACAGTAAAACGGCTTGGAAAGCTCCATGCAACATACTAGAGAGATGAGAATGACTTTTTGTTTATAAAGAAGTATAACAGAAAGAAACTCTGTATTAACGTATTTTAAAAATATTGCACACAGTCTAAGCTTACTTTGATAAAACCTTTTCCTCTCAACTGGCTCTAGGCAATGGAAACCACAAACACGTATTTCTTCAGCAGTAGTTAATAGCACACTCAGAGTAAAAGCCTTTTCTCTTGGCTATCCCACTTGTCCTTGACTATGAATCCTTACCCTAGGTTAACAAGCTTTAAATAGAATATACAAGAGAGATGTTGAAAAAATGGTCAGCCACCGCAGCCTGTGTTTTGACGGAGCTCTTGCACATCCTGAGGCTTTTAGACTCGTGAATCCTCCCAGTGGCATATTCACTGTCCTGCACAACACTGTCCCCAGCTCCTTTCATTAGTCATGCAAATTCACCCACCTCATCACTTCAGATGGGAAACAACTGGAGCAACACAGAGCCTCAGCGAAGAGTGGGACACAGACAGGTTTCACTTTCCTTTTCAAAAAATACCGTATCATTGCCTACAGACAGCCATGGGAAATACCCGAGTATGCAGCTAACACTGAACATCCTTTGCTTTTTGCTCTCTTCAGTTCTACTATCTCCATTCTGTTGTGCTGGTAAATAACTTGTGGGTAGGAAGTTGGTCTGCCTGTCTTCCTGTTCTTATTACCTCTGGTTTTATTCTAACAAGTGGTTCCCTTTCCAAGCTTTATTGACTAAAATAAATATTCCTCATGCATAGATCTGGGCTGAAGGTTCGCAGTGCCTGGGACTTTTTCTCCTCTTTCTGATAAAACTATTTGAAATGCCAGTAGGAAAAAAATGACAACAGAATATGTGGCTAAAGTTATAAAATTAAACCTCTGACTGCCAGGAAAGTGCAAAATGAAGGCTGCACATATAGCCTCAACTCTGCCCTTTGGATATTCGCATCGTGTTGAACTCTTGAATTACATCACCCTGTATTTTTATGTTGTAGAATATTTTCCATGTGTACTGCAATTCCATGAGTCTCTAGGACAAAAGAGCCAGGGAACTGCTAGTTAGAAAGAGATTATGTAAATCCCAGATCACACTCCATTTGATTGCCACAACAAGCTGATAGGGAGTCCATGTTTCCCAAAGTCTAAGACCATCAAAGCTGTGTTTCTCCCACAGAACAGTGCAAAGATTAAGAACAAGAACATGCACATTTTTCAAATCAGTTCTGATTTAGAATCATAGAATCATTTTGGTTGGAAAAGACCTTTAAGATCACAAGTCCACCTGTTAACCTAACCTAACACTGCCAAGTCCACCATGAAACCAAGTCCCACAGCACCACATCTACACATCTTTTAAAAAGCTCCAGGGATGGGGACTCCACCACTGCCCTGGCCAGCCTGTTCCAGTACTCGACAACCCCTTCAGTGAAAAAAACTTTCCTAATATCCAATCTAAACCTCCCCTGGCACAACTTGAGGCCATTTCCATTTGTCCTATCACTTGTTACTAGGGAAAAGAGACCAATCCCCACCTCACTACACCCTCCTTTCAGGTAGTTGTAGAGAGCAATGAGGTCTCCCCTCAGCCTCCTTTTCTCCAGACTAACCAACGCCAGATCCCTCAGCCACTCCTCATAACGCTCGTTCTACGGACCTTTCACCACTACAATTTAAATTTATCTGAGTTAATTTGTCCCATTTCAGTTCCTTGTTCAGGCCAAAACCAGTTAATTAAACTGTTCAGGCGAAAGAAATAATTTAAAACTAACACTGATCTCACCACGATGTGACTACATAGTGGTTCTTCAACTGATTGTGACAATTATTTCCAGCATCTCTACCAGAACCTGCACATCACCCGCATTCCTGCTACACTGTCTTGCACCTCTTCTCTAATTTCCTAAATCTGTAGTGTTTATTGAAGGGCTAAGTGAGAAGCTGTGTTATTTTGCTGCAGAAAGAACATAAGGAGTTGCAGAAGTTTATAAGGAGAGATGGGCATTACTGGAAGGAAGGGCTAGAGGGACAGAAAAAGTCCCATTAGCTCATTTACTCCTCACTGTAAATCAACTCCTAAGCACCTCAACTCAAAGGATACACAACACATCTATTCCTGGCAATTTTTCTGCAAATGCATTTCTTAGGAGAGATGCTGGGGCGGGCTGGGGAAGCTAATTGAAGGGTAACCTGAGGGTTGCCCTCAGAAAGTGCATAAAAGCAAACTGGAGTGATGTTCTTGAGGTTGCCTTCTAGCTCAGTCCTCACACAGTCTTGCCTCCTAATGAGGCAAACAAGAAAGATTTTCCTCAACTAACCTTGGGAATGCAATAAATGCAACTTAAACCACCTACCTTCACTGGCTGCGTTGATTTGCTTTCAGTTGCTTTTAATAGGCATTCAGAGACACAGCTCATGTGAAGACAATTCACACAGGTGTCAAAGCCTGTAGAGGAATCCTACCCTACAAGACTACATCACTTATGTCTATGTACTAGCTAAATGTCTAGGTTCCTTTTACACCTCACTGCAGAACACAGATCCCCAAAGAGCATGATTTATGCTGTCCTAAGGTAGATGTCTCAAAGCAATGACATTAATTGCAATCTAAAACTGCTCCGTTCCTCCAAGGACTGTGCAGGGAATCTAAACGAGACACTGAAGACAGGTAGTGGATACACAGGGTGTATGCTTACATAGCCCACCCATGGATGACAAAACTTGTGGACTTGGAATATACAGAACTGTCTGGGAGGATGTTTGTCCTAAACTCATCGTGGCAAAGAGGAAGGCAACCATCAGTGAGGTTAAACAGTAACCAGGAAATTACAAAGTGACTTTTTGAAACAAGGAAGAAATCTGCTTGGGAAATAATATAAAAGCAACGGGAAAATTTGCAGTGGAGGGAGAGACTTTGGGGTGGAAACAGCAGCAGTCAAAACCTGGCCAGGCACTGCCAGAAGTTGGCCCACTGGCATCACAGCTTCTGCCTAGACTGCAGGGAATACTAGGGTGTAAGGATGGGCAGGGGTCCTATGTGGGTATGTGTGAAATGGGTAGATGCAGAGCTGGAGCCCCCACTTCTCCAAGCAGAGGTAGATGCAAGAAGAGAAGCTGCATCCCAGGAGAGTGGGGCTGTGTTTGTAACCTGTGCTGCCTGTGAGATAGGATAAACGTGGGTGAGTGGGTGGGTATGACTACAGCTTCAGAGGGTACCTAGTGAAGGATGTTTAGAAATGCATGACGTTTATTAACATTTTTGAACTGTCTGGTATCATGGTTTACCTGTTCTGTTACTGAAATTGATAGTGAGTGTATTATTATTACTGGTTGCCAGTTAATTGCATATCATTAATTAGCCACTTCTATCCTGGTTTTGGTTAAACACTGTGGACTCCTCAGGTTTTTCCTGCAACAGTAGCTCACCTTTGGAGGTGTAGCCAAGCTCTGAGCTTACCCAAGAGTCAAGGAGATAGAAGATAAGAAGCCACTGAGGCTACTGAGTAATTCAGGGTAATTTTGAGGTTTACATTTTGGGATTTGGTGCATGGTACTTTACAGGACTTGTATGAATCGATTTTGAAAGGATCTTGCTGGTTCTTAGTTGTAGCCTTCAAAACTCAGTGGCAGACAAAGTTATCACGATCATATCTGAAAGCAAGGTTTATGTCTGAGGAGCCAAAGCATGACCTTTGGTTTCATGAAATAACCCTTTTTGAAGTAATGAAGAGTGTCCTCTTCAGACTGTTCTGTTACACAGCAGAGCTGTTGCACTCCTTCTGATCAATGGGATCTGCAGGGTAATTGCCTTTCCTTGAAAATAGCTGAGGATATTTTCACTTGAATCAATTTAGCCAATCTCTGGTAACTTTCAGTACAGGCTCTGTACTCTCAGTTCATTTTTGTACATTCATTCATCTTACTGCATCTATATTTGGTGACATTTCTTCACCAAGTCCAAATACTTTTTGGTGTAACCAGTTGTTCATAGACTCAAAAATACTGTTCTACACACAAACAAGAATCTCTTTGACTATACATGTGGAGGTATCCAAATATTTAAGAGGTCTGCAAAAATACAGACTGATTCCACACAGAAGGCCAGAAAGTTGCAATGCCACTATTTCCTATATTGTCTGCTAGAACAGGCAGATCTCACAGTATATAGAAAAAGTTGTAACATGTAATGGGACAAAAATGTACCAGTAATCAAAAAAATGGTTCCAGGATACATCATAGAGAAAACAGTAATTTATCATAAGTTTATAGTGCTAGCTTTAGATGGGTCTGTTTATTCCACTCCTGATTTATTGTTACAGTGTGCCATTTCTCTGCAGCTCTAACATGGCTCTTGATGAAGGGGGAAAACCACAGTATTACTCTGTTGTTTTATACAGTAAATTTCCTGCTTATGTATCTTTTTTTCTTTACATAAGATTTTTTAAAGACATGTTATTTAATAGGTTAGGACAAAAAAACCCTCCTGTCCCTTAACACTTAACTCTGAAGACTAAGTCCAAAGACAAAAAGCTGCTCACTAGCTTCAGCAACCACTAAATTACCTCTTTTGACTGAGACTCAATTAAGAATGGTTTCCCAGCCCAGCATTGATGTAAGAGTGATTTACTAACAGTATTTCCCAGCTTGCCGTAAGAAACAAAAGTGGATCAGATGATTGACTAAGGGAAGTTGGAAAGCAAAAAGGGAAAGATGAGAACGAGAATCAGTATAACGGGAGGTAGGTCTGGGAAAGCTACGAGCCACAGTGGGTCATGTTTACAGACCTGCCTGGATTGAACAGCCAGAGAGAGGATCCATGGACCAGGAGAAAAGCAGAGAGCTAAGGGCCTGGATAACAGTGTAAAGACTTACTTATGACATATCCACATGTTACAAAGAATAAGCAGTCTAGAGCTCTTACTAGCTAAACTGGGATGTTCATAATGAGAAGAGCAAAAAAGAACTCCAGGAGGAATTTTAATTTTATTTGTGCACTGCATGACAGATCGGCACAGGCATGGAAAAGTTAAAGAAGGAAGGATTATTCATTCTTTCTCTTAAAACAAGAGTTAAAGATATGAAATTAAGTAATTAGGTAAAAGTTTTAAATCAAACAAAGATACTTTCTCAAGCAACACAAATAATCTGTAGAGTCTCATTGTCACAAGATTATTTGTCTTCCATTGTTGGAAGGCTAAAAGCGCTAATGGGCTAAAAATGTAGTGGATAACTGCATGGCATAAAAGTTCACTGAAGCTTATTAAACATAAAGATACACATTCCACTTCCAGTTTTGTGTTTCTAACCTTGCAGGCTACCAGAAATACCTACAGTCTGCCTGGGGATGAGTTCCACTTTATGCTTGTCCTGTTACACAGTTTCATGATGCTTCTTGCCTGGTTGTTACCAGAAAAAGAATGTCAGACTAAGCATGTCTTTGATCTCCCATAGTCCATACAGACTTTTGTTCTTATATCAGTGAAAAGAGAAATGATAGGGCTTTAGATACTATAAGAACAGAAAACAGATGGCACTTATGTCACGTTCAGTCTTCCATGAAGAGCATTACAGCACAAACTACTTGCAGGAACAGTGAAATGCATATGCTAGGTTCTTACAGAACTTAACAAGCAATTCCCTGATTGACTAAGAGTTGATGGTGATTTTCTTTTGTATCTGCTCCTGCTAAGTGATAGGCAAGCATATGGAATTAAAAAATAAAACAAAGTCAAGAAATGCTTTTTCTAAACATTTTGCTCTTTATCTGTGTATGTGTCTGTATTTTATCTCACATTAAATATCTGTGACTACTACTCGAAGTATTATCAAAACTGGCCACTTGAGGGCAATACGGCAACTTAATTGTCACAGTGCTCGGCTCTCAGCCAGACCTCCACGTCGTATTAAAAGATGTATTCCTGGGTAGGTGAGAGCCCAGTTTTATTTGCAGATATTTTAAGTACAAAAAATATTTCTCTTTACTCGAGTTTCCAAATGCTTAATACACAGAGAGATAATTTCAGCGATAGTTATAATGACGTATACCACCACGAGTTTAGCAGCAAACTGCTTTAGGGAATTATGTTTACTTCACTGCACAAATGGAAAATCACTTAAAAGCATAGTTTCAGCTGACGGTATCAAGGGTTACACTAGAACAACACTCAAAGAATTCAAATCCAGGAGGCACCTGACTGTCTATTTTGGATGTGCAAAGGGACGGTGAGCCGGAGTGGGGGCCATGCGAAGCTGCCAACAGCAGAGAAGAGCCTTCCCAGGTGACACAGGACATGGCACCACTAGAGTCTACAACATGCATCCCTTTGTTAAGAACTGGGGACAGGTTGGGAAAGGTTAATGGCAAGGGCAAAGCAAGAACTTCGCAGTGTGGTAAACCATGAGATAATTAATCATAAATGAATGTTTCTCACACCAGCTCTTATGAAACAAAAAATTACTCAAGGGTCAGCCTTTTGCTCGATACACATGCATAATGTCGATTAACAGGAAGGGAATTATTGTATACATTGACAGAGACCCATCTTTTAATTGATACCGTATGCAAAATAGGAAGTTTCTATTTTATTATTAATTTTTCAACACACAGATGGTCTAAATAAAGGGTTTTCAAATTTCCTCAAGGAAATAAGGCTATTGTGCAAGTCTCATATCAAAACATTTGTGTGGCAGGAAGCCAGTCCCTCCCCAGCATCTCCTACATCTTCCCAACCAGGGCCCAAGTCTAGAGTTGCACTTTTGCCACGCCTTGACTACACACAAAATCCTTATGCCAGCTCAGGATTCACGTTTTTTGCTTTCTGAACTGAGATGCTAAAATATGTATAATCCAGAGAAAATCTGGCAGCTGGTGTGTAAAACATCCTTGAACTCTTCCTGAACTGCTATTTGGCCAATTCTTGTTCAAGGAGTCATTTTGAATCCTTGCCACTATGATTAGGATAAGTAAATATGAGTTATAAAAATCATTTGCAATAGATTGCTAACAAAGAAGTGATAGGGAAGCAGTATTATTTAATTCATTAAACTCCTGTTTCTTCTTTACACAGTTTCTCTTAATCATCTTCTCCCCATCTCTGGCTTTTTAAAAAATCTCTCATTCATATATACCACATTCTGGTTACTTCTAGAAACCATAGCGGATTGTTGTACGTAGGGGAACAGACTTTAAACTTAACATACTAAGTTTTTGATAGTAATGACGTAACCAAGATAACCACAATTGTGCATTAATTTCTCATTGATAATAGTTTAACTATACTGGTATGAGAAAATTTGCTGACCAGAGGCCTATATACACTAAGGAGGTCTCTAAATTATTGTGCAATATCACTGAAAGCAGCATATCTATGATGGCAATGCAGCAGTTTAAAATTATTCTCACCTGTTCTTTAAAAAAAAAAAAAAAATCATTCAGCTGCTCTTGGGGAAAAACACATCAAACAATCAAACACTAGCAAATTTTTCCAGAACGAAGTCTCCTCCTATAGTCATGTTCATTTTCCAGTGGCACTGATGGGAATTCTGTCCTTCAGTGGAAGAACAGATCTTAAGAGATCTTTTCTGTGTTTATTGACTATTGATAGGTTGGAGTTTCACAGCGGAACAAGTAATTTTCCTTCCCACACAACAGAGTTGGCAGAAACTGAATGCTTAGGAGCTTTCCAGACCAGGTTCCTTGGCTCATACAAACATGTACTTCACTGGAACTAAAAAACATGGAGCTTCACTGGCTCCTTTAGGAGGGAAGACCACTCTTCTGGCATTGTACATCCCACTGACAGCAAGTGACAGCTCCATGACATTTATGAGAGACTTGATGTAATCTCATCCCAAAGGATATCAATGGCTGAATTCAAACCTTTTCCCAAGTATTGTTTTCTGATTGATGATCTCCTGCTTGATGCTTTTGCACCAAGCACAGAAGCCTCTTCATGATTTTTCCAGTAGTGCTTTCTGGCCACTCCATGAATTCCCAGTGTCTCACTTGTCCGGGAGACTCCTTGAATCCTCCCAGGTTCTTTATAAGGCACACTGTTTATGCTGAGAGACAGACTTTTACACCCCACTTTCCATCATTTTGCTAATCTGCATTTCAGTCTATACATCACTACAAATGTGCTTTCTGTGGTGCCTATGTTTTGTTTATTTCTTGCCATTTTGACAAGTCTGCCTAAAGCTGTGGAAGATATAACACTACAGGAGCAGTAACCAGATTGGAACTACTGTAGATGTGCTGCTGCTTCTATCTATCTTTTTTATAGCTTCTTCAGCTGTCAAATTGCTCTCTAAATGGTGGCTGGCACCCCATTCAGCAGATTTCCTTCAGTGGGAATTATTTTACAGAGCCATATCACAATTACTAATGACCTTAAAAGTAGTCCCTACTTCAGCTGCAATAGCGATGCTGCTGGACATTGTGCTATTTTAATAAATAAAAACCAAAACTGAACCCCAAGGTTTGAAAGTGAGTGACCATTAGTCTTCCTAAATGTAAATAGAGAAAAATAGATGGCAAAATAACATATCTCCATGGGCTTCCATAGCTTCCTAGGGGAGAAAGAAATAGAGTAGGTTCATCTCACCTAATTTGGCTTGAATCTGGCACGTTCTCTAAGAATGTCATAACCCACAGAAGGAAGTAGACACTGGTAGGAGGGAACTCATATCATTCCAAAACTAGTGTCTAAATTGGGTGGGATAATTTGTTCTCTAGAGGTGTCTGTTTCTCCATGAGCTAAGACTAGGTATTAAACTTTGAGAGTGCTAAAACTGTAGAACATACCAAACAGCTGGCATCATCAAGAGTCCTGACAGTGACGCCACCACACTCAGACTTATCTAAAGCCAAAACCTGTTCCTACCCCAAGAGAGCTACATAGGCAAAGTCCACCCATCCTCAGATGGCTGCTGCAGGAGACAATCTATGTGACTTCAAGAAATCATTACTGCTTTGTGACCTTATTCCTTCAAGAGGAAAGGAGCAGCTGCAGAACTGTAGCTTCTTCACAAAGAGCTGCTATGTTGCTAGCACAGTTCCTTGCTGAAAGAACAAAAGAATGGGAAGGCATGTTTGGAAATCCACAGGACTGCTGAGCAAACTAGCCATGGAGAGAGAGGGATCTCTCCAGGCACTCAGAGATGTCCAGAGTTAAACCAATAGAAATACATGTGAAACATCCTTCGTAATACTGAGACCATGGGGGGCCCACCCTCTCCATGGTATACTTCCTCTTATTTAGAAGTGCCCCAACCCTCCACCATTCTATTTTACTGCACCTAAAAAACAAATCCAAAAAACTATTTTAAATATTTACTTTCCTTTTTTACAACACAGTCAATATTTGGGCAAAAGACCTTTTGAATGACAGCACCCCTACTGCTGCACTCTAGAGAAAACTCCAACCTTGCAACTGCTGTCAAATGTCACCAATAAAAGTGGGCTCTGAGGCAAGCAAATCCCAGGGCCCTTCATAACCCTCACTCCACAGGGCAACTCTTCCCTGCTTCATGAAGCAAACCCCACTTGTTCCAAGAACAAGAGCTGTACATCAGAAGAATACTTACTGTCAGCTGCAGACTGCAAATAAAAAAGGGGTAAAAGAGAAGAAAGATATTACCTGGTTTCTGTCTCTATATTTTGCCTGAAAGATGGAAAAAATCAGGAATGAAATATTTCACCTTTACGGAAAAGTGCTTCTTCTTGGGTGGATGCCAGACAGTGGCGGTTGAATGAATGAACGCCCGCAGAGGTGTTAAGGATGTCACAAGCACATATGCTTTGATGATGACAGAAAGGTCTTGAGCTTTAAGGATGTCCTTGTGGTCTTGTGAAGCTGCTATTTGATTCCTGGAAAGTAATAAAAATATATAGCATTAATGAAGTGCTTTTGCAAATGAGGAAAATGAGCTATAAGAAAAGAGTGAAATAGTGAAATTAGCGGAAATAGGAAATTAGCCTTTTTTCCCCGAGTTAAGCAACACAGCAGATGAAACCAAACAGGCTGGAACAAATCTTTATATCATTTTTTTTATTGCATTCAGAATTTTTAAAACTTGATTTCCCTAAGTAGAAAGTAACTATAAAAGCAACTATGTTAGGGGGGAGTTCTGTTTGAGAGCACATACAGGTAAACGCATTGTGGCATATTGTAACTGTTGCAAACCCAGGACATTCAGAATGAAGGTAAAAACATTAAAGAAATCCAAGTATCTTAAAAACCAGAAATACATAGTCAAAGTACCCAGATTTAGCACTGATTTGTAGATAATTCAGAAAAAATATCCAACACAACTCTATGGACAGACTGTACTATTGTTAGCACATTCTTCAATGTAATAAAGGGACACAAACATGCGGTACTGCCTGCTTTCCCTAATGAAAGCCATAAACTATCATTCCAAATATTATGAAAGACTGACATCTAGGAATAACCCATAATAAATCATCTAAACATAAAAGAACTATGCAAGCTAACTTTGTCTAAAAAGTGACACGGCCCTCTAGATATTGGCCTCAACTCCCATAGTCCACATAAAAAGAATCAGTCATAGAAACAGGACCAAAAAAACAAACCCAAGTGAAAAATCTGCTATTTAAAAGCTCATTACTTGGAGAAATCTGAGCTGTACGTGGGCATATTCACAAATGTGGTTATTATTCTACCTGTTCTCTGAGAATCCGTCTACCTCATAGCAATTGCAATGAGAAGATGACTTTACAAATTATGGATCCCTAAGACTGATTATTGGTAAAAGACACAGGACTCTCACTCACCTCCCATTTCTGTGTAATTTTGGCAATATGTGGCCTTTCCAGACCTCAATTTTGCTATATGTTAAGGGAGGCTAATAATAATTGTCTTAGAGACAATTTTCTCCTCTCTGCAGAATAGTAGATCCTCAGAGCATAAAATTTGTGACATACTTAACACAGGAAACAGCACTTAGACAGCCAGTTCTAAGTTCTTCTTGGTTCTTCACTTCAGGGAGGGCCTCTGTGCAAAGGACTTCGTGCACTGCACGTCTGTGGTAGGGGCAAGGCAGGGATTGGAGCAGGAAATGGCTCAGCCACCATGAGACCTAAACATTCTGGGATGTCTCTGGGTCTGTATTATCTATCTAGGTGTTTCAGTGCCCTCAATATACAGACTTGGATGTTTACACACAAAATGTGCAAGCTTGGCTAGTACAGAAACAAGCATTATGCAATTATAAGAGATGCAATACATCAAAGTGCTCCATCTGCTGTGGTAGTCTCTGTTGCTACATTCTGGATCCCTGACTCCCAACTAACCGCACGATGAAGCACGCGCAGTTTCTGAGGGTGAGATAACAGTAGCTTACAGCTGTGCACTTGTGCTCTGCTTCCACCAGTACCGTTGATGTGTCTTGTCAGCGCTTTCGCTGCCCTCAGACGTGTTGTTTGTGGCGCTGGCCCTTGACAGTCCAGGCTGGCCAGAACACTCTGGGGTGACAACTGGGAGCTGTAGGTCTGAAAAAAGCGGATGAGAAAGAAAGTCAGCAGAGTACTGAAAGCAGCAGTTGACTCCTGCTTATCCTGTTAAGGATAAAATGTGTAAAACAGAATAGGTAGAGAGGAGCTATCAGCATCAACTGAAAATGTAAAATAACAAATGCTGAGACTATAATCCTCTTTGGATCTGCTAGCAGAGAACTTTACACTCACCAAGCACCTCCTTACAGCTACAAGCTCAGAGGTTTAGCTGCAGCTCCCACTTTATAGGTGAGTGCATGAGTGCTGCGTACAAAAAAGCATCTCCTTCCCCCTTCTTCTAAATAGAAATCCTTTACTTCTAAATATAGAATACCAAAACTTTGTTTCTCATGTAGCCCTAATTACAATAGGGATAAGAAATTTATTTCACTAAGGACTGTAATCGCACAGATAGCTCAGTAAATAACAAAGTATCCTTGTTTCTAGGTTCACCGTTTAAGGCTACACTTTGTAGTTACTGAAATCTATTGGAGACTTATTTCTGCCCCCAAACACAGTGGGAGCAGGACTGATGTACCAGAGTCCTCAAGATTACTGAGGCATGTAACTATTAATAGTAAACAAAATATTGTGATGTAAGATCAGACAACACATGATAATGTATTTTCTGTTTTCACTGTGCTGATAAAAAGGCACAGAGCCCTTCTGTTATGTCTTTATTTCATGTAGGGTGGTTTTCATTAACTCTGACACACCTCACATTTCAAGTTCTTAAGTAATAGTAAGGGAAAAGTCAAGCTGTTCACATTATTCTCAAATCTTATTACTTATCTTTTTAATGACATACTGCATTGTGCTAATGTTAGGAATTTATTTGTATAGCTTCTCTTTTAAAGCATGCACTCTCAACTTTGGTACATTAAACGAAAAATAAAACTGAAGCTGAATTTCTGGCGATGAGCTGTGAGCAGCCATTCAAGGAAAAGTACTATTCATTTTAATACAGATCCTGTTAAAATGACATTGTAATTGTCTGTGTTTATCAGCTGTTCATCAGATCAGATCAGCTGAGCCTTCCAAGCTCAACTGAGATCTAAAATTAATCAGGTCTTTTGCCTTATATGCACCATTTAGCAGGATTAAAGGCTTTACCAGTCAAAAAACAGGCACTTATTAATACAGCACCTCATGTTCAGATTATCCTCTCATTGTCATCTTTGTGTTGTGTTAAGCATTATAACTGACTTGGACTTTGTAAGTGACTACCTGTTTGTTGATGGTACAGAGACAAAACAGGCTACTGTCTGCCTGGTTGGCTGTGCAGTGATAACAGGAATAAGCCAGTAAACTCCCATAAGTCAGTCATTTATTTAGACTTGCTTCTGAATATGCACAAGGAGCAAATCTGCTAAATCAAGTGCTATTTTTCCATATCTGTCTTGTAAAGACACAACAGCATTTCACCATGGCAATTTGCACCCTGTAAAGAGGCAATGGCATTTCACCATGGTAATTTGCAATGGTCCCACAGGAAATACTCCAGTGCATCATTTCAGTTACCTAACTGAAGTGCCTATATTAGCAAAATAGTATTCTTAGGCTTTGTCTTTAGACAATGCAGAGAGAGAGACCAGTTCTTAGAGCACTAAGATTGTGAATTGCTCTTTGAAAGGGTCTATTTTCATACTGACTATGCAAGAAAGCCAAGCTACTTATCTACAGCTGCAAATAATCCCCAGAGTGTAAAGTTTCGTCATACAGCTTTGGTATACAGGCAAAACCAGAATTATCAAAACACATAAAAGCTCTCCACAGTGCACAGATGACTTCAGAGATCTTCTTCTGGTTTATGCTCACGTTGGTAAAAAGGCAAGACACAGCTGTCTGCTGTTGCAAATATCTATGGAGTTACGGAGCAAAGCCCTGTTCCCCTGTACCTTGGTACTGTAGCGCATCCATCAGGAACAGCCCAGTACCGTCAAACTCTGGAGTTTAAATCCCATGGCCTAGAGCAGCATGGTACAGGATCAAAGCCACATAACACCCAGTGAAGTCCATGACAGCAATGCAAGCTACCCCCTTGCCTAGAGGGTCAGACAAGAGAGAGAGACAGGCTGTCCTACCTTGATGGCTATAGAATACAGCTGAAAGGGGGCAGAACTGTGCTTCCAGACCAAGCTTCCTATAACATATACACCTTTTACATTAAGCCATATCTATGTAACAACATGAACAGAACCATGTTGCTGTTGGACAAGAATGACAGCTCTTCTCAGCTGATCATCTCAAAGTCAAATTATGTCAAAGGTGAACATTTTCCAGCAATTGTTTTAGTTAAAATGACCATAATGTCGAGAAAAGAAAAATGTACAAAACATAATTTTCTTATTTAAAAGACAGCAGATATTTCACTGAAAATAAGAAAAGGACAGCAGAGAAGGGCTGTTCAGCTCACTACTCAAGAGCAAGTAGAATGTCTTTTCCTTTTTAAAATATGGTTTTAATTGTGTTGCTAAGGTAACAAGTAACCACTGTGGTATTAACTCACAAGACAGAGTTTGAAAAGAATGAGATGAAGCTTGTACCTATATTTACCCCTCTTAAATGGGAGTTTTAGCTGTTTTAGGGAAATAGAAAAGATTACTTTGACATTAATTATTTTGTCACCACTCACTGGAA
This sequence comes from Podargus strigoides, assembly GCA_028020825.1. Taxonomy (NCBI): domain Eukaryota; kingdom Metazoa; phylum Chordata; class Aves; order Caprimulgiformes; family Podargidae; genus Podargus; species Podargus strigoides. Next base: position 145,500,557 of record CM051663.1, on the reverse strand, counting down.
CTGGATATAACAAAAAAAAAAAATGGGTAGGAACAGATGAAAAACAGAAACACCCTGAAACTCTCAAACTACTGGTTAGAAAATTTTTAGTATAGCCCTAAGTCCTTGCAAAATGCCTCAACATAAAATAAAAACAAAAAAAACCTCCCTGGAAACCTGCCATCTCTTAAAGAAGGGTAAACAAATTCAAGGTGTTGGTGATCAGCATCGAGAACAGAAAAAGGGGCAAAGCTCATAAATTATTCCTCATGCTATAGAGCATCCTGTTTGTATGGTGCCTTACACACCTCTGTTGGTTTTGTGTTAGCATCCAGCTGGGAGAGAGCCCATTGCAAAGTGCCTGGAAGAAGGTGAAGGAGGAGTAAGATTGTCACAAGGTGCTTGCTCCTTTGAGATGACGCACAACATGTGCACCATCAGGCAGAATTAATAAGAGAGTGACAGTTCCTCACTTTGGTAAATCTACTCTTGGTAATCAATGAATATAATTATCATAATAATAAAGAGACGTCAGTAGGGCTGAACTGCAGCACACTCAGCTGCGTCAGTTCTCATGGCAACTCTTCACCTGCTCATGCACTCAAAAGCAGTAACAGTGTTTATTAGATCTGTAAATTTGTTAATCATCATAAATGAAAATTAGCCTGCAGTGCCTTTACTGTTTGCAGTAATTGACATGTTTTTCCATCTTGAAATCACTCTGAAAGCTGTTGTTAATTAACCAGTCCTTTTGAAGTATGTAAATAACATCAACATTTTATCATACGAGAGGTGAGGCAGGCTCAGTAGCTGATATGTCAGGCAGCTTGGGAAACCAAATCAGAAAGAGTCCCAGCATCCTAGTGTCATGCCCAGATTACATCCCTTCTTTTAAAAATCAAAATCTTAATATCACTAATTTTTGTAGGAGATTCTAAAGATCAAAAGAAAAAAAAAGACAAACTAGGAAAGAACATTTTCCCTTTTAAAGAGGCTATGCAGTAATTGAAAGGCTACACAAACTGCTGTTTTTCCTGAGGAGCAGCTAAAGGCTTTGCCACTTCTACTGTTGCTGTTTGTGATGGTCCAGTATAAAGCAAAGGACCTCAGGCCGGATACCTGTTTTCACTAAAACAAATGCTTCTCTTCCACAAAACTCTGGCTTGAAGAAGGTTACTTATGCTGACATCTCTGAAATGGTACCATTTAAAACACCAACAAACAGCACCACTTTACCTCTGCCTAGGGTGTTCTCCACTATTCCATTTTGATGGGTAAGGAAGCCACTACAAGTTCTCAGCTGAGTTCACACATTAGCCCTCTAACCACAGCAACGGGTAAAACATAGATCTGAGACATAGGAACAGCTGGGGGGCACATGTGAAAGGGAGGTATAAGATCCATCAAAGCAAGTCAACACCTCTAGATCAAAAAAATTAAGCACCTCTTTGTCACATGAACTGGTGGTAGATATTGTTCTGTCAACTGCAGTCTTTCAAAGTACCACAGAATCAAACAGATCAGTTGACAGCAACAACTGATATCTAATGCAGCAGCTACACTGACATCTAATGAGGCCTTTCAAGTATTTTATACAGCTATGACTTCTTGCTCCCTCTCCCCTCATCTCCGGCTCCCAAGTTATTTACTTGTCTTTGACTCAGAGTTCTTAAGTGTAACATGAGATTCAACTCATACGCAATAAAGAATAGCTGATTTAAGAGCTACAATGTGTGGCTGAGCAAAAGGTCCACCAACAGCTAGAATTTCGTTTGGATAAATTAAGAATTCCTGGAGCAGAGCCAGGTCAGTGTTGTCTCGGCTGTGGCCATGTGGACTGGTGGTAAATGGAACACTTCGGTTAACATGAACATCTGGTGATGTATAAAGGTAATGAATGCAGCAGAAGACCCTACTGGTTGAACTAAATGAGTAACACTCAATTGAAAGAAAACAGATGATCAATGAGAATATGTCCTTTTCTTTACCTTTCCTTTTATTTTATCCTTTTATGTTACAAGGGGGGAGGGGTTATGATATGGTTTTGTTTGATATATTTTTTAATTTGTTCAAGATCAAATCAACTATATTTTCCACACTTCAAACACAGAGTAAGGAATAATTAAGGCTATTGTCTGCGAGAAAAAGATTGTTTTGTTTCTAAAGTACCCATCAATTGTCAGATCTGTTAGAAACATTTCAAGAGCCACTGAGTCACCTTGGGAGCTTCTGCTTGTTTAATGAAGCACAAGGCTAGAGGTGGGATAAAACACAGCTAAGGTGTCATGTTTTGTTCTGAGCCCAGCACATTGTTCATTTCTTTCATGAACAACATTGTAAGCTCTGCACATTTGTACTTGCAAAGTCTTCATCCAATTGCTTTTCTTCACTTTAGAACGTAAAAGTACATTAATGTTGAAAGTATGCAGGAGCTTTCCATCTTCACAGAAGCCTTCTGAACTTCTTCCTAGATTTTCATAGTGGTAGTCTATCTCTAGCAAGAGCCTGAATTCTCTCACACGGGAAAAAAGAATGATACTCACCTCACATAATTTCTCAGCGGTTTTCACAGCACAATATTCAGGAAGGACTGACAAGTCCTCTCTGCCTGCCTTGCAGGCTTGTTCTCTGACATGACTTGTCAGTGAGTTAGAAGAACTTTATATTGCATCTTGTGTTAGGATCATCTATCTGCCTGGTGTGGGCTGTCGGAGCACAAAGAGCTTATTTCTGATACAGACCAGGCAAGCCGTATTGCTACAACCTGGTCCTTTTCTGGTATTTACAGCTGGGCAATTCTCCAGCCTTTGTAGGTTGCTAAGGGTGTTAAACAGTTGCAAAGATTGCTTCACATCAGGAGATGCTTAAAAAGCATTCATAGAGTCTTAGGTAGAGTTCTGAGCACCTCCAGGACTAGGGGATTTTAATCAAATTAAAGCCTACTATCCAGTAACTTTTGGTCAGTCCTTAATAGCAACCTGCTCTAAGCTGCATAACCATAATGAGCATTAAAAGTGAGGGTTTTTTCATTTTTTAGTTTTGATCCTGAAGGATGGATGATTTCAGTTCAGCTACTGCTGCTACATGCCTTGAGGTCATTGCAGGGTTGCCACAGAAAGCAGATCTATTCCATTGAATTGCCTCCTGTTATCCATTTGACCTATTGGATGAAAAGACTCTGAAACAAAGATTAGTACTCTCCTATGGCTTACACATTGTGCCTTGAGGTTGCTAAAGAGAAAAAGAGAACCTTTAATACTCAGTTTTATAACCTTTGCATTTAGAAAAAGGTGACTGTGAAACTCAAAGCAGATGCTGAATATTTGAAGGAAGCTAGGAAGGCTAGGGGCAAACCTGGCCCCCAGTGAAGTCCTGGAAAAATTTCCATTGATTTCACAGGAATATCATTCCTTCCTTGATGCTTAACACTTCTGTGATGGTTTTGACATGCGTTATAAGCTTCATTTGTGATGTGCACATCGCTGCAGGTTCAATATCCCACCCACTACTGACTATTGATCTAGCTGTCCTTAAAAGGTTTTCATACTCCAACACTGCAGTGATCCCTCCCTCTGTAGCATAGTTAACATTAAAGCAACCCACCCTGAATATTTAGAGCAGAAAAAGTTCAAATTATTAGTAATTTCTGGAAATTTAAAATTACTATCTAACATACATTTAGTGTAGAAAAAACTTTTACAGTAAAACAGATCTAGAAGGAAAGGACCACCAACTGTGGGTTGGAATGCACTGAAAAGCATGTTAAAAAGCACCTGTGAAGTTTCATAGTTATAAAGTCAAAATGATGATAGCGCATAATTTTGAAACATTTGTGTTGTTTATTTTTCCCTTCAAAAACATTGGCAAATACAGTTTCAGTTTTGATTAATCACTTACTATGGATTTTGCTTCTCTATTTCGGCAGATGCATGGAAAACAGTATTTATTAAATACAATGTTTGTTTCTTCATTCCTAAAGCATCCTCACAATTAAAAGATATGTGGGGTTTTTTTCAATATTTTCCAAAAGGGCTGCTTCTTCTGTGTACCCTTCATACCAGAACTTAAATTTACATATAAGCTATAAAACTGGAAAAAGCAACTCAGTGAAAATGATGGCTGATTGTAACCTGATTAGAGCCACAGCTACAACACTGTACTAGTAACAGGGCAGAATATAGAATAGTATAGGCCAAGTAATTAAATTCATTTAGCTTCTTTACTTCTTTTCAGTCTCTTTATATTTATTATTACAGAAGTATGGTTTTGTCCTAGCTGAGATCTGACTCTGTCGTAAAACAGAGAAAATTCTGCCCCACGTAGTTTACAATCAAATTAACTCAAAAGAATCAGATGCTGATTTTATTGGCCATTCATGAGGCTCTTAGAAACTTCAGTAGCAGAAAGGTAATAGGCACAAAACTGATCATAACCAGTGTGCAGACATCTATAAGGGTAATCTGGCAAAAGAAATGCATCTCCCTGCAAAAAAAGTATGCTCCTGTCACAGAAACCTTGAATTATTACAACAGAAAATACATTTAATCTATAATTTCTCTCCTACATAGGTGACCCCATGGGGCTTTGCTTCCTCCCCTCCCCTCATCACCCTTTCTGCTGACTCCAGAGTAACCTGGGGATGCTGGAGGACAGGCAGGGCAGATCTGGTAAGCTGCTGGGGAGGAAAGTTGGCAGGGTGTTAGCACCAGACGGTAAACATATCACATAGTGTGAGCTCAGTCACACAGCTGGACTATCTTGGCTCTCCCTACCACTCAATTTCATTAGGGTCACGCCTATCCCAAGGCCTTCAATGTGATTAATGCTATTGGCCGGCGCTGCAGAAGACCAAGTGAACACGCAAGGGTGGTGGACACTCAAAGTCTCTGCACTAGTGACACTAATAAAAAGAAACACAGAAGGGAGGCGTAGAGCAGAAGCATAACTTTAAAAAGAATTGGTGACCTGGATGGATAGAGAAAATAGCTATGCATGGCACAGGCTAGGCCCTGGAAGTGATGAAGCAAAACAAATGCTTATGCAGAAAGACTCACTAATCTAGGTTGCTTCAGGAACAGGAAAACCAAGGAGGCAATGCTATAAGAACTTTCACTGCTTTTCAGGCAGAACCTGTCAAAGAGAGTATTTGTTGTGTGTACATCAGTATGCCTTTCCTGTGTCCTAAACTGAGGCTGGGCAATTCTGCTCACAATATGGACCTTAGTCCTCTCCATCTCTCAGCTGAGAGTAGTTCCAGGAGGCAGCCAAGCTCAGTTCTCAGCTCACCTGTGGTGGGATACCAAATTTGAACATCTTTGCCTGTCATTCTCCAACCTCAGGGAGCTTCTAGGTTTGGGTTGTTTGCAGGAGTATTTCATTCACAGATCACTGTAACAGCTGCAGCTTTTGCTGACCTGAGCAATAAATACCAATAGCCTTCCTTGGTCATTGAATAGCCATACTAGAACCTACTCATGGCCCAAGTCCCATTTAGTCAACAGACATCAGGCACCTGATTAAAAACTGAGCCAAATGCCCTGCAAAAGCAGAAGTGAAACCAATCATCTCAGACTGAGCAGCAAGCACTTATCAGTGTCTTCCACACTGAATTTTAAGATCCACTACTATTCTTATGCTTCATCATAAACCCACTGACATGTGTGCCCATCCTCCAGCAACTCCCTTCCTTACTCAGTCCAATTTATTCACACATATCATGTATTTTTTACATTTTTGCTTCTCTAAACTCTTCTTCCAGTCTGTTTTTCCTAACTTTTTTCTCTTCCCAGCTTCTTTCCTGAGTCCTAAAAAGCAGTCATCACTGGTATGCACATAATTTTTCCCCCAAACAGATAGAACCAGTCTGAATTTTCAGGATGACAAAAAGATTTTCCATTAAAGAGACAAAGAAAAGAAACAAGCACTGACTTGTTATTTTCTACAGCTCATTTTCTTTCCTATATTGATACAACAGGGGTATGAGAAAGGGCATGCTCTCTTAAATATAAAAACTAGCAGCTTAAGAGCTGCACAACAACAAACAGAATAACATTTTTTAAAAAAATAGCTTCTACCCTTGTACCCACACCTTATCAATATCAACACTGTCATACCCACAGTAAATCCAGTAATCGCATCCTCTCAGCCTTGCTGCCTTTCTTTCTATGATTTAATGTGTCTTTAACTAGATCACATAATTCTTAAAGCAGCAACTTTGTGTTTTCCCTTTTACAGGAAATTACTTGGCTCCTGTGGGGCTGACTAAATGACAAACAGTAATAACAAACGAACTGATCCTCTTCAACAGAAATTGCAGAGAAGCCCTGTTGACTCAAACACACAAGAGTGAAAGTACGTGACTGACTTGAAAGGAAATAAACTCTTCTGTGAAGGAAATACTGATGAAAACCGTTCTTTCCCTGAATAATTTTTAAATTTAGGATCAAAAAAATCTTAATGATGGCAACTTTGCTGTTGCTGGAAAGAAAGGTCTATTGGAGGATGAAAGCAAAAGAAAGAAGTGGAACGAGCTGTCTTTATCAGATGAATGGAAGGGGAGGAGACTATCTGAAATCTTGGCTCTAGAAGTTTAACTTATGCCTTTTTGTCCTCTTAACCTGAAATCAAATGATTTACCCTTCTGATTTTAATTCATCTTCTATGGGTGAATTTCATTCATAGTAAATTAGATGTCACATATCCAGTGATACTGAATAGGATTCATCTCTGGATTGAAACACTTTGAGGTCAGGTCTATACAAGCCCTGGTGTGCCATAGGCTAAGTTCCCATTCTTGTCAGTGGACACCAGTGTACTTTATATAGTCAGTGTGGAGCAATACAGCTAACCATAAATTATGATGAAAGTAAATGCTCTTTTGGGCTTGCTCATTCTAAACTACTTCTGTTAATTTTAGGAGTTTAGATACCAAGTGTGAAATTCAGGTATCCACACATAAACATCTATTTCCATCTACGAAACCACAAGGTGTCTCTCTGAGCCTCTAGCTGCTGGACCAAGACGACACAGGTTCTGTGCCAAATCTGCCCATCCTACTGGGCATCCTGGACTCTCCATGGCATCTTAAGTGCTATGAGACCCTTGTGTTGAGACAGCTATCTCAGTCCCTCGGCCACACGCTGATGCGAAGACACCTAGATTTAAGGAATGGATTTTTTAAAAAGCTTTTATATATTTTATTTTTTAACTGGTAACTGAAAGGTGAGGGGTGAGCCTCTTTCTATGAGACAGTCCTGCAGCAGGACTCTTACGAGGTCGGTAGGACTCTCAGACTGCTGCTGCCAAGCACACGTACAACTTTGATTTCAGTGGGATTTCAGCCTCAGTCAGAAGGGCTTTTCTCTGTGCCAGGAAAGCACTAATAATATAAGTATGGAATAAGATGTTTACAAATGCCCCTTCTCTAAAGAGTAGAAAACACTGGACAGCTTATCAGACCGCATACACAAAGTGGCTTGTACCACAGCCTATGAACACCAGTGAAAATGTGCATATTTTAAGGGGAAAGTTCTGTGTGTGGTGAGTGCCTCTTTGTGTTTATGGTTTTGCGGTAGAAAAATAATAAAACCACTTCAATTGGCCTTTCTCCAAGTAGCAGGGCAAACCAACAATTTTTAAAGGCAGTCTGTTACAACATGAGTAGGACCTACCAGTTCCTGAAATTTTTAGAAACTAGTTCAGGTTTTTTTTCTGAAACTGGTACTATATCAGAATACTTTCTTATTCACTTTCCACTGCAAGGGAACCAAGGCACTAGGCATCACTGAAGACATACTTAAAACTCAGCCAAAACAGAATATATCACTTACTTGGCATAATATGACTTCATGATAAAGGACTCCCATGGGACCTGGATAGTTGTTCATTATACCGCATGTTACTTATGATCAGTTTTGACAATGTACTGCACCACGAAAATGGAAATGTCCACTTTAAACTGACCCTCAACATACAGTTCTATAAGGGAAACACTTCACATAGGTTTTAAATACTGATCAATCTTTAAATGAAACAGTACAAAAAATAAAAGGGAAAATATTGTATAGTTAGATTAGAAACCACCTAACCTCAACTTTGGTCAAGCATGCAAATGTCAGATATTTAATCTAAGCTACTTGTCTAGGCTGCATTTACAGTCAGTGGTGAGAGGTAATACGGTAGTAAGTACCCGCAGAGGGTAATTTAACACACCTATTTTAAACACATAGTTTAGGATAAAATGAAGTAGTGTTTGTACATGCCCCTCTCTCTCCACTGACTTAAGGGGAAAACTTGAATACTGCTTCAGAAGATACCTAAGTTCTAAATGGTTAAATGAGATGTAATGAATCCTTTCTTTATGTTCTAATTATAGGGTATATATGCATGATGAAAAGGAAGGTGAAGGGCAAGGTCAAGGGCAAAAATCTGACAGATCAATCTTGTATACTTGTCTGCAAGCGAGGCTAAATACTAATGGAATAAATGTGGTGTTGGTCATTACTGGATTACACACACACAAAACCACAGCATTTCTTAAGAGCAAAGTTTATATAGTGAAGAGAGAACATAAATCCAAAATAGCATTGATGCTGGATATTGAACAGTGTAACTGAAATCATAATGTGTTCCTCTGTAGCTTAAATAGACCTAATACAGTGCACAACAGTATTTTCCAGTTTCTATTCAAAGCTGAATTTCACCCATAGTAAATTAGAATTCTCTGGCATCTGGCCCATAACCTTTAAACTCTTCTGGTTGATGATCTTAATACACAAAGGCTTTTTTATCAGTAAACTGTGTCTGGATGGGAACCAAACTCTGACTCCTACTCCTTTTTCATGCCACAACATTTTTGTAAAGCTGAACAAACATATTACACCGAACCCAGGGCTTTGAAGTGTAAACACCAATACACTATATTAACACAAAACAGTCCAAAATTAAGGCATTTACAGTCAAATAATTTCTGCAGTATGCAATGGCTAAATAATGCAATATCTTTACCTGAAAAGATACTGCATAACTGTGATTTTTATTTAAGTGTGTCTGAAATGGATTATCATCTCACTTTTTTCCCCTATGCATTCATGACTAAAAACAAAAAGGAATTGTAAGCCTGACAGTCTCATTTCAGAGACTTCATGTGACAACTATTAAAAGCTCATCATCATATATGCAGATTAGAAGAAATTAGGTTACCTGAAAAGGCTTTTGTTAGCTGGCATAATCCCTCTTTTCTGCAAAGGAAATGCTGGATTTCTGGAAGTAGGTTTACCTGTACATAAAAAGAGAAGCTTTAATGACTTTGTTTAGAAAACTGTTGTTTTTCCTGGAGCCTTCAATGGGTTTGTCTTTAATTTATCAGAGACACGTCATGTACAAAGCTCCTGTCAGTGTCAAAAGGGATTTACAACTTTGTTGTTCCTGCAATGTGGGGTAATGAAGTATGGGCTCTTCCTCCATGGCCATCATAAAACAAAATTTTAGACTCATTGCTCTCCTCCTGGCTGCTGAGTTTTCACCCCTTCCCTGCCCCCTTTTCAGTTTCTGCAGCTTCTCTGTTCTCTGCCAGTTATCAGTCACTGTCTCTCCCTGCAAGAAAATACCCTGTGCATCTTGAATTGATGTGCTTGGGAACAGTGGTATGTTAACGTAACTAAACCACATCCAGGCTCTGCAACAAAGAACGGTGTTGCACCGTGGTATGGACATGCCAGAAACGGGTAATATTAGTCCAATATTTAAAGTTACCCGGAGATACAGGCCATCTGGTTTAAGTCCCTGCTGTGCTGCAGACTTCCTGAGAGAACTTGGACAATTCCTTTGATCACCTTATGTCTCAGTCATTCATGTGTGAAACTTCTGGACTTTGCAGAGAGCTGTAAGGATTATTATATTGCATAGTATTAGAGGCTCAGATATGGTAATATGGACAGAATAAGCAAAAAGCAGTTTGTAGAAATCTGGGGTGTTTTATGATCTGAGACCTCAGTCCAAAGCATGTATATTGCTAGTAAACTGGAACTGCTATAAAAATTTCACTGGATACCCTTAAGATCCTGTCCCATGGAACCTCAGTGAACACGCTCCTAGCTCTGACTTCTGTGGGCATACAGTGTTTTCTTGCATCCCCACGAACTTCAAACCTCAATACCATTTAAAAGCAGCTCTATTTCTCCCAGTCCCTCAGGTCAAAGTCTACACTTTTGGGTCTTGCCATTATTATCTCTGCCATTGTACTTGAAATATAAGCCAAGCTTTATCCATAGTTTGGTCACTTTTTTTCAAACAAAACCCTCAATTTAAGTCACATATTTCCACCAGCAGGTCAGGTGCTTATTTAGACATTGCATATCTAAGTAACCTAAACTGTGCCCACAACATGCTCAAAAGAAATAAAAAAGCAATATTGAAAATACCAAGAAATGTTGGCACCACTGATGCTTTGGACTGTGAGGAAGCAGATTTCAGTGTCAGAGCAAGGAACTCTCATGAAGGCCCTGGAGGACACCGGTCCAGCTTGCACGTTATCAATTGTAGGAGCACTGTCACTGTTAGGTGAGGTGCCTAAATTATGTTTACGAAGGATCAATTACATCAGATGAAACTCAATAACGATGTAAGATGTGAAGCCTAAATTAGTCCAGCTTTATCTTCTGCCCACGCTATTATTCTGAAATATTGCATGCATTGGCTCATTGTTTATCCCCATTTCTAAATTCTCTTTTCCCAGTGGAGTAAATGGCTTGAATTCCCTTTCCTATCTCAGTAGATAAGAAACTTGAAAAAAAACACTTCTTATTGTTGTTAAACCATGCTGCTGCAGTATAAAATGAGCGTCAGATGCTTTTCTTTTTACGAGTGAGTGCTGAAAATTTGGGCTAGCCCTGTCCTCTCATTCCTGCAAAGGATAGCACAATAATTTTATACCTTTTGGAATAACTCTAGATGATGCAAGCCATCTATTTGAATGCAGCCAGTACCATCATTTTTTCTGGAAGATAAGCAGATCAAAAGATCCCAAGGGCTTGTGACACCTATCAGGAAAGGAAAAGATTGTATTGAGAAAGGAAATACCATGCAATTCATATTTGAAGAAAAAAATACTTAGAGCCAAATCCTGTGGATCAGCAAACTGTTGGAGCACTAAGTACATGAACATCTACAGGTGGCAGAAGGGAAAAAGACATACTCACAGTTCAAGCTTTGGAACTATATTTAGGAGTTTCACATTTGGCACCTCCTGTTATATCTGCCTACTGATGTCCAGTCCCCTGGTGTCTGATCTGTTTAGCATTCAGAAATCAAAAAGTTCAATAACATGGTGCTGCTTTATTTTTTTCTTTTTTTCTGAACTCCTAAACTTGCACACTTACAACACACATCCGTGATATGCAGGGTGATCTTCTGAGGTCTCTCATTATTGGGAAGTAAATTTTACAGGAATACTGATCATACAGCAAACAGCAGGGATTTCTAGCCTGAATTTTTGTGTAGTGGCTTCCTAAATATTAGACAACAGGTTGCCAATATCTAGAACTGGTGTACAAGTGGGAATTAAGTTGCTCTGGGCAAGCAGCTAGCTTCTGAACTAGCTCTGATGCTTCCTTTCTGGGGTGAAGTTGAGCTGTGAGACCATGGGGTTCTATAACCAGGAAACAAGCAACACCAGGGTGAGTCAGAGGTGACTGTCTGAAGAAGAGGTAAAACTAAATCGGAACAATTAAAACATCATTATGGACTAGAAGATACAAATAAGTCTTGGAGTTTGCCCATACTGCAGCATGTAATGTGATGTAGAAATGCCAATGTAGCTTCAAATCAGCTTGGTCAGCTCCCTGAAGTGGCTGTTTTCTTCTGTTTACAGCCTTCATAATCTGAACTAGCTAGAGATGATGGCATCTCTCATAAAATGAACAGAATCACTACATCTGTTGAGGACACTATGAATATATTCACTAAAGGATAAACTATTTCAGTGACAGGATGACACTTAGAAATAAAGAACTTCCAAACAGAAAGGGCAGCCAGAGAAGCTGTACAGCAGCCAAGTCAGGGTATAGCATTAGGCCAAAGCTCTCTGCAGGACAGCTGTTTCAGGGACTGGTTGGTTGGTTCTTTTTGCCAAGGCTGGGAAGATTACATACATTTTATTTCACTTTGTGCTATCCATCTGTGATACCTTCTTAATTTTATTAGATTACCCCCTAAATTTGGTCCCACTGACACCCCACAGAGAAATTTGTTTTGGCTGAGTTCCCTCTCCAAAACGTAACTTTTTCCTATCCCAATCACAATCTCAAGTGCCAAGCAGGAGGAAGATTTCACTTAAGGAGATTTAACACTCAATTTACTATTACTGTAAAGAATCCTTCAATTTCACATTGCAATAAGCAGTATTACGGTATAAAAATAAGTAAGGCATGTGAAATTTAGGGAAGACAGATTCACCACGTCCTCCTTTGTGAAAGAAACAAACTACAGGTAAATAAAAATGGCATAGAGAGAGAATAAATGAAACATTAAAGAAACATACAAGCAAATACTTCATTTTAGCACAAAAGATTGACAGTGTTAACAACATACTCAATGATCTCACCAGCTGTGTAATTATCAGATAAGCAAGATGTTATGCCTTTGACTAGTAAATACCTTTGAATAAATCATTATAATTACATATAAAGCACAATGCCTAGCTGTGTGCAAATTGAAAGGGAGCTGGAGGGAACTCCATTTCTCGGAACCAGTTCATTTCCTTCCCTTGTTTATTGTCACACATCCTGGCCAGGGATGAATTTGATGCCTGATTCCAAAGGATATGCTGCACTGTGTATCATTTGCCTTTAGGACACAGCAGAGTGATTGATATGAATGTCCCGAAGAGAAGGAAAGGAAAAGGGGCCCTCAGACCTAACATACCCAGGAAGCAGAACAGCAAACTGCTAGGAACAATTTTTCAGGAGGGATTGAGTGCCTGCCATTATTTGTGTTTACTCTTTAGAGTAATTAAACATCTCGCCAGTTATTTCAGTACAGAACAATCAGAACTGAAACATGTCTATTCATAGAAAACAGGAGACTTCCTATCAGAAAAACAGCATACACCTAGTGCTGCCTCTCAGATTCAGGCAGACAGAGCAGTCTGACTTCTAGTTAAATGTATCAATACATTTAACTCATCAACTACACCTGAAAAAATGTCCTTGGAAAACAAAAATGAAAGACGGATGTGTTAAAACAGTTTGGAACAGACTTCTCTGTGAATAAGTATATTGCCCATGTCATTCCTCTCACAGTTAAACATTTTTTTGTAAAATGAACACCTATGACAGCGAGACCATGACTCTGTCTCCCTTCTGGAAATGTGATAATTATACAACTATAACTCAGCAAAAAATTGCTAGTGTTATTAATATTCCAGTAACTCCACATGGCCCAGGTAAAGGATTCCAAGATGTCAGGCACTGTATTTTAACACAGAAGATCCTTTTCACAGAGATTATGTTTAAAGTAAAGCAAGATACAACATGTGAGCTAAAACAGTCTACAATAAAAGAGAAAGGAAGAACAAAAAAGTGACAGTAATAACACAAGTCATCTGCATGGAGAAATTCATGTTTCAAAATGTTTTTAGAGATGTTTAATGAAGAAACATTAGTAATGTCCATATTATTCCATATTCAATAGACCCACTGTTTTGCTTGTTTCCTGCAGACTTCACATCAGACTTCATGTTCTGTCTCTGACAGAACATTTGCAGTGGAAGGTTAAAAAGGATACTTCATATCTGAACAATTTCACTACTTGCAATATATATGAAGATTTTTCCATGTAAAGGGTTTTGTCTACAGTTACTGAAATCTTGTTTGCCTTATTCAGCAAACCAGTGGAGCTCAGCATGCAGGAGCAGTAGACCAGTTAAACAGTATGAAGTTCCACCTCATGGAGATGTTCTCTACTGCTTTGTATTATTTTGCATTTGCAGTGGACAAGCAAAAGAGCGGTAACTTCTTAAAATGAGAATATACAATTGTCTGTTCATCCTCTCTCTGAGCATCTTCTCAAACCAGGATTTTTTTGTTCAGCCCATTAAGTAAGGCCTTACTTACACAAAGAATGTTCATCTGCAGAGTTACATCTTATAATGCAGGCAAAGTGAGCTTAGCGTGGATATGGCTTATGATGCCAGCATGATGTTTTTATTCATGTATCTTTTAAGCCATCTCTTTCCCCTTCTTTCAGACTTTGTAGCTCTATCTTGCAGTCCCATCTTTAAAAGTGTTTGTGTGCCCAAGATGCGTATCTCATGTTTACCAGAGAATATCAATCCAAGTTGCTAATCCAAGAACCAGTAGTGCAGCATACTTTGATTCCTGTCTGCTGTAACCACCTTTAATTACTCTCATTCTGAATGAGTCAGAGTACATGCTATACAATTTAGAGAGCAATAAGTTTTGACTGAAAATTGATATAATATACAAATTATAATTTTCAACAAGATACCACTGTTTTCATTGGCTTTGACTCTGACTTGTTACATGGAATAACTAAAATGGTTAATGCAGAAAAAAGGATAATCTAGGGAGAAAAACAAACATGGTTTTTAGCAGCAGTGGAAACAGCAATGCAGAGACTAATAAAAACATTTAACTTTTTCTATAAAAATATTCTGCAGGGAGTTTCTGTATTTTGATATTATACATAAAGGTGAATAGAAACAAAATGAGAACTGTAGGATTTAGTGATGTTTTAAGTTTACAGCATATACATTTTATAGATGAACTTCAAGAATTTCTGGAGGTTATTTCTAAAATAATCTTAACCCTACCTTTGAAGTTATCATATTATCCTGTGTAACCACATAATTATGTGGTTCCATATTATTTGATTTAACCAAATATGTGAGTTTCATCTCAATACCATAGCTTTAAATTTCAAGTGTTAAGGTTCTCACTCTGAATTTTGAAATGTCATGATCAGAAAAACAACCCAAAACTGGGGGAAGAAGGATAAAGGAGGGATGTTCACAGCTATGGCATGTGTCTTCCCAACTAACCATTATGCATGATAGAGCCCTGCTTCCCTGGAGATGGCTGAACACTTGTCTGCCAACAGGAAGTAGTGAATTCCTTGTTTTGCTTTGCTTGTGCATGCAGATTTAGCTTCACCTATTAAACTGCCTTTATCTCAACCTACAAGTTTTTTCACTTTTATCCCTCTGATTGTCTCCCTCATCCCACTGAGGAATAGGTGAAGCTTAGCTGCTGGTCAGGGTTAAATCATACCACCATAGAATAAATTTTTACCCATCCAAAATCAGTTGTTCTCTTTAATCACTGGAGGTGGGATACAAAGTAAACATTTTAATTTGCAGCAATGATTATACAAAGAAATTCTAAACACATGGAATATATTATTTTAAGGAGGCTACAGAACCCCTGCCAAGGGAGATTCCAAGATTTGTGCATGATGGTTTTTTTAAAGAAATTCCCATCAGCTCTACTTGAAATGTATTTTCAAGAAAAGCTATTGTGTCTACATTTAGCCTGTGCCTGGGACTAAACTGTAGCAGCTGTTCAATCACCTGATGACGCCTCCCCAGTTGATAAGAAGAATCAGGGGAAAAAAGGGAGAAAAGCCCATGGGTCGAAGTAGAAATAGATCTAATGAAATAACAAAACTAATGCAATCATCAGTATAAAGTGTGCGAGGTTCTACTCAGCCTGGTCCTTAGGGTCAGCAGAGGGCCAAGAGAAAGGAGCCCCAGGAAGATGAACTTCACCCTCAGTAAACTCCCTCCTTTTATAATGAGCACGATGAAGTGGTGTGGGATACACCTGTGAGTCAGATGCCTTGATTGGATCTCCCATTTGACTCAGGGCTACTCATGACCTGCCTGCATGGCTGGCCGATGGTTCTGTTCCTGGGAAACCAGGACATATTGCTTAGGTACTGACACATTAAACTGTATTCAAATATACTTTTGGCATGTTGTAATCCTGATCTGTAAAAAAAATAATATGATGAGTATAAATTCTAGCTTCATGAATCACGAATCCTCATAGTCTACCAGGGAAAAAAAAAGTCAAATTCCTCTGCTCCTGCAGGGTAATAGAGCGTAGTCAGCATAGACTGAACCAAGTTTGGTGAGGAGTCACATATTTATGGAAGTAGCTGCTTGTGCACAAATCCAATTTTAAACAAGGCAGAGGAATATCTTTTACAAAGCAAGCTTCAGTTTATAGGAGCCAATAGTTTGCTAGTCAAGAGCATAGAGTGGAAGAGCTATCAGATATCTCAAAGACAGAGCTACTGTCTCACTGCCTGGCTCTGGACTCCAGGCTCCTCAGCATCTCAGAGGGCAGCAGCAGCAGGCAGGCTGCATGACAGGGTTTGGGGACATGGAATTCTACACCTCTGAAGATCTGAGCTTCACTGATAACGCTCCAGGGAAAAGTATCCTTTGAAGCCTATTTCTGGTTACGGCAGCTTGGCTGTCTCACTTGTGCAAAGATCAGAATGCCGCTTGTTGGACTGAATGCTTTCTCTTTGTTAACGATGTGGCCTTTTACAAGTTTTTGATATCACTGTTTCATTTGTAGGGCTTTCCCTAAAGAATGTCTCATACCTAGCTGTGGAGGAATTTTCCCCTTAAAGAAGTAGTTATTGGAAGTATTTTAATTTTCCTTCTGATGTGGCTCTTGATAGTCACGAGCTATCACCAATTTGAACTCACTATGATAACAATGAAGAAACAATCACTCTGCTAAGTTATGATAGTTTAGGAAAAGACCAAGATTTCTGATACTTTCTGAACTGTTCTGGAAAGCAGCTGTTCACCTCTCCATGTGCAAATCTTTCACTGTTTCACACAGGATGGTCTATTCTACTTCTTGAGACAACTGTACTCTACTGCCATGCATAGTCCAGTCCAGTAACTGTCTGCTTAACTAGACAAATTAGGCTGAAATATTTTGGCACTTTATTGCAGTGTAGTGTTATAAGTGTAAAAAAGAACCCCACCCTATGCTGAGTCTGAGATTGTTGGACACAGTCAATTCATTCACAAAATACTTTGTACAGTTGCTGTATGGCTGCCAGGGAAAGGCTGCAGGAATGGTGAGGACAGTCACTATTCACCTCCCTTGAGGATGATCAGCATTTTAATTTGGCTCAGCTAACCCCTAACTCTGAGGATCTGAAGTGCCAAGGGAAGCATTCCTTGTGGAGGAGAGGCTGGTGTGAACCAAGTGGACCCAGTCTAATTCCCAGGACAGCTCATCTGTCCCTTAACAGTTTAGCACAAAACATTGCCCTGTGCTTAAGAATTAATGCACAGTCATGTCAGAGTTCAGAATTTGGGGAGTGAAACAGCGATTTGAAGTCTAATTGCAGTGCTTTACCCATATAAACAGGGTAATGCTTGACCATACTGTATCTCTTCTGCAACTACTGCAGAGAGATGTTAGGTCTAAATACAAATGGGGAGGCACAATGCTTCCACTCTTGTCTGAAAAAAAAGAGTTATTACTGTTTCCTTATATCAGGAAAGGCCAGGCTGCAAGCCTGTTTCTTGTGTCAATCTGAAGCAGAATTGAGTGTAACAAGCCAAGAACTACCAGTTTCTCCCCGAACTCTCCTCAAATTTGGCAAGGTACTTTCCTTTTCCCACCTGGTCTCAGACTCTAAAACTGCCTTGGACCTACCTAACAAGTCAACCAGTTACCATCTTCCTCTCTGGAGTAACTGATAATACAAAACAGACGACTTTCTCTGAAAGAAGCAAAAGAAATCTATTGCGGGCATAAATACAAGAATGGAGAAGAGAGAGAACAATCATTTCTCCATTTATATGACATTCAGTCATGCAATAGATTAACAATCTTTTCTTCAATCAACAAATTATCCTACTATAAGAGACAACCACGCAAGAATTTTCAGACCTGCAGCAAATGATATAAAGCAGTGTTTTTCAATTTGCAGATATCTGTAAGACAATAAAAAGTACTGCACAAAAAATATGCTGTATTATTAAAATACATCTACATATTTTTCTGTGCAATCAAAGAATGAGCAGAATACTGGAAATAAAAGTAACTAAAGTACATTCAAAAATTAAATTAGTCTGACATGGAGGGAAGAATACTGCAGTATGTATGACAGGAGCATTGGATGGTTCTTACAGGAATAAACCATGTCAGACTAAGAATAATTCTCCACTGAGTTGTATTACAGATCGTAACTCTAAAAACCTATAGTTTTTATCATGGCATAATCTGTCAACTCAAGCTATGAAAATATGCTGTCAAAATACTTTCTGAGCTACGCTAGAGTTCAATAGAAAACAGAGGGAAAACACTTAGTCCTGACCCAACGGCAAACACATCAGGGCAATTCAAACACTCAAGCCTATTATTCCACTTCTGTGCTTAGACGCTGTGCTTTGGATGAATATTCAGATTACTCGGGTATGCTCTCCGCACATGGTTACTTTCTGCATAGCAAGCCTCAGTGAAACCAAAAGCACCTAGTGATCCAATATGATATGCTCTACTTGTGTGCTAACTAAAAAGGTTCATATCCCTAGTTGTTCCCAAATGCTGGAATTCTTACTCTGTACATATTTAATACACCAGGTAGGCTACCACAGTCAAAGCTACTAGATATTCCTGCATCTGAGGAAGAACAGCCCCATGTATCAGTACAGGCTGGGGGCTGAGCTGCTGGAGAGCAGCTCTGGGGAAAAGGACCTGGGAGTCCTGGTAGACAACAGGCTGACCATGAGCCAGCAATGTGTCCTCACAGCCAAGAAGGCCAATGGCATCCTGGGGTGCATTAAGAGGAGTGTGGCCAGCAGGTCAAGGGAGGTTCTCCTCCCCCTCTACTCTGCCCTGGTGAGGCCTCATCTGGAGTACTGTGTCCAGTTCTGGGCTCCCCAGTTCAAGAGGGACATGGAGCTACTGGAAAGAGTCCAGCGCAGGACCACTAAGATGATGAAGGGATTGGAGCATCTCCCATATGAGGAGAGGTTGAGGGAACTGGGTCTGTTTAGCTTGAAGAGGAGGCTGAGAGGGTATCTCATTAATGCTTATAAATATCTCAAGGGTGGGTGTCAGGAAGATGGGGCCAGACTCTTCTCGGTGGTGTCCACTGACAGGACAAGGGGCAATGGCCACAAACTGGAACACAGGAGGGTCAGTCTTAACATAAGAAAACACTTCTTTACTGTGAGGGTGACTGAGCACTGGAACAGGCTGCCCGGAGAGGTGGCGGAGTCTTTCTCTCTGGAGACATTTAAAACCATCTGGATGTGTTCCTGTGTGGTCTGCTCTAGGGTGCTGCTCTAGCAGGGGATTAGACTAGATGATCTTCAGAGGTCCCTTCCAACCCCTACCATGATTCTGTGACTATGTATGTGTGTGGTGTATATGGATATTGTGAGCTGTCTGGCAGCATATGCTCAGCCTTGCAGGGGTATGGATCTGCACCTGTCTCTCACCTCTCTCAGGCTGACAGATTTGGCAATCTCTAACTTGGATGAGAGTGTTCATAGGAGCTACAACAAAAGCAACAGGTACTGAGGCATCTCCCCCACTAGACTATTACCAAGCCTGCTGATCCTGCTACTCTTACAAGGAAGATTCGGGTGTTTAGAGAGGCACAGGCAACTATTGGAAAGAGCTGCGTGCTGGAAAGAAGATTCAATGGGAGATTCAACAGCAAAGTAGTGCCTGGGGAGGAGGAGCTCTGCTTAAGGGAACCAAACTGCCAGCTTGAGTACACTTTCCATCCTGCTCTTTCTACCACTCAACTCTTTGCAACAGGATATAAGGAACTTGAGCTGAGAAACCCTCAGAATCATGGAATCACAAAATATTCAGAGCTGGAAGGGACCACCTAGTCCAACTCCCCTCCTTAAAAGCAGGATCCCCTAGAGCACATCACTCAGGACTGCATCCAGGTGAGTTCTGAAAATCTCCAGAGAAGGAGACTCCACAACCTCTCTGGGCAGCCTGTTCAAGCGCTCTGTCACCCTCACCGAAAAGAAGTTCTTTCTCATATTTAAATGGAACCTCCTCTGTTCCAGCTTGTGCCCGTTGCCCCTCGTCCTATCACCAGGAACCACTGAAAAGAGTCTGGCTCCATCCTCCCTAAACCCACCCTTTAGGTATTTATAAACATTAATTAAATCACCCCTCAGCCTTTTCCTCTCCAGGCTAAAGAGTCCCAGCTCTCTCAGCCTTTCCTCAGAGGGGAGATGCTCCAGTCTGCCAGTCATCCTCATTGCCCTCCATTGGACTCTGTCCGGTAGGTCTCTGTCTCTCTTCAACTGGGGAGCCCAGAACTGGATGCAGTATTCCAGTTGTGGCCTCACCAGGGCAGAGTAGAGGGGGAGAATGATCTCCCTCGACCTACTGGCCACACACTTCCCTATGCAGCCCAGGGTGGCATTGGCTTTCTTGGCAACAAGGGCACATTGCCAGCTCATGGATAATTTACTGTCTACCAGGACTCCCAGATCCTTCTCCTTGGAACTGCTTTCCAGAAGGTCCTCCCCTAACCTATACTGGTGGCACTAATGAGAATTCATCATTAACTGTAAAGGGCAAAAACTGTGCTAGAGCCAAGAGAACAGCCTCTTCCCTTCTATAGATATAAAGGAGTCTCATGAAACGCAGCTAAGTAGCAGATGAGTTTATTTGTCTTAACGTCCTGTCTCATTCTAATTACAATGAATTAGGATAACAATTGTGATTTCAAAAGTATGATGTTCGATCATCTATACAAGAATAAAAGGCACATATTTTAAAGTCCAAATGGCAGCCCTTGATCACTGCATTTACAGCACTCGGGCATCCTATGCCAACACTAATTAATGTGTCAGATTCCTCTATACCGAAGAGGCAGGAAACAATCAGAACACTGAAGCTTGGGAATAGAGACAATGGCTAGACTAAACAGTGTCAGGACACAGGCTCAACCACTGGCCTACAATCCTCTGCTGTGATTGTTTTCTTCTCCTTGGGTGGCCACGCAATGCCCCAGGAGACAGCTCAAGTCAGCGACAGTTCCTAAAAATCAGCAAAGAACAGGCCACCCTCAGTCAGAGGAAAATAGTTTAGATACATGGACATGAGCCATACTGCATCACTTGTCCTCAGGACTGAGGAATTGACATGTTTTATTTATGAGTTAGACAAAACCACAGAAGGCAATGATGCAGTAATTAAGTCATGGCTAATGTAAGGGAGATTTCCAACTATACCCCACAGATACTGTTTTTTATGAAGCATCCTTTGCCGACTTCCAGCTCTATTCACCTGGCATGCCATGGGGTAGTGAAAGTCAGAGTGTGTTGATCTGCGTGGCTAGCCATGAGTGGTAGTGATACATGTGGGTAGTGATGCCATGGGGTAGTGACACAGATATCAATCATGACTACCATGTAAAGCATCCATGGAACACAGACTCTAAAGTAGATTTTAAAATACTCTCTCCAAACATTTTGAAGAAATGTAGGGTCAGACCTCTCACTTTTGAAGGTCAACAGGAACCCCCACATTGATAGTTTTGCAAAAAAATGTGTACTGTAACATCTGGATGCAAATCAGACATCTCACGGAGCTGGGTAGAGAAGAAAAAACTTGCTGCTTTCTCCTACCTCACGTATCCTCCTGTCATCAAAAGGGCAACCTAACTATTTTACAGTTACCTTCTGTGCTAGTAGTTTCTTGAATACTTTCTTTCTGTTCTTAGAGCTTTCTCCAAAGGTCCTTTAACCTTTTTTCAAAAGCCACAGCACTTTACTCCAAATGAAAACGGGCTTAACATGTGTCATACTCTATGTATTTAAAGTCTTTGTCTTCAGCCTACTCTTTACAGAAAATTACCTCAATTATTTTTTGTTGAAGACTGACTTCTAGAAAGGCCCCAGTGATATTTAACTTCACTGTGGTTATGAAAACTGGAGTGAGGGCTTTTCTTTTTTCTGAGAGAACTGCTGAAGCCAGATGGGTAAAAAAATATTTAAAAGCCTACTTCCCATTTAGACAGACAAATACATCTTAATTTGGTCCAGACTACCTAGGTCTTGTTCTTAGTTTGTTTATCAGCCTGTTTAACAAAGTACTTTGATATGCTGATAAGCTTTCTGTTTTATCTCTTGTTTAAAAACAAATAAATAATGAATTGTAGCAAACTGGTTTCCTTCCAAATAAAGAAAAAAATGTTTTGTCTTATTTTATCATTTTAAATTAACAAGTCTTTTTCAAAAAACTAATCAATAGAGCTGTATTCCAACCATCAGATGTAAAATAACTGTGGTTCTGCCTGACTCATCTTGCATTTACACAACGCAGAAGAGAACTCAGTATATTCTATGTATATACACACTTTTAGTAGTTGCTATAAATTAAAAATGAACCCCCTTTTTACAGCTAAATATTTATTTTGG
Source organism: Podargus strigoides (assembly GCA_028020825.1). Classification (NCBI taxonomy): domain Eukaryota; kingdom Metazoa; phylum Chordata; class Aves; order Caprimulgiformes; family Podargidae; genus Podargus; species Podargus strigoides. The sequence goes on along the minus strand of CM051663.1, from coordinate 145,478,122 downwards.
AAAGCATTACCACAAATGTCAGAAACAAAGTCATTACTACAATGAGCTTGTTACAGAAACACTTTATGCCTGGAATAATTTGTTTCAAACTTTCCAAAATGCATACCACTCAGCTCTTCTGTCCTTCCCTCTACCAAAGTCTGAATATATTTTACTTATGTGAGGCACCACTGAGAAAATATGTCAGGACTATATTTTTTTAATCTTCTACCAGTTAATGTTGCTCAAATCCTATTGCTTTATTACTTTTTAATCCAAATCCCTTTCATATTTTTGTCCTATTGTGAAAAACAGTCATTGCTTTGTAAGGAAACATGCCTGCCAGAAATTATAGAAATTAATTATATGTGGGTTTTTTCCTTTCTAATCAAAGAGTAGGTGTCATTTTTAGTAATATTTTTCTGTATAGAATATTTTTTTTCAGAAATCTGAAAACTCTGTTGACCAGCTTGAAACTGAGGGATAGTTAGGTTTGATTTCTGAGTACATCAGAGAAGTTTTCTCTCTCTTAAACATCTGTGAAAACTAGGATTACCTCCAAATGGACAGCCTCAGGGGCTGAATAATAGAATATTCAATATTACATTGAAAAATCAGCTTTGAGGGAATATAACGAACATCAGGAAGACAGAATAATCATTGCCCCAATGAAGGAAAGGTTCCCTTTTGATGTAAAATATGCCAGTATAACAACAATATGGTGCATGAAATTTTCAGAAACATGCTATAACCCATGGGTGGCCTCTGCAGTTTTGATGTCATTTGGGGATCAGCATACAAAAGAGCTGTCAGCCGGAAGTGGATGCAGCTGGAGAAAGTTGGAATCTGAATCTAGGAATGGAGTTGGCTGGCTGCAAAAAGGTTTGGTTTCAGAAGTATATAATACCTCTACCTAAAATGGGAGCACAATAATAAATGACACTGCACTCCTCACAGCTGACCAGGGCTCAGAGCCAGTGAGTGCATCAAAAAGGGTGCACAGCTTCCAGCAGCCAAAACACTTGGCATCTCTACTGCAACAATCCCTCAAACAGAGTGCTCTGGTGGGACTGCTCCAGGTTTCTGGCTAGACTTACTGTCCTACTCCCAGCACCTATATTAGTAGACAATCATCTGACATTTAGGAACAGACATATATTTATAAACCAGTCTTGAACCCTATAAGACCCTATTAATTTCTTAAAGGGAAGCATTTTAAAAATACTTGAATAAACAATTATCTGCTGTTACCTTCTTATCCCATAGGCTACATTTACAAAATGTTGCTTCAAACTGTTTTACAGGATTTGCACGTTACCAGCGTATTATAAAGCTTGTATATTTACACCTTAATCCCTTGTATTTATTTAACTTCAGTGTACTCTCACATTGCTGCTTTCTTTGGCCAATGTGTGTATCTGCCTGGACACTGCTGTTTTTCAGATTCTATTAACATGACATAATTTATTCCAGCAAAGTTTTAATTTTAGCTCACTGTGTAATCAGTGCGTAATATTTTAATTACTGTAAATTCTAAGTCAGCCCAATAAATACCATTCTCCACTGAACTGTATGTTCTATTTATATGACTAAAAAGAACATTCAAAGAAAGGTACATTTGGTAACTTTATGACTAAATGTTATATTTTGGTTTTAACTTGACAAAGTTCAATGCCCTTATACTTTTGTTGCGAGCGAATAATTTCCTTTTCTCAAAGAAAAGAGTGCATTTGAACCAGAGTTCTCAGTACAATTCTACAGAGGGTTTATTTTAGTGACACAAAGAAATTGTTTGCACTTCTGCTAGAAAATATGAATATGTTCTGTTAATAATTAGGAAGGAGAATACATATTGTTCAGAAAAATATATGATGCATTTAGATTTTCTAAAAAGAAACCACAGCATCACATTAGAGAACAGCATTTATTTGGGTTTGTCAAAAACTGGTCTCTCTTGTACTGAAACCAATGATGTCTGTGGCACGAGATTAGGCATCCACTTTCAGCTAGTTGGCAAATAGCCAGGCTTAATTGCTAAAAATCAAAATTAAAAAGTGATCAAGACAGAGCAGACTTTCATTTTAAAGGAGCAGAACAAATATAACTCAGTATGCTCCAAGGATCACATTTCTACTTATCTAGGTGGTTTAGGAAGTTCCTTACAAGAATCCTCCTGAAATGCACTTTTTACTTGTCAAAACTTCTCACAGGACTCACATGCCATATATTTTACATGAGGAAACCAACCAGTTTTGTATACTGTCAGTTATACATTTCTACCAACAGATAACCAAAATGATTTTTGGAAGAGAATTTTTATCTGCTAGATTTAAAGATATATATGTATTTGTATGGTAACCCACAAAATACTTCTGTGGCTACCCTCACTATTATTATTATGCACAGTATTTTAAATTACTTACTTATGATAGAATGATCTTGTGCTTTTCCTGGCATGCTAGGATCTCCAGTTCTGCTTATTTAACCTTACCTCCACAGGGTTGTTTACACTTTCAGAACCTGATTTCAATTTACTTTAATTTTCTCAGAGACTTTGTATTTATAAAAGCTGAGCATCTAGTGACCTCTCTATTCCTGACATTTCCTTTACTCTCCACTATGAAAAAGAACAAAAACCCCAGTGTCCCATTTCTGTTCCAAAAAAACTAAACTGCTTCATTCAGTGGGTTGGTCCTTGCAATTGAAAATGGCAACCAGATGTTTACAGAACACACCAGCAATTTTCCTTGAGGCCTTTACTCTTTATAATTGTTTGCTAAAGTTAGTTGGACTTCATGGAAACTTGTTTGAGGCTGCAACAAATAGCAAGTAGGATCTCCTCATAACTGTACTCTGAACAATTAAAAATTTAAAAAAAAAAAAAAAGTGGAGATAGAACTAATGCTACCTACTTCTGTTAATGTATTTCAAACTCCATAGAAAACCACTCAGTAAGGAAAGAGATTTGGTTCTCTTAGGACTGATTTTAACATGCCATCTTATGAAAATCATCCCTATTTCAGAGTGTGTTATTTGCTTTCTACCTTCTCAAACTTCAGCTGGCTATACTCTAAGCACCACTGATTTTGTGCTGTCTTCCCTTTCCCCCACCCCTGTCAGGAATATTTTCTCATAGATTTGGGGGTTTTTTTTTAGAATATTTTGCATTTTGAGAAGATGCTGTAAACTAAACATATCAGTTGTTCCTCAGCTAAAGCCCTGAGTCACTGCAGCTGATTTGTACCCGAAATCTCTTCATCTGCTTTAAAAATGACTACGTTTTTCATTTACAGTGTCTTATCTGCCTCATTTTCTCAAGACTTCAAGAAATCTGTGAATCCATCTTGTTGCCACATAAGGGGACACACTCACCCAATAAAATCTCTTTACCTAATACTTCAAGACATCTAAGATGGAATTCTCCACAACTCCAGGAGATTCATATGATTACTTCAATATTTTACCGCCAACACAGCTTTCCTAAAAGGTAACCTAACTTTATTGTTGTTGTTGTAGTACTTCATATCCTATTTACTAGAGGTATGAAGAACAGATTGTTCTTTTTCGCTTGGCAGCAGACTTTTAAAATATTTTACATTAACAAGTACCTCTCTTACCCCAGTCATAACCAGTCTTCACACTTATAGAAGAAAGAGTATCACTGTGTCCTCCTGTCTCTACCACCTCCTCTAGTTCTCACTGCTTTTGCTGATACTTGGAAAATGAAAAGCAAATGTCTGACACTTACCAGACATGGTGCTGGGGGCCTCCAAAACCCACGGCTGTAGTTTACTCCCTAGACTAATTAGCAGCCCTGAGGAAACTATTACTGGCTGCACTTATGAAGTAGCACTTCTGCAGGTTCCTACCTTGCTGCTGACCAGATGTCAGCAATTAAGCTGATTATTTTGCTGATTCACCCTCTGGTCGAAAGGACGGATAGTGAGAAGTACTAGAGGTTGATACAATATGCTAAAGGAATGACATAAAGGTATACAGCAATGAGCATGCATTTCATCCTAGTTCTGATGGTGACTCATATGCTTTTTATTCTAGTTTCTCTGTCTCTAACTATGGTATGGCAACATTTCTCTGCCTCCCAGTCCTCCTGTGAATAGAAGTGAACTGACACAGACATTTTCTTCCCATGGAAAACGTAGATTTTCTTTAAGGAACATTTTCTAAAGGATATCCAACAAACCAAAATGAAAAATTGACAAAGACTGACTAGAATCAAAGCAGAGAGGATTCGGAGAATCAAAGCAGAATCTTCTTTCATCTGTCCCCAACTGCTTCTTCAGTCATGCACCATCCAGAGAGAGACAAAAACCTCCACCTAGCATCACTCCATGTCTGCTGAACACCTGTGCTTGCTCCTGCAGACTCATGCTTTCTGGCATTGCCCATAGCAGCTTTTGCAGGGAGAGACAACTGGGTTCAAGGGAGCAACAGAACACTCTCTATAGAGTGGATGAGGGAAGCAGCAGAGACCATATCTGCCATAACAATTCAACACATCTCAAATCAGCATTTTACAGCAAAATGAGTTGAATCTGAATATTATCAGGTTGTTTTAACAATGAGGTGTTATTCACTCCTTGCTGTAATACCTAAGTAATGCGATGAGATGCCGCCTTAAATGCCAGACAGATGTCCTGACCCCAGCATGAAAAGAGAAGGGTAAATATTCACTGAGATTTGCTCCCATGGGCCTGTTGTCTCACTCATCGCTTCCTGTTCTTGGAGCAGCTCCACCCAAGCAGCAATCCCACATCTGCAAAAATCCAGGTCATGCTCATAGTCAGCTGCTGGAACCAGGGCTTAATTTCCACAGCCAAGTACAGCATGCTTTTAGAACGGCAGAAAACAAAACAGAATTCAATACGTGTTGATAAAGTCCACAAAGAGGGAATTACTTCAGATCCAATATTCTTTGTAATATATGCAAATTTAAGGTGATATATAGTATATGATCTCCACTTTATGATCTCAGGTGAATGAATAGACCATGAAGCTGGTATTGACTTTAGTGGAAATAAATATCAAGATTTATTGACCCAAGAGGTAAATATTGACCAAAGCTAGGATGGGTACAATACTTATCTTATGGAACAATAGATCACCAAAAAAAAAAATGCACAAACAAGTCAATATATGTACTGTAATGATCTTTCTAATGGCATAGCTAAAATTTCATCTTCAGTGGATGTCACTTAAACTACAAACAGAAGTATAGTAAAGTTTAAATACTTAACCGTAGTATTCTTAATATAGGAAATGATTGTGTAAAATCAATACTATGAAAATGGTTTATAATTATTTTTTTAAAGTCGGCCATTGCAATTGGACAAAATTCTGCCAAATTATTTAAATTAACATTCTAAGGCAGCAGGGAGCATATAAAGTTAAGTTGCACTCAGTTTGCAAGCAGCTTGAATAGATTTTTTCCATGGCCAAACTGACTGGCTGTCATTAAGGTTATGCAAAATCTTTTCCATTCCAAAAGCAAGATGTTATTGCAGAATGAATTAAAACTGGCTGGTCAGATTTGTAGCATACAGCTGCACATGTTTTTCAGAGCCTGCAGTTTTCTGAGTTTTGTGTAACTATTAGTAAAGGTGAAGAATTGAGAAATAAAGGAAAGGCCTAGTAAGGGAGGGTCACCATTGACTGAGGAAGCAGGGACATTGAGCAAAGGACAGAAAAACTGGTGGGTCCAGAAAGAAAGATGTAGGCAGTTTATTTATCTTAGAAGGTGCCACGTGAGGAAAGTATGGAATTCAGGAAAGGTTCAGGCAGCAAACTAATGTCATTTTTGGAGCGCAGAAATGCATTTTAGTGCAACAAATTTCTGAGATAAAAGTTTCCTGTTAAAAAACATTGTGAAAATTTTGTCAGGGCATCACGGAGCCATAGGGATCACGGAGCCATAGGGACCCACATGTCTTGTTAAACTTTTCTATGGCCCCAGAGATGAGAGCTTCTTGGAATGGAAGGAGAGGGAAGAAGGCAGAAGACTCTGGAAAATACCTGACAAGTTGTCCTCTGGTGTTTGACACTCTGGGAGGACCTAAGGATGCTCTGAAGTCAGGCAGCTCATCCCACTCACCTCTGAGAGAGGAGCACAGCTCTGTGCCAGGCTGAGGGAAGGAAGACCTGAGACTTGTGTGGCTCAGCACAGAAAATCTCTCAGGGGAAAGCTTGGAGGTGTGGGGCTTTCTCACTCCTCCTTCTGATCCTTTTATTATTTTCCATGAAGCCGTGTGACACCAGTTTCAAACCCAGTCCAAGGCTACAGCAAAGGCAGAACACGTCCTAGAGGCTATGTCTCTATGAGTAGATTCTCACATTTTAAAAAAAGGAGAAGGAAGAATGTAACAACACACCAATCACACCTTCTTCTGCCTAGCTTTCAAATAAAACAAGTGTACCATTTATAGATGTGCCAGCCAATACAATTTGATATCTTTCGCCTCCTGTACTCAGCACTGGTGAGGCCACACCATGAATACTGTGTTCAGTTTTGGGCCACTCACTACAAGAAAGACATTGACATGCTGGAGTGTGTCCAAAGAAGGGCAACGAAGCTGGTGAAGGGTCTGGGGAACAAATCTTATGAGGAGCGGCTGAGGGAACTGAGGTTGTTTATCCTGGAAAAAAGGAGGCTGATGGGAGACCTTATTGCTCTCTACAACTACCTGAAAGCAGGTTGTAGCAAGGTGGGGGTCAGTCTCTTCTCCAAAGTAACAAGCGAAAGAACAAGAGGAAATGGCCTCAAGTTGTGCCAGGGGAGGTTTAGATTGGATTATTTCTTTACTTGGAAAAATTTCTTTACTGAAAGCATTATCAAGCATTGGAACAAGCTGCCCAGGGCAGTGGTGGAGTCACCATACCTGGAGGTATTTAAAAGACATGTAGGTGTGGCACTTAGGGACATAGTTTAGTAGTGGACTTGGCAGTGTTAGGTTAAAGGTTGGACTCGATGATATTAAAAATCTTTTCCAACCAAAGTGGTTCTATGATTCTATGATTCATCAGCTGTTATCCAACTTCACTTGAAATGGTTGCTTCACGATGGACTTACCACAGATACTGGAGTTACTGACCATGCTTAAATGAACCTACCTCAGCAACAGCTGCATGCCCAATGTGGCAATCCCAGCTCTCTGCAAAACTTCTATCCCATCATCTGCTACTAACACAATACTGCCTCTTGATCTCCAGCCTAGCAGCAGACTAAGAGATGTGTTAAACCTTACAGAAAACCTGGCTTATTTAGGGCTGCTGCAAAAGGAAGACTCAAAGAATTCAGAGCAGGCATAGATATCATCCATCCATGGGCTTTTTCATCCATGTGGGTTTAATTGCTAAGGAATGGCGAAAGCACAGCTACTTTCTATTCAACAAAAGCTGCTCGAGAATTTACTGACAGAGCTATTTTTCAGTGAAAAATTAGGGGTTTGAATAATTTATATTTTACTGCAGAAAGCATCTGTACAGATTTTTCACAGGAAACCCACAAACCACAGTCTCTTTGACTGGAAAAAAGAAAAAAAAGAATATATATGTATATATATATATATATATACCTATATATATATCCTTTTCCTTTTTAGACACCTATTTTCCAGTTACCAAGACTCAAAATGTTTTGGTTGGTCTGTTAGAAGTGAAAAATTTCCACTGAAGAAAACTATTCTCCTGGTGTTTTTTCTGACAGCAATGAATTCAACCCAGCAGTGCAGCCCAGGTGTAGAGGATCTCTCTGGAAGATCAGTGTCCCAAGCTGTCACATTTGGGTTTCAAACAGGAGCGGAACTGGTCCCAAAATTAATAGCGGGCCAGCAAAAAAAAAAGTTAGGAATGTTTTGTGGTGGATTTTTTTCCATATATGACTTCATCTAGACTCTTGGCTTTCAGCCATTTTAAACAAAAAATCCTTTCAAAATTAGAGTGAACTTTGAAAGATACACGAGTAAGACTGCGCAAAAATAAAATCACTGGATAGAGCTGCTGAATAATATCAAGTAAGAAGGAATGACTCTTTTTATAGATATTTCACAACATTCATGATGTATGTTTCTCAGTCCATTATCTATATATTTTTAATAGAGGCTTCAAGGAACATATTTTTTAATAATTTATAACAGTCCTGTTAGGAAAATATTATGACAAAGCATAGCTCAAAATACCCTTCTCCAAAATAAGGAGTACTATCCCATCCAGAACAGTAAACCCCATCATCTACTGATAAAGAAAAATTGAGAGTAATTTATTTGGTTCTAAGTAAAGATCATTGGTTGGTATGCAGACATGCTCTTTTACTTACTTCTTTTTTTAAAAACATAGCTTTAAAGCTGGGCACTTACATAACACGGGGAGTAGTTAAAGGCAGATTTATGTAGCCATGAAATGGAATTAGTTCAGTCTTACCCTTTACCTTAAATTGGCAAGCATTTGACTTTTTTTTATGTTCTCCAACCTCTGCTGGAAGCTGTAGGGTGTTCCTGGAAAATACTTAAAACTTTTTTTTTAATTTTCATTACTGCAAAAATACTACAGGAAGTACTGGTGCTAGCCTGTAAAATATAAATACCCACAGTTAAGTTGGTTTCTGCAGAGGCAGTGTTTGGAAGGTAAAAATCTATATCAGAGAACCTGAACCTGAGTAGATCATTGTAGCAAAATCTAGTAGAGTGATTTCTTCTAAGTCATAACTGAATTTCACATACCCATTTCCTTGGCCATTTGAAACAAAAGTATTTCACAGAGATGGTGCACATGGTCCTCAGATATGCTATCTCTTCTCTGCAGCCCATCTGACATTAGAAAAACCTGTGGACACATCATATTTTGTCACTCTGGGATGGAAAGTTCTCAAGGCAGGGAGTGGCTGAAAGGTGCCTATGGAACCAGATTAAAATAAAAGACCAAGGTGAAGACAGTTTACTATTTTCAGTACAGCCTGCCAAGAAAACTGCAGGTACCTTATTTTCAAGAAAGTTTCTTAAAGAAACTTGAAATTAGTGGTGGAATTTTGACCAGCCTCAAGCATGCTAAATAATTATGATTTTCATCTATGAAACTACTCTGACTGGTTAAAGCTTAAAGAAAAACTGAGCTCTCCGGTAACCCCAGGAATGTATTGCAAGCCTGAATGATGCAAGCAGCACTCCCTTTAGCACAAAAAATAACTAACCACACCATTTTTCTACTGATAGAACAGTAGCCTGTGTATTTCTTTCAAGGCCTTCCAGTTCCAAAATTGACTTCCAACAGAAGACCAAATTGAGACCACAGTTTCAGTTCATAGTTCTAAGGTGTCCAAGATCACTTAAACACAGTCAGCATATATAACTGGTGCCCAAAGCTCCTCTATCAGGCATAGTAGAACTCTACACCACAAAGCTACAGTCACCTCCTCAACAGATCAAGATTCTTCAGCAGCCTGCTCTAACGTGGATCAGATTTCAACAGGAACTAAGTACCAGCAGTAATTTACCCCAGCTACTGCTGCAAGTGCAAAATGCACTTCTGTATAATTTTCTTGAACAATCTTACAGAACAATCAAAACCTTACCAAAGGAAAAAGCCTATTTTCATGCATACAGCTTTTCTTTAAGAAAGAAAATGAGAAAGAACGAAATGTAGCAGGAATTTATTTTGCTTTTAAATGCTCTACTGAAAACTACTCCCTTATTATATTGATGAAGTTGGTATGAGAAGTCATCAGAAACCAAACTGAGCTGATTTGGTTGTCAAGACTAGATGACCCTTGAGGGTCCCTTCCAACCCAATACATTCTATGATTCTGTGATTAATCACTCTGATGCATTTTTTTTTACAGAAGAAAGTATCTAATGAAAGGATCATCTAATTGAATTAGCTACATAACTGGGAAGGGCTAGAATTTGGCTTGTATCCTGACTCACATCCAGAGTTTATAAGCTTTACCTCTGTGGAAGAATGCTGGATCAACAGCTAACATTTAGTAATTAATGAATTAACTAAATCCAGTTATTCTTACTGCGGTAATGGCTCTCATGCCTGGGATCTTCCTTCAGTCTCCTATTTTCAAGGACTGTGACTGTATATCCATGTTTTGTCAGGATGCGCTGCCAGAGCTGACGGTTGGCTTCACGATGGTCAGGAGGTGCATACAGAACTGCTCTTCTAGTATGGCTTCCAAAGTACTGGAGAATGGAGTCATTGATCTACAGTAAACACAATGCAAAGGCAATGGTTTTAAGACAGGGCACTCCTCAGCAGTATAATACATAGTTGTTTTTCACAAAAAGAAACTAGTAATTTACTGTGAGAATCTGGGAAATATTTCTGGTATAATTTAAGAATTCTCTTTATATCAGAGACTTCTGACCACAAACTCCATTTTGTTTGCCTCTCTGGTTTTTCTATCTTCATTTTGGACTGAATTCGCAAGAGTTCAAAAGCTCAGGGTAGCAATGGAGGATCTTTAAAGCATGATCTTCCCTTCATGGAAACATCTTTGACTGAAACCTGGCCTGCTCCGGTGAGCTGGTAACAGTACTTGCCAGGTGACTTTGAGTGTGGCCTAAGGCTGATCTGTGGGTCACCTAGCAGAGAGCACTTGGTGGATCCCATGTTAACTGTTCCAAGGAACATGGTTTCTACACAGACGGTAAGTGCAGGGGTCAGAAAAATGGAAGAGACCTACTCCAAGAACACAGGCACTGTGAGTTTGACATTAAGTTCTGAAATGAGTGAATTACAGGGCCACTGTCAACAGGTCTTTGGGAAAGGGGGATATCTTATGGCTTACATAAAGCATAGAAATAGGTTTCTCCATGTGGGAAACAGATAACTAATACCTGGAATAGTCTAGCTGTTCTTTCGGAATAAAACCACCATTAACAGACAAGGTTTTCTTTTGGTGAAAAATATTTGTCTTTAGGATTGAAACATACCAGCATTTAAGGGATTCAATTCAGGACATGAAATTAGTTCTTGTCAAGTTCATGAATTTCAATCTAGCAGTAGTCAGCAGTATGCCCTTTAAAAACTAAGTTATTCCATAACATCTAATTTTAGTAAGCTTATCACTGGAGATAGGAAGTACAACATAAACAAGGCACCACCATTTTTTGCACAGTAGATCACACTGAAAAGGGACAGATGCTTTGATATAAACAAATGTCATTCAAGATGTGTCCAGTTGTTTATAGGCCTGGGATTTAGTGATAAATTCGGTCTTCTCAGCAGTCTGTTCCCCAATTACAGGAGGCAGTTTTATGTTATGCTTGGCTGAGGCGTAATCTTCTCTGTGGCAGTAAGGAGCATGAACTATTTCAGAGCCTGGAGCCTCTAACACCACGTCTGCTTTTGCTTCAAAACAGACTTTCCCTGTGGAAAGGGTCCATGAGGGGACCCTGAAAAATATCTCAGTACAACACTGTCAGAGTCTTCCACACATATTTACTAAATGTGCAACTTGAAATTACTTTAGACACTGGGATATGCAAGTAAAGGGTGATCACATGCGAGCTGACAGAAGCACAAATAACACAGGGCGAAGTCACAAGAAAGTAGGCAACCTGTCAGATGTCCTGCTTAGTGTCCCAGCATTTTTAAAACACATTATTCAGGCAGCAAGCACAGCTTTAGAGTGTCTCAGACCACTCTTCCCTATCACAGCACTGCCATTCTTTCCACTTCTGCCTTTGCCCCTCCCTCCTCTCCTCTTATCTTCTCTTTCCCACTCTCCTGCAGCACCAGCAGCCACTGGCAGCCCTGCCTCTCCATTTCCCTCCTTCCCTCCCTGTTCCTAAATCCAGCCCTTGCCCTGGCTCCCCTCCTGTGCTCCCTCTCCCTCCTCCTCCCAGCAGTCCAGCCAGATACTTTCCACTTTCCATTTCACTTGCATTGCGGAAGAAATTCAGGAGAGAGAGACACCTCTTGCTTTATTTTGCGAGCAAATCCAATTTTCCCTCCCACGTGTGTTGCAAGGGCCAGTGTTGTGGGGTGAACTGAGGACACATGAGGAGCACAGAGGGGCTGCAGCCTAGGATACATCCCTGTCCAGTTTTAGCTAGTGATTACAGCTTGTTCTGTCCCATCCGTCCCAATGTGGCAGAGGGTGATTACTGCCTGGCACGAGGGTCCCGCCTTGGACTTCGCAGCACTTTGTGTGCACCCCTTCTCACAAACCATTGTCACACTCTTTTTGTGCTAACAAAACCCACGTTTATTTGCAAATCGAAGCCTCCTGCAGTGCCACTCCTTAAGTGAAGCACTTCTTTTGCTTGAAACAAACTTTAAGAGTCTCTATCTGAAGTACTCAGCAACAACTCTATTTTTGCCTGTGGGTGACGCCCAAGAATGGCTCCCTCAGGTCTCACCCCAGCCCCGCAGCAGCCTTGCAGCCCACACCTGCTGCAACAGGCTTTGGCGGCCCTGGGTGCCCAGTTGTGCCCCACTGCTCCCTCCATCTGCCCAGTGAGGCACAAGGGGACAGGACAACTGGCCTCCAGGTGTCCAGAGGGCCCTGGGGACCCCATGGTCCCTGGGGCTGGAGGCCTCAGTCCACGCCAGCCTGGCTGCAACAGGATTTTCCAGGGGAAGGGAGCTCTCCCTCCCGCCTCCATGTCAGCGCTGATGCAGACAGCATCTCCTCCAGTTCCCCAGGGATTAGCAGAAATGTTCACGTCCTCTAGTTTGGCAATGGCAAATATTCAAGAGAACATTGATAGCAGCCTCAAAAAGAAAAAGGAAGTTCAAGCAATGGTGGTAACCTAGGTCACTTCCACAACACACTAAGGCAAACAGCCCCAGGTGGCTCCATGGGGCCTGCACAGCAGCCGGCTCCCTGTGGCCGTCTTTCACAGGCAGTCAGAGGGCTGGTGATAGTCTTTGTGTGCAGGGCACGCTGCTTGCTGCTCCAGAGAGCTTTCCTAGGGACACACAGTCCAGAGGCATGTAAAAATCCCTCAGGCTGCCAGTGTCCAGAGCCTCTTGTCACAGGACTGGGAGGGACCAAGCAGGCCCAGCTGGGGACATGCTAGCCAGTGCCCCAGCCTCCCCTCCTGCCACCCAGGTGCAGGCACCAGACACTTTTATTCACCATCTTCCCAAAAAGCTGTGACAGGATCTTTGGGACACTGAGACAATTCAGTGTCCTATATTTAACAGCTTGACCTGATGTCTAATCTGGTACTATTAAATAATATGAAGTAGCTCGACACCTTTTACGGTGCTTGCTTGAGATCCATGCGTAGTGTTGCCAAGTTTATTATTTCCTCTGCCCTCCCCTTTCAGAGCTATTTGCAGTCCAGGTTACAAGATGCAACGTGTCCTTTCTGTTTTCTTGCCAAGCCACTGTAATGTAGGGTGTTTTTTTGTTTTAACTACCCATTGGCTACACAGAATTAAAAAAATTCTGGCCAACCAAACGCTTGTAGCAAGTGGTTCCATAATTTTTTCCAAAGCTCTATATAAAATGCCTTACATCACTGGCCATGCTGATCTAGTTACTACTGGATGAATTTCAGAATTTCCAGTATTATATCAATAGCAGTCATGTTTGCACGCTTAAAGAGTCTGCTGGTTTTTATAAAATGTTTCTCAATCATAAAAAAATCAGTCTGGGCAGAGAGCTGGTATAAAAGAAGCAGAGTAAAATAGATGAAAATAAGCTGTTCACATATTTTGACATTTTATGGTTCTGGATTTTTTTTGGCATTCCTATAACTTTAATGTGCAGCAGGCTTAGAGGGAAAAAAAATGGATCCATAACATTTTGAATATTTGAGAACGATGGTTAAGTGGTCAAATGTTTTCATATCCCAACCATTTTTTAGCTCTTTCCCAGTTTGAAGTCTCAGGCTATTTGTTAGCAGGTCAGTTCATTACAGATTCAATACCCCTTATGTGAAAGGGATTGGTAAGGAACATCTGTGGCCCTTGTCTTACCTAGAGAATAATGTGGCTGTCTCCACTGAAATTAATGAGGCTTTACAGCAAAGCTGAGATTTCCCATATGATTTAGGATAAGGCCTATGTCAGCTTTGAAGTGATATACCTGTTCTTACAGCTTGCAAACCATTGCACTTAGCTGAGTCACTGACCTCATTTTAGTGTGATAGGCTGTTACACAGACAATGCACAGCCTTAACAACCAGTCTAAACAAACCACAGTGGGCTGTAAAGGGAATAAAAGTACATAAAAATGAATTGCGTAATTTTGTTTTCAGTTTGTAGAATAACTGGAAAAACACAAAAGAAAACAAATTGAGCTCCATAAAATTTATTATAGATTTTAAAAAAATTATCAAATCAAATATATATTCCTCTGAGGTCTTAACAAATGATATAAACAGCCCAGTTTATATAATACGAAAGCTCAAGAATTACGTAACCATCCCTGTCCAACTGAAAATAGACATCTATTATCTGAGTTGCACTTCTTGGTTCTGTCTGTCTGCAAGTTCCACATAGCTGTGAAGTTCTTTCTTAAAGAGAAAATATTTTGACATTTTCCTTGAAACTGGTTTATCCAATTCTAGATTATGAATGTATAAAGATATAACTGATTGTATTAGTCTCTCAAGCTTCCTCTATTGTACAGAATTTCTGAGTTGTTCCAAAAATCAAAAAGTTAGTCAGTAACTGAATCTTATAATATATAATTACTGTCATTGTTTTGGTCAAGAAGAAAATAGCAAAGATATTTCAAGTTGAGGAGAGAAAAACAGCTCCTTGGCATTTTTTCAGATTCCAACAAGACTGCATAATTCCATAAATATTGATGCATTGTCTCTGCCTGGCAAAGAAGCAAATATATAGTTTGAACTGTTGCCATAGAATTTCATTGACCATCACTTCAACTGCTGAAACAAAATTCTTCTTCCTAACATAATGGCCCAACTCATGTCTGCTTCAACTTCTCTCAGGAAAGAACTCAAAAACTGTGAATCACCTTTTCAGCTACTCAGTTCTGGTGGCATGTTGATTACAGGCAACCACCCTCTTACACCTAGCTAGCCAAGATGGTCAGAGTCTTGTCCAATAGCTTCAAACAAGTTGACTGCAGCTTACTTTAACCCCACTGCTGTCTTCAGGTACTGGGCTGCTGCAAAGGAGATATATGAGCTACTATGCAAACTAACAGGCCTTTGCATGAAAGGCGAGTGCAGCAGAGATACCATGAGAGAACCAGCCTTACAGAAACAATTACTAGCAATATTCACAGCCAGAAAACTGCCTAAATTCAGATGTAGCCAGCAAAGGAAGTGTAGATTACCTTCGCTGCTAAATACCACCTAGCACAACATTGCAAAAAATCCATGAGTGGGATTCATAGAAGCTAATATTAAACAGCATTAATAAGGAGAGTGGTGATAAAAACTTAGCATGTGGTTCTAATGCTCTAAGTCATTCATTTACAGGACTGTGCAGACCTTCATTAATTCCAAATGTGACTTTTAAATTCTGTTCCATGTTTGCATAAAAGTTTGTAGAAATAGTAAGTTGTTCGTACTACCCTTATATTTGAAGTGCATGTAATTCCTGTATCAAGAAGTAACAGAGAAGTTAATTTCCTGTTTCACTTTCTGGGGAATATTTAAATGTGTTGGCTTTACATTCTGTTACATTTCCTAATCAGAAAGGACTGGGTTGTAGAATGAAATGGTTGGAATGTAATTCTGCTTCCAAGTGTTTGCTGAATAAATACAGAACAAGCAAATAGATTATTGGCACTACTTTTATGGCTGATTTCTGATGACTTCATAAATTCAAGAGCAAAACTGGAGTTATTTGCATAGTCATCACCATGCCTCCGAGCTGTACAGAGCTATTTTATCAAAATGCCTTTTGCTTTATGACTGCATATAGTTCATGGTACCAACTGCCTTGTCATGAGAACAGGAGATGAGACAATCCTACCACCTTATCAAAGCAACTACTTTTGAGGAAAGGGCTCCAATGAAGTGCATGAGTGAGATTCTGTCTCCGTTTCCAATTTGCTGCTGATGGATCCTTCTCACAGTTCCTTTCCTGCAAAGAGTCTCCACCCTGCCCCTCTTTCCTGACTGCTACCACAATAATAGCCTTGCCCTTTATCACCAAAATATCTCTAGCTATCTGTGCAGTAAAAATAGCTGTTTCCTCAGAGCCTTTTGCACGTTACATTGAGAAGAGGGAAAAAAATGTCTTGCTTTTGTAGGGTGCAATGTGAATGCAGTATCATTCCAAGGAAAGCAGTTGGTGATACCATACCATATGTCAATTGC
Source organism: Podargus strigoides (assembly GCA_028020825.1). NCBI lineage: Eukaryota > Metazoa > Chordata > Aves > Caprimulgiformes > Podargidae > Podargus > Podargus strigoides. The sequence continues at coordinate 145,461,875 of CM051663.1, read as the reverse complement.
TTTCTATTATCAGAGGTTTCATACAAGCAAAGTTTTTGTTTTTTTTGTGAAGAGAAGGGAGTTCTCACCCCCCTACTGTATTTTATAAAATAAATATTCTTTTTAAGATTAAATTTACCTTAAAAATGTATCAAACCTTATTATGCATAATGTAATCTTTTCTATCCAGAGCTCTCACCACACTCCATTTCTGCATAACAGGAAAAATCACCCTTTCTCTTTCTATCATACAGCTTCATTTCTTCTTTTTCACATATTTACATTTCAAAAGTTCCCACTAGCTTTGTCTTTTTTTTCTTTCCATTTCCATTCCCATCTCCCTTTCTCTTCCCCCTCTGTGCACGACCTATTCTGTGTCTTCTGAACATACTATGCCTTTACAGCCACAGTTCCCTGCTGTGACTCCCAAATCTGCCTCCTTTCCCCATGCCTTCTTCCACGGCTCTCCTATCCTGCCCCCTTCATTCCATGCTTATTCTGACTGAAGCAAGTATATTCCACCCAAAAATCCATAGAAAAAAACAGAAATATGCCTTCAGAGGGTGAAGTTAATCAGATTTGGTTTAAATGTTTGCATGAAGTCATGATGAATTTTGCATTAGAGGCAGTTATTTCATTGACTATGAAGTCCAGCTTTCTGGCTCTGACCAGAGCAAGTAGAGCACTCGGGTAAAGAGAGAGTAATTCCACTCTGGATGTCCAGAGTTCTAACATTCTAGTAACAATTTCTCAGTTTTTCAGTAATTTCGCTCCCAATTTTCAAATATAGGTAACTGGGCCTGTAAACATTGCACGACGTTCAGCTGGATCTTCATCTAGATTTGATTAGGACAAAAACATGATTTCTCTCTTTTTTTTTGTCTTTTCTTGTTTGCTTTTTTTTTTTCTTTCCCCTACATCGCATCTCTGAGATACAGCCACATCAAGCTGTCATTGTCTTGCGTCTTTCAAACTGTCCACTCCCAGTAAATGATATCCTATCCTATGTGTTCAGAACGAAGCCATAAAAAACCTTTTATCATTCTTCCTGTTTGCTCACCTCATTATAGCTCCTCTTGGAGGTATATCTTCTACAACACAAATGAGTGGCAGACTGAGGGCCTTGACAGTGAAGACAGCTTTTTTTCACCATACTATTATCTTTCATTTATTAAAATGCCAGCCTCACCCACTTGTGAAATTTTCATATAATCAGACGCATGTTGTTTGTTTTCTTTTTCTCAGCTGGCCATAAATAGCCAGGGGAAGTAGTAAGGCTCTTGCAAGTATCCATGAAATAATCTCCTTCAAGACTGCCAGACAGTAATGGTTCCATCCCAGGGCATCTTGGATTTAGTTAAAAACACATTTACAGACCAAATGGGCAATTTCCAGCCCCATGCTTTTTCCACATTTGTCTAGAACTTTCCCTTCCAAAATGAGACAAATTTTGAGATCAGACGCGCAGTGGCAAAGCTGCACTATTCTTCAGATCACCTTCTCCTCATCCCCCAATGGCTCATAAAAGGTGCCAGCTTTTGGCATTTGTGTAATGTATACTCTGAATTGAGAAACTGTCAGACTTTGGAAGCGGATTTTGCTCATGCAATACCAATCATAACCAAATTCTCAACACAACACTGACTGTTTCTTTGACGGAAGCAAGGATTAAACCTGCCCCTATCCAGTCAGAAGAGATTCTGCAGAGTGACAGACACTATGGTTTAAAACCTAGAAATACTGGGTATTGTCTAAAGGTTATTATCGCCAGTGAAATCTTCTTTTCCTTAAAACTTAGTCATGAACTTTGATTTCATAAAACATGTCACAATGTTTGCTTTAAGTCACAGTTTAACTGCACAACAGATTTGTTTTAACCAATTTGCTTGGTGGACTATTTACAGAATAAGAACACATGTGGGACTAGTTAAATAAAAATGTGAGTAATTTGGACTATATTTTAAAGTATTTTTCCAAATTCATACATGAAAATTTAAGCCAGAGCTTTAATGAAGACTTGTTTCCAAACTAGCTACTGTGGAAGGGCATGTGACTGTAAAATAAAACAGTGCAAAGTTTCAGCCATGACATCTGTCTTAGATGTTACTGGGTACCCAATAAAATCAAGCAAGATAACAGTTCAGTTATCTGAATAAGCAGTGGACAAAAACAGTTAAAGAATAAACTCTCAAAGCAAAGTGGTAGAGATTTTTGGAGATGTTTGTCTTTTCTGTTCCCTGAGATTATTGTTCAGCCCACACAACCAGCAGAGCATTCTCTGAAAACAGAGCAACTTAGAGCAACATCCCAACATGTGCAAGACATTTTGTTCATCATGCTCGAGAGGAAACTTTCAAGACAAATAGGGAGCCAGCTATGGGTGGTCCTCAGAACTTTCAGAGGAATGTGTTAGAGCAACACAGCCCTGGAAAACATACCTATAAGGGTTAACATATGCATTTGGATCTGTACCATAGGTTCAGCCTGTGCGTGTAATAATCACATCCAACCATGTATGCTGGAGAGCATAAAAACATAAGCTTCCTTCTCATTTCAAACAGCCAGCACACCAAGTTCAGTGTCAATCTGCATTCTCAAACAAATTGGGAAAAAAGAAGTTACAGATATTTCCAGCCAAACAACATGCTAGCAAAACTTTGCCATTAATCCACCAATTCTTACAGACTTTAGGTAGCCCAGCTATGATATTAAATGTTCTTTGCTGTTACAATAGCAATGAGTAAAAAGGAATGGACTGTAAGGGTCAAAAGTTGTAACACAGTGCAACCCATGCTTACTAGCTGTGCTCATTTCCCTTTAAATTGTAATTCTTCATGTTACACAGTTGAACAAATCCAAGTCTGGGTACCTAGTGTACTAAAGGTTCATTAAAATACAAAATTATGACAAATGCAGCATGGAGCAGATTTCTGCAACTCATAAGAAAAATCTCTCTGACCTTCACAAGAAAAAAAGAATAATTTTTTAAGACTTAAAGAGTTAATGCCAAAATTAATTCATATGACTGTTTTTGATTGTTGCAGAAGATGCACTTTACAACTGCTCTCCTAAAATCAATATTGCTGACCTTTCAGACTGTGAAGCCCATCTAATCAAAGAAGTCTTCCAAATTTATTTTTTTTAAAATTTGAACTGCTTTATGTGGATGCTGTCTATGATCTTTGAAGACACAGATTAATGCTTATAGTGCTGATACAGTTGTACACAAAATGCCAGAATAATGATAATTTCACAGTGAAATATCTGTGACACTATTAGCAGCCCCCTGCAGGATTTGAGAAAACCTGAAACGTTTGCGCTAATGCTGATCACAGATTCCAGAGTAAAAATAACTACCTCAGTCTGGACTGTTCAACAAACCACATTTTCCAACTAAAATAACACTGTCTGCGTTTGTTAGGTTTTAATACCCATTCTAGGAACCCTCTACAAAATAAACATCAGGTCAGGTAACCTAAGGACGAAGTAAAATTTGTGGGACAAAGATTCCAAAGTAAATAGTGTGATTTGAAAATGTGAAAAGCGCTTTTTTTTATTTCTCAAATGCAGTTAAATTCAGCTTCTCAGCAGAATCCCGGAAAAGTTCAAAACTGACCAGCAGGTAACTTTAACATAGGGCTGCTGCAGTCCCAGTGCTAATTAACAGCCTCCATCTCTTTCATGAAATCCCACTCGCTCCTGATTTATGTGCCTGTACTGTGAAGCCTAAAGCCAAAATAAAATATAGTCTGTGCAGCAAACTGAAATCTCCCTGGAGTCACAGAGCAATGCCATGTTTCAGTTGAAGATTTCAGGATTCCTGTGTTAATAACACTACACTGAGGAGCTGGTAACTGGTAATGGAGATGTGCTTGCGCATATGCCACTGTCATTAGATCACCCATTTGTTTGTATACAGATCTCAGACTTCCAAGCTTAGGCTAATTTTAGCTGGACTCAGATGATCCTGCCAGACTTGCTATCCCCCACTTTGCTAATTATTGCTCAGCACTCTGCTCCAGCTGACTTACCTTTTTCACTGTCTGTGAATTACTGCCAGGGAGGAAGCAGTGAGTGTTGCTTGGGGAGACCTCCTTGTATCGTCCTTGCTGTGTTTTAGTCAGTTTGTTGGGTGCAATCCCATTAACGACTGCCGAAAGGATGCTGCTGGTCATGAGAGGAGTCAGGGTCTGGCAGAACAGACAGATGGTCACCACTAAGGCCAGAAGAAAGGGACGAGGGCGACAAAGCCTGCGGCACCTTGGGACTTGCCCACAAACCATGGCCCCTTTGCTGTCCTCACTTCACCCTTTGCCACATTGCAGATGCAGTCCAAGTAGCCACGTCTTGCCAGGGTAAAAAAAAGTCAAAGGTAAGCTTTACCCAAAACTAGCAAGAGCTTTCTTCATTTCTGCTGCTGTGCACTTTCCTGGTGCCTGGCAAGATGTCACGGGTTCCTGAGGAGCAGGGGCTTGGTGAGTACCCTCCCATGGGCGTGCGGGAACAACCTGTGAAAAAACAAGAAGTGAACAGCAGCGAACAGCAGTTTGTCATGGGGCATTCTGCAAGGAGACATAATGAGCTCCTCCACACCACATTCTCAGGAGAATAGACCTGCTGGCAGACAGGTAAGGAGCAGAAATCTTCACCCCCTCTGCAGAAGGAACTACTCAGCCAGACAACAGTATCCAAGAAAGCAAGAGGTTAAAGCTTAACACGTCCTGTCCACAGCTGAAAAGAGTAAGAGAGTATACCAACTTCGTGAACAATTGTTTGCTGTTTTTTTCTCTCTTGAATTCTCAATTCCCACTCTGTTTTTACAGTTTCCTTCATTCCACTCCTTTTAAATTGCCTCCTTCCTGTCAGCATGCACAGCTTTCTCTCTAAAAGTGATCATTTATCTGAAAACTGACAGACTCTGAAGATTTTCCTTTGCATTTGTTTTGTCCAGATTGTGAGTTCAAAGTTAGGTTTACTTACGCGGTTCTTATCCTGTTAGAAGTTTTCCGTTCTCCTCTAATGGGCTGCTGATTAAAACCACTTGGAACAACCCTGGCTCATGATCCCAGCCTGTCTCACACACTCAGAAGGCAGGCACACACACATACACACTCATCTGAAGCCAGTTGGACCACAGATTTCATATAAATAAAGGCTGGACTGCTCAGAGGGTGGGGCTAAACTAGCTCCACTCTGAGCAGGCACGGGGTTTGAAGACGCAGACACAGATCTGGACGGGGAACAAGAGATGTCCTTGCTCACGCTGCATGCCTCGAAGCCACCATCACTGCAATTTTTAGAAAACTGCTGTTACAGCAATCAGTCTAATTGAAACAATTTTCGCATCTTGCAGGCAGTAGAAATCTGAGCAGCACCTGCAATATTTCAATCTAGATTAATAAAAATGGTGTAAAAGGAGGCAGATTTACTTGTACATAAGTGTCACTGACAAAGCAGTTGTCAGTAATTTTCCATAGTATATATAATATCTCGTAGCAGAGTATAAATAAAACTTCTTAGTGATGTCAAAGAGGGAAAGAAAGGAGGGCGGACAAAAATACTCCAATGAAAGCACTTAGTATCTAAGCCACAGAAGGTCTTAGTTACTACTTCCCCCTGCTGACACAGGACAGGGACGAGACAGATGGGAACAGTTGAGGAACTCTGTTATCTTTATAGACCTAAAGTTCTCATATAATCAAGTTCTTTTAGCTAAAAATAACTGTGTACAAGTTGTCTCTTTTATCCTTCATCCTTAGTTATTTTTGAAAAGAAAGAGATCTTCCTACACTGCCTCATATACAACAAATGAGCGCTGTTAGGATAACTTTGAGCCAATCTACCTAATTCAGCAGCAGCAGCATTAGCAAGTTAAAAGCCTATACACAGAAATGAAGAGTAGAGTATATATTTGTTTGAAGTGTTGGTGTTTATTCAGCTTTCAAATCCTTTTTTTTTTTTTCCATAATAAAACCATCAATTTGGACATATAGAAAAATGTCATAGAAGTGATTCAACACCTTGCACAGAATCTCAGCTGTCACATGAATTGCATTTTACTTTTCTCTCTTGGGCGGTAGTTGTCTAAATTAGGCTCGTAGGTTATCCTGAGCAGGAGAGGAGTACAACACCTGCCTGTACCCTCCCATGATAGCTGCTTGCCATCCACACAGGAACTCACATCTCTGCTCTCTGGTGACTTGTTGCTCATGCTCCCTCCTTCTCAGCACACCAGCTCACATCCTCAGGCCCTGCTCCAGCCAGCCTGGACTGCAAAGCCTCTGGCAAGCAAACCTGGTTAGTGAACATTGGAAAGCCATGGGTTCTTTGCAGCTGGCTTCAGGGTAGGTCTGTGCCATACAATGGAGAGGGGTAGCTAGGGAGCCAGTACATTCCAAGGAGGATTGCAGAGACACTACAGCCAGCCTGAGAGCCAGAATAACTCCATCAGCAGGGGAGGAAGGCACAGCAGAGTTGCTTTTTTGTTTTAAGAGACTGTCCTGTGGTTTTTGGCATGCTCTGATTTCTGGCCTCACAACCACCAGCTGTGTGGGTGGCGTTTGCATGGTTGTCTTCTCCCAGATTCTTAGTGAGGGGATTTTAATCAGAGTTTTATGTGCTATTGCTAGAAGACTTGATTAAAACCAATTCCGAAAGACTTGGATTAAAGGCCACTTCATGATGTGGATATCATACTTGCCAGCTAGAGTCCCATTCTAGAACAAAACAATCCTCCCTGTCCTCACCCTCTGCTCCCTCATTACCCTCAGCACTGCAAGTAACCATGAATTCCCTTCAGCTCAGCATCATCCTCACATTTTCCCCAACATCTCAGAGCCAATTCATCCTTCCTGCAACCCCAAGATCACTCATGGGCCTCAAGTCTTCAGGCCACGCTGGCAGCTTTTACCCATTTACTGTACCAAGACAGATACTGCAAAATGAGATGATGGGATACCAGCAGAGGGCAGGCAGATCACTGCCTCCTGTATACTCCTGGGGATCAGCCTTCTGCTCATCTGCTTTTCCTTATGTTCCAATGAGTGAGCTGGCTTTTTCCCTGTGTTCTGTGGTTTCTTTTCATGACGATAGCATGTAACGCACATTTTTTAAGCTGTAAATACTTCTCTCAATCACAGCTACAGTGCAATGAACACAATGCCTGTCATCTTTTGAATCAGGATTCCAGCACATCTCTGGGCTTACATGTTTACTGACTTACCTGGTCACATTCTGATACTTCAGAAAATAAGCCAGGACTATTCCAAATGGGGACTAATTCTCCTGGCATTAACTAGTTGCTTAAGAAAAGGATTTAAGTGGATAGAGAGTCAGGCTTCCCAAGTCACAAACTCACAAGAAAGCTTCTTCAGTGCATAATATTCAAATAACTGCAGAACACAATTATCTGTAAGATCAGAAATACCCAGATAAGTATTTGTACTCGCAGGTACATGCAGATATTTCAAAATTCTTATCAGAAAGCATGATGACATACAAACCAAACTCAGTATTAATTTCCTATTTGGGATTCCTTCCAGTGGCTGCTCCCACTGCTTGGATTAAGGGCTCTCTACTCTGCTTACCTCTCCCTGCTCCTTCCACTCACTCAGGACTGCCCTCCTGTATGCTCCCTACAGCAGCTTGCTGCTGTTCTGCTCCGCATGAGGAAAGGTCCTGCAGGATCGCTTCTGCCAAAGCCAACCAGCCATGACTATCAAAAGTGATCTTCAGTGCTTGCAGACAGAATTCCAGTTCCATCTGCACCATCTGGAATAGACTGTAAGTGTTTAAAGATACCTTGTTACAGAAGAGGTGAGAGGAAAGTCATAAGACTTGATAAAAATTGTCAGGGACTAGGATTTGAAAGAATTTAGCCAATATGCCATGCACACATGTAATGTGTACTCTTCATCATCTCACTGGGGTTTTAAGCAATCCAGCTCATATTCACACAGCTTCCATTTTACACAAGTCTGTGTATTTGTTCAGTGGTGAAAGCTAGTGACCACTGAAGAGTGACTTCCATGGTCTAAGTACTGACCTGGACACATATTTGCCAGGAGCCAAACAAGAAGAAAAATATTGGGCACAGAAAGTTAGCAGGAATTTCATGCTGACTTAACAGATCCATTTCACGAATGCTTGCTTACCTTCACTCAGAATTAAGTTGTAAGATCAGGACCTGACATAATAAAAACCATTTTGCATCAACAATTTCACTATATTGAGGCTGCCAAGAAAATATGTTTAAAAACCTATTCAGAATTGCTCTTTTCTAAAAAAAGTTTCAAATTACAAAGTATAGCATCTGAGCAACCATTTCAGTGATAAATGAGCTCACATGAAAAACAAGCTCAAACAGATAATTTCTAAATGAACTGACAGTCAAGACCTCGTAATCATGTCTGTCATCTTCACAGTGCAAATCTACATTCAATTTTTATTGTTTATGGTCAGATCTTTAATTTCTTTTTTATTTCCTAGCATACTAGAAACCATGCCAAGAGCCATAAATTCTCACTAACTTCAAATACTGGATAAAAGCTTTATGAACAATAGGCATTAATAGCACTGTAAATATTCAAGCAAAACATCTCATCAAGCTGTGCTGGAGAAAGCCTGCTCAGACGCAACCTCCATGATCTTTCACTTCACCCTGAATTCAGTCCAGATTGCAGTATCTTCAGTCCTGTGTGTGGTCCCATTATAAGCAGAGAATGGGGAAAACTGGCACAGGGTGAAGAACACAGGAGAAATACATTTCATTACTGCTCTCCACATTGAAAGATTTGACACTACTGAAGTTTAAATTAATTCCAGCACAGCAAAGACACAGACTCTCTCCCCTTTTTCCCATTCATAGAACACTGTAAACCTCAATGATATTGTTATTTTGTCCACAGAGCACCCCAGAGAACAAGGATTCATGTCTTAATCCTGCTTTGGCTCAGCTCTCTGATCTTGGCTCAGCGGAGGCAGGCTAGCCGAGAAGATTCTACAAAACCTTGGAAAGCAAAACAGCTGATGTCAATGGGAGAAGAGTTTTAGGGGAGACTCCCCTTTTGGTTTTGCTTCTGATTATTGTTCAATTTAGTTTATATTTTGTCTTTATGTAAGAGGCAATAAATGATCTGGACTACAAAAGCAGTGTATTTACTTATCATAGAATTTAGAAAGCATATATATGTAGAGTTGACATATAGTCTATTTTAGATCCTTAGTCTGTAAATTTTATCAGCATATTAAGAGGTGTGATTGTTGGATGTTTTGCCCCAAGAAAGATGCTACTAGTCCTGCAGTTCCATGGGCAAATCAGCCAGTCTAGCAATTCCCATTTCTAGCAATGGAAAGGGGAAGTGTCTCTTCCTTCCTCTGCTCCTACTCTTTCCCTTCCTCTCTTCCAACCTTGTGGTGGTGCTCATTAGATCCTTTCATGAGAAAGAAACTGCGCAGCTAGGTTGGTTTTCTGCCAGGTGAGTGAGCTGAATCGACTCTTGGAGAAGTCCAATGGGACCTAGTGCTATATGAGTAAAACAGCAGGAGAGCATGAGTGAGAGAGGATGTACACAGAGGAAGGGAACAAGACCTTTTAGGCAGTGACAAAGCTTGACACTCAGCTCACCAGACTACCGAACCTACCTCAGCTTCCCTAAAGTTTTAGGTAGGATCTGGGACAACCGATTTATTTATCTAGTGGCATCTCTTTGTATCTCAGCCATGTTCTTCATTACTATCTTTAGGCAGAAGGGTGACAATGAAACACGGGTATATATTTATTTATATATGTTAATAATACAGAAAGTTGCTTGACATGAGTGTAAGGGAAAGCAGATGAAGACCAAATCCTTATGAAGACATTCGTTTAAAAAACAGATTTGTATGTCAGGAGGAAGAAACAGATCACTAAATTCTTTGCTTCTAACTGTCTACAGTTACTCACTGACTCTTGACATAATCTCCTTGCAGGAGTTATTCTGAGATTACACAGAGATTTATGGATTTTGTAGCTAGTTTGATGGCTCAGACTCATTGGTTACTGCTGAGAGCTGCATAAAAATCAGTGATAACTAAAAAATGCCCAGACAGACTGCGTGGACATGGACATTTATCTTTGAGCATGCAGAACAGGAACAAACTGAAATATCTCATGACCTCTGACTGAATTTCTGTTCCTTTTTATATTAAGTAAATATTTTATTTTGTCATGATCCATATCTCTTCTCTGGCATCTTGCCGGTCCCCTCTTCTTCCCACCTCAGGTGAGAATATTTGAACCTCCATTCTCAGCTCTTCCTCTTTCTTCCTACAAACTTTTTCTAATCACAACTCTGTCTTCTCTCAAAATCATTCTCTTCTCTTAACACAGTGAATAATCATTTATTTTAGGTGATCTAGATCCTTATTGTCTCCTTTTTTTTTTTTTCCCCAGGTATATTCTCTGGGCTTATATGAATGGTATTTGCACAAATACTTTTCTGCTCATGCACTTCTGCAAGCAGAGCTGTTCACTGCCTTGTATCTGCAGAAGGGCTCTGAATGTGCTTTATGTGCTGCATAGTAGTATTTGCCTTGCAGTTCTTCCTGGCTGATTATATTCAGGTGAAAGTGTACTGAAATGACCAATGGGAGTGGGAAGAAACTAAGAATACCAGTGTCATTGACTCTGTCCTAGCCACCCCATGTCTGCTCAAATGGTGTTTACAATGGAGGGTATGCATATTGCTCACCGACTGTTCCATGCACTGGGGGACTCTCCCCACGCCAGGGCCTTCCCCTCCACCTGCAGCATCAGGTCCGAAAAACTTCCAAGAGAAGGAGAAAGGGTAGAGAGGGACAACCATTGGGAAGCATAGCAGTTTTGAGGTTACTGTAATGAGGAAGGAGCAATCACTCAGCCAGGCCTCCAGGGTGACAGTAGGACATGTCCTAAATAGCCTGCTGTACAGTGGGACTGCCTGAAGCTTGTAAGCCAGTCATGGAGTTGCTGGAATGAGAGCAACAAATGTGAAGGAAAGGTCCAGTCTCTAAGGGCATTTAGCAGGGGAAAGAAGCATTTACAAACCCTTTTATTTCTAACGTTCAGCATTCTGCATTTTCTCTGGGTTTTGGCTTTTTTATTATTATTATTTTTTAATTTTAGTTGTTCTAGTTTCTGTTCCGATAAACAAATACAGAATTGAAATGTCATAGTCCTCCAGGTCCTGTCACAAGGTCTTTCCTCTTTCTTTGTGTAAACTAAATTATTTCATTGTCATGTTCCCTTTTCACTTTAGCCTGACCTCATTATGTAGATAGCCAAGACTAGTAGAAGGTTATTTTTTTTCTCCTGTTATACAGCACAAGTGGATCAAAAACATTCAAGAAAATGAGGAATGTCAAGGTAATCAGAAAACTCATGACAGTCATCCCCAAGCACCAGCTTTTATACAGTTGCCCTCAAGTTCAGAAGCAAGCTCTGTTTCAAATAAATCAAATTTCAGAAGCTTTAAAAGAAAAATACAACTAGACTCCTCATTCCATAAACACCCATCTTCCAGTTCACTCTCTAAATTCCTTAAACCATAATCTCTTTGGCTGTCTTCCTTCCTTTTCACTGCTCCCATGATCAGGAACATTCTCTCTTTCTTTAGTAGAGTGGTTGCTTTGCTGAGGCCACTCACAGGATTTTGAATGACTATCCCAGTGTCTCCTAGGTTCAGCAGTCCCATGATGCTCTTTGGCATCAGGGAAAGAAATGGAAGTCTCCTACAAACAAGAAAATATTGTTTAGTGTTCCCTCTATTGTATGCATATAAAACAAGGGTACAATGCTCCCAGGTACCTACAACTGTGTGGACCTCTAGTCTGCAGATGATGTGTCTGCCACAAATGGCAAACAATCTCTATAATTTTGGATCAAGTTTTCCAGGTGCCAATCACTTCAGAGATTTTGATCATTACATTTTTGTTAGCCTCAGCACTGTAAATATCTATGCAAATGTACAACCTAAACTGCATCATCGCACGACTGGCTTCAGTGGATGAGTTCATACACATGGGTGTTTTAGGCACAAGGGAACATGAACTTGATTTTTTTTTGTATCAAAAGCCTTTGTGCTGATGGGTATTTGTTTAGCAGAATTCCTCTGTCAGCAAGGAGAGTTTTAGGACAACCACATCACACAGAAAGGTAGACTAAATGCTCATCTGTACCTCTCAAGGAACCCATACATCTAACCAGCCCCATCATGACCAGCCATAATTATATATACCAGAGTATATTACAGTCTATTCCACTTTCTTGCATTCTTGTGGTCCTGATAGAATACACAATAAGCCAGTATAGAAATGTGTCACCTGGGGCACTTCACATATTGTACATGTACATGAGAAATTCTTGTACAAGCAAATACAGTATGCGGAGATGCAGGAGACTCTATTTTGTTGCTCCTATGGACAAGCAGAAAAAGATAATGGTATACTCCTCAACTTATCGATCTGATTATAACTATGCAGTTTCTCTCATGAGTCCTGCTGCCACGGCATGATTACAGCAGAACAAGATAGCAGCAGCCACTGTGGCACAGAAGTTACTTTAGAAATGCCCTTAAGTACATTACATCTTTTAAGCACTGACTTTTGACAACCTACTTCACACAGTATCTCTAAAGCTAAAGCTGAAAATTCAGTTTAACCATTTTTACAGCTAGCAAAAGCAAGCTGGCCAGAATACACATACTGAAGGAGACCGCACAGAAAGTCCCCACTGCAGCTGGCATGTGACTGCTGAGTTCTTTGTAACCTGCCCCATGCAGAGTCACTACACCACTTCTCAGCTCTGGTCTCTTGGACTGCACAGCTTGCTCAAAACTGCTGTTGCACGGGGCTGGGGGGAAGTGGCTTGAAAGCTGAAACGGAGGGAGGGCCGTCATGCTGGACCACCACGATATGGCTGAGAGGAGGCTCAACATTGTGCTGTCCATGGGTGATCTTAACCATTTTGATTAAATGGGTCATGTGTAAAACTAGCATTCCAGGGAAGGGGCTGTTGAAAAAGCAGGGTTTAAGAAAGATATTTCTCAGCTCTGAGAGATCTAAAATGTTTTGCTGTCATTTTCTGCACTTCACACCTAATTTGAATTGTCCAGAGGGGCTGAAAAGTGAATAGAGACATTTTTATCTGTTGTCTGAATAGTGAGTTCTTTGAAGTTGTCTCTTTTGTGGGTTGTGTTGTTATATTTTTTTAATTATGGAGGTATATTCTATGATCAGCAGCAGATGCAGATATTCTTAGGGTTTGATTTTGCAAAAATTAACATATAACCAAATCAGAATCCTTGTGAAATACAGTATGAAGTAGCTGAATAATACCTTGTTAACATTTTTAAATTAATCACTTTTTCCATATAACTATGTTTTGATGCACTTTTAAAACTAAAGAATACTGAAGAGACTATTTGTTTTGCAAAGTAAAGTAAAACCAGGTAGTGCCAACGCAGAAAATTAATAAAATGTATATAAGGCTGATAGATGGTTTATGTGTTTTAAAATAGACTTTAGAAAGAGAATTACAGGGAATATTTGGGGGTGATTTTAAATCATTCCATCATTAGGCAAATATGAAATCAGATTACAGTTTTATAATGTGCTGATGTAATTACAAACAATAGATGACTCCTTCCTTCACGAGTTTAAATATTACTGCTTAAAATTTAAACAGTAGAGAAAAGAAAAACTTAAAATCTTTTCTACTAAAAGGCTTGTCAGCCTCCGTAAAGAGACATTCCCAGTACATTCCTTTCACCCTCTTAACAGAAGTCTTTAAGTAAATAGCTGTAGGTGAGTGTTTGGAAAGCACTTTCAAAATGAAAAGTACTTTAGAGTTGGTAAATCTTGAACATTAATGGCGATACTAATGAAAACACCTTAAAGTTGTTTTTTGTTTCTCTTTTGTGTTTTTGAGAATCGTCTTATTTTTCCTGTCCTGGGCTACAACTTCACTGAGATGTTTTTCCAGGGCACATTTTAGGTTCTATCTATGTCTTACAAGAGCAACCACCAATGTTATAGAAGAGGTAGACATAACTGTCCTGATGTCACTCTCTCAGAGGCAATCATTGCTTCTGAAATCAAGACTTCCATGTGCAGAAGCACACTTTAAGTCCGTGTCTAAGAAAACTCCTACTCGGAATTAAAATGATTAACATATCATTTTAATTTTTGAGGGTAATTTTAAAAGAACTCTTAGATTAGCTTCTGTTTACTCCTTAGTTACTTAGCCATTCCAAGTGTATTAGGCTACCAGAAAGATCCCTGGGAAATGTATGGTATACCTTCCTAAATTAAAATAAAGTGTTGGTCAATATTACTGACTGTAGAAGCATTAAATTTTCCAGACCTGACTAAGGAACACATGTATTTATTGTCAGGTCATTCAACTATTGACTAATCCATCCAACTATAGAATGCGCTTTCTTTAAAAGCCTGAGGTTAATTTAGCCCCAAATAGCACAACAGAGAAATTGAACACATTTTTAGATAAATTAAGTCAAGAATACCATATCCAGATGAAATTGTCACAGCAGAAACACTCCAATTTGGCACCCTTTCAAGCAAACCACATACTTGAACATTTATTAAAACAATTTTTAAACATGATGAGCACTTATTTTTACCCACACACAGAAACAATGTCTCACCAGAATAAAAGAGAATAGAGCTGTAAAAAACATTTCCTTTATCAGGGAAAAATATTCCTCTACTTCTGACAAGAAAGGATTACCTAGTTCCATAGCACTTCCCTGACTGACCCCTTCCAGCACTTAACTACACTCAAGCTCGCAATTCTGTCCAAACATCTATCCCACATGTCTTTTTCTGAAAAAAGCTTTGAAGTCACAGGGCAGCAGTTTCACAGGTGGAAACAATATAAAATTATTTTTGCATTGCTCCCTTATTTCTGTTTCACAAATTCTGTGTGCAAATACAGAATAACTATTACTTATTCTTCTGTAAAGGAAGTCTTGGTATAACCTGAATTAGGAAAACTGAATTAACTGTCAACCTAATAAATAAATCTGTGTTCAGCAACAAAAGTATGCTTAGGATTCCCCAAAATTCTGCTATTTTTATGAAAAATATACAAATTGTAGCTGAACAAATGCATCTAATTTATTTAGTTTCAGAATCTCCTCGTTGTAGTCTTAAACTTCAGTGAAACTTTTCTTAATTGACAGTAGCCAGTTTCATAAATGTGGGCATACAGATTTGATTCAACGTATATGGCACTGCTGAATAAATATTTACAAAGGAACAGAGCAGTCACAGCACTCAGAATTTTTCACAATATAAGGTACAAGGTGCAAATAAGTACTAGCACTTTAAAAATGTTAAACCAGCTGTGGGTCCTAACACTGCATCCTGATCTACTGCATTAGGTAGATTTCTTGTACAGTCATGAGGCAAGTATTTCCCTACTCTAGTTGTAATACGCTAGGGGTTTTTTTCAATACCTTAAGGAGTTGGGTTCGGGGGTTTTTTTTTCAGTAGACAAAGGGAATAGTCAGCAAACAGTTAAATTCATGTTTGTAATAAAGAATTTACATGTCCATGTAATAATTATATTATAAAATGTAAGATGTGATGTATTATTATAAAATATGTGATATGTGCAAGCACAAGTCGGTAAGTAAGCATGCAACTTGTTGACAACTTTTGCATGCTCAAGTAGCTCTTATGTACAACATACATCTCAAAGAGAAAACTGCTGCTTGTCTTTATAGAATATCTTGTAAGTATAAAAGCAAGACATGGATTTGAAAGTACTAGAGGAATATTACTGTAATTTGGTATAGAAATAATGAAGAGTGACATTTTTCTTGGTTTAGTTATGTTATTCTCAGAGCATTTTAGGCAATTGTGGGAAGGGACTGCAGAGACAGAGTTCAAACTGTGGCCTAACTTGAATTATTCATGTATACCCCTAAGAGAGTGTAAAAGCCAGACCCTTACCCTCCTGCAGTTCTGCTTCTCAGAGATTTTTAGTGTAAGTGCAAAACTGAACTGCCTGCTGTCACGGTGAAGGCCACCTGGGTCCTCCTTCTGTCACCTGTCACTTCTATTGAACAAGAAAAGTGCACGGTCCAGACGTTCCAGCAGAATGAGGTGGGAAATAAAAAAACTTGCCAAGAAAAGCCAGCTTGCAATGGAAAGTACCTCCCTGGTGAGGGGGAACAGAGAGGGGAAAACAAACCTCAGAATTTCCAGTCTTTACTCAGCGTGGTTGAACAACATTTTACAAACTTCAGTAAAGAAGACAAGAAGGCCAATTATTCTGTGCTGTTCAGAGACAACCTAGCAGATTTTCAGAGCATGAGGCATCCCTTTATTTCCTCTTTTTCATTTCAGACCTAGAATGAATTAAACCTCTAGCTGAGAAAAAACGTTACTTCTTCACAATGCAAAGAGACAACACAGTTTACAAGGCATAGACTGCCATTTGTATTGTTGACAGTGCTTAGCACATTGCTTCTCAGTTTGTAGTATTAGAAATACATCCTCATCCTAAAAATTCACCCAAATGCTGGAGCATAGAGATGAAACTAAAATCAGCTGCACTGCATAGTGCCGAAGTGTTGCCTAACCCAGCATCTTGTATCGAACAGCACTCAGTGGTGTATGCCAGAGGACTGTAGGACTGTCACGGGCATCCAGGAACACTTCCCCGGTTACATAATCTCTTAATTTCTAGTGATCAGTCTTTAGTGAGTTTTGGTCCAGCTGTGTTACTGCTGCATTTTATACCTCCATGGGCTTTGCTTCCATTAATGTCACAGTCACTTTGTACACCCATGTAACCTATATGGTCAGTTTTGTAATTTAAGTACGCCATGTGTGAAAAAATGCTGCTCTTTTTTTCATTTTGGACTAGCTACCTCTCTACTACTTCTTCTATCAAAACCACACCTTTTCCACAGTGCTCCTGAATTTACAGACCCCTGTTACATCCTCACCGAGCTGTGTCTTTCCCAGTCAGAAGAGTCACAGACAATTCAGCTGCTTCTGAGATGGGTTGGCATTACACAGCTTTGATTACTTTCATCCTCCTGTTTGAGACTTTCCTAGTTTTGCTACATTTTTGCAGAGAAGTGGACCAGAATTTCATACTACGTTAAGACCCAAGTGCACATCAACTTATACAGTGTAAAACTGTTTTCTGTTTTATTCTTTATCTCCTACTGAGTCATTCTTAGCAGTTGTCTGACCTGCTGCTGAGCAATGAGCTGGTGTTGCCACAGAATTACCTAGGTAACTCCAAAATCACTTTCCTACACAGGAATAACTACTTCAGGGGCCCCAGCTGCAAGTGAATTAAGTTTTACTTTATATACTATATTTATATTGCTTGAGCAAATGTTGAATTACATCTTCATCAGACACTAGGTGTCATGAGATTGTTCTGCTAATTTTAACACGTTCCATTTTTGTTATTATTGAGAACCCAACCCATAGTGTGAACACTATGTTACTATTTACCCCTCTGTAACTGATCTGTTACATATCTGTTGAGCAGCAGAGTCCTGCTGGACTCCTTTAGTAGCCTCTCCTGTTGGGAATATTGGTAATTTATTCCTTTACTCTGTATTATTCTATTTTGCAAATAGCCATGTAACATTAAGGGACCTCCACTCTTCAACCAGCGCACCACTGTTTTTTCAAGAAACTTTAATGAGAGACCCTGTGTACATTAACCTGGCCTTCTTCGTCTACTCAGTGAAGCTTTCCAAGAACTCCGAGGACCTCGAGGCATGGACTGCCAATATGTAACTACTCACACGTACACGAATCCTAGTCCTTATCAGTTTCTATTAATATACAAAGAAATAAAAATTAAGCTTGTAGATTCAACTTGAAGGTTTTTAAAAACTGTCATTTTTTTAATTAGTTTTCATTCCCTTTGACATTTTAAAACACATAATTGCTCAACTATTCCTTTCACGAGTTCTAGAACCATCATAAGGTATGGTTATCACCAGAGTGAGGGATTTTGCTATATATGGTCTTAATTCTCAGTGAACTTATTTCTTAGCCCTGGAGACTTAGACATTCAGTCCAAGGGGAGTCTAGATTAGCTATTGTTTATTTAACTTCAGTTCATAGCGTGGCACCAATTTCCAACAGAACAAATAGTATGTTATCTCTATTGTCTCAACAGCCCCACTTAAATCAGATACTCTAGTCCTCAAGTGGGTTTTTTGACCAGTTTCCACAGAAATACAGTGGGTTCAGTTCCCAGTTTTAATGAAACCTTAGTTAGACTGCTCTTTGCTGTTTATTTTCACCAACTTCTATCCTACTCTTCTACAGAAGTCTATTTATCATCCATGATCATATTTCCCTTCTTACACATCTACTTTTACCCAGTTCATGGACTTAAAATGCCTATTTTTTTTTCATTTTAAAATAAATGTTGTGACAGAAGCCTGGTTTCATTTTGGTTTAGGTAATGCCTGCCCTTTCTGCACACACTCCTGGTTACTAATAAGCCCAACTCTTTTTACTTCCCTTATGCTATGTGCAGTCATGCAATAGAACACTGCTTCTCTCCCTCCCTCCTCCTCCTCTGCATGGGTTTGGGAAAGCTACCACATGAAGGCCATGGTCCTCCAACCTGGCAGCCCAAAGAGCAACCCAGTGCTAAAGTAACATCTTTATTCCAAAGGGCAAGTGTTATTTTTCAGTAGTGGAAAGAAGGAGGAAGAAGAAAATGGGAGTTTCTGTTCAGTGCTGCTTCATGAAAGAACCATACAAAAACAACAAAAGGAAATTGTCAGTGAAAGGAAATCTACAAGCTATGTCCAAAATAAGCAAGTGGGAAAAAAGCATAGAAAATCTTTCCATTATACTCATGGTGAAGGGTCTAATTTAAACATCAGTTTTCTGATCCTGTAGTACGTGTACAACTCACAGATCCAACCATTTACAGGCCTGCTTTTAGGCTTCCTAACATGATCCTCTCTGTTAGCCCTGGGGATTCCACAGGAGGATGAACTATTTCTCACCTTCCTCTTGCCTGACTTGTGTCTTGGTTTTTACATGGAAACCACTGTCCAGGGAGGGATAGGGCAGCAGCAAGACACACTTACCACTGTTTTCTTCTCCCCTTTCTATTTCCATTTGTGCCCTGGAAATAGGAAGGCAACCCTGCCTGTGGATATCTCTTGACACAGTAGAGATTATTTATTTTGGTTTTAACCACATGGAAAACAGAACTTTCTTGCCCATTTAAGCAGGTGCCACTTGTTTGGAGAGAGAAACAGCAAGGCAAATGATTTTTCAGCATTTGCCTATGTATGTATTAGTAACCCACCCACAAGCAAAGTGTCCTCCTCTACAGGGGTCCTTCACATAGCTCAGGTGTAGCAATTTCTTATGCAAACGCAGCTATACTCTTCTGAAAACAGTTCACATTTTATTGACAAATGTAAAGAAAACATTGAGGAGCTCAGTTTGTTTTATTTTAACACCTAATACAATTCAAATTTAAAGGATTACTTGCACAAAAAAATAAACACATTTGGTATAAAAATTTATCATCACTTTAACACCTTTTTTTTCCTCTTATGGCCTTCGCCTTCTCTGGAGCAGAAACATATAAAGACTAATGGCACAAGTTTGTTTTATTCTACAGCATTTTTTTTTGTTTTACATACTCAAGTACCCTAGAGGACAACAGCCCGCTGTATACAAGAACCATTTTCTTCAGCCTGCTGAATTAAGTTTCATAAAGAACCAAAGCTATAAAGGCATTTTAAAAACCATTGTCTCTTTTTTTTTTTTTTTCAGAAGCACTAACTTTTTGCACCATTTATATACATAGTGTTACATAACAGCTCTTGAGTACAGTACATGCAGCAGAATATACCTGTTGAATATAAAACATACATTTGACGCGCAGAAAAGACTCTATAACTCCTGAAAAGTTATAAAGTAGGTATGTTTATTCAGCGCCGGGTGCAAGGGGGATCGCTCCTCCTAACTTGCACACCTAGGGGCAAAAGCGTGTTTCTTTTTATAGCACTAAGTAATACATATTCATGAGGAGTGTATCATAAACATTACATCATTGCATCAGGTCACTGTAATATTCCCCACCTCTTGCTTTGCCTCGTTGTGTCTGCGCAGTGCTCCGTGGGCCTCTGGCTCTTCTCCAGACCGCAGCGTCAGTTCCCACCAGCCCGAATGCTGAAGAGATGCGAACCAACCTCCCTCTTATCAGAAGGAGCAGGAATGGTCCTCCCTTTTCTCAGCGGCCTTCCTCTAATCACTGGCCTGTAGCACCTGTTTCATTTAGCAGGCAAGGTTACATACTTCCCAAGCATACTTCTTTAGTTAAACTATTGCTATTAACTCTTTTGCCCCTGTATCACATTTAAAATCTTGACTTATTGGAATTTTTTGAAGATTGAGTAATTGTAGAATGCCCACTGCTTAGAGAAAATGATTTGATAGTACAAATGTCTGCATATGTTGGCCACTGGAACAATCCAAGGCTCACTGGAATAGTAGTATCTGTAGCACATCAGTGTGCATAAATAATTTACTTAAAATATTAAAACACATCTAGTAAAATTAAGTTCAAGATCTTATGACTGCTATGTTAACTCTTAAGTGGTTGCAATGAAACGTGGTGGGGGTTTCTCCCCCTCCCAAGTCCTCTATAAAACCTTTAGTATGGAATTTGTTTTCCACATGAAGAAACTTATTTATGTCTACTGCCTCTTCTCTTCATAGCAGCTGTACACTGTGGACAGTACCATTTCCCTTTTGGTGCTTCTGTAAGTCCAACACATCCATAGTGGAACCACTCAATAGGGCACTATAAAAATAGAGTTAAAGAGGGTTTGGGATTTGAGGTTTTATCAAAACAACTATCACAAATAGAATTCTATGAAAATGAAGCACGAGTAAAAACCATAGATTCTGCTTTTCACACAAAGTCACAGGACAAAACGAGAAGAGAGGAGTATCTCAGTCCCTAATATATACTCAACAGACTAAGGAAAGCAATAAAAATTTTATGGACTCACATAACAGAGGAAAGTAAGTATGTTCTGCTTCAAAATACTTAATTTGACAACACTAAGTGACACAACAGTAATCTTATCACTCACTTCTGTTTATTATCTCAGTAAATCCATAATTATATTCAACTGTCCTTTTAAAAAATTTTTATTTGAAGGGGAGAATTGATATTAGCAGTGACACAGCTAAAAGTTCCTACAAACAAAGGGCATTGGAAAGATGTCAGACCTTCCCTGTAAAGGGCAAAGCAGTCTAAAAGAACCTGAAAAGAAGTTCTTCTAAAAGAACTGTGGGGACAGATGGGGAGAAGTTTCCTGAAGAATGGCTGAATTCATACACACATTACTCTAAAAAACTCTACTTTCAAACCAACTCTAAATAAATAACTCCTGCAAGCAATAGCTACATGCACCAGCCTCTCATGAACCTTTTGAATTTTGTTACTTACATCCTGGTTATCACAGCCTACCATTTCACCATAGGACACCTAGTAAATAAGAAAAAAACGAACCTTATTAATAATTATATTACTAATTAAAAGCAATCAACATTTTCAAAGGGCTTAAGTTCCAGCTTTTTCCTTTGAGGAGTTTTTTCATTAACACCAGCAACAATATTTTGATTTTTCTTTTGTTATACAACCCAAAGACCATCTTCCTGGCAAATTAATGTTCAAAATTTTTTTATGCAAAAAAGATATTTCTGCCTATTTCAGGTTAGATAAAAAAGGTCAGCATTCAAAACCTGAATGAAATACATTTTGGCCTAAACAACAGTGCTCAGCACATTATCCGTCCAGTTTTCAAGATTATGTTGATGTCTGGCATTTCCCTTGCATTTATGACAATTTCAGCACTTTACATGAAACAATCAAATACTTTCAAGAGAACTACAGAATTCTATAAACTCTAAAAAATCCAAATACTCTTAAAAGTGTTTAAAATAAGAAAAGGTATTTTAAAATTTAAGTATCTCATGTTGTCATTCAGCCTCTCAAGTTTCTGGGTAGCTTTTACAAAACTAGGTTTTTGTTTTGTTGCTTTTGGGTTTTGGTTTTTGTTGTTTGGGGTTTTTTTGTGGAGTTTTTTGGATATTTTTTTTAAAGAAAAGTAGGAGACACCTGGCAAATTCCTTACTAAATTAGAATTTTAACTACATTCATTGTGAACCTGCTCAGTTTTGAATTTAATTATTCCTGAAGTCTTCATTAAAAGATTTTAAATTGTCTAGGTATGTCACATCACTGGAAAACTTGGGTTTTTTTAGCTTCAACTGTTGAGTTCATTATTAATATCACCAGTAGATAAATAAAAATAGATCGGAATTGAAAAAAAAAAAAAAGCAAATAGAATGTTTTTAAGTCGGCAATCACAGAAAGAAGTTCAACTACAGTGAAACAGCAGCTGTAGTTATATTTCAGGTTAGAAGCCATCCTTACCTGATTACAAATGCAGTATCGTGGCTCATTTGGATCATAGGTCCAGTCAACCTGGCTATTAGAATCAGACTCTGGTATTACTGCTGTCTGCTGAGACAGTTCTTGTGCCAGTGCGGATGAAGAAGAACATGATGACAGAGATGAAGAAGAGGAAGAGGATGAGGACTGCTGACTTGAGGATTTGTTGTTGTTTCTGGGGAAAAAAAAAAAAGAAAGAAAAAAAAAAGAAGACAAAAAAGCATATCATAATTTAAATTCATTTCCTGCCAAGAGAAAAGACCACAAAACAAGTACTTCATTGACTCTGAAAACACTGCAGTATGTAAATCCCAAAACACCATTCCCTAGCGTATTTCACTCAACAACTGCAGGAACTGAAATGTACACATTGAATGCTCTTTGGAAAAGGAACCAAGTCCTTCCAGCTTACAAGTGCAAGATACACTGTTCTAGTCAATGGAACTTAACTGCTTTAAACTGCCAAATGGCTTTAATGAATCTTTCTCTTCACGAAATTTTCCATCAGCAGCCTTAGTGTTAAGTCCCCATAAAAATTATGTTACCAATCACAGAATCACAGAATGTTAGGGATTGGAAGGGACCTCAAAAGATCATCTAGTCCAATCCCCCTGCCAGAGCAGGAACACCTAGGTCAGGTCACACAGGAACATGTCCAGGCAGGTTTTGAATGTCTCCAGAGAAGGAGACTCCATGACCTCTCTGGGCAGCCTGTTCCAGTGCTCTGTTACCCTCACTGTGAAGAAGTTCTTCCTCACATTTATGCAGAACCTCCTATGTTCCAGCTTGCACCCATTGCCCCTTGTCCTATCATTGGATGTCACGGAGAAGAGCCTGGCTCCATCCTCATGACACTCACCCTTTACATATTTATAAACGTTAAGGAGGTCATCCCTCAGTCTCCTCCAAGCTAGAGAGACCCAGCTCCCTCAGCCTTTCCTCATAAGGGAGATGTTCCACTCCCTTCATCATCTCCGTGGCTCTGCACTGGACTCTTTCCAGTAGCTCCATGTCCCTCCTGAACTGTGGGGCCCAGAACTGGACACAATACTCCAGATGAGGCCTCACCAAGGCAGAATAGAGGGGGAGGAGAACCTCTCTCAACCTACTAACCACCCCCTTTCTAATACACCCCAGGATGCCATTGGCCTTCTTGGCCACAAGGGCACATTGCTGGCTCATGGTCATCCTGCTGTCCACCAGGACCCCCAGGTCCCTTTCCCCTACACTGCTCTCCAGCAGGTCAGCCCCCAACCTGTACTGGTACATGGGGTTGTTCTTCCCCAGATGCAAAACTCTACACTTGCGCTTGTTGAATTTCATTAAGTTTTTCCCTGCCCAACTCTCCAGCCTATCAAGGTCTCGTTGAATGGCAGCACAGCCCTCTGGTGTGTCAGCCATTCCTCCTAGTTTGGTGTCATCAGCAAACTTGCTGAGGATACATTCTGTACCCTCATCCAAGTCGTTGATGAAGATATTAAACAACACCGGTCCCAGTACCGACCCCTGAGGGACTCCACTAGTCACAGGCCTCCAACTAGACTCCGTCCCATTACCCACAACTCTCTGGCTTCTTCCCTTCAGCCAGTTCACAATCCACCTCACTACCTGATCACCAAACCCATACTTTATCAGCTTATCTACAAGGATGCTGTGGGAGACAGTGTCAAATGCTTTACTGAAATCAAGATAAACCACATCTGCTGCTCTACCATCATCTATCCACCTAGTGATTTCCTCATAGAAGGCAATAAGGTTGGTCAAACATGACTTACCCTTGGTAAAACCATGTTGACTGCTCTTAATGACCCCCTCATCCTTGATGTGCCTTGAGATAGTGCCAAGAACAAGCTGTTCCATCACCTTTCCAGGGATGGAGGTGAGGCTGACCGGTCTATAGTTACCTGGGTCCTCCTTCTTGCCCTTCTTATAGATTGGAGTGACATTTGCTATCCTCCAGTCCTCAGGCACCTCTCCTGTTATCCATGACTTACCGAAGATGATGGAGAGTGGCCTAGCAATGACCTCTGCCAGCTCCCTCAGCACCCTTGGGTGCATTCCATCTGGTCCCATTGATTTATGGATATCCAGATTGCTCAACTGATCCCTAACCCAATCCTCATCTACCAAGGCAAACTCCTCCTTTATCCTGACTTCTTCCAGGGCTACAGGGATCAGGGGCTCCTGGGGAAAGCCTGCAGGAGTAAAGACAGAGGCAAAGAAGGCATTCAGCACCTCTGCCTTCTTTATATCCTCTGTCTCTAGGGCACCCACCTCATTCATCAGAGGGCCTATATTGCCTCTAGTGTTTGTTTTATTAGCTATGTATTTGAAAAAGCCCTTTCTATTATCCTTGACCTGACTTGCAAGGTTAAGTTCCAAGGAGGCCTTAGCTTTCCTAATTGCCTCTCTACATCCTCTGACAACTGTCCTATATTCCTCCCAAGTGACTAGCCCCACTTTCCATGATCCATAAATTCTTTTTTTCCACCTGAGTTTGCCCAGCAGTTCCTTGTTTAACCATGCTGGTCTCCTAGCTCCCTTACTTGATTTCATACCCATTGGGACGCTCTGATCCTGAGCTTGCAAGAAGTGGTCCTTGAATGTTGACCAACTATCTTGAGCCCCTTTACCATCTAGCACCCTGTCCCATGGGATTTCCCTTAACAATTGATTAAGGAGGCTAAAGTTGGCCCTGCGGAAGTCCAGGGTTCTGGTCTTGCTAGGTACTCTATTCCTCCCACACAGGATCCTAAACTCCACCATCTCATGATCACTGCAGCCAAGGCTGCCATCGACCATCACTGCTTCAACAAGACCCTCCTTGTTGGTGAGTACAAGATCCAGCAGCGTACCAATAAAACAGGAATTTGCATATAAATAATGTCATATGTCATGTACAACAGATAACTGTGTTTTGAGGATGACTGATTGAAGTGCGGGGGTCTGAATCCCGAGTCCTGAATTAAGATCGACATATATGTTCCCATGGTCCTTCAAAAGAAGGGGATGAGTTTGCCTTTTGACTTTCCTCCAAGGTGCGGCAGACCTTGCAGGGAAAGCCCTTGGGTAAACAAGACCCAGGTGCCCCACATTGGGTAAACAAATGCCAGCTGCCCTGCTTTGGGCATAAAAGCTGGGACCACTTGAAGCATCTGTGAGGTGGACGTACTTGGCAGAGTTTCCCTGTTGGGGAAGGACCTCCTGACTCTCTTGCAACTGGGCCCCAGTCAGGTTTGGTGCTTGTGAACGTGGGCTCTGTGAGAACAACATGTGGCTACCTCTATCCTACATTATCAGCCTATTGGCTTGGCTGTCTCCCATCTCTGCCACGGGAGACTTTGTTTCTTTGTTTGTTCCACCGATTGTTGGCCGTGTTGTATCATTCTTGGGGTTGCTGGGGCTGATGTCTGTTATGTGTGATCTGTTTGACTTGTTTGTACCCCCAGCGATCACCCATGTACTGACCTTTTTGTGTGCAACAGAATCTGGTTACTGGTTTGTTTTTCTGCTGGCTGTGTCCTTTGTGCTAGGCCTAGTAATTGGCAAAACAAAACTGGCAACGAGGATGGCCCCGTTTGAGGTTCCTGGTTGGGAAGATCCCGTGTACAGTTCACTGGCTCTCAAATGGGTTAAATTTGGGGGACCATGTGAATAGTGGGAGTTTGCTGATGACACCAAACTGGGAGGAGTGGCTGACACACCAGAAGGCTGTGCTGCCATTCAGAGAGAACTAGACAGGCTGGAGAGTTGGGTGGGGAGGAATTTAATGAAATATAACAAAGGCAAGTGTAGAGTCTTGCATCTGGGTAAGAACAACCCCATGTGCCAGTATAAGTTGGGGACTGACCTGTTGGAGAGCAGTGTAGGGGAAAGGGACCTGGGGGTCCTGGTGGACAGCAGGATGACCATGAGCCAGCAATGTGCCCTTGTGGCCAAGAAGGCCAATGGCATCCTGGGGTGTATTAGAAGGGGTGTGGTTAGTAGGTCGAGAGAGGTTCTCCTTCCCCTCTACTCTGCCCTGGTGAGGCCTCATCTGGAGTATTGTGTCCAGTTCTGGGCCCCACAGTTCAGGAGGGACATGGAGCTACTGGAAAGAGGCCAGTGCAGAGCCACAAAGATGATGGAGTGGAACATCTCCCTTATGAGGAAAGGCTGAGGGAGCTGGGTCTCTTTAGCTTGGAGGAGACTGAGGGATGACCTCCTTAATGTTTATAAATATGTGAAGGGTGAGTGTCATGAGGATGGAGCCAGGCTCTTCTCTGTGACATCCAATTATAAGACAAGGGGCAATGGGTGCAAGCTGGAACATAGGAGGTTCCGCATAAATGTGAGGAAGAACTTCTTCACAGTGAGGGTAACAGAACACTGGCACAGACTGCCCACAGAGGTCGTGGAGTCTCCTTCTCTGGAGACATTCAAAACCCACCTGGACATGTTCCTGTGTGACTTGATCTAGGTGTTCCTGCTCTGGCAGGGGGACTGGACGAGATGATCTTTTGAGGTCCCTTCCAGTCCCTGACATTCTGTGATTCTTGGTCAGTGGCTAATGGATTGGCTACTTGGCTGCCAACATGGGTAGCCAAGGACTGGAAAATTTATTCTAAAACAGTCTGGGGAAAGGAAATATGGAAGGATATTTGGGAACTGATTCAAAGGACAAAGGTGGCAGTATTCCATGTTGCTGCTCATCAGAATATAAATTCACTTGAGCGACTTTACAGTTCTGTCACCGATAAACGGGCAAAGATTTCCCAAGCCGGACTGGAGTTCCCTCAGGAGAGGGACCATGAAGGCTTGGCAAAATGGGCCCATGAAAAATGTGGGCATCTTGGGGAGAAGGCCACTTACAAGTGGGCCCAAGAGCACGGTGTAGTTATGTCACTGGATATGATCAAAACAATAATTGCCCAATGCCCTGTGTGCCAACACACTCACAAACGCCCAGTACCACATATCATGAAAGGAGAACTGGGAAGAGGGAAATTGCCAAGACAAATCTGGCAAATGGACCACATCAGACCTTTACCCCAGGACCGAGGGTGCAAATACATCTGCATCGCAGTAGACACATACTCAGGATATTTGATTGCTTATCCCTGTAAGAAAGCCACACACCATAGTACTACCTCTACCATAGATATAATGACCCTGTGCTATGGGATCCCCTTACAAATCCAAACTGATAACGGGTCCCATTTCTGAAACAAATTTGTGCAAAAACACGCAGAGTAGCATAATATTCAGTGGGTCTTCCATATACCATACTATCCCTAGGCTGCAGGATTAATTGAACGGATGAACAGGCTATTGAAGGAGCACTTAAAAAATCTGGGAAATGGAAAGCTATCCCAATGGAGAACTAACCTCACAGATGCGCTCCATACCCTCAACAATAGGCCCATTGGGGAGATGGAGACGCCCTTGATGTGCATGACTACGCCCAATCTGCAGATACAGCCTTTAACGGTAACTGAAACATTCATCTACTGGGAAATTGTCCCAGGTGCAATGGCCCCCTACCGGGCCACTCCAGAGGCTGCTGGGCTAGATCTTTATGCATTAGAATTGGTAAAGATAAATCGAGACCAGACAAGAGTTAACACTGGGATAGGAGTCCAAATTCCCCCAGGACACTTTGGTCTGATAACTGCTCGCTCAAACTTAGCCCTGAAAGGTGTTCATGTTATGGGAGGAGTGATTGATGCCGACTATCAAGGAGACATTAAAGTAATCCTGCTAAACAACGGTGAACAAGATTTGGTTATTCAACCCAATGACAGAATAGCACAACTATTAATATTACCAATTTCAAAAACAATGGTGAGGAGTGGGGAGCCACCCCAAGTTACTACTGTTTGTGGAGACAAAGGAGTAATAGCTGCAGGAAAAGATAACACCATCCTAATGAAAATCAGACATGAAAATGGGAACATGTCCCCGCAAATAAATGATATTTGCCGGAATAACTAAATGGTATAGAGTTTTGTACTGCAGTTCTTGCACGGCGCCGCCGGGGGTGTGAGAACATCTACATGAAGAAAATGTATACCGAATCTGATCTTGTGGATTTCAATGCGATTTAATGCTGAACTGTGCTGAGCAGATGAAATCAGCTCCAGACCACAGTCAACCTGGTCTATTGTGGCATCCTGGAAATGTGACTGAACCTGATCTTCCAATGAAAAACACTGTGACAGTGAAGAATATGAAGCAACAACCAAGATGACTGCAGTAGCGTCTGTAGTTGATGGACTGAGGTTAATGCAAGATAAAGAAAGATGCCTGTACACCTATGGATGGTATGAAGGCTGTGGTCCACCTGTATGTCAAGGGGCCAAATGACATGCCAAGGTCTGAACCCCGAACCCTGAATTAAGGTTGACATATGGGTGGTTCCCACAGTCCTTCAAAAGGAGGGGATGAGTTTGCCTTTTGGCTTTCCTCCAAGGTGCGGCTGGCCTTGCAGGGAAAGCGCTTGGGTAAACAAGACCCAGGTGCCCCACATTGGGTAAACAAATGCCAGCTGCCCTGCTTTGGGTATAAAAGCTGGGACCACTTGCAGAAAGGGTGAAGCACCTGTGAGGTGGCTGCCCTTTCCAGAGTTTCCCTGTTGGGGAAGGACCTCCCGACTCTCCTTGCAACTGGGCCCCAGTCAGGTTTGGTGCTTGTGAACGTGGGCTCTGTGAGAACAACATGTGGCTACCTCTATCCTACATTACCAGCCTATTGGCTTGGCTGTCTCCCATCTCTGCCACGGGAGACTTTGTTTCTTTGTTTGTTCCACCGATTGTTGGCCATGTTGTATCATTCTTGGGGTCGCTGGGGCTGATGTCTGTTATGTGTGATCTGTTTGACTTGTTTGTACCCCCAGCGATCACCCATATACTGACCTTTTTGTGTGCAACAGAATTTGGTTACTGGTTTGTTTTTCTGCTGGCCGTGTCCTTTGTGCTAGGTCTAGTAATTGGCGAAACACCAATTCAGTGTTAATCTCCACTCAAGCATCACCAATCACTTCACAGGAACAGAGCCAGAACACAAATTCTAAGCTTTTGCTTATAGGTCAGGTCTGACACCCAAGATATCCACAGGTGAAAGATGCTTCTAACTGAGCCGTGAACACATGCAAATTTTCATGAAGGAAAAAAACAAGTCTGTTTAAAAGGACAGGCATTTTGAGACAAACTCTTTTAAATACGACTTGTGATTGTTGTCACAATGTGTTGTGACATTGTGTTGTTTCAAATGTTTTTAAGTTTCATTTTAATCAGAAATAAAATTCATTCTGCTTCCTGTTGTAGATAGTCAGCCATCAGAAAGCATTGTGATCATTTGTGAAGGTGCATAAAGCAGATCTCCAGATTATTTCAAAATCACCTATAAACACTGCATAGTAATTACCACACTTGCTATTAGGCCAAATATTCTCTCCAGAACAAAGAAAAATGAGGAAAGAAACTAGACTATAACACATTTTTTTCCGCCTATAAAAAAAGCAAATCAAGACATTTACTTAAAACCTTGGAGTGAGTTTGCTGAACGAAAAGTGAGAGCACAAAAGAAGAAAGCCCTGAACAAAAAAAAAGGCCAGCAGGCAATAACTACCTTCTGCCGATTCCCACTCCAGGTATTAAATATGAACTATTTCAAATATGGCCCATGACCTTTCAAAGAAAGCTTAGCTGTCTTAAAAGCTATAACTGCAGTCACCGAGGAAGAAAACCTACTTGCTTTTTCTGCCACTTCGTGAATCTGTGGTTGATGAACTTAACGTCTGTGTTAATGTAGATGCCAGAGCTGATGACGAATATCCAGTTGAATCTCTGGATAATGAAAATTCTCTTCCAAGCTGAAAATCATTGTTCTTAAATGCTTCATAGCTGGCTTTTAGACTAGATGTTCGTCTTCCTTCCTTCATCTAAAAGGAACACTGATATTGTATCAGACTACACAGAAGAGCTCTTACAGAAGACATACCAGGCTGCTAACTGCTAATTATTTCTTCAGGTTCATTAGTTACCCTGTTACTAAAACAATGTATAATAAGTGGTAAAAAGGTGTAAGAATATCCCACAGAAAAAGCCACAAAACAAGCTGTCCCTTTATGCAAGTTTTACAGGATGAAACTGCAGCATATAAACAAAAATGATGAGAACTGAATGGCATCAACTGAAAGTGATCATGGGAATTCAGATTAAAAAAAAAAGTCACTAGTCTTTCTTCTTAATCAATGGCAGATGGCAGAATGACAAGAATATCTTAACGTTACCTGCGCCGTGGCTTGCACTGCTTGAGCTGCTGCCATGGTAATTGCACCGGCCCCAGATCCTGAAGATAATGAGCCCAGGTTATATGATGCCAATGGTTGAGAAGAGTTTGTATTGTATGCATTGTTTGAAGAGGATGATGAATTACTGTTTCGACACCCTTGATGAACAGAACACATTTATGAAATTCAAAATGAAACTAAATTCCTTTGCATTTTAAGAAGAGATATATATGACAACCACTGGAAGAAGAGGAACTCCGTTTATGCATCAGAGCAGCCTGATCATTTGGAAAAAAGTTTAAAACGTCATTTGACATAGCCAGTATTGGCTTAAAAAAAATAGTTTGTTCCCAGCCTAGCCTCATGTACAAACTGTCCTTTCATCAAGACAGTCCTCACCATCATATTCAGCTAGCAAAGAATAGATGCAGTTATGTCCATGCCTACATAAACCCAGTCTCTGTTGAAATGATGCTGACTACTGTAACCAGCAAGAAGAGGGTAAGAATTTGACTGTAAACTTATACTGTTTCCGAAGTAAAACTTTTAGCAATCTTGATTCTAAAAACAACAAATCAGTTTTAACGCAACACAGATTTCCATGGCCGTCTTCAGACTGACAGCTGCTCATACAGTTTATTTGCCATCTCACATGAAGTTCCTTCAAAAGAAAAGTAAAATAGATATGATGGAGACTACTTAAATCTGATGAACGTCATTGAGTTCCAAAACATAAGGTTGTTTACTTACTATAACCTCTCATAACCTTCTTTTCAGAAAAGAAATAAGAAACACCTTAACTTTGAAAATAGGCAGAAAGTTGTGGGGTGTTTTTTATTTATTCACTAGTCAAAAAGACTTCTCACCTCTTTTGAAACAGACAAGACATGAAAAAATTTTATTTTATTGTAGCTGAATGCCACGTCAGACCAACTCTTTAAAAAAAAAAGAAAAAACCCAACAAAACCAAAAACGCACGAAAATTGTTTTTCCTTACTTTGGAAATTGTTGCATGCCTTTCTTTTTCCAAAAATAATAATGCATTGATCTCTTATATTTCTACTACTGGCTGAATGAAACTGTACCGTTATCTTCTTCCAAGCAGTGTAAATAAAAATAAACAGCCAACATGCAGTTGTTATATGACAACAAAGCTGATGTGCTTCATGGACAACACAGATGAGTAACAATGCCTGCAATTTCTCATGTTTCAAATGACCAAAAATCCCAGGGGAAAGTGTATGAACCTCTGATTTCAAAAGACAATAACTCACAAATATAATCGTGTTTCTCTTCTTCTGATTAAAAAGTAATAAAATGCAAGACAATTAAGATTACCTGGTGTATTTTCTTTAGAAGCATCTGAAGTCAGCGTAGATAGAAGTGCTTCAGATTTAAACTTCTTTTCAGGAACATGATCTGTTGTACTATGGTGAGAAGATGGATTGTGTTTCCTTTCTAAATAAAACAATCGAAAGGAATTTGAATGTAAAACCTTTTCAGCTTGAAAGTCAAACTACAACTAGACATAATAAAACAGCACTTTCAACTACTTCCCACCAGCAAAGCCTTATTATTTTGTTCTTGCACTTCTTCCGAATAGACATTATCATTATTGCATTACTTTTTTTTTCCCCACAATGTCTGGAGAAAAAGAAAAATTTCTGAATATTTTTTTTTTCCCCAATAACACTTGACATAAAATGAGGAAACATAAGAAGTGGACATGGTTTTAAGTCTCAAATACTTACTCTCTACTGGAGTGTGAGAATGGGCGTGATGGTTATTCACAGGCTGTGATGGTGTATCCAGCTCCAGAGACCCTAAGAGGGAGGCAAAAAGGATAGGAACATCTCTGAGTCCTCATTGGCATGGTTTTGACTTTTAGATACTAAATGAATCTTTGTAATAGTAACCAAATCACTATGTAGTTACATATGCGGGGGAGAAGGGGCAAAAATGCAAGCCTATGTCTAAGAAAACATTTCTTGTAGTATTAGCCATGATGATAAACGATCGCAGAACAGAAGAAACTTTTATATTGTTCTAATGGAAATTTATGGTCAAACAGTTTGTGTATCAATCTTTGGTAAAAAGATTTTGAGCTAGCTACAATACCTACCAACTTACATTTACACAGAAGACAATTCAAGAAAGTAATTCCCATTCATTTTTCAAAATCTGTAGCTTCAACATTTCTTTACCTTTTTCTTTTTCAGTGCTTTCAAAAAGTAAATGAGTGTATTATAAAAGACAAAAGAAAATTACTCTAGAAGGGGTTCAAAGCTTAAGGAGATACTCTGGCTGAGCTAACATTAATCATGTCATGAACTAGTCCAAAGGCTGCCCTCTGGCGGAACCTCAACAATTTGTATTTACACTGAAAGCTAAAAATGTGAAGAGGCTTCTATTTTTCACTTTATTAAAACAAGAAAACATATAAATACCTTAAAGATGCAACATGCAGTCTAGTACATTTTTATTTTGAGTTCTTGAAATTCTACTTAGGTATCTCACCAAACACATAGCCTAACTGAATGTAGTATCACATCTTAAAACTGCAGCTGGGATTCCAAGTAAAATTAACTAGTCCTTTTCTGCAGTTGATAGTTTATTAAAGCACTTACTTTGCAGTTCTCTTTTTGTGCCTGTTATTTGTAATAGTAATTACAAATAATGTATCCCAAACTCCCAGCTTTTATGACAAAGCCATGCTAAAGTCAAAGAAAGAATATTTATTCCTGATGTCTTCTAGTGATTTAAGTTACTTTTCATTATCCTTGGGTAAGAGAACAGTCACTGTCTCTTAGCTCCATGATCACAGTAGTTAAATCAACTTTTGAAATTTAACATAACCACATTTGAACTTGATGTCCAAATGCTGATGCATACAGAAAGGTCAGATTTTTCTGGTCAAAGTTGGCCAAAACACCTGTCACGTTACATTTTCGTTCACATTCTGAATACCAGCACTGCTATATTTGTTAAGCATGCAAGTTTCTTCCCAAAACACTTCTTTGTAGCTACCTCATTATAAAACAACCCATTGTCGTCCCTTTAAAAAAAGAAAACCACTGAGTACCTAACTTTAGTTGACGTTCCACACCTACAACTAAAACAATGACCCTCCTCAATTTGGTAGCAATCAATTCAAGCAAGAAATGGTACACTTTCAACTGGGCAGGTGGCAAGCTTAGGCTGAAGTACTTCTCTGAACACTTATAGTCATTAAAATCAAGTTTAAAGAATTCTGCACCTTACTGTAGCACTTCACAAGTGCAACAGTTGTGCAAAAAACCCCATTCAGTTGTATATACTCAGTTGTACATTGTATATACGCAGTTGTATTTGGACTTCACTGGTAAAAACTGAGGTTGAAACTAAAATTTGACAATAACTCACTGATGAAAAGTACGTGGGTCGAAACACAATTCTGAAATAAGTGGAAATACTGCCAGCCACTAACGTATATGATATTTTCATTTTGCAAATTGACTGAAAATCTGTCAAGTTCTTAAAGAAAATCATGCACACTTACGTCTCTCTAATATTTCTGTAATTCCAGCATTATCTGCTTCAAGTTCCATTTTAAATTTAGCAAGTTCCTGGTCCAATTTTCTCAAATGACGGTCTACCTGTTTGTGACATAAAGCAAAAATGAATAGTATCTAGTTCTGGAACATGAATAACTACACCCTTAATCTCAGGCTTGCTAAGTATTTCCCTTCCAGCAATTCTGTGCCATGCAGCATTAAGCATGTATTAAAACAAACAGAAGCATAACTTCTCAGCCACCTACAATTCCCTAACTCAGCAGAGATACTAGAGTTAACACCAAAATAGTGCTGTTGCTCCTGAGCTGCGCAATCACAATATACAGTAAGACTGCATATTGGCTCAGCTGCTAGAAGCCTTCCTCTTACTCTAGACAATGTTCCAACACAGTGTTAAGTGTTTCTTTGCATAAAAAAGATTAAGAGGACTTGGGGGTGGTGTGAGCATGGGTATAGAAAGGGGAAGAGAAAGAACAGTACATGACATGTACTTTAGAAGAGGCTGGCCTGCACTGGGGAAATTGCAGATTTACTGAATTGCAATTTGTATGCCACCACACACATCAATAAATTTAAGTATTGAGTAAAAGGGTCTCTAAACTGAAAGTGTAAAGACTCTCCTGTGCATTTGAGTAAACTATGACATACTCTTGAGTACACTATGACATGCTCTTGAGTACTGAAAATTAACAAAAAAAAAAAATCTCAACTTAGTATCATGGAAAGAAATTTGGAAAGCATGTTCCAAATGCTTTCTTCACATGTAGTCATACAGCAGAATGTACCTGTCTCTGAAGTATTAAAAAATGAACATTTTTTTGCAGTTACCAGCTAACCAAAACAGAGGGGGTAAGTTCCAATTTTTGGAACTAACTTTTGGTTAGCTAAAGCAAAACTAAAGAAGACAAGAAATATTTTGTTTATGCCTACTATATCTTAGTGCAGTCTGACTTGCAGGTTCTTAAAATTCAAAATCGACATGCTATAAGGAAGAGTAACTTGCTTGTGGTCTCTTTTTAAAAAAAAATAACAAAGACAAAATCAACATGCATAAAAATTTTAAGATTTCTAAAACTATTTCTGTATCTTTTGTATTTAAGCGACGCTTACCACCCAAAGCAACAAAATTCTTAAGTTAATAAAATGTGAAATGTTTCACCAGCAAAAATATCCGTACGTGGCTGACACAGGCAGGAAAACTGTCCTACCTGTACCGTTATCAAAATGTTTAGAACTCTTTTGGGCATAAATTTAGGTAATTCACTACAAGCCTTCTGTCTACTTACCAAGTCATAGATTTGATTAGCCAGCTGCACTTTTTCATCTGCATCTTCCAAAGCCTTATAATAATCCTGTTACAAAGAGATTTATTATTTTTTTTTTAAATTATGAAGGTAACTGAATTAATTTCAGTCATTTTAAGCTATTGTTATCCAACACAAAATGTAAGTTATAAGGAGAAATTCAGGTCAGTTTTCAGAAAGACTGTGAAACTCTGCTGTAAAGCTAAATTGTTGATGAGAGATATATTATGTATCAATTTACTGTTTGTGCCTTAGGGAAAAAACAAACTATGTTTCCTCCTAGAGTGATATTTAGATTTCTGCAAGAAATGCTACAAGAACAGAAACAGTTTGGGATGCTTTATATTACACGCTATGAGGTTATGGACTCAAAATGAGATGATGTCTCTAACTTTGTAGGGATCATTAGGACCACAGTAGACACTACTGTCCTTTAAAATGATGCTAAATAGTACTGTAAGGGGAGGCCTTTCCATCACTGGAGTTAGAGATCATGATGTATGTGGCTTATAGTTTAAGTTATTTTAAAATACATTTATATAACTCATAAGTTTATTAGAAAATAACTTGACTAAAGCAATCAAATTTTAAAATCTGCTCTAACTAACAAAAATCCAAAGAATAAACTTTTTTTTTTTTAAAAAAATAATATTATATTTGCACATGTTTTTACTCTAGAATTAAACAGGTTTAAGTGCCTTTTTGTTCTCCATTTCCACTGAAAAGTATGGCTTACTTAGGCAAAAACGACTTGAAATTTTGGTCCAACTAAAGTCAAAACCAAATTTTTCATTTACTCTAGTGAAGCCAGAGGTTTGACTTTTTTTTTTTTTTAAATTTAGAAATCTATTTATATTAATTAAGGAAATAAAACCCCACAACAAACAACCTTGAGCAAATAAGGGGCTGAAGTAGTAACTGTAGGAGACTAGACTGGAGTTTCTCCTGACAAAATGATGGACTACCTTGCTAACAATACCACCACCAATGCCCAAGTGCTGAAGGATAAAAACAAAACACATCCATCTTATTCCTCCCTCCGTAAAGCTACGTATACCACATGTATAACATATACAAGGATGTAAGCAGAATCACAGGAAATGCTGAAGCTAAGCTTCAAAAATACTGTCTAAAAAAACTCCAATTAACTTACTCAAATTTATGTCACACAAGCAGAAATAAATGTCTGAGCTGAAAATCTAGTACCTGGTTTTCTCACCTTCTCAGGATCATATTTTTAAAAATGCCAGCAAATACTGGGTAAAACTTGCAAGAAACGTTTGATCAAAGAAACCTTTCAGTCATTTTTCTTTTCCTAGGCAGTTCCACCCATCTCTGTGAAAGCCCAAGGGAAGTCACAGTTCTGAATGCTCAAGTATCCATCAGTCATAAGCTATTTTTTCCTAAGGTTATCTTCGACTGCAAAAGAAAAATGTGACCCAATCCTGTGATATTCTTACTTTTTTGATTGATGCCATTTGTTCTTCTCTCCATTCAGGTTTGTTTTTCTTTGCATTCATAAAAAATTCATTTACCCTCTGCTCAAGTTGATCCATTGCATCTGTAGAACAGGAAAAGATTAAGATAACATTTATCTTCTCATGTACATAAACATTATGAAATAAGATGGAATTTTTTTCTTAAACAAAGTTGACAGGACCGAGGTGCAAACTATTAGAGAGGAAAAGAAACAAGAAAAGCCAAAACAACCAAGTGACAGCAGACAGAGGAGGGAAATACTTACCTGAATTCCCAAGAAGCACAATTGTATTCTGGTAGGATTCTCATCAAGGTTCTTGTGCTCTCCAGCATGGGACAGGCAGGACTCCAAGTTCTAAAGGTTTTTTGTCCCTAAGAGCAGTGGTAGTGACTTAAAGCACGACCCCAACTCCTCACCCAGGGCTCTAGACTGCTGACTTTGGAACATTCTAGCCAGTTACAAACTGAGCAGGAAACAAAATGTTCTCCTAAGAGAAACAGTCAAATAAAAAAACCAAATAATTGAAAAAATTAGTGCCTCAAAAAGGTAGAGCAATTGAAGAGTCAAGTCACTGCCTTTAAGTCAAGGTCCTCTCCATTGTATGCTAGGAAGGGTGAGGGCAAATTAAAAGCACTCACAAAGTTATTCCCCCCAACCCCACAGGGTATCACTAAGGGGCAAATGCACTGATGAAATAATATTTGGACAGGATTCTCACACAAAGTTGAGAAATACCATGAGGAAAAAAAATAAAGCCATCAATTCTCTAACATTAACTATCACAAGAAAGGAAAAAGTCAACTACAAGTCATTTGTTTCGTTGTTTATTCAGACAGAAACAGGGATTCCCTTCCCCTTCCCTCCACCCCCCTTCAAAAAAAATTTTTTTAAAAAAAAGGCACTGAGTGTACTATTTCAACAGCTGGACACCTGTGCATGCAACAGCTTGCATATTTCCAAAAACTCAAAGCTGCCTCAATCAAACTAACTTTGACAGCCTTGCTAGTCTCAGGATAGATGACAGTTCGGAAATTTTTTTTACAGCACTCTCAGTGATACTGTCCAGACAGCAGCTTCAAACTAAACATTGCAACGCACCAACTCAGCTACCTATAGACTCCAGGCTCTGAATATAAACACGCAAGACACCTTCCAGAAACCACCATTAAACCTAGATCACATGATGGGCATCATCTCTCACAAAAAAAAAAAACCCAACCAACCAACCAAAGTGAATTAACTAGTTCAAGAAAATCATGAATCCCTAAGTATGATTAACTCTTCAAACTGAATGGCACCCAAAGATTTTCTTACTCTGTGGAAGTTCACAATGAGAACTAACTGTTCATGTAAATAACCAAGAATCATTCAAGCTAAATGATAAAAAATATTCATCAATTTTTCCTATGCTGGGAATGCCAAGCATCAAAACCAACAAGAACCTAATAACTCACCGGACAGAGCACAATTAATCCCAAGCCAGAACAGTTGTGACACAGGCACACATCAACTTTATTTAGAACCAGACAAAGCAGTCAAATAGTTTTGGTGTAAAACAGGCTAAAGATGGGAGAATCTGTACAAGAAGCATTTTCTACTTGCACTGCATTATTCAGGGAGAAGATTAAGGTGCCTGAGCAGCAAGTGAGCAGCACACACTTTATGTGGATGCTTCTAAAAGCTTTTTGCTTTGACCAAATTACTATAATTTGGTACAAAATGTTCCGTCTTGTATTCCCGGGGTGCAAACAGCCAGGTGATAATTATTCTAATGGCTCCATGGATAAGAAAGGGAAAAAAAACACCTTCCCTCTGTTTTTTATTGAGAACACATATCAGTCTGTGGGAAACATGCTGCATAAGGGAAAACTTCCACAGAAACTCGGTCTCTCCTGAAAGGACAGAAACAGCCAAAGGGAATGCAGGTCAGATCTATTACATTATATGAAAAGTTCTCTTTGGTACACTCAATTTCCTTCCCCTTTTCTCCGCTCCTACCTTTTTAATCCAATTGTGATACTATATTCTGAGATAGAAATTTCTTAGATTAGATTTCCCAAGAGCTGCCAGAAATTCTATTGGAAAAGAGGCCTTTTTCTAGAACTTGACATTTTACCACAGAGGCCTGATAAACCATGATTTCAACTTAAATAGTGAAACATATTTTATGGTCCATGCGGAGCCCAGTTAAAGCTCAAGAGTTAAGTCACAACTCAGTCAGTTTTCACTTTTCCCACAGCAGTCTTATCAGGATGTACAGTAGGTACAATTGGTCTATTATTTCGTACAACAACAAACACAGCACCATCTGCCCCATTAGAAGCCCATGTGGTCCAAACAGGGCAGAATATAAACTCAGCACTGACCCTAAAACCCAGCAGCACAGTTATCTCTGAATTACAGCTTGTGTATGTTTCTTGTACTGTTTTCAGGTACTTCAGAGACACTAAATCGTCACAGCAAGTCACTATGTCACAGCATGAGAACAACCTCCAGGTTTGCATGTAGCATTCAGCAAGCAGTTTGGCAACTGATGTCGAAGAGATGCTAGCCCAGAAGTTTTGCAAACGTCTTTGGATATTTTGTCACTCATTGCACAAGAATTACAGAAGTACCAAGGTCTGAGAGAATTTTTCTCTGGGACTAAGGCTGGACTTAGTAAACAATAGTCAGTGTTATTTGCTACTTCCAGTTAAAGCAGTGGAAATGACACTACTGCAACCTTGGCAGTGCTAGTTGGCTCAGTTCTGAAACACAGCTCAAAAAACCTACTAGCTTCTTTGACTCCCTCCTGAATAGAAGTAAAACTTGTGAACTTACTCAGAACTACATAAGTCAGTGAGCTGCTCACTCCCTCTCCTGAAGCTCCCTAGCGATAGCTACTTCAGCAGTGTTATCTCCCATAAGGAGCCATTGCTCTGTTTCCACAGCTTTAAGCACTGAACCCAAGACAGCACTTAGGCTACAGTATATAAAAAAATTCCTATAACCAGTTCAACACGTATCAATAAAGTCTGTTAAAAAGACCTGCTGGGTCAACTTAAGTAAATACCCAAGGGAAAGCCTGAGACTGCACTTTGAAGTATTACAGCTTGAACTACTGTTTTCAAGAACTGTGCTCCCACAGTGTTGCATTTTGTATTCCTGTATAGCATTCACTTGTTATTTTAATCTTTGCTCTTTCTCTCATTCTTCTTTATGATAGTCTGACCCTTCTGTAGTAAGGATTCCTCTCATCTTTCGTGCAGTAACAGTTTCATTAACAAATAGCCTTGGCATCACAGTTATTGATTAATATATTAATTGTGTGTTAAACCCAGCAACACTGAACTGGGTGTTACAGGACACCTAAGCCCCAGATGAGACTGTATTATAAAAGATGAAAAGTGAACGCATCCTGAAAACAGCATGCGGCGGTGTATTACACCAGGATATAAGCAGAGTCACACAAAGTGATCTACAAAGAAACCTCCAGCAGACTCTATACTCGTTAACGCGCCAGCCAGGGCGCGGGAGGCTGAGCAAGAAGTGTCTCCACACACACTGTCCCGAGGGGGCCTGCCGGACAGTTTCAGAGACAGCATGCCACTACCTGCTGCAGGAGTGGGACACAACGCGTGTTCCAAACCACCATCACTGCTCTTAGGGATCAAAAATCTAAAGAGTTTGGGACGTGCCACCGAAAACGCCTTTGGGAGCAGCACAAGCCCGAGAGCACAACTCCTGTCAGGCCCCACCCGCGCCGAGGCTCCGCTGCGGGACATGGCGGGGGTGGGCGGGGCGGGCCGGAGCGGGCGGGCGGCTCGGCGGGGCCGGGGCTCAGCGCCGCTCGCTGACACAGGGCAGCCGAGCGCGCCCCGCCCCTCGCTGCGTCCCGGCGGCTCCCGGCGCGGCGCCCGGCCTCCGCAGCACCGCCTCCCACAGCCGC
The DNA here is from genome assembly GCA_028020825.1 of Podargus strigoides. Classification (NCBI taxonomy): domain Eukaryota; kingdom Metazoa; phylum Chordata; class Aves; order Caprimulgiformes; family Podargidae; genus Podargus; species Podargus strigoides. The sequence goes on along the minus strand of CM051663.1, from coordinate 145,420,836 downwards.
GGCAGCGCGCGCCGGCCCGCAGGAGACGGCGCCAGGCGCCCGGTGCCGAAGAGACGCGCCCGGCCCCGCGGCGGGGCCCTGCCGCACCGGAGCAGGGCTGCCGGGGAGCCGGGGCGCACACTGGGGAAGGGGCGCGGACACCCCGGGCCAGCGCGCGGGTCGGCGGCGGGGAGCGGAGCCCACGCAGGTCGGAGCGCCCCGGCGGCAGCACCGCACCGCGCCGCCTCTCCTCTTCTCCTCTGCTTCCCCCCCGCCTCCTTCCTCCTGCCCGCCCGTCGGGCCCGCGCCCTGCGGCGGGCCGCAGCGGTCCGGCCGGTGCTCGCGGCGGAGCGGTGGGGCGCGGGGAGGGGGCGGGCAGAGCGGAGGGGGCGGGACTCACGTACTCTGCACCTGCAGGTCCATCTCGCGCATCTCGGTGAACCTGTCGCGCAGATCCATGGGAAGCTGCTCGATCACTGCGGGCAGAGAGGGGCGGGGGAGCGGGGAGAGAAGGGAGGGGGGAGCCAGTCAGTCACTCACCGCCGTGGGGGAGGGGGGGCGCCGCCTCTTCGCCGCGGCTCCCCCGCGGCTCCCCTCCACCGGCCGTGCCCGGCCGCCCGGCACCCGCGCCCCGCACACACTCACTCTCCAGATAGTCCTCCAGATAGAGCATGGCGGCGGCCGGGCCAGCGCCAAGGGGCTTCTCGCTAACGGGGGCTCGTCCCTTCCAATATGGCGCCGCAGCCAACAACACCAACAGCTCGACTCAGCTAAAACAACATTGGCGGCTGACGGCGCTCGCTCCGGCCGCGCCGCGATTGGCTGCCCGCGCCGCTGACGCGCGCCGTGCCTCGCGCGCTCCCCCGCGGCCTCACGGGAAGTGTAGTCCGTGCGCGGGGAGGCGGCGGGAAACTCCACCTCCCGCCATGCACCGCGGCGGCCGCGCCTTCCCCGGGCGGTCCGCTGGGCTGAGGCGGCCGCGGCTGCCGGGTGCCCGGCTGTGCGGCGCTCTGCGATCGGCCGGCCCGGCCCGCCTCCTTTCGCCCGGCCCGCGGGCCTGGCGGCGCTGACAGCCTGGCTGAGAAGGGAAAAACTTGCGGCTTTTTCATCAGACTTTATGGTTTTGTTTGTTTATTTTAAATGCTCACAGCTGGCACTAGTGCGTAAAGAGCATAAGAAATGACGAAACTAACGAAATAACTCTTATTTCTCTGCCTTCGCACGAGTGACCCGAGGTGAAGAACGCTGCTCTGCTGGCACACCTCAGTGTCACGGGGAGGAACACCGTCACAGACATATGCGAGCACAGACCTCTGCTGTTCAGAATAGAACGAAACGATTAACAAGCAGATAGTGGTGACTGTGATCCAGTTACAATACTTCTTACTGTAACTTGGTTTTACATGTTTGGGGCTGAGGGTTTTCATGCAGTTTCAATCTCCCAAATAGTTTATTTCATCACTGTTTTATCACTATCTAATATTTATTGCTCTAACCATGGACTCACCAGTCCATGACTCGCTTTTTGTCAGATTTGGTTTTTTCACAGAATCATAGAACGGCCTTGGTTGGGAAAGACCTCTAAGATCATTGAGTCCAACCATTAACCCAGCACTGCCAGGTCACCACTACACCGTGTCCCTCAGCACCTCATCTACACATCTCTTAAATGACTCCACCGCTGCCCTGGGCTTGCATGATGTCAGGTGTAGGTACAGGAGCATTAGAACTGCACTAGCAGAACAGGCTAGTTTTCCATCATGCTTTTTATCTCCTTTTCGTGTTCTCATCTATGCCATGTGCACCCAAGCAAGGAAAGAGAGTGCATCCTTCAGCCAAGTCTGAGTAAAAACCTGTGTGGGATGTTTTTGAGTGTCAGGACCAATGGAAAATGGCATTCTTCTCTCATGTTTGAAGTTCATACATTGTGAGTAGTTAGCTAAGGATGACTGAGTTTTCAGAAGTGAAGCATAAATTTTGTGTGTAGCCTTTATGAAGACTGATGTTAGCTATATATGGCACATAGCTAAGCTTTTGGGTTTTAATTCCTGGGTCATGATAGATGGAAAAAAAGGTATAACAATAAATACCAACTTCGTGAAAAAAATCCTGTGCCAAAGTGGTCACTTTCTGTACTTGCTCCATCATTAGCCATGTTGTCTGTACTGCCAAAATAGAAATAGCAACTAGTTTCATACATAGCAATAAACAGTTTTCAGCTGGCCATTAAGCTCAGTTACTACCCACCAGAAGCCTTAGTTAAAAGAATCCGTATACTATTGCTCATACGATCACTCTTTACTATACAACTTAGGAATGACAATATTTTTGATGTTTCGTGGCCCCACTTTGTTATGCAGTAGACAAGACTGAACCTTCCTCGGAATGTAAATGCCTGCACTTTTATTGAAGCGAAAGGGTTTGATGCAGCAAGAGAACTTAGCCCATGCAAAAGTAATGCATGTCCTATATTCGTTAGGATAAAAGTGAGGTAAATTTAGGGAAATTTGAATTGATGGGGTCATTTTCTTTTATGGTGTGGTGGCTTTAATGTTTTTAAAGAAATTTTTTCTTTCATAGACTTGTTTGGGAGCACATTTCATGCAGCAGAAGTTTAAGAGAACAATATTGTACACAGATACCATACAAAGACTCCACTGTTAGAACCACAGCTGAAATGCAGTCATGCACCATTTGCTCATGACCAAAATCTTAGGACAACCAGGACACTGGGGCCTTGTGACTTCTCTGATGCTCCAGTTTTCCTGCCCGAGCTTGCCACATTCTCATCTTTGCAAGCTTGAGAATAGCATCTTCCCTGAGGGCTGTGGTGCCCTAGGGTATTTTCATGTAGTTCCTGTGTGTTGTGGTGCCCAGATCAAGCAAACAAAGACACGCAGTTCTTGGGGTTGTGTCTCAGTCATTGCCTTTAGTAGTAGCATGTGCAGTGTCTACATTGGTGGAAAGGGAAAATGAAACTCAGGCATCGCCAACAGGCTGCTGTCTTCAAGTGCTTCCCTTTCATGGGTTCACGGAACATGTAAAATGCTTTTATAAAAATAGGAATCTGCTTCATAAATTTTTCATTGTAGCGCTTTACAGGAGAGGATGGGAGGGGATTATATAGTAGTATACAAATGAAAATACAATCCCACTTTGTTCAGCATATATTGAAAAGCAAGCAGGAACTTAAATTTATCTACCTGTAGTCCTCTTCAATATTTGTTTTTTAGACAGGTGGAGAAAATGTGACATTTTTTATTTCTGCCAATGTTAATTCATATTGTACAGTCAAATGAGTAGCCACAACAACTTCAGTGGGATTGTGTGTATAAGTGCTGCTTATCATGACATACTTATGGAACTGAGCTTAACCTGACATTTAAAAAGTGATTATCCACTCAGGCCATAAAAAATTAACTGTTTTTACAATGGAAAACTTCCTGTTGTGTATAAATGTAAAGAATTAACTTGATTGATTAGCTCAACTATTAGAACAGCCTAATTAGAACAGCTCCTGATAAGGAAACATGGATTAATGACAGTGTTTATTGTGATAGAATCATAGAATCATAGAATCATTATGGTTCGAAGGGACCTCCAGGGTCATCAAGTCCAACCTTGATGCAAATAGAGTGAAAAAGAACTACACACCAACCATGAACTCAAGGTAAAAAAACCCTCAATTTGTGAATTTCAATTGACATTGCTCAAAAAGCTTCTACGCAGCAACAGAATTGCTCAGCACAGAGAAAGGAACGGAGGCCACAGGAGCTGCTGCTTTCTCCTGTTGATATAACGTTATTAATGTTGATGGCATTTCTCCAGCAAATGTTTCACATAAATCATGTATCATCACTTGTGACAGAATGATGGCATAACAGAATATTACAGTTGCCCTGTGATCTACCTTAAGCTAATTGCTTGCATAGGTTTCATTAGTTTTCAACTGACAGGAAAAAAACTGATTAAAAACATGGTTTTATGTTCTGATGTACACTTCTCAGATGCAGTTAAGACTTTTAAATCTTCTTCTCTCCTGTACTTACCCATTCTGGATCTCTGTAATGTCCTTTTTCTATTATTCTGATTTCTTCTGTCTCTTCCCACATGTAGGGTTGTTTGCCACATCTCTAATTCCATCCTTTCCATCTTCGTATTCCACCTGCTATTGCTCTGTTGGTCCTTCCATCTCCTTGTTCCTTCCAGATCGATTCTGTGTTCTAAACTTCATGCTTTCCAGGGCTTTCTGTACCCATTTAGGACTCTCACAGTTGCATATTTTCTTCAGTAACCTGATTTTTAACTCTTGTCTAATCCAGTGTTTCCAGACCTATAGTCTTTATGTTTTGTTTCTTTCTTTTCAAGAAGGACACGTTTCTAATGCTTTGATTTGAAAAAAGTGGGAAAAGATCTACCTAGCCCATCCCTAGACTGATGCTCCAGGTCTCTGCTACTGCTGGTATGTTCCCGTGCTTTCTCATAAGGGAGGCTCACTGCCCATTGCACACAAAGGTTGCTGACATATGGAGTGCAGAAAGCAAAACCTGCCTGTTCCTGAGGGCTAGCCTGCTCTCACAGAAGAACTTTAAGACATAGTGACAGTTAAGTGGCACCAGGCAGTGTTCTGTCAGAGCCTGCACACAACTATGAGCCTGACTAGCTCTCACACTACTAGAAATGAGCATTTTGTTTTCCTTTGGCACCTGCCACTGCTGCAGTGCAGCAGTCCTGTCTGGTGGGCCAGAATCCATTCACCACAGTGTACTGCTGCAAGCATGTGTTGTCAATCACAGCATTCCTAGCAGTTTTGTCTGCCAATGTTAGCATCAGGTCTGCTGGTCTCCTCACGTGCTTTCAACTGTTTTATAATAATTCCCCCTCACTTCCTGTTTGTTGCATGCTATTTTTCTGCCGTTGCTGCTGTTTTTCCATTCTTTCCAGTTTTCCCAGTCTCACAGTCCAGCTGTCCCTCCCAGCTGCCATAGACCCCACCATCTCCCATATTCCACCACTTCTCCTGCTGCAGGGGCATCACTCATAGCCTCATTCTCCCTCTGCAGGAAATAACTATCATTCCTGCTGTACTACACACCATGGCTATTGGAGGACATTAGTTAAATAACTAAATTGTCTTGAGACTGAGCACCATGTAAGGGTTACAGCATGATCATATTCGTTCTGGGCAATCAACTTTATGTAATGGGAAACTCCATCCAAAGCCGTATCCTAGGAAAAAGCTGTGTGAGACTATGAAATACATAATGTTACCCTTGTTTAGTGCAGCACAGTGCAGAAACTTCACACTTCCATGAAATGATCCTTGAAAGGGTGAATTTGGTGCAGAAGTATTGTGGCTGGATGGTAATCTATCTGAGAAATCACTTTCCTTTTCTACTTATTACAAACTCAGATTCTGAGATTCACATTTGTATTTCTGGAAACAAATCCATGACCCCAGATAATTAATTTGCTTTAACAGTCAACAGGAAAATGTAACTGCCATTTATCTTTCAGCTTGACTTTGGGTACAGACATGGGCAATTATATCTTCATCTTTTAGTTAATTTTATCTGCTACAGACTCAGTTAAATTTACTTGCAGATTTCAGTTATTTCCTGAAAGTCTGCAGGATATGAGCAACTGCTGTTTATATATTAATCACTGAAATGTTTTATCCTGACTTCCTAAGGAAATAAAGCTTACATGAGCAATCCATATATTTGTGTGCACACTTCTTTATCTGTTCTTTCACTCTGTCCTGTCTCTGTCAAATTAATTGACTAATTTCAACCTAACTGAAAGAAAAGATGTTCTTTTGGATATGAATTGTGTACTCCTTAACTGCTGTGTTGTCCCTAATAGTTTTGGGTTTTTTTGTCTTCCTTTCACTGAGGAAAACGTTGCAATATGAACCTTCCACCTATTAGACTCAAAATCCACACACGAGAGCAATGAGTGCCCCAACCATGGAAAAAGCTTCAGTTGGTGAATACAACTGGGCACTGTTGTAAGCCAGAAATGCACAAGGAACCCACTTAAGCAGTTTTGCTGCTCACAGAATGTCTGCTTTCATTCGCTTGATTTTGTTAAAATCCCAAATGCTGGGTCACATTGCATGCATGGGAATAAAGTTTGAAAATAATTATTTTAATGATTATTTAAACACTTCCAGTAAAAGTTTACATTTCAAATGCCTTTAGCTGATTATCTGTAATGAAAAGTATTTCTTGCCTTTTTATGATTGTCAGATTTACTATCATACGTTTTTCCATGAGGTCAGCACATTCTTGTGGCTGGAAGAGGTCCGTATCTGTTAGCTTTCCACCAAGAAATGCCATGAATGGCTACTACGACGTCAGTGGCACAGAAGAATGTGGGATATGACACCATCTATCCCCTGTGCTGCTCAGAAGACATGTCCTCTGAGATTTGAGGTCTGCAGATGGAGCAGGTAAAAAATAAAAGAAAAAAAAGCTGAAAGTTAAGAGATGACAGTGCAGTTGTATTACCCTCCACTGAAATTCATGCCCTTGTAACCTCTTTTGTCTCTGGAACAAATTCAAATAAGTTGAAAGCCGCAGCAGCAGGGGAAGGAAATACTCCGAGAAATTTGCCAAAATAGTGACATTATGATTGACTGAAGGAGCACAGCTGCCACAGGAGTGGATGCAGACTTTGAGGGCGGGCATGAATCTTCACTGCCCCTGGGCATACACTGTCAGATACATGAGGATAACCCAAAAATCACCTTCTCCTTCATGATCATTAAGCAAGAGCTGTGCGGAGATTAGGGCAACTGAGAATCCAGAGTTCAGGCTCAGAGGAGTTGCAGGAGAGGACAGGTCCTTGTGACAGAATGCAAATACCAGAACTTTTTAGGAAGGGCGAGAAGACCCACTGGAATTTAGCACAAAACATAGGTTGACCTCTTTGATGTGACAATGTTAGGCAAAACTTTGGGGAGAAAAAAGGAAGAACAACTGACTTCCTTGAAATTTTATTACTGGATGTATTCGAAATGGTAATCACATTGTTGCTGTGTTGCTCTAAAGATTTTTCTAGGGAAGCTGATTTACATGATAATTATTTTATTAGAGAGGTATACAATTGATGAAATAGACAATTTGGAGAGTACATAAGCTCTTCTCCAACTGTCCTATTGGCCTTTTTGTGTGTGATGTTTTTAACTTTGACTTTTACAAATATTTCACATGGTCTAAACATATCTGTTGTGTATATCCTCAGTTAAATTTGCAACACAATTAAAAATACATTGCTTAGCTTACAATTGAACTAATATTATTCCCTACTGACTTGCATCAGCTTACTTTAAGGTTATTATTGTTTATAATTTTGTTCTGAAATGCAAATTTATGGTTCCACATGTGGTGAGCCCTGTCATGTTACTTACTAAGGAAATAAAGACTAAGAGGTGGCCACAGGCTAAGATAATACTGAATTTGTTTTTCATCTCATGCTTTGGTGGAGTCATCTTACCGTATTTTTAGATGGCTTCTACAGGTTTGCAATCAGCACATAGTGTAATGATGTAACAAATTACCTAAATAATTAAAATAAATTAAAATAAATGCAAAAATACTTAATGTAAGCATGCCCAAGGTTATTTGAAATTGCATTGCTAAAACAGAAAAGGCAGTAAGTGCCATTGCAGTCCATTTTAGAAGATGAAAGTTTTCAAGTTTTCAGACACATCCACAATTCTTATATATTTCAAGGCCAATTCTTTCCAAAAAAGAAATCTAAATCTTAAGTGTGCAACATTATTTTATTTTAGTGCACACTGACAGTTTGCCTGTTAGACATCCACCTTACGTCAGTATTGTACCTCATCAAAATACAAAGTGAGTTACACAGTCACTTTGGACTTAACTGGCATAATATTAGTTGGCATTCATTGCAATGAACAGTGTGTTTCCAGTGTAGCAAGTGCTAGGAATGCCACATCAGAAACAGCTTTTCTATTGTGAGCAGGAGATCCTACTCACAAAAGAGTTACTTTTGGTGAAGAGGTTCTAGCTGAGAGATTTTCCAACTTCTCATTTAATGCATGCTGGTTGCAGAGCTGTCTGGTATTTCACATTCACATGTGTTTTGCCCATTGAAGTTGGTAGCACAGGTGTTATAAGAATTAAGGACCAGAAAAGAGAGCTACTTCATGGGAGGCCACATGTTGAATTTACAGTACGTCAGCAACTCTGAGCTAATGTGGCAGGGGAACATATTTTTATTAAGAAAAAAAAAAAAAATCCTTATTTTTAATTAACTGTCAATAATTTACAAGGAAAGTAATAAAATTACTGCCATTTTTTACTCCAATTCAATTTGAAAACAAAAAGTAAGTATTTTTTTCTCCTTTAACTAGAAATCCTGTATTCCACTTAGTTGCAATGTCAGATCTTTGCTCTTCTGTGTGTCTCTGCCCTTAAAGATTAATGCAAAACACTTGGGAATGCAACTGACTGGGTATTTTTCCATGAAACATTTTTTTTAGCTGTGAAAAATATTCACTATAGAGTAAAGCTCTTGCAAGAACCCAGGTGCTTCAACAGGACTTTTACTTAAATGCAAAACTCAAAGAGTGCGAGAGGTATAATAGGTAGTCACCTTGTGATTATGAGACTCTTCCAGGAGACAAGCAGCAAATTTAGGAGTCTCTTCTGCCTTATTTAGGTACTGGGCCTCAGATTCTTTTCTTCGTGATCATGACTTGGTCCCCTGGCTGCTAGAAATGAAACTGCTTAGAGCTAGTCCAATGATGAGTCTGTCTATCTGGGATGTTCGGTGCTCAGCTTCACAGCTTTGTTGCAGAGAATTTTAATAAAAAATCACAGAATAGCCTTGGTTGGAAGAGATCTCTAAGATCATCATGTCCAACCATTAACCTGGCACTGCCAGTTCCCCAGTAAACCATGTCCCTTAGCACTTCATCTACACATTTCTTAAATACCTCCAGGGATGGGGACTCCACCACTGCCCTGACCAGCCTGTGCCTGTGCTTGATAACCCTTTCAGTGAATTTTTTTTCCCTAATATCTAATCTAAACCTCCCCTGGCACACCTTGAGGCCATTACCCCTCGTCCTATCACTGTTACCCAGGAGAAGAGACCGACCCCCACCTCACTACTCCCTCCTTTCAGGTAGTTGTAGAGAGCAATGAGGTCTCCCCTCAGCCTCCTCTTCTCCAGACTAAAAAACCTCAGTTCCCTCAGCTGTTTCTCATCAGACTTGTGCTCCAGACCCTTCACCAGCTTTGTTGCTCTTCTTTGGACACGCTCCAGCAGCAGAGTGTCCTTCTTGTAGCAAGGGGCCCAAAACTGAACACAGTATTCAAGATACGGCCTCACCAGAGCTGAGCACAGGGGGAAAATCACCTCCCTACTACAAATACAAAAATTCATAATCCATCTCTAGCTCAGGAAAACCACTGCAGAGCTGATTTCCTAGTGGTCGGAGATTTCTGGGACAGGAAGGTATGGCAGGCCTGCAGATTGAATCTGAGTCTTTCACATCCCAGGTACACTCCTCTCACTGCCAGACTATTATCTGTGCATCCATAAAGTTGAAAGGGTTTAGTATTATTTCATAATATTTAATAATTATTTAATAATTATTTAATAATAATAATATTTTTTATTATTATTGCTATTATTATTATTTTAAAAGAACACTTAAGAAACCTTAAAAAGTTTTGCAGGATCAAAAAAACATTTCCTGGTCTAACTTGATATTGAGCATCTTTCATCAATAGGGGGCAGATTCAGTAAAAATATTTATAATTATACCTGATTATAAACTCCTATTATTTCAATTTGACCGTGATTGTTTTTATAACATGATATCATTAACATTAAGAATGACTTTTGCTAGTAGTGAAATCTGGTACTCTATGATTGACAACATTCTGTATATAGAAAGGGAGAGTCTCACTTGAAACATTTGACAGAAAACTTGAAGAACTTTATATATCTTCCAAGGCAGTGTTTTATAATTTTTTGAGAGAAATCCAATGGCCCCTAAATTCTTTGCATAAGGTATAATCTTAAAACGATCAGGTAACACTATGTTTTAATTTTATAACAACATTTAGCAGCTAACTAGCATAGTAACAGATAAGTATGTGGTAAAAATAGAAACAGGTCTTAATTCTTTTTCTATCATGGATGTCAACATTTCTTTGCCATGATTACATCTGGGCTATTATTCCATTTTGAGGCTAAACATAAATTCAGATTACAAATGTTTGCTTCTAAAGGACATTTACTGGAAGAAGAAAAGCCTAAAATAGTTTGTCTTAGCAGGTCTGTTCTTTTGTAAACAGGATTAACACAAGTGGTGCTGCCAGAAGATGATGATTAATGTTTCTAAACACTATAGATCTGCATTATGTAATGTGTCTCATATCCTTGAAACGAGGACTGTAATTTGTCATTGTTGTGTAGGGCTAAAATTACAACAGGTAATTTACAAGAATAGATTGTAGTGTTTTTTAATTGCATTTTTTTGATTCATATGGTGTTATATTTGAATAAACGTTAGATCTCAGAGCAATGCATTCATTTTCTGTGTAGTGACGTGCAATGGCTGGATAATCAATTACACCTTTGTCTAGCTAAAATGACTTCTTATCATATTTCTCAGACACTGTGGTACCCTGTAAGTAGCACCACAGAATAAAACCACACTCTTCTCACCAAGAAGCAGTCATTTTCTACTATTATTTCCTCATCCCTACTCAACCACGCAACTGGCAGGGTTCGCAGCTAACCCGTGGGTTAGAGCACATTCTGCCTGCTCATGGGAATTACCTTCTGGTGTCTTGTCAGCATGCCCTTACGGGGGGCTGCTTTCTCATGGTCCCTCCCTAGCACATCTCCTTACCCCTGCTGTGTCCCCCTATTTTAGACAATGAATACATTTTCTGACTGGCCTTGACCCATACCAGGCTGCAGAATTCATTAAAAGGCACACGATAGTTCACATTCAAAGAATTTCTCTCTCTCTCAACCTCTCTGTACTCCTTCACAGAATTACAAAAAAAATATGTAAGAGATGCCAGACAGAAAAACCTTATTCATGGCCTTTTTTTTTTTTTTTTTTGGGTGGGAATGCACTAAGAATCCAACGTTTTGGGTTGTGGTATGGTCAAATGTGCCCTAATCGTTTGAAAGGGAAATTCCATTAAATCACTGACTTACGGTTCTGGAATTGCTCCATGACCCCAAGTGCTGGAGGACAGATGTAGCTTGCCTTCTTTATTTACTGATGCTGGCTCATAAATGTATCTTGCTAACTTGGACAACAGAGACTGCTCCCTCGTGGGCCACTTAGTTGAACTTGACTGAAGAATGTCTGCCCCAGGAAAGAAAAATATTTGGTTTCCAACAGAGAACTGGAAGTTTCTGTGCCAAATGGGACAGCGTTTGGAACAAGCTAGAACAGAATGGAAAGAAGATTAAATTATCATGCTAGGACTGAAAGTTATTGTATAGATAAGTAAAAACATAACACACCTATGCAGGTATCTGTCTACTGTGAATGTTCTTCCTTTTCTATTTTCAGCGAGTATTAAGTGCATAAAGGTAATGCATAATCATTCCTTGGTACTCGCTTTCAAAAATATAGGCACATTTTGTTAAATGTATAGCATAGCAGCAAGTGATATGGTTACATCAAGCTGTTAAAAGTAGGCAAGGGTAGGTCAGGTAAGTCTTCAAAGACTTTACAGGGCTTTGTAAAATTAGTAGTAGCCAGAGCTAAACACCTTCATATCTGACATCACATACAATAAGTATAGTCTGGAGATGTTCTGTGTCTGCTGCCTGTCTCAGAAATGCAAGAATTTATTCACTATTAAGTATCAATATATTATGCAAATTTTAAATTCAGAACCAGCATATTTGAATCAAGGACAAGTATTGTCATCTGGTGAAAATTTCAGCTTTAATCATCCACTCAGATCTGAATTTTAGTCACCCCCTTCCAAACACACATCCACTCCATATATGTACATGTGTATGTATGTGAATGCATATTTATGTATACATACATACATGCGTTATTTTGGCAATGGTACTCAGATCCTGTTCATGCTACTATTGTCCATCATCTGTCCTTGAATATCTCATTTCAGTTGACACAATATGTACTTATAGACTCAAACTTTGAAAAGGATAGGAAAAGAAAAGAACGCATATTTTCAGTGAAGATCTGTGTGGTTTTGTGTAAGGTTTTTATAAGACCAGATTGAAAAAGGGCAAAGAGAACATCATAAAGGTAAACCTATAGAATTTAATGGAATCTTGTAACTTTGTTATACTTTTTATTTATCTTACAGATTTCATTGGGAAGTAATAGTCTCATTATAAAATATTGTAAAATAATGTCAAAAATAAAAAGGACACATACTTGGATAAATTCTCTAAGTTTTAAAGTAATCCTGCCAGCCTCCTCACCTCTGCTGAGTTCTAAAGGATTTTCTGTAGAGACTCTATTCTTCTGTCTTTTCACAGGAAGGCTGACTGCGTGGATACAGCTGGACCATACACGTGCCTTATTCCGTGAATTACTCATTGCTATCGTTTGCTGCCTTGTCACAGCAGTAACAAAATAGTAACGGAGAGAACTCCCGTATTGGGTAACACACACGCACCAGCTGTCCCTTTAACCCACTGCTCTCCTCCTTTCTCATTAAACCTTTTTTTTTTCATCTTTAAATATTATACATTTTTCACTTATGAATAATACTTCGTTTACAATATCACATCTCAAGTACCGAGTGAATTATGGAAAATTGTGTGTTTGTAATGGAAATAAAATACTCACTTCACACTGATAAAAGAAACAGAAGTTTGCCCTTCCTGTTAGTATTTGTGTAACTTTAAGGAATGCCTTTGCATCATGTACACAGGTGCCATGTAATGCAGGAGTTACCATGGAAACAACACTATAGAATGGCAAAATCAGGCTTCAGAATAGATTTATCTTAATCACCTTCAATTTTTCCATATGTTCCAAGTATTTTTATCTGTTCAACATGAAATGAACATGAAACATAGCAAATCTGTGGGCTGAAGGATGATATGCTTCACTTGCGCAACTTTTTGGGCATCGCCATCCTGTATTAATAGTAAATTCGTTTTGTTCCTGTTATTACTTGTATAAAAAAGACAAGTAATGCACAAAGCATATATGTACTCTATTTACATATCTTCAGAAGATATTGTAAGGCAGACATCTCCCAATGGAGACTTTAATACTTTAAGCACTGCATAAGTAATGGTGATCCCATAAAAGGTGAAATAATATGTCAATGTTTAAGAGTACAACATATAGTTGCTAAGGATATGTTTTACTTAAGACTGACAATAGCATGAAAAAACACCAACATAACTGTAAGCATACAGATACATATTTAAACTATGATCATGTCACACAATTCCATCTTTGTCGTTCAGCCATCTAAACTTTTGCTTTCTTATTTGGGCAGAGGGGGAGGTTTCTTTTTTCCGGTGTAGCTAAGTAAATTATGTTCTTAACACATCATACATGATGATATGAACAATCCTGCTCAGTCCCAGCTGCAAATAAATCATCTCATGGTTTCAGAGAAGGAAGGAACTAGTGTGGACTGCAAACCGGCAGGTAGAGAGAGGGATTTTCAAGAGATGTATTTCACTTACATCAGCTGGTAGAAGTACATTTTTACTGAGGAATGCTTATAAGAAAATGAAAAAATTAGATGACACACTGAAAACTAAAGACAGAACACATGAGAAATGTCAGTATGAGAAATAAAGGAAGAATGGAAAAGCTTACAGTAAGGACCTTCAAGTAGCCGTAAGATTTGTCTAGCAGAATTCAGGCTGCACAAAACAAAAGGAAAGTGCTGTTCAAAATTATCTGTGTCTGGAAGATGGGGGGAAGAAAAAGAAAGATTTAAGGGTAAGCAAGAGAAGAGAGGGAATAGGGCAGATGAATGAGAAATGAGAGAAGACTGTGAAGGAGAGAAGACTGCCAACATACAGCCAGTAAGCATGTAGGAAACAATGGTGGCTGGTCAAAAACAGTCTCCTAGCGAGATCAGTGTTTAATGAAAAGAAAGCTAAACTAAATGGAGATTTTGGTAAGAAGGGCAATCACTTCAGAAAAGAAAATCAGAAAAAATGTGCCAAAGCTAGAAGGAGGGAAGAGGTCAAATGAGTGGTCAAAATCAGAAATGCAGTTTGCTTCATATTTAAGAAATAAAAATGTCTTATTCTAGTCTTGAAATTGTACTTCCAACCAGTCACTTGCCTTTTCCTCTGGTGTTCTCAGAATTTGTTGCCAGTGCAGCTTTCTCCCCTCAATAGAATGTTCTGTCCTTCTCTTGGCTTCTTTAAAAGTCAAACATAACATCTGGCATTAGGTATGGACATGGGTATGGACTCATTACTCGATATGGCTGTATAAGCAAAAATGATGAAATGCACAAAAATTTCAGTGTCATAGTTTGTTATTATAGAATCATAGAATCGTTTTGGTAGGAAAAGACCCTTAAGATCATCAAGTCCAACAGTAAACCTCACACTGCCAAGTCCACCACTACACCACGTCCCTTAGCACCACACCTACACATCTCTTTACCTCCAGGGATGGGGACTCCACCACTGCCCTGGCCAGCCTGTGTCAGTGCTTGATAACCCTTTCAGTGAAGAAAGTTTTCCTAATATCCAATCTAAACCTCCCCTGGCACACGCTGAGGCCATTTCCTCTTGTCCTATCACTTGTTACTTAGGAGAAGAGACCAAGCCCCACCTCGATACAACCTCCTTTCAGGCAGTTGTAGAGGGTGATGAGGTCTCCCCTCAGCCTCCTCCAGTCTAAACTACCCCAGTTCCCTCAGCCACTCCTCATCAGACTTGTGCTCCAGACCCTTCACCAGCTTCATTGCTCTTCTTTGGACACACTCCAGCACCTCAGTGTCCTTCGTGTAGTTAGGACAGGGATTTTATAGACTATAGAGAATTTTTTATGAAATCACAGTCGAACCTTCTGCAATGAAAACTGCTATCCTAAGTACCAGAAACTGATGAAGGAGGAAAGTATGCCCTTGCTGCCCAGTAACTGCGTGCAGTGCGAGTTTGTGGCTAACCATAATGATTTTAGCATCAATACCAAGAAATTGTTGTCATGATGTGACAAAAAGTTCTTTCCTCTCATCTCCCAGATCCAGTAGCTCCTTACAAATGTAATATGTCCCCAGAAGTGTCCCCCAAAGAAGGTTTATTAGTATTTTAATTTAATCAGGTTTGTGTATAAAATGCTGCTGTGTGTACAATTTGTTTTGCTTCCATTTTAAAAGTCTTACTGGATTTAATTAAATGTTTTTCAATAATTATGAAGCATGAATACCAGTCTGGGTATATAGCTGCTGATAAACCTGAAAATGAATTCTGACTTGGAAAACAGATTGGCTTCTTTTTCATTCATTAAAAGCAAAACAAAACAGAAATCACAGGCTAAAATGGTTACCCAGGGCATATCTCATTTGCAAAAGTAGCATCAATATAGACATGCATTACATAAAAGCCAAAGCAATTAATATCTGTACAATGAAGTGCATAAAGCAGTAGTTCAGACACAATGAGAACTATGGCTATTAAATTAGCCTATTAATCTATAAAGCAAACTTTGTAATCAGTCCAGCAGTTTTTCAGTCTCAAATAAGCCATTTGATGGGAGTCTAATTAGATTTGTGTTTCAGTTCTGGAAATACCATTGTGTGCACTTTTTCTACTGCTTTATAGGCCATAACAAGTTGTTCCCAGGACACTTAACAGACAAGTCACATTTCCATGATTCAGTGGAGCCTTGAGTACATTTAGGACACGTCCTGCAGAGCTGTTCATTGTAGTGGTTCAAGGACACCTGGTGCTGTGGAACAAATGCTTTATTTACAAATATAGATTTAATGAGTTTCTGACGTGCAGTAACATATCCTTTGATCCTGAAAAAGAAGAGTTGATACATAGTAGTGTGATGCAAACAGAGAAGATGATTTAAAGTAAGGCATGTCATGGCTATCAAAAGCATCCCAATGTTGTAGTACTAAAGTAAGAGCTCTTTGATAAACAATTCACCAGGACTGCAATGTCATTTTAACATCTTCCATGGAAAATAATGGATAAATGACAGTAGGTAAGAGTCCAAGTCACAAATGTGGTAGACCAGAGCAGACAGTTCTCTTTAATAATGGTGTGTTAGTGTTGGACAAAATTGAGCATGTGTGTTCCTACTGTGTTTTTCAGAATCATTTACAAAGTCTATTTATAATCACTCTGGCATTACTAGGATGTTACACTAAAGTTGTATAGCATTTCTGCGCCTCTGTTTGTGACCAGTTTATCTTATGTGGTTGATTTTGTAGCTGTGTTCAGCCATGTCAGCGCCAATGTGTAGTGGCAGAAGAACTGATGATCACCAGAACCACTGAGTGGCAATCCAGTCCTGCGTCCCTATGTCCATATCACAAACTCAGTGCCCTCCCTCCCCAGAGTGTTTGGTCCACAGGAGTAATGCATCAACATTTCAATAGCACATTGTTTACTTGACAAGCAGCCAATTCACTCACTTGAAAAATGTGCTACTTCCATGAGAAGTATTAGAAAGAGACTCTTTATGGTGGAATTTTAATAAATAAATGCCATACATTCTCATCTGACAACTTAAAATTCAAAATACTTGAGAATTACGAGTACTTGTGAAAATAATGAGGTTTTGTGTTAAGAGGAAGCTGTACGATGATTCTGCTGTATATATTTATGAAGTATTGCTGTTTGCCTTGCAACAAGCATAGAGTCTCCAAGGAAAAATCAGAACCTATGCTGAGTACTACCTACAAAAAACTAGCACAGAGATGCTCAGATTTAGGGCACAAGCAACCTACTTCAGATAAGATACAGGAAGTAGAAAAAAATTTGTGAGGGAGTGACAGTCATCCTCTGTCCCATGAAAGATAATTTCTGATTCCGACTTTGATGAAAGCTAGTTACCTGCTGGCTCTCGTGATAAGAGCCTATTTTCTCACATGAAGAATCCTTCATATCACAGAAATGTGAGACTGATTACAAGGTGAGGAAAAAATATGGTAGTAAACCTGACACACTCATCATTCTGAGTACTAAGATACCTAAATATGGTTGGCTAAGATACCTAAATGTGTTTACTTCTTCCCCATATAAGTTTAAAGCAATTAAAAGCTGTCACTTGACAATTCCAGATATTCAGTAAAATAAATGATGCTTTGAGAGGCATGCTTCTCATACAGACTTTCCATGCCTTTTATATTTTTTCTGTTTAGATAAGTATCTTGGCAATCATGTAGCTTTGTCCAATACAGATCTAATTATCACACATCAGAGTTAAAAAGTCATGGTAAAAAAATCTGTTTCTTCTAACATGGAAAAAGAACTTTATTAGAATGAAGAAAATTGCAGCCAGAGCTTCTGTCTAAAGCATCTTCACTCCACACTTCCTGCCAGGCTTTATAATAACAGCAAAGTAATATATTGTTCAGATGTCTTCATATCCCTTGTTGTCTTTTTCAAGCCTCAGCATCCCTCCATCATTCTCCAGATTTTTACATGCTCTTTTATCTTACCTGTTTTTAATGTCTTTGAAGTCCCACTTATCTCTGTCATTTCTGTGTCCTGCTTTCTCCTGCATCTCTCTCAAGCCTCCAGTGACAGTTTCAGCAGCAATTTTCGTGGAAACTGTGAGCCAACCGGGGGGGGCTTTCAGATCCAAGGAGAAGGGAACAGCATTTGTGTTAAGGCATCTCATGCGTCCTAGCTCCAGGTTTTATCATCAGAAGACTGGTATAAGTGATCCAGACACAGCTGTCACCTCAGACACTACTTCAAATGGCTCCTGGATGACAATCTCAATGCAGAGAAGAATCTGGACAGAAGATGGAAACTTAGGAAGCAAAACAGGTTAGCCATGGAGGATGTTTAGAAGAGGAGAAAGAAATTAGTAGAGATAAAAAGGATAATAAGAAAAGGGAAGAAGGTGAAACAAATGGGAAGAAGGTGAAACAAATGGGAAGAAGGAGAGTACTTCTCCCCTTCCTTTAAGGCCACAAGGTAATTGATTACTTAAGTGTTCTTCTAGTGCTTTGCAACACCACATTTTGCTTTATCTCCCCTAGTAATTTCTCTGCTAATTCTTAATCAGAGTTGAGCTCTGATTGTCACACATTTCAGACCTGGGACCTCTATTGCAGAAGATAATCCCATAAGGGTATGTGCAATTAGATGGAATAACAGGGCGTGACGGCAACTCTGTACTGCAGAGCAACTTTGCACAGAGCAGCACATTCACCTTAGCTAGCAAGGGAGTCTTTTCTAAAAACCTATTTCATATTCACTGTGGCCTCCCCAAAGAAAAATTGCCCTAAGAGATAATTTATCAAACACTGAAAAATAAGGAAGTGTCAGAGTTAAAGATGTCTGTGAATCTTTAGTCTCTTATTAAATTATGATGCCAGCTTTAGTTATACGATCAGACATATTTTTCCCCTTGACCCCTGCTTCATTATTTGCAAAGAATGAGCTTTTTAGTATATTCTTTTAGCTCCATTCAGCGTGTGGCCTATTCACTTTCCATTACTGAATCTCAGCTGTGAGGACAGCCATATGTTTCCTGCTCGCCTGTTCTATGGCTCTTGTAGCACACACACGCTTCACAAACACTCCTCTCCACAACTCTTGCCCTGAAAGAAAGGAGTTTCATCATCTCCACCCTACAGCTGGGAAACTCAGGCTGTATGATAAAAGTACCTGAGAATTCAGGCTGATCCATCTGAGTAGTTCACAATGGGTAACAGTTCATATTTTCAAAGGGCAGTTCCCAGTAGCTTCAGACACAGTTGTGAATGTTTAAATATTTCTGCAAATCAGCCTTTTAGATCTCAAGCTGGACAATGAATACAGCAAACAAAATAACCACCTGGGAAAAATGTGATTAAAGGAACTTACCACACAGGAACACTGCAGTGGAGACCAACACCCTTTCTCCAAAGCAGCTACTGTCTAGTGATGAGATCTCCCTTGTATTTCCCCAGGGCACCAGGGCTTTATGATAAAAAGTGTCATGCAACCTTAATAACTAGCAGTGCTAGTGGCACATCACTGACACTAAAATGTGCTCTGTGCTTGTGGAAAATCCCCTGTTGTGCCTGAAAAGGAAGTGCGGACTGTAATAAACAGGACTCTGAAGATCACTGTGCCTTGCCTTGGTTCTGGAGCTGTTAGAAATGCTGAACACCTCCTTAGAGCGCTTAACTAGAAAAGAATGCCTAGCAAAAACTCTGTGACTCCTGTTACACCATCAGGCATCATATATTGAAGAAAAGGCACCAAAAAACAATAAAGCAGATTTCAAACTGTGGTTTTTAGTGCAGACATGACCTTTCTGTTGAACTGAAATCTGTACTTACGGAGAGGGGAAAAAGACAAGGAAGAACAGGCACTGAGAAGCGCTCTGGGACAAACAGCAAAGAAATTCATATTGTGGCAGGTATAAAACAATCCAACTCCATATTTTTTGGGTTCTCTAGTTGGACTCACCTTGGGAGTCACTTTAAAGAGCACTGCTCTTTTAAACACACAAAGTATTGTTTTGCACAAGCTCTATGACACATGGCTTACTGACCACATGAAATTTTCTTGCTTGCTTCTAAGAAATTCAGAGTCATACTGTGTGCTTAATACTTTTAGCTCTGGTAGCAACCTTCTGTCTCTTACTGGCTGTGCATATTTTCTGGCATGGATGGGATTTCCAGACTATTCTAATAGAGGGTTAACTCCTAGTAAGTTTATGTGCATCCTTACTAAGGATTCTCATCTCCTGGCTTGTGTAGCACATCTCAAGACTGTTGACCTAGAAATTACAGAGCCAGATTCATCTGTTTCTGATTATCGGATGCAACATTTTTGTTATTCCTAACATAATAATTTTGATATCAAGGACGTA
This sequence comes from Podargus strigoides, assembly GCA_028020825.1. Lineage (NCBI taxonomy): Eukaryota > Metazoa > Chordata > Aves > Caprimulgiformes > Podargidae > Podargus > Podargus strigoides. Next base: position 145,400,819 of record CM051663.1, on the reverse strand, counting down.
TTTTTCCAGCTGAATTTGGTTCTCACATAATTTGTTTGACACACAGATTTTTATGCATTTTTACGAGCTTTTTAAAAAAATAAATAAAGACTGAAAAGTGTGAGTTGTTCTTTTTCACTTAGTATTAAGACCCAATTGATTCTTCTCATTTTTCCAGCTGTTATATGGTACATTATTCTCATATTTTAACTGTGTATTTTTGTTTCTCTCCATTCTTTTTCTTGTTCCAGATGCCCTGACTTGGAAGAATCCATGCTTGTCCGTACTTATATCTATATTCATCTTCACAGAGAAATACTGAAACACATGATGGATGTTATAACTTTTCAGTTGTTTGCTCAAAATATACTGTGTACGAATTGTACAGAAGAAAAAAAACTGCTGAGGTGTTATTTCAATTCAGGGAGACATGGGAAGTTGTGGAACTAGGAAGCAGGGAAGCACATTTGCAAGAGCCCATTAAACCAGAGTGTTTTCAGGACTGTAATTTTAATATCTTAACCTTCTGTATTTTTTTTGTTTCAAGTGCTACCTTATTCCAGACCGTTGTTTTCATGGTCAAGTAAAACCAAGCTTTAGAAACTGGAAGAAGTTGGTGTCTTTTGATGTCTTTACTTCAAAAGAAAGGAGGGCACTTTTACCTCATGGTTGTGAGCAATGCTGGGTCCCATTACAAATGTGCGTTTACCAGACAGGTTATTTCTGAGCCAACTAGTACGCCTTCAGTTTTACAGACAGATGCTTGTGTATCTGAGAATTTTGTTCCTAAACAAACTTCCATCCTGCCCTTGACATTAAAGCTGTCATTAGGGAGGGATATTGATTGGACAGACACTCATAACCAGCGCTGAGGACCAGGCAAGAACCTGGCTCAAAACCAAGGCAAACCAGGCCCCAAAGAAGTTAACCGCTGTACCAAGTGAAGAGCAGAAAAAGGGAAACATGGACAGAAGGGCTCTAGACTAAATGGCTCAAGGAGCAAAGGAAGGAAATCAAGGAAGTCTGAGTCTAGGCTAAGGAGCAGACCGATCTGCAGCAAAACTGAGAGAGAGCTAATCTAAGCAGACAGGACCGAAGTAGAGAATACCAGTACAATCAATTACACACTGAGAAAGCAAGGCCAAAACCAATAGGTTTTGAACCTGTTGGACAATTTCAAGCACATTTGACAAAGAGAAGCTAGCTTACAAATACTAAGTTTCCATACATCAAATTAAAACCAGCAGTTAAACAGAGGAAACAGATTATTGGAGTTACTGGTATTTCCATCCCCATCCTCTGCCATTAATGGAAAGGCTGTAACATGAACACAGAATTCATATTAGAAAACTATTGTGGATGCCCTGTCACAGAAAAAAGCTTCACAGTTTGTAGTTTATTAGAAACCAGAGAACCCAAGCAAACTATACCAATCCAGAAGGCTTCAATACTTTCCATGCTCATAAATCTCTGTGCTACACATTAAAGAAACACTACTTGCTAAGAGCAGAATCTTATTTTTAAAAATTATAAATATGAAAAGCTTTGCCATTAGACTTCTGTCTGTAAAAATTATCCTTGTCTTGCCCTAAATAAAAACTGAAGTATTTAGTTTAAAGGAAAACAAAAAAGCGTGTACTGAAGCAGCATAATAGCTTCCCTGATTTTATTTGGGTGATCAGCTAATATTTCCAATTCAGTTACTGTTTTGAATGCATGGGAACTTTCTCTGTATTTCTTTCCCAGTGTTGACATCACGGAAATTTCACAAAGTTTGACAGCCTGTTAGAAAGCAGTATTCCAGAGGGACCTTCCTCTGTACCCTATAGTAGGTTTTGAGCACAATTTCTTCTGGACAAATAATGATTTAGCTAACAGCAAAAGGACAAAAGAAGTCTTTGACCAACTTGAGGATCCTCTTTGCTCATGATGGAGTTGCTGTAACAGAATTTTAAAAAATTAGTCTGAGAGCATCTTATAACCAAACACCTCAAAGAACAGAAACTCAGAGACATAAAAACTTGAAGTGTCTTTTTTTTTTTTTTAAATCAGGATTTTTAACAAGTAAGAAGTCTAAGACTGGTTTTCTTTTTCCTTTCCTCAAATTCCTTATGCACTAGGAGTAGTTCAGCTCTAAGCCAAAAAATATCTGAAACAAGTAAGAGAATTTCTTATTTGCTATCTTAGGCATGTTTAGAGAAACATCACTGGGTGTAAGATAATTTAATATTTTTACAGTGCATTTTTTATAAAAGCGTGCTCAGGTAATTTGTTCTTTCGCAAGGAACAATCAAGAACACAAACACAACTTCAATTATTTCTAATTTGCTTTATAACAAACTGTATTGCCCTCAGCCAAGGCTGGAGCTCAGCTGTAAACTGACACTATTTTTGTGAACTGGCATGGGTTCGCTGCAAATACTGTACCTGTTCAAACCTGTCTCGCTGACTGTGTTCATATGAAGTCTTCAGTAGTAAGAGGAATGAATGATATGTAAACAGCACAATGAATGTACAACGTCATCTTTTAACAGGATCTGTCTCAGGTCAGTTTGCCCTATTTAGCTATGGAATTAGCCATATTCACTGAAGATCAGAAATGTGGCATAACACACTTGCCAGGGGGGCTCTTGATTCCAGAAAAGAGGATCAAAACAGCAGTTAAAGCTTAGCAAATTTCAAGGAAGAAAAGTCTCCACAACAGATTTCTGCAACATTCTCGAGTACTTTTAACTTTACTACCATTTTCACTCCTATAAATTTGGCATAAAATCCTTGTTGCATGGGATTTTATATCCATCCATGCCTATTTTACTTAATTCTTAAGGAGGGATAAATAGACCTGAAGAGTCAGTCTGCCCTGATTCATTACTAATGGCATAAAATCATGGAAATTAAAGCTGAAGTCAGATCCCAGCAGCAGCTTCAGTGATAACTGTCTACATTTAGCCAGAACTCAGGGCTAAACTATAGCAGTTAGTCTACCACCCGATGCTCCCTCCCCCGTTGAGAAGGAGAATCAGGGAAAAAAGGGAGAAGGCCCGTGAGTTGAAGCAGAAACAGATTTATTGAAGTAAAAAACCTGATACAATCATCAACTTAAAGTATGGAAGGTTCTACTCAGCCTCATCCTTGATATTGACAGCAGAAACAGATGACCACAAGAGAAGAACCCCTGGAACAGAAGGAACTCCACCCTCCCTGAACTCCCTCCTTTTACAATGAGCATGATGAAGTGGTATGGGATACACCTGTGAGTCAGCTGCCTTGATGGGATCTCCCAGCTGACTCGGGGCTACTCATGGCCTGCCTGCATGGCTGGCCCATGGGCCTGGGCAACCAGGACAAAACCAACTGAATATCTGGAGTTTGTATGTTTTTTCAAGGCATTGTTTCTAGTGCTTCAAGAAACTGGCTTTTCTTTGGCCTTGCAAGAGCTAGATTTCATCCACTACATCCTTTTTCCTCTTTCTCAGCTTTCACTATCAGCTGTTAAAACAGTCTTTTTGTAACACGTACTAAAGACCATTTTACTCAATTAGTTAAGAAACATTTTCCAGGATATTTTCTTCTAATTTTTGTGATGGTTGCACTGCAACACCTTTATAAGTATTAATGGAAAATTCTTTCCTAATCAGCATGTAACTCTATGTTTTAAACCATAAATCTTTGGTTTGAAACATGGATATATTATACATGTTTAAACAATACAGACGTCAGTAGGAAATTATCACCCTAACCACAAGATGCACACACACCTCAGGGAGTTTCAGAGGCAGGGTGACTATTTTAAGCTTAGTTGTGGCATCTGTGAACACTGTGGGCATTATGGGGCAAATCAATGGCTGTTTTACTTAAGTAACAACTGCAGAGTGTGCCCATTTCTGGAATAATTTATCCCCAATATGGTTGCAGTGCTAAATTTGCTGCTCCGTGGTGGGGAAGGGGCACCGGGTTGTTTATGACCACATTCAGGTTCAAAGTCAGCAGGGTTTAATTTCCGACGCAACAGCACTGAAACCTTGTGAAATGCCAGTGAAATCTTGCAAAAAGCCCCACGTTTTGTGAGGTATTTGCCACTTTGGGCCAACATGCCACAAGAGGAGGGTTTCGTGTATTTCAGCTTCTGAGCCCATTGCTAAACGTCTCCCCGAAGGCAGAGAGCAAACCAGCTCCCCCGCCCCGCCATACTTGGGGGTTTGAGCGAGTGTCCGTCAGCGGGAGCGCACGTGCGGGGATGCCCGCTCCGGGCTTCACTCCAGAGGCCGAGCGCCAAAACCTCCCAGACGGGTGCAGCTCCCCTGGAGGAACCCCACCGAAATTCAGGCGCCCCCCGAGCTGTCATTTCCACTCAGCCTCGTAGGTACGCGCCTATAGCCAGCAGGCTTCAGAAACACCGCCGCTTGCCAGTGGGTCAGGCCCCGCACGGCCTCCCTTACCTCGCGGGGCCCTGACGGGGCGGGTAGCGCGGAGGCGGCGGCGCTAGGACCCGGCGGGCGGCGGGCGCGGAGCTGGCGCATGCGCGGCGGGGTCGGTGCAGCTGGCCGCCGCCGGGCTCGGCGGAGCGCCGCGGGCGGGGGCGAGGGGGCCGGGGGCAGCCGCCGGGACCGTCCCCTTAGCGCCACGCCGCAGGGAGCGCCCGCACTGCTGGGCATGGGCGCCGGGGCTCCGCGCTGCGCTGCCCCGCCCCGTACCGATGAGTCCTCGCCGGAGCAAGTGAGTGAGTGAGGGGGGCGCCCGGGCGGTAAGTAGCCGCTGTCCCCCGGCCGCCCTCCCCGGGGCAGCGCGTCCCTCCTGGGAGGGGAGGGGGCCGGAGCCTCCGTTGCGCTCCTCGCCGCCCTCAGCCCTCTTCGGCTCCCGGGGCAGCCCGCTGCTTCTCCCCTTTCCACGGTTTTATTATTTTTTATTCAAAAAACCCACCCATCTCCGGGAGCGGGGCGGGAGGCGAAGGGAGGCTGCCGGGGATGGGCACCGCGGGGGTGCCCGCGGGGCTCGGCCGCTGCCGCCCGGGCTCCGCCGCTCCTGGGCCGCTCCGCCGCCTCCACCTGCGCGCTCGTTTCTCGGCAGAAGGGACTCGCCCGACTCCTGTCCGCCTTTTCCCCTGCAGGGCGCTGGCGGCCCGGCCTCGGGAGGGAGGATGTGGTGAGAGGATGGGGCTGTCTCGCGCGGGGGCTCGCCATGGCCAGGGAGGACTCGGTGAAGTGTCTGCGCTGCCTGCTGTACGCCCTCAACCTCCTCTTCTGGGTGAGTGGAGTGCCGCGGGGCGGGCTGGGCTGCCGCCGCCCGAGCAGGTGTCGCCCGGCGGGCGGTGACAGGGGGCCCACTCCGTTGTGAGGTACGGGCAGTCCCCATCAGGGAATACTGACCGCTTAAAGCCTTTGGAAACTAGGTGGACGTAAAATTAGATGTGGTATTAGCCTCGCGTTATAAATACACGTGTGAATTTGTGCACCTGTGCAGAGAGGGCAATGCGCCCGTGTGCCGCGGCTGCCTGGCGGGACGGGTGTCAGAGCATCCCCGTGACCCGAGCTGGCTCCGCGCTCTCGCAGGTGTCTGAGCAGTCAGCTGCTCTGACAAGGCCTTGCCCAAAGTCTTCTTTGTGCTCTCAGTGGCCAGGTCATACCTGGCAGGTAAAGCGTGGGGTGATTTGTTTCTCTTGTTTTCAGCATTTCAGTCAAAGCTGTATTTACAGCAGTAGGGTTCCTTGCTCTCCAGCATCAGTGGGTGTGATCAACACTTGCTCCGAAACTTTCACATCTTTGGACAAACAGCATGATGGAGATTGCTCAGTCCTCACTTGCACCAAATGAAATGTGCTTCACCTGTACAGCTGAGATTTATACGGCATAAGTGTAAGAGAACGAAAGGGCAAACGTGTGACATTCCACAGCTGTTCACAACCACTGACTCCTGAGGTGCTGTAGACTAGAACGATGCAGGGATAATACATGGGCTGGGACCAAGCTTAGTTTATAGTGGAACTGAGATGACATCCCATGATTACTGAAAAATAAGTGGGGATCAGAATATGAATGAGAGAGAAAACAGCATTTGGTGCAGAATGGTACTTTTTATGTGATGCAAGTGATATGAAAATCTGTTGAAAGTATGTAGCTTTGTATGTTGTGTTTAATAGAGATGAAAGATAAGTTTTTTCTGTCACCCTTTAATAGGAGATGAGGAAATCCTGATTTTTTTAAAAAAAAGGATTCATAAGTATTTCTCACATCATACATGGTTTTCATTGGATACTCTACAAAATCTAAAAACATGTTGTATTTTCTTTTAAGATGAAGATTGCCTGGGTTCAGCTGACCCAAGTTCAACTTTGGATTTTGACTTGTGCACTTCTAGAATTGAGTGAACAAACACCCACAGAGTTCAAAACATCCTGCCCTGGTGTTCGCCTCTTCGCTGCTTTCCTCTGGTTTCTATGATTCCTGCCTTGAGCTCTCCTCATTGTTTCGCATTCACACCTTAACCCACTGCTGTCTTTGCCTCCTTAAACTTAGTCTCCTCTTTCCCTTGCCCTCCATGCTTGTTGCCTGCTGTGTCCCGTCAGCTTTTTTATTCAGCCACAGCTTTTTATAGTTGAAGCAGCCGTTTAGGTGGCACCCAGATTACATGTGAGGTGTTACCCTCATGCTGTTTCAGTTGATCTGTTGTGTGGTGATGGGGACCTTGGTGCTGGAGCCAAGCGTTTCGTTTCTCTGTCCTAAGATGCTTTCTTTGTGTAGGAAAGCCTGCCCTTACCTTTGGAGGGGACTAGTGCGTTGTGTCGCAGTTCCTCTCTAGGGAGATCAAGTTCTCACCTGGGAGATTTAAATGTATCTGCCCTCTTTGCTAAAATGTTGAGTTCCTTTCCATGTCAGATTACTTCTTCCTACTTTGTTTTGTTCATATGTTTTTCTGTTGTGGACCTCAGGCGTGGAGCTACACAGCATCTTTGAGCTTGGCAGTGGAAAAGCACTAACTACATCTGTAATGCAGTGCGGCTGTTGACTTTGTCCATTCTTAATTCATGTCTAGATTTGGTTTAAGGCATTCATGGCTAGAAATTATTTCTCATTCTTTAGACTATTGATACCCTTTAAATAATAGTGTCTCAGATCACCCTTAACTATAAAATGTCTTGTTTGTTTTTTTTTTTTCTTTTTTTTTCTCTCTCTCTCCCTAGTCATATATGAATAAGGATCTTTTGAGTGTGTTTTGGTATGAGAAGTCCTAGGGAAGAAAACGATAATTTCTCATGCCTGTCTCCAAAATATAAAAAATTGTCTGTAATTAATCTACCTGGCTGATGCCAGGACACTGGAAATTACACAAGCAGCTAAGTGAAATCTGTATAGTGCTGATGCATGTGAATATGTAACTAAATAATAAATGCCAGTATAGCAGATGACTTGCACCACAGAAGTTGCAAAGAATTAAAGCTGTCTTCTGTAATGTATATAAAATTAAAGGTGTTGAAACTCAAATGAAAAATTGGCCAGTCCATTTGGAGTTCTTTGCATTTTACAAAGCAGATGAGTGCAACAGTTTCGTTCAAAGCAAATAAATAAGCAAAAAGCCCTGAGTCTGCCAGAATTATGTGGAAAGAAATAGGATGTGTGGTGGGTGGGTAGTTACTTTACTTGTATTGCAGTTACATCATACTTCTTAGGAGGAATGTGTGTATAAATACCTTTCAGCTTGCTGTCTGGTCCTGCTCAGATGTGTGTTTAACAGCTAAATACAAATCTGCTACAAGCTGCTTGTTGTAGTGAAATCTGCCTTATCTCTTCTTCTGTCAGAACTTGAATTTTCTCTTTTGGGCTCAGTGGGAGTTTTGCCACTGCCTTTTCTGAGTGTCAGAGCGTGACTGACAGGGCAGGGTTTTCTTGTGAAAAGTTCCCCTGGCAGCAGGTACATACCCACTGGTGTGGAGATGGGGGCTGTGATTTCCCCTTGTTGCCACTCTTCCTTACGTTTGGAGAGCTTTAGCTCGCCTGTTGCTTATGTTAGCTCTTGCTGTGATAAATACCAGCCCAGGTTATAGGCTGGATGTCAGGAAGTTTAGAGTAGATCAGCCCCTTGAAAATGTGCAGCCACGTTCTTCCTGCATCCAAAGTATGATATCTCTCCCCGTGGGTAAAGGTGAGAGCGATGTGTGATTCCAGGGTCTTTACGGACCTGCCAGCTTGGGTCACGTACGTGTGATCCTGCTCAAGCCCAGTCTGGGAGGGTTTTACACTTCTTGCTTCCTTCCTTCCCAAGGGCTGTTGCCTCCAAACATCTTTGTCTATTGATAACGTGCCCAGTTGCTGTATCGGTTATCAGTGTTTGGCTGAAAGCAGTGAAGATGTGCAAACAGTGTGTGTTGACTTTTAAAAATCATTATTTGACTGAGGGTCCTGGCTGGAACATGGTGACATTCTCTCCTTGTGTCACTGTGGTTGTGTTGAGCCTAACTACACATTGTGCAAAAAGGATTGCTTTCTCCTCCAGACTGGGGGATTGAAGATCTGAAGGCCTGACAAAAACTGTGAAAGAGCAGTAGTCACTGTCTGGTATCATCTGATTGTCAGCTTCTTAGAAGGGACTATCTGAAGTACGCTTCGAGCAAGTTGCGTGTGCAACCGTCTCGACGTGTGTATGGTGGGACTCCAGCATCTGTCATTGCCAGCCTGGTGAGGGCAGACTAACGTGTGTAAAGCTCCTTAAGAAGATGTTGCGCATAACCGAGCTGGTTAATCTGACCATCAGTCTTGCCGAAAAGCTTAAGATGTGAATGGTTTCTGCAACACACTGGTGTCTTCATAATTTGATTGCTGTCGTATCCTATAGAAGCAGAGAAGTGAGAGAACTGTCAGTCACACTGCTGTGATCCTTGTAGCTTCTCCAGAGCATTGCTTGTAAGCGTATAGCTGCGTGCTGTCTATTTGGAAGGAAACTTCTTTTACTGGGCTCAGCTGATGAGCTGTGGTGTGGAATGGTAGACAGGGCGATGTACCTGTGTGTGTGTGAAAGGGAGGCAGGGAACGTTGCTTGTTATGCTGTTTGTCATTTTTGGCTTGAAGGCTGCTTAGCTGTAAATAATTCATAAACAATCAACTGGAACCCCAAGGCTCTGTTGTAGGGGTTCATCCTGTTTTGATAATGGAACAATAAAGGTACTGACTTAACTGCTGCAGGAAAACAGTGGTTTTGAGGATGTGAATGGTTCGGTACTTGTGGAGCTGCAACTTGCAACAGATCTTGAAAGGGTGGGAATAAATCTGTTGTCAGTGCTCTAATTGTTGTTGATTAAGTGACTGACTGTGGTAATAGACCTGATGATACCCTTCTGGAAGCTGTTTCCAAGGTCAATTGAATCATGCATCTGAATGCAAGATGTTTCTTTTAAAGCAACAGGAGTTGCAGTTTCAGGCGCTCCTCAGTCTTCTGGTTTCAAAAATGTTTTTTGACAATGCCCTGGACAAAGAATGTCCTTCAGACTAAGTCCTGTATTTGGTTTCATTCTTCTGTCATTCTCATGTATAAATGAGCATCACTCAAGGTAATTTACGAGACTAGAGACCCAACTTCATTTATGCAGGTGTCTCATTTTACACTCTGTAACACTGCTGTTTGTAGTATATTACATTCTGGACAGCCTAATAAAAAGAGGGGTCCTCCAAAAATGCACAATTTGATGTTTTGTAGTGAACACTTAGTACGTAACTGAACAGATTATCTTAGTGGTGCCTGAGAGAAGGCATGCTCCCACTGCTTCCTAATTTTCTGTTCTTTGTGGCCATACTGCTCTTTATTATCGCTAGATAGCACCTGTGTCAGGACTTAAAGAAATTTAGTTTTGATAGATCTACAAACATATTTTGTGCAGTTTATGAGACTACAGGGTCTTCCCTTCTGGTGGGGCTTTTCTATATCAGCAACCTCCTGACAGTGTTCTAGCTCAGTAGTGGTCATGGATGTAACATGAGCATCTTCATTCATTTTGAGCACTGTATAACTTGTCCTCACAGAAATCCTCCTCGCCACATTTTGCAATGTTGCCATTGTTCTTGTGTACTTTGCTGCGGACTCTTTCTCAATTAAACCACCTTTGCAAGTGTTTATGCTAGGGAGACCTTCAGTCACAGAACATGTCTCTGCCACTATTACAAGCTGGCTATAACAGAGGAGGTTATCTGAGGGCAGTGGCCCCTAGGGGTTGTGCTAAAACAGGAACTAGAAAACAGTGCTGAGTACAGAAAAAAAATCAGCGTCCTGGCTGCTTACACTAGTAAAGGATTAAGCAAAGCAGTAGCTTTGAGAGGCATGGACTTGTTTTACTTTTCTTAGCAACTCAGCCACATGTGTTCCTTCAAAAAATTATAAATGGTCAAAATTGGTGAACTAGTTAGTAATAATAAATACAAGTAAAAGCAGCACAGTTATTTTGTCAATTATCTCACTGTTTTTATAAAAACAAAATATAGCTAACATGCACAAAAAAATCTGTATAGACTTCCTGTCTTGAGAAAACTGCCAGCTTTTTTTTTTGTTGTTTTTCTTTTTCTGGTGAGCATGTGAGGCAGAAAGGAGGAGCAGCTGCTGTGGGTTGTTTGTAATTGAAGATGACTGTACTATAGTGGCTTGGGCAAATCAAGGTTGTAAGTTGCAGATGACTCTGTCATAGGTGGTAGGGATCTCTTAACTGATGATTAATAGTGTCACTGAATGTTTGAGCCCAGCCAGCGATCTTGCCACCTCCTTTACCTTGTAAGGTTTTTCTGCCTGGGGATATGCTGTTTCTGTTGAGCTTTCCTTCACATCTGTAGCAATACTATCTAATTTAGACTGTGGTTGCATCCAATAAACCTTCCTGGCAGGTAGTAGAATTTGTTTTACATCTATCTTGAATTTGTGCTTGTGAACCAAAAAATCGCATAAAATGAGAGAGGACCAAGCTTCCAGTTAGTTTTCCTTTTGTTTTGAATACTTTGCACACTTAAATCTTCTGGTTTTGGCTATGTGTACCACCTGAGAATTTAGAGCAAGGGAACATTAGTGCTATGCAAGGAAGCACTTAAGGTGGTTGGCAGCAGTGGTATTGTCTTTCCTTCTTTTTCGAACCTCAAAGGTATGTGTTGAATCTTGTAATTTTTTACTGTATCTTCCAAATCTACTGTGACATGAGAAAGAAATCAGTCTACCCTACATTCCCTGGAACCAGATTCTGCATAGAGGTTGTGTACTGCTGCTTTCCACCTTCAGCTCACATCAGTGGGATTTGCAGATACTTGGAACGAGTAGAGTTAGGGTCAAGTTTTAATGGAATTTAGGTGACTAATGATATCCATTGAGATGAATGCTGCCTGGCTGGGTACCTATAGCAGTATGAACATGGGGTTCATTCTAAACTAATATACTCTAATCTTAGAGACTGCACTGTAGGTGTGCATAATTGAAACCTGATTTTCTTAGCATTCTTGTATAAAGAAAATACCTGAAAGCCATGCAAGAATAACTCTAGCTTCTGTGGGAATACGGTCTTGCTTAAAGGAATGTATTGAGCAGAGCAGGCTATGGGAGGAGTTTTAAAGGACCAGAAATACTTCTAATTCTGGTCTTTGAGTAATCTTTTACTTTTTGGTGTCTTTAGGCTGCATTATTTATATACATTACCAGACCATGTCCTAACAAAGTAAAGTAGAGTTCAGTTGTAAGTCAACTTCATATCTACTTCTATATAGCTTTTTATCCTATGTGTGTCTTCATAGGTGACATGGCTCACCCTGCGTGACATGTCAACAGTGAATTTGTAGAGGAGTCTCTGCAAAACGGTCCTGGCAAAGCGGAAGGCTTGATGTGATCATGGAAAGGAAAAAAATAAACCCACCTTAAATATTAGAAATGACATTAATGTGCTTCTTAATTCACATTTGGAAACCAGTGATCCACAGACATTTTTTTGGATAGTCTTCACGATCCATCTGACCTGTAGGTATTTGCATTTTTTTTTTCTTGAGATTTGCATCTCTTTCTGTAGAAGATAGCTGCTCAATTATTCATGAATCCTCAGGCACTGCTTCTGTACCTTGAAGATTTTCCATCATCTCAAGAGTCTGTGGTAGACACTACGCAAGGGTCATAGGAATAATACCAATTTCTTAATCTTTTGTAGGTATTTCCCAAGATACAGGGGACAGTTTAATTTTGTACAGTTTTATAGAAAGTGTGATTTAATTAAAAATGCAGGCTTATTTTAGTAATAATCTTCATGTGTTCGTGGGTATTCACATGTAAAACAGGAAAATTAAGTGGTGTACCCACAACCAGCTGATATGCAGATGCTGTGGATCATGGGAAATACATACTTTTTTTTGGTATCAGTCTTCCAGTTATATATTTTGAGTTTAAAAATAATTTGCCTGCTATCTGTGAGGTTGACTATTGTCTGTGAACAAAACAAGCTCTTACAGAAACCAGTTTAAGAATATACTGTATCTATGTGAAGGCATATCATCTTGGTGATGGTGTGTGGCTTGTGATATGGATCTGGACACTTGAGCTTTGAGCATTGTTGCAAATTAGGCATCATCAGGAGCACATGCCTCCCCAAAGGCAAAAAGTATGTTGACAATGAGATGCTTACTTTTGAGGGAAGCGTGGCACAAATCATGTCAGGTAGTCACAGAGGGGGTGGATAAGAAATAAATGCACTCTCTTATCCCTCTTTGCTTTTAATATACTCTTGAGCTACACAGCTCAGAAGTTGATACATGGGTCTGACACTTGGAAGAACCAGCTGGTAGATGAACTGTACCTCGGCTTGTTTGCATATTTGGACTCTGGTTTGTTCTTTATGCTGTGCTGCTGTAGGAACCTTGCACAGTCAACTGCTGGAAGATTTGCTTGCTTCCCCTGGGAGGGTGACCTGTTAGCAGCCTGTCAGTGCTCCGGCAGTTGCCTTATTGCAAAGTCTGCAAGTTCCAGTGCGTGCCAAACACGGAGCAGGTTGTTAACTCACTGCCAGCTGTGCAAGCAAAAACCAGATTCACAGTGCAAATAAATACATCCTTCTGCTGTTTGCAAGTGGGAGGGGACCAAGGCATAACCCTATGCAGGAACCTTAGCTAAAACTAAATGTTGGCACGTCAGTAGAATAGAAGATGCAATAGTAGGGAGTAGGGAACTTCCTCTTTTATAGATCAGCCTTCTTTCTCTAAACATTTAAATGCTCTTGCCAGGTCATACAGAAAAACAAGACCTCTTGTCCTGCTCTCCCCTGCCCTTATGCCCCTCCCTCCCAAAAAAACAGCAGTTGTCTGTTTGTCCAGGGATCTGAGTCATCTGTATTTGTTCAATGATCTGAATATTGAACCTAATTGTGAAAGTCCGGTGAAAGCATTGCAACATTCTGTGTTCATAACCTTGTAGTGATTTAACACACCCGCCTGCCTTTGGTAAGTCACAGCTTAGGTTACCCAAATTAGTTTTAACTGGAAAATTTTCTCAAGATTCATTTCTTTACTGAAATTAAAGGACATATTATGAAGAATGTTGTCATATCTTGGAAGTAATTTCCTTGGAGCTCAAAACTTTTTTTTTGCAAAGTGAGTTGCTCTGTAGTGCTGCTAGTCAGCATTTTGTACGGGTACCAGAGCGTGGCCTGAAGTTGTTTACCCCATCTGTTAGAATAAAAAGAAAGGTATGTGATTTTTAATATGGAAGGTACTTTTAATCTTTCCTCCAATTTAATAATGAAAAAAAAAACCTTCTCTCAAATTTGAGCATGGCAACTTGCATTGTCAAAAAATAAGGTGTTAGAATGTTTGAATGAAAAAAAGTGAAGAGAGAGTGAAAACAGGTGTGCAAATAACAACTGTAATTGGTTTTGCTCCCTGAAAGACAGAAATCCACGTTCATTTATTAATTGAAAATGCAGATTTATTTTCCAGTTTAGATGTGGCCTCAAGGACATTGTGAGTAGGACTGTCCAAATAAAGACTTAAAATAGATACTTAATGAATAAGAGATGATTTGATGTTTTCATTTTGATGCATAATTTATGTAAAAGAGTTCCAAAGACAATTTACTCTATGCTTGAAAATGGCCCCTCCTGATAGTATGAGTCCGTTGTTGGATATTGTAATTTAGTTGTCTGAGAAAGCTCTAGTAGCTTTAAAAAAATTATGTTATAATTTAGTTTGGCAATTTAATAAATTGTTGTGTTGTGTGATCTGCATATTGCTCATATATAAAAATATGATTTATTAACTTTGTTTAATCAGTGTGAAAATATATTTAAAATAGAGTATGACAGCAGGCAGTTTTGTAAACTGTTCAGTGTCGTGTTGATGGCTATATAACATATTGTGACAGTTCAGAATGAAACCCATAGTGACTTGTGCAGCCAGCTGCAACAAATAAACATGTTTTACTGCCTACTATCATATTGTGTTTGCAGCACAGCAGAGTGGCTGTCATCAGGGAAGCTTGGATAAAAACTTTTTGGTGAAATGGTACAACTGCTAATGTGGTGAGAATTATTTTGGTAGTTTTATTTCTCATGAACTTCTGTCTTTTTGTCTGATTGCTTGGTACAGATTTCTGACTGTATTTTACCTCTAAATTAGTTACAAAACAATGGCCAAAATAGGGGCTGCTAGTTTTTTAGGGCTGCCTTTTTTCCGTCCTCCAAATGGTTCAACAAGAACTGTAATCAGTTCCTTGCCCCTGCCCATGACTCCTTGAAAATCATGTGGTAGTGAGTTGCAGCCATATGAGTGCTGTTCTTTGCTGGTAGATTTGAGTGCACATCAAGGTTTTTAGGGAGGCTGTTATTGTTCCTGCCTACTGAGTGCATGGACTGAGTTGTACTGCTGGTGTTAGTGTAATTCCTGTGCTGCTGGCTGAAGATCTGCCTCTGCTGTAGGTGAAGTGGGTGCCTGGAGCCTTCTTGATGGCAGCTGGCACTTGAGGAAGCGTAGTGCTTTTACAGGGCAGAACACACACACATTTGAGTGATAAGGGGGAGGGTGTGGAGGTCTAGTGCACTTGTGTTCTTGTTGTGTATTCCCCTGGGCCTATGGAGCTGGTAAACAAGTCAAGTGATGGGTGTGCGCTAGTGCTTGATAATCTTTTGTCACTAAATTAAACATTAGTCATTATGCAGGGCAGTCTGGTGTTGCAAAGGCATCTTTCATCCTGCAGCCTGTTCCTGCCCAGAGGCTCACTTTTGCTGATCCGAAGGGATGCGACTTTTCTCCCAGAACTTCTCTTTGCTAGCAAAGAGCTACCAAGGACTTGCTGGGATATGTGCTATAAAATATACCTTTTGTATTCAACCTATTGCTGAATTGCCTTTTTAAGTTATCACAGTTTGCTCTTCCATGGAGCCTCTTTGTTCAAGACATGCTTCTTGAGTGTCTGCCTATTCTTTTTTTGAGCCGTGTCTTTATACTGCCCCAGTTTGACAATGTTACTAACTTTTACAGGTGTGAATCCAGTGTGCCGCAGTACTCAGGCTTTCAGGTCATTCAGACTAATAATTAACTTCGGACTTTCTTCACAATATGATGCCAAAGTTACTTCACAAGGAATTTGTCTGGTTGGCAGGAGGGTGTTGCACAGGTAATCTGTGTGTAATACCTGTGTAGTGGTGAGTGGCAGGAGGGTGTTGCACAGGTAATCTGTGTGTAATACCTGTGTAGTGGTGAGTGGCAGGAGGGTGTTGCACAGGTAATCTGTGTGTAATACCTGTGTAGTGGTGAGTGGCAGGAGGGTGTTGCACAGGTAATCTGTGTGTAATACCTGTGTAGTGGTGAGTGGCAGGAGGGTGTTGCACAGGTAATCTGTGTGTAATACCTGTGTAGTGGTGAGTGGCAGGAGGGTGTTGCACAGGTAATCTGTGTGTAATACCTGTGTAGTGGTGAGTGGCAGGAGGGTGTTGCACAGGTAATCTGTGTGTAATACCTGTGTAGTGGTGAGTGGCAGGAGGGTGTTGCACAGGTAATCTGTGTGTAATACCTGTGTAGTGGTGAGTGGCAGGAGGGTGTTGCACAGGTAATCTGTGTGTAATACCTGTGTAGTGGTGAGTGGCAGGAGGGTGTTGCACAGGTAATCTGTGTGTAATACCTGTGTAGTGGTGAGGTAAAGCATTGTGCATGTACCTTTTTAGAGTAACGCTGAGGTAGTTCTTGTGTTGATACAGTATGTGCATTGTAAGCATAGCAGAAGTCAGTAACACCTGAAGGTGTTGAGATCATTTAGGGCACAGGATGGGTGAGCTGTAGTTTGGCTATCATAGGGGTTACAGAGGGAATTTTGTTGCATGTAGTTTATGTCCAGCATGAAACAGTAGTAACTGACTGTTAGCAATTTACACTGAAGGAGAACAGCCAGGGGAACCTAAATGGCTAAAAGCTTTTTGAATGAAGTGAAAGACCTTTCATAGAGAGCTTGTTCTTATGAACTGAAACAGTGTTCATGTAGTTACTGTATTGGTGAAGGTTATGTTTCCTAGGTGAAAGGAAGCAGTCCTATTCTTCCAGTTGTTGTTCATGATAAATGAAAATGGAGTTATGTTCCATGATGCGGTCATTAAGTGTTTTAGTAGGTCATGTGGCCACAGATTGGAGATGTATCTGCCTAGACTTCCTCCTCACTGATTTCATGTGAGCAAAAATACATATCTAGGTAGAGAAAACTCAACTTAGGCAGGCAGAGCAGAAATAAAATTTTTTCTTTTATGGAGGCCAGCAGGTCGAGGGACATAATTCTCCCCCTCTGCTCTGTTCTTGTGAGACCCCACTCCTAACACAAGAAGGACATGGACCTCTTGGAGTGAGTCCAAAGGAGGGCCACGAAGATGATCAGAGGGCTGGAGCACCTCTGCTATGAAGACAGGCTGAGAGAGTTGGGGTTGTTCAGCCTGGAGAAGAGAATGCTCTGGGGGGACCTTATAGCACCTTCCAGTACCTGAAGGGGGCCTACAAGAAAGCTGGGGAGGGACCTTTTACAAGGGCATGGAGTGATAGGATGCATGTAATGGCTTTAAACTGGAACAGGGTAGATTTAGACTAGATGGTAGGAAGTACAGTTTTGGGGATGATGTGCTGTTTGGATAAATGAATGCATAAAAAACGTTACTGATGATTGATCCTCTACTTAAATGATGAATATCTTGATTTCTTTTTATGTGTACGATAATTAACTTCATCTTTTCTTTTTAGTTGATGTCCATCGGCATATTGGGTGTTTCTGCTTGGATGAGAGACTATCTGAATAATGTTCTCACTTTAACCGCAGAAACAAGGTAAAGCTTTCCTTAGATGTATTAATCTATATGGGTGATTGATTGTGGTATATGTTGTTCATTCTGTATGGCAAGTTTCCTAATTAGAATTCCTAGAATTAGAAGCCCTCAGTTGAGCTAATTATTGTTTTGTTGAAAGGTGTATTTTTGTAACCATTTCTGGCGTCAGTTGGAATTAGAGAAGGGGGAAGATATGAATTCAATCTTGTTTTACTCCTGTGCCTTTCTCTTCTGACAGGGATCAATTTTTGGCCCTTTGCCAACATGTAACCATATTATATTACTGTTCAGTTTTGAATACTTTATTCAGTCCAGAGATTTAGGAATGCTGTTAGTTTTATTACAGCAGTGCTTATGAACCCTAGTGATGGAACAGGGCCTCATTGTGCTACATGCTGTGAAAGTGCAGAACAGGAGGATTGCATTCGCTCCAAAGAGATTTCAGATGATGTGTTACTTTCTGGTACCTGAACGCAGCATTTGACTTTAAAAAACACGTAGAAGAGATTTCTGTGAAACTTGTAAGGTACTGGAAGTAATACATCTACTAAGCCACTGTTTTTAACAGCTATATTACGGTTTTCTTTTGCACCATTTTTGTGTGATTATGTTTTTTTTGATGATGGTTCTGATTGGTTTTAGGGTGGAGGAGGCTGTCATTTTGACTTACTTTCCTGTGGTCCACCCGGTCATGATTGCAGTTTGCTGTTTCCTCATCATAGTTGGAATGCTGGGCTACTGTGGAACAGTGAAAAGAAATCTGTTGCTCCTTGTCTGGGTATGTTTCATAACTGCTAAAACCAGCTAACTTCTTTGCTTCAAAAGTGTAAGAAAAGTTTTAATCCACAGGCACTAGATAAATACTGATTATTTTTTATTACCATGTTGAGTTATGATATCGGTGAGAAACTGTAATTGCAAAGCACACAGTAGGAAATAATTTATTGCCTAGGCTGCATTATGCTGTGACTGAAAGACAAGCAGTGTCTCATTTGCAAAAATCCACTTCACTTAGTAGAGGAGTTGCTGAAGGGAAAAATAACTCAAACTCGTATGTACTATTGTAGGAACATGAGTCTGAGTACTCTGAAATAGACGTTTTTACTACCCTTTTGACTCTTGGCTGTGAAATAACTAAATAACCTAGTGTCATGGTTTGGCTGGGGTAGGGTTAACTTTCCCCAGCAGCTGGGAGGGAGCTACAGCTCCATCCCATGCTGATGTCATGTCCGGGTCCCAGGCGCGGGCAGTGCAGGAGTGGCTTTTGTCTGGGTCTGTCCCTCGTGCTGTGTCCGTGCTGTATATCGCTTGTTCTGTACATTGTTATCACTGTTATTGTTATTGTTGTTGTTTGATTTGTTGTTGTTACACTGTTGTATTAAATCTTCTTTATCTCAACCTCGGGGTTTGCATTTTACTCCCTGTCCCGTCCCTGTCCGAGGGTGGGGGAGGGGCAGCGGCAATGTGGTCTCGGGTCCCAGCAGGGTCTAAACCACCACAGCCTTTTTGGTGCCCAACATGGGGCACAAGAGGGTTGAGGCAAGGATGAAAACCTGACCAGAGTGTGTTAAAACAATCTGTTAGACGCAATTTTCAGTTTATATATTTGTATTGTTTGAATAAGATGTATTTACAATGCTGGCCAATTTGCTTGCGTGGTGGGGCTGTATTAACCCTTATATCCACTCTGTGCTCCTAGTGCTGGTGTTTAGTGTCGGTGGAAAATGTGTCAAGGGTCTTGTTTTGCCGTACTGGATACTGACTGCTTATGATATGGTTGCATCACTGCTTGTGGGGGAGAACCAGTACCTGTATGTGGCCTGGGCATTAGTTAGTGGTCTCACCCCATCTGTGGGTGAGCCAGGGGAAGAGACCTGCCCAGTTGTTGAGAGTTTTAGCTGTCCTTAGAGCGTCCTGGCCATCATGCTCGCAGCATAGTGTTTTCTGCATGTCTACTATATCCTGTTTTGGGTTATACCGTCCTTCTCCAATAATAGTACCACCTGGAGACCTGCCCCTGTATCGACAAGGTAATAGGGAGACAGGTCCAACCCCTCAGCCTTGGGAGGTGACTCCTGTTCAGTGTAAGGGAAAGGTACCTCTACAAGGATGATATCCTATGTCAGTTAAACAGGTGGACCAACATGGAGAGATGTATCTCAGGGAATTAGCTGTGTTTGATATGATTTACGGTGATC
Organism: Podargus strigoides; assembly: GCA_028020825.1. Classification (NCBI taxonomy): domain Eukaryota; kingdom Metazoa; phylum Chordata; class Aves; order Caprimulgiformes; family Podargidae; genus Podargus; species Podargus strigoides. The sequence goes on along the minus strand of CM051663.1, from coordinate 145,381,355 downwards.
TGAATGATGAGCGATCACCCATGGATCCAAACCAGGCCCACTGCACACCCTCTGCGTGGCAGAAGTTCCTGCGAAGCGCACCACAATCACATACCAATGCATTGGCAGTGGTGTCTTGGAGACATGGCCAGGTTCAGTGGATGAAGTAGCTGGCCAGCTCTGGCAATATGAAGGAAGTCTCCTCTCCTCTCAACATGCTGTGGTTTCAGCTGTGAGGGAACTGTCTCAGAGGCTCCAGAGAATGGAAGAGAACACGTCCTACACTTCACCTGCATGGGCTGATGTCTTGGCCATTAGAAGCAGACGCTTCCCCACCCAAGAGAAAGACAGTGGAAGGAACACACAATGGGGTACTGTGTGGTTCTACCTTCACGACCACGGAGAAGAGATGAGGAGATGGGATGGAAAACCCACTTCCACCATAGCTGAATGAGTCCAGCAGCTGCAAGGGAAGACGACCATGAAAGGGGAGTCGTCCAAGAAAAATGTCGCTCCAGTTTCCAGTTGGAAATCCCCCAGACAGAATAGAGTGGCTGATCTTATGGCTGACCCTCTTGAGGGGACCTCTGAGACATTCCTACAGCAAGAGTCATTCGTAGAACAAGTGAGTGATGCTGAGCAGGATTAGAGGGGCCCTGCCTCCAGCAGGTGGAGGAAAGGGATAATCTAATTTACTGGACGGTGTGGATCCGATGGCCTGGCACATCAGACCCACGAGAATATAAGGCTTTGGTAGATACTGGCGCACAGTGCACCCTGGTGCCATGAAGCTATAGTGGGGTTGAACCCATCTGTATCTCTGGAGTGACAGGGGGATCCCAACAGCTGACCCTGTTGGAAGCTGAAGTGAGCCTAAATGGGAAGAACTGGCATAAACATCCCATTGTGACTGGTCCAGATGTCCTGTGCATCCTAGACATAGACTACCTCAGGAGAGGGTACTTTAAAGACCCAAAAGGGTACCGGTGGGCCTTTGGTATAGCTGCCCTGGAGGAACTTGAACAATTGTCTACCTCACCCAGCCTCTCAGAGAATCCTTCAGTGGTGGGGTTGCTGAAGGTTGAAGAGCAGCAAGTGCCAGCTGTGCCCAAGACGGTGCACCATCGGCAGTACTGCACCAACTGAGACTCCCTGGTCCCCATCCATCAGCTGATCCATCAATTAGAGAGCCAGAAGGTGATTAGCAAAACTCATTCACCCTTCAACAGCCCTATATGGCCAGTGAGAAAGTCTAATGGTGAATGGAGACTGACCGTGGACTACCGTGGCCTGAATGAAGTTACGCCAGCAATGAGTGCTGCAGTGCCAGACATGCTAGAGCTCCAATATGAACTGGAGTTGAAGGCAGCCAAGTGGTACGCCACGATCAACATTGCTAACACATTTTTCTCCATCCCGGTAGCACCAGAGTGCAGGCCACAGTTTATGTTCACTTGGAGGGGCATCCAGTATACTTGGAATCGATTGCCCCAGGCGTGGAACCACAGCTCCACTATTTGCCATGGACTGGTCCATACTGCACTGGAGAAAGGTGGGGCTCCAGAACACCTGCAGTACATCGACGACATCATTGTATGGGGGGGACACAGCTGAAGAAGTCTTTGAAAAAGGAAAGAAGATAATTGAAATCCTCCTGAAGGCCAGTTTCACCATAAAATGAAATAAAGTTAAGGGGCCTGCAAAAGAGATTCAATTCCTAGGAACAAAATGGCAAGATGTGCGACACTACATCCCAATGGAGGTGATAAACAAGATAGCAGCCATGGCCCCACCACCTAGTAAAAAGGAGACTCTGCCGTTCCTGGGCGCTGTGGGGTTCTGGAGGATGCACATCCCAAACTACAGCCTGATTGTGAGCCCTCTCTACCATGTGACCCGTAGGAACGATTTTGAATGGGGCCCTGAACAACAACAAGCTTTTGAGCAAATTAAATGGGAGATTGCTCAGGCAGTAGCCCTCAGGCCAGTCCGGGCAGGACAAGAGGTTAAAAACATGCTCTACACTGCAGCTGGGGAGAACGGTCCTACCTGGAGCCTCTGGCAGAGGGCACCTGGGGAAACCCAAGGCCGACCTCTAGGCCTTTGGAGCCAGGGATACAAAGGCTCCGAATCTAACTAAACACCAGCTGAAAAGGAGATACTGGCAGCATATGAAGGAGTTCAAGCTGCCTCAGAAGTGGTCGGCACTGAAACACAGCTCCTTCTGGAACCCCGACTGCCGGTGCTGGGCTGGATGTTCAGAGGAAGGATTTCCTCTACACATCATGCAACAGATGCCACGTGGAGTAAATGGGCTGCGTTGATAACACAATGGGCTCGAATAGGGAACCCCAACCACCCAGGAATATTGGAGGTGATCACAAACTGGCCAGAGAGCAAAGATTCTGGGATGTCACCAGAGCAGGAGGTGACACGTGCTGAGGAGGCCCCACTATATGACAAGCTGCCAGACGAGGAGAAGCGGTATGCCCTGTTCACTGATGGGTCTTGTTGCATCGTGGGAGAGCATCGGCAATGGAAGGCTGCTGTGTGGAGTCCCACACAGCGAGTCGCTGAAGCTGCTGAGGGGCAAGGTGAATCAAGCCAGTTCACAGAGGTGAAAGCCACCCAGCTGGCTTTGGATATTGCTGAGCGAGAAAAGTGGCCAAAGCTCTATCTCTACACTGACTCAGGGGTAGTGGCAAATGCCCTGTGGGGGTGGTTGCAGCAGTGGAGACAGGTTTACCTCTGCATTGCCAGTTGCTCTATCTGAGCCGCTGAAGTATGGCAGGATATTGCAGCTCGGGTGGAGAACCTCATTGTGAAAGTGTGCCAAGTGGATGCCAACATACCCAAAAGTCAGGCCACTGATGAACATCAAAACAACCAGCAGGCTGACCAGGCTGCTAAGATCAGAGTGGCTCAGGTGGATTTGGACTGGCAGCGTAAAGGTGAATTGTTCATAGCATGGTGGGCCCACAAGACCTTGGGCCACCAAGGTAGAGATGCAACGTACAGGTGGGCTTGAGTTCGAGGGGTGGACCTCACCATTGACACCACTGCAGAGGTCATCCATGAATGTGAAACGTGTGCTGCAATCAAAAAAGCCAAGCGGGTAAAGCCCCAGTGGAATGGAGAACGATGGCTGAAATACGGAGAGGCCTGGCAGATGGGCTACATCACACTGCCACAGACCCACCAAGGCAAGTGCCACGTGTTCACAATGGTGGAAGCAACCACTGGATGGCTGGAAATGTATCCAGTGCCCCCCGCCACCACCCGGCACACCATCCTGGGCCTTGAGAAGCAAGTCCTGTGGTGACACGGCACCGCAGAGAGAATGGAGTCAGACAACGGGACTCACTTCCGAAACAACCTCATAGACACCTGGGCAGAAGAACACGGCATCGAGTGGGTCTGCCACATCCCCTACCACACACCAGCCTCTGGAAAAATTGAACGCTATAATGGATGGCTAAAAACTACACTGAAAGCAATGGGAGGTGGAACCTTCAAACACTGGGACACACATCTGGTAAAGGCCACCTGGTTAGTCAACACAAGAGGATCTGCCAATCGAGCTGGCCCGGCTCAGTCAAAACTTCCACATACAGTAGATGGGGATAAAGTCCCTGTAGTGCACATGAGGGATATACTGGGAAAAATGGTCTGGGTTAGTCCTGCATCAAGCAAAGGCAAACCCATCCACAGGATTGTTCTTGCTCAAGGACCTGGGTGCACCTGGTGGCTGATGCGGAAGGATGGAGAGGTCCGATGTGTACCACAAGGGGACCTGATTTTGGATGAGCATATACTGTAAATTATATTGTATTTTTTGTTAATTGTTAAATGGCTGCTGGGCATGACGTAGATGGTATAGAAAGGGGTGGTTTGTGTCCTGGTTCAGCTGGGATGGGGTTAACTTTCCCCAGCAGTTGGGAGGGAGCTACAGCCGGGCTATTCCATCCCATGCTGATGCCATGTCCGGGTGCCCAGGGGCTGGCAGTGCAGGAGTGGCTTTTGTCTGGGTCTGTGCCTCGTGCTGTGTCCATGCTGTATAGCTCTTGTTCTGTACATTGTTATCACAGTTACTGTTGTTATTCGGGTTGCTGTTGTTACACTGTTGTATTAAATCTTCCTTATCTCAACCCCGGGGTTTGTATTTTACTCCCTGTCCTGTCCCCGTCCGAGGGTGGGGGAGGGGCAGCGGCAATGTGGTCTCGGGTCCCAGCAGGGTCTAAACCACCACACCTAGACTTTGCTTATCCCCACAGTCAATTGTGTGTGTAAAGTAACAGCGTTTGTAGCTAAGGAAAGTTAATGCTGAATGCATTCAGAAGCGTTGTCTTCTCTTAGGTGGATGTGAAATTTTGCAGTTGCATTTGGTTGTGAGCAAGTTTAAAAATAAATTCCAAGTACTCAACTTGTTCCTTTGTTTGGAGGCTACATAACTGAGCCAACAGCAGCTGAAAAGCAATAGCCTCTCCTGCACAAGGCTCTGTGTATAATTTAACTGTGATGAGACTTTGAGCTGAATGCCTTCTTCTTCATCTGGAAGTCGGTGAGTTTGAGGACTTTAAAAAAAACCCCAGCCAAACAACACCATCACCAAACAAAAAGCCCATCAAACCTGCACAAATTTTAAAGGTTTAGAGTTTAAAAATATTTAGATCGTTGGCAACACTGAGATCAAGGGAGTGCCGTATACTTGTATGATTCTTAAGGTCTCCCCAGAGCTGGACTTCTAAAGCGACCTTTCCTATACCTGAAAGGTGCCTATAAGAAAGCAGGGGAGGGACTGTTCACAAGGCATGTAGCAATAGGACGAGGGGTAATGGCTTTAAACTAGAAAAGGGTAGATTTAGGTTAGATGTAAGGAAAAAGTTTTTCAATAGGAGGGTGGTAGATCACTGGAACAGGTTGCCCAGGGAGGTGGTGGAGGCTCTCTCCCTGGAGACATTCAAGGTCAGGCTTGATGGGGCACTGAGCAACCTGATCTAGTAAAGGTGTTCCTGCTCACTGCAGGGTGGTTGGACTAGATGACCCTTAAAGGTCCCTTCCAGTGCAATACATTCTATGATTCTATGATTATATGTAAGCCTGTGTGCAATATCAAGATTGTTCTTTCAGAGCTATATAGTTAGGAAAATCTTTCATTTAAATCTGAATACTTTATAGTAGTATAATAATATTGGATTTTTTATTTCTAGATTTTAACTTTTCGATGTTAAAGTCAATGGGAGTGAGTTCCAAGACACGTTACTTAGTTATGAGCACTTGCATAAAAATAATGGATTAATATAATTTCATACCATATAATTATTTATCTAGTAACCTTAATTGCATACCTTAAAAGGTCTTTGTACATATTTTTGTTTTATATAAATAGTAAAAGTATGAAAAGATGGTAAACTTATTAAGCCCATAGTTTTTATGATAAGGTTATATGATTATTTTCATAACATGTTTTTTATTTTATAGTTGTGATAGTTTTTAATGTGATTAAAATTAATTAAAAGGCAAAAGCAACTATATCATGTAGACCAATGCTACATAGTATCTGAAAAAAATCCTCCAAAACCCAGCTATCTTTTTTGGTATAAACCTTGAAAAATGTCATAACTAATTAAAGAGAAAATGAAATTAAAACTGATTTTGGCCTTCAGTTTATTTAAACTGCCAGTGAAAAGGTCATTTATGGCTTTCATACCATCTGCAAATAAATTACTGAAAGTGTATTTAGGCAGTCAAATTATACTAAATCAAACCAAGACATTTCTATCATTTGAAGTTGCAATATTTCATTTTCAGGAGCCTGAGAATTTGCTCTTGCTAAGCAAAGTGATAAGCAAAACTAAATGATATCTTCCTAAGTATGTCATTGTACGTGATTAATTGTTAAATGAACGCAACTGTGTTATACCACAGAAGTATGCAGATGTAAGTCAATGCTTCATTCATCAGACTAATCAAAAAAAGTGATGGATCAAAAAAATGAACTTTTGTTCAGATGAACTAAAAGAAAATAAGTTTCATGTAAAACATTAACAACCTCTTCAATCATGCTTTTAATCTTCTTTTTGAAGTACGTGAACAGCCGTAATGATGGCATGCAGAGATATTTGCATACAAATCTTGATGTTTCTGGCAGCATGCTAATTGCTAGTGCTGATTTTGTTAATTGAATTGGATTTTTGGAAAATCTAATAAAGTATAAGGACCATAAAATATGTATATTATGGTATTAGTTACTTTTGTTACAACTGAATACATAATTATTTTCATTTGTTTTTGAAATTTTATCTTGCAATTAAATGCTTCAAACATTCCCAGCTTCACAGGGGACATAAATATAAATTGAACTAATGTTTACTCAGCTTAATGGTAAGAAAACACAACACCTCGGTCTTTTGAGGTGCATGCTCTGGATTATTTTTAAAATCAGCATTTTAAAGCTATGATGATTTAATTTTAATTGTTTCAGGGATACATAATCCCAAAGGCTAGTTGGTATAAAGAGCCCATGTATACTTTAAGTGCCTATAATTTTGTTGTGTGACCAATGTCCTCATGTAGAGTTGAACACTTCAAGTATGGAAGATTTCTTCAAAATTGTTGTGAGGTTATCTTGCTCTTTTTTGCCAATTCCAGTATTGGGATGAATCCTGTAAGATATGTAGGTTTGTCCATATTATAAATGACTTCTTTTTTTTTTTTTTTCTTCATCAGACTGTTTAACACCCACAATATTGCAGTCCTAATCCTGTGGAGCAAAGTTTGACAAATTAAAAAAAACCCCAATACACCCAAACACTTTTGTATGATTCTTTAATCAAAGAAAATAGATGTAATGTTAAGTACAGCTGATCATTTTGATTTAGAACTATAAAATACACCTTGAATATTTCTTAATCCTTGGGGTTTAAATACAGTTATCAACACTGTAGTGTTAGTAATCATGGGAAGAGAGTGCCTGAGAGTTGTGTGTTGCACATTGGGTGTGAGACTCTCACACTTTGTTCTTGCCTTGTGTTCTGCTGCAGCTGAGATCACCTCTTGCATGTTGCCATCATCGATGCACTCTGATCTCTTTCCAACTGCATGACATAAGGTGCCAGACATGGGCTTCAAAGTCCTTACTAGACATTAGTGAAGTGTGTTCTTCATGTGCAGCCCTGTTCTGCCACCCGAGTCGTGTGTCATCTCAGGGGAAGAAGAACCAAGAGATTTCTGACATAGAGGCAAGAGAAACAATATCTTTTGAGGGCATGATTTCTGCAGAACATGATATGTCTTTAACTTTAAATGAGTTTCAAGAAGGTTCCAGCTGTGCACTTCTTCCCTGCTTAATGCAGCATGAAGTATAGTGAGAAGCTGTTAGTTAAAGATTTAGAATGGAATCAAGCTCAGTTATAAAAGATTAAAAAAAGAATGAAAAAACCCACATTTGGATTCTGAAAGTGTGGTTTTGTTTTGCAAGTGCTCTATTTACTAATTGATGTGGTTGAGTTGCCTGTCAATATGTAACAGTGTAACTTGAATTCTTCAGTCTTTCTAGTCTCTTTTAAAATAATTTATGATTCACTTAGAAGTGAGTCTTGTGTTTTGAGTCAAATGATGAGTCTTGTGTTTTAAGTCAAATGAAATCCTTCTGTATTTTCTTAGAACCTGAAGTGAGGATTTTTCAGAGGTACAGAAGAAATTCAATCCCTAACTATATTTTGAACCTAGAAAATTGCCATTAGAAAGTATGCCCTTTCTAAAATAAAACTATATTGACCAAGTAAGTTTTAGATTTACAATAATTTTCTTCCAAGTAGAAAACTGTTTAACAGGCAAATTTTACACATCTGATAATGCAAAATTATACCAACTTAAATAATTTCAGTGGTTCCATCTATATGCTTAAAAAATTATAAAGATTTAGAAAGAGTATTAAGCCAATGCAGCAGAAGCAGACTTTTCTTTAACCCCACTATTTTAGAGAGATTTTTTTGTGGAGTACTGGAGTCTTGTTTTCTTCTTTCCTGTTACTTTTTTTCTTTAAGAATATTCTAGTTTATGGGGAGAAATGCCTTACAACAGCTTAAGCACTTTTTGGTTTGACTCTTTTTGTCACCAGTGTGTTAACTGAACCTCCTTAAATGTACATTTGAGTGAGGTTTATTGAATGTCCTTCTGCTCATCTTGGCGTGGGAGGACACCTTTCTTCTTCTTGTTACAGCCATGGAATACGGTTACACCAAAAATGCTCATCTATTAGCGAGTTGGTTTTTTTGCTGTTTTAGTGACAGGCTGGTCAAGGAAAAGGATGTTAGCAAGTTGTGCACTGGTATTTTTAGGGGGGAGCTGAGGAAAGCTGGGTTGATTGTGGGAGGGAAGTTCAGGAGTGAGATGGAGATCCTGGCTCATTTTTTACGTAAGAGAAGTGGGCTGTGATGTCAGCCTGAACTGGAAGATCTGGACTGCTACAAGTCGCTGTCTTGAATGTATAAAAAGTCCAAGGATGAGATATTGGAGTCCAAGTTTTATGGTACTTGTTACAGGTTTTCAAACAAGATTATTTAACTTTTTTTTTTTTCAAATCCAGAAGCATCCTTTGCCTCTTCTGAGGCTCTGTACATTTTTGCTTCTTTTTAAAGTCTGTTGTGCACATAGCCTAACTAAAAAAATCAACCAACCAAAACACACATGCATATATTCTTAAAGAATAGTAAGCTTAAGGGTGTGCAAGTTTTTTTGAAATTCTTTTTTTATTAAGACAGAAAGAGTAAATTTTGTTGCTTGACAAAGAGCTTCATGAAAATCCCACTGGAATATACTTTCCTGGCAGGAGTTTTCATTGCAAATTCTGGCATTTATAACTATGAGTTATGTAATTACAGCATTCAAACAGCACAGGATTCAAATTTGTCTGCATATGGTTTTACAAAGGGAAAAACTGTTAGAATTATTTGATGGCGAATAGGGCAAATACTTTTACTGATTTTTATCATAAAGTTGGCAGAGAAATAAATATTCCTCAGAGCTAAACACTGTTAGACCCTGTAGGTGTGTGGTCAAACAACTAATTCACTTACAGCAGGACCTTGTTATAAGTTGGAGCTTGGCAGACTAGATTGTCTGTTAATTGAGTTCACACACAACTAGACAAACCCATTATTAAGCTAAAACAATCTTTTCTTTAAAAGCAGGCAAATATAAAGAGAAAAAATGAAATGACGCTATGCTTTGGTTGAAAAGGTGAACTGGGGTTATGACAAAAGTAATGTGAATATGGGTGTTTCATGTTGGTAGTTCTCAGCTAGCTGAATACAGTGTTGGTGAAAATGGTTTCTGTAAAGTCCATCTGAAAATTTTCAGGGAATCACTGACTATATCACCACTGGAGGCAGATGTATCCATGTACCCATTTCAGTCCATGTGGTTGCAGAGGTGATAGAGAAAATTAAATTTCAGATATCTGCTGTGTTGCAAGATACCAGTAACTGCTAATGTCTTCCTAGAAGGGACTGTCACTCTGTGTGAAATATTAGCTGCTCTGCAGTACCACAGCACCAACTATTCTGCAGCGCTTGTGGCTGCAGTTGACATGAATTAGTGTGAGAGTTTAGTAATAGTTAATTTTTTTTTTTGTCTTTGTGGTAGCAATTATTTTTGCAATAATACATAATATAGGTTATCTGTTCTTTAATTATATAGGGTATTTGTTCTGATCCTTGTGGATTTTTACCACAGTCACAGCTGCTCCAATATCTTGTACTAACATTTGGCACTGCAATTGTTATTTACTAAACAGAAGTATTTCTTCACTATTTAACTACTAAGCATTGAAAGGAAAGAAATAACTGACAAATATGCTTGGTGTAAACCCATGCAGTTCAGAATTAGACAGGACAGAGACCGAGTTCATTTTCATATTTTGTGCCTTTTACAGCAGCTCATTTACAAATGTGGTGTCAGCAGGAGGAAAACAGAGATTCATAAGACAGGTCGGCCCGCCTTGTTGAAAGACGGGTTTAAGAGGGTTTATAATACTGTAGCAAAGGTTTGATGAGAAACTAGTACTGTGCTAAGACTCAAATTCACATAGCCAGTGGGTAAGTAAGAATCTGGACACTTAGTTTGCATTTTGAAGTGCTGCTTGTTTGACATTCCATTTGTAAGAGAAAATATGCTTAAAGTTCACCAATTTTTATTACGCCCTAGTAGTTTCAGATATGAGAAACTTCTGCAAGAAAATAAATACAGAGCTGCTTTTTTTTTTTTTTTTTTTTTTTTTCCTGTCTGTATTTCTAACTTTAAATTCAAGGGTGAACTGCTTGAGGACATACCTGTACTAATCATTATTAGATATCTTTTTACCTTCAAATGGGATAGAGAGTAACCTTCTTTCCTGTTGAGATCAGGGGTTTAAGGTTCAAACAAATTGTTAGACTTTGAGATAGATGTTGGTGATGCCACAGTGTCACCACAGCGTGAGGCTGGGCTTTGCAGGAGAGAGTGTGCTCTGCAGGGCTCCCAGAGTGGTGCAGTGAACTGTGTTCGTCCTGGGGTCCAGTGCTAACTTCTGTCTGCCTGTCTGAGCATGAAGTGCATTTGTTGACCTTGTCTTCTCCAAAGTAAATGTACAGGGCTGTGTATGTATTTAAAAGACTTTTTCAAAGGCAGGTGCTTTGAAATGGTGCCTAATTTTCTTGACTAGGAGAGGGAGTTTACAGGCAAGAGACATACAAGCTGCCTAGTGTTATGGGTCGTTGGGAGGCATTTAGAGATGAAGGTGCTGCCTGCTGAACAAACAGCAAATAAGCAGCTGCGTATTTGAGCAGCATGGAGGGATGAGTATTGGGATGGAGGAACACCACAGGAATTGAGCAGGTGAGACTGTCCAGGTCTTCTTGTGAATGTTTGCCTTAAATCCAAATGTTTGCTGCGCTCACAGTGATGATTTGCTTCACTTAGCAGCTGCCTTGAACACACAGCCGTGTTGTACAAAGGCAGAGGCAGCACAGTACTATTTGGTGCTGTTATCCAGTGGCTCAAAGTGACAAGGACTGTCCAGCCCATTGAGGGTTATTCAGGGAAATGCCTTCCAACAGCAAGGTTGACACCATTGCTGAAAAGGGCTCTGCAGGGATACTCCCTGGTGAACAGAGAAGGGAAGGTAGTAATAGAAAGGCTGATGAAGTGAAATGATGGAAGTGGGTACCAGGAAGCTGTTGAAAAGACAGGGACTGGTATGACAGTAGGTTCAACGGACTGGAGCTGTTGAGGCTAGAGAGCTGGGAGTGATAACAGAATGGGAGTAAGGGGGATGCTCATCTTGACTAAGAAAAAATGACGGGGAGCTGCTGAGATGATACGTGGTCTTGCTACCAGAGTGCTTTTTTTCCCCTCTGTCCTTCCCAGCTTTTCTTTTCTTACTGCTTGTTTGCCCGGCTTTTTTTTCCTCTGCTGAAAGAAATAGGGAATGGGAGAGTCCCTGAGAGCAAGGAAGGAGTAAATGAGTAAATGGATTGAAAAAGCTCAGCCAAACCTCTGAGTTGTTTCTGAAATGCAGCCCAGCCTCACCGTGGGGCATACCTTGGTGCTGTGGTTCAACAGCATTCTTCTTGCCACAAACTGAGTATGGAGTGAATGTCCTGTCATGTAAATTAATCTGTTTTTCTTGCCTAATCTTGCCCTTTTGACTAATTACCCACAGAGACACATTGCTGTGTGCACAGAGGCTGCGGTATAGGTTTTATATCTAACAGCACTTCTTCACTCAAAATGGTGAATGTTTGAAGTGTTTTGGGGCATGCTGAGGCAGTTACTGTGTATATCAGCACCAAATTGGTCTGTTTTACAAGGAAAAAGGGTTTTCTTGACCAAAGAAGTGTTTTTATAGTGTTTAATTTCCCTAGTAGAAAATGAAGAGGGGTTAGAGAGATGAAGGGTACTGTGTTTTGAAACAGGGGGAAAAAGGGGAAGGGAATGTTGTAAGCCTTGAGGAAATTATGGTCTAGTGTCTATCTTTACCTATGTTCAGTTCAGTACTTTACCATGACCTTGCAATGACCCTTATTCCTTGGAGTTCATTGACTTTGAGGTAATTGAGTCTTGGCCAAATAAATCCTAGTAATTGTCTGAAGTGTGCATTTGCTTATTTCCAAAATAATACTTGTTTCCTTATGTAAGCAAAGATTAACTGTTAAAGTAGAGTAAAAATTTAAAACAGATCATTCGTATCTCACAGAGGAGTCAAGGCTGTGAACAAAGTTCTAACTATTCATAAATAATTTTTTTTCATTTTTAAAAAAGCAAGTGGGTCCATCAAAAGAACTTGGATACATACTGTAGAAAATTAAAATGTTCATTCCCATTTTAAAAAAATGGGGGGTTTATTCAGAAAATTAGTTACAGAGGTTTTGGGAAAAATGATAATTATTTATATAAAACTTGGACTTTGCAAAGGTCACAGGCTTTAAGACGCTTTGTACAGATTGACAAAATCTTATGATCTGGGAAACTGAAATCTATCATAATAGAGGTATTTGATCATTTTGCTGTAGAATGTGTTTATTCTGAAGAACTGGATGGCATTCAGTAGCTAATGGTTGGTGGTTTCAGCCCATTTCCTTGCTGACTTTTGACTTTGTCTCTCACAAATTTCTGCATTGTCAAGCAAGTAAGCCAAATTTTAAATCAGAATGACAAATGAGCTGTTAATCCCTTCAGGGCAGGGCTGAGGGAGCTGAGGAGGGAGGAAGGAGGGGCAGGGGAAAGTGCGCTGCTGGAGTGGATAAACAGGGTATTTCACTTTTCAAATGCGCAGCTTGCCTGACTCCATTTAATGAGTGTAGCTCCATTTTTAAAAAGTATAGCTGGATTAGTCATTAAAATAACCTCGTTAGATTTTAAACTGTAACAAAAGTAAAGAGAACCATAGCTTGTAATTTACTGAGGGAGGAGGGACTTTTTATTAGGCTTTGCACTGAAAGAGTCTGGCTCCTGTTGATCCAGCAGTGGTGGTCATCTGACGCTTCTCAGGGTGCAGACAGATGTCTGGATGGTTATGTCGCAGAAGAACAAGGCTGACACTCTCAGGCTGTTAGCCATTGGGAAACGCTATGCACAACCCTCTTAAAATCTTTTGGCATCTGTTTTACATATCATATACTCTGATCCTTTAGAGGTTCCTGTAAGGTTTCGTTCTGCAGTTGCCTTACTCTTGGAATCTCCTTCAGCCCTGCCCTTCCTTCCCAGAGCTTTCTGTGCCTCCCTTGCCGTGTGGACCACATTGCCCAAGCAAGTGGTGTGAGCACCAGACAGTGAGTCTGAGGAGGCTGGACTTGCTGATCAGCTACTCTTCATTTACTCTGACATAAGGGTTGTGGTTTTTCTTGAGTCTGAGGGGAGAAAAAGAAAAAAAAAAAAGTTTTATATCTTCTGGGAGAAAAGAAAAACGCTTGGGAAGAGAGTGGTAAAGCTTGAAAAAACGTGTTTATTAAATTAAATACAGAGCATTAATAAGTACACTGATCCTTTAAAGAAAGGTACACTGCTCAAAAACAGAAGGATATCTGCACTCTTGTAGACCAGATTCTCCAAAAGCTGCAACCCCCCCCACGCTCTCACTTTTCTTCACTATGCTGCAACTTCTGACTCCAGTTGTTAGCCACTGCCTGCCATTGCTATTTGCTTTCATATATAGAATGCTCTCTTGCTTTCTCACTGCTTAGAAGTGAACTTAAGAAGCTGCCAATAAGTTTAGGTTGTGTGATGGGATATATTTGTTCTCTAGGGATGAATTTAGTAGACTCTGAAGTCTCCTCATGTTTTTATATGATGACAGTAGTTAACTAGGAAGCTGTCAGAACAGATGAAATAGGGTCCACTAACAGGAGCATCATGCAGCATGCAAACCAAAAGGTCTGAGACAGGAAAAATATGAATTAAGCCTCTTTTGTGCTTTTCTAGTTCTGATGAAATTTGGGTTGCTGCAGAACCCTGTCTCAGTTTGTGTTTTCTTGTGTTGCTTAAACTTTTGCTTACAAATCCCACTTCCAAACTGCAAACTACAAATAAAATGATCATATCATGTTTGGTACGAGTGTTATAAAGAGAGCACAACTGGTGATATGTTCAGGTCTTTGAGTCTCCTTATGTGTGGACTAACAGCCCGCTACTTTTACAGGTTACAGTAGCTGAATAGTGATGAGGCATTCCATAGGCTGAAAGTGACTGAGTCACCATCCCTGGGGGTATTTAAAATATGTGTAGACATGGTGCTTAAGGACATGGTTTAGTGGTGGACTTGGCAGTGTTAAGTTTACGGTTGGACTTGATGATCTTAAGGGTCTTTTCCAACCAAAACAATTGTATGATTCTATAGGTCATTGGCAAAAAAATGCCAAACCCAGCTGTGGCAGAGCAAAAGGCCCGTGTGGCACCACTTCAGGAATCTGGTTGGGTGTGCATGGCTTTGTAGTATGGTTGCCTGTAGCTGCTTGGGCTGCTTGGCACCAGAGGGCCATAGTGACTTGCTGGTCACCGAGTACCCTAAATCATCAATTTTCTGTTGGGGGTCTTGCTCTTGGCTTCATTTCTGGCATAATGCTTGCACTACAGTTTGGAGGGACATCCTCAGAGCACAGTCATGTGGTTTTTGTGTCTGTGCCAGTGGGATTATCATGGTGACTGATAATAGGATGCTGGGAATTTGGTACAATAGCCAAGGCAATATGAAGGAGACTACTGTGGGACACTAGAATTTTAACTCTAATTTTGCTTTGCTAAATGTAACTAGAATTTAATATTTCTAGTGTCAAAAAATCTCTGAAAAAATCTGTAGTTTTGGAAATACTTTGAAAAAGGGCATTTAAAATGGGGACAGGGTGGCAGGAAAAGCAAAATTTTTTATGAACTCCGTCCACATACTGTGTTTTCTGCAGTCCCACGTTTTCCACCGTCCTGGTGTCATGTTAGTAACAGAAATAGAAGGCTGTTTTTCACCAGTTCTTTTCACCTGTTGCCTGAAAAGCATAGGCAAATGATATTAAGTGATTAATTGCAGGAGTTGTGTGGCAAATTCAAGACAAAGAAAAAAATCTCTAGAACTACAGTAAGAGTTTTGTATTACATCTCTGCGAAAAACATAAAATGTGCTTCACGCTTTATAACCTTCCCTGCAGTTGCCCACAATTGCAACAAAAAATCCTGTACTCTGTAAGGTAGAAAGCCATGAGGGAGAGATTTATGTTGAGAAGCACTTCATGTGTGTGCTGTTCACCATTACCCCCTGAACACCTTTTAAAAAAATGCAAAGTATATTAAATTCAGTAATAGTGATTTTGTGCTTGCATTTGCTATTTTTAGTTGTGTTTGTATCTAAATGGTTGAGATGATCAATAAAGAAATGTGTTCCTATAATGCATTTGGTGGTGGTGGTCATTCACTTAGTTTGGTAGAACAAATAGAATAGCAAGAAACCTGCAATAATGTAATTAAAATAAATTAATTTTGTATTTAAGTTTTTAGCCTTAGATATAGAGTTAGGAAGACTTCTTGGGCATATGTCAGAGCATATGTGCTCCATGTATGGAGCACTATATATAGAACTTGTACCCTCTCATGGGATGCCACTGCAGTGTGCAGAAATTTTATTCAGACTAAAACTTTTGATCCTATTCAGACAGTCCATACAGATCTTTCTAAAAATAGTTTTGAATTATTTTAATGTTTTTGTGCGTATTTGAAAATACCATGTACCTTTCTAGTGCTTTATCAGGTTCTGATAGCCTTTATGCAGACAGTTGTCTGAATAGACATCTGAATGAACACAAAACCCGTTACTTCAATGCTAGTGCTCATTTTTTGTTTCTTTTTTTTTCTGTGTCTGATTATTTACGTGATGGTTACCTCCCTTCTGTGGTTGAATTTCATCATCATTGGGTTTCCATTCAGTATGTTACACTATCCCACTGTCCTTTCATATGAATTCCCTGTAGAAGTGGACTTACAGTTGTCCAACTCGCACAAGAGCAAGACCTCTGTGGAGGTGGTTATAATTTGTAGTAGCTGAGTATGATCTGGTAGTGTCTCTGCACTAGTAAGTGGTGTTCACTGTGGTGGGTTTCTGTGGTGTTCATGTGTGTGGTTTCTCTATCAGAGGTTTCAGGGCAGGATGTTGGCGGTGGTCACTTTTATGCCTGTACCACATGAAGTGAGTATTCCAGCAGAACAGGGTCTGGTGATTACATAGGAAATAACTTTCGTATCTTTCCTTGTCCCTTCATCCCTCTGTCTTTTCTGTGTCTCTCTGAAAGTGTAATGACCTTGTGTTCCCATTTCTTTCCTGTTTACTCTTATGCACAAGAAAGGAAGGAGAACAGGATTCTCCTGAATTCCAGTCCACAGTTCCTTCATCTCTGTTTCAGGACTGATGTGCTGGCAAAATACAGTTGTTTAAGCCTCTGCAGGCTGTCACTGCTGCAGTTCCACTCAGGGGATGGAGCCATGCACACACATACCCATTCATTGCTGCAGAAAAAATCCAGGTGCTTGTGCAAGGTTCCAGGTATTAGAGGGTATGTTTGTTTTGGAAAGCTACTGCTTTATTGAGCTTTTGCCTTCCTGCCTTCCTCACCTGTGGCCAGTGGTAGTGAGCAAGCTTAACAAGGAAGTTGCAGGAGAACCAGCTCCCACTAATTGACAACATCCACTTGACACTGCAGGGATGCTGAAATTTAGGATCTTCACTAAATGTGTGCCCGTGACTTAGTGAGGAGCAGTAAATGTCTACTGCATTATCCTTTTTTTATTATTATTATTATTTTTTATTAGTGGGTAATATTTTTACATTGGTTTGTTACTCTGAAAAAGTGTTTTCTACCAGCATTTCAGTCCTTCAGTTTCTCTTTTAGAAGCAACAGTTTAGCTTCTTCACAGCCTTGCTGGAGGAAATCCTTCAGTGAAACTGACTCTGCTGGGTTTGTCACAGGATGAAGGCACCACTTCGGCTTTCTGATAACTGCAGAGTCTTACTACTGAGAGCATGATGCTGATGACCAGTTGCCTACAAAAGAGAAATGTTAAAAGTCTGTAGGGTTTGCCATGTGAAAGGTCTCTAGTTCTTGAAGTGATCATGGCTTTGTATTAGTGCTTGTAGATTTTTTTTATTTTATGATAACCTGCAGATATCTTTGCAAAGCTGCTTGGTCCCTTCCGTGCCATCCCTATCCTACCCTCTCCTTGCCAAAAAAAAAGAAAAAAGGAAAAAACCAGTAGAAAATATCTCAGCAATGGCCCAGAGTGCTCTGAGGGGGGTGTGCAGTAGAAAAGCAGTATCAGTGACCTGCTGGCACAGTTTTGAGTGTAATGCACAGTGGTGTTCCTCACTGAGTTAGTCTCCTTTACAGAACTGTAGCCACTCTGCCCATAGGAAGAAATATTAAGCCTTGCTTCAAAATCAAACAGCAGAAGTGTATAAATGCAGAAAGATGCATTTAGCATTCAGCCTCCCAAGGGAATTTAACTGGGGACAAGGAATAAGCATTGAAGCCAGTAATAATTTCTGTATTTGGAAGACGGAAATTAGAAGTAATAAATTTAAATAATGGTTAGAGGGTTTTTTTCCCCGCACAACTTGTATCAGAATTGTTTTGTAAACCATTACATCTAGAAAAAGGTATAATATTCCCCTTCAATAGCAGAGTGAAACTGAAGCTTCTGTGTGTGGGTTTGGTGTGCCTGCAGTTGCTCCATTCCTAGAATGAGCTTTCATGTGTGTAAACGGTCTGTGTTGGTTTTTTGTCTTTTGCCTTACGGACAGAGTGTGTGCTTTCTCAGGACAGGAGGCTTGATTCTGCAGTGCCCCGATGTGTGCAGATGTAGCTAGAGTCAGGAGTACTCAATTCCTGGCAGATCCAGCAGTGGTTTATGAGTGAATCTGGCTAAATAGTTTTATATCCCAGGCTATATTCAGTAACTGGAGAAAATCTTGAGTTTTGCTTTTCTGTCTTCAGCAACTGCCAGAAACATTCTTAACTATTTACTGAGGAAGTTTTAAATGTTGAGGTTGATGAATAAATGAAATGTTACAAGGAACTGCAAATTAACAGTTTTCCAGAGAATGCTACATGTACATCCCCAGATGTGTCACTTTCACCACTATCATTGAGTTTTGTGTTCAGTTTTGGGCCACTCACTACAAGAAGAGGACATTGAGCTGTCCAAAGAAGGGCAATGAAGCTGGGGAAGGGTCTGGAGCACAAGTCTGATGAGTGGCTGAGGGAACTGGGGGTGTTCAGTCTGGAGAAGAGGAGGCTGAGGGGAGACCTCATTGCTCTCTACAACTACCTGAAAGGAGAGTGTAGCGAGGTGGGGGTTGGTCTCTTCTCCCAAGTAACAAGTGATAGGACAAGGGGAAACGGGCTCAAGTTGCACCAGAAAGGTTTAGATTGGATATTAGGAAAAATTTCTTCACTGAAAGGGTTGTCAGGCATTGCAGCAGCAGGCAGTCTCAGGCTTGTTATTCAATTAGAGTGTAAAACCACTGAAATTTTCTTTGGCAGCTGAGAACTCAAATTCGCTTTTCACCTAAATGTTTAATCATTCTCCTCAAAAATGTCAGTATTTGCCATAATGCCCTTAAACATTATTTTTCATATGAATTAAAAGAGCTAAAGCATGTGGCATTATTTCCTTCTTTCAAAGTGGATACTGCGTGTGCTTAGTGTTGATTTGTAGGGATATGCAATGTGTTGTTCAGATATAATGACTATGAAGATGCTATGTAATGTAGTGGAGACAGCACCTCTTCCTTCAACACCATCTTTATCAAACAGACCTTTGTGGGGGGAGGGTGCGAGTACGAGTTTCTCTTGAAAGTTCACATGGTTATTTTTATATGCACATTTTTAATTTGGCTTTTACGTCTACAGACCTAATTCAGGGAGTTAGAGTTGATCAGTTAGTAGAAGTTAAGGCAAGACACTGTTCAGTAGCTGCTAAGGTATCTGTAAATTACTCTGTTCCAGACTGAGTGAATGAAAAAGATAACACTTAGGGATTTATATTCTCTGTTTTAAATGATACAGCTTATTGGCCTTTTAATAGGGGGAAAAAAAAAAAAATCAATGTTTTCTTCTTGGTTTTTTTTTGTTTGTTGTTTTTTTTCTTTTTCCCCCCTAATACCTGTTCTAAGTAAATTCCAGAATTAAATGACTAAATTAGAAGCCTTTTTGCATGTATCATACTAATGGAATTATGTATTTATTCTGTTTTATGTTCTGATGGTGTTTCTTTGGTTTCCAAATAAAATTAAAATCCAGGAAGACTTTGATTTTAAGTCTTGTATACTGAGAACAAGGGGGAGCTTAGTCCATTGACATGGAAGAAAGTTTGGAGTTGAGAATGGACAGAACTATACTTGTGCTTTAAATAAAAGACAAATGGGTTACTGCCCCAGTACATTAACACCAGTTAATGTAGTCTTTAATTTCCATGCTGCTCTATCCTACAGTTCATAAAGGGTTTGTTGGTGCTATAAAAAAGATATTCCCACTCTTTTTATTTGTAGCAACCAGGGTTTTTTTAACCATCATTCCCAAGACCTGTACAGCTTCTTCATTTATACACATATTTTCTATTTTTAAATAGTTTGAGGGTTAGATCTTGTAATAGACAAAGATATTTCAATCCATCTTAATAATTATTTGTACACTTATGCCTGACCTCAAATATCTAAATCACTTTGATAAGAACACAGCTTTCGAAAGGCTTGTTTGTTTCATCTTGTCAATTATCTCCATTTATAATTTTTATATTTTTTTTCTTCCCCGTTTCATCTATTAGCGTAATCAGGATGTGTTGCTTAAATAGATAGAACTTAACAAAATGCTGTTTCTTTTTCTCACGTATATGAGGGAAGAGAGATTGTCTTCTCTGTGAGTATTTTAGCATAATATGTTGTAATAACCTGGTACTTTTGGGCAACAAGGAAATGAATTTGTTTTCCAGTGGTAATGTTCATATGCTTCATGTGAAGTCAATTAAAAATGACACATGAATTAAAATTTGAGAAAGTTTGATGTATGAATCTTTCATATTTTGGTTACAAAAATTTATTTCAGATTCCAGTTTTGAGATGGCCTGTAATATTTTAAGGTTTTTTTTCAAAGTTAACCTGAATATCAAAAATAACAAAGACCATTCTGTTTTCTGCAGTACTTTGGAAGCTTGCTTGTAATATTCTGTGTTGAACTGGCCTGTGGTGTTTGGACCTACGAGCAGGAGATAACGGTGAGTCAGAAAAGGAGGCTGCGTTTTTTCAACAGAAAAGAACAGATTACCATTAGTTAGCTGTTTTCTAATTGCTGTAGTGTTTATCTTTGGTCATTACTCTGACAGTTTAATTTCATGTGACTGCCTTTATTATAAACAGAATTCTTCCGGGAAAGCTTGTCTGTCTGGAAGGTCCTCTCTGGGTTTGTCCCCATCCCTTCAATATTTGAGACCCAGATCCTGCAGCCTCTAATTTAAGGACTTTATTTTTAGTTAATTCTTGCTTAGGCAGGTTCTCATTGAAGTCAGTGGAAGTTTTGAGGTTGAAATGTGAACTTCAGGCTTAAGATAATTATTTTGAGAGAGGTGTGAGAATTTGAAGGGATTTTGACCCCGAAGTTCTTGTTGTTTTAAAGAACTATTGCTGAGTGTACTACATTTTAAACAGTGTTATCTTTCAATGGAGGACTTGTCTGCCGAAATCTTCGCACTGCCTCCATGAGCTATAAATGCCAGTTTTAAGCAAAACCTGTCACAGCTATAAAACACTCTTCTGTAAATTTGTGAAGAGGTTTTATCTCTGTCTAGTTTTAATAGCTGTACCAACCTTTAATTTTCAAACTGAAGACATGTAACCATTACAGAAGAAAATGGGTAAGTGTTGAGCAGAAATCAAACTGAAATGTTATTCTGCTGGCTGCTATATGCTTATGTCTTGTACTCCGTCTGGTACATTTTTATGAATAGAAGGACAAATATTTTCTCTGAGCTGCCAAAATATGCCCAATATACTGGTCTTTCCAACAGTGTGTAGCAATTACGCTACAGTAAGATGGGAGGGAGCCTTCTTGGTATTTACGCAGTACTGGGACCAAAGGAATTTCTGGCAAATTTGAAGTCTGAAGTTACATGACAGCACTTTGCATCAGCATTCATTCCCTTGCTGTGCAGACTCCAGAGGAGTTTTCTAATGTAACATCTATTAAGGGTATCCCTTTATTTTAAATGTCAGTTTACATTGATGCATTTTAAAATTGCGAATGCATACGAGAGGCATGCTTCATCCTATGGGCACAGCTGCCCTCTGTGGGGTTTTTTCCAAGGATGACAGTTCTAACAAGCATCCATCTTTTCATGGAAATCTTCTCAGTTGAAGCTGCCTGAAACAGCACAGCCTTTGATGCACCGGTGTATCGCTTCGCCAGCCTTCTCTATTCAATTAGAGCACCTGATGTTACGGGTGTGTTTTACAGTGACCCCCAAGCTTTCAGTTACCTGCTATGCTACTGAAACCCAAATCACGGACACTTTTATAAAAGCTGGCATAAGCCTACCATATGTTAAGGCGCTGGTGATGCTGCATTCCTCCAGTCTGTCCCTGTGCCCCTTTGCCAAAGGAAGCAGCGCTGAGCTCCATGTCTATGCCTTCTGCAGTGGGTGACAGTGAACCCAGATACTCCATCATCCTTGAGTTCTTCATCTCTTTCCCAAGAGTTCAAGCATATAAACATGAGCATGCAAATAGAAAGAACAGAAAAAAGATCTATTTGGCAACTTTTTCTCTTTTGTCTCTCATCTACTTTCCCTTTATACTTCTTATTCCTCATCCCTGAAATCCTATGCTTGTTTTGTTTTCTCTTTCCTCTGATTTCTTCTTACTGTTTCCTTTGTCCTAACACTACTCCTCTTTGTGTGGTGAAGTGGGCCAGACGTAGCTTTCCTCCTACTGAGACCTGTAGGGAATGCAGCAGTCTGGAAGAGCGTAGTTGTTTTTCAGTGATTCTTTCATACCTCTGCAGGTCGCTTCCCTAGAGCATGCTTTCTCCTACTTTACGTGATAAAGATGACTCCCTCTTATACCCATGAGGTTGACTTGATGTGATGTTGGATTTGGCCTAGTATAAAATCACAAGAGCCCCTCATGGGTTTCAGAGAACTTGTTGGCATTAGTGTAGGTGGGTGGGTGATGTTGTCAAAAATGTCACCACTGCATAACCACCTCTGCAAATCCAGTATGGGCTGTCCTCCGTGTGCAGACAAGTTGCTGTAAGAATCCTTGTATAAACATTTTTCCTTCCAGCTCGTGATAGGTCTCAGTGTGAAGCGTAGCTCATGACTAATTTATTCCACCCACAAGACTGAAAAGCCACTGTCAGTTCTCGACTTACTTGGGCACTGGTCAAGCCTTGATGCTCATTGGAAAAACAATAATGAGTAAGATTGCTCAACAGAATCACAGAATGTTACAGAATCACAGAATCACATAATGTTAGGGATTGGAAGGGACCTCAAAAGATCATCTAGTCCAATCCCCCTGCCAGAGCATCCTCATGACACTCACCCTTGACATATTTATAAACATTAATGAGGTCACCCCTCAGTCTTCTCTTCTCCAAGCTAAAGAGACCCAGCTCCCTCAGCCTTTCCTCATAAGGGAGATGTTCCACTCCCTTAATCATCTTTGTGGCTCTACGCTGGACTCTCTCAAGCAGTTCCCTGTCCTTCTTGAACTGGGGGGCCCAGAACTGGACACAATACTCCAGATGCGGCCTCACCAAGGCAGAATAGAGGGGAAGGAGAACCTCTCTTGACCTACTAACCACTCCCTTTCTAATACGCCCCAGGATGCCATTGGCCTTCTTGGCCACAAGGGCACATTGCTGGCTCATGGTCATCCTGCTGTCCACCAGGACCCCCAGGTCCCTTTCCCCTACACTGCTCTCCAGCAGGTCAGCCCCCAACCTGTACTGGTACATGGGGTTGTTCTTCCCCAGATGCAAAACTCTACACTTGCCCTTATTGAATTTCATTAAGTTTTTTCCCGCCCAACTCTCCAGCCTATCAAGGCAACAACAAACAACAATCAACATCAACATCAACAGCAAACCGAACTTTACAGAACTTATGCTAAAATCAAACCAACATCTCTTGTTTGTCTACACACTACACAGGTGTTGATGTTGGTGAAATAAATGCGTCTCAAGATCATGTATTAACTACTACAAGAGCTGAGGGGAAGCTGTTTAGTAGATACATCGATGTCCTTAGTTTGATATGTTAGTATTCCTGGAGCAGTCAAACACACAGATTCAGATATCCCTCCTTAGCTACAGAATTCAAATTGTCTTCCTACAGTGGGCTGTAGTTTGTTTTGATTTGCTTTTAATTTCCTTCTCTCTCTTCTGGATTTTTTCTGCTTTCCATTGTTTTCATAAAGAAGTTGGACGCCTTGTGTTACGTGCATAATCTTGGACTGTATTCAACTTGGACAATAAAAAAATAATCTAGCACATATGAGCTTAATTGCAGCAATATAAAATATTATTCAAAGAAAGCACAATGCTTACTTCCAGCTCAGTGGTAAGAGAAATGCATTGAGTACAAAACCAAATTATTTTATTATAGTGACCAGTGTAAATGTTTGTGGTAGACATATTCTGTGATATTGTTTTTAAGTATTTTTAGTACTCTACTGATAACATAATTTTCATGTGGACAGTTGTGAGTTCAATGGTTTTATAGCTTAAGAAATAAAAATTCTGCTAAGTGAAGAGTGTGTTACATTTCTGGGAATACTAGTAATATTTCCATATTTATGATATATGAAGCTTTACTAGGGCTTCAAAATTGTATTATAACTGAGCAGTGGTAATGAAATATTATCAAATGTTCTTATTTGGATTGCAGGGATCAGTCAGGCAGTGGTTGTCTCTGTATTTTTGTAGAGCATCTGGCATGACAAAGACCAGGCTCCTTGGGACGTATTGTGATGATTTTTTTTTTTTTCCTTAAGTTGCATTTATTGCTATTTGCAGAATGCCCTTACTGTTCACTGCAGATCGAACGGGCTAGCTAACTCACAGCTGCCGCAGTGGCTTGGCTCCCCCACCCTCCCAAGGAAAGCTGATATTGCAATTGTGATTTCTTTCACCATGACTATTAAGGCTAATGGGAACAAGGCAAAACTCAGCATAAATGGTATGTGTGCCTATAAGGGCAACTGCAAAGTCTTCAGCTCCTTGTTTTAGGCTGGCACACTGAAATTTGTGCTACTGAGCAGAAGTTAATATCTTATCTTGACTCTTAATTGCATTGTATGCCAGGTGCCATAGGACTTACTTCTGTTGTTTCTAACAAGTTACTAACTGGGGGTCATAGTCTGACAAGGGAGAGCACCAGCCCTCACTTCTGAGTAGTCAGATTTGAACGAAAAATACTGTGAGAATCCTTTCAGAGGAACAGATTTACAAGGCTGTGAGTGTGTGTGAAGAAAAATGTTCACAGGGCCTCATTTTCTACGCTTCCTTGTTACTGTTCTTGAGCAAGATACTGAAATTGAGTACATGCAGGATACCTGTGTGCAGGACTGCAGGCAAAGCCAGAAAAACCACTGAAAAGGCGCTCGGGGTAGAATTAATCTCAATTAATTTTATATACGTAGAAGTTGGATGTTTCAATGTAAGTTTGTCACCTTAGGCAGGGAAGTGGATTTGAGACTCAGTTTCTCAATATTTGACTCAATATTTATCTTGAGATGAATTGCCCCATACAACTACCTGTTTCTATTGACTAAAAAGTCATTAGGGGGATACTGAAACTGGGGCAGACAAATGCCATCTCTGATGGCTTGGATCGGGCTGAGTTGAAGTTTTATGCCAGGTAAAAAATACAATAATCAAATTGTACTTAATTATTTCTGAATCTCTCAAAAATGCAGCTCTTTTTCCAGCGTACATTAATTTGTAAGCAAAAACTTTTTCCTGATATTTTAATAAAGGTTCATAAAGTTTCAATACTGTAAAAATTGAAGCACATGTTTTCCTGTTCTGTTTGAATACAAAGTTACTTTGGTCTGAAAAGATCTTGGAATAGATGGAATTCTGGGTTTTGAGCCACAAGCCAACTGATCTGTTGTGTGAATCATTTTCTTTCCTTGCTCCAGGTTCCAGTGCAGTGGTCCGATATGATCACGCTGAAAGCCAGGATGACCAATTATGGCCTACCTAGGTACCAGTGGCTGACCCATGCTTGGAATTTCTTCCAGAGGGAGGTAAGACAACAGTTAATTCATGAGCTGAAGTAATACATGCTCGGTAAATGTTACTCATCTGCTAAAGGAAAAGGTTTTTTTTTTAGTAAATACGTAAATGCAAGTTCATTTCATGTGAAGCCCTGTGTAGTGATAATATCTTTTAACATCACTTGATATCCAACCCTTGAGCTTTTGTAGGCCCTAAAGACACTAAAACACCAAGAAAAGAATGTTACTAAATTAAGTTAAATGGCTAACACTCTGTTCTCCTTTGCCACTAAGGTTAGGACACCAACACTTTTTAGGATTATTATAACTTTAAGAATACGTTGCATATAAATTTAAAAATCTGCAGGTAAAGTAAAATGCTCTATGCTATTTTAATATTAACCTGTGCTCCCCTTCCTGTAGGCTTTGTTAGTTTCCTTTCATGGAGCTGTCATGGTTAAGGTATGCGTTTGGCTGGAAATAAGTGGCAAAGGAAGTTTCCAAAAAGATGCCAACATTGTCTCTTTGGCTGAGGTTAGAGAAAGTGATCAGGGTTTTTATTTCCTTTGGCTGAGGGGGCAGGAAACAAACCAAATAGCTTCCTTGTGTATTCACAGCTTTGCCCTCTAGCCTATTAAAATTCAGAACTGTTTTTAAAGAATGAAGTATTATGTTACAAAAACGTGAAATTGCCCAAGGTAAAATCCATTAACTCCAAATATAACTCACGTGCAGGGAGAGAACTCTTTAAATGCCTGTCATTGTGCTGCCCTTGTTGAAATGTTGAAATCTATCATTGTTGCACAGATTTCCTGTTTATTTAAACATTTCCTGGCAGTGCTTGGTTAGTCTGTATTTATACTAAAACCTGAAAGAAAGAGTGAGGACTGCATGAGGTTAAACATCCCCTCACCCTCCCCAGTGCCCAGTTCTGGCTATGCAAGTTCTCTGTGAAACAGAACAATCCTTCATATGCAGGTAGAGTGTTGTGTCTGTTCTGTACCTGAAATAATGTAATCAAATGGTCTCGGTTTCCCTCAGTGGAGCTGATACAGTATCTTGGTTTAAATGTATAGGTTGAATAAATTAAAAGCTGCCTCTTATACTCCTTGTTGTAGTGTCAACATAATGGCTGGTTTTAGAATGAGTAATAAAACTTCAACTGCACTTTAACTCTTCCAGGGGAGAAAAAGTTCATTTTAGATGTTAGATTTCTTATATTCCATCTCTGACCAGATGAATGATTTGGGGAAAGTCTGAAGTGAACTGAGAAGGCTCTTTTATAGCTCCTAGTCAATTGGTGGGCTCTCAGTTTTATTCTGTCTACTTGTAACTCGGTGGGTCTATGAGCCTGGTGTGTGCTTTATGCCTGAATGAGCATTATGCTTAGGGCCATTCTTCAGTCAGCATTACAGTTTTTTTCCTAAATTAAAAAACTGTAATTACAATTTTGTTCCTGAAGATTCAGCCCCAATCAGCTTTATGCTCTTTATTCTGTATCTTTTCACATCTGAGAGAGATGGGAAATGTATTTTCCCTCCAGACCCCTTGCTGGTCTAATACCAGAGTTGTAAATGTGCCAGGGAAGATGGGAAGGGTCAACTGAAGTTAGGAAGGACAAACTGGGCAGGGGAAGATATGAGAGTAAGAAAAGGATGTTTAATGAGGTTGTCTTTGCAATTACAATGAGGAGCCAAAGCCTGAGCTTTCCTTAGAAAGTCCTGTGTTGGGAAGATTTTGACTGACTAACAAACTGATAAAACCAGACACATTAAAGCTGTAGTGAAAAAGGAAGAAGTGAGATATGTAAGAGGACTTGTGAAATCAAGAAACAGTGTGTGTCAGCATAGTGTCTGGGCACTGATCTGCTTGATTGTGTCTGAGGAGTGGCATGGAGTACAGGACTCTGGCTCTGAAGCGGGTAGGGGGGACAAATATTCCCAGGGCCATGGATCAGAGGAGCCAGCTGATGAATTACAAACACTCAGGCTGGTACCGGAGAACATCCAGACAGAAAAAAGCAGCATCTTGTTCCTGCAGCAAGGCTTTTTTCTGTTATAATAAGTCCCCATCCAATGCCGAGGGAAATATTGTAGCTGCTTCAGCCCTTTTTTATGTGAAAGCAGCTAGGAATGTGGTAGTCTGGTTGTTTGGCTTTAAATCTCACGGTGTGCTTTGCAGAGAAGACGGATTGTTAGTCCTGGTGGGTTTTATAGTCAATTATGGCTCATCTGCCTTGCAGCCAGACTTCCTACTTTTATAGTTGATTCTGTTGCAGTGTTTATTTTAGTGTGATACCCCTTCTTTCCATTTTATTTTTTCCTTTCAGCATTTGTGATTTCTATACCATTTTTCTCACTTTTTTCATCTTTTTTTTTTCTTTTTTTTTTTTTTTTCCCGTGTTCAGATAAATCTATGCTTTTTCTTATCTGATTTTTAACAGATGTGTCCATAGTTGTAGCCTTGTTGGAACAGTCCTCATTAGTAAGACCTTTATTGTCTTTTCCTACTACTTCCTTCAGCCACAGGTATAGATGTTGATTAGTCACCCTTTTGACATGAAATGGAACATTTCATGTCCCATCCTCTAGTGGGAGGTGTCCCTGCCTGTGGCAGGGGGGTTGGAACTAAATGATCTTTGAGGTCTCTTCCAACCCAAAGCATTCTATGATTCTATGAAATTACTGTATGTTAGTTCCTTGTAGTAAGGATAGCAGAATTACAGGGTAGGACAATTTCTGTGAAGCATCCTTTGAGGGAGCAGTTGGGATTTCAAGGGCAGAGAAATATCATTGGCTGTTTCTGAGGTGTTCATCGGTTGCTGCATTAAATTCTTCATGTTGCTTTTATGTCAAAGTACAGCAAAAGATGTGTGGAAGCTCTTGCACATGTTTTTAGTCCTACATAAATATTTTGAAAGTTGTTAATAGGAGTTTATTTTGCTTGTTTTACGACCTGCTTTTATGAAGAAGTAGCATCATTATTGCTGATCTTGGCTAACCCTTCCTTTGCAGTTTAAATGTTGTGGGGTAGTATACTTCACAGACTGGCTGGAAATGACAGAGATGGACTGGCCACCTGACTCCTGTTGTGTTAGAGAGTTCCCAGGATGCTCCAAGCAGGCACATCATGAGGATCTCAGTGACCTTTATCAGGAGGTAAGAAGAAAAATGTGGGTATTGCAGAAGACTTTGTACATTCTTTCTGATCAAGTCATTTTTCAATTGCAGTGCAGCAGAGCGTGGTTGTTTATGGAAAGTGTTTATTCCCACGGGCTCGCAGCCTCCTTCCAGCACATCCACCTGCTCCGGCGTGGGGTCCTTCATGGGCTGCAGGTGGATATCTGCTCCACTGTTAAACTCCATGGGCTGCAGGGGCACAGCCTGCCTCACCACGGTCTTCACCACAGACTGCAGGGGAATCTCTGCTCTGGCACCTGGAGCACCTCCTCCCCCTCCTTCTTCACAGACCTGGGCATCTTCAAAGTTGTTTCTCTCACATATTCTCACTCCTCTCTCAGGCTGCAATTGTGCAGGTTTTTTTTCCTCCCTTCTTAAATATGTTCTCCCAGAGGCACTACTGCTCCTGCTGATGGGCTTGGCCTTGGCCAGCAGCAGGTCCATCTGGCATTGGCTCTATCGGACATAGGGGAAGCTTCTAGCAGCTTCTCACAGAAGCCACTCCTGTAAGTCTGCCCTGCTACCAAAACCTTGCCACACAACCCCAACACAACTGTGTTCATTTATGTTTATTATTTATTAATGCTGAAGGGGGAGAGGAAGGAAGGGAGAGAGAAAGAACAAATCCACCCACCCTTACCTGGAAGTGAGATAATTTAGTAGCAATGCATTTAACATCTGAGATATGCTTAAATATTGAGGTATTTGTTATATATTGGTTAGATTGGAGTTGAAATTTACTCCAATCAAAAAATAAAAAAAAAAAAACACAGTTTTGGTGTAATATCCCGTCTCCAGCTTGCCAAGCTAAGAGCAATTCTACTTATCGTATGGTAATGAGGACTCTAGTGGTATGTACAGTGAAAGATGCTTTTGAGAAGTTCTATGGAAGATGAGAGCTCTCTTGTTAACAGGGCTCATGCAAGAAGGTGGATAATTCAGTTGCTCTGCTGTGAGCATGCATAGAAACTTTGTGTGAAAATGCTCTTTAACTCTACTACATTACAGAATGATAAAAAAGGACCTTGAAACCCTTGAAAGGACCTATTTGAACTCAAAGTGGGTAAGGGAGGAGAGCACGGTAGCAAGTCATTACTGTTATTAGGGTGAAAAATATAAAACCAAGTAAACATGTTCTCTACTAAAACTCTTTTAAGTGTTCTCACAAAAATGTTGTAAAAAGTCACCTTTGTCTGGATACTGTTTTGCTACCTTCCTTTTTTTTTTTTTTTTAAAATGTTAACACACTTCTGAAGAACTTTAACTGTGCATTCAGTAACATCAGAATGACCAACAGTCCAGTAGTGACAAAAAGCATGTCTCAGGCAAGTAGTTAGGAGGCTCTGAGAAGAGGTGCATTCTCCGTTTTCTTGCTTTAAGAGTAGTATTGGGTGCATAGGAAGGAGAAAGGGGCCTGAGAATCATGCTTTCACATGCTGCAGCATGAACATTTCTCTAGTGGACAGTGCAACTCTGCCTTATGGAAGAGCACCCAAAGAACCATTTTATTTTGTCCCATTTTCTTACTGCTGTTCAAGGCTCTTTCTTAAGAGAATCTATCATGTAGCTCTTGTTCAGGAGCTGTGGAGAAAACCTCTGAAGCAGGAGAGATTCACTATATAAATAGGCCAGGGAAACAATCAGGTTTTGGGGAAGTGGCATCACTGACTTGGAGTGATTTTCTAGGTTTGTATGGCATTGATTCTGTGAGCAGAAATGATATGAGCAGAAATCTGTTCTTGTACTTTCAGACATCCATCTTAGGCCTTGTGTGCTTCCACTAGGAAGAAGGAAGGCAGAGCAGCCAAAAGGCCTCAGAAGGCCAGTCTGTGCTAGGAAACCTTAAAGACAGCAGCAGAGGCTGTTTTCTTTCCGCCAGCTACTTGAAGAGCCCCTCCTGCCTTACGGCAAGGCTTGCAGCACTGGTTACGCTTTAGAAGTGTCAGTCTCTGAATGGGAAAGCCATTCAGGCTTCCTCTGGGGCCTGCCAGTCTCTTACACATTCTGGAAAAACGGAGAACTGTGGCTCACTCTGCAATAATGGTTAGTTTTTGTCATGCTGTTGCCAGTATTGATACCATACAGCCCATCTCTGCCATAGAGCCCTCAAGGAGTGTAGATGTATGGAAGCTGCAGAACGCTCGGTGTCCTTCCTGCTTATGTGAAAAGCCAAGAGTATGTAAGCAGTGTCACTTAATAAAAAACTAATTTTTGGCCTCAGGAAGCTCAAGAATTTCTGAGAGGGAATACTAGTCACTTGAGTGTGTTGTCAAAACTGCAAAAGTTTTCTAATCTCATCTCTTCTGCTGACGTTTCATTCCCACAGGCACATTCCAGGAAAGTGGTTCTCTGTGCACTTCATATGTTCAGATTCTTTTGGTTCTACTCACAGAAAATTAATAGCCGAAGATAATGATGATGTAGAACATAAGGGCTCTTTTGAGATCCATGTGATAAAAAGAAAGGCTGCCTGGCTTTTTTTTCCTGAAAGAAACTTGAATGACACATTTCTGTTTCTTCCCTTACCATACCCCAGAGCATTTTGGATGAATTCAGCTCTTAGAAAAATTTATTTTTGGTTGTCTACTGCAGAATCTGTTCCAGAAAGGAACAAGCTGTTTTCTGTTTTACCAGCCACAAAAATACTCCTGTGCTTTTTGAGATATGTACAGTATTCAGTTGGCAAGACATTTTTTTTCCATGGTGCTTGCCTGTGAGTTGTCTCACAGGCTCGTACAGTATACTTGCTAATATGTTATCAGCATCCTGCAACACCAGCTTACACTAGCAAGGCTAATCTGTCTGACTTCTGCTTTGGAGAACTGAAGGAGAAAGGCTTTTTTTAGAAAGTGGTTTAGAACAGACTTGTGTAGTCTGGTGGTTTGAGAGGAAGCCTGATGAGTTTAGCCTCACTAGCCTAAAATTTGCTTATATAAGTGCTTTGCAAGTTCATTCTGGTACTTCAGAAAAATTATTTGTAGTACTTCAGAAAACTGAATTTCATTTGGCTGGGATTGATAAAATTGTTTTGTTTTAGCTGTGCTGTAATTTTCTGCTGGGATCTCAGAGCTTTCTGTAGTCTAAGTTGGAATCCTTCACAATACAATTTTTGTAGAAAGAAAGGTGGCTTGCTTACAGTTCTGCTTGAGAGCAGTTTTGGAAAGAGTCACATTTCCCCTGCTGGATTTTGAAAGCTGGTTTTCAAATGTGTTAGTCTTCTTGGACTACTTTTATTTTGACGAGCTTCACCTTTGGTACATTTCATAAAACAGACTAACCTTAGAAAGAGTGTGGTTGTCAGGGAAGTGTATCAGATGATGATGTGGCCTCAGAGGTTTGATGTGGTCTGAGGACAAGGGGGACTCAACCCATCTTGTGATGAGGAACTGTAGCCTAAATAAAATGGTCGATAGGAATTGATATCTTCATAAAAATTAAAATCGCGTGTTCAATGTTTTTCCTTTTGATTTCTAGCATAATTTTGAGTATATTCAATTTTGAATATACTCAACGTTTTTGTAAAAAACAGGTCTGTTGACTATGCTGATGGTTTATATTTTCCACTCTGAGAAGTGCCTTACTGTCTGGTCCTTACTCTATGATGTTGCAGTAAATCAGAGATATATGCTTTGTTTCCACTTTAAGACTGAAAATGTAAAATGGCCTTTGTAGTAAATGTGAACCAGGCCTTTAATCCATAACTTTTTAGGAGTTTGAAGCTAATTTTTCTGAATGATTGTTGCAGAGTTTTATACTATTTTTGAGTTGCCAACAAGAGCTCCCTCTTTAGTGACAAACTTACTTTTGCTGAGGAAAGTATATTTATGTTCTCTTTAGTTGCAGGCTACCAACTATGAATGTGTTGCATAAGCAGAAATAAAATGCATGAATGTGAGGATAACGAGTGACTGGATATTTCTCAGTGTTGAAACTGATTTTGAACATGTATTACAGCAGACCTGTAAGGACATCATTAAATGGAGGAAAGCAGTCTGTCTAGATTGGGCATGATTTGTCTCAGTTATGTGTCTGTACTGCAGGAGATTCAGACAATAATGTTACTGCTTTCTGTTAATGGATGTTTCCTCTAGGCATCAAATGAACTGAATTTGAATACTGCTGTGGTTGAGCATTTTTAAATTGTGACCAGCATGTACCTTCATCCCATCAATTTATCAAAAGTATTAAAATGCACCCAGTTTCTCTGTAATTAAAAACAAATTTGGAAAGTAGTATAATTAAACACTGTCTTCTAGTTGAAGAAAAAGACACCAGTATGACAATTTTTTGTTCCTCATCAAGTTAATTACATTGCTTTTGCTACAGTGTCTTTTCTTTTCAGATTTCAAAGAATCTACATTTACTCCTTGTTCTGTCTAAACTATGTTAATGCTTAGAAAATGACACAGAGCAAAGACATAGGACATTAATTTTGTTTAGCTCCTAAATGAAAATCTGTTGACTGCAGTGTGAATTTTGTGTGAGAGGCAAGAATCAGGCCTGTCATCAAATACATTCAGGACTGTAGCATTTGAAATTGTTGGCTTTGGGGAATTTCGATGTGATTGAAAAGTGTTATTTATCATGTCCTGTCTTCAGATTCTGTCACTTTCACCAATCATTTTCTTTTCATAGAAAAGCTATAAGAAATATGTAGCAAGGATATAAATGCAAAAACGATGTTTTGAAGACAGTGCCCTTTTTAATGGGTTCCTGATGTCATCTTCTGGGACTAGTGCCTGTTGGTACTCATGATGTTATCCCATCATGTTTGTTACTCTGAATTTTTCCTTGGTGGCTGTGTGCCTTTGACTTTTGTTCTGTGAAGCCCTGCAAAGTTTAGAAGAGAGAGTAAGCATGGGCCAGAGTAGCTAAGGGCCCCCTCTTTGAGGTTTTATCCTATCTAAGACTGGACATCACCTTTTCTGAGCAGCAAGCATTATAGCTTGCACTGTTACCCAGTACCCAGAGCTGATGTCTCTTTGTGGGTCCTTGCTGCCTTACGAGGGCTCAGGAGCTTTCCCGAAGCCTTGTACAGTAATTAGTTGGCCAAGTAAGCAAACTGTGGAACATGCACTGATGACTTGGAAAGAGATAAATTTCCATTTCTGGGAAACATCAACCTGTGATGTTTTAACAGAGTTTTCATCAGACCTTTTCTGTGCAAGTAATTATTATTTTTATTATGTAGGTAATTGCAGAGGTGGTGTATGTCACCATTTTTCTAATACAGCATGTGGATGGTCAGCTATTTGAAGCAGGGTCAGGCTGCCTGCCTGGGTTTGTGCAGAGCCTGATGCAGGGTGGGTTGTTACAGCCATTTGGGACTGTGCTTTAAGTAGCAACAGCCCAGCACAGGACATGAGGCAAAACTGGTGCTTGGTATAATACCATCATAATAATTAACAGGAAAGTTTCTACACTCAGATCAGAAATTAAGTTAATTTTAAAATACAGTGTATGGATAGAAGAGGTGGGTGGAATATAACTAGCTAAGTGGATATGCGTTTTGAAATGTTGAAATACTTCTAGTTCAAGAATAAAAAGCAGGAGTAATGCCATGTGTGTGTGGTATTATTACCACTAAGTACTAAAGAAAGTCTGTTTATACTCACTACATTCTGGAAATTTGTCAGAAGTCCTCTGTTAAAGGTTATTCTGTCTGATGCTCCTTACTCAGGCAGTGTCTGGAATGTAATGATTTTTCAAATCCCAAGGGACTAATAAATTGTCATACAGTCCAGATAAAACACTGAAAGAGAAAAGGTGGGAAGAAACACTGATGAGGTTATGCAGGTCTGTAGATCTTTCCTAGAATATTGTTTTAACTTCAGACTGTGGTATTATTTGTAGAGTTTAAAATAACTGACAAACTTGAAGATCTGCAATTTAAGGAGAGAAACAAGATGATTAAGAGGATTTAATGGCTTTTAAACCTTTGCAAAGCCAGTTGAGTTTCTTTAAAAATCAGTGATAGTTGATAGGAACTCAGATCGACTTTGACCGATGTCTGAATTGAAGACCAGCACAGATCTCTTGGAGCTTGTTACTTGCAATAAGGTCTCAGTGTATGAGAGCACTTAAAGATGGTATTATGGAAGTGATTAAAAAGTAGGCAAAGTAATTTTCCAAGTATTATTTGAAGGAGGTGAGAGAGAAATTTTGGGGATCCAGAATAGCCCAGCACTAGGTAGGATGAGCTAAACTTTGGGAACCGTAAGGCAAATAATATTGACTAATTTTTTTAATCTTTGTTTTTGTTTCATAGGGATGCGGTAAAAAAATGTACGCTTTTTTGAGGGGAACGAAGCAATTGCAAGTGCTGAGATTTCTAGGAATCTCTATTGGAGTAACACAGATTCTGGCAATGATCCTCACTATTACTTTGCTGTGGGCTCTCTACTATAACAGAAGGGATCCTGGGGCGGGTCAGATCATGGCCCTGAAGAGTGACACCTCGCAGCAGCTGTCATGTCATTCTGTGGAGCTACTGAAACCAAGCCTGACGAGGATCTTTGAACACACATCCATGGCAAACAGCTTTAACACACACTTTGAAATGGAAGAGCTATAGGTGATGCAATGAATCCGATCAGTCACAAAAACTGGTTTTTGTTGTTGTTTTTATTCTGTTCCATCAAGTATGCCAAATATATCAGTTTTCATATGCTTCAGAAAACAGCTAAGGAATGGCAGTGAAGGAGGACAAAATAGAAAGAGGGATAAGCCTGACAGCCTCTTAGCCATGGCCTCAGCCATGAAACAGAGTTGCTTTTGTTTGTTTGTTTTTTAGAAGGCACTCATTTCCTGGGCACCCTAATATTTAACTTATTGTCACAAGCTGTGGGTTATGTAAAATACTGATTCATTCACAGTTAGACAGACAGAACCTCTAAGGAAGCATCACAGGAAAGGAAGAGAAATACTCATCTGCTGAGGAAACATCTATGCTTTGAACAAACAAAACATGACTTCAGTTGAAATTGACTTTTACTTTTTTAATAAGCCATTTGGAAAATGTCTTAATCAGGGATCTATGTATATATAATTGTGTGTGTTTTGTGTGTGCATGGAAAGCAGAACCACAATTCAAGTCAATACTTGGATTTAAAAATTTGCAAGATTTGTAAAAAGGACGAGATCTACTTTTTGCTAACAAAACCTTTCTTAGCTTTGTTAAAGATGTTCAAAAACTTCTATTTTTATCTAACATAACTGTTTAATTTTTAATTTTAAATATATTAAACAGGGATTGAAAACAAAACTATGACTCTGGACAATAGACTTTACTTTTCTGAGTAATTCTGGAGAATTCTTTGAAACAGTTTGTTTTATGGACTATTTCTTAGTGAAAGGAAAGCAAGCCTTAAACATTCTTTCCAAAATGGGAATCAATATGGGAGTAGCACACTTTTCTATAAAAATCTTTTCTCCTGTCTGTGATTCCCCTGAAGGTAGAAGCAAAAGACTACAAGGAAAATGCTTACAGTTCTGGATGCTATTGCAATAATTGTGAAAGTACGTAAGGAGAAGTTATACTTTGGTGACTTCTTCATTAAGAGCTCTATAGTGGCTTAAAATGCCCACTGGAAACAGCATTAAAATGTATTTATTGACATGGGGAAAGTGCATTTTACTGTATTTTTATAAACAATGTTTATTTCATAGGATTATTTTACAATTGGCCCCACTCCTGAAATATATATTTGTTCCACTGAGTGCAGTAGTTTGTGGCAAATGTTTTTTTTACATACTACTTCATTAAAAACATTTCATTTGTTTTGGAATTTGTAAAAGAAAAGAAAAAAAAAAAAACAAGGTGTGATTTGGTAGACAATAAAATTACTTTTGTCTTAAATTCCATAATGACTTTTTTATTTTGAAGTCCTGGAGGCTCTGAATACTTTGGGTGGGATTTTGGAGGGTTCTCCTGCTCGTGTGAGTTAATTTGATGTGTCTTTACCCATTAAACTTATTCTGTCATGGAGAAACTGCATTGTAAGTTTCATTTTCTTCTTTTATTGCTTCTGAAAAAGGTTCTTCAGGGCTCATGTAATTAAGCTCTTCAGTTGTGTGGGCTGTTTGTGTTTTAGCAGCCTACATGTGGGTGTAATTATTTCACGGGTAGTATTGCAGGATTCTGCTTTTGTACCTTTCCTACAGAGATGCTAATACTTATTTTGGGAGGTAAGAAAAGGGCTAAAGGATAGACTGTTCCAAAATTTTGCTTGGAGTGTCTTTTGTCAGAAGTACTTTCTCCTGCTCTGTTCGGGAAGCCTTGTTGCCCAGCATTACTGAAGACTTCTGTCCCTCCCACTGCTCAGCCTGGGCAGCCTTTCTGTAGCTAAGGGTGAGGTTCCTATGTAGACAAAGAGCAGCTGTCCTAGAAAGCCTGGATGTATACCAGCTCTAGCCTCAGAGTGCTACAGGGACCTGTGGTGCTACACAGTGGATTGAGCCATTGCTGGGTTTTTTCCCTGTTTTAAAAAAATAAAAAAGCCAAACAAACCACAAATTGTGTTTGATTGTGGATTGCATGGATTACATTTACACAGCTACAGTCAGCTGTGGATTCAGCTGGATTTCACCGTAAGTAATGTGAAAAAGGGCAGGAAGAAATCCCACCCTTTGTCCAGCACATCCTGATGCTTTAAGTTTTACCCAAGGAGTGTCTGTGGAAGCTTCTGCTATCTCAGGTCCTCCCAGGGGAGGGCTCCCTGGGCTACCCAGTGAGCATTGCCTGTGTATCTTCTCGTGGCTGGGTTAGAGCTCATGAAGGAACAAATATGGCAAGCCAGGCTATGGAGATTTCATTGAAGAAGTCCGCAGCTAGAATTAGAGATACCGACAGCCCAGGTCACTTGGTTTTGGGCTTCCCAGGGACTGAGGAAATGTTGCCATTAGGTATAGTCCAATTATTTTAAGAGCAGGGGAATTGCTTGGGGTACAGCTCCTTTGGTACAGAGCCAACCTCTCAGACCAGTGTTTGTGGATTCCCACAGCAGTGAACATCTGTGGTCACAGTAACTGCCCTCAGGCTTGGCTACCCAAATCCAGACCAGTCTGTCTTCAGTATGGGGCTAGTTTCATTAGGAGAAAAACCCACATGCCAGGAAAGATGGAAGTATTCCCTTCCCTAGTAAGGACTACTGGTAAGTATTCTGGGAAAGAAGCCTTCTATTTTGAGTATCTAGCCACACTTACAGAAATAGGTCTCAGCAATAAACTGGAACACTTTCAGACTTTTTTCTTTCGTTGTGCTCAGGCTATGAAGTATCTCTGGTTTTCTAGTTCAAAGAGCCTTAAAATTGATTGACTCTGCTGCTGTGAGCCTGTTCTTTTCCTGTAGAGCTTTAGGATATATGTAGGAGAGAGGCTGCTTGGCAAGAGGGGAACATTTAG
This sequence comes from Podargus strigoides, assembly GCA_028020825.1. Taxonomy (NCBI): domain Eukaryota; kingdom Metazoa; phylum Chordata; class Aves; order Caprimulgiformes; family Podargidae; genus Podargus; species Podargus strigoides. Next base: position 145,343,507 of record CM051663.1, on the reverse strand, counting down.
AGATACTTGCAGCAGTGAAAACTACTTTATCCTTTTATTTCCTTTTTCCCTCAGTTTTGCAGGAATACCCGGAGGAGAAGGGTGGTGTGTTCTTTCTTCTCTGCAGCATAAACTGTAATGAACTAAATTTTTCTTGTTGCAACAAGCAACTCTGGAGCTGCTCCTTAATGTTTTTCACAGATCGCTTATGTTGAGGAGAGCAACTGTGTCAAAAAACAGGTCACCCCCTGCCCGCATCAGGTGTTTCCGCTTAGCCCCGTGAATCGTAGTGAGTCCATGGGACTTTGCCTGTAGCAGTGGGGCTGGTTAAGGCTTGCACCACCCAGTCATGACTCAGGACTGCAGGGATGCTTTTAAGAAGCAAAATTCACTATTCCTGGTCGTTGGACAACCATCTACCATCAGATCTTATGACAAGGCTTTCTGAAGGAAATAAAACTGTTTTCTGTTCTTTCTAACCGTTTATTTCGTAAAAGCAAACCATAAATATAAGGGCATATATATAGAATATATGGTAAAAAGAGAGGCTGTTGGTCACAGCAGCCCATTAAACATGATGGAGATCGTGATTTTCAAATAGTTTTTGGAGCTTTTACCACAAAAACATAATGTTTAATTCCTATGAATTGCTATTATTGAAGTGAGATTGTATCTAAAACTTCAAAACTCATACATGATTGACTTAATCTCTTTTTAAAAAAATGGGATGTACTAAATACTTCAGAGTTTTTATGCATCTACCTGCTTTCTATTCAGCACTCCCCTGCCTTCAGTTGTTTCGTGTGCATAGGTACTATGAAAATGAGTACCTTAAAAGTAGGTGAATAGATAATGCATGCAGGCAGGAAACTAAACTGTCCAGGTAATTACATATGTCTTGCAGTCTTTGTCAGTTGATCATTCCTGACTGCTCTTTTAGCTGCACATTTGCATATCCTGTCAGCTGATTGATATTCCAAAACACCTAAAAAATCTTAAGGTGTTTCCATGGTCAATGAGAAAATAAAGTCCTGGTGGGCCCCAGATGCAGGAAAACCAGCATATGACCTCCTAAGAACCCTCCCTGCCCAAAACTTTTTGATCCTGTGATTTCCCTAATTTATCCTCCTCCAGACCAGTTTCTTCTCTGAAAGTCACCCTTCTCCCTGGAGCAACTGAGGCTGTGTCATGCATTCCACTGCAGAAGCCTCCTCTCTGCCGTGTTTCCACAGTGAGTATATCCAAAACCTCAAAATACACTGCTGATCGATCAGCATTGCTGGCACTGCCAGTTGCAAACAGGGATACACAGTGTGTTGTTACCTGCTGCTGCCCTACAAAAGGAGGTTGATCTCATCTGTGCACTAGTATTTTATTAAGGCAATCTGATACCAGGTTTGAGGAGGCTCTGTAGCCTGGGAGGTTCAGTTGGTGTCTGGACATATCACAAATATAGCGAATACTTTTTAAAAAGTACAGATAGAGAGGTGAGTTTATATTGCTGGAAATAATGCCCCATTTTTTTCTGCTGCTGCAGGCTGGGAAGGGAAGGGTAATGGCCACTTACACAGGAAAAGGGCAGCTCTCTATTACAGAGCTGTGGCATCCTGGTCTTGGTGGCTCTGGTATGGTTTAAATGCACTGATGGCTTCCCTGGAATTAGTGTAGGGGGCATTTGTTGCCCTCAGATTTAGTGTTCCTTCAATCTTATTAGGAGAAAAAATAAGTCTCATGAATAAGTTATTGCAAAACCAGGTTGACCCATTCAAGCATGCAGATGTTTTATTTAAATATTCCTCAAATGTCTATTTATTCAGCATAATGCATGTATTATGCTGCCTTCTGAAATACGATATATGACTGTCAAACAAAATTGTCAAAACAACAACCTCGGTTTCTTTGTATGATACACAGAAATAACTACATTTCATGTACAGTACAGATGCATTTTACACAGTCATCAACAGTCATTCACTACCAAACCAGCATTTAAATCACCTAAAACACCAAAAGAATGTGTATTTCCCAAATTCAGAATAAATTAATGATATTACATGTGACATATGGAAATAGGAGACAGGACTGGAATTAAGCAAAATCGTACTAGATTATTCCTTACGCTGCATTTTAAAAATGAAAGTACAAGTTGCTTCAGGGGTATAACTGTTATGCAAGTGTATTGCTGTAGCGCGTTTTTTTTAAGTCGATATGAAAAGGAGAATAAAGAGATTTTAAAAGACACATGACCTGATGGAGTCAGTAGGTTTCCTGGGTTGTTTGTAGTCTGTCCCAAAGTGGGTTTAGTAACTGCCTTTTTGCATTATTTACCTGATATAACTAGTAAAGAAATACCACGTGGCATAAAGAAGTTGTTGTGGCAGATTGCTAATATCTAGGCAGTTTTTGCATCAATAGCTGTTTGGCAAAAGGCAAGGACCAAGCCATTTTTAGTGTGAGTAACCATGGGCAGAAGTGGGATGCAAGTGAAAACTCAGAGTCCATTCTGCCTCTCTTTTAAACCCTATTAAAACTTCTGTAACACACCAGCTGCAGCAGCTCTACTGCCATTTTCCAACAGGGTAAGAGAGAGGAGGGCAATGTCAGGTTGCAGAGTTCCTCAGAAGGAGTACTCCTCTGTGCTGCTGCTCTCTGTTAAAGTTTGAAAGAAATGTAGAAGCTCAGTTTACAGTGAGTAAGTTATTCTGTTTGGCAGAAAAAGTAGGAAGTTAACTGCAAATTAACCAAGCTTCTGAATAAGTAAACAATAAGAGAGTAATGCATGACATTATATACTCATTTTAATTGCAGTTTAATTCTAATATGTGATGTATTTTGGTGTATATACTGTAGCATGATAGTCCATCATCTACTTTTTAATCTCTACTGACAGGTAGAAAGACTAGTATTTGTGTGCAGTAAAATGTGTATCATCAGCAAGTTTCAGTTTTTAGTGTTTTCTCTTAATGTAGATTTTCAGGTCAGTCGAATGCTAGCAAATACTGTACTGAAACATACACTACTCAAACTATTAAATAACTGTGTTAATCATTTATTGTAATGACATCTAATGCACTGAGATTTTTGATTTATATGCGTATTTTATTTTGCAGACATGCAATTATTTCTGATCCAGTGTTTTTGATGTATATATGTATGGATACGCACGTATTCCATGTATATTTGATGTCTATGATGTATGTTATGTCATGTATATAGGAAGCATTATGATACATCTCCTAATGCACTCTCATGAAGAAAAATGACATTTTTGTATCAGAAAGGTTTCTGGTAACATCAATGCCTTTTAAAAATGAAGCCAAAAAGTCTTAACTAGTAGAGCCTTCATATCAGCTTTTAGTCCTGCCCTCGTGGGTAAATTCCAACTGAAATAAATGATATTTTTATAGCTTTGGGACACAATCCATTATTCTATCAGTTTCTTAGGTAATTAAATATCTTCACACCATATAAATTCTCAAACAACTTTTAGGATACAAGTTTACAGATGATTACAAAAATAATGTAGCTGTCTTTTTTACTCTCTTTCAGGCCTTCCAGCATAGCCTATACTCCAGATGCTGCAGAATGTCAACGAGGAAAGTCTGGAGATAAGTGTTAGCTGGTTCCCAAAACAGCTTTGTTGTAATGTTAATTCAAATAGGATTGATCCTGGAAGAGACGTTTGTTCTGAAAATATAGAAGTAGACAAGATCTCTATGGAAGAAAGGACAATGATGATTCATTGGTAGCCTTGATATCCCCAATAGTACGGCAATGTTGGAGTAGTCAACAAAATGCCATAGAAATAGCAGACAAAAAGAACAATGACTGATTAGCATATTCGTGGTATAAGCGCATTCGGTTAGGCTGTAAGATTATTTAAATGTTTGCCATTAGAAGTTTATAGTGTAGATGAAGTTGTGTAAAATACCTTAAACAAAAAAAGAAATCCTGATTCCTGATACAACAGATGTACAATGACTTATTGCAGTTGTAACAGTACCTAGGAAGCAAGATAAAACAATAGCAAATACTGAACTAACTGAACACGTTTAGTTCACTAATGAGTGTTGGAATAAGAAATACTGCGTTTTTCAAAGGGAAGTTATTTGTACAACTACCATTGAACATTAACAATCAGCTTGCTTTAAGTGCACGGAAATGCCCCTTTCTACAGTAATATTTTATCATGCCTAATCTGAAAAACAACAAAAGTAAACTGAGATCACAGCTCCAAATAATTTCAGCATGCATTGTGGTTGTAGTTCTTTCAGTCAGTACAAACATATTTCATATGAGCATTTTTTCTTTCATTTTTTGATAGATTCTCAACAGGTTTGCCGTTTATTAACAGGAGAAAAAAAAAGACACTTTATCAAAATGTTTCTTGTTTTGCATTCAGCAGGAACACAGGTTTGTTTCTATTTTTTGTTTTGTGGGTTTTTTTGTTTATTTTTGTTGTGTTTTTTTTTTTCTTTTTTCTAAAAAGAGCTCTCATGGTAAGAAGAAGCATCAATGGGGACATTTCATTGTGCTCATATAGTAAGTCAGGATGGTCACAGAAGATTCCACCATGCGTCAGTTCAAACAAGGGGTAAGAAACTCCTTTTGGTTCACACGCTATGACACTGAAACCCACAAAGTGTTTTGTTTCTCCTGAACCTCTTGGTCTGTGGCCGCAGGCACACATGTCAAGGGGCGCTGGCTTTGTCATCTTTCTCATTCCTCGCCGCTCATTTCTCACTGCTTGAGCTCAGCTTGCACATGGTCTTTATGCTAATTTATAAATAATTCCTTATTTTATAAAGCAGATACTCTGACAATGTTTCCTCCCGAGTACTCAGGAGACTCTGGCCTATCATCTCCTTCAGGTGTGGTGACCGGAGGTGTCGGGATGCTAATTATTGCTGTAGTGACGTAAGGCTGCTCACAGTTTAGTTTAATGCACTCTTCCACTTTGGCATTTAAGCTGGAACGGCTGGAGGAAGAAACAAAAATCCATGAAGAAAGAAAGTCCATATTACCGCAAACCCCTTGAGTGCCCGGTTCCATTCCCTCTGCTGGCCATCTCTATCCTGCTCCATTAGAGAGCTCAGCGGTGCAACATGGCACCACCCCACCATCCTGCACCGCGGAAGCAGGTGGTCCATGGCTATGTCCATGGACGAGTCCCTTTTCTCCCTTCCTTCCCACCGTTTCATCACTTCTAAAAGTTTCTGGGCTCATCACCTAAGTTTTTCTGAGCAGAAAAAGCATTTGAGCTGCTCCCTGGGGAGCAAACTTCACAGAGCCAAATAGAATCATAGAATTGTTTTGGTTGGAAAAGACCTTTAAGATCGTCAAGTCCAACTATTTACCTAGCACTGCCAAATCCACCACTACACCATGTCCCTCAGCACCTCATCTGCACGTCTCTTAAATACCTCCAGGGATGGGGACTCCACCACTGCCCTGGGCAGCTTGTTCCAGTGCTTGACAACCCTTTCAGTAAAGAAATGTTTTATAATATCCAATCTAAATCTAAATCTTGGTGCAACATGAGGCTATTACCCTTCATCCTGTCACTAGTTACCTGGGAAAAGAGACTAACCCCCACCTTGCCACAACCTCCTTTCAGGCAATTGTAGTTGTAGTAATGAGGTCTTCCTTCAGCCTCCTCTTCTCTGGACTAAACAGCCCCAGTTCCTGCAGCTGCTCCTCATCAGACTTGTGCTCCAGACCCTTCACCAGTTTTGTTGCCCTTCTTTGGACACGCTCCGGCACCTCAATGTCCTTCTTGTAGTGAGGGGCCCAAAACTGAACACAATATTTGAGGTGTGGCCTCACCAGTGCCTTGCTATGCAGGAAAGTGGAAACTAAGGGGCAGTCCTAGTCTCCTACCAATTCCTCCATGCCATACTTGCTTAAGATCATTTTGTATGTTACATATCCTCAAGAGTAAGACACAGTAATATATGCACTAATAAAGGTTAACATGTTCATGGAGTTGCTGCAGTACCTCAGCATCGTATGAAACTTGTAAAACTCAGACCATTTTGAGATGAGACTGGCGTTTTGTGCTTGTGTTTTTAGTTAGTTTTTGTTAGCACAGAGCTGGTGCTTTGTGTTTTTACATACTCTGTGACTGGAAGTATGATGCAGGAAAGTCCTCTCTAGCAGAGAAAGCATGGATCTAGGCAGAATATTTCCTGAAAAGCTAAGGCACATTGGAGCTTTGTGCTGGCCAGGAGGTCTCACTGCACAATAGCTGAAAAACTTGAGTAGCTACAAGCTGCTGGATTGTACATGGAAGTGAAATCCAAAATTAGTAACTATCAAAGCAAGCTACACAAAATGTAACTTAACATGACAATCTCTATAGCAACTAGTGCTGAAAATGCTTCTTTTTAAAAATGCTGGCATGTTTGAGTTCAATAGAAAACACTTCTGAATCTCCTGAGACCTTTGCTGTGTTTTCAAATGTGATATTTGGATATACCTGAAAGCCAAATGGTTTGCTTGTGAGAGTACAGAGACATTTGGTAAACGACAGACTTTTCAACTGCACTTTCCTCACTTTTGTAATACCTCCTCAAACTAGGAAAAACATTTTTCTTATCCATTTCATATTTTATATTTAGAAGAGTCTTTCTTATGACTGTTCCACTTAGGACCCAGGGAATCAGTTTCATTTCTCTGCTCTGTGGAAATGTGAGGGAATCTCATATGTCCTATGCTTCTGAATCAAACCAGTAGAAACAGCAGGGACAGACCTTTCTTTCTCTTCCTACTTGCTCATCTCATATATCTGGATTGCACATCCTTTCTATGCTAAATTTTTCTTGTTATGTGTTTGTCCATGGCATATAACGTTTGGTGTTCTATTTAATTTAGCATCCCTGGGTGCTACTCACTGCAAACAGTACCCAGTAGTTTGTGGGGAGAACATGAGGGGGCAGAAATGGCTGTAGAGGGACTATTCTGTTATCTTGGATTAAGCACGGAGCAAACTAAGTGCAGGGTGTTTCAGTACTAGTGTCCTTTTTTGGATGACTATTTGACTTTCATCTTTAGCCTCACAGCCTACCTGCAGAGGCCACAACACTTCTACATCTCTTCCCTAACAAAGAGAGTGGCTTCAGCTCTTGGTGTGCTAATGCAGGCGAAGTACCTATTTGACAGAGGCGTCCTCTCCACGCATCTGATCTGGATGGTGCTGAGCTCTTGGACGCTGCCTGGACGGCTGCCGGTGATGGTGGTGTTCGGGATGCGGTAAGTCTTTTTATGTCTTCGTGAGCAGCAAGTGCTGGTAACGCCATGTTGAGACGAGAGAGAGGGGCTGTGGCTGTGGGGTCTGTTGACTGTGGAAACCTCCATACAGCTCTCTTCATAGACTTGCTCATCCACAAACTCGTGATTCTAGCCCAGAGGAACCCAATAAAGGGACAAAGCACACACACGAAGATAATTAAAGTGAACATATTAATCATGATTGTTTAAAGGCTTAAATTGACACAACTGAATAAACTGGGAAAGTTAGACAGCTTATTCTTGATTATAGTGTTTAGCCCATATTAGCTTGGGCTGAATACCAATACAAATGTAAACTCTGGAACAAAACGCTCAGAGCTCTAAATAAGAAAAAGTTAATCCAAATTATTTTGTAAAGTAGCACATGATTGCAATGTAGTTTGCATTATAAATATCTGCATAATCTATAAAGTGACACAAAATAGGGGATTATGTTTATTCATAAAAATGCAAGTGGTGCTTATGTAAATGCTCTAAATGTAATTTGGAAATTAATCAGATGTATTGCATTGTACTATAATAAAATAAAAACCATAAATATTTCCCATATGAGTTTATAAAGGTTCCTGTTGAACTGTATGTTAGAAATCAGGATCTGAACAGTGTGTTTCAGCGTATGTATCTATGTAAAAGAAAGAGATTCAATTAAATACAAGTTTTTATTAGAGGAGATAAGACAGTTATTTAAAAGCATCCAAAAAGTTCCTAATTATTGTTGATGGATGTATTGAAAGCAGTTTAGAAGACTGAGCATTTAGTTAAATGAAGTAGTCTTTATTCATGCAATCTTTGCTTAGTTCCAGCATAGACAGTAGTTTTATAGGATTGTCATAGAGCTGAATCCAAGTTCAAGCAAAGGGCTGTTTCACGACGGTGATTAGGGAGCGTTTCACACACACCTGTGATTTCCACATTATCTTTGTATCTGAAAGAGTGTGAAATAATTATGTTGCTTGGGGGTGGAAGGGTGGGGGGTGAATTTTACAGTCATTTTAAAGTAATGGCCCAAACTAAGCAGAGATTAAGTTATGTTCATGCGCAGTTTGAGAAAGACTCATTTTTTTTTTTTCCCCAAAAAAATCTTTCCAGTTACTGCTAGAATGCTTCTACCAAATGACATTTCAAAGGATGAGGTCAGGCTAAGAAGGCACCTCACTCTTGCTGATATAACATAAACCAGCAACTTGCCAGATTCCAGAAGCCGAGGGCCCAAAACTTCAAGTTTCCACTAAAATTTTAGGAATGTATGATCTGACCAGGCAGTTGCAGAATACAGCTTGGAACCCCTGCATACATTTTTGTGTTCATGTGTCATGTGAACATCAGTGCCAGTGGCAGGAGCCAATAAACAAGGGAAAAGGAAAGCAGTTTCTATGTAAATTTAGGAAACAAGATAATACTTGCTTTATAGACTTATTCTCTTTTTAAAAAAAGCTCTGTTTAAAAAAAAGAATAGGCTTGCATATTCCACCGTTATGATTACAGGAAATGTGAAACTTTGAGAGCTGAATCCAACTCCCATCAAATGAATAGAATTTTTTCTCATTATTTCTACTAGAGTTTGACACGACCTGTGGCTGCTACTAGAGATTTTCAGTATGTTTGTCATGTTCATCTGTGGAACAATTTTTAAGGCAGATTGGTATTATTATGTTCTAGTACAAAATGTCTCAAAAATATTCCCAAAGGACCCAGTCTGAATCTTGGCAAAGAAAACACATTATGCTCTGAATAGGAAGCAAGACATTTTGTCCTACAGTACATTATATAAAAATGAATACTCCAAAAGTAAGAATGGAGAAGACATAAGCACCTGTGGGATGACATATTACTATCTAAGTGATGTAACAACTGGGCTGTAGTTACAAAATATGTTGTCAAAAGGAGAACGTTAAATTATACATATAAATGCATCATATTTTAATTTAGCCATGCCTGTTGTGGGAAAACTTTTTAGTATCTTGGTTTTTCTGAGAAAGAGCAGAGAGACTTTCACATGATCTCCATCAAATATAGCAGTATTACTGGGTCCTTTAATGAAAATGTAAAACTATAAAGATAAGACAAAATAGCATAAAGTTCCTCTATGTATACAATACTCAAAGAGAAATCATTTAATTTTTTACATGCAACTATAACTATATGTAAATTTCTAAATGGTAGTTTAACAGATGTTGACTGACTTAGCTATTATATAAGGTAACTTCTATGTGACAATATAACCCCCCCCAAAATATAAAAATACAAGGAGATAATTTTAATGTGCCTTATGTGTAATTCTCAAATCTGCAAAGATTAAATTTAATATAACTGATATTTATGTTCTTAGTTTCCTTAGCGAATGATAAAAAAGGAAACAATGTAAATTTAGGGATGATTAGGGTTATTGCTGTGATGTTGTCTGTCCAGAAATATACTATTAGTAAACATGGCACTTGGCTATTACTGGATCATAACTCTGCTGTAGCTTACTATCCTTTCTGACTGTGATTATTCAAGTATGGACCAGGGGAAAACACAGAGACCACATAATAAGTATTCCTTTTGATTTATGGGGAGTTTCAAATCTACATGAGCATGTTTAGGCTGTTATGAATTACATCAGTGATTTCTACAGGGATCTCCGTATCTAAACTCAAGCCAAAAGATTTTGAAGCTTTGCATCTGCATCTAGATTAAGCATGTGAAGTTTCAAAATAGGATGCTTGGCGATCCTCTTTCACAGTCACTTCAGTGAGAATTGCATTCACATCTGAGGACACACTCAGCAGTTCTCCCTGTACAAAAGCCCAATGTCTGCTCAGGCAAAAACTTGCTTTGACTTCACTGAGTATCGAATGTGTAATGATTACAAATTGTGTTTTATGAACTGTCCTGCAGAAGTGCAAATGATGACATTATGAAGAGTATGAAAACCATACTGAAGGTCACATAAACAGTTTGGCTATACTGATGTCATCACCCTAGATGAGGCTCTCATTCAAGATCTCTCTTATTTATAGGCAGTGGGTATAATGTCTCAAAATAAGATAAAATGACTTTTCTTCCCAGTTAACTGCTTTCATATAAAGGCTTATTAAATAGAAGAAATACTGAAAACATTCAAAACTAGGCTGGTTGTTGGAACTCACAGGAAAACACTGTCCTCTTTTCTTACCGTAGTTTTTTCCAGGCAGTGAAGCAGGTGGTGGTGCTGTGTTTCAAAGGAAGAGCCAGATTTGCTAACAAAGGCCTGTTCTTCTTCACTGGAGGACTGTTGATACATAGAACTCTGTATTATTCTCATTTGTGAACAAAAGGACTTTTATCCAAATATTTGATCAGAACTAATCTGGATTGTACACAGTAGCATAACTGCAATGCTTCATCTATGTGATATAACCCAAATCATTTTGGACGTGAGTTCTCTTTTGCTTGTTTGTTTTTTTATCAAAATATTTTCTTTCCTTTCCTTGCACATCCTTTTAAAAGTTTCCATCTTAGGTCTTTTACGTATAGATGAAATAGTACAATTTACAAGTGCAATCAACGTGTAAGCTTTGAATGATGAATTAATGCATACTTAAAATTATCATAAATTTTAGTGACATTAAAATACTTTTTTTTCCTGGGAATGTGCCTCATTTGAAGGAAATTAAACACAGTAGTTCTCCTGGGATCATTTCATAGCACTAAAGAATTTGTGGTATTGATGCTTACATAAAAATTCATGTCATTGATCTCAATCTGCTGAGTTTGGAAAGCGTATAGTAGATGTTACTGACACAGAATGAAGAATTAAGTAGAAAGCATCCACTGTTTATTAATTGCTTTCATAATTATTCACTGGAAAGCAGAAAACTAAATAGAGGAGGAAGTGGGATAATAGGGAAGATTACAATTCAACTTTGGGATATTTGAAATCTGCATGACAATTAAGCTATTTGGTGTCTTTTTAGTTCAAAGATCTGAGTTCATTCAAGCAGGAGAGGAAGCGAGGGCTCTGACTGCTCATCTTTTGTGCTGGACCGGATGGACAGACAGCCCCTTCCTCCTCTGCTGGCTATAGGTTAAAGCATTAGGCTTTTTAACACGTATTGAATAGAAAGGGCATAGAGGAATGAAAGCCTTTCTGTATCCCTCAGGGAATTGCCTAAATGCCAGAAAATGGCAGGGATTAAAAAACACTGTGTCTTCAGTCTTTCTCAGCTGGCTACAGCTCCGAGCAGCCAAGGGGCTGTCTCCGGCAGCGTGGGTCACTGTGGATCCCAGTCTCAGCTGCCGCCCGGCGTTCCCGCTCCTGGTCCTGGCTTCCTTGGCAGGGCTAAGGGGGGAATTTGCATCAGTAACATTAGATTTTAATGCGTTTGAGGTAATTGCTGAAATTCTCCTTAGAGCAAAGTAGGCACTTTCAGGTAACACATTTCACTCTGCAACACCCCTCCATGCAAATGGTACCCTGGAGATACCTCTTTCCCTCCCTGTTGAGGAAGCCTGGTTTTGTCACCCGTGTTCTACATGTTTAAAGCCAAATGCGACAAATCCAACCTGCCTCCTAAGAGGTGAACACCGTACTTTATCAATGAGGTCTTCTACAGGATCTAACTCTAAAAATGTGGGTTACATTTGCATCCAGCATTTCTATCTGGCAATTTCCTTCATCTTTTAATACCTCATCATTGACTCTTACAAGCTTCCTTTAACAATAGTAATTGTCCAATTTATACTTCCTTTATCTACCTCTAACGATAACATTGCCTAAAGACCCAAGTTGACTTGCCCCGGTGATGAAGAGAATAAGCTACTGCTGCGCTGTCATTAAGCTGTTTCTCTGGAGATGGAGGATATAAAAACATTACCTGCTGCAGCTGGTTACTCAGTAAGCCATTTCGTTTGCTCTGCATGTAGGCATTAGCACTCCCACTCTTTGCTGCACGAATTCGAGCAAGTCTGGCTTTCTGTGTAAACAGACAAAAGGAAGAGTGTCACTTGTACTCATATCCATTATTCTGTTTATCTAACACTGCTAACTGGAATCAGCTGCTAATGAATACTAATTTCATAACCACTGAAAGGCTGCATTGCACCTGTTCTCGAGGTCAAGAAAATCATGAGCATTTTCCCTTTTAAAATGCAAATTACAGAAGTTTTTATTTGTTTGCATGCATCTAATAAGAACAATGATTTTGTAGAAGGTATTAGATCAGTGTGTAAGTAAGTGTCTCGTTTTTTTTAATTCCTGCAACTGTGCCACTCCTTATACCTTGTGAGTCAGGAACATGGGCATCCATCTAAGCTGCTCCTGCAATGAAAATCTCTTTAAAGGGGATGAAATGGTTCAGAAAAACATAATATTGCAACTACTGAGATGGTTTCTCAGAGCCTTCTGGGTTTTTAGAGTAGCAGAATGTGGCAGTGTTTTTATGCTGCCTCCCAGCTAAGTTCCTGAATGCTTGCCAGGCCTTTTAAAAGCCTTTTTACCTCTTCATGCCTATTGGTATAATCAGACTTAGTACTTGACATCATGGGTCATAATCTGTCCATAAGCTGATTTTTCAGAGACTGTAGGCATCAAATTTTTGAGAGAGATTTGAGATTTCTTGGGTGAGCTTCGTTGCTTGTGAAGGTGACTTTCATCCCAAAGTAGAAGGTGGCTCATGAAGCGAAGGACACCTTGCATCCACTGACTTTTGTTCAACAGTTAGAAGCCAACTTTAGGGGAAACCGTGAAGAAAAGACTTTCTCAACCAATAATATGACAAACAGAAGCTTTTATGGGATTTCTAGGATGGCATCCTGTTTCCGTAACTGTTGTGTCTGATTACATGGGTAAGGAGTCTGGCTTTATCTTTGTGCAGAGGTTTCTGATTCTGAAAGCCAAATGCTGAGCAGCATCCAGTGTTGATTGGCTGCTGGAGCACAGAGGGAGACACAATGAAGAACTACACAGAAACATAGAATGGTTTGGGTTGAAAGGCACCTCAAAGATCATGCCACCCTAAGCAGGTCCCCAGAGGCTGGACTGGGGGTAAATGTCCAGTCAGGGGCCTTTCACTGCACTCCATGACTGAGCAGCCCCGGGCAGCCTGGTGTGCTGCAGCTAGCCACCCGAGCGGGGTAATGCACCCAACTGGCCTGGGATCCCTGGAAGTTGATCAGTGTGGAGAACAGTTAATAGCTCCCACAGGCTCCTTGGTGGCACATCCAGGGCTACCAATGTGGTTAGGACTGAGTTCTCAGGGCTAGTGATTGAAAATCCCTTCGGGCAGGCAGAAAATAGGTTATTTTTGAGGTTGAGCTCTTGAGATGCAACACCAGCACGATGAGCTGAAAGCTGGGGAAAGAGATTTACCTGCACCACAGAATAGTCATAGGTTGGGACACGTGCACTGGCTTGTGTTCATAAATATATTAAAGGTTTCTTTTAGCACTACTGTTTAGCCTTAGGAGCTCAAGATGCTTTAGAGATGCCTTTGCAGGATGCAACATGGAGTCCCATAAATAAGTGATTTCAGTCACAAATGTTTTAGCTATGGTACTTTTCAATGTGCTCTTTATACAGGGAGATTCATTAGATTTAATGAACAAACATTTTATATACATTAGTTATGCTTTTCCTTTTAGCATGCATATTCATTTTCTCTTTCAGTGACTGAAGCAATAATTATGGTGCAGCACCATTTAATAAAGAAATATAGGAAATATAACAGTTCATCAGACTGTCTTAATATATCAATGTGCTACAACACTTATAAGACAAAGGTTCTACTTTGCATGTGAATATTTCAAATTGCTTTGCAAAGATGAATTTATTGCATCTTAGAAAGCTTTTGTGAGGTGGAAAGTGATAACTTACATCTTTCTGGCTGAGGCCATCATTCAAATGGCCTGAATTTACCAAAATTTACCAAAGACAAGACAATAAATCTATTACCAACACAGAAAACAGGTATTGTGGCTTCCATGCTTATACTTCAGCTTACAGAAAATACTCCTGAAACCGGAGGTGTTTACAAATCTGTTAAAGGGATAAGATTTTCTTTTCAGTGCTTCTGCCTGATGTATATCAGAGCCTGTAGCATGAATAGTGTCGTGACTCCTCATGTAACCTGTCAAGGAACCATTAAAAGCGCATTTCAGCCACAGGACTTTAGGAGCTATGTGCTGGGGACTGAATTCCCATGAAGGACACAAAAATGATGTGATAACATCAGGAAAACTGTTATTACAGAAGAAATTTATTTTCCTTTAGTCTGTGAACTGCATTTTCTGCCATGTACAACAGAAAAGGAGTTATAATGGCCCCTTTCAACCCTTGCAAAGCCTTTTCTAACTCGCCCCTTTCAACCCTTGCATAGCCTTTTCTAACTCTCCCCTTTAATGGAATATGTGGCAATAAAAGAAAGTATTAAGTTCTCCTGCAGCAGATTATCTTTGCTGTGAATGTGAAATTCTGATTTTGGTAATTTTTACATTGTCTAGGACAAAGCCAGTGTAGCTGAAACACAGTTCTTTTACTTATTCTGATGAAATTTTACCATAATCTTCTTGTCTGAAACTTCCTATAGAAATTGATAATCAGGTCTAATTCTTACCGCATCCCCTGTATTTGCACTGAACTTCTCTTCTGAATGCATCGCCTTTTCCAGCTTCAAAACTTACAACTTGGAGGTGGATCCTTGTCTGTGGCTGCATGTATAGAAACCTTACAAAGGGAATTCAATATTATTCAGCCACAGCTATCTCTGTCAGTTTTAGAAATATAAACATTTATTTTCACAAAGTTTTAAATAGTTCTACACACAGCACTGTGGGGTATTTACAACATCCAGCTTTTAACACTCAAGATGTCCTCAGCTGTCCAGTTGTGTTGAGAGAGATTTTATCAGGAACACTTTAGGGCAGGGCTTACTGCAGCACTGGGAATCATTTTTGGCAAGAGCCTCTCTTCAATTTGCTATGCAAGAAGCCTAAGTAGCCTAGGTAATTTAGTTCTTAGATAGCTCCCCTTGTCTCTCTTCTGCTACTTTCCAGACTATGTAACTGTCTTGCTATCAAAACTCAAAAATTACTAATTACTTACCTTATGGTTATTATTCTTTAATGATCTGGTACAATTAAAAGATAAGAATTCCTTCATAGTCATTTTGTGTGTATTGGTATTGGTTGGGACAGAGTTAATTTTCTTCATAGTAGCTGGTATGGGGCTATGCTTTGGATTTGTGAAGAAAACAGTGTTGATCTTTTAGTTACTGCTGAGCAGTGCTTACACAGACTCAAGGCCTTTTCTGCACCTCAGACTGTCCCACCGAGTAGGCTCGTGCACAAGAAGTTGGGGGCACAGAGCCAGGACAGCTGAGTCCAACTGACCAAAGGGATATTCCATACCATCTTACATTGTGATCAGCAGTAAAACTGGATGGGGGTGGAGGTTGGCAGGGGCTGCCCTTGCTCTGGGACAGGCTAGGAATTGGTTGGTGATGAGCAATTGTTTTCTTTTGGATCACTTTTTTTTTTTTCTTGGCTTTGTTTTTTCCCCTGCCTCTCTCTGTTAATTTTTTTCCCCTCCTTTAAAAAAAATATTGAACTGACTTTATCCCCACCCATGAATTTTTGCACTTTTACCCTTCTGATTCTCCCTCCCATCCTGCTGTGGAGAAGTCAGTGAGCAGCTAGGTGGTGCTTAGTTGCCTGTCAGGGTTAAGCCACAACACTGTGGCTCCTAGAACAACGGCCAAAATTGTCCTAACATCAGTCACATTGCTGTTTACGTCATTTCTTTTTTTGGCCTTTCATAAATCCATCCTGTATGTTTGCTTTCAAGTGAAAAACCAGGCCCACATTTCATGCTTTGATTTTCTAATTTTCAGTAACTGCAAATAGTTGACTTCAGATTAGCTGACCATAATTTATAAGACGTCAGCATGCAGTAGAGAATACTGTTTACTTTGTGCATTAATGGATATGGAATAAATGAGGTTCATATATTTGTTGAGTTATGCCTTGCTTTCATAATCTATTCAAATTAGTGTTCAGTAAAAACACGGGGTTTTGCACATTTTACATGCTCTTGTGCTAAATTAAAAAATTTTATGTAAGTTCTTCTCCTAGTTATGTCTCTGCAACCCCACTGAGATTAACAGCCTATCTCATTTAAAGAAGTCATAATGACTAGCAGGGTTCCCTACTGCAAATGCTCAGCTCTGGACTGCCAAGTGCTGTTAACCAGTTGTCATTGCCATTTATTCTAGAGCTATTTATATTTATCTAGTAACTAATTATTCATAACTTGACAGGTAAATACATCATGTACAATGAATAAATAATAAAGCCAAGCCAATCTTCAGGATGTATTTTGCTATGTAGAGGCAGAAGACTATACTTGCATGAAAGATTCAGGTTCTATTTTATTCATCAAGTCAGGTTTTGGAGCTGATAGTTGTTTGAGTGTTCTGTTGAGACACCATGCAAAGTCACTCTAGGGTGAAAGTGCTTGGGGAACTAAAACTAAGGCTTCTCCAGTTATCAGGTAATGAACAATAATGGGCAGATCGAACCACACCTAGGACTTGCTGGCTAAGAGGATACAAGGCTCTTGCCTTCAAAAGATACAGAAATATAGATGTATGGAAAACAGGGAAGGTATCTAGCAAGGAATGCTTCACTCAGGGTAAGGAGGGCACTGCCATCGTAAGAGCTGCTGCAGTATGCTGGGATGGAGTGGACACCTGCTCCAAGAGGGTAGTTGTGCCTCCTTTACCTTCCCTGTTCTGGTAGTCGTCCCAGTGAATATGACATTGTGAGGTTCTAGCCAAATCTTAGCTATTGATACCTATCAAATACAAATAGGAAATTATATCTAAACTTACCTAAACCTTTCTTTTTCCTTTCCCCTCCTTCCCTTTCCTTCTTCCTTCCCTTTCCTTTTTCCTTCCCTTTCCATTTTTCTCTCCTCTCCACTCCTCTCCTTTCCACAGAGACCAGTCACAACACATCTGCCGTGAACTTTGCCACCTGAAGGCACTGATGGGCAACCAAAATAACTTGGCATCTTGAAGTTGTCTCTAGCTGAGAAAAGCTCCATAAATAGGATTCTTCAAAACTGTCTCAGTTGTGATAAATCTGCCTGAGGAAAACGCACAGTAAGACTACAGGGCATAATTAGTTCTGCTCTGAATGCCAATACATATTTTGGATTATTTATTTATTTATTGTCAGGATAGGTCAGATCCTTGGACCTTATTATTTGATAGAAGAAAATGTTCTGATAAGCACAGATGATTTTTCTTTAATTTTTATTTTAATATATCTTGTTTGTTTGTTTGTTTATATTGAGGTCTTTTTTACAGTAATGTATTTTGATGGTTGGAAGCAGGAGCTTCTGTTAAAATGCATTCAAAATGAGATGGAATATAAATAAACTACTCTTCCACCTTCTCCTGAGCGTTAATGTGCAGCATCTTTTTGCCAAAAAGAAACAAATAGAATTGTCTAATCTGGGATTACTGTGCAGAACTTGGTTGTCCTGGTTTGCAAACGCTGACATGGCTCTTGAACAAACCTAATATAAGTGACAACATTTTTCTGCTGAAAATTGCCAGTGCTCCTGGGACTAGGTTTCAGCTCTTCAGTAGACAACTTTCTCTCGAGTTTCCTTCCAGCCCAAATGTTTTGCCATTTCTGAAGACTACCTTGATTAAACTTCTGTATGAGATATTGATAAAGTAAGTGGCACAATTCACATATACAACTCTCTCAATCAGATGGAAGCTGTTGCAGCCGGCAGGAGGTACCATTGTTTGCAGAGGTTCATGCTGTGCTTCATGAAACAGTACCTTCTTTCAAACTTATGTTCTTCAGCCTTAGAGAAAAAGAATAAGGTGGGTGCCTAGGGAAACATTTATTTCAGAAAAATGGAAAGTTTCTATTGTATTGAATGAAGAAGGAATTTAATACTTCAATAACGTGACCTGTTTGCTTGACTATTCTTACACAATGCAGTAGAACCCTCCTGTGAAAGGCAAGGCTATACTTCATAACTAAATATTGCTAAATATGGACTATACAGTACCCAAGAAATACTTTTTGTTGTGGGTTTGGTTTTTTCTTTTTCAGTCTGTCAGAGCAATATTTAGTTCAAGATCTGTCATTTTAAATTGAGAGAGTTTAGCTTTGCAATAGGAGGTATCAATGAAACACACAACCAGTGCTAAGTTAATCAGACCTCAAAGCCATTTTCTCCAAAGCAAGAAGGGCATAAACATGATCAGACGAAATCTCTCATCCTTACTGTTGGCATTGTTCTGGGAAGCAGAGGAAAAGACACTTGGCAGGATTGACATTCATCACTTCATGTTCCTGTTTGAAACATACAATGAGCTTGCTGTTTTGCAAGGAGAAAAGGTCAGTTATTAACTCAAGCAGTTTCTATTCATGAAGAGATTATGAGGAACAGCAGCCAGTTTGCCAATCTAATTTTTGCAATGTGTTTTCTAGTGTACATCTCTCACTGGCAAGTGTAAAGCAGGCTTTGAAAATTCTGTTTCATGACATACAGTAGGAGACAGTTTCTACCTGAAGTAAGGCTTGTTGTGTCTGCAGTTATTATGAAAGCTCAGAACAGGCACACTGATTGCTTGGATCAAGGAGATCTGTTACCCATGACTGGCACAATGCTTGGATGCACAGCAATGAAGCACCATGCTGTGGCTGATACATACTGTTCTTTCTCTGTCTGCTGCCATTACACAAACAGAAGTGGAAAAGTTCTTGACAAAAACAATGTAGTGTAGAATTGACAAGTTCTCTGCATGTTCCAGCTGTGGGAGAGGGGAATGCACAGCTGGAACTAGCACGTGGGACAAAATGGCATGCAAAAGGGTGGGTGGAATTAATAGATAGGTAAGGTATGGTATCTGGATCACCGAAGCAGCGTATATTTGAAATCAGGTTTCTACAAAGGTATGACATTTCTGTGATAAGCTTGGTTTCTTTTGTGTCCATTTTCCTCATCTGACAGCATTCTTCCTAGATGTGGCCTTTAAAGGGTGTAGTATCTTAAGCCTTGGCTTATGGCTGACTTTCTTGGCCATGTACCTGTTTCTCCTGATTTTAAGATATTCTGGGAATAGTATCACTGCATACATTGATTTAATTTCCTTTTTATGAAGAAATCAGTCAAAAAGGTGTCCAGAAAGAAGCACAAACTTTTTTTATCTTTAAACCTGGTGCTATTGTCTATATAAGGCAGATGCAGCCTGTGGCTGCCTGTGTTCCCTGGTCTATACATGTAGTCCCCAGCCATGGCCTGCCTGTACACCTCTGTGAGCAATGATCCTGCTCTCCCTGGACTACTGAAGACTCAGGACCTCTCAAGGCAGGTCATGGGACCACAAAAAGCCTGAGTGGTGACACCTGAGCTTTGGCAGTCTTGCAACCTGTGTGGCATCTTGAGCCTTCTGACTGCCATCAGCAGAGGAGCAGAAGGTGAAGCATCTCATCTCCCTTATCAGGGCTTCAGGTACCAATGGAGGCTCTCTGAGCTGATGAGCATTACAGGGTTGGGCCAAATGCATTGGCAGTAATGTGGAGATGAAGGTGTCTGCCCAGGCTTGGTTGCATATCTCCTGGTAAATCATTCTTCCTGGCTCCTGACCTTGCCCATATGGGTCAGAGAGAGAAACTGTTTTGTTGTAAAGCTTGTTGATATTTTAGTGAGAGCCTCAGCAAATCAAGGACGCTGGAAAAACAGACTTTTGCTTTTGGCTTTTCCTGATTAAGCTCTTCTTCTGAAGCCTTTTAAGCAAAGTAGAGCTGAAGAGACAAGTTCCTCAATAGTCAGATTCCCCAGAGACTGAACCTGGGAATTGAACACATGGATTAGTGAAGCAGGCTGTTAGGATAGATGCTACAAATCATTATTAGGTTTTTTTTGTTTGGTTGGTTGGTGGGTTTTTTTTGCTCAGAAGACTCTGATGGAAAGAAAGTCTGCCTGCAATACACAGAATAATCTTCAGTGGGTGGGCCTGCACCTATTGCCTGAAAAATATATAGCATATATATATAGTAGTCCTTTTGCTAAGAAATACTCACTTTGAAGATGCACAGCATATAGAAAGTCATATTTTATCTATTACTCAACAACAAAAGCGGGAAAATTACGGAGCTCACCTTTTGTGCCCTGCGCTTGTCTGCTCGTTGATTCTGGTGGTAGATACGGCTGAAGTTGGAGACAATTACAGGAACTGGCAGAGCAATGACCAAGACCCCACTCAGGGAGCATATTGAACCAAAAATCTTTCCAGCTATTGTCTTCGGCACCATGTCACCATATCTGCGATAAAGAAAACAAAATGCTTAGTAAAGCATTCTAAATATGGAATTTCAAGATGAATTAATTGCACAATAGATTTTTCTTCTCTTACAAATAATACTCGCTGCATATAAATAATACTTTATACACATATGCACACATATACAGCATGCCCAGTGTTGTGCACAGTCAATTTTAACTTGAAGCTAATATTGAGTATCCTGTCCATCAAACTGTAAGCATCTATGTTTTACCTACTGTGGTCACAGAATCATAGAAACATGGAATAATTATGGGTGGAAGGGACCTCCAGGATCATCAAGTCCAACCTTTATCCCATCATATTCCTAACCACTAGACCACTAGACCATGGCCTCAAGTGCCTCATCAACCTGTTTTTTGAACACTCCCAGGGACGGCGACTCCACTACCTCCCTGGGCAGCCTGTTCCAATGTCTAACCACCCTCTCAGTAAAGAACTTCTTTCCAGGCTGCCTCTATTGAAATGGAGGGAGAGTGACCTTGCTAAGGAAGAAAAAAAAAATCAGTGTTGAAGTCAAGTTCTTACTTTGTTTGTTGAAAAAACTCATCACTTTCCATCAGCAAGATCCTAGGGAGACCACTTGGTAAGTTAGATGCCAAGCTGAATAATGTCTCACTTAAGTTGATATAGTACTTTCATTTAGGAGGGCAGCACATTTTTGGAACAGGTTGCCCAGGAGACTGTGGACTTTCAGTCCTTGGAGATTTTCAGCACTTGGCTAGACAAAAGCATGGCTGACCCAACCTATTGTTGTTGATACGCTGCCTCTGAGTGGGAGGCTGGACTAGCTGTCCTCCAGAGGTCCCTTCTATGGTCTAGCCAAAAGTAAACATGAAAAACTCAAGGCACAAGCAAGCAACCACATGAATTCTAACTGCAAATCTTGCAGTGCTCAGAATTACTAGGGCTACCAACTTTCTTTATGCTGCTGGATATAGTTTTGTCAAGCAAGTAAGAACATAGTGCTACTGAAGTAAGTAACAGCTTATTAAGAGATATCAGCTCTTTGCACACTGTAGAGTGCCATATTCTATAGGACAAGTACGTAATTACATACTACAGAGTTTAATAAAGAGATAAATTACTTTCAAGTACCATTCAGTTTTTCACTTTACTGGATTTTAAGTTATTATGAAACATTGGTTGTAGCATGTGAGTTTAGTATGCTTGTGAGCAGAGAGATAGCACACTACCTATTACAAAGAATTTATAAACTGTTAACACAAGAAAAGCTAAGAAAAAAAACCTGCAGGAGGGGCAGTGTTTGGAAAATGCTATCTGGAAAACAAAACCTGTCTGTTCAGCAGAAATTGGAATAATAATAGAGAAGATGGCGGAGTCTTCAAGGCATAGGGTCCAAATTTTGCACCTAATCGTGATAAGAAGGGGATAAAGGGATGATGATATCAGATGCTGGAGAATTAATATGGGGTTGGAAAACATCTTTTAGCAATGTCAAGAGGAGACTATGTGTCGCCTTGTAGGTGAAGATAAATGGTTTCTGTTTTGTAAGATGAGAGGAAGGTGTTTCATGTAAGTATTCAAATAAGTTGTCATCCAGGCAGGTATAATATAGATGACCAAGACTATTGACAAAGATTATGTTGTGTAAAATAAATGTTTAGTTGCTTTACAAAGCATGCCCAAGTGTAAAATATCAACAGGAAAAAATACATTAATATTTCTACCAATAAACCCCCACATCTGCTCAGAATTTGAATGCTATTAGTTTCTGATTTTGTGACATGCAGGACTGAATAAAAATGCATAATGTAATAGAATCCACCTTCTAAATTATTAATATAACTGGTCTTAATTACAAGATATATAAAACTGTAAAAATACTAGAAAGAGAGTCAAGCTTTCCTTCACATCAATATTTGCAGCTCACAACACAGGCATTTTTGGTGCTTATCTTCCTAAAGCCAGAGCTGATGATCAGCTGTCAGAAGTGATGCATGCCCAGCTTTTCTTTCCTTTAGGCAGGGAAGTGGATAAATGACCTTTCAGGGTCCCTTTCACAAATACATCTAACTAATCCCAGGGTTTTTTCAGGCAGAGCAATGAGGAGAGTGGTAGGCATGAGGCCAGGGGTGGTGAGCTTAGAGAAGTACTAGGATCTGGTGGTCAGTCATAATCATTGGCATTTTACAATATTTGTTACTGGTTTAATTCATCCTTTTAGACAGAATCCAAGTAATTTCTTAAATTGAACCAAAGTGTATCAACAGAAAGATATTTAAAAGGCAATGTATATTTACACACACCTGACACAACCAGATCTTGGAATGCAAAATTCACACACGCCCAGTACTACTGGAACAGATCTCTTAAATTAGATTCCCAAACCTATGTTTAGACGCCTGTCACTTGAAATGCTACACTGGTGAATCTTCACAGGCTCACATCATCACTGATGGCTGCTGTGGACAGAAGGCATTGCTGGCGCTAATTAATTTGGTTTGAAGTTGCTCAGGGTTATAGTTCATCCTGTTGATAATATGGCTGTATACTTATGTGAATCAAGTGCAGACTGGTACTTTAGGAGTAGTGACAGAGGCCATTAGCTAATCCGTCCCTAACATTTCAGTATTTATGTGTGGACCTACCTACTGACATAAGATGACTTTTCACAGTATTTCAGTGTTAAAGAGTGAAATAAAAAACCCAGGATCATTTCATATGTGAAGGTATTTCGCAATGTTTTTCTTACCTTCTGGGCAAAATGACAGGTAGATGAATTTATTTTAAAATAGCTTGCTTTTGATTATTTTTCTATTTCAGCTTGAGTAAGTTGTAGTAGAGTGACATTTTCCAAATGTAATGTTGTTTGTCCATTGTTTAGTGCTAATAATATCTTTCACATCATTAATAACTCTCACATAATTAGTTTTTCTCCTGTTGATAAACACCGTGTTGGAGTTGTTTAAATGAAATTACAGTCAGAAAAAATGACTTCCAAGAAATTAGCCTTCCTGCACAGAGTGAGAAATATATTTGCTCACTTTTGTGACAAAACAGAGTTTTTACTACATTTACTCTGGTTAGGCTTGCTCTCCTCTGGGACAGTGACACAGATTTTAGTCTGGCGTAGGCATGACCAGAATTGTTAATGAAGTTCCTACTGCTGCATTTAACATTGCCTTTATTTATAGCTCATATATGACTGAATGCCACCAATGGAAGTGGATGATATAAAATGAGAAGAAAATTTCTTCCTTTACCCCACCTGTAATTGTGTTATTCCTTGGAAAGTCTAAACTAAAAGAGAACAATAGTTTTCAGATGGCAGGGTAGTTTTGTGGTGCTTGTATTTCAAAGTGGAAAAATTGTACTTGATCTCTAAAACAAATTCAAATTCTACAGAAAATCTGATCTCTTCAGTCATGGAGACAACAAATATGGAATCTTATTAAGCAATTTGCACAGAGTCACTTTTCAAAAGGAAACTATTTTAGGGTTTTATCTAGTCCTACCCTGCTTGTCTCACTGCTCTTCACACTGTAGCTGCAAACATATTCTCCTTTCCATGCTTTTTTTCCCTAGTTGCATTTTTTGCATAACTTTTTATATAGTCTGTTCCACATATGTCTATTATTGCGGCCAAAGCTCAAGTCAGTCTTTGGGCATTTGTGATTTGTACTGACAATCTAATTTTGTAATATCAAAAGTGTCACTCCAATCTTGTATGCTCTGGATGAGTAAAGAAAAAGAGATGTTGTACTGAACCCTGCTATCGATCAGGTGCATTCTACTTCATTAGCCAAAAAGAGAAGGGAAAAGGCTATGACAAACTAGATGTGTCAATCAAGTTTTATCATATCAGAAGTCAGAAACTACAGGATCAAACTAATGCCTAGGTTTCACTAGACACAGTCCAGACAGGTCAGACATGTGCTATTGCTCGCAGTCCGTAGGTATCTGTTCACTAAGTGACATTGTACAGGGATGGATGGATGGATTTAAAGGCATGTGTGTTTCTCTCAGTTTTTTCTATTCATCAGGCGACAGAGCACTTTTGCATGTTTGACTCCTTACTGCAAGGGAAGAGAGTGAGCCAGTGGATTCCTTCATTTCGCAGGTACTGGAACTTTCAGAGTACTGTCCTGAATAACATGAGAGTGACCTCACGCTACGCATGACAGATTTGGGGGCACAAAATGCAACTTGAATCATACAAGAGGCTGAGCTGCTGTAGGAGCCTGGGAAACATGAATGTGTTTGTGTTTACAAATGCTGAATCTGTAATCTAATCATTGCCACATCAGAGTTTACCTGTGGACATCCAGCTGCCAAAGTGATACTGCTCTTCTGACTGATGAGTGGAATATATCTGATGTTGCATACCCGTAATTCAAGAAATCTCAGACAATAGAGGCTGTACTTGTGGCACCATGGGCTATTTATCTTATTCCTGAATCTAATGAAGACTGGTGATTCTATGATTCTATGATTTTTGATGTCTCTA
The DNA here is from genome assembly GCA_028020825.1 of Podargus strigoides. Lineage (NCBI taxonomy): Eukaryota > Metazoa > Chordata > Aves > Caprimulgiformes > Podargidae > Podargus > Podargus strigoides. The sequence continues at coordinate 145,318,436 of CM051663.1, read as the reverse complement.
AGATGAAACATTTCATAAGCCAAAGGTCTGAATTATAATTGAAATAAGTCATAATTTTTGGCTATTTTTGCTTGATTTGAGCAGAGAAGGTCTTTTCTTTAATAATATTAGCAAATAAGAGGGACAATGCTGCTTTTTCAACTTCTTTTTGTCTGTTTCAACACAGGAGTAATTTTTTTCCAAGCAAAAAACAAGGGCATTTTGGAGGATAAAATAAGTAATCATAGACATTTTAATTTAGCAATATTTTTGTTTGTGTTCGACAGATCAGAATTTCATATTTGGAATAGCTTACTTTGGAGAGAAACATCCCTCCAGGTGGCCTGTACACTAAAACTGTGAAACTGTAGGAATCTATAACAGGAATAAATCCAGGATGTGCATTTTTACAAAGGTCAAATGATTTAGGCTGATACTGACAGTTAAAAGCGGGGGAAAAAAAAGCCAGTATTTTAAAAAAATATTAGCTGCATTTTCGTTTTCTGACAGTAGAGGGCATAAACGCCATTAAAAATAAATGCAAATGCAAAACCATTTTAAAATGCGTGTTACAAATACACGTGCCCTCTCCCACCTCCTTCGAATTAATTTATATTCTCTAAAAAACATTACATTGATTGAGGTCTGTTATCTGCTCTCATCTTATTTGCTACAAAGGAAAGCTAGTAACATTTCTGTTTTCAGGCATGTAAAACATGTCAGAAAATAATGGAGTTGTAAAATAGATGAAAAGTCATTAAAATTAACGTGGTAATATTTATTTTAAAAGCAAGAGAATTTATGACCAAAGAACAATGAAAATAGTACAAAATCCATGGAAACTAAACAATCTTTCTAGAAGCCAGCATGGCCCATTTTTTTCATGTGTGTGAGACAAACTGCATTTCCCAGTGGATTTAGCATGTCGTGCAGGTGGAGTTCAAGCTTTTTTGAACCAGAGCTGATTAACAGAATGGTGTCCTGCCTTTCCAGAAGAAAGTCAATCCTCCCATCCTCAAGCTTCTTGCTTGCTCTGGGCAGAGTTGGTGCATTCCCCACCTGGGTGGGATGAGGATACATCTGTCCTCTTGCTTCCTGTCTCTCCTCATGTCCGTTCGCTGTTCTCCAGGGGCTGCAGGCAGAGCTCCAGAGGCGACTCGCAGTGAAGATTATACAGCTGCTCATCATCCCGTGTGTTTAGGCAGCTGGCTGCCCGACTGGGCACACACTTATGTGCTGGCATAGGGGAGAAGGCAAGAAAAGCAATTTCCAGCCTCTCTGACACTAACAGTAATCATGATGAATCCTCAGCCTTACCTAGGTCTTAAAATAACCTAATGATTTTGGAGAAGTAATTTCTAATAATATAAAATATTGCTGTTAGAGTGAGATGCGGAACGTTACATAGATTATTCCAAATTTTATTCCAGCCTAGGGAGATTCTGCACGGAATTGCAAATAATCTTCCCGGCTGCTTTTACTGCTGCAAAGGGCCTTCTATTGCAATAGCCCTTCTTTTTCTGCTCAGCAGTGATGGACATGATCCCTGCTGGAGTCCACAAATGTTCCTCCCAGCGTTGGCCAAAATGATTGTTCATGAATGATGAAAACCACATCTGCTTCTCAAGTGTGGCAGTGCTCCCTGGGCTTTCCAGCCTGCAGTGCAAGGGACTAGACTATTGCCCCTGCACCTGGCTGAGTTAGCAGTTTCTCAAATACAAAATTTATAATAAAATTCAGGGATTTTTCTGGGGGGGGGGTATGTTTGTGCACCAGGCCTTTCATCCAAGGGGTTTAAACAGATTTGCATAGGTGGGCTTTAGTACTTAGAAGTCAAAAAAGGAACTTATGCATGGAAAAGTTTAAAGACTTGCCCAAGGAAACACTCCTGGCTTCTTGCAGTCAAGACAGAGATCCAGATAACCAAAAATTCCTTCTGCTTTCATTTACCATAAAATATTCAATCCAAAAAGGTAAAAAATATCTCTCTTTTTTTTTGTCTTCTATCCCTCACTCCATAGGAAAAGCTAGTATCCTAACTGTTCCTGCGCTGCTGCAATGCATCAGGGAAGTATGATGGCTGGTTCATGTTGTATAGTGGCTGTTTAAACTACCACAGCTACAGCTCAGCTGATGCCTAACAGCTGCATTACAGTTACACGGACATACTACTGAGGCAGCATTTTGTTTTGGTTTGTTTTTTTTTTACTTTCTCCAGATTTCAGAGGCAAAAGTAGGCATGTTTGCTTTCAGGAAAAAGAGAATATTTCTAAATGGATCAGACACTGTTTATGAATAAGAAAAGCAACATAGTAGAAAAACTGTCCTGGGTGCAAATGTTGCAAGCTGCCTTTCCTAGTGTTACCTAAAACATGGTAGTTCTCACAGCACACTGGCCATCATAGAATCACAGAACAGCCGTGGCTGGAAAAGACCTCCAAGATCAGCAAGTGCAACCATTAACCCAGCACTGCCAAGTCACCACTACACCATGTCCCTCATCATCCACACTCATAAGTGAAAACTGGCCTTTTGTAGAGCTTGCAGACAAAGGGAGCTTTGCACAACCTTTTGCGTGATACCAGGCTCCTGTGACAAGTGCAGCTGCCCTCACTCTGCATGGCCCCACCAGCATCTGAGCCCTCTCCTGCCAGAAGGTGACACTGAGACTGTGACAATTGCAGCTGAGGGTCAGTCATTGGCTTGTGCTTCAAAAGCCCTCTTTGGCTTTTTTTTTTTAAATGATGCAACATCACAGCCAGTTATGGAGTACCTCAGAACTGAGGCTTCCAGCAGCAGCTTCTGTGATGGAGGTACCTGGTGAGAGATCTGCCATGTATTTGGTGAGATTTTATGCCTAGTGCAGTAGATGGAGGACTGTACGTCAGCAATATAACTCATCAGCTGCATTGCCACATGCTCCACGAAGGAGGAGTGACTGGTTCAGCCTTTGTGCTACCATGGACGTGTGAATAAACTGATCTCAATTGACTCCTTTCACAGTAATGCTAGCTCTAGGACTAAGCAGAAATGCTTCAAAGGAGCAAATATCAGTTAACCACGTTAACTTCAAGATCAGTTAAAAAAAGACTATCAGTGAAGAATAGAAATTATCCATTTTGAGAGCAGAAAAAGAAACGCTATGCATAAAGCAATATTATAGAGATGTCAAATTATATCTGACAATTGCAAGATGATATCTTTGTCTAAGGAAGGTGTTGTAAATTGTTATAAAGCTGTTCCCTAGAGCTTCCAAGCTGCTTGGTGACTAAATGCTGGCAAGCTGATGCTAATTAGTCACTTATTTCAACATTACATCCAACAACAGATAATTTAAATTGTTACTGGTAATAAGTTGAAGTGGAATTTCTAAATAACCAGTTCAACTGTGTTGCCTTAATTATTCAACCTGTAAATTTACAATTTGAAAAGTATCTAAGTTGCTGTTTAGGTGCTAATTTTATTTTTAAAAAAACCTTTGTATGTGAATGTGAAATGATCCAGGGCTAGATTTGGACAAATGAGACAGAGGTAAGTAAAAATACCTTCATTTCCTAAAACAATCTTTAGTCCTAAGAATAGCAACAAATTCTTTTATTACTTTGTTGTGTTACTTCAGAATTTCAAGTCTTTGAGATAGCATGGTGATAAGCAGAGAATAAATGCTTGACTGGATAATAATTCATAAGATGGTACAAATGATTACAGGAAGAATACACTTTTCCTCTGTCATTCAGATTCTTTGCATTTTCTGGGGCCTGAATGTAGACATGCCATTTTTTTCATTCTATTTTATTTGAAGCCAAAGTTAGCTTAAAGGAAAAATAAAAAAGAGGATTTGATCTTTGCTCCTGTAGTTCTGATTTACTTCCCTAAGAGAAAATGTTCCAAGGTTTTTGCTCTCAAAAATCAATGACTTGCATTGCTTATTTAATCAGGACTTAATTTTTCAACAGTTCTTTTGTCAGTGCATGCACCCACACACAATCACATATATAGGATGAACTGACCAGCTCTTTCAAGGCTTGGAAATGAACAAAAGAATGCCAGTAATAGGTCAGACCAAAGTTTCATCTAGCCTAGTATTCAGTCTGCAAAATTAACTACAAGAAAAGAAACATACGGGGAAAAACAAAATGCTAAATATGCATAATAGTATCCTTGAATGCTCTTCTATCCTCCAACCACTTACAAATACCTCAAGAAGTACCAGGACTGTAATTTCTTTGTCATTAGTGATTCTTAGTGGATTGCACTTCCATGGGCTTTATTTTGTCCCCTTAAATGCACGTTTTTGGCATTCACAACACTGTTTGGCAGTTCCTTGGTCAGTGTTCTTTTGATTGTTCTGGCTACAGTTCATTGTTTCATATAATGCCCCCAACCAGGTCCTTGCCTTCAAAAAAGCAGCCAGTGCGTGATCTCTAGCTGCACTCCTCCTGCTACTTGTGTTATCATACCTATTTACCTTATCTCTTTTCTGGCCCAACAAACCCTACTCTGTTCATACAGAATCTACTCCCTATATTTGATCATACGTTTTGCCCTTTTCTGAATATCATCACAAGTCTTTTATACTATTTACAAGAATACACAACTGCACACAGTTTTCTAAGAAGAGGTATGGACTAGTTCAGAATAGCTTATTTTTCTGTTGCCAATTTGGGCACTGAGCCATCATTATTTACAATGTTAATGTGTGATTTCTCACCCTTGTTATTTCTCTTTCCAAATCTTTATTGGTAGGAGCTGGTAAAATTTGCCTTACTTCCCAGATCTCTGTCACTGACAGAGAAAAAGGAGCTGTTGGCCTTTCAGCACAGCATGGGGGTTTTGATGACTGTCATGACATAATCCTTAAAAAATAATTGTTGAAATGGCACAGCTCACCCAGTAACTGTATTAACCAGAGAAAGAAAATGTACTTCTCGATTTGTACCAACATTTAAGTTAAGGGAAACGCATCTCTTGGAACTGGACTAAACAGCAATACAACATTAAGATACAGTGTTTTATATAGCATGGAGAAATGGGAAGCAAGCTGAATGCACACCAATCCCAAACGCTCAGCATTTTAAATAAATTAATACAAATACAATGAAGTATTAATTTTCTGCAGTTCCTACTTGAGACATTAACTGGAAGCAACATGAACATCAGGATATAAAAAGGCCCACCTTCAAAAATACCATCATCTCTAGCCACTTCGCGTTAAATGTTAGCGATGAAAGATGGGTAAACCTTCAAGTGAGGCTCTGGCCATAGCACCCAGTAAAGACTGAAAAAAGAACCCATAGTACAGGTGGTAAACTATGCCAAGTTTGGCTGTAAAGAGTCAAGCTGCAGGCTCCATTAGACCCCAGCAGGATGGACTAAGGTTTGACACATCTTCCCTAGGAAACAGTTTCAAAGGCAGCTGCTGAGTATCACCCATCTCCCCCACCTGGCCTTGGCTTTGTGGATGCTCTCTTTTCCCTCAGGCACCTCATGAGCACATGGAAGAGGACAAAACCACGTGCATTCTTCTGTGAACACACTGTTTAGTAAAAATTTTCAGCATTGTGACTAAAATTAGGATTGAGCTACAAAGCACAGATTTTGTTGCAGATTCAAATGCACCTTTTTGAAGTCCCAAGGGTATGTTTTGATGTGCTACGTTGCTTCAGTGAAGGGAAGGGGAGAATTTTCCTGTTAGCGATATGATTAGGCACAGTCTGGGTCCAGTGTTCTTGTTTCATCCCAGAAATATTGCTGAAAATTTTATGTTAATTAATTTCTTCCACATATTTTCTTTCACTTGCAATACTTGTGCTGAATAGCAGCAAGTCAAAACAAAGCATTGCTCTGCCAACCCATGCCTAAATTTCTCTTGAGTATATATTAGCCATCAGGTCAAACTGCTCCAAGTATAAATCACATTAACACTAGAAAAGCACTGTGGAAGTTTGCAAGGACAGCCGTGCCTTTTTTTGTGACAGCTACTGGGCACAGCACTGAGATCAGTGATCTGATTTCACTTGGGAATCCAATCCAGCTGCTCCCATGTTCAAGTACAATTCTGACTGACAATGGTTTTGGCCACTGCTGGCTTTAATGCTGTTCAGTGCTCTAATGGTCAGATCAAGAGCTAGACATGATTTCCAGCAAATTTGGAACTCCTGGTTGTGCCTTTTTCAGCAAAATACTTAACAAAGTCCCCAGTCTTCAGTACAGGCTTGTCTTTGCCCTTTGGCATGCCCTGTAACTTAAAAGCATTCTAGATTTTTTTCCACATATTTATTCTCATTAGATAACACTGGTATTTAATATGTTAAAATACTGATAGTAAAAATATTTCAAAAGTGTTCTTGAAATAATAAATCAAATTATTTTCTTCTCTTGATAGTCAGAACTCCCTGTCCTCCCAAATTTCTTTTCTCTCCCTTTTTTTTTTTTTTTTTTTTTCCCCCGCACTTCAAATATTTTCACCTCATTTGAGGTGCTGCAAGGGAGTATTTACCATTTTTTCCCTTGGTCTAATTGTCTTTTTTGCTCTTTTCCAATTTTCAGGGATTTCTGAGCTTGCTCAGATAAGTCGAGGAAAATGAAACAATTCACCTACTTCAAGTCTAGCAAAACAAAAGCCTCTTCTAACTTCACTCAAGGCTCTTCACAACTCAGCTTTCCATCAGTACTAAATCACCCCAAACCTTGAAAGAAGGAAGGGATGCTATAGCACTGAATCCTCTTAAAGTTTCCTGGCAGAGTAACTCGTTTCAGCTGAGCACAGTTATATCCCTTTTCCTGCAAATAAACCAAAGCCTGTGTGAGCTTCTCTGCCCATGGACAGCTTAACCCTCACCCTCCCAGCTACCAGGAACTGCCTCCGCAGGCTGTAGAAGCTTGGCATTACATTGCTTATATAATTTAAATAGGGAAATTTACAATTATTACACATGAGAAGTACTGGATCGATGGTCATGAGAAAGTCCTCTGTTCTTCGCACTGTGCAGTATGGAGTTTGAATGCTTTACCACACCATCTTGGAGTCTCAACACATCTTTAAATGGATAACTTTGGATATGGAAAGATAGCAGCATCTTATAGAGAGGAGAAATGGGTTTGCCTACCTCTGACAGTTTTGATAGTGCATTTTGCAATGTGACTTCTTGTATGCTAGTACTTATACTCAAGCTACCAATGAATCTCTAAACATTAACAAACTGTAATGAAATGGTAACGACTTTCTGTCACTACTAACCCCATTCCTATTTGAATTCATGTCCGATAAGTATCTCACTACCAGTCCTCTCAGTCATTCAGGCACAGTACTTCATAATACTGACCACTACCATTCTTTTCACAGGTAGTAAAGAAGTAAATTTTCCACGTATTTTCTCAATTTTTAAAAGATTCCTCCCTCTCTGTGGCATAGAACATTTAAAAACTTTGTGCCAGAGCCCTTTCAAAATCTAACCTTTTAGAGATCACTGATAACTCTTGAATTTTCTCGTGGGTCCTTCAGAAATGGAGCTTCTGGACCATTACGCATCCTTTCTGTCACATTTTTAAATGCAAACTCTGTAAAGTTTCAGTGTTCATTAAAAAGTCTGGAGTTTTGTGGAAAATTTGCCAGATGCCTAATGGTAAAAGCAAGGATTTTGGAAGGTCGCGTAAGACTTCTCTGCACACAGAGATATGGGTATAGGTACTTTACATGTGTACTCAAGAATTCATGCTTTAGGGAATGCTGGAAAGGGATTTTCTCAATCTCTTCCTGTGCAGCCTGTGTTGCATAAAATGCTTAAACATTCAGCAAGCCAAGCCTTAAATCTGGTACTGTTTTAAGTGAACAATCAAATCACAGCTACAAGAAGTCTTGTAATTTTTAAATTAATTAATTTTTATTTTTGAATTATGACATAGAGAAAATACCCACCAACAATGAGTAAAGCTTTTGGAGACTGGAGCTTTCATGGAGGAAATCTTTTTGATCCCAGCTCTCCAACAGTTCATTTGAGTGCACTAAACATCAAGGCTGGAATTCAGAGGGAGCACATGCACTTTTGGAAGAAAAGCCTTATCCTATCCTCTCCCTTCTTCAGGTTTTGAAAGATGAACATGTTTAACTTTAGATGATGGCTCAGTATGGATTCCTTGAGGATGTAGCCCTCCTTCTAGCGTGGATATGGATCCTGTGAGGAAATAGGAATTCAGTCCCACAGCATTACTTTGGGTTTTTTTCCCACCAATTGGCTTACACTAACCTTCCCCAGAGGGCACGCTCCATTTTTAGGTGCCTAATTCTCCCATTATTATTTGGCACAGCCAGTGTGCAAATCGTTATGCCTAATTATTAGATACTGCAGTGCTCAGGGTTGTGACATGAGACTTTCTGAATCATTAATATTATGCCTCTGCTGTAATTTGTCCCCTTTCCAAAGGTCGTGTGTCATGCTCAGAGAAATGCTGTGGTATGTCTGACATCAGCATAGAAGCACCACAAAAGTTGCCTTTTCAATCATGATTTCTGTGCTGCAAATAAGAGTTCCTTCTGCTTATCCACAGAGTACTGAATTCCCCAAACCAGTGATTCTTGAACATTTTGAACCACACAACAGCTTTCCTTGAACTACTGTGGACCTTTAGAATCACAATGTTACTTGAAAACACTATAAACCCAATATACTGTAGATCATTTATCTTGGCCTTGCAGGCTGGTTTTGGACCCCTTGATATAAATAATAACTAAGCAAGTAAAGCTCCTCCTGACCAGCACTCTGACCATAGCTGAAAGATTATTTCCTGAGGCACTCTCTACAGCATGACCTCAAGGTCCACAACAGCATCAAAGAATAATCTAACAGTCTCTACCTATCTCCACTTCAAGTATAACTATATTCGATGTATTTATCTTTGTTTGTCAAAATCAATCAGGAACTCTAACCAATATCTGACAACTCTTGTCCTTAATTTTGCCTCTGCCATTCACTGAAAATTTTGTCCTTGGATTTTAAATTTCTACTCAATCTTTTGCTTCAAACTGTGTTTCTTTTATCTCTACAACAACAGGCACAATTTAATGAGGACTGCCAAACCCTCTCCTTTTTATGCATTTTCGATTAGTTTTGCTTCTCACTGAATATAAATCTCTTTTTAGAGACCTTTATATAGCACATCTCATGTCCTTTTCTGCTGTCAGGTTTGTTGTTTTCACTGTGTTGAACAGGGATTTCCTCCTTTTTCTCCTTGACTATCTTATTGTAGGTACTTTCTTGTTTGTGCCCACATTATAACTGCACGGCTTTGGGGATGGAGCAGGCATTGGGAGAAGAGAGTCAATGCCGCAATACTGGTGCAAAAAGGTCATATATCTCAGAGCACTGCTCCTCCATGAACTGGACTGGGGCTGCCTGACAATTGCCCCCTGGGGCCTCACTGATTTTTAGCTCTGTACAGAAGTCATGTGTCTAGGGAACAGGTGAAAAAATGGCCTGCTGGCCTTGAGCTATTACATGGTACAAGAGGCAGAGGAGTGACAGGTATGGCTGCATGTCAGTACTGTGGATGTTGTGTTATGTTACACATACTTATCTCCAGAAGTTACTTCTGCTCTCCTGCAGGAGATGGGAGTTGATAAGTTGATATCTCATGATTGCAAGGACACTTGAACTCCCTTTTATCCCACAGATTTAACACACTGGGTCATTGTAGTCTGAATATCAGAGATCTTCAATTTTTTCAGAGTAATTTTTTCAAAAGTAATATTTTCAAGTGAAGTATAGCTTCTGATGAGGACTGGATTCTGGCCTCTTCACTTGCAACAATAGTTTCACATACTGCAGTAGGGCTTATTTTATGAGTATCTACTTTCAGCTGTAAGTATCTGATGTTTGCAGTTTGGCTGACAACCTATATCTGATTGAAGAGGAGATGCCACCAATGCTGGTGTTAATGCTGTTTCCTGTGATGATAAGGCACATTACTTAATGAAGTAATTTGCATAATTCTTATTAGTTTATCTTCTGCGAGAGACCTCCCCATTTTCTCCCATCCCTTTTTAGAAAATGTTCTCCTCTCACATTTGTACTAGAGCCTTGTGCCCTGCTTAACTCCACCTAGTACCACACCAGAGGCTCTCCTTGATGCTGTGTCTCTCTTTTTAGTACCCTCCTTTCCCCCCCAGCTGCAGTTGCAGCACCCTTCTTATGGGAAGAGATTGCCCACAGACAGATGAGAAGCCCAGGAGGAGGTAGGTAAGGATTTACTCCACTGCCACAGCCACAATGCACGGCAGTGAGACAAACCATTCTCATCTTTATAATTTCCATACTTAGGATTCCTTCTAGCACTATAAAAACTGAACGAAGAATAATTTTCATAGAAAGAGTAAAAATATTTCGAGCACCTGAGGCTGAATAATCACAAGGTCTTATTACTGTGACTCCTGTCGTGTTTGTTGGCTTTTCCTCTGGTGCATTTCAGGTCATCCTTCACTGTCCTGGTAAACTTAGGCTGTGAGATCTCAGAGTTACTTGTGCTGGAGAGCATAGATCAGTTCTGGCTGTTAGACAGCTAAAAAGCCACTAAACAAATTTTCATTACTTTCAAAGTAGGGAAAATTTTGGCTGTAAATATTAGAAGAATTTTCCTTTCTTTTTACTCAAAACTCTGTTATTACAAGCTCGTATGTCAGATATCAATTCAAACCCTCTCTCCAGGCCTTTCTTTCTTTAGTGTGTTCATCAGTATTAACCACTAAACACATTTGCCTTAGGAGCTAGAAGATCTTTACTTTCTATTAGCAACATCATGTTTTTAATAAGTAGGCATGCAGGTATATCACTAGCCTATTCCTCTTCAGGACTGAAAATGAATGGAGAAAAAGTCCACAGGAGGTCAACTCTCACAAGAAAATAAAAGACCAAATTAATGGAAGCTTCTTAGGGAATAAAGCAGCAATTCACATCTGTGCCAATAATCAGAAAAACAGCCGAGCAGTATTTTTTTTCCTTCTGATTTTGTATTACTCCACTTTTCCCTTCCTATCACCAGCCTAAAAATGTTCTATCTGTCTGGTAATCTCTGATCCTCTCAGTCATAAGAACTACTTTCCAGTCATCCAACCTCAAATTTCAGTTTGTGGGATCATGGCCTACAGGCTTTGGGATCCTGCCTTCATATAAATCTGTGTGTCAACAACAGAACAAAGGGCAAAAGGGAAGAGAAGAAAGAGGTGCGCATGGACATGGTTCCTCAGGAATTGTTATAGACATGCCTATGAGGACAGCCACACATGTGGTCCTCCTTCTCAGTGATTCAGTCCTGTGAAGGTTAGGTGAGGGATCCAAGTGGATGTGTGGTCACCTTTTCGAGAGATTCATCAGCTTTATATCAATGCTGTGGCACAGGCCCCAGACCAGGACTGTATTTCATTCTATCAGCTCAGAGGGTGGGCAGAAGACAACCAGGTGGCTTTACCTCCGGTTTGTCTGCTACTCGGTGCAGCTGGTATCCCGCAGGGAGAGGGACCCTGCTTCTGCTCTGAGGAGAGGATGGTCTGTGACCCTAAGTGGATAATATGGACCACATTTTAGGGTGTGGTTGCTGGTAACTGGAAGACAGTGACTCAGCTCATCTGCATCCATTCTGTCCTTCTGACATAATAATAATACAACTATTAAAACTGAACAATCAAACAAAACCAGTCAATGTGGTGAGTCTTCCTGAAATACAGAGTTCATCAAAGCGTGGAATGAAACAGTGGTGCCAAAGTCCTGTTAGTACAAGTGTTTGCTGCAATAGGAAGTCTAAGCCCTGAACAGGGCTGGATAAACACTAAAGACAATCAAAACTTCCTGGCAGTCGAAGTAATTGCTGCATTTTTTCTTCTAGCTAAGGATCAAGCAGATCTACTTAATCTTTTAAAAAAACCCACCTTAAGTAGTTTATAAACCAATATAATGTATTATTTGAAAAATAAATCAGAATGTGATGTAGAATAACAAGTATAATAAATGCTGTTGTTCTTCTAAAAATCTTTTGGACATGTCAGATGTAATTACATCGGTACTTATTTTATTCCATTCCCATAAAAGGGATGAATTTGTGGAGGTCATGTACTGCATTATATCTAGCCCTTTTTACTCAGCTGAGCTGTTATGCAAGAAATGCATTAGGGCTAAAGGGTAGCTCTTGCCAAAGGCCAAGTGGTACCATAAAAAAAGAACACTTAACAGTGGAGGCTTCATTAAAATATTTTTCTCTTCCTTTTACAGACAAATAATTTTGCTTTGTTGGAGTAAAAATCCCGGTGTTACACAGTTACGGATGCCGTTTTTCGTATCTTAGTCTCTCAAGATCTCAGGGTGGCAGTCATGAAAGCCTAACACAACCTTTTTTGTCCTTCTTCAATGAGGAATGTCCTTAAATTGCATTCCAGATCCTATCTGCAGTATTTGAGGAAGGCAAGAGCAGCTTAAAAAGAAAGAGAGGGGTATTTTCCCAGCTGAAGCCAATGTAAAGGGAATGTTTATGCCCTTTTGTATACTGTCTGATTTTACTCACTGAATTAGCAAGGGCAGGATTAGACCCATCAAGTCTTTCAAACATGCAGGAGGTGGATTAGGGCTAAAACTACTGATAACAACCCATTTTCTTCAAAAAACAATTTGCATGAGTTTTCAGGACTTAAATGCAACAAACCACCCTGTTTGTGAACACTGTAGGAAACTTCTTTTGAGATGAAATGTACTAAGAGGATAATTCCGTAATGACCAGCAATTACAAGTCTGTGTAATGACTGTTCTTTAAGCTCTGGAGATACAGTCTCGTTTAACTTCTAATATAAAAAAATGTCATTTATTAAGTAGAGTTTTGATATCAGTGTGACAGGGAACCTAAGACAGGGGTCTTTAATGAAGTCAACTTTCAAGGTAGTGAAACAAGAAGTTTTGCTGTGACTGAGTTTTGCTATATGAACACTGTAGACTAAAATAAATTCTAATGTTATTTACACCAATGAATCCCCTCCTGGAATCATCGGGGCAGTAGCACAGAAAAAGGGGTAGTGAATTTAAGTCTGAAAGTCAACTTCTGTCATCTGGAGTCTTCCAAATGAGATGGCAAATAGGCTCCCTGTTCTGGTGATGAGGATTTACTACTGTTGCAATGCTAATAATGTATATTTATAGACAGAGATGAAGGCAGTGCCTGTGCTCCAAAAAACTTAGCAGAGTTGTAAAGACAGGAGATGAAGCTGAAATGAGAGAAAATGAAGTTAAAGTACATATTGTAGCTTATACAATTTTTGAGAATGTTGTTTTGTAATGGGAATGCTACTTTCTGTAGTAAGAATGGTGGGACATATGATGTATGGTTACACAGACCTTTACTTGGATTCACCCTACCTCCCTTTAGAAAGCTATCTGAGGAATCCGAATCAGAGAGCTCTCAATTCATAGCTCAGCCATTTCCCAAGACTTCAGGGTAACTTCTTTCTCATCATCATCTGAAAGCCTAGGTAAACTCAAATGCTTTATCTACGGAGAGCTAAAAAGCAGAAGAGATGAATCTCAGCCCATACATTTATGTTCTCAGAAGCAATGTTCAAGAGGCTCAGAGACCAATGATTCTACTCTTTAGAAGTTCCTCAGACTCCCTTTCCAGTTGTCAAGTTCAAAAGCATTTCTTCTCAATAGATCAGTAAATATTCAGGGAAATAAAACCTGTTTGTTTTGTTGTTTTTTTTTTTTCCCCTGAGATGAACAGAATGCTGCTTCGGTTCTTTTTTTCTCATTCGTTGATTCTGCCTGCCTGCCAGTGCACATGTGCTTGAGCATGTGTAAGTGCTTGTATATTAATCACCTTTGGCCAGACTTTTAGCGAGTCTAATAAATAATATATTTGCTTTTTATTAAAAAGTCTGATACTCATGTTTGGAGTATCTAATGCCTGGTATTAGAAATGATACTTCTGACTTTGTTTTTGGTTTAGAGTTGAGGGTGACAGGTCATTTATAGTCTAAAGATATTCCACTTCTTTTTTTGTTGCAATTTTTACTATTAGTCTGCCTTAAGCAATAGAATATATACTTCAATATTTCGTGTACTTGGTCTATTAAGATACACATGCTCTTCTCCCTTTCCTTTTCATTTTATATGCTCATACATTTTTATGATACTACTCTAAAGGATTATCTGTAAATCAGATCATGCTCAAGTTTTTTAGTATGTGCTAAATATTACAGAGAAACTGTTCAAACCTATTTAACACACTAGACCAGAAATTCTTTACTGTAAGGTATCTTACTGGGCATTTCATAGGTCTCTAATCTCTACTAGCCTGAATAAACCATCAGGACCCACACAAAGCAGCTAAATCCAGGACTGGATTGCTTACTGAGGCAGAAACAATAAGAATGTTTCTGCAAGTTGATGTTAGCAAAGTCAACAGAAAATTATATATGTCAGTAACATGTTGTCCAGAGATTGAAGTAGTTTCTCCTTATTCCTCTGCTTGCCAAAATCATCTTCAAAAGAGAATAAAACATAAAGCACCACTTCCCTTACAAGAGCAGCCTGTATGCTCATCAGTGCTCAGCTCAAATTATTTCCTCCAGCAAACAAAACTTTAGTGAAATGCAATACCACTTCTTAAGCAGTTGGAACAATTGGAACAATTATTCTAGGCTGAAAATATTATGCAATGGGCTTTCATGATCTGAGTTGATAGTCTCTGTAACTGCTACTCATTTTATAAAAAGGATCCACAGCCTGCCCCTGAGAAATGGAAAAATAGGATGTGAGCTGAAAGACACCAAATGAGACTCCTGGAGCTCTTCAATGGCTTATTGTCATATCCTGTAGGAATACAGATGTGATGTCCATGTGGATGCAAGGAATGGCACAATGACTGCTGGGGCCTGCATGATTTGCAACGCAGAACTCTCTGCAGAACGTAAGGCTCCAAGTTACATTGGTTTGTGTATCCCTTGGATATTGGATATTAGCACATTGCTAATGCATCTTGAGTCTAGCAAATCCAGGCAGCATTTTCACCAAAAAATTCATATAAAATACCAAACTGGAAAGAAAAAATGGGATAAAGGAGTGGACAAAGTGCTATTTCAGCCTCTACCAGTGGCTTGCTGTGTGAATGGGGCATGCTGCTTTAGGCAACATTCATGCTGTCCCCTGTGGCATGAAAGGTAATGGAAACAACCCACCAAACTGCACCTGAATGAGGAATTATAACAGGCAATGTCAATGTGATACAAAAATCTCTATTTCACTCTATCAGTACTTTGGCTGAAGAAGGAATACTAAGGAAAATGAGAACCTGCTGCTGGCTATCTGACTGAGTGTCAAAGGACAAGGAAAAGACTGAGATACTCAACGTCTTCCATGCTGTGTTCTGTACTGACAAAGTGCCTTTGCAGAGAAGAGCCTGTGTGTCTTGGTGGGTAAGCTGAACATGAGGCAGTAGTATGTCCTTCCTAACCACATGTAGAGCTCCATTACCAGGAGTTTAGCCATCATGATAAGCAAAGTTATTATGGACCCTTATTCAGCAATTGTGAGATTGCATATGCTGCACTGTGTCTCATTTTGGACTTCCTGCTGCAAGGGATATGTTGATAAACTGGCACGGGGCCATCAAGAGGTCTAGGCTGTGGAGTCTCTGCCCTTGGATATATTTGGAATTTGACTGGAAAGTGCAGGAGCAGTGTGACCTAACTACAAAGTTAGCCTTGTTTCAAGCAGGCTGGACCAGACACCCTCCAGCGACATTTTTTCTACAATTCTATGATATAGAATAATGAGCTAGCAGCTCTTAACAGCAGGTGGACTCTCATCGCTTTCCTTGAGTTGAAGTACCGTGAGAAGTGTAGTCTGAATGTAGTCCTTTGCACTTCTATTTCTCCTCCCTTTCCTTAATCTCTCTTGTACTTTGAGTTGCTGCAAGGTTTGAGGTACCTAATCCACAGGGAAAGACTGTTTTGTATTTACAGAGTGAACATGGAGCACCTAGTTATGCCTACTGGGTATATTGCACAAATAATAATAAAAACTCTTTAAGATTGTAAAAAAAACTCTTTAAGATTGTAAAATATCTGGGGGTGTTCAAAAAACTGGTTGATGAGGCACTTGAGGCCATGGTCTGGTGATTTAATGGTTAGGAATAAGATAGGATAAAGGCTGGACTTGATGACCCTGGAGGTCCCTTCCAACCATAATTATTCTACGATTCTATGATTCTATGAAAAGTGAAACTTTGTCCTAGAAATTCTAACCCTAGCCAACCCAAGGCAAATAATGTGCCCAGTTAGTAACAATATTGTATCTTCACTTTTGTTCAGTCTCATTATCAATTTCCTCCTTCCTCGAAAAAATAAAGAACAGTTACTGTTTAGCAGTCAGAGACTACTGAACTACTGTTCAGGCTAACAGGATTTGGGAATTGTTCCTCTGTTTTTTTTCTTGCTCCAGACTAACTTTTCTACTGGGATTCTACAATGAAGCAGATGATGTGACATAGTACTCAAATCATGACTGACTTTTTAAAATTAATTACTGGATTCCCCTTGATTTTATTTCTCATTCAATTGTAAGCTTTCTTCAGCTTTGCTGTAGCTCAACATATTTTTTATAACTGTATTTATTTACATTGCATATCATACAGCTTTAATGTATTTTCTCCAAAGAATCTCTGCACTACTGCATATTTTAGACTGGATATTAGGAAGAATTTCTTCACAGAATGAGTTCTCAAGCATTGGGATGGGCTACACAGGGCAGTGGTGGAGTCCTCATCCCTGGAGGTGTTTAAGAGTCGTGTTGACATAGTGCTCAGCGATATGGTGTCGTTGAGGACTGTCAGTGTTAGATCAATGGTTGGACTCAATGATCTTCAAGGTCTTTTCCAACCCAGGTGATTCTGTGATTCTGTGATACTGCAAGTATTTACAAAAAGGTGTGTTTAAAAGTGTAGCCAGGCCTTCATTTCTGGTAAGCTAGTTAGGATTTGTGCAAGGTATTAAAAGACAGCCATGTTTGCATCTGTAGGCTACATAAGATCCAACTGGATTTACTTGGGCCCAGTGCCAACTGATGTGGCGAAATTCTGCTTCTAATGCCACTTTGGATATGGATACAATATGGTCGTACTTGTACAGCACTGGGTCAGTTACATCTAAACTGGCTTGCCTGGAACATGTCTGGACATTACCTGGAACCCAGAAAACGGTGGGTTAACCATGACTGGCTGCCAGATGCCCACCCAGCTGCTCTCTCACTCCACTTCCTCAACAGGACAGGAGGAGAAAATACAATGAAAAAGCTCATGGGTCAAGATGGGGCAGGGAGACTCCTGATTCTTCTACCTTCCCACCTCAAGCAGTGCAGAGGCATGGGGAATAGGGACTGTGGTCAGTTCATAACATTACATATCTGCTGCTCTTTCCTCCTTACGCTCTTTCCCTGCTCCAGCATGGGGTCCCTCCCATGGGATACAGTCCTTCATGAACTGCTCAAACATAGGTCCTTTCCACAGGAGTACAGTCCTTCAGGAACAGACTGCTCCAGCATGGATCTCTCACAAGCCACAATTGCTGCCAGGAGGGCATCTCCATCTGCTGTGGCATGGGATCCTTCACAGGCTGCAGTGTGGGTATCTGCTTCAGCACTGGCCTCCATGGGCTGCAGGGGCACAACCTGCTTCACCATGGTCTTTTTCAGGGCCTGCAGGGAAATTTCTAGTCTGGTTTCTGAGTACCTCCCCCCTTCTCTGACAGCCCTTGGTGTCTACAGGGCTGCTTCTCTCACATTTTTCTCACTTCTCTCTCACAGCTGCTGCACAGCATTTTTTACTCTTTCTGAAAAATAGTGCAACCAGAACAGAGCTTACCAGCACCAGGTGAATTGTCCCACCTGGACCCATGCCCTTCTGCTGCACTGAGGCCTCCCATTACTTTTCAAAGGACTACGCACTCGTCTCCACCAATCCTGAAGGAGGAGGTATTTCTGCAACTGGGATACCACAGCTCTACATTACAGTAGCTGATGGCAAGACTACATGTTGATGCTTCTTACTGTTCTTTGTTCAGTCTTGCCCTGAACTGGTACAACTGTGAGGATTCACAGAGAGGATTCAGATGAACAAAAATTAAACCAGAAATCTGCTATAGAAGAGTGGGCTAGATTCTTTTCAGGCTTATTCAGAATGACTAAAACTGTTGGCTAAATAACAGCTTGCCAAATACTTCTGAAATTCTTGTATCTTTGTTGCTTCCATGCCCCTGAGAACAAAGCTCAGAGATCAACACCCCCACACGGGGTGGCCTTACAGACAACCTCTGGATTTTGAAAGAACAGAAAGTCTGAACAAAGAAACAGGTCTTATTTTGTTCAATTCAATTCACACAAAAATTAGACCTGAGAGACAGGAGAACAGCCAGGGCCATCATCACTGGCTCTGAAGCCTGCCTTAACTGGATGGCAGGAAAGGTTTTCAACACCTCATCTGATAATAACCACTCATCACCAAAACAAAAGGCCATTACCGGCTCAGCTCTAAATTAGCTCTCAGTAAGTGGCACTAATGCTATAAACTCTCACCTATTGATCAGACTATTACAAATAAACCAGCAGAAATGGTCTCCAATCCTGACCATGAGCTGACACTTCCCAGTTTGGCCTCAGGTCTGGATCGGGCATAGATTTTTTTGTCCTCTGCTCCATAAACCTTCTGCCTTGTTTCTCAGTTTTCTGTTCTGGATTCCCATTAATTCTCATATCGGGGTTTGACTGAATTTCTAAATTTTAAAACTTGCCAGCTGAGAAATTGCATGCCCTGTGCTAACCGTTGCCTCTGATAACATTCATAGTCCTCTGAAACAGTGGAACAACACCAGGCTGGTGTGTGCAGGGAACAAAACTTGCAGAGGATAATGGACATTATCATGCCCTCTTCTGCACGAGATAAGAATATCCACATTACTCTAAAAGCTTTCAGAACAAAAGATAACACTTAGCTTATTTTCCCTCAATAATTTATTTACACATGCATGAGACACACATTCGCCCCTTATCACATAAATACGTACAAACACAAGCAAATAAACAGAAACAAGCAGTTTTATCTCTGGGCTTTCGAGGAAAAGAAGAGATATAGTTATTGTTCTTCCTATTTCAGGAAACCAGAGGGACACCCAAGGTCTGTGAAAATAACAATCATTCAGTATGAAGACAGAAGGAAAAGAGAGCGAGAAAGAAAGGGGTGTGTATATATATATATATATATATATATGTAATACGAGTCAGAAGGATTTCAGCTAGATTTTAAAGTCCCAAAATGTGTTTGCATGTCTGCCAGAAATAAATATTTCCTTTTGAACGATAAACTGAACTAACTTGACATGAAAGCAGATATTTCTTTGAAAGAGAAACATGGACACCAGAGCGTCACTCTAAGAACTAGGCTCTCCTAGGCTCTCATGACACCTAGTCAATCGTGTAATTTTCTGATAAATAAGCTCGTTTGGCAGACCTGTTTTCTTTTTTTGTGATGCTGTGCTTTTCTGCCCATGAGTAAGCGTTTCTTACTCTTTCTTGCACCCCAAACCTTTGATATGTGAAATGCTGCCCAAAATGTCCATAAATTTCTTTCCATGATTTCTTTCAGCAAGGATGGCTGCACAGGGAAAATGGGATTATGAAATAATTCAGCCTCTCTACGACCTTGTGACATGGAGGGTGCCCCCTTACTTCTCCCCTCCAAAAGTCACTAACAGCCAGGGATATTTAAGGCTCAGGAGATATAAAACTGCTTGCTGCTTGAGGCTGAGCACACCCTAGGCTGGCACTGCACTGGTCCCTTTCTCTGCTGTTCCTTTCTTCTGGGCCATTCTAGTCCATTCCATCCAGGTACTCCTATCATCCCCTGCCTGCTCTCTATTAAAAGAACAATGCTCTATTGTTGCTTTTAAATGAATCTTCAGATGACAAAAGTTCATTCAGCTGCCTTTGTAAGGCATCTCAATTCTGCAGCAATGCAGGTCGATACCCAGTGCTACTCCAGTCTGCACTGGCAAGACTTGCAGCCCACCTGTGTGCCTTTGAGGAGCAGGGGTCACCAGCTATACAGTGTTATACAATGAGGCTGTGACTCCTTCCTGTTCCAATGGGAAATGTTGTTGCTTCTGGGATGACTCAATTATCTTCCTGCTTTTGCTGGAAACATTTTGAGAATATGAAAAAAAGTAGTAGGAGCTGATCTGAGATCTGATCTATGCCCCTCAGTCTCTTTATTTTTTTTTTTCCCCAGTAACTCGAGGCTGCATTTGCCTGCACTTGTTTTGTTTACGCCTGAGTGCTCTCGGTTTCATGCCTGGTTGCCTGCCTACCTGAGCACCACTGAGAGTATGTTTCTCTCTGTGAAAGGAATGCATATGTTTGCCTGCCTGCTTGAACCAGGAACTATTTCTATGGGGAAAAAGAACAATTGGTGTTGAATTACAGGCAGGTACTTCTTTCTGAAAATTGTTCTTGTAGACAGCAGCTGAGGTTCACTGAGGTGAATGCAAGGATGTGTAATGTATTTTTACCTGTTCCAGCTTGTCTTTTTTTTTTTTTTTTTTTTTTTAGATAAGGAGGGAGTGCAATTTCTTACATAGAAAGAAGGAATTTTTTGGCCACTCTTAGGGGCAGAAGGCATGAATGGAGGATTAGAATGGGTCAGGGTTAGGGTTAGAATGTGAATGAAGGATACTGGATCCCTCCATAATCTCATCTGAAAATTATTCCTTTTTATGATGGATTAAATGGCCTCAATAAGAAAGGTGACGTTACAGCTGCTTTCCATGGCTGCAACTCCCCACATCTGACTTTTATCCCCAAAGGCCTTGTATGTGTTCTGTGTCAAGGGTAATTTAAAGACACTTTTAAAAATTGGAGTAAAATGGGTTTGTGATTCTGCCATCAGAGCCACCACAAGAGGTGTCGTGTATTCCTTCTAGCTTTATGCTATGTTTTTGCCACGTATGGGGTTATGAAATTAAAAGTTCCAGCACTCCTTCCTAAAAGCAGATACTGAACAGCACATTATTTTCATCTGCAAAACACTGCCAAGAAAGTGGGAAACAACACGGAGGAAAAACATAACCTATGTTACAGCAGAAGTTTAAATCACAGCTGAAACAAAAACCTCCTCAATCCCATATGTACTGAAAAAGCACCATTCTGAGAAAAGGAAATAGACAAATCCATGGAACTAGGAATCATTTCACAATATTAAAAAAAAAAGATCTTCTGCACAGTCTTCCTTGTAAATTCTGTAAGCAATAAATGCAATACAATATCAATACAAAATATATGGCTGGTCTTATTAAAGTCTGAAAATTTTCTGTGATGTATGGTCAAGGAATGTAATCAGAAGTGAAAGCTCTCAGGTTTTTGTACTAGAATTACACTTAGAGGAATTGGTTTTGCTCCTTCTTATTCAGTTTTTTTTAATGGCATTATCTTCTCTTTCCCTGGTCAATGAAAACTCTGATCATTTCAATTTACTTTCAGGTTTATGCCCTGTAACTAAGCTCTTATCTGACAACAGCTGGCCTTTTCTCATCTTTGTTATCTGGGTTTTTTTCCCCCTAATATACCACTGATCTCAATACACATTCCCTAAACCTATTGTCTATTCCTCCCACCATGCTTTGTGTGATTGTGGAATCAAAGGTGTGAATGTAGATTTATGCTGTGCACTGACTTTTTTTCAAGTGGTCTTGGCTGGGCGTGGGTTTTTTTTGGAAATTGGGTGTAGACCACCAACTTTGGATAAGTCTTGAGCAGGAGGAGGTAGACCAAACCTTGGTGCTAACAAGAAATTTGGGCTGCCACCTCGTGGGATTCTCCAACTATTTTTCCTCTACTGTTATTTGCATGTTTGCCCAAATTGCTCTGTTAATGTTTTCAAAGCTGAACTTTTATTGCATTCTGCTGGGAGGATGTCTGAAATTCATCCAGAGTAAATCGAGGACTTTTGTCTGAAACGATATTTACAAGAATAAAACACCTCTCCAAACACTTTCCAGGTGTTAATAGTAAAGACTGTTATCACAGACCCAACTTCTTGGCACTGAGAGATCATGTCTACTTTGCCTGGCCGTGTTTGCATAGTGTTTCCTTGAAGAATCAGTGTTCAGCAGTTCGGTTTCAGCCACAGGTGTCATGATGCTGTTTGTCAATACCGTTGCCGTCTTCTGGTGGCTGGTCAGACCTGCTCCTTGCCTTTTCTATGTATTGATTCCTATGTCTGCTCCCTATGTTAACTTCGTCCTTAATTTTTATTTCCCATTTGAACCTATTTTGCAAAGTTTTTGCGGATATTTTGGTATTACTACAATTAGTGCTCAGCCAGCATTTTCCATGGTTAATTCAATCTCCTTTATTAGAAAGAATAAAGTTTCCCTTTTGTTATGCGATGAAGTTAAAGTATGTAAAAGTCATTTTCTTAACTGGTGGAGAGGCTTTCCCTATTTATAAGGCAGTATTTTTAACTGTAATAAAGAGGTCATTTAGGAAGTGATGCATTTCTTTGTCTATGAACATTTTCCTTGAACAAATGGCTGCTGGGACAGAAACTCGAGATTAGCATATCTCTGTGACGGTCTTGAAAATGATCTCGTAAGATCCAGGCTCTTCACTGTCACCTGCTAGGGAATATTCATCTTTGAAGTATTTTTACCATTTCTTTGTTATTTTTCTTGTGAGCTGAAAAAAACTTATTACGTGTGGAATTTAATAATCCCTAGTCTGAGTTCTTTTTTTAGTAATTTCCCCACCTTTTTGCTATTATTGTGGAAGGAAAAGAAACATGTTTTCAGTCCCAGATTTATAGACATCTAAAGCTGCAGCTCAGTTCCTGGAAGAGAGGCATTACACACTATTGTTTTGGATAAAATGTCATTTTGATGTAAATTGAACTATTCAATTACTTTTTTTTCTTCCCCAAAACCCGTTATTTTCTTCTGTCCACAGCCATTTCACTTTTTTTTTTGGTAAGAACAGGTATCAAACCAATTAAAGTTGTTATATATTCCATAGTCCTATCTAAGAAGCAGAATATTCTGCGGCATACCTTGAACATCTAATAAATGAAGCAGCCCTCACTATTAAGAAGCAAAAATTATCAAACCATATTTTAAAAAATAAAAACCCATGAGGTATTCTACAGTGGACAATGCTTTGTCAATATAACAGACTCTTCCCTCTATCCTCCCACAGCATCCAACATCTAGGTCCTCTCATGGCTCTAAAGCTCAATCCTGAAGAACTCTTAAAGGCCCTATTTATATTCTATGTATGTGGATTTTAATTTTTGGAAGATATGCAGCCTTCATTTCAAGCCTATATGCTATGTTACCTGGCTTTGGGGATGTCAGGGGAGGAAAAGTCCTACAAAAATGAACACACTGATCTTTGTGATCTTTAGAGTCATATCTTTGCAATTTCTTTCAAGACTCCTCTAAGCTTTTTAAATGTTCATCTGAAATCTTCCCGATTATTAGCATGTCATCTAGATAACAGACAACATCATTTACCCCCTGCTTTACTTAGCTCATTATTCTTTGAAACACAGCAGGTGCTTTTTCTATTCATACCTAAATAGCCCCTTATGTGTGTGTGTTGTCAGAATTTTTTTTTTTATACCGGCTACAAAGCCAGCTGCTGCCACCCTTGGGACAAGCCTTGTTGGATCCCTCCTCTCCCCTCAGCACTTTACAAATAACTTTTCTGCTCTAGAAATCCAATATTGTCCAACCTGAGCCAACACGTGCTGGCAATTTCATATTTCTGTCAAGCTTTTTCTACTGTCCCCCCCTGAAATACAGCCTGCTCAGCCCATTCACTGACATCCAGGGGAAGAAATGAACTCTGGGTTTCAGTGCACCAAGCTGCTTTTCCACAAGTTTTTGTAGGGCTTATGGCACAGGTCTCCTCTCAAGAAATGTAGAAACAATTTTTTAATTAACAGTCTACACAGCAGTTATACCTGTTATTAACCCATGTCTGTAACGAACACAACTTTAGTTTGAATTTTCCTACGCTGTTACACAGCTGATTAGCTACTATACTATAATTTAAGCTTAGGGAAACAGTTTCTGCCCACCACTTTTAGTTATGATTGTCTTCCATTTTAACCAAGAGTATTTGTTAATTACAGTGACAGGAAGACCTAGCTGTTAATTGTTACTTGTCCTTACACTGCCTCCATACAGCGTGCTATATATGTTCATTTTTTACTGCGCACAGCCAGTGCTCAGTTATCCACGGACAGTTTATTTAGTTGACAGATTAATTGTGCCACAGATGCAGAGGCGCTAGGGGAGACCAGCTCAGTTCTGGCAGGTTTATTCATGCAAGTGCAGTTCTGTGCAGTTGTGGATACATTAGTCTCCTGGGTGCACAGTGACCCAGCCAGGAAGGATACAAAGACCACGGACATTTCCAGCCTGCTCCAGCACAGGCAGAACAACCTGTAAGCCCAACCAGGCACAATATGGATCAAGCAGATCCACCCGGATGCACATGGGAGATGACACTAGTTCTGTGGTTAGGAGCCTCTTACCAGATTGAGTAGTGCAGGTTGAACTTGCCAGCTCGCTTGGTTACGGTCCTTGTCAAAAGCTCATAAACCCTCAGAGAGCTGTGGAACTTAAGTCAGAGGAACTCAGATAGTTCCACAGAAATCATCTTAGGACAAACAGGAAACATTAGGTCAAACTGAGGACCAGCCATACCACTCTTGTCATCACAGCCAATTTACTGGGATGCTTCTTTTTAGGTCTATTGCCCAGGTTTCTCTGCTACCCATTATGCTTCAGTCCCTACACTTCTGGTACTGCAGCTTCTTAAATGAGTGGTGCTCTTGCCTTGGGCTGTAATTCTCCAGGCACTTTGGTGGAGACACAGTGAGCTGACTCAGAGAATGGACTCAGGTTCAAACATCTAATTTCCTGAGTTAGTTTAAACCAGATTACTTAGCAATTTGATCCATGATTGCCCAAACACTTCTGACAACCTAATAGAGACAGTGGTATGGAGATGGAAAAGAAGGGCTGAGTGGGAGGGGCACTGCCTCTTTTGGATGTCGCACTGTTTTGTGCAAATTTAAAGTGTTTGCAGAACTATTAAGTTACTTCTAGGCATTAAAATGATTTTTGAGTCTTTTGCAGAAGTTTATTGAAACTATCAGTAGCAGCAAACTTTCTTAGGCTTGCCAAATACCAGAGTACTTTAGCCTTCTGGTTGATTTCTATGATAAAACTTGTTCTATTTAAAAAAAAAAAAAAGCAAGCATGGTAAGATTTTAATGGTTTCCTTAGAAGAAATACTATGTCTTTATCTTAATAAGTTCCAGTGTAAATTATAATTCTTTAAGGACCATTTGTATTTCGTATTTGGCAATATTAATAAAATAACTTTTGTACAGAGGAGCCTTCCATACTGTTTGTATAAAAATATTGTCAAAGTCTGAATCTCTTTCAAAACTTTTCTTATTTTCATTATATATAGTCCCTTTTACCCAATGCAAACAGTTTATTTTTGCTCTCTTATTTTATTTCAAGGTCCGATCCTTTGCCAGATTTCTGTTTTGTGTTTTTCTGTATGCAAAGGAGTTTAAAAAAGTAAATAATCCATTGATTTTCATAGAAGCAGGTTCAGAATATGACTTTATTTCCTTAGGATGCAAGACAATGACTCCCCAAAATGAAAGGCAACTAACAGATAGGAACAATTTATCCTTCCTTGCTGCAGGAACTGTAAATTGTAACTGAAATTAAAGACTAAGTCTTGATCACACACTTTTTATATACTTGCTCTACAAGAGAAGAGCAAATCCTTGACA
The DNA here is from genome assembly GCA_028020825.1 of Podargus strigoides. Lineage (NCBI taxonomy): Eukaryota > Metazoa > Chordata > Aves > Caprimulgiformes > Podargidae > Podargus > Podargus strigoides. Next base: position 145,292,570 of record CM051663.1, on the reverse strand, counting down.
TTTAAAGCAGAGCTGAAACTGGGAAGCTGAAATTGTTTAATACTTGTTGAAAGTGCCTTTTCTATTCAGTTACTGTCTTTGGTCCAGTGAAATCACTTAAGGAGAATTTTATAGATGTACTTGTCAAACTTGTTATTCTTTCTAACTTCCATATGAAGATTTTAAATACTTCTAGAAACGAAATCTCCTTTTAAATTTAGAGGAAAAAAAACAGCTATTGAAGGAAGGCTGGAAAAGATCTCATTTACAGTGGTAAAAATCAAGGAATATTTCTTAATTAATAACTGGCAAGAAGCTGGCAGTGGAGGGAGGAATGCAACTGCCTTTCTTATGATTTTTTTTTCCTCTGGGCTACATTACATAATCCCAAGCAAGAACAAAGCTGTGATCTATATTTATTAATGATGAATCTGAGTCAGTACTTTCTTACACCACTGTAAAAAAGATACTGTTCCAGAGGTGTTGCACTGATCTAAATCCACAGCAAAATCGGATTCAGGTCTCACTTTATAATTTGAAAGACTACTCAATTTGGTCCAGAGATTTCTTACCTCCTTTCAGCATGATACTTAAAGGATGACAAAGGATGCTGATGCTTGTTGCAGACTGTCCTAGACAACTGTGATTTGGAAATGAAAAACTGGAAGAACTGAGTGGCAAAGAGTAAGCAACAGTGCTGAAGGGAAAAATAAAAAGAAGAGGAAAGGAATAGAGAATAGAGCAGACAATCAATGAAGGCTAGGCAAAAAAAGAGCTCTGATTGATAAACTAGTAAGAGATGGGGTGAATTTCATCAAATAGAAAAATGTATGTGCATGTGGAATAGAAGGATAGTAGTAGAAGCTTGTACCATTTTACAAAGCGCCTTCTGAACCTATGTGGTGACTATATCTTTGAAGAAACATAGTATCATTGCTTGTATTGTCATACAGTCTCCTTTTGTGTAGAACAAAGGAATCTGCTCTTTACTCTTGAGTTTTTAACTAAAATCTTGTCTTGGGGCAGTAAGGAGCAGGGTTAATGCCACAGCTGAACAGTCAGGAAAGTGTTACTCTCTCTGCTGTTTGTGACCACCTGTCTGTGCAGCACGAATAAAACAAGTTAGCGGAGAAAATATCTAGCTACATATCTCTGATTTCTCTTTCTAAAGGAATTACCTGGAAGGCTCTGAAATCCACAATAGGCTGCCTTATGTATGACAATCGGTAGATGACAATTGTCATTATGGAACAGAATGCATACAAAACAAAGAGGACAAATATCTATATTTGCCTGAGTATAACTCTAGGTGCATTATCTTCAGCAGAAAAACCACCCATAAGTTCAGGTCTTTGTAGACTTTTTAACCCCAATAGCAAATGGCTGAAACCACTGTTTCTCTGTTTCTTTTAATATATGCTCCAATTGCTGAACCTCTAATATGTTTAGATATTTTCAAAGGACAGTTTGATTATGGGTTCATTACAGAAATTGTTAGAGAAAAAAATCCAAGTATGTCTACCAGCAAAGTCAGCATAACTACATACTATGTGTAAGTGAAGTGCATTGATTTCAACATAACTAGAAATATTAGCTGTGCTCCAGGTATGGTCAGATTAGGGTAGGTCTTTCAAAGCTAATATGCAGGAATGATAATGAAGTTTCAATGTAGTGCACCGACTGAGTACACTTAACAGACAAGGCTTATTTTTAGAAAATGGAGCTGAGGGGGTTCTCAGTCTCCATTCACAAAAGCCAATTATTGCACTGGTAGGTCACCAAAAATGGCTAACAAGTTACTGATTATGCTCTCACTACAAGACATACACAAAAATCCTGTTTAAAATATATGGATTGCTGATTTGTTTAATGTACCTGAAAATAAAACTTCTCAATACTTCTGTATGATGTGGTAAAATCCCAATTTTTTATTTTCAATTTTTCTAAGAGATAGAGGTTATGTTTAAGGCAATGGGATATATGTCATATTGTATTATCTTTCTAAACTTACATGTTTGGAAGAACTGGCCAACGTTTTGGTCTCAAGCATCTTATGGATGTTTCAGACAACCTGCTCCATACAGAATGAAAACTACCACACACTATTTCAATGGACAGTGTTACAGTACCAGTTCCCTGCCTGCTCATCATCAGTTACACCTGCACAAGACTGATGCCATTAGGAGCAGAGATGAAATGCTCATGTGAATCGTGACTTTCTACTGCGTCCAGGCTTTCTCATTTGAAATCCAGGACCAATGAATGGTTTCAGATTAACTGCTTCTGGATATTTTTCTTTTCTGATAAGTTTTGAGTTATGACAGTTCTAAACTGCAGGAATAGTTTTTAGAAGCCCTTCATTATAAAACTTCAGCATCTGTGAACCTAGTGGTTTGTTATATATTCAAACATTCAGAAACAAAGAGAAGAAAAAGAAAAGCCTTTATGTGGAATTTAAAATGGTCTTGTTACCATGGCAAATATATATATATGTATCAGCATTCACAGGAAAAAACAGCAATCCATTGATCAGGGTACATGTTATTTTTTACTTCTTATCTGTGATATTTTGGAACATGTCTTCGTTCCAGCAAAATAGATTACATTCATAAACACTTAAAGAATTACGAAGGAACCACATTTTCTAGCAAAATATTTCTTAAAATAACTATTTTGTGAGTTATGTGCAGTGCCTTTCAGTATCTCTTCACTAAAAAAAAGGAAAGTATTCCCTACGAAATCTCGAGAATCTGTAGAGTTAATTTAATTGTGCAGTTACACTATAAATTATGAAGGAAAGTACTGGTGTCTTTAAAAAAACAGTACAACTGCAATTAAAAGCTATGGAGAAAGCACTTAGATAAATAAAGGTGATATTATTAGGAGTATGACACAGAAAAGGTCAATTGGTTCCTATTTACTTGATAAAATTAAAAGCCAATGCATCTGATTCATGCTGGCATAGTTCCATACTTTTCATGGAGTTACTGGTGGCATAATAAAGATCAGGAAATATTACTTACTGCACACTGTGTTTTTGAAAATCCATCGACAGTATCAAAAACTGCTGAATGGCAACAAATACCAAAATTTTGAAAATACCTCTTTTTTTGACTAAACACAAAGGAAATGAAAGCTCACCCTGAAACAGTGAATAGGAGGGTGTTACAGACCTGTAGGATACCCATCTAATTAGTGATATAAATGGCTGCATGAACTAAAATAGTACCTGTTGTAGGAACAATGCAGAGAAAAGGGACATCCTGAAGAAGACAGGAGTCCATTATTACTTTGTGTACTACGTGCTGTTCAGAAGAGTGCTGCCAAAACTCTCCTTGACAGCTGTGATGCACCTTTCCAGAAACAATCCTTGCTCTCTCCTTAATAAGTACTTATGTGAAAGAAGAACTCCTCTCAGGAATAGTCAATCTGTTGCTTAGCTAGCGTGACAAATTGTGCTCTCATCAGACTCATGCACTTCTAATCTGCCAGAGCAAACATGCATTGCAGTTAAAAATAGGAGAAGAATATGGCTGGCTCCTCGATAAGTGCTTTTTAAGGCTCTCTTCTTAATTGCCCGCCCTATTGTATATTTTATAAGCATACTTTGTTTTTCATGCAGCTTTGCTTTGAAGCTTAAGAAACTCTAAAACTGAAAAACATTTTTGTTATTGAACTCCAAGAGGTGCAACAAGTCATTCCCATAGAATACATTAGTATTTGGAATGTTTTGGTAATGAAGAAGGGCATGGCTTATTGTACTTGACATACTTTCTTGGTTTATTTCCTTTTCAGGTGAATTTATAAATTGTTAAAGGATCTCTGAATGACAGCCTTGCTTTCTATCGCTATTTACAAAACAGGTACAAGTGTGAGTTTTTTCTGCAGCCTTGTGCTCAAATGTCTTATCCAAACATGGGATAAAGTGGAATACTAACCAGAGACACATACATATTTTACATAACTTTTCAAATATTGTAAAACTTGGGAAGAACTGGTATTTATTAATACCTGCTGCCAATATCACAAGGAGACCATTACCTTTAATCAATACTGAACTCAAAGTATCTGATAATTCAATGTATTCCAGCAAATAAAAATCTCATGACATAGCTACTTAAAAATGCTATTATTCATTTTTATTAAAAAAATAATATTTTGGATAAATATTTAAGATACTTATATGTTTGGGATAATTTAAGTAATGTTGTCCTGTGCTCAGGTCCTGCTATCAGTCCCCAAATCTATGAGCTGTATGGTGCTCCTGCTCAAATGTTATTTAATGTAGTCTCTCAAAGCCCGTGTATCCCACTTTGTGTTTTTTTTAAAACCTATTCAGTTTGCAGCTAAATTTCAACAACTTTTTACTCTTCATTCTCATCAGCTATCTGAAAGGAATGGCTTAGGACACCTTAAAGATCTATTTGTCTTCTTTTGATTTTTGTGTCCTATCTCAAACTTTACACACATCATTATTTTCTTTCTTCGCTTCTTTCAGGGGTGAGAAGAGGGTCAGGCAGGGTGAAGTGCTGTCAATGCATGCTAACATCTAGCAGCTGCTGCCTTAGTGACCTATAGCAAAAGAGAGGAGGTATCCTGAAAATCGTTACATTCCTTTATGCCCTTTTCAATTTACTCAGACAAGAATGATGTTGGCATGCAGCACAGTCTATCCTAAGGTACTTGCTAAATGGTAGGGTCTTCTGTTACTGGGACAGTTTTATCTACTGCCTCTGCTTATAGTGCTTCACTCATGAAAAACATCCTTTCTTCCTCTGCTTCCAGAGAAAGCAGCCTGAAACTACCTGAAAAAAAAAAACTACTCCACTTTGCTAAGTCTTTTATCCTCTGCTTCTCTATTATATAGCCTTTTTCATCAGAGGAGGAGCTGTCACTGGTAAGATGGAGGAGCACTGCCCAGGAGCCATGCTCGTTTCAGACGGAAGTTATGTGGAAGCTCTGGAAAACAAACTTCTGGCATGTTTGGTAGGCTCGCTTTTGTGGAGCCTTTTCTAGTAGATCTAAGGAACAGGAAGATGTTAAATGATGAAAGGAGCTCAGCAGATACTTCAAATGATACCAGTGTTAGAGTTTTGTCCTAGTGTGAGAATGTGCCAAATCTGAGAAAGCACTTTATTGCTCACTTACTTGCTCCTGGCTTTAAATACCTTAGTCAATATGAAACTTGGACTTCTATGCTTAATTTAATGTCCTGCTACTGGAAATCAAGCTTTATTACACATTGTGAAACAGTTACAGCTAAGCATGCTTGTCTTTGCTAACCAAGGGTTACAGGGTCCTTGGTCCTGCCAAAGCCCTGAGGTCACTAATGGCCTTTTTCTTGCCTCCCCCCACCATGCCATAGCCCAGGACTCCTCTTGGGCTGTCAGTCCTTGCCCCAGTGATGTCACAGCAGGGCTGGTCTCCATCTGCCCACAGCCCTGTCCAACCACGGGCCCTGCCAAGCTGGGTCCACATCCTGGCCTGGCCTTGGTCCATCCCCACTCCCATGGATGTGCTCAATGCCCAGTGTCAGGGCTGCTCCTTGTGCCCCTCTGGTCTGCCCTACTCCCTCAGGGCAGGAACCTCCAGCCAGAGTCCTGGCTGTGGGACTATGCCCAGGCACCCTTGGGAAGCCCTGCTGCTCCCAATGGGAAGCACAAGTTATATATGTAACTTTTAAGTTTTGCAGACAAAGTACTGAAAAGGGGGAATAAGTGAAGTAGTGAATATGAAATGTCTGCAGTTATCCCATGTGACATTGGCCTAGAAGACCAATTCTAGTCATGCTCACCTCTGGCTCACCTACATTTTGCAATGGCCCTACATCCTCACAAGAATAGGATTGCAGGTATGCCTGCATGTTGTCTGCAAAGAATGGGTAGTAAAAGTTAAAGATCTTCCACTGAACAGCTGTTGTGAAACCTTGAGCTGCTATAAAGTATTTCTACGAGAAGCTGATCATGCTTTACAGAGAAATAACAGAGAAATGACTTACGTGGAAGATAAAATTAAATGAAGTGGTATTCATATCATCATATATTTCTGAAAAGACTATAATTTTAGATGTGATGAAATTGGCACTACATTTTCATTGATTTACTGTATCTGTTCCAGTTCTAAGTGGCGCGTCGAAAATATATTTTACCAAAGATTATTAGATGCATACCTGTCATTGATGAAGTTGTTTAACATCTACTCCACGGACCTAGACTAGCCTACAAGAGCATCAAAATCATTACAAGCATTTTTGATTAAGAGTTACTGAGAACTTAACTTCTTAGTAATTGCTTGGAATTTCTTGTCTAAATGTTCAAAATGGTGAATTATGTACTTTTTCTACTAAACTACTGAATCCAAAGTATTTAGTTTGAAAAAAAATTCCAGAACAATTTTAAAATAATTAATTTTGTTGCTTATGCTTCTTTTCAAAACAGTGATTAATAATATTATTAATGACTTCTCTGCTTCCATGCCTAAGAAGGCATTCCCTTGATTAAAACAGTTCTATGTATTCTAAGAGTTCTGGGAAAAAAACCTCATGTGTAAAATTTATTTGAAGTATTTTAAATTCCTGCTCCATTTCTAATGATGAAAAACTGCAGTGTTACATATTGTGACAAAGACATAGGATGAAGGATAATTACTACTACTCATGTGTGAAATCTTCCAGGCTGGAAAAATGCATGCTCTTAGATAGTAAGAGACACCAGTTAAATGGATAACCTTGATGCACAGAAAAATACTGAACGCATCTGTTTCTGCACCATGTATTCATCTGAGAATGTCCCTGCGTACTGCACTGGTTTTTATTCTGTTTGGGTTTTTGCTTTTTCAGCACAATGATACTCTTTTAAGAAGAAATACCCTAAAGATCAAGTTATTCTTGAAAATTAATTCTTAGCTAATATATTTTAAGTAGGTGGATTTTAGGAAATTTTTTATTATACAAGTCCTGAATTCTTTGCTAAACTATGTATATTACCTTGTCAAGGAAACATTTAATTTTATTTACTTGACCAACAATCATATATGAATACTTAGATGATTTAAAATGTGTATTTGTGAAATTTATGCAGCTATGTGGTTTCACTTGAAATTGCACTTATTTTTCACAGTTCATTACATGATCTACAAAGAGATAGCTTCGGAAAGAATATTCACCTAAGGTACACAAACCTTTTAAGCAAAAATAGACCCACTGTTATCCAGCAAAAAAATAAAACAAAAACCCCACTAACTCATTCAAAGAAACAAATCAATTTTCAGAAAAACATGTTTGCATACGAAGCTGCTGGAAATCAAGGGGTTTGTCAACTACTCCCATGAGAATATTTTGCAAGCAAAAAGCATTTTAAAAATTCATAATTGGGATCAAATAGTTCAGAATGTCACCAAAACAAAAACTTTGACATTTTCATAGAGATGATCTACAATGAAGCAAAATTTTTGAGTTACATGCTGTCCACATCATAAACTGCAGCAGGCTAGAACAGGTTTTTGTTTTCTCAGTTGTATAATTTTTGAATGTATTTCACTCATCTTTGCTTACCCCTAGTCATAAGATCAGTCACTGCTGCTTGTATTTCAGTGGTGGTACCAGCATTGATGGTAAGTTACTCTCACAACAGCTTCTTATATTCTTCCATGCTCTACCATTGTCTATCTTCCCTGCCAGGCTGTAACTGAACTGTCTCTCAGCAGTGTCTGTTTCTGCTATTGCACCCTCAAAGGATGGTTTGGAGAGAAAGACAGAGAGAAGAATGGGAGGAAACATCCACACAATATTTGGAATTATAACAAAGAAACTTTATATTTCATCTGAATTTTAAAAGTATTTGATATTTCACTCCACTCTGTGTGCAGAGCCAACAGGAATTCTTACTCCTTGCAGCAAAGGTGCAGACAACTGCATGACTTAATATGACACATGCAGTACCACTGAAGTCACTCAGAACACTCAGTAGTTAAAAATAATATGAGTCAGATTTTGAGGGACCAAAGCACTTGATAGTAACTTATTCTGAGCAGGGATGTTCTTTTCTGCACAGATAACCTTTTCTAATTTCCTACCTAAATATTAAACAGAAAAATAACTCCTTATAATACAGTCCTTGGGGAGAGAGAGTTAGTATTAGCCCCATCTTGGTGAGACTCATAAGCCAAAAGATTCACAAAAGGAAATAGGGTGTTTGAGGTTAGTCCTTGGAAGGAGTCTCTTTTTCCATCTACTACAGGGGGACTCTAGGGAGACCAAACTTCATAAAAACCACATCTACAGTGCAGAACCACCAGGCTCAAAATCTGAGTTTTTTTTCACATGCTGCTGGACTGATGTGGAGCAAGTTACTGAATAACAAGTACTGCCTATTCCACTATGATCTTTCCCTACAGTTAGAGCAGTTCACTGGGGTCTCTGCAAATTTAGGGGTTGTGTTTTTCCTACCAGGTTTCTGTCAACAGAATGTTTTTAAACTACAGGGCAGCATACAATTATAGCTTATTCCATCTGTCTTCCTCTTTGCTTTGGAATATTTCTGGAGAAATAAATCTTTTAAAGGTCCCGTATGAAACAATCTGTTAGTCAATTAATATAAATAGGAAAGGAAATGATATTACTGTAGTAATTTTTTCGAATAGTAAAAGTGTTCCATAACAACTCTGAATTCCCTAGGTTTTTAACTGATTTTATTTCAGCTTTATTGGCAACAAAGTTGCATGCATATGCAACACCTTTTCCTCACGCCCTCAAGGAATAAAAGCTGTTAAAAACATTATGAAGAAAGCTTTATGACTTAAATCTGTTGTGTTTCTTCTAGTGTTACACTGGCAAAATACTCTATAATAATAAAATTAGTTAATGAGGAATTTCATCAATTTAGAATAGCAAAAATGCCCTGGTATATCATGTAAAGCAGAGTTCTACATTGTTGCAGCAAACAAACAAAAAAATGCAAAGTACATATTTGATCAAGCGTATTTGAAAATACAAAGAAGAGTGAAATAATCAGAGTCTGCATCTATCTACAAATTACTTGGAGCATGAGTTATAATCAGTTGTAACTAAAACCATTGGCAAACTCGTATTTATAATTGAACTGCAGGAGAAGGATAAACAATGGACAGGCGTGTGTCATTTAAGAGTAAAAACTATATTCTGAGAAGAGAGAGAAGGGACAGACTTCAGCTTAGCTGATTAGAAATTCATGGAATTTGACAAGAGACTCAGTCAGTACTCAGGGCAAGACGAAATCTTGTCACTCCTGTCAATAAGTGCCTTTGGTTTCAGAGTGGTCAAGATTTCTACCCTAATATCAGACTTGAGGCCCATCACTTCTTACTTCAGTCTCAGAGTAAATTCTATGTGAAAGTGAAAATGTTACATTCCCTAAGCTATGATATATTATGCCTTATGATGGACCTCCTCTCCTACTTTTTATGTGGAGAAAGAATGCACTTATGTTTAAAATGTTTACAGATGTGCTTAGTTTTTAAATCAAAGCACTTTAGAGAAGAACTCTCTTTACTGGTATGAGAAACCTCTTCCACAACCTTTTGATTGCTGGCTCCTAAAAATATATTCAGAATGGCAGTTTCTTTGGTCAGAGGAGAACTTAGACTGATCTTCAACAGGGACAGAGAGTAGAAAATGCCATGAGTTAAACTCCATCCTAGGATTTGGGGCTGGCCTGTAGTCAGGGCTTTCCATAAAGGAGCAGCAGAAATAGAATACATAGTGTCTACTATTTAGGAATTCCCAAGCAATTGCCAGGTACTGCCTTTGATGTTGCACATCTTCAAAGAATTCTCCACTCCACCTCTGTACAACAGGGAAGAGTCTGATATCATCCAGTTCTTTGAGACTCGTACAACAGAAAAAAGGAGAATCAACAGGATGAAGCAAGAGTCCTTTCTTGTCCTCCCCAGTAGGGTCCTCTGTGTTCAGACTGACTCAAAATGTGCACAACACTGAGCAGGCACTAGAAACATCAAATTGTATGTTAATTTTTTTTTTTTTAGAAATTAAGTGTTTGCCATAGTTTGATGTGTTCATTACTGGGAGAGGAAGCCAGTTATCTCATTGAGTTGACTTCAGTTTACAAAACTGAGAGAATAACATTGTTCTGTACAGAGCCTGTTGTCACAGCCATGTAGCAGAAACTTTAAAGTTCTTGAAAAGATAACTGTGTTGGCGTGGTTAAGAATTTTACAATTCGCACTGGAGACACAACACATCGATGCCTGTGGTTCTGACCTCTTAAGTAACTTCATGAGAACCCAGATAGTCTGGTTCAACTTCTTAGATTTATATACAATTCTAAAAGGCTCAGCACTGTTTAAGGGTGAATTTCCCTTTGTCCCTGCTGTTAAAACCTTAGAAGAGGTTTTGCCTTCTGACTAGACACCTTGAGACAAATAGTTTTGAGCAGGAAAATTGTGTCACTTATTCCCAGGAAACACAATGACTGCTTCAGGTGTTCCCTACTACAGAAAGAACTCTGCAAGTTGTTCTTCTGCAGAACGGTGCCTGCATTAGGTTACCATTTGGTTTTGTCATGCATTCAATTTATCTGTGCAATGACATAAGTGATTTTTTTTAAAAAAAAAAATCACATTTCTGCATATGAAAGATTGTCTGAGGCTGCAGTAGAATTAGGTACATGAGCTAGATGAGACACTGGGGTGAGTCTAGTAATGGCAGTAAAAGGACCCTGTAGACTAATTGGCATTGATTCTTGGTGTTAAAACATCACCTAGATAACCAAACTGTGTAGCAAACTCATCAGTGTCAGTAAGTGGAAAATGACATTATCTGTTTCCCTATGTGATTTTTTTTGAAGGCACGGGGCAAACATGTAATCACAGAATCACAGAATCACAGAGTAGTAGGGACTGGAAGAGACCTCCGAAGATCATCTAGTCCAACCCCCCTGCCAGAGCAGGATCCTAGAGCAGACCACACAGGAACACGTCCAGATGGGTTTTAAATGTCTCCAGAGATGGAGACTCCACAGCCTCTCTGGGCAGCCCGTTCCAGTGCTCTGTCACCCTCACAGTAAAGAAGGGTTTTCTTATATTAAGACTGAACCTCCCGTTATACAGTTTGTGTCCATTGCCCCTTGTCCTGTCACTGGATACCACTGGGATGAGTCTGGCCCCATCTTCCTGACACCCACCCTTGAGATATTTTTAAGCATTAATGAGATCCTCTCTCAGTCTCCTCTTCTCCAAGCTAAACAGACTCAGTTCCCTCAGCCTCTCCTCGTATGGGAGATACTCCAATCCCTTCATCATCTTAGTGGCCCTGTGCTGGACTCTTTCCAATCTGAGTACCCCAGAAGACTGGAAGTCCCCATAATACACTTTCAGAAAGAAAATTAGTTCTTTGACAGGATTTAAAGAGTAAAAGGCTGGGAACAAGAGGGACATTTGGGAAAGTGAGGAGATGAGATCTATTAGTAAATAAGGGAAATGAGGGAAAGTTTGGGTGAACAAGAAACATTAATATTAGGGAAATAGTGAGTAGAGGAATGGAAAACAGGAGGAGTAATCTAAGAGAATAGATGAGACCGCCTATCAGCTCCACATCCTCTTTTTCAGGATGTGATTCCCTGTCACCCTTGGGACATCCCAGCTTGATCCCTCTCTCTGATGAAGGTGTTAAGATGCAAGGCCCTGACATCATCTAAGGTAGGTGAGCTCTTCTTGCCTTCCTCATAGCAACTGGGATTTGTTTATTACCTGTTCCCTGTTTCTCTTCCCATTAGTCAGGACCTCATTCATCTCTGCCATTTGCTCTCATGACAAGTTAGAAAGGAGTAGTAGGAAGGAAAATGTATGCTCAGAATGATTCTGTCCTCCATGTGAGTGAGAGCTAAGGTGATTTGAGCATTTCAAGTTAGTTGTTTCTACTTTTAAAAGCTTTGAATATGAAATACAAAAGTAACTCTTCACTGCCTGTTATTTAGAAGTTAAATTTTGCTGACCACACCAGAAAGTAATAAGAAAAGCTATTTTGTGACACTGAATTTTTTGGTCGATGTAAAAGTCTTCTAATTTGCAGAGGTGCTGCAAAGTAATTACAAAATGTTGCAAGCTCTTCTGAGACAATTGAAAACAACGGGTATTTATAGGTACATGTGTCTCAAAAATATAAAAATAAGTGATATGATCAGTATTTTTAGGAAAAGAAACAAGCAAGCAAACAATACTGTTCTGTTCTCCTCTTTTCTGTATTCTGTAACTAATGCACAGTGTTTTTAACTACAACAGATACTTCTGATATAAATTTGTAAATGAGAAGCAAGCTTGATTTATGGAGAAATCATTTAATGTTCTGTATTTGCAGTTTATTTCTTCTCTGTAAGTTAGTTTTGGAATGAAGCACACACCATGACTTTTATGTTGTTGTTCATCCTTGTTGTTGGACAGTTAATTTGCTACAAAATACACACTATATCATTGTTTTTAATTAGGGTAGCCATGAACTTGCCTTTCCAAAGCTATTAAATGCAAATGTTTAGCCACATAAAAATATAAATGTGCAGTGAAGTTCTTCAGCAGAATAATGCCATGAAATAATTAACACAAAGTAATTAAATCTTCATTGAAAAGAATCCACTTTATCAAGTGATGAACCTACCTGATGGGATAAAAACATAAAAAATGAAAAATACTGTCAATTGACAGTAAAAACAACCCTTAGTGGCTTATAAAATTAAGGGGGTCAGAATTGTACCTTTACAACTTTATTCATCGAGAAGCTGAAGATATAGGTTAGTGGAAGTGATGTGATATGTACTTTAAAGTCTGCATTGTGAATTGTTAGGGCTTTTCACAGCATTAAGAAACATGGCAGACATTATATCACTAACCTCTTACATGAAATGTTCTCAAATGCACATGCCTTTTACAGACAGAGACAGAGCGCTGTAAAATATTAATGGAATTATTCAAACTGTGCAAGGAAATTTAAGACTTTATCTAAGTTTTATAATTTCAGAGATTTAATCCAGAAATCATTCCTTAATGGGAAGATACTTATACATGTGCTTATCTGCAATTATTTGCCTAAGTGCTTTTCTGAAGAGAGAAAATCTTCATAGATACTTAAATTAATTTCTGATTCTTAGCCTTGGATTTTAAGAGGCAAGGTTTATTGTTTGCTCCCATTTTGTACAGCAGCTCATTGAATACTAGCCTGGCTTCAGGTGCTTTTAGAATACCAGGAGACAAATAATAATAAGTATGTATTAAAGTAAATTATAAAGTTAATCAGAGAATGTATGTTTGTGATCTATGTGCACTTTGAACCAGAAACACCAGTACCAGTTTGAGGAACTCAACTGAATTTTCCTCTGTTTGGAATCTGGCAGGAGATTTGAATTATCCTCTGTCAGGAATCTGGTAGGAGATTAACATTTTTAAAGTAGCTACAGAGAATTCCTGTAATAAGAGCTGGAATGGCAAGTCAACTTTTAATTTACTGTATTTGTAAAAAACTTATAGGAAAATGTATTACTGATGAAGATGTCACATGTCATTTAAATGGCAATTAGATTTGTTCTAGTTGTAATATACTGCAGCTAATATGAGACAAAATTAAGAATAAACTATGAATCAGAGAGAAAGATGTTTAAGTACAACAGCAGCAGAAAGAAAAAGGTCTGCCAACTACAAAAAAGAAAAAAATTCATACTCAAACAAGACTTGGGAATGCAAGCTGTCTCTGAGAAAGTTTCATGGAATAGGCACAACCATTTATGGGATTAAAATACAGCTAGGGTCATTTAACATTAGTCCTTTGCCAGGAACCCAGTCAAAACTTGTGAGCTATACTAAGTACTCCTGGCATAGACACTATACAGCTAACATATATGGAACTATTACAGATTAATATCTCCCCTTCTTCCCTTAACATGACCTCTTGAATATGGTTTTCATCTGATTAGAGTACATCTCATTTTCCATCAATCTTATGCTAAGAGAAAGGTCACCTCCCAGTGTGGCCAGGGCTCTGCAAGGGAGGCACTTCTGTGCATATTCCGATTCTCTAGTTGTACTCTCTATGCAGTCTTCTAGTTGTACTCTCTGTCCAATTTTTCAAGCCAAGCTCGCCTTTTTCAAGCCCTTACTGGGAAAGGAAACAACAGGCAGTTTATGTCTCTATAAACTCCACCCCAGCAGATTTTCAGACCACACACCTACCCCTAGATATCTGCCAGTAGAAGCTAACAAATAGTTTGACTGAAGGCAAGCAGGAGACTTGTAGAGATAAGAAACTCCTGAGAAGTTTTTTAGGAGAATTTTAACCTCTATTACTTTAAATAAGGGGAAGAAATAGTTTTTCTGAATTCTTCTTTCCCTTCACAATTAGTTTGCAATGATGGCCAACTCATAGAAAATACTTCTGATGATGATATTGGAGGTTCATGACCAACATATCCCATCCACCTTTTTAAGCAAAATCAAACCACTGGAGTAAATGTGGTTTCCAGTTGGTTGCTCTGGACACTGCAGTTATGAAACTGACTAAATCTCGGAGCAGTCTGAATTATATTTGAATCAATTAATTGGAAACATAAACATTTAACTAATATCTGATAGCTACTGTCATGCTATGTCAACAACATACAATAATGACACAGTACTAGGATTCCTGTCTTACACAGAACTTAAATTCATTATATCTTGACCAAATTTTAATAATAATAAAGAAAATTTAGAGACCTTACATCCTTTCTCCTGTTAGTTGTATCGATTCCTGTCAGGGTATGCAAAAATATGAAGTATTTCTCCAAGAAGCAAGTGCTTCTTTAAGGAATATCTCAGTATCAGTACTACTTCTACCACATTATCAGGGAAGAAGTAATTGCATTGGCATAATAGCTATCTTTTTGTAAGGCATAGATAGGAATGCAATCCTGAATAAGATTCAGTTGTTGATGTATAAATGACTAGTGTCCAACAGATCCAGTGGCTTACACAGATTCTCTTTACAGAAATTTTCACTTTGATTATGATGCCTTATTCATGTTAACAAAAATAGGAATCATTCCTTTTATGTGTGTTTTTTTTGTGGCTGACTGTGCCTTTTTGGAGTAAAGCAGTTGCAGTTCAATGAAATGCTGCAGGAAATACAGAGTATAGTGAGTTTACAAAGTATTCTTATTGTATGAATGAAAACATTGATAGTTTTCCCCATATATGTATAGCAACGTCTCAGATACATTTTTTTGGTCAGTCATGCTTAAAATGAAAGAAAATATATCTGCAGGGATAGTTGCTAAAGTTACAGTTAGAAATAGGACTGGTAATATGGGTAGATGTTTTTTGCCTGGTAGATGAAAACTAGTTAGGTTTTGATTTAAATGAGATATTGTATATGGAAATGTTGACTAAGATGAAAAAGAAAGAAATATATAATTTGAAGTAAACCTGAAAAATGCTATTGAAGTATTAAGTTCATTTTGCGTTTGTGTTATAAAAAGCTTTTAGAAACTTTTACTCTTTTAAGTAATAGGTCAAATAAAATTTTCATTTTGGAATATATTTATTTTTAAGAACTGATGAAAAACAACACTTTATGTATTGGAAATTTCCACCCAAAATTCTTGGCCCATATTTTTGGCTAGATTCTACTTAATTTAGAGAATAGCTCTAGGCTTTTCATAGATACATTTTGGAGTAAATCTGCTGTTCATCAAAAAGCAATCATTTAACTTCATTTAGAAAATATACTGCTGATAAGTGTTCATGATTCCTCGGGAAGAAAATGAGTATTCATTTAAAGCAACCACAAAAACTGTAGCTTACAAAATTTAAAACTGTGGCTGGTAAAGTAATTTTAGCTGCAAAACTACTTATTTTAATCTGTTCTAGAGTATGCATCTGGTCTGACCAATAAAGCAGGCTCAAAAGAGAATGAAACTAAATGGGATTGTGAAACACATGGAGAACTCCAGCTCCAATTGTTTTCTACCCTGGTTACAGACAATTCAATTAAAAATGCACTTAAAACCAGGGAAAATCCAGAAGCCCACCTATCCACTTGTCATTTAACAATTGGAAGACACCTTCTGGCATGCAATGAGGAGAGTTTGGAGCCAGAAAACAGAAACAGGTTTTCACTGAGCTGAACCCTATCCAGTACTGAACTGAAGACATAAATGTACCTTTTTTCCATAGATGTGTGACAATCTTAATAGTGAAGCAGCTAGCTAACTAACAAGCTAGCTAACTATTCTTAGTCTCAGCACAGAATTGAGATGTTTTTCAGCTATTATTAAAAAATAGAAGATTTATAAGATGTAGAAATTGTAATTCTTCTTACAGGTTAAAGTAAACACAAACCCAAAATGTTACACTCAGTTAAAAAATACAGATGTCCAGTGTATAAACACACAATTCCTCCCCTGTCTTTTCAGTTTCATGTGGAGTTAGATGTTCTTTGTCACCAAGTTTTCCTAAGGTAACAGGGTGGGTTTTGGGGATTTTTTTTTTGGTAGTAGAGGTTGCGCTTTTGACCATCAGTTACAGAACAAACAGCAAAATGCCTTTATGGAAGTTTCTGTTAATAATTAGTATTATCAGAAAGATTTTAGTCCTGAAACTCTCATTTAGGTTTAGAAAGGCCTGTCAAATCAGAAGGTCTGACGGTCTAATGTGAGGCTGTAACCTGTAGCAGAGTGCTCTCACAGAACACAGAGGTGCCTTGTTCAGTTTGCATAGTATCATATTTGAAGAATCTGGATCCCCAGAAATCCTTTCCTACAGGGCCTTCTCCTCTGTATTATTCCTTAAATTCAGAAGTGAGTTGGATGCTTTTAAACCAGCATGGGCTGAAGTAACAAGAGAATAATCTCTTTCCTCCATAAAGCAGGACTTTATGAAGTTCTATTGCTCAACAAATTCAGGCTTTCTTACTATAGCAAAGGTTGAAAATCTTTTATTTTTAGCCAGGAACAAAGAGAAAACTGATTCCCTTTCTAACAATGTTTGGTTAAGCACCCTAGTCAGTCAAGAGAGAGCTGCTGCACATACCAAAGACTATCTTCAGCTTTTAATTCTAGCTCTTTCTGCAGTCATTTCTTAAAACACCTGTGGTGCTCTTTCACTTGTTGTTTCTCTCAGAATTACTGACCACCTGGCAGTGTAGTTGGCTGAAGCCTGATGTGCCAGTGAGCCCAGCCAAGAATTTTAAGCTGCATTAGTTTGTTCTATAGTTTCTTGGAACTGCTCACCTGTTGTGGTAGTTTCTCATGCAGACAATAGTAGGAAATCGTGTCAGCTGAATTATTTCCCTATATTAAAAACTTCAGGATTTTTCTTTCATGTCATGTTATTTGAAAATTTACCATTCAGAAAATACAGGAACAAAGACAATTAATGTGTCAGGCCACAGAGAGTCATGCATTGCTGAAACAGCTCTGAGAGTTGTTCTTATCTCCTCTGTGGTTCCTTGCTTCCTCTCTGCTGCCAAAGGTTACTGTGTCTGAAGTCGAGTGGCTGGGTTATAGCATGTACATGCTCTTCAGTGCACTCCCTGGCAGCTTACCTAAGCATCTGCCACAGCAGTTTGAATTAGCTTGCCAGACTGTACAGAGCCAGCTGAGCACAGATGTATATTCCATCCATCAGTGAGGGTAATCACTTCATTGCTGGTGCCTCGTTAACACCTAGGAACAGTGACATCATACACAGCTACAGCCTTTTGGTAGATGTATGACCTCACCTTTGTGAGACTACCACCATCCTGGGCACACACTGATTACATCCACCATCTCCTTTCTCAGGTGAAGTGCCTTCAGTGTCTTCTGAGGATACATCTAAAGAGCATTTTGCTTCACAATTTTCATTCGACTTATATTTAGCAAGCACCCTGAGAATTTCCTTTGCATGTCTTATCTGACCTTAGATTATGTATCTACCCAACACCTGCTGAGAAACTGAGGATGCTGTCCATTTCCCTATTTGATTCGAACACTAACTACTGTTGAGCAAATTCTGCTCATCTCCCAAACAAATGGCAATCACCTGCACAGAAGAGAGACATTGCATGTTTTATGTAATGTCACTAGCTTGTGTAAAAAAGTTAGCCCGTTTGGCTCTGTATATTCCTCTGGGTCTTTGTGGAAGAAATTGGCCTCTTTATAAAGTAGAATTTCACAGGAGTAAACACGGTATGACAGGAGCAAGGAAAAATTCCTGTGTTTTAACTTTAGAACAATATATATAGTTTATGACTTTTATGTTCAAACTATCAATTCAAGCATAGAGTGTGTTATCTCCCATAGAATAAAAAAGTGCATTAACATGAATGTGCAGATAAGGATGCATTTCTAGTAAAATGAACATAAAGCAACATAAAAGAATACACCAACTAAAATATCTCGAACATATCAAGAGAGTACTTTTACCATTTTCCACTGCTTATTTTTCATGAGCTTTTTATGAGCTTTGACTCAAAAGACCAAACATGAATTTTATTAATGAGATCAAATATACTATGTTAATTATTCTGCCATTTGCTAGTAACAAAAGAATGCTAATATGAATGTACTTCTGAAATCTAAAAATGTAAATGTAAATTAATGTATAATGAATACCACAAAGCACTGTAGCTAATAAAAGATCAAGCTTACTAGAAAGCCAGCAGCAGACTTCAAGGCAATCCGCTAAATTAGAAAAACTCTTAATTTAAAGTTAATAGAAAGTAGTAGGTAAACAGTCTAAACTGAAAACAGTGACAACTTTACAGAGAAAATAGGTTGTGACTTTTCTGCTTATATTTTGGGGCTATGTAGACTGATCTCCCTGATTTCATCTCACTTGTCAGTTTTCACTGGTTTTCAATAATTAGTTTCCTTCATTTTGGAAGTTCAATATCAGAATGGAATCAAACGTTATTATTGGAGCAGAAAGTCTGAAAATGTTGGATAGCAGCTGCCATTTTCTGACTTTTCCATCAGATTTTTATAGGCTTTGTATGCTCATGACAGAGATTTATATGACAATTTGAAATCAATGGCAGAGCTGCCACTGACTTTGGGGAGTCTGGGAGATCACCCTTGCCAGTCAAGTTAAGCTCAAAAAAATGGAAAAGCAGAGATATAGTTGGAAACTGAGAGATCTGATTTTCAGAACTCGACTTCTGAACAGGCAGGCCCCAGTGCTGTGCTTCAAGTCAACCACTAGAATCATCAATCAATGACTGAAAAAATTAGATTTATTTGGTGATATTATGACATGCTACAGGAACCAAAACTTCATTTGGGATATGGAGGATATTGGAGAAAAAAAGAGATTTTGCTGCAGAGAAGTTTATAAGTGCTATAGATTAAAATCAGAAAGGAAATGTAAGATCACAAAACCTAATTTCGTCATGGCAGTGTAGCATCCAGGAAGGCTATGTTCTACAAAAAAAAAAGGCACTTAAAATGTGCATGGAGAAAGTTAGGCACCTCAACCTGGCATAAATCAGGCAGCCAACCAAGGCTGGGGATAGCCTTTTGAAAAATGCAGGGGAAAAAATCTGAATCTTGAAGTCCGACATTCATGAAGTTTGACATTTGGGGGTTTCATGCTTTTGGCTTAGCCATGGGGAATGACTAAAGCACAGAGAAATTTTTCTGTGTAAGGATGGGACACAGATATATATGTGACATGTTTTAAAGTTATATTTTCCCCACAATTTTAGACCTCAGATAAATTCCATTCCAGATTTATGCTCCAGCTGTGAGAAGGAAGTGATCTTATAAGAGACAGAAATAAGACTATATATCTTGGAGAAGAAAGTCTCTAGATTACCAGCACTGATTTTGCATGCACTGGAAATAAATGAGTAATGCAAAGTAGGATGAGGGAAATGGGGAAGAGGGCTCATTTTAGCAATCTAGTACTTCCAGAAGCTAGTGACCAAGTCACAAAGCAAAGCCCTGCACAGAGGGCTTAAGTCTAAGTGCAGAAGGGGAAACCACACATAGGCCATTTCAAAGTTACAACCACACCGCCAGGTTCATCTGTGTATATCACCAAGGGAACTATTCTCCATTACACTTGCCAAAGCAGCTGACCAACTGCTTGTGATTTCAAACACACCTCAGGCCAGATTCACTGAGGCTGATGGAGTCCATCGTGGCACTAAGGGTCTAGCACCAAGGGAGAGCAGGTGGATATATGTGCATCTTGGTTCTTCTTAGTCTAGCTCTTAACTTTATTGTTGAGGGGAAACTGGTGTTCATCAAGGACTTCACAGCAGGCAGTGAGAGTTACTGTTACTATTTATAGTGTATTCCAAAGTTTGAAATAAACCATTTCTCTAGTTGCTGTGATCACAGTACCCTTTAAGGCAGAGCCACTTGACATTTGGAAGAATCGGATACTGTGAACAGGGTGGGGGATTTCCTGCAGATGCTACCCTAAATGACTTATGAACCATACAGGGAAGGATCACAGAACTGGTTTGATTGGAAAAGGCCTTTAAGATCAAGTCCAACCATTAACCCAGCACTGCCAATTCACCACTACACCATGTCCCCCAGCATCACATCTACACATCTTTCAAATACCTACAGAGATGGTGACTCAAGCACTTCCCTGGGCAGTTCTGTTCCAATGACTGATAATCCTTTCAGTGAAGAAATTTTCCCTAATATCTAATCTAGACCTCCCCTGGTGCAACTTGAGGCCATTTCCTCTTGTCCTATTGCTTGTTACCTGGGAGAAGAGACAAATGTCCCCTCAGCCTCCTTTTCTCGAGACTAAACAACCCCAGTTCCCTCAGCTGCTCCTCATAAGACTTGTGCTCCCTCCACAATCTTCATTGCTCTTTTTTTGGATGCGCTCCAGCAGCTCAATGCCCTTCTTGTAGTGAGTGGCCTAAAACTGAACACAGTAGTTGAGGTGTGGCCTGACCAGAGCTGAGTACAGGGGGACGATCACCTCCTTAGTCCTGCTGGTCACACCATTTTTGATACAAGTCAGAATGCTGTCGGCCTTCTTGGCCACCTGGCACACTGCTAGCTCATATTCAGCCGGCTGTCAACCAGCACCTCTAGGTCCACTGGGCAGCTTTCCAGCCACTCTTCCCCAAGCCTGTAGCTTTGCATGGGGTTGTTGTGACCCAAGTGCAGGACCCGACACTTGGCTTTACTGAAACTCATACCATTGGCCTCAGCCCATCGCTCCAGCCTGTCCAGATCACGCTGTAGAGACTTCCTGTCCTCAAGCAGGTAATGTTCCCAGTGATCTCACTCTCACTTACAGAGGCTGATGTTTGTTGCATCTGTCTCTGGTAAAAGAGTGACTGCTGGAAAATGGAATACTAGTCCAAGAAAGAGTTACTGCATGCAGGTTAGTGTTCTTTCATACAGATTCTGTAGATAAAAAGATTCTTAAAACACAGCTTATGTGTAATGCATAGAAATTCAATCATAGATAAATAATTTCCATTCATTGCTAGAGCTTTTAGACTTGAATTGAAAATATTAAAAACAATTAGAAAATTTTTTAGATACTGCATTTTTATTTTTATTTAACAACGTAGAAAAAGTAAAAAAAAATTTTTTTAGGGGATAGCACTATTCATTATGCACACACAGCATGTATAATTTAAGCCTCATAGAAGCGGATAGCTAGAAAGAGCCTTTAGTGATAAGGGCAATATTAATACATTATTTTTATTAATATATCAGAATAACTTACTTCTTTAACATATTCTATAGAGCATTATAAATCTTTTTGTAACTTACAGAACTACATAATGGTGGCACAGAGGATTTGCAGCATGTCTTAACATTAAGATGCCTTTTTACACAACACAAGCATTTAATAAAAGTGTTCAACTAAGCTTATTGACATTTACTTTTCCCTTTGCCACACATTTATTAAGTTTGAATATCACATTCACATTAACATTAAACACATAAAATATGGAATAGCTGGAGAGAACAGAAGGCATATTTTAGTGCTTTGATGTTGATGCCGAGTTTTATTTAAGATATTTATATGAAGTCTAAAAAGGATAATAAATTTTATTGAAAGCTCCCTATATTACTAGACTTTTCAAAGTCCACAGGGTAGACTGAAAGTACCAAAAGGAAAAAGCATAAATACTGCTGAACAATCAATCTTCAAAAGCAATGAATGTTATTAGGAAACTACATTTAAAATACCCATAATTTAAATTTGATTTCTGAAAAGTGGAATGACACACACAAGAGTTTCAGATTAAACATAAGAATGGGCTTCATTAGGTGTTTTTGTTTTCTTACATAGGGATCATTTGCTTCAGAGGCATTGAAAAAAAGACTACTGTATACCAAGTACTTAACCATGAAGTACAGTATGATTTAGTAATGTAAAATATGGTCAAAGGCTGACAAAAGCAAAGACAATTCCCTTGACTGAAGCGTTTTCCAGTTTCTGCCTACTGCTACCTAATTTAAATTGAATTCATCCATTGATTTGTAGCAAGAACATGAGTAACTGAGCAAGAAGGAACATATACTTGGAGGATTAAATTTATCTCTGCTGTATTTCTCCATTCATAGTTTGTTCAGGGATGAATGATATTAGGTATGAGCAAAATGGATCAGATTAAAAGAATGATGAGCAATGCATCTCAAAGAAAGCTGCAATAGAAGATTTTATAAATAATAAAATTGTTTTGGCAACTTTTGGCATTAGATAATTACCATTTATTGTTAAAAATAACCCATTATGTAAATTGGAGGTTATAACATGAATAGAAAATTCCATTGTGGAAGTACATGCATATACTTTACTGTGAATTCAGGTTTAATTTGTTCTTGATATCATTCAATTCAGGGGAAAGCAGAGATGAGAAATTCAGTCTGTGTTTCTCAAATATTAAAAAAAATTATGCAGGTCTACTTTGGATTAATTGTCATGCTTTGGCATCTCTTTCTCAGTTTTGGAAAACCTCACACATAGAATTAACTTTTTTGATTCACTTTAGCTGGGAAACTTTCTCTGTAGTCTTCTGTTTAGATGCTTGAACTTTCATCGATATATTTCAATTGACATTTAGACACCTAAATATCTTTGTGTATTTTCTCTTTCTTATTATTGCTGAACATTCCTAGATGAAAAGTCAGTGAAAACTGTTGGATTCTTAGTACCTGCCAAGAAATCAATCCTGGGATTGACAGCTATTATAGCACCAAAGAAATTAGGAGTCAGGTCAATTACTTGATCATAACTTAAACATACACCAGAAAGCCAACTGTAAGCTTTAGTTTAAAAAAGGACAAAGGAATAAACTTGCTTTCTGGCTTTATATTGTATTGCTTCCTCAAATCGTTAAGGATTTTGGAGTCTATTCCCTGAGTTCTTCTGTGTCAGGTTCAGTAGGTTTGCTCAGTTAGTATAAGAAACGGCAGCTGTAACATCAAGAGTCACAAATTCTGAGACTGACAAGCTCCTGAAGAACACAAGGGAAGAAAGAGGAGACAGAAGATCAAGTTATCAAGATACAAGTTGAGGCAGATGTAATACTTTCCCATAGCAATGACATCCGACATATTTCTATGGTTATCAGATTTTCCTAGATCTGGCTTACTGCATATTGGTCAGTCAATCAGGGAACAGCACAGCCTCCTGTGACTGAAAATGATTCCCTTGGGTAGACTGAGATCTCAGCCCAAGGACAGTTTATCAGGTGCATGCCATGCTACTCATATTACAGTAGCTAATTATCATTAGTATGACTGGTTCATATTCCCTGTTTTGGGCCACACTCCCCTCAAAGCAATTGGAAACCTTTGTTCTTGAGGTCCTACGAGAAAAAAAATTACAATGAAATCTGAACAAGTGCTTTCTATTGTTTATATACTTATTTAATTTAATTTAATTTAATTTAATTTAATTTAATTTCATTTCATTTCATTTCATTTCATTTCATTTCATTTCATGTTATTTTCTTGGTCTTGATTTAAGAACTTGGGCTTAAGACAGGTCCAAAAAGCCACATTAGAGGGTCTCTGAAGTGCCTCAGCTGTAAAAGACCTGAGCTGGGCATTGGCACAGTGCAATAGCAGCCTTAGAAAGTATCATAGAAGTATCATAGAAAGTATCATGGAATCACTACGGTTGAAAAGGACCTCCAGGATCATCAAGTCCAACCTTTATCCCATCATCCCATCATCACTATGAAAGAAGAACTAATTATGAAACACAAGCTATTGGAAAATCCTAGTCGACATCAATGTATCTGCTTTGGATCTAGGAAAAAACCCATAATTTAAGGTGCTTCTCTAGTATTCTGTATCAATATTCCTAAAGGGTATGAGCAGATATTAAAAGCTTCCCTGTCAGGCCTACATTATAGCAGATTTTATATCCTTCCTTCCAGGTAATAAATTTATCAAGTAACATCCAATTTATTTTGTTTCAAATGTCATTGAGCTCCCTACTCGCATTCTACCGCTGTCTATTTAAAAGCTGGATGAACCCTGTTGTTTAGAAACAAAGGTAATATTCTTAATTATGATTGGAAAGTATTATCATCACTGTAAACAGCCCTGAATACGGAATAGCTCAGTAGATAAAGTTTATAAAATCATTATTTAAGCTTGCATAAACAGCATTTTATGATCACTCACATTTGTTGTAACGCTACCTGGGTGAAAATGAATCAAGAATGTTACCTTGATCACATTTTGAGATGAATCTTGAGATATTAGACCATGCATTATCTTTCTGTCAACAGCTTTAGAAACAGTTGTTGGCAATACATATAATCTCTTCTAAATGGTAGCTCCTTAAGGCTGTTGTGATCACTAAGCCAAAAGATTTTGTAATTTAGAGATTTAGTGAGCAGATATAGTAAGCAGCACTCATATAACATTAACAGTCATACACACCTAATTTCAAATTCTGCCATATGAGATTACATTAAAAATCTGCTTTTGGCAAATATTATTTGCATATTAATGTACTTTCGAAAAAGGAACAGGAGATATAAAATTTTTACTTTGAAATTGTCCAGAGCTACTGAATTTATATTGGAGAGACAATCTACATAATTAGCACAGTTCAGATGGTTTGGGTTCACTTACAAAGGCCATCTATGTTTTGGATCTCTCTGACTTTGATCACCTTGTGTCAAATGTCCAGTCTCGCAGATATGGTAATCAATATGAAACCCTCTTGAAAATATTTTGGGGCAACTGATAGACTAGTTTGCATCTGCTAGAAAATGCATCTCGGCATTTGGGGAAGAGTGGCTGGAAAGCTGCCTGGCGGAAAAGGACCTGGGGGTGTTGGCTGACAGCCGACTGAACACGAGCCAGCAGTGTGCCCAGATGGCCAAGAAGGCCAACGGCATCCTGGCCTGTATCAGAAACGGTGTGACCAGCAGGAGTAGGGAGGTGATCGTGCCCCTGTACTCGGCACTCGTGAGACCACACCTTGAGTCCTGTGTCCAGTTCTGGGCACCACAGGATAAGAAGGACATTGAGGTGCTGGAGCAAGTCCAGAGAAGGGCAACGAGGCTGGTGAGAGGTCTGGAAAACAGGCCTTATGGAGACCGACTAAGAGAACTGGGATTGTTTAGTCTGGAGAACAGGAGACTGAGACTTTATTGCCCTCTACAACTACCTAAACGGAGGTTGTAGTGAGGCTGGTGTTGGTCTCTTCTCCCAAATTGCTAATGATAGGATGAGAGGAAATGGCCTCAAGTTGCATCAGGGGCAGTTTAGATTGGATGTTAGGAAGAAGTTCTTTACTGAGAGGGTGGTTAGACATTGGAACAGGCTGCCCAGGGAGGTGGTGGAGTCGCCATCCCTGGAGGTGTTCAAAAAACGAGTGGATGAAGCACTTGAGGCCATGGTCTAATGGTCCAGTGGTTAGGGAGATGATGGGATAAAGGTTGGACTTGATGATCCTGGAGGTCCTTTCCACCCATAGTGATTCTATGATTCTATGATTCTATGAACTCAACGTATTTTTTTTTTTATTCAATGAGTTTTTTCTGTGGACATGAATTTTCTCACACATGGTCTAACACTTTATTTTTTCGTATAATTAAATTGTGTCTGTCCTTAGAAAACTTTTATAAATGAACCATACGTATCTAGATGCATAAACATAAGAAGGTAAATCAATGTGCATGCATGTGCATGTTCAAATATCGAATATCCTTATTACAAAAACTAAGAAGAATTAGACATAGGCATTATCCTATAAGAAGGCTTTCTGTGGAAGACATAACAGGTAGCTAAAAATATACTGGAGTGAATTCCAGTAATGAACCATCACCCTCAGATGCTGGCTTAGTGTAAAAATCATCTTTGCCAATTAAAGCTATGGAATCAGATTTAAAACAAAACCAACCAACCAACCAAATTCCCCACTTTTCTAGAAACTTTAAAGGAACAAAAAGCATTTTTGACAGAGAGGGAACTCCTTCCAAACAAAACATTAGAAATTTCTTGAAATATATGGAGACTTTTTTCTCTTTCAGTCCAAATATTAGGTCCAGAGCTGCCAAGTTAATTTGCTTTCTCCCAGTCAGTGATGGATTTATTGTTACAAAATTACACTTACATTGTGAAAAGGCAGCAAATAGGTGGTATCTTTCTAATTCCTTCCACACAAAATACCACTATGAAGATGATACTATTGATAAACACATGCGAGAGAGTGGGAGTGTTCTGTAGAACAGAATGTTCCAGAAGTGTGGGGTTTTTTTGAAGCTAAAAAAAATGTATTCAGCTTCCAATCATAGATCCTGCCAGAGGTTTTTCTCTCACTGTAGCTTCTGAAAATCAGTTTCAAGTTATTCCATTTTTGCTAAGTTTTGTGGTTTTGCTAAATTAGAAGGTGTTTGGAAGCCCAGTGAAATGATGATGGATAAACCTCAGAAGTAATAAAACAAATGTGAGTATCAGCATGTATGTAGGTTGTCAATGTAGACTAATTAGACATTCTGCTCTGTGTTCTTAACACCACATCATGCCTTCCAATAATTTGTCTAAGTACACACTTAGAAGTCTTAAGTGTAGATTGAGAGGAGTACTGCAAATAGAGCTCCAAAGACTTCCTATTTTTCAAAAGGAAAATGCTCAGAGGGCTATGAAAAACTTTTTACAAGTTAATATGAGTTTGAGTGAGTCATGCAGCAGTTTTCTTTCAGCATGGAGGTCAGGTATTCACCCATTTCATGAGACTCAACCTGAATCATGGGAATCTTAATTTTCTTAGTTCTTGAAACTTCATAGCTTTGATTATAGATATAATGGAGGTTATGAAAATGTAAAACCCAGTTTCTTAAAAAAAATAGTAGAGGCATGTAAAATTAATGGACTTTTTTGGATACTTTGGCCTAAATATGCCAATGAGTAGGTAGATCAAAAGGCTACCACCTTCATTGTGCTTCTGCTAGTTTAGGTAGATGAAAGATAGATTGGAAGGCAGCCAAGGCAGACATTTACCTGGAGAAAACTGAGAATTAAGAGAAACAGAAAAGGAAAGAAGGCTAAGATACAATAGCAAGAGTTGTAATTCTGGGTCTTTCAGAGTGCCTAGGACCAACCATTTTACCTTGGTTTTACCTATGAGGGAGCTCCGGCTCAGTTTCATGGTTGTGATTCCTATTACTCTATTTTTCCTTTGGGATACATACATATATTGTGCAGCTTCTACTAAGATGAAAAGAGAACATGGATGAAGTCAGAAGGTCTACATAGGAACTGAGAATCAGAATAAGTAATTTTTGCTGGGAATGTTTAAAATTATCATTCAATTCTGCTATTATTATCTACTGATCTACTTTGCTGTTTTTCTAGTGTTTCTTCAATTGCTTAATTTGCTTCATCAGTTCCAAGTGATGTGTTAAATCATTTGGCACTGTGTACTATGATAATTTATTTATCACATATAGAGCTACATGTTACTGCTATAGAACATCACAGAAAAGGTTATAAATGCTGTACTCTACTTTTTTTTCAACAAGTAAGAGCTAATGAGAGATTTTGTGGTTCTTAAACATCCAATGTAATTACTCTTCTTTGTGAATAAGATATTTAAATGCCTTATTTGTAATTGATTGCTGAAGGTTCATTTAAAACATGTTGACCCTTTGCTTTGCAGTTACTACTGACTGAATTTATATTAACAGTAAAGAAGTGCACAAACAGAACTTAAATATATATCTCATCTTGCCAGTTTCTGCCCACTACTTAAGTCCACTATATGATGACTCAATGCTGCCTCAGTGAAAATCTGAAACAAAACAAGGTAACTATATCTCTAAGAATTATATGCTTAAGTGATGATGTCACTTCACTTTTTTAAAAAGAAGGCATTAATGTTTTATACCAAAACAGGCCCAAGACATGCTCACCGGGCTGATTTTAAAGACTCAATTTACAAAGATTCTAATGGGAGTTTTCACACGTCATACCTAACATATTATTTTTCTGAATGCTATTCTACTGTATAGTCTTATGTTTATGTTCCTGTGTCCACAGAAAGACCTAAAAAAAACCCTGGAGTAATTCAGGACTGACTTTTTGTTCATCTATATAAGAGATACTATAATAATCAGTACTAAAAAGGACTGATTCCATAAGAAAAAAATATTTGTGATTGGAGAACAATTAGAAATGCAGGTTGTTTAATTATTAATTGCTGCAACTGAATGAATAAGAAATAAAATGTTAAGAATTTCTTTTCTAAATTAGAAGTCCTGCTGCACCACCAGAGATGTTGAGGAATCCATATATAAAAGTTTCCCTTTGAAAATACTACTGAACTTTCCCGCACATGAAGGCAGACGCGTGAATAACACCATCTGTGATTGTGGCAGATGCACCCGCCCTGATCCTGGAGCCACCTTCTAACGGTGCTTTGACTTGACACCTCACCTCGTGCCAGGTTAACAGTCCCCTACAGGGAGGACACCAGGCTAATTAGAACTGCCCACAGATCAGACTTGACATGGGTATAAATGGAGCCCTGATGGAGAACCAGTTTGAGTTGGTCCTCCTCGAAGCAGCAGGTCTGCAGTCGGGGACACTCCCCTTGGACTGGGACACTGCCCAAGGAAACTCCCTGGGGTTGAGAGCCCTCACAATCCCCCCCTTGGTGAGTGAATATTTCTTCTGGATATCCTTGAGTGAGTCCTCGCCCCTGTGGGTCAGTGATTATATGTTTTGGGTACCCTTGGGTGGGAGATTTACCCCTCTTTTAGAGTGAGTGTGCACCTTTTTGGGTCATCTTTCTGACGTGAGTTAGTCCAGTTGAGTAGTAATACATTCCCGACTGACATCCAAACTTGTGTTTTAGTTTAGGTCTGTCGGAGTGTTAAGTAGTTTTGCTCAATAAAAAATATTTCTGAGTAACCACCCTGTCTGTTTGTGAGCACCTCCACCTCGCACCCAGGCTTGGGGTTGGCTTGGGTTGTTAGAGTGTTTGAGGGGCTGCCCTGCAGATTTTGTGGTAGCCTCCATGACAGTGATAAAAATTAATAAGAAACTATTCTTTCAAAAGTTTTTAAATTGCTCACATCTACAAATGGTCCTCTTCATCATCTCACATCAGGACAGAATTCTTCTTTTTCTGTTTCTTACATGAGGGTAGCAAGGCTGAAAATGACTGAGGTATGAAATGTGCTTTTCATTCGGTTCAGATGAGTGCCCACTATTTTAGCTTGCAACATTTGCTTAGTTTCCATTCTTCTTTCTTTGAAAACAATAGAAGACAAAGATGATGCAAATATTTTCTAGTATTTATTCAGCATCTTAATTAACATTCAAGAGTTTCAGCAATGGTTGCCAAATAAATATTTAAAAATATGTAAATAGTATCCTTTTATGTGAAGTCAGAAGAGCATCTATTCAAAAAGAAAAATCAATCTTTTTAGTAAAGTTTTGTTAGTTCAAAGTCATTCAGTTTGGTTTAAAAGATGTGAGGCTGCACTGAGTTCTCTCTTTCAAAACATAAACAGCAAACAGCTCATCAGGTTGAGTTAAAAAAATTGACCGGGTAAGTTTTGTTTCTTTTCTAGGTCCTTTGGTTCAATGCACTGAAATGCAGTAGTGAATGGTGCTTAGCACTGCTCTTCCACTGAAATGGATCCTGAAGGGTTCCTATTACTGAATTAGTTTCCTCATATGCTACTAGAGTTTTGATGCCATGTTTCCTGGAAGAGTTTCATCTCTCTGCAGAGTTAAACACTTCATATAATGTAATTATAAGCTGTGCTCTATTTATAATCTTGTAACTTTTGTTACTATGAAATATCATAAATGTGTACTTAGTACTTCTTTTGTGTAGTGCCAAAAATCACAGTCAGAACAATGCCAGACAGAGTTAGCACCATGGATAGCACTGCCACTGCAGTTTGTGTGGCCGACCCCGGGATCCTTTGCCTAGGGAGAGACCTGAGCAGCTCTCTAGGCCAACCGCTCCTTCCAAATAGACTTAGCTGCGAGGTGAGACAGGGTTGCTGAGGGATATACCTAGTCTGATCTTGAAAACTTCCAAAGATGGAGGCCGAACTACCACTTTGGGCAACCTGTTCCACTGCTTGACTGTTCTCATGGGACTTGACTGTTCTCATTAATGCACAGCCTAAGCCCCTCTTGATTCCACTTATACCTGTGGTCCCTCATTCTTCCACCAAAAACTGGGAACAGTTTTGTTCTATTTTGGTAACCTCCGTACACATATGGACAAGCTGCTGTTAAGCCTTCTTTTCAATAGGCTAAAGAAACCCTTTTCTCTGAGAAAGCTTCTCCTCCATGTCCCCTGACAAGCTTGGTGGCCCTCTGCTGAACTTGCACCAGTTTATCAAAGTCTTTCCCAAAACTGGATGCAATACTACAGATGTAGTGTAAGAACTGCTGAGTACAGGGGGGAAAGTCACCTCCCTCAATCTCCTGGCTATTCTGCTTCACAGAATCACAGAATCACAGAATCATCTAGGCTGGAAAAGACCTCAAAGATCATCTAGTCCAACCATCAACCTAACACTGACAGTTCTTAACTACACCATATCCCTGAGTGCTACGTCAACCTGACTCTTAAATACCTCCAGGGATGGGGACTCCACTACTGCCCTGGGTAGTCCATTCCAATGTTTAACAACCCATTCTGTGAAGAAATACCTCCTAATATCCAGTCTAAACCTCCCCTGGCCGACTTGAGGCCATTACCCCTTGTCCTATCACTTGTTACTTAGTTAAAAAGACTCATCCCTACCACTTCACAACTTTCATATAGTTGTAGAAGGCGATGAGGTCTCCCCTCAGCCTCCTCTTCTCCAGACTGAACAACCCCCATTCCCTCAGCTGCTCGTCATCAGACTTGTGCTCCAGACCCTTCACCAGCTTCATTGCCCTTCTTTGGACACACTCAAGTATTTCAATGTCCTTTTGTAATGAGGGGCCCAAAACTGAACACAGTACTTGAGGTCTGGCTTCACCACTGCTGAGTACAGGGGTAAGATTATTTCCCTGCCCCTGCTGGCCATGCTATTTCTTATATAGGCCAGGATTCCAGTGGCTTTCTTGGCCACTTGGGCACACTGCTGGCTCATGTTCAACTGGCTGTCAATCAACACCACCTGCTCAGACTGGCAGCTTTCCAGCCAGTTCTCCCCAAGCCTGTAGTGCTGCTGGGGGTTGTGGCTGAAGCACAGAACCTGGCATTTGGCCTTACTGAAACTCATACAGTCGGCCTTAGCCCATGGATCCAGCCTGTCCAGATCCCTCTGTAGAGCCTCCCTACCCCCGAACAGATCAACACTCCCATCCAGCTTGGTGTTGTCTGCAAACTGACTGAGGGTGCACTCGATCCCCTCGTACAGATTATCGATAAAGATGTTAAACAGGAGTGGCCCCAATTCCAAACCCTGGGGAACACCACTCATGACCGGCTGCGGATTTAACTCCATTCACCACCTCTCTTTGGGCCTGGCCAGCCAGCCAGTTTTTTACCCAGCAAAGCGTGTGCCCATCCAAGCCACGAGCAGCCAGTTTCACCAGGAGAATGCTGTGGGAAATTGTGTCAAATGCTGTGGGAAATGGTGTCAAAATTGTAACACAGTCTAGGATGATGTTGACCACCTTAGCTGCCAGGGCACCCTGCTGGCTCATGCTTGGCTTTCTCTCTCTCAAGACTCCTGCAGCCGTTTCCACAGAGTGGCTCCCCAGCCAGACAGTCCCTAGCCTGAACATCAGACAGGTTCACCTCTCCAAGCTGCTGGACTTCAATACTGATAACTCAGGAATTCTGTTGACTAGTAAAATAAACAACTCCCACAAGATTTCTTCTATAAATGTCTTAAAAAGGAAGTAACTTTATCATGAGTATTTTAATGAGTGGTATTAAATGTTATGAGACAGACATTCAAGCTGTCGACGCCATGCAGGAGTGTCTGAACCTTGCAAGGTATTCTGTTGGTGGGCTAAATGAACTCAAAGGAAGGCAACGCACACTGGAGGAATATGCCATGTTTTCTTAATAGCTAACAAGATTATTGTATTA
Source organism: Podargus strigoides (assembly GCA_028020825.1). Classification (NCBI taxonomy): domain Eukaryota; kingdom Metazoa; phylum Chordata; class Aves; order Caprimulgiformes; family Podargidae; genus Podargus; species Podargus strigoides. The sequence goes on along the minus strand of CM051663.1, from coordinate 145,260,074 downwards.
ACTGCAGATAAGGAAGCTATAAAAGAAAGAGAACCAACTTCCATCTATTTTCATTCTATAATTTAGAACTGAAGGAGAGAGTATAGCATCATCAACCCCAAAACATTGATTTTTATTTTCTTTTTTTCTATTTAAAATAACTCAGGTATATGCCCCCTTGCCAAATATTTCTATTACTTTCTCAGCTCAAGATGTTCTCCATACCACTTTCCTGTATAAAAAATTAATGATCACCAGCTGTTCTATCCATTATTTCTCTTGATTTAATTGTGTAAAAGTACAAAATATTTCTAAACTAGTATTCAGTGAGTAGTTATATTGAAAATATATGTCAAGGAAATCAGGTATTGTGCCAGAAGACTTATAAAGAGATCCAAGCTCAGGTATGTATTCATATGAAATACATTTCTTATTAAACTACGGTTATCCAGAGACATTTACAGGGAGGGAACTGATAGCAGGTATCAATCTGAAAAAAAATGCACCTGTACATGCATTCTGGGGATTAATACTTCAGAACACTTCTCATAAGTATATTTCCACTCAAAGGAAAGTATAATTAATATTTTTAAAACATGTATCTGACCAAGACAAATTTTAAGAATTCCTTATTCAATACTGTATATTTGTAAAGAATTAACAGGTTCACTTTGGTGTTAGTTATGAGAAAATTTTTAGCGATCTAAAGTACAAGATGTTGTAGATGACAGTATCACCTGCCTTTCGAATGGGCAAGCCCCTCCAGCTGGAGACATGAAACACTCTTTTCCCATTCATTACCTCAAATCATCCCACTCAAGTCATTCCACTAAAGGACTGCAATGATCACATCTGCAAATTTTACTACATATTCCCGCAGAACGTTTATCTAAATTAAAAATACATTAATAATATTTGTTTCATTTTCCTCTGGGATATGCACACACTCACACACACATGCACAACTCATTTTTCTGTCTGCTCCACTGCCAACTTACTTCTCCTATAGTCTACTCCAAATGTGCCTTTGTAATAAGAAAACTTACTGGTTCTCTGAAAGCAAAAGAGAAGATGCAAAGGGCAAATGCATGTATGAATGAGTGTGTATATGTGAGCGAGGATCAAGGAAAAGCATTCTTTATACATGCTTGTGTGTGTGTGTGTTGGCATGTGCATGTATCCTCTTTCCTGTGTCCCAGTTTGTGGTGCCATGGCAATATTATGGACTCGTAGTTCCCCTGGTGAACAGAGAAGGGTGAACCCCCTGGGGCCCCAAGACCAATGGATTCAGCCACTCCTTAACATTCACCACTGATTTATAGACCAGGCAGATCAGGACACATTCTCGTGGCTTAACCACAAAAATACAGGGCCAGAAAAATGGAATTACTCAGGGCAGATTCATATTTTTTATATAATGGGAGCAGGACTTCTGTAGACGTAAAATGAAGAAAATAGGATAAAACATGTAAAACAAGAGAAAAAAGGATGAAACAGGGCTTCCACCCTGGAAAGAGGAAGAAAACTCCTCACTAATGGCCAGTCTGACTGGCTGGCAACTCTTTTCAGTGGGAACTGGGAAAGATCCAGTATTCCTTTGCATGCCATAAAATTTTTGGCCAAAATTTATTCGGGGGAACATATTATTCAGACAGGGATAGTCACACATATCAATTATTTCACAGCCAGTACTTTGCAGTCACACTTCTCCTTTTCTCCTCTTGCACCCAGTGTTTTTCACTGAGTAGGAAGAAAAGTGGCAGATTCTGCAGGGTTGATGAATTCCTTTCCTAATTTTCCTGTGCTGATGATTCACTAGACAGTAGCTTCGTCTTATGAGATTTTACCTCGCTCAGGGGTATGATTTAAGGGTACAGATGTGCTCTATTATGCCTTCATACATTTCCATTCCTAGAACAACAGATAAGAACTGATGAAAGGGAATCTATTGCTTGGTGTCTCAAGGAATTAGAGGAACTGATATTGAAAGCTGACAGATAGAATAACTATTCTTATGGTTGTACATTGTTGTACCTGTTATGTTAGATACTTCCTAGTCTTCATCTGGCCTCAAGATCTGTGCAGTATAAGCACAATGAGAAGTCCTCTTGCACTTTCTCTCTTTCTTAGTTCAGGCTGGATAGTTTAGTCAGATCAAGAAATTTGAGCCTAATTTTCCTCTAAGAATATTTTTCAACCTGTCAATCTGCAAAGCAGCATAACTACAGAGCAACTTCACCTTTAGCATTCAGAGAAACCTTTCACTCTTAGGATATATAATTGTACTTCTTAAATATACACAGCATACCCCAAGTCTGTTCCACTGCTATTTTTTTATTTGAATTTCAGGCCATTTTGTGAGCAAGGTCTAACATGAAAGGAAATTTGAATTTAAAAATTAATCTTGCTTTGGGAAGATACTACAGAAGAGGAAATGTGTGAAAAATCAAAGAACAAGCTAGGCAAAACCTTCAAGAAATAATTTTAATGTAGTTAATCTCCAATTTGCTTTTATGGCATGGGCAGATCAGGCAATCTGAGATCTGTTCTAGCTTGATGTTCTGTGAGGCACTAAAAATTTTGTAGTAGTGATCCATAGAAATCATAAGGACCATCATCTGGGTCATAATGGGAAGCTTGTGTATGGCACATCAGCTTATGAAATGGAGAGGACAGCTTCAAGGATCTGTAGCACAAACTAGGCTTGTTCCTGCAGGTTGCATGCTTTGTTATACCCAGTGTAGAGTGAAGCAGAAGCTTGACAAATGAGCACACTCTGCTTTCCTTTGTGCCAAGAGTTTAATAATTTGCCACAGACAGAATCCCTTAATATTTTCCCTCAAAGACTTTCATAATGGCTTGGCAGATATTGGGGTATTTCAATAAATCATAAGTTATCCTAATGACAACTTTCTGTAGATAATTTCAGGGTAGTTGGGATTAATTTCTTAAATTCTTTTGAGGATTCTTTTGAAGCATACAGAAAAGTGATTTTTCAGTGCCTTCCAGGTCTTACAGTACTCAGAGATTTGCTTTCTCAAACTGGACCCAAAGCAACAATGATATTACAAAATAAATATTATTTCCATTTAAATATATTTGACATGGGTCTGGTCTCTTCTTTTAACAGCAATATATTTCCTGTGACCCAGCAATCCAATCAAGTATGAATCAGAGTCACACAATTCCCTATAGTGGGAGCATTGGCCTTCGGGTCTAAACAGAGCTTCCTGCAATTGCCAATATAAAAATATGCTAATAAGAAATAAATGAAGTGAGCTACACAGACAACTGCATTCAATGTTATCAGCAAGTAGGTAGGATGGCTGAAGCTGAGATCTTTGATAGGATTGTCAGTAAAGAGAAATGAAGGATCCTTTTAGACTCTCACCAAAACACATTATTTTTATTTCAAAGCTGTTTTTTTCATATCCATTTTGTGGGCAATTGCTATGATTCTTTCCCCTGCTTTAAGCAAAAGTGTGCAAGCCTGGGAAGTAGTCACTGTGACATTAATTTGATTAATGGTTATAATGTACATTAGCTTCTAATATACAGAAATAAGGAAAGTTCCATATTCCAGAAAGTTACCTGAGAAAGTTTAAAAGCAAACTTGTATAAAGATACACTGATAAATAAAAGAAAACCTATATTTAGACACACCTATACACATGCACACAGAAGTGGTGCAGACTTTTCCTTGTCATGCATAGATGGCCTGTGGTACATAAATATTTTTGATATTATTACTCTTTTTAAAAAAAAAGTAAGGCTTCTTCATCGCATTTCTGGACTGAGGACATAGATACTGAATGTAATTAATAAATTGTTACCAAAAAGAATAAAGAAATGTTTATTTACCTCAACAGTGTGATTGCTGTTAATGAAAGCATTTCTTTAAGCATATCAGAGAAGTAATTCACTAAGAAGCACGCAAATGATAAGAAAACCTATCTTTTTCTTTTTACCGTCAATTTTTAATAAATTAGCTTCTTCAGGTGCTACGTGCGTCTGTGTTAAAGAATGTGAGGGCTAGTGCATATTCCTACCAGTTGCAACAAGCCATAGGGTATCTACTTTCTGTTAATGTTCACTGGAACACTTCTGCAAGCCAGTTACAGCTCATTTCTAAGCAGACACAAATTACACTTTCAGTGTCATGACTATACAAGGGCATTAGGTAAAACTTGAATTCTGGGCTGGTTTCATAGCATTTGAGTTCAGGATCAACAAGGAGAGACTGAGAGTAAGTCCAAGTAACTTAATGAAGTGGGCTGAATTGCCTTCTAGATGTGTTTGCCTCCATCCATTGATTGTAAAGGCAACCTACCGCTACTAGTATCCTAATTTAATAGTCTTGGTCAAGCCAAACAGGATGAGCGTAGACCTCCACCTCTACCTGACTCATTATTCTCTGTTCTTGCCCCATTCCCTTGTTCTTCACTTGTTTGCAAGACACATGGTAGTTAGAAAAGAGCTCTAAAGAGAAAAGGTGAAGTTATTACACTCCTGTTCTTGTATTCATCTGTGCAGAAATGAAACACAATATAGCCCTTACTATTAAATACTTAGCCCTGGTACAGATTGTGAGTCTTTAAAAGCTGGTCTTTGATTTGCTTGCAAAGGCATTCTCTTTCAAAGTGTGAAAGCAGTTCTGAGTATACAGATCACAGTATTTGACAGTGCCCTTATTGTCATGACCATTCTTCATGCCACTAAAGTACTTCTCTGTACAATGCAGATAAATGCAATTAATAGTGAATAAATCAGTAAATGTAACTTTCAGTGATTTTTGATTTATTGTATGTTTTATGAAGTCAGACAGATTTACTTTTGGCAATTGTTTTTTAAGCGGAGACACATTTTCAACTTATACACATATTAGCATCTCAACACAATATTTAAAAAATATGCTCAAATGAACCATGTGTAAAGCTGATATAAACAGAACACTACTTGATAGATTCAGCTGACATCAGATTGGCAGGAAAGGAGTCTTCTTACTACATTAAAATCTATCAAATGAGGAAAACACCAATTAGTGGTTAAAAATAAGTCTCTTGGCTCTTTAAGCAATCAGCTTTCAGATACATAACACAGTTTACTCAGAACTGCATATTTCAGTTAAAGTGCCTGCATCTGTAAGCAACTAGGATGTGAATGATTATTTTAAGAATTACACCACAATGGCATTCCATGACTTGTGGTCCTGAGCCAAGCGAACACTTAAAATTGAATCCTATTAAGAATGTATTATCTCCCTGTCAGGAAATACCACTCACCTCGGAACTGGCTTACTACCTTCCTTGTGTGCTGTGCAACTCTCAGCTGCTAAGGAACATTGCGATTTCAGAGCTTTAAAAAATGCAGAATATTTTCTGCATAAAGACTATGAACATAGGATGAAGTGCATGCAAAACTCAAGTGGCATGGAACTGTATCCTGACCAAACGGCAGGTTTGTGGGGGGAAGGAACTTGCAGAGGAGACTGGTAACAGAGCATGGAGCTTTCTGTCCCTTGCCAAAGTCAAATTTATTGACTTGCAGCAATTCTGACACAAGGGAGAGAGAAAGGATCATTTTTAATGTTTATGGACAGAAGCAATGGTGGTGCAGAGTATTTCCATTTTATTAATCTCTCCTTCAAATCTTTGATTAGATTAACATCTTCTCCTGGCACTGGCCATTGCAAGCAGAGGAGAGTTGAGGAAAGGTGAAGTTATTTCTGTAGTGTAAGCATTATGTATATCCATCTCCCAAGGCTTGTAATGGCATTCAGAATTCAATCTTCAGTCTACCATAAGGTGTTGAGACAGCCTGATCTGTACTGATTTTACAAATGATCTAGACTCCCGTATGTTTCCTGAGTTTTGATAAACTAATGAATATTGTTTAAAGAATCTTGACATCAACTGAGAGTTAGATTTAAAAAAAAAAGATCTCAAAATCTTTTTAAAATGTAAGAAAAAAATGAGAATTATTTCCTGTTACTTTGCTTGCTTACATACTGATGGGTTTTCTTTGCATTTGAGGGGCAGGAGGAGGGGATCTGTGCTGTTTACTGTTTTTATTGTAATGAAATAAAACACCCAAGTTCTGCAAAATATCTTAGAAAATATGTTTATCTTGACCGTAAAACTTTAGTACAATTCTCACACTACAGAAAAATGAATGTTTTTTTAAAAAGTGACACTACTGCTGAATGATTAATTCTTCAGATATTATTTGCAGATATGCAAATGTATTGAGGTGCAGTTACATTCTTTATATTCATTGCTTTATAGCAATCCTTTCTACATGGCACTGTGCAATTCTGTGTTCCCTTGTGCTGTAAGAAAACACACTTTCTTCCTCTTTAAACAAAGAGGAGGAAAAATTTTTAACTTAATCAAAGAACAAATTCAGAGCCATTTTCTTATTGGCTGATATATAAGCTGTAATAGAGAATTTGCTATTTGGTTAATGATTCTGCAAATGATTTGCCAGCCAGAATCACCATCTCATAGCTGTATTGACTTTGTGCTAGCAATGAAGCAAATGTGAATAAACTGGTATGATTGAATGCATAGAAACACTTCGTCTGATGAGTAAGATTTTACATAAGCAAGTTCCTGACCATAATTACCACTTTAAAGAAATGACTGAAGAAATGTTAATTACTGCGTACCTCAGTTAGAACCCTCCTGCTGAATGAGAAATTTACAGAATGAAACAGAGAATTTTAATTCCTTAAAAGCTACACATAGGATAAACGTTTTAAAATGAGTTTACATGACTTATATGTTTAGGTCCTAGTGTTACTGAATCTTAGGGTGAAATTTATTGTTTTAAGTGACTTAGAAGCTTAACTTTCATGAACTTTCAATGGGATGCTTCCAGTGGTAGCATTTTTCTCATCTGTTTCTATGCGACAATGAAATTTCCTGGAGAATGCTGCTCTGTTTGTAAATTCCTGTATACCCAAAAGCAAGCTGTGCAGCTCACTGGAGGTGTACCCTGCTACCTAGGGATATACTAGAGAAATCCATTCACCCAAAAGGCACTTTGACGATGTCCCAGGAACGATTGCTATATACCAGGAAATGGGAAACTCAGCTGTATGACTATACAAGAATGAAGTCATACATATTACTTGCAAACACAGATTTGTAACGAGAGAACAAAATCACTGAAAAACCCTAGAGATAAAATACCTTCTTAAGAGCATGCTCTACAATAAGGACCTTTCTCCCTGCTCAGTTTAAAGGGCTGAATAGTGAGCTGATTACCTGAAACCAGGATGTGTTTTTAGTGCATCACCTTTCCTCATGTCCACCTGTTTCAATTTAAATACTCTCTTCTTGTTTATCTGTACCTCATTGCCTGTGATGTGATACTGTGGTGGTGTACTATAAAAGATTAAGTAATCCTATCCTCTTAGATATTCCTTATTAACATTCTTGATGTAAGTTTTAAGCTTAATGTTTCAGCTTTAAGTTGCTTTTTCCTCTTACAGACACTATGATGTCCAAATCTCATGACACTTTTGAATCACATACATGTTTAGTAAAGTAACTGCAATACTTTAATCACAGTTAGATATACAAGTTAAACATGGAGAGAAACAACCGATGAGCATGACAGACTGATATCCCTGCACCTCCTGTTAGCTTCAATGAACTTTCAGGCTGACATCATGGTCTCCTGTGTCGGGCAGGTCTGTTGCCATTGTTAGTTAGGCCCACACTTGTTTCTGAGCTTGAGTGCTATTTGAAAAATAAGTCTTAAGATCATCTTGTCTGTAGTTTGACACCCTGTAGCAAAATGCTGGAAAGGGATCAGCTATCCAAAGCTGAGCATGGACTTCTCCCTGTTAGCAGCCCTGACAGTGAGTTGGATGGAAAATGCTGGTGTGTGACAGCTGGTAGACAGAAAGGAACAGGTTTTTTTACACTTCTCAGAAAGAGCTCAGTCTAACCTGTTACCTTCAATCACCAGTTAAGCTGCTTCTTACTGGATACATCTATCAGGCATCTGTTATGTGCTACCTGACTATGTTCTAGTCTGGAAACAGCAATGCTGGGTCAGGAGACTTCCCAGGCCAGACTCGTAGAAAGAGATCTGAACCAAGCACGATAATGGAATGTGCTGAGAAGAGTGCACAGATATTTTAATTTTTTTAAATAAAGATCCACACATTCAATGTATTTAGACACTGCAAAAGGCAGAGAAGCATCTTCAAGGCACTACATCAGGGGCTAAATGAACAGATGGACGTCTCTGTTTCAATGATCAAAACATTTAAATGTCTAACATCTAAATGCCTTCACATCTAGTGGAATCCTCTGTCCCAGGCAAGTTTTCCAAAGGGCTTCTTAGAATAGGATGCACAGGAGACAGTAACATGAGCTGAGAAGTTCAGGCATGATGCAGAACTGCTTGGTAGGTTGGGATGTTTGTGTTTCTGCCCTGTCAGAAATGTAGGCAGAATTGAACAAAGTGATGGCTTCTAGCATTTGGAAAAACATATCTAATGCACTGAAAGAGATATTTGTACTGTTTGCAAAGCAAATCTTTATATGTCTTAAAATGATGCACAGTGAGTGCCACAGCACATCTGAAAACCCTGTTACTCATCTTTGGGTACCTTTACAAAAGTGAACTAGGTAATTTTCAAAAGAAAGATTTATATGCCAAATTCCTGACTGTGGTGGTTTGTGGTTTTTTTTCTTTTTGGTTTGTGGGGTTTTTTGTTTGGGTTTTTGTTTGTTTGTTTTGGTGTTTTGGGGGTTTTTTTTGTTTGATTTGATTGGGTTTTTTGTTTGTTTGTGTTTTGTTGTTTTGTTTTTTTAAATGCTGTATTACTTCTCCACTGTGGTTGCTGGTGGCAGAAAGTTGAGAAATGTAGAAAGTAGAGAAGTACTGTCAAGGGTAGGGGAAGATGTAGGGTAACATAGGGATACTATTGCTAGCCCTCTACTGTGATAGAAAAAAAAAATTAATGTGACATGCAAAGACATACACTTAAGGACAAGACCCAGAAATCTCTGTCAAGAACTAGCACTTTACCAGCTGGAGATGACAAAAGAGAAAAATGATGTACTGGATATGCTGTTTTCATGAGTCATTTGTGTAATGCTGTTGTGTGTGTATGTGTGTTGAAGTACAGTCAATGGCTGGTTTAAATAAGAAAAACTTTAAACAGTAGAATGTGGGATGTGCCACTGTCATAGATTACTTCGGCATGGTGTGTGTGCAGTTCTGGTCACTTGTGTCAAAAAAAAAATGAATTCCGAGACAAAACTAGAGCTGGTGTATTGGGGTGATTAGATAATTGCAGAGCTTCCTACACATCAGGAGATAGTACCTTCTTGTTTAGTGCAGGGAAAAACAGTTGAGGGGTCATATGATGCCACCAAAAACATATATGGTAAACACTGGAAAGGGTAAATAATTATTTAAACAAAAGGATAATATAGGCAAAAGAACAAGTGAATATAAACTGTCTATGAGTAAATCTAGTCTGAAAGTTATGTTTCTAACTATCTGAATAATCAGAAGGAGTAATTAGAAGAATATGAAACAAATCCAAAGCCCAAACTTCCTACTTTAAAATGTAGGTTAATTTGTTATGATGGTGGTCAAATCTGACATTAAAGTCCTATGAACAATGCATTCAGTGTTTCTTAACAGGCATTCTGAGCACTGATGTGAAACCATCTGACTATCAGACAGCCACACCCAACATCACACCTGAGTGATTTTGAGCTGCATAAGCCCTTGGATTAAATAGTGACAGCAGCATCCTTCTGTAAGGATATAATATGGCAGATCCACTCAAAGAATGAAGACAGACACTTGGATTCCCTACTGCGAGAGAACAGAAAACAAACTTCATCCTTTCAGTTAAACATTTGAACAAAACCAGGGAGATTTACCAGTGCTATAGCACTGTCTGTTACTGAAGTAATACATACCATTGCAACAAATATCTGAAAATATAGATCAAATGGAAGTGCATTTCCTTCTAATACATACAGCCAAACCAAACTCTTATTAAACGTTCAGTGGGTTTTTCCCATAACATTACTAGCATAAAAAGAAGCCTTTAGAGTTGTACACAATTTTGATACTGCCATAGAACCATTGTATAATTAGACACAGCTATTACATACTTTGTAGCTTATATGACTGCCTACCATAATTATAAATTGACTTAACTATTACGGATTTAACATTAATAATTACTTTAAGGGCCATATTTCAACATTTCTACACTGTTCACAGAAATTCTCATTCTTACAAGAATTGAAATGTAAAATTATTGCATTGTCACAAAAAAGAATTAAACATTTATGTAACGTCTCTTCCTGTGCTTTTGCCTAATATTCCTCTGACAGAAGATTTAAAGTATGTATATATGCATCATATGTATTGTATCTAAAGTATTTATATACAAATGTATTCCAAATTTACAGGTTATCAGATATAAAATATTTTTCTGGTGTTTCTAACTGGTTGCTGCACTGGCACCCAAAGTGTTTTTTTAAACCTATTGCCATCCAAATAAAATTTTTTTAAAAGTCATGAGAAAATGTACTGTACAGAAATAGGCATAAATTGCAGAACTATACACTAGAAAAACCCATGGTTTTCCTATTTCTAGTTGCCTTGGTCATTTTCGTAGACTTGATCAGTCATAGTTACCCTTTTTTTGTTGTTCCATCTGCTCTTCATAGGTTAAAAATAACGAATTTATATTAAGTCTGGAAAGATTGTAGAGTTTTTGCTGTTGGATAAATTAGTTTCCTTTTTAAGTTTTCTGACTGGCTTCTGATTTTGCTTGTCTATTTAGAATCATAGAATCATTTTGGTTGGAAACAGACCTTTATCATCAAGTTCAACTGATAATCTAACACTGTCAAGTCCACCACTAAACCATGTCCCTCGGCACCACATCTACACGTCTTTTAAATACCTCCAGGGATGGGGACTCCACTACTTCCTTGGGCAGCCTGTTCAAATGCTTGATAACCCTTTAGGTGAAGAATTTTTTTCCTAATATCCAATCTAAATCTCCCCTGCTTCAACTTGAGGCCATTTCCTCTTGTCCTATTGCTTGTTACTTGGGAGAGGAGACCAACCTCCACCTCACTACAACCTCCTTTCAGGTAGTTGTAGAGAGCAATGAGGTCTCCTCTCAGCCTCCTTTTCTCCAGGATAAACAACCCCAGTTCCCTCAGCTGCTCCTCATCAGACTTGCGCTCCAGACCCTTCACCAGCTTCTTTGCCGTTCTTCATACACAATCCAGCAACTCAATGTCCTTCTTGTAGTGTGGGGCCCAAAACTGAACACAGTATTTGAGGTGTTGCCTCACCAGTGCCAAAAACAGAGGGAGAATATTTCTAATTTTGTATTCCATCTGTTTATTTATCAGTCCTGCTTTTATTTTTTCCCCAAAAAACTACAAAAAAGAAAATGATGTTACCTTATAAAAACACACTAGACAGGTTACCGCCTGAGCTTTCCGCAGCTAGGTAAGTTTGATGCAACATTGCTTACCATCCTTCCACAGCAGGCAAGGTATTCACACTCTGTGGCCTATTAAACAACATTATTAAACAACATTGCCACCACACATGGTATCACATTATTGTGAGCTGATGTACAGAACTAATGAGAACGAGTCATTGACAGACTTCAGACACAGACCTAAACATAGTGCCCACGTTTAGCCTGTGCCTGGGGCTAAACTGTAGCAGTTGTTCTACCACACAATGACCCCTCCCTAGCTCAGAGGGGGAATCATGTTAAAAAGGGAGAAGCCCCGTGGGCTGAACTAGAAACAGACTTAACGAAATAACAAAACTAATACAATTCCCAACAAAAGTATACAAGCTTACACACAGCCTTGTCCTTAGGATCAGGAACAGCAACAGAAGGCCAAGAGAAAGCAGTCCAAGGAAAAGGAACACCCCACTCTCATTAAACTCCCTCCTTTCATAATGAGCACGATGAAGTGGTGTGGGATACACCTGTGAGTCAGCTGCCTTGATTGGATCTCCCAGCTGACTCAGTGCTACTCATGGCCTGCCTGCATGGCTGGCCCAAAGGTCTGTTCCTGGGAAACCAGGACACATAGTCAACAGAATCACATCAGAAATAAGGAAAGAATCAGTATAAAAGAACAAAAACTCTAAGACAGCAATGCCTGGTTGTTATCGCCTTGAGCTCTCTATTAGGATTTCAGGAGTGCTCTAATGGCTCAGCAAACTCCCTCTCTGCATCTCAGTCTGTGTCAATGTGTGTCAACATGTCATGCTACATAAAACTTGCTTATCCCTATCTGTACAGAAGAAGATATTCTGAAAATGCATTGGTAAAGATGTCTCTTTCCCCTTACATGCCCTTATTTTTTTGGTATAGTTAATATTGACTTGCTTCCTGCTTTCTATCTGAAGCTCAAATTTGGGCAAAACTTAAGCAATCCTGAGAGAAGATGTTGAATGTTACCAAGGTGGTGATCCATCCGTAGCTAGTATTGTGAAATCCTCATCTGCAATACTGCTTATTGTCCCATACTGGGGATGAGTGCTCTTGGGTCATGTGAAAGCACATTCATTGCCTTTTGTTCATAGCGCTCTGGTTTAGTCATGATTATCAGTCAGCTATAATGACATGAATTGAGTCAAAAGCAGGATTTGGGTAGACCTACCTGTCTTTAGGAACTATTCCACATATATTTCTATGTGCCTTCTGAGAATCTGCATGCATAGACCAGCAGAAGTCAGCCCATTCTCCTCTAAGCCTGCTGGAATACAGTTAAAAGAAGCAAGCTCCCCAAGGAACATGAGATTTATCAGAGGTGGAGCAATTCCCCTCCTAATTACAAGTATATATACATATGCATATGCATACACATGCATGGAATAAATTTGGAATAAATAAATAAACAAACATGCATAAATATACATATATCAGCAAAACTTTGATATTCATTAGTACTTTAAAACCGCTCGTTTTGGCCTGCTGACTTCATTTTTACTTGCTAATAGAAAATAAACAATATTTTGGGTCTCCAGTGTTATTTTTTGTGTAGTGATTTCTTTTCTGAATAGGAAGGCTGAGTAAGAGCTCTGCTAAGCACCTTGATACAGTGCGGACAAAATAGTTTCTGATGTGCTTATTCACTCTGCAACCTGTTCAATTTTTTTTACTTCTTCCTCTTCCTGTGCCTTCAGTGATAAGCAGCACTGAATCAGGCACCACAGCCTCACTGATCTGAGGGGAGAACAGGTAGTTTTCTGCTTCCACAAATTCTTCACCAAAGTATATACATAAGCCTCATTCTGTAATATAGAGACTGGCTCACAATGGGATTCCACTATTTCTTTAAGGGGTTTTTGCAGTTCCCTGCTCAGTTCTATGGGTGATAACTTAAGGCTAATGCACTTGTTAATCAGACATAAAAGCCCCCCAAAATAAAGGCTCGTCATGCTATTTTTGTAATGGACAAAAGTCATAAAGTCATGGACACAGAGAACAAGAAAACAGTGCCTGGAATAGCAAGATGTTTGTTTCATTCGTAGACCAAGATGCCATGTGCTAGATATAAAAAAAAAATAAATCTATAAGATACTGAGAAAAAGACAAAAACAAAATAGAATTTCAAGTCACAGCACAAAATATGGGAAAAAAAGGTGACAATTTTACAGCAATGTTTTATTGGATGGTAAGTGTACCCATCTAATCAGTTTTGCTGCATGACTGTAAACCTCCCACGTAATTTTAAAAAGCAATTTACCTCCACAGACTGCTGATTTCCTTTTGAAAGAACATTTATGAGACTGTATGAAATTAAAAGCTTATAAAGTCTGCAGTCCTCTTGGAAAACCTCTAGAGTCCCAAGGCAGTCTGTATTCTCATGTCTACAGCTCTCCTGGGACAGGTGGGCTGGCCCCAAACACCAGCCAGGAGGACCCTAGCCAATGGTGTGCATAGTCTAGAAACATGAACAAAGGTCTCTAAAGGAGACAGATACAGACACGTTCAGCATTTAGTCATGCTACATTGTTCAGGAAGGTGGCATCAATCACCAACATTCTCATATCCTTTGTGCTTGGTTGTTTGCCTAAAGTGCATTTATTATACTAAAGTCACAACTTGCATTCAACTCAATGTGCATTCAGTATATTAAAGGTTAGCACATAAAATAGTAAACATATGTTACACGTGAGACGTCACTTGTAAATTCCTGAAGCTTCATGTACATATCTAGCCCCTACAAATTAAAATGGTGCAGTAAATCTAATGACAGCTAGAGGCAAGGATATGGAGCCAGCAGGTTTTCGTAAAGGAACTTGCAGATCATATAAATTTTCTTTAAAAATTCTGTATGTACTTGAACTTTTTTGCAATACAATTGTAAGTAACAAACATCCATTTATTTGGATGATTCTGTAATAATGCAAATTTGAGGGAACATATCAGTAAGGAGGTAGGATAGTTCTTTGTGTATTTTGGAAAAGCTTGGACCCTGAATGGTTTTTGAGGCAATCTGAGGCAAAGCAAAGGAAAATGGAGTACTACAAACAGGCAGTTTCTGTTTTCATATTAAGATTTTATTAGTCATGTTTCTCCATTCACATAGATGCAGAAAGTATGGGATGGCGAGATGCAATTCAGACAGATTGAGACATTTTGCAGACATTTCCAAGTTATCTCCAGAAATGAAATAGAATAATTGGGTGAGAAACCAGCCACTCATTTGCCTAAACTAAAAGGGATGAAAGAATGTGTAGTCCTTACCATCAGCCAGATCTGGAAATTGAGGACAGCAGTGAGACCTTTTCCATCAATTTCCTCTTAAGTTAGTTACCAGCCAAAGGTTTTTCTAGCGCAGAGTTATGTTTAACACCTGCTGTGTTATTGCACAATTTTCTTTATGCTGACATTAAAACAGGGAGAGGAGAGTAAGTGATTACGTTCTAACATATAAGCTATACTTTTGAAAATTTACTTCCCAGCAATTAAAAAAAATGAACATATCTGCGTGTTTGCCTTACTTCAGACTGAGGTGAGGAATGCTGTACTTAGTGCCTTCCTGTTTCTTATGCTTATTATCTGCCTCAAAAAACCTATGGAAGTTCTGCACTGCGAATTACTTTGATGCAAGAGAAAAACCAATTGTGGCAGTGTTACAGCTGTAATGGCAAGACCTAAAATCTGTAGTTATGGATAACTACTTTAACTACCACGCAAGACACAGAGAATTTCTACTGCAACTCATAATCTCATCAGTTAAACAAAAATGCATGTTCTGACATACGACAGGTTTTTAACTCTGGAATATGTTCTTAACTTGATTAAATTAGCTTTAGCTGTGTAACTCCAATTAACACTAATGGCAGACACATGGCTGAAGCTCTGAATATGAACTTGAGAATAAATCATTAAAATGCAATTGTTTAACTTTTATTGCCCTGCATGTCAGTGATATCAACTGGAGAGAGGACTGGAGTCTTGCATGTAACTGAAAAGGTGATTAAATCCATCTCTTGATATTTTCCATTAAGATAAACCTTATTTTCAGATCCTCTATATCCTAAATAGTTTTGCCTTATAAATAAATATGTTAAAGCTTTAACTAAATAGATGTGGATAGATATAAATGGATATATGTGTTAAGTGTTTCTACAGTCTTAAAACTGAGTTAGCATAACAATTTTTTTTAAATGAAAAGCTTAAAAAACTTAACATTGCTTCCAGTTCTGTAAATGAACTCATAATAAATAAATACAAGTCTATTTTTCAAAATTATTTTTTCCTTGTTAAGAAATGGCTTATTTTTTTTCAGGAAACACTTTATTGCAAAGCCTAGACTAGGTTTGCACTTTGCTGAATACATTTTGGTAACACTGAGCAGTCAAACTGCATTTATGTATCAGAAAATAACATTTAATGTTGCTCCGAATTTAAATCATTTCATAAATAATAAATTAACTTCACGGGTACAAAACACTTCATATCAAAGAGCTGGTGAAACACAAAGGTTTATAGTTCATGATTTCTGCAAGTTCATACCAAACTCAGAGATTAAAAATATGTTCCAAACCCCTACTGAAGGCAGTGAAAAGATGCCCACTGATATTAGTAGGAGTTGGATAGATCCCACCATGGGAAAAAAATCAATAGGCTTTGAATGTACCGAGTTCATACACAGGGCACATCCACATCTTGCAGAATGAGGCATCGACTTCCTCCAGCACGTGTAGGAGATATTGTTTGGATTTTAATTTAATCCCTTGTTGATTATTCATTGGTGTGAGGCTGATGAGTGCATAGAATACTAAATCAGATACTTTTAAAGCCATACAAAATATGTTAGCCACTTTTAAATGTGTATTCAGACTTAAATAAAACATGCTAAACAAATAAAACATGCTGTACATATAAACACACTGCCCAGCCACACATGCTTGTTCTCATTCTATGCTTGTACACATTCATATATATCTCTCTACATATGTATCTGAGAGAAAAAGAAAGACTTTAAAACATTAACAATTTCTATTATAATTTTACATCAGAAACTTCTCTTTTTTTGTGTGTGGTTCTTTTTGTTGTCGTTTTTTTTGTGGTTTGTTTTTTTTTGTGAATGAGTACTACAAGTATCTATAGGATAGAAAACCACAGCGGGCTGGAGAGAGGAAAAAATGCACACTGGGAAGGTAGTGTGGTAGTTTCCCAAGGACTGATAACCCCTGGAGTTTGTTGAGTCTGCAAGAACTGATAAACTCGGAACATTGTAAGTCTATCAAACTTGTGCACAACCACGAGCCCACACTGGTGTAAACAGCTCACAGTTGTGTGCCTGCCTTAACTCAGCCCCTAAACAGGAAAAGGGAATTTACAGCATATGATCAGGCTAAAACAATATCAATAATTTTTTTGACAATTGAATATTAAGACATAATTTTTCAGTGTTCCAGCAAAGCTACTTGCATGATAAAATGTTTTAACTTTGCGTCCTTTGGTTCTTATATGGAAGTTTCATTCCTGCTGTGGCTAGGGTTGAGCTTTACTTTCTGTTAAACGCCTGCCAAGTAGCACTGAAATAAGCAGTTTTCATATTGATTGACATTTGGTATTTATTTTATGTTTCATTCTGAAATAAGCAGGTATGATATCTCCTGGCCACAGAGAGCATCAAGATTTATGTAGCATACTCAGCAGTGATGTCCTTCACCTCCCTTCTACTATTTCTGGGGAAAAATCACCAGGGCAAGAGTGAAGAAGAGGTAATGGTTTTCTGAGGGTGATAAGCTTTACGTTTAACTATAGGCAAACTGTAGACAGCTTTGTGTGTTATCTAAACCCAAATCTGTTAGTAAAGTACTAGACTTATCCTGCAGTCTGAGGTCTTGAGCATCAATGAGGGTAAAGGCTTGAATACACATCAAGCGTTGTGTAAAGAGGTAGTGTCATAGCTTCATGACATGGGTATTGACTTTTGTACTACTTGGTTTCCAGAGGATTAAGTTTAGCTATTTGTTCACAATGAGAGGGCTTGAGGACTCACCGAGCAACCCAACGTTAATCTATGCATTAGCAGAGATTTTTAATAAACCTCATAAATATGCACTGGCAGGGCAAAAGTGGAGAGATTAAAATTGCCACAGTAAAGTTAATCTTGGCATTTCCTACCTTCTGAGTATTTTATTTTGTATCATTATTGTTTTCCCAGTATGTAGAACACCAGGGAAGTGTTGCATGAAACTGAGAATAAATAAGAGGGAAGCAGGTTTAGACAAAGCAGTCTGTCACCCTTGTCACAGATGGCACATGGTTTCTCTAAAATGTTGGAAACAATCTGAATCGTGTGAGCTTGAGAAGATGTAGCACAATGAAGACTTTTTATGGTATGTGATTTATAATGTTCTGTAATGGTTCTGAGAGCAGTGTGATCTCACAGGAAAGCCATTTAAGGCAGGAAGATTTCACCAGCAAAAAGTGCTAAGTGAAAAACACAGCAGGAGCACAAACTAGGAGGAACCCCCTGAATAAGGAGTGGAAAAGAGCACTCATCATATTTGCATTGAACAGTAGGATGAATCCATTCAGGAACAGAACTAGGAGAGAAAAAGAGATCCATGTTGACTGAAAGAACACAGAGAGGAAACAGTTGCCAAGAGCTCCCTAGATTGGCTATCCTGAGCAGGTCGCCAGTTCTTCAGGTACACTGTGGAGGTCAGGTCAAAAAGGTCATGAAGGGAAATGCTACTGTGCCAGCCCATCAGCTTTCACACTGAAAGCAAGCCTCGGAAATCCTACATGATAATTCTGAAAGAAACCTGATTCCTAGTACACTCCAAGGCTGTAGATGATTTCTGGATATTAGTTTCTCATTTTATGTAAGCAGGTGCTGCCTTCCTCCACTGGAACTCCCCTCTCCCCTTGAGCTCCTGCTCTGGCCTCATCAATTACGTTCACTCCTCTCACTTTTTTCACTCTACTGTGACTCTGTCTCTTCCTGCAGGCCTTCTGCTTCCCTTTCCCTCTTACTGCTGACCATTTTCTCTGCATCTGCTCCTTCACTTCCCCATCCAACCTGAACTGCTGTGTCTCCCTGTGAGCTTTCCTCACTCTTGCTTGTTTTCTTCTGTGGTTCCTACTCCCTTCCTCCTTCTCTGCCTGACTCCTGTTTCCTCCTGTAGCAGAGTGTATCCCACCTCTATGGAAAGAAAGTCTTCCTGCTGCCTGATCTGGTGCTTAGCACCATGGTGGTCTCCAGTGCCCACATGGAGTCATTTGTAGAGGCCTTGTAGCTGATGGATGGAGCTTGCTCATGCTTTGTTGGGGTGAGGTATAAGCAATCTTGTCAAAGAAGTGGAGGTCTGACTTAGAATCACAGAATGGTTTGGGTTGGAAGGGACATTAAAGATCATCTAGTTTCAACCCCTCTGCCATGGACAGGTACAGCTTCCACTAGATAAGGTTGTTCAATGCCCCATCCAACCTGGCCTTGAACACTTCCAGGGAGGAGGCAGCCAAAACTTCTCTGGGCAACCTGGTGCAGTGTCTCACCACCCTCACAGGAAAGAATTTCTTCCTAATATCTAGATCTAATAACAGTTTAAAACCATTACCCCTCATCTTATCACTCCATGCCCTTGTAAAAAGTCCCTCTCCAGCTTTCTGATAGGCCCCTTCAGATACTGGAGGGCTGCTCTAAGATCTCCCTGGAGCCTTCTCTTATTCAGGCAGAACAACACCAACTCCCTCAGCCTGTCTTCATAGCAGAGGTGCTCCAGTCCACTGATCATCTTTGTGGCCCTCCTTTGGGCTTGCTTCAACAGGTCCATGTATTTCTTATGTTGGCTCCAGAGCTGAACACAGTACTCCAGGTAGCATCTCACACAAGTGAAGTAGAGGGGGACAATCAGCTCCCTTGACCTGCTGTCCACGCTTCTCTTGATGCAGCCCAGGATATGGTTAGCTTTCTGGACTTCAAGAGCACATTGTTGGCTCATATTGAGTTTTTTATCAACTGACACCCCCAAGCCCTTCTCCACAGGGCTGCTCTCAATCCATTCTCTGCCCAGCTTGCATTTTTGCTTGGGTCAAGTTTATTCACAACAAAGAGTCTGGGGAGAATTCATCTGGTAAACAAAAGCCACTATCCAGCCTGTGTAAACAGAGAGGATTTCACTTAGTGATCATAATTAGGCAGCTTGTCACAAGGGCAGTAAAAAACATACCGGTTTGAGGTAACCCCTGGTCCTTCTCAAATCTCAAGTACTGTTTACCCACATAGAGTGCTAGTTTGACTCCTAAGCTTTATCTGCTTACTCCCCATTTACCAACTGAAGATACTATTTTCTGATTTTCTATTACTTACACAGTATACTCAGCATTGAAAATCTAATCTGAATGCAAAGATAGAAATCTCAGGATTTAACAAAGGTACCTATTATTGCTTCATTTTTGCTCTGAGACAAAGGGGAATATGCCTAGGTTTTACAATGACATTTCTAAATAGTATTTTAAAACTCTCATTATACATACCATCAATCAGAAAAAGATCTTCACCTTTTACCCGAGAGTCAGAATGGGTCAAAGAGGAGAGGAGCATAGATACTCATGTCATTGTAAAGTGCCCCTGATGACTGAACAAACAAAAACCTCTTGAAAAATAAAATATCCTGACAGTATTTTGTGTGATTCTGTCTTTTATATGAGGGTTAGATTAATGTAAAATTTAAAATGTCAACCTAACAGTAAACAATTGCTATGTGATTGCTGTTTGACAACAAACATGTACATGGGCCAGATGCTGCCCGACAAACAATTTCTCCGGCCTGCAGCACTATGTGGCTGTAGGAAATTGCTTGGGCTGTTGCATCTCCCTGATGCCAGGACAGTGTGCTGTGGGCTTGAGAGCTGCCAGCAGGCAGCTGTGCCTGGGGACTTCTCACGGAACAGGCCTCCTTGAGGAGGAGGCAGGACAAGGTGGTTAACTGGAACATATGGGAGAGCTGGAGTGGCTTAGTGTTGCCCATGAACATAGGCAAAACTGATTGTTGCTACCCAAACGAGCAGGTGGCCTTATCCCTGCAGGCAGCTTTGCAAGGGTGGCCTGCTGAGCAAGGAGAGGAGGTGTTAAGGGTGATCTGGAGGCATTGGTGTGGTTTTCCAGTGGTGGGAAAGGGTGTGAGGAGCCTGGTCGCGGGAGGGAGAGGGAGTGGAAGAAATGTACAGGTACTAGAGGGGTCTTTTGTTAAATATTGTAGATAATGAGGATGTATGAATCAGGTGGGGGACAGAAAGGAGGACTCCATATGGTTGGAAGAAATCAAGGGCTGGGAAGGACCCTGAACATTTTGGAGTCCAAGGGTAGCTGTGTATTTGGATGGTGATTTTTTTCTTTCTTATTTTCTCCTGGTTCTTCTCTTTAGAAACCATCCCTCACATCCTTGTAGGAAAGTACCACCTTTTGGGGCCCATTGATTTCCTTTAATCATCCTCATACAGCTATGTGCTGCTGTCCAAAAAGCCCTGTTGTCCTCCTGCCAGATCTCCCTCCTTCTCCTGCAACAATCCTTACTCATCTACCTGTGTTCCTGCACTGGTGCTGCATGACTGGTGAGGAAAGGCAGGTAAAGCAGCACCAGACCAGGCAGCTCTGGAGATCCTGGCTGTGTGTTGGACATGACTGCTTCCTTAATACTTGGTGAAGGAGTAGCAAGCATTTCCTCACATACCCTCTCTCAATGGCAGCAGATGGATGCTCCTAAGTGCAACAGTTATCACAGGCAAATGTGCTATGGGCAGTTGTTTTGCCAGCAGACATTCCATAAGGGACAGGGATCAGCTGAAGAACTGGAGTACCTAAGGCTCATTTGCCCAAAAGTCCACATCCAGATAATTTTGAAGAGTCTTTCCTATTGTTCATGACAACCAACATGATGAACAATGGGATATCTGCATTGTCATAGAAAATACTAAACTTTCCTACTTCAGCACAGCTTAACTAGGACTCAGAGCTAAAAGACTGTTGAACTGACAACACCAACTCTCCGACAGTAGCTTAGGAGCTAAGAAATAGAAAATACTGAGATATAAGCCCTCTTGAGCCAGAAGAGAGCACAGCCACAGAAGACAGAAGCAGGACATTTTTCTACAGTGGGGGAGCCATGTGCCCAAAGTCCCTCAGGATGAAGGTCTAGAACCCAAATCTGCCAGTAGATTGGAAATGTACTTTAGCTATCGGGTTGTTATGCAAAAGGTGTCCACCAGTACGTAATAGCACCCTTACCAAGAGAGAGACTGGCAGAAGTTCCAGGTGAGGCTCCCGCATATTTGCAGAAACACGTATGACATCACCTTAGGCACCAGAAATATAGGTTTTTGAATTCCAAAAGGTAAGTAATGAACCCAGAACCTTAAGCTTTAACAAAGGTGTGTGCATCGTCCCGAGCTGGACAGTAAATCTCCCAGCAAATCGGCTATCCCATAAATCCTCTTAAACGCTTCAGTCTCCAAGGAGGAATAAAGAGGTATATTGTCTTAGCAAAGAAAAAAAAAAAAAAAAAAAAAAAAAAAAAGAGCACTGATATTTTAGGTCAACTGTCAAAAAAGGAAAATAAGGCGTATCTCCTAAAAATAAAAGTACTTCCTAATTTTTCTGTTTCTGGGCCCAATTTCAAAAGTGCATTTCTGAAAGACAAAACATTTTATGGCTTTTTTCACAACCTATTTCTGCCTTAAAGACCTCAAAGTGAAATACTTGCAATGTCACAGACATTGAGTTATTTTTTTCCTTATTGAAAGCTGTTCTTACCTATGTTGACAGTCACCCCACTCAATGGCATATACCTGCCTGGAGGCACAATTCTTGGGATCAGGCAACAAAATCACAACAGTTAAATTTTCCTTCACAGTTCCTAGTTGGTCAGGGAATTTTAAAAATTGTTATATTTTGAAACATGTTTGTATGCAATCTAATCTGTCACTAGGTGGAATCACTGTTTCAAACACTACAGCGGAGTTATATAATTACATGGAGTGAAGCAGTCATGTAATGTATGGGCAATTTACAGTTTTTGAGTGTGTTATCTAATCCTGCTGGAAAGGACATTAAGATGTAAATTTTTGGGGACAGACTTCTTTCGAGCCAGAATAGTGGGTTGCTTTTGCCTCTGAAATAGCATTCTCTGCATATCCATGGGGTACATTTGCATGTATGCCAGGAATTTGCAGTAAAATTTAGATTTCTATATGTTAATCTGACTATTATTTCAGTTGCACTTACTTTCTTCACTGTGTTTAAATAAAAAGCAAAGTCTGAGTATTTAATATCATTACTACTACAGAGTGATCCAATTTTTCCCAGAAAAATACAGTTCCAGTGATTGTCTAGGATTCTTGCTCAAAATACAGTTTATATTGATAGTGGCGAAAAATATTTTTCGTATTATAATTCTTCCCACAATAAGTAAAAGCAATTAAATTCTTAGTGAACAAATGGTATGAAAGCATGGATGACACCAGCACCTTTGTTGAATCCTGGAATGTCTTGAATTCTGATATCCACACAAACTATTAATGAAATTAATTTTCCATAGTTGTCTGTATATCCTAAAGGACAAGCAAGAAATCTACTTTGATCCTTATCCTACGCCTGTGCTGTTTTAACATCCATCTAAATAGATTTATAGCAAAAATGTCTAAAAGATTATTAGTTGCTTCTCTCTCTGCTGAGATACAAAACCAGAAGAATGAACATCAAGTATTCTGAGGAAAGAATATTATGGCTTCAGAGGTGTAACAGTACATAAAGCCTAACGTAGTACAAAAGAATGGCACCGACAATTTTACAAAAAGCATACAACTAATATTATAAGGTCACTTAAGTAATACAAACCTGGGGTTTTTTTGGTCATAGAATCATAGAATCACTATAGTTGGAAAGGACCTCCAGGATCATCAAGTCCAACCTTTATCCCATCATCACCCTAACCACTAGACCATTTTTTGAACACCTCCAGGGACAGCGACTCCACCACCTCCCTGGGCAGCCTGTTCCAGTGTCTAACCACCCTCTCAGGAAAGAACTTCTTCCTAATAACCAATCTAAACTGCCCCTGATGCAACTTGAGGCCATTTCCTCTCATCCTATCATTAGCAATTTGGGAGAAGAGACCAACACCAGCCTCACTACAACCTCCTTTTAGGTAGTTTTAGAGAGCTATAAGGTCTCCTCTCAGTCTCCTCTTCTCCAGGCAAAACAACTCCAGTTCCTTCAGCCAGTCTTTATAAGGCCTGTTTTCCAGACCTCTCACCAGCCTCGTTGCCCTTCTCTGGACTCGCTCCAGCACCTCAATGTCCTTCTTATCCTGTGGTGCCCAGAACTGGACACAGTACTCAAGGTGTGGTCTCACGAGTGCCGAGTACAGCGGCACGATCACCTCCCTACTCCTGCTGGTCACACTGTTTATGACACACGCCAGGATGCCATTGGCCTTCTTGGCCACCTGGCCACACTGCTGGCTCGTGTTCAGCCGGCTGTCAGCCAACACCCCCAGGTCCTTTTCCACCAGCCAGCTTTCCAGCCACTCTTCCCCAAGCCTGTAGCGCTGCATGGGGCTGTTGTGGCCGAAGTGCATGACCCGGCGCTTACCCTTGTTAAACCTCACACAATTGGCCTCAGCCCATCGCTCCAGCCTGTCCAAATCCCACTGCAGAGCCTCCCTACCCTCTGGCAGATCGACACTCCCACTTAATTTCGTGTCATCTGCAAATTTACTGAGGGTACACTCATCCAGGTCATTGATAAAGACATTAAACAAGACTGGCCCCAAAACCGAGCCCTGAGGGACACCGCTTGTGACCGGTCTCCATCTGGATTTAACTCCATTCACCACAGCTCTCTGGGCTCGGCCATCCAGCCAGTTTTTAACCCAGCACAGTCCACCTGTCTAGACCATGAGCTGCCAGCTTCTCCAGCAGAATGCTGTGGTCCTGCCTAGACAAAAATTCCTAACTAAACAAAAAGGAAAACATCTATGGGGTATAATAAGATTTACATTTAGTGAAATGCTAGTGAACTACCAAACAGAAGTTAAACCAGAAGCAAACAAAATTGAAAGCTTAAAACTGACATTTCAAAAGAAAGCTGGGAGACTGCTGTTGGTCTGGGAATATGTGTCAAAATGCAGGCTGGAATTATAGGCAAGAGCATTTTGAAGTAATAGGATCAGTTGCTTGTCAGTGTGTGGAGTTTCATGATATAAACAACAAAAGTAATTACCCATGATCTGTCTAAACACAGACAAACCAAAAAGATACTGGAGATAAACAGCTGAAGAGATGAGTGTGCAATAATTAACTGAGTCTGGCACTAAAGACTGGAGAGCTTAAAAGGCTTTAGGTAGCCTGCAACTGTAGTTTCCTTTTCTTTCCAGCAAAATATCCTAAAGAAAGGTCCCTCACACCTCCACCCGCACGTCCTGAGGAATAATCAGAACCAGGGAAAGCAACATAACAAGGAAAGCCAAAAGCCCTTGTACAGTCTCCATGGCATGCAATTCTCTTCTTGCAGGAGGAATAACACAAAGGGGAAAGAAATGCTCACCACACTTACTTACATATTTGGAGGAAACAGCTGCAGACAGCTGGAAGAGGAGCTAAACTATTATGTCTGTACACCATTATTAACAGTTCTGTGAATGTCCCACTTGCAGGATGATCAAACTCATCAAGTCGCACTTTTTTCTTCAACAGGAAGTTACACTCAGTGGAACATTTAACCTTAAAAAAGCTAAGGAAACCAATTTCTAGCCCTTTCGGAGATAAGAACAAAGCTTTTTGCTCTTGCTGCTCTACAGCCACTGATAGCATTTACATTTCACTTCAAAATTGTTTCATCACTTCAGTCAGTGCAATCGTTTGTTTATTACAAGGTCTTTCAACTTCAAAATAAGAAAATATACATGTAACCCTTCCCAGTTCAAACTTCCTGCCTGAAATAAGTCCTTTCCCTAAACTGAAAAATCATGGTGTTATTTGTCCTTCTTAAACAGATTAAGAGCTTCCCTACTGCTGGTCTAATTAATGAAGAATTTCACATATTACTTTCACAGACAGCAGTACAGACCCTAAGGTAATAGAAAGTCATATGCTAAAGTTTGGTAACTGATCAGCAGATTTTACAGAAAGATTTAAGTGATCAAGAGGAGAGCTGAAAAACTAAGAAAAGAAAATACAAGTTTATATTGAAACCTGGTAAGGGAAACAGGAGCCCGATTTTCATCTGTGAGAAGGGGATCCCACATGCTGTGGCTGACTATGTATACTTATCACTTAACGACAGATGTTCTTATGGAAATAAGAATTGAGTTTATGTAAATATAGAGTCAGAATCTTGCTTGCTCTCCCATCTGTGATTTTTGCATTATTGGCTGCAGGGTGGGCTTCTCTGAAGAGAAGGGGAGACACATTTACCCCTCAGAAGTACCAGTAGATGTCATCTGGAAATTACTTCAGTGGTAGCACTGTACATTAATTCAGGTTTACCCATCCTGTGTCCTGCAGGCTACATCTTTCCCTTGAGAAGAATTCATCCAGGGTACTTTGTAAACTAGTTGAGGAATATCCTTTATCATGATTGGGCTGGATGGGCTGTTTTGCTGCTCTACACTACCTTTTTATTTTTTCTTTCCCTCCCTCCCATCACACAAAAGCCATGGAAATAGAAATTTATTTACATAACCTTGTGCTGTCACATATCCAGAAGAGCTGCTAGCACATGGCAGGAATGCCTGCATTTTTGCCATATGCTAGTCACATCTCCTGATACATAACAAGAAAGAGGATATGGACTATCAATTTGTATCCAGACTAGCTTACATGGAGTCAAAACATATGATCTTCTTTAGACTCAGAATACACTAAGATTTAAATATCATCTATGTGGTTGTGCAAGCAAGAATTGCCTTGATTGAAGCCATTGAAAGTAGCTTTAAAACAAGAAGGAAATTATTTTTTTTTCAAGTTTTAGGGTGGATTTAATGAGACTTAGTGTTGAAAGTGATTGACTATGTGAAGATAGAAACATGTAAGCAGAAAGACAGCTAGTGCTTCTCAGTCTAGGGAAGAAATCTCTTGCTCAAATGTTCACCCCACAGAAAAAGATAACCTAAACAGTATACCAGAAATTATGGATGTGCCAATTACAAAAGACATTTTATAACAAGTCCATTTCATTTAAACAAATGTTCTTCAGTACATAGAGAAATCCTGATGACCTTTTCAAGTACCACTATTTCTAGAGTCTTCTTTATCCTTTACCACATCCATTGTTACATTCTATCTTGAAAAGCCTGAATGAGAAACTATAAACTACCAAATGCCAAATGAAATGTCATCATTAATGTGCTACTGTTCATCATAATAAGTCTAATCTTGAAACAACTCATAACAGCTATAAACTTACGTAGCTTCACTGGCAGTGAAACAACTTCTAATTTACACGCATCATAGGAAGACTAAGATTGTATTGTGTGTCCTAAATGTAGCAAAATTTGCATTCTATTTAAATAGTTCTGTAGTAGTTGTGAGTAGGTTGTTTCATTTTTACTGTATTCCTTAAAATCAATTATTTTCGTAAGGACTTTTCTTCTTTTGAACTGAGCAGTCAGTATGAAATATTCCAGTTGAAATGAGCACAGTGTCCTGCCAGAAGATAGAGCAGTCAGAAAGGATAAAAAGTCTGAAGTACGATTCATTTTAAGGCCTTCAGAACATGAATAAATCACTTCACAGCCTCACAATAAGAAGCCTTTTTTTATTGAAGTTTTACCTTAAAGTTCTTATGATCTAAACTTTTTTCACCCTATATTCAAAACAACTAGTTCATTTGTTTAAATTGTTAATAGTAAAACCAAATTACTTTGTAGTTTGAGATGCATTTTGAATTATTTTTTTTCCTGTAAAACTTAAACTCACAAAATAGTTTGTAGCTGCCTTCAAAATTACAGTCACAAAAAGAAAAAAAAAATCAAAGAAGAATTTAGGTTGCCTTTTCAGAATTCATTTGAACTTTTGTATTATACATTTAAACATTTTTCTAGAGCCTGTTCTGGGGTGTTAGCCTTAGTAGGATGGACACTGAATAGATAATGTGCAAACAGCACTTAATTATAAAGCTGTATTCTCAATACCCAAATAACAAGGCTTCAACACACAATTCTTTTTGATAATGATTTCTTAATTGCCTTGTATAATCTTGAACATGACAGTTAGAGATTGTGAGGCACCGCACATAGCTGGATTAGAATAGCTTGCTGAAAGCAGCAGAAGTTAATTCATTTCTCCTTTGTGTTCTTCATAGGGCTGGAAATCCACCCCTACTTCCCTCATTAAGATATGTTAGACCAATACATCTTGCATACAAAAACTATGCTTTAGTCTGGAAACTGATAATCTATGAAGAACCTCGAATAACTTGAAGAAAATGAAGTTGGATCCATCAATGTTATGCTTTTTTCTTTCCCCAACTCTTCAGATTTCATTGTGGTTGGTGAAAGGACGTGCTGGAGTCACTGCATTCCTTGCATCTATGTAACCCTGATTCCAAAGCTGCCCTAACTCCCTAGGTTCCCAGTAAGGTGGTGTCAAAATTCGTATTTGAATTTCCTTGAAACTCACAGTCTTAGCTATCAAAATAAAATCTGACAAAAAAAGACTCCTCCTATAAAGCTTTTCCACAAGTTTTATTATGATTAAGTTCCTTTTCCTTATCAGCTCCTCTGTCTAAAAAAGCCTAAAAACAAAAGAAAGAGGACTGTGATACACTTAGAGGACAGCAGCAGTACTTATTCCCCTTCAAATGCTCTGTTTTGTCCTAGGAGAATACACCTGCCTCTCTGAAACAGTTCCATGCACTTCCCAAAGGAGAACCTGAAGAATGTGGCTGCAGTTATATTTAAATTTTACATGTAGGTTCTCCTGGTCCCCGAAGAGCATTGTGAACTGGAGCAGGCTTCAGGGAAAACAGCATATTTGATAATTAGTCCCTTTGAAAGAGTCTCCGTTCCTCTAAATACAGCACACTACAGGATATTTTAATGACTGAAAAGGAATCTGAAGTTTGTGTAGTGTCAAAAAATGTCTCATGGAACCATTCAGCCTTTGTGAGGACCTTCAGGGCATATCATCTGTCTACACGTGACACACCAGTCTCCCTGCACTTGTACCTCAGACGTCATATGCTCAAGCTACTAAAAATATTCCATGTTCAATTTAGGATGGAAAGTTACAGCAGCTTACTCTAACAGTGTTCATCCTCACAGGGTGTCTTCCCATAACTTATCCCTCAATGCAGGAAACTTCTCTCGCTGTTTTGAAAGACTGACTCCCATAACATTCTTTAAAAGTAAGTTGTGAGCTACATATACACTATACAACAAACCCTTGAGCTCAGTGTGTGGCTCAACTAGCTCCAGATTGCTCTGTCCCCCGCAATCAGCTACAAATCTCAACATGGATGCTGCAGGTAGTCACACCCTGGAGCAGGTGAGCCCTGAGCCTGGCAGCCTACTCTACATCTACATCTACATCTACATCTACATCTACATCAACCACTGAACTGATCTCCTCACGGAAGTGATGGACTCCCCAACATTACACACTTTTAAGATTCAGCTGGACAGAGTGCTGGGCCATCTTGTCTATACCGTGCTCTTGCCAGGAAAGGTTAGACCGGATGATCCCTGAGGTCCCTTCCAGTCTGGCGTTCTATGATTCTATGATCTATTCCTTGGAGGACACACCTGGGACTGAGTGTTTTGTAGTGCTATTAAGCTGACTCCACTCAATTCATCCTTGGAACCTGTCTTTCAGCAATAGATGTCAGAATAGGTCTGAAAACAGATTGACTCAGGAGCTCACTGGGATTCTTTCCTCCACTCCCAAGGTTTAGGAGCTTAGCTCAGCTGAGCTGCTTAGTTTTCCACTCTGTTCCCTGGAGTGTGATGTCAGACCTGCCCACCCCACATGCAGACCCAAAGTGCACCAATGTGTGCCGCACCATGTTAAAAAGGCAGCAGACTTTTGGCTGGTGAGAGAAAGAGATCATATTTTCTTATTTGCTGGGGAAAACAAGCATGTTTTTGAAGAACTGTGTTTTCATCATTTTCAAAAGCTTTCCTATATTTGCTTTAAAAATAAGCAGTCCTTAGCAACAGATTCTGCCAGAAGAGAAATATCCAACCTCAAAAAAATGCAAAAATAACCTTAGATCTTAAGTGGATTTGCATTTCCTTACCAATATTTTGACTGGTATTATTAATTTTAAAGTGAATGAGTTCTGTTTAAGAATACTGAAAATCTGAAAGGTTCATTTATAGCACTAGTTCAACTACTGCCATGGCACATCCCAGCACTCTGAGATTAGGGAGGCAAAATTTACTGGCGCCCTGCCATTCCTAGCCATCTTCCAGTTATATTTATAGCGTAGGGAAGTCCCAGTGCTACTTTTACCACATTTGTGCAGCACAACTGAAAATCTTTTGTATCTGGGCTTCTCTTCAAAGCTGTTAACTTGGGACATTACAGCAGAAACTATGTGGGAAGTTACCTACCAGTGATAGCAGAGAAATCTAATGGAAATTCAACTGAATGCATTGCACCACTTTTCTGTTTAAATTATGCTACAATTTGACTGGAGCAGAAAGTGTGAGTTAGACAGGAGCTTTCATTATAGGTTTTACTTTATATTTTGTAGTTTGCCACAAATTGCTCAGTCTTTCAATACAGAATATGTATTTACTGTTCTTGAATCATTCATAATACATGCAACTCTAAGGTGCACAGACAATGTGTATGTGTCTGTAACAAAAAGCTTTTGCCTAGTAAGCTGTAAAATAAGTATTTCAGATATTCACTATATAATATACTGTGCTTAACTATAAAGTACAAGTAATTTAGAGTTTATTGTTAGATGCAGCATAATGAATTGAATTATTTTATGTCAACAGATTTCTGAAGCCAATTAAAACATTTTAACAGAGTGCAAACAAATACAAAAACATTCCCAGGACTGCTATTGTAATTTACTTTGATATGTTTTTAAAACTAATTTGGACCATGGCAGGTTAGAAATCACAGCGCAATACATGTTATTAAGCACTTGCTTACAGACTGGCTGCTGTGGTTTTGCTGTCACAAAAGGCTGTTATTTGAGAAAGGACAGGACAAAAACTGTCCTTCAAACACCTAGCAACAGCATGCAGCTTGGGCTTTGTTATGCTTTGCTGGGAGAAAAGTCCTAAACATATACCATGATTTTTTATCTCTTGTAATTATTTTTTTTTCTTTACAGAGCTAATGTAGAGAAGACATTTTTTTCATATACAGATATTTTCTTAGGAGCTGAAGTACTACAGAAAGAGTTCTTACATAAAGTTGAGCAGCAGGTTAAATTGTCTTTATCAGAAAGGGCCCAAAACAGAAGTCTGTAAAAGGATCCCTGGTTATCATGATGATAATTGTGAAAAAAGAAAGCAATAGAAGGTAACAGTGACAGCAGCAGAGAAGTAGCCATAATATAGCTGAATTTAAGTGAAAAATTAATCATTGCAAATTAGAAAGTGTTGTTCTATGGACCACATTCATGTCTACGTGACAAGCTGTGTGTGCTGGTTCATCACGCAGCAAGAGTGCAATTAGCATTTCTTATCTGCTCCATTGCTACAAGTGTGTTTTACAAATCCAGAACTAGAAAAATAATTCTGCCATTCAAATTGTAACTAAGCGATCCTGTGACAGTCTTTCTAGCCTAACGACACATAAATAGCAAAAATGAGAGGCACTTCCATACCCATCATATTAGGAAAATAATTATCTATTGCTTATGTTTTCTGAAGTATAGAACTACACACAGCCTACAAAATCCTTTGGAAATGCAGTATTATACAGAGTATGAAAAAAGAAGATGCTGCACAAATCTGTATTTTGCTAAACAAAGACCAACCACCTAAACAAAATTCAGTTTTCATGACAGTTAATTTTCATGTTGATGAATTAAGCACAATATAAAAAGGAGCAGCAAAATTGTCTGCTCAGAAGTTACTAGTACTGGAAATATTTTAAAGTAGCCAACTTGTAAAACTCTATAAAGAAAGCAGTATGATAATGAAAATGCTTCTCTTTACTGGGCTGTTCAAAACAAAGAGAGTTCAGATATAGGGTTCTGAGTTCTATTTCTATGTGGAATCAATTTAAATATTTTCAACTTTCTAGATTTCTGCTTTCCTGTTCAGAAATTCAGTTTTGGTGTTATTAAGATGTGACATTAATTAATCTGCAGATATTTGAGATTCTTGGATGGAAGACCCTATGCTGCTGTGCACATTATTACTGAACATATGACAACTCAGAAATAGAAAAAAGAATAAGCACAAAACCATATAGATTTAAAATTACCAAAAATAATAATTTGTTTATTGTCTCTTCTCCATCTACAACATGATTTTTTAAATGTATCTCCTCTCTAATTTACTAATCAGATACTTCTTTCTAACCCACTTAAGAGATTTTTTTCAATTTTTGTATCTACAATTTTCAAAAATTTATTCAGATCAAGTGCAAATCCAGTCCGTTATTAACATATTACATCAATAAATGGTGTGGTCTGTAAAATTAGACTGTTTTCAAAGAAAGAGAACACTGTTAGTGGTTGAATATGGTTTACAAATAGGAGGATGCAATCATGGAAAAAGTAGATAGACAGATTTTAGAGGAAAAAAGTAACGATCATTTATGACATAATTACAGAACATAATTCTGGAGTTGAAACTACTCCTCCTTTTCTATTATTCAGTTAATACCAGGTACTAACATGTTGAGTTATTTGCAAATACTCTTTATATTTCAAAATAACCGTTCTTGCTTTTGAATGCAGATAGAATGTTTTTTGAAAATGGAATTCATTTCAATTTAAATTAAATTCCAAGTAAAGAATCTATAAATCTTGGTAAGACTGGTGAACTGAAAAGTGGAGTAATAAAATCCTCTTCCATTACGAAAAAGATCAGGACTGATTTATCTTTCCCCAGACTACACTTTAACACATTGGTTTTCACCCACATTTGGTGAGGTTTTATTTGGTTTATTTTCCCTTGAACTCAATACTGCATTTTGTGGTAGAACTGTGGAATTCAGTTTATTTTCTTAGAACTCCACAGATAGCTTGCTAAGAGCTTTGTAGTATACATTGTACAAAACACTGTAATTTACACTAATTTGCTATACTCTTCAGTTAACAGCATGCTACCAATTTAAAACTCTGTGCAATCTTGCAGTCACCAGGAAAGAGGAAAAACTGAAATAGAAAGAAAAGGCACTGCTGGAGAGAAGGGAATGACATAAAACCTAGTGGACAATGTTCACTACGTCTTCAGCCAGAAACTATCTGTCTAGGGAGAGAGCTATAATACTAATACACAAGGAATTAACAAAACTCTAGAAAAGGAACAGACAATTAAAAATCAAGCACGTCTTTTCCATTAAAGAAAAACAAACAGAAGTATTTAAAATGCTGGTACATTCACAATAATAAGAGGTGTTTCCTTCAAGTTTTTATGATTTTTCTTTATGTTATGGTTCTCCCAGTGTGTCCAGATATTATTCTGTAGGTGCAATTTTCAGCAATTTATTTCAGATAAACTCCTTGAAGTTTAACTTTTAAGCTGATGAAGCTTTTGTGATAAGCATACAAGACTTCAAAACATGTGAATAGGCCACTGTTTCAACTGCCTGTCTGTAGAAAAGTTAGATAGCATTTTATTGTTATTTTTAAAATGAAGAAGACCTAAATTCTTCAGATTGATTAATCTGTTACAAGTTTTGTGTAATAAAACATTTACAGCATCATTCCAGGGCCCCAGAAATAGGATATTCTGTGGAAATCAGCCATTTTATATATACATTGAATGATTTATAAATATGCTTTGGGGCAGAAGATAATTCTGAGTATCCAGAAAAGTATCTTGCCAAGATATGGGGGGTGTATATTAAAATGTTCGCCTTCCATCAAGCACATCCTCATTTTCCTAATAGAAGAAGATCAGATATTCAAATTTAATCATGTGGTATGAAAAATTAATTTAAACCTAGTGCATAGCAGGATTTTTCACCTTATTTTTCCTTTTATTCTAGCAGTGTTTTTTTCTTTAGATCTGGATTGCATAATACAGTGCCCATTTTCACAGTAGTCTCACTATCTACGGTGGTTTTATTTTGGCTTTTTTAAAAGAACCGTTTTTCTTGTAGGGACTGCAAATTATTCCTGTGATCAAATCATTGCTAAACTCCAGATTACTATGTCAAATAGAAAGAGAGGGTATTTAAATACCCCTGCTTTAACCTTGAGAAATATATACTCTTGCTAATGTAGGGGGTTTTTTTAGTTAAGGACTGTAAAAGCAGACTAAAGTGTAATCTTTACCTTACTGAATATATCTGAATGTGGGAGAAAGTAGAGAATGCTCTGCACAGACTACATCTATTGATAGAGGGAGCAGGATTTATCTGACTAATTGCAGGTATCTATGTATTTTCTTAATTGTCTTTTCCAGACATCCTTTAGAGGCATGGAGGCATGCTTCATATTGCAGACATCAACATCTGGGAGACGAATTGCAACCCGCAAGTGCCTGTTTCTCTCCAGTGACTTTAAAGAAAGCCTAAGATCAGTAATTGTGATACTACAGCTACTATAGATAATTAAACTAGTGATGTGTAGAGACAAAAGTGTCAAGTGAGGCAAAGTCCACCTTACAGCACCAGCTAGGAGACAAGGTGGAGTAAAACACAGCAGG
The DNA here is from genome assembly GCA_028020825.1 of Podargus strigoides. Lineage (NCBI taxonomy): Eukaryota > Metazoa > Chordata > Aves > Caprimulgiformes > Podargidae > Podargus > Podargus strigoides. Next base: position 145,225,733 of record CM051663.1, on the reverse strand, counting down.
TGACAAGTCTTCCACAGCTGTCCACAAAGGAAGCATGAGTCAACAGAGAGAAAACAGCAGGAGACAGGCAACAAAAGGCCTTTCAGATCACAGAATCACAGAATCACAGAATGTTAGGGATTGGAAGGGACCTCAAAAGATCATCTAGTCCAATCCCCCTGCCAGAGCAGGATTACCTAGATCAGGTCACACAGGAACATGTCCAGGCGGGTTTTGAATGTCTCCAGAGAAGGAGACTCCACAACCTCTCTGGGCAGCCTGTTTCAGTGCTCTGTTACCCTCACTGTGAAGATTTTCCTCATTTATGCGGAACCTCCTATGTTCCAGCTTGCACCCGTTGCCCCTTGTCCTATCACTGGATGTCACTGAGAAGAGCCTGGCTCCATCCTCATGACACTCACCCTTGACATATTTATAAACATTAATGAGGTCACCCCTCAGTCACCTCTTCTCCAAGCTAAAGAGACCCAGCTCCCTCAGCCTTTCCTCATAAGGGAGATGTTCCACTCCCTTCATCATCTTTGTGGCTCTGCGCTGGACTCTCTCAAGTAGTTCCCTGTCCTTCTTGAACTGGGGGCCCCAGAACTGGACACAATACTCCAGATGTGGCCTCACCAAGGCAGAATAGAGGGGAAGGAGAACCTCTCTTGACCTATTAACCACCCCCTTTCTAATACACCCCAGGATGCCATTGGCCTTCTTGGCCACAAGGGCACACTGCTGGCTCATGGTCATCCTGCTGTCCACCAGGACCCCCACGTCCCTTTCCCCTACGCTGCTCTCCAGCAGATAAGTCCTCAACTTATACTGCCACATGGCATTGTTCTTCCCCAGATGCAAAACTCTACACTTGCCCTTGTTGAATTTCATTAAGTTTCTCCCCGCCCAACTCTCCAGCCTATCGAGGTCTCGTTGAATGGCAGCACAACCCTCTGGTGTGTCAGCCATTCCTCCTAGTTTGGTGTCATCACCAAACTTGCTGAGGATACATTCTGTACCCTCATCCAGGTCGTTGATGAAGATATTAAACAACACCAGTCCCAGTACCGACCCCTGAGGGACTCCACTAGTCACAGGCCTCCAACTAGACTCTGTCCCATTAACCACAACTCTCTGGCTTCTTTCCTTCAGCCAGTTCTTGATCCACCTCACTACCTGATCACCAAACCCATACTTTATCAGCTTATCTACAAGGATGCTGTGGGAGACAGTGTCAAATGCTTTACTGAAATCAAGATAAACCACATCTACCGCTCTACCATCATCTATCCACCTAGTGATTTCCTCATAGAAGGCAATAAGGTTGGTCAAACATGACTTACCCTTGGTAAAACCATGTTGACTGCTCTTAATGACCCCCTCATCCTTGATATGCCTAGAGATAGTGCCAAGAACAAGCTGTTCCATCACCTTTCCAGGGATGGAGGTGAGGCTGACCGGTCTATAGTTACCCAGGTCCTCCTTCTTGCCCTTCTTATAGATTGGAGTGACATTTGCTGTCCTCCAGTCCTCAGGCACCTCTCCTGTTCTCCATGACTTACCAAAGATGATGGAGAGTGGCCTAGCAATGACCTCTGCCAGCTCCCTCAGCACCCTTGGGTGCATTCCATCTGGTCCCATTGATTTATGGATATCCAGATTGCTCAACTGATCCCTAACCCAATCCTCATCTACCGAGGCAAACTCCTCCTTTATCCTGACTTCTTCTGGGGCTACAGGGATCAGGGGCTCCTGGGGAAAGCCAGCAGGAGTAAAGACAGAGGCAAAGAAGGCATTCAGCACCTCTGCCTTCTTTATATCCTCTGTCTCTAGGGCACCCCCCTCATTCATCAGTGGGCCTATATTGCCTCTGGTGTTAGTTTTATTAGCTATGTATTTGAAAAACCCCTTTCTATTGTCCTTGACCTGGCTTGCAAGGTTAAGTTCTAAGGAGGCCTTAGCTTTCCTAATTGCCTCTCTACATCCTCTGACAACTGTCCTATATTCCTCCCAAGTGACTAGCCCCTCTTTCCATGATCCATAAATTCTTTTTTTCCACCTAAGTTTGCCCAGCAGTTCCTTGTTTAACCATGGTGATGGTCTGGTGCTTCTTGAGACTGCCTCTATGCTGGGCCCTGGCAGATTATGGAGGGCTCATCCCATCTTTCAGATGCAGGGATCCCTAAATTTATAAGGAAACCAGAGCCTTCAGCTTGCAGCTTTTTTTTCTGTTTGATATTTGACTTGCCAAAGACTTCTGTTGCCAACAAAGTATCTTTACCTTATGATCAGTCTTTAAATGTGGGCTTTATAGAACTTAGATCTCAAGCAAAGTTTAGCTGCTATGGGAGCAGGGTTTCATGCTGTTTACTTTTAACTACATTAAAATGACACTAAAAAGCACAGGAATAGCACAAAAGTTTTTAACTAGTTTTAATTCATTTCTATGGCTTGGATATTATTCATCTAAGTGTTGTTTTAGATTGTTTTCTGCATTTTGAAGTCACTTAAATTCATATTAATTTTTCTTCCAATAAAACAAGGTGTTTAAAAACCCTTATGTAACTTTTCTCTGGAGATTTTCTCTTGGATTTATTGTTACTTTGCATGCTTTATTTGTGTTTTACTTTCTTTTTTTTTTTTTTTTTTTAAAATCAATCACTTTATTAGAAGCCAAAACCATTATATTTTTCTATGTGAAACTTGCATTACAGAAATTGTAAGTTTTTAAAAGAGTCCATAAAGAGAAATATTGATTTAAGACATTCTCATACAAATGAGGAAAACTCTTGCAACTTCATAAAATCCATAGCTTTAACTGAACCAAGAAGAAAAAGATTGATTACTTTTTTTTAGTCTTAAGGAACTCAAAATGTACTTTTCCAAACACACTGATTCTTAGGACGTGATGGCCACTTCCATCTCCATGTGTCATGTAAAACAAGTGGCTAAATGTTAAACTCCCTAGTGAATTTAACATCTCAGTAAGAATTTCTTGAGGAAGTAGTAACATGCTTCTGACAATGTAACATGACCTTAAAATTTCAGTGTATTAGATTAATCCTTTAAGAGGAAGAGGTAAAAGGGCAAAAAATTGCAACGGCTATATTTACAAAGTTTTTTGAACAGCATCATCTCTGAAGTCAAAACTTGGTGTGGGCTATTGGGAGTGCTGCCATAACTATTGTAGGAGCTGAAGCTCCTATAGGGAAGTGGCCGTGTGAAGAAAAACACATTTAAAAATCATGTATGTGAAAACTAAGTCTCAAGGAATCCTCATTTAGGTGCTTCATTTAAGAAGACAGGTTCTGTAGCTTTTCTCAGTAGTCTATAGGCAGAAAAAGACTTCTCCTAAGCAAGATGCAGAGCACTTCTACTAGCTTTCTATTTTTATTCAGACTCTTGTGGAACCATTCTTTCATTTCTTTGGCAACAGTGGGACACTGAACAAGTAGCTCCTGCTTTTAGGGCACCTGGGTATTGTGGCTTTGAAGAAAACATTGAAGATTAAATGTGAGTACAACTGGAAAGCCTGAAAATTGGACTGGAGTAAAACCTCCTATCTACTTCACTAAAAAATAATGCTCCTTTCACAGAAATGATAGGGACAATAACCAAGAAAAGTTAATTAGTTTATTTATATTTTGCCTTTCTGAATAACCTCAGCTTCTAGTTTGTAATATCATTTAGGTAAGTTCTAGAACACAGCAACATTAAACTATTTGTTGACTGTATAATGTTATGTTATGGAAGTTAATGGTTTAAGCCAACCATTCATCTAAGATAATCTATTTCTCTAATCATGACATTGATATTTGGACTGCTCCATTGATGCACAGGAAATGGATACATTCAGTGCAGATGTATTTTATGGAAGTTCAACACATAAATTATATATTACACAGAAAATGAATCCTAAACCTTAAACTGTTCCTTTTATACTGCAGGGATAAGGCCAAATATCTTTATAATAAGAGAGATGACCAGAATTGTCATCTCTTATTCCACAATCATTTTTCTTCCACTTACCTTTATGATAAAGAGTCCCATTTGCAAATAGTGAGACTTACTTAAATTTAATCTAGCACCTGATTGGATAAATAAGGTCAATTTAGGATGAAGCAAATGAATAATATTACACTGAACATCTGCCACTCTCTTGCACTGCAATTCATCTGATAAAATGGTTAACTCTTAATCAATTTCTTGACATAATAGGAATGAAGTCATCATAATAGAGCACTGTCATAAGATCAATGTTTCTAACTTTGAAAATAAATGTCTTGGCTCTGCCTCAGCATTAATGTGGCAGCTGGATACCATTAACCTAAGACAACTTTTGTTGCCATGGACACTATCTCTTAAATTAAGAACATATTTCTGAGCACTTTTTTTGGCAGTTTCAACTTTTTCAAATTAATTTTAAGAGTATAAAAACTTGTGTTCTCTAGTAATTATGTTACTTGAAGGAACCAATTGGAAGTGAAAGGGACATTTTTAGTAAGAACAACCATATCTAGAAAATTAAATTACAAGAAACTGCAATGTATAAATATGAAATATTTGTAAGAAAATATGCTGAATGATAGAGTAGTGCCAATACAGTAATGTTTTAGAATCAGAATATTCTAGACACAATCTCACATCTCAAATTGTTTATGTAGAATGAATATTAATATACTCATTTAAGATATTAACCTTATTAAGATTAATGATATAAGACAAATACATCACTGAAGTTAACATGGTTCTTATATTCTGAATTTTATTCCTTCTTGCTTCTGGTTAGGCCTAATTTCTGAGGTAATCACAAATAATGATAACAGAGTATAAAGACTTATTAGCAAAACATCAAAATGAAAGAATTTTCCCAGCTAATACGACAGAGAAGTTTATAAACCTCTTGCAACCTAGTAGGAGAAGTTGCTGAGTGTTCTATATTCATCATTTTTTCACTCCTGTTTGCAAATTGCACATCTAAATTGAAATATGTTTGAATATGTAGGTTATTCAAAAATAATCAGAACTATCTACAGTAAATTGCTGTTTGCCTGTTGATAATTATATAGTCCTGTTTTATGTTCCCTGATTCCAAGACAGCTATATGACTTAACATAAACAGTACCGTATGACTGATGTAACTAGCCAATACAAAACAGATTGCCAACAGCACAAGCTGAAATACACTTTTGGGAGATATCCTAGTGTCTTGTTTAAAATTTGCATGTGGTGATGTTAATATACCAATAAAATCTGAGCATTGAGTACCAGTGGAAAATGACAAAGAACCCACCACAAAGATGCTGAATATTTTTTTTTCTTCTGTTTATGCCATTCAAATATCTCTTCAAAATGGGAAGCAAAAATTAATACACCCAGCAACACTTACGTATCCTGGAGAAAAAACATATCAGAATGACTGGAAAGCTTATGATCCTTCACACCCACCCTTCACAGTGGGTGAAATTCTTTATTTGTTCAAGTAAAAGACCAACATACTACTGAGCTTAAGGGACCTAAGAGACAACTTAGTTCTAACACACTGGAAATCTTAAGGTGTGTGAAAATGTTGCCTCGCATCACAATGAAGGCAGTTCACAATTTATGACACACTGTCTATGTTTAGCCAGCACCTGGGGCTAAACTGTAGCAATTGTTCTACCACCCAATGACCCCTTCCCAGCTGAGAAGGCGAATCAGGGGAAAAAAGGGAGAAACCCCATGGGCTGAAGTAGAAACAGATTTAATGAAATAACAAAACTAATGTAATCACTAACATAAAGTGTACAAGCATATACTCAACCTGGTCCTTGATATCCACAAAGGCCAAGAAGAAGGAACCCCAGGAAGAAGACCTCCACCCTCAGTGAGCTCCCTCTTTTCATAATGAGCATGACTAAGTGGTATGGGATACACCTGTGAGTCAGCTGCCTTGATTGGATCTCCCAGCTGACTCAGGGCTACTCATGGCCTGCCTGCATGGCTGGCCCATGTTCTGTCCCTGGGAAACCAGGACACACACCAGAGTATTCACCTCACTTTAATGTTCACAAAACCTAACTCTGACTCAATATCTATGTAGTTACATACTGCTCTTAATGGCAAGTCTTTCTCTGTACGGACTGAATGTAATAGCCCAGCCACCTAATCAGGGCTCTTAATTAATATGCTTAATTTAAACTCTCACATTACTGGAATGCACAAGTCTCTAACCTTTGACCAGATGGCTCAGTTGTCAGAGACTTCTCCCTTCCTCTGCACATCTTCAAAAAATTCATGGACAATTACCCTCTCCAGGTATTCCATAAATTTTGAAAGACATGCTTAAAAATGACTGGGCAGGACATGAATGAAAAAAACACGACTTTGCCGGCTTGTAGCCCTCTCATACCACTTCTGCCATAAATAACTTGGAGGGGAACAGTGCAAACATGTAGCTGTCACTGGTCAAGGTTGTGTTGAGTATAACTATACTGTAGAAAAATCATTAGAATTTACCATACTTCATAACTGCACTCAGCTGTATGTTGTAGGTTTGATGGTTGGACTATTCTAGTGATAATAGTCAAAAGATCTATTATATTAATGTGAGGAGGTACATTTGGAAAAAGGTCAAGTGTGGATCAATGTACACACCAAAATATAAATCCTGATTTTCCTTGTTATTTTCACACGTTGAACTTCTTTCTGTTATCACTGAAGTCCTTGTGCTTATTTGTTGACACTAAACAAAGAGGTTGCATAAAACTCCCATCTTCTTCACAAAATTGTCTTCGTGTATGAGAAACTAAATTCCTGCTTTAAAAAAAAAAATCATGAAGAAAGAGGTACTAGTGTGAAATCACCATCTAACAGGCTGTTTTAGAGAAGACCGTAAGTGTGCAAGAATTTGAGATAATCTCAATTATATTTGTAAAATTTAAAAGATATTTGTTTCATTATACACCTAACTTTGCAAATGTGAACCACACTAGTTCTCTGTTGAGCCCTATGAAATTTGTAAGACCTAAGAGAATTTATTTCAACTGAGTGACAACTAGCAATGTCAACTTCAGTCTAAAATTAAAAACTAGAAATATATTCAGTTCATAGTTATGCGTAATACTTCACTGAGACCTCATTGCACAAAAGCATGAGAATCCAATATTCCATTTTGCAAACAATTTAAATTGAAAAAATTCGATGTAAATGAATGGTGCAAAGTCTGGTGACACATTCAAAATCAGCACCTGAGTCTGGTAAGGTTTGAGGAATACATGACTAAGAGAATTTTCTTTATGATGATGCTTTGTCTATAGACTGTAGGAACAGGAGCATCAAAGTGTGCTTCCAACCTCATCTGTTAGATACTAATATGTCATTAGAAGACAATAGTCCTGTGTCTGTGTTTAGACTGAGAAGTTAGGTATTTAAATACATTTTGTCCAACCTTTCAAATAAAAAGGGAATTACTATTGTACATCTTCAGGACAAAATTTGCCTTAGAGTGACATCAATACTAATGAGTAAAGCAGGGCCCTGAGGTGGCCCCGGTGAAGCCGCTCAAGGTCATATGCATTGTCCAACTGTTAGCATGGTTCTTGGTTCAGCTCTGGGCTGTGTCAGTGCAAGGAGTCCCAGACAATGTGAGCCTACAGTACAAGGAATGGCATGTCCCACACGCTCTTTCTTACTCTCTACTGCATAAGGGAAAAAAACCATCATTAACTCAGCAAAAATTTTTCTCAGAGGTAATCATCTTTACACAATCTTTAAAAATACTAGGAAGTCACTGGTTATTAATGCTTTCTCTTAATGCTAACTTGTTTCCTCTCCAAGGTTGACATAAAACAAATTAAACATAATTCTAATTAGATTTTTTTCCCCTTAAAACATGTCAAAATTCTTATGGATTACTTGTATTGCATGTAAGCTGAATTCTGCTGGGGCCATAGATAAAATTTTTCTTTTCAGAAGCATTTTAAGTTACCCAATAAGGTTGATGTGGATTGTAGTATGAAGTACTTCCAGAAATCTTGATTCCAGGAATGTCCTAAGAACTTTGGTTGTGCATGTTTCTTCTTCAAGAGCAAGAAGAAATATTACGGGACTGCTTTATTCCTGAGATGACAACTGCCAGGAGTCTTGTCTTATTCCAGTGAGAAATGAATTCTGCAAAGCACTACAAAGGAATTAGTTAAACAGAGTAATTTCCTTTGTATATCTCTATCACAAACACCTAAATCCAGAGGGAGCAGGCATGATGGTTTAAAAGAGAAAAGAAGCAGTGCTAATTGAGATTGACAATTCCTTTTGTCATAGGGAGATTTTTAATAGAGTTTAATGGGCTTTAAAGAGAACAAACAAGACTGTAGCATATTGACACTTCATTTGCTTCATTAGCTGTTTGTAAAACCAAAGAACTTACAGTGACCTGGGCAAATGGATTCAGTTTAAGATTAGAGATTTAGGGTTAAGCTTTGCAGAGCAGCTTAGATCTCAAATGTCATTTTGACAACTGAGTGCAAAGTGTGTACCTTAAAAACACTCTTCCAGCTCTGGCACTTAACTTTCTACTAGCGAAGCTCCCAAGCAGCCACGTTTCTGTGCCTGGCCCTACACATGGCTTGTTTCAATGGTTTTAGTGCCAAATTGTCTGGCATCAGCCCCATGGAAATACAGACTAGGTGATATCTCACAACAGTTGCTGAGTTGGATCATGCTTAAAAAGCTGCAAAAATCTATTTAATTAGTAAAAAGTATAGTATTTTAAAATAAAAACCATATCAGCTTCTATTGCCTTTCAGTTCAGTGGGTAAAGACTAATTTAGATGTGGGGGGACTTGGTTTGGGTATGCTCCCTGCCTGGGCTAAGCAGAGATTTGAGACAAGATATCCCAATTACTAGACAAATACTTTGCCTATGAGGAGGGCTGGGGAGGGGAAGACAGTAAGGCCATCCTCCTAATGACACCATGCTGGTGGAAGAGTCAGGGCTATCTTCCAGTGTATAAAAGTTGTTGGGGATTAGGAACCTGGGTGTTAAGTAAGGACCATCAGAACTGTAAGTTCTGCAGAACTTCCTTGGTAGGACTCAAAGTACTTCAGAAGTGAGAACACAGGACAGTAAGGATTAGAGGATTCAGACTGTGAATTTATGTGCCTAACTGTCATTTTGGTGTCCTAGCTCCAAATGTATGGAAATATAATATGAGATGAATTGGAAAAAGACTGACATGAAGTCACTTCTTACTGGTAATTATAAAGTACTTAGTTTCATTGTTTCTGGGTTTTTTTGGAGTTTCTCGTATTATTTAATTAATATAGCCCTTAAGGTCCATTTATACTTCATGTAAATCAAATATAAGCGAGCTTAAGATATTACCATGGGGAATGGAATTAAATTAATTAATATATTACTTGATTAGTTCTTATCATTAGTTATTAATAATTATTTTTTTCCTGTACAATTAAGAGATGCCTGTATTATAGAAAAAGCCATAAAAAGTTAGTATGTTTTGTTAAACGCCATTCTTGGCCTCCAGATACCCCAAATTATCAGCTATGATAGAAGGATTCACATCCCTTAACAGCCATGAATTGCTACTATTAGTCAGATGTCCTTGCTAGGGTGTTATTTCTCAACGGTATATTGTTACCAGGGAGAATCAGTATGCTCACCAGAAAGTGCTGAGATTTTTGGCATGTTAAACAGAGGCAGGTTTGTGCACAAATCCAGCCTGGTAGTTAAACACATGTTCTGAGGACAGTGTGTCATATGTTGGAAGTATTCCTGTGGAATTTTCTTCTCTCATCATTCATGCCTATTTCTCTCATTTATCTTCCTCTCTTAAATAAGGTTGGACAAAGTGGCGTTAAATAGCATGAAATCCAGTCATACAAAATCAATCTTTCGAAAGGCTATATGCCCCAAATACTATTATATTACACAGAACCAACACAGAACATCATGAAGGCACCTGAGCATGTACTCCCTCCCACTGTGGTGTCATTTCTGAAATGACAAACTTTTTAATGATTATGCAACAAGCATTCACTACATTGGTGCATTTTTTCCACTAATAATGTTCTACTGTTTTCCTACATGAGAAGTCTCACCTATGAAAATCAGAGTTATGTACGTTAAATAGACTCTTTCTAATGGAATACTTTTTGAATCAAAATTTTAAAGGCCTTTAAAATTATATTACTAACAATACTGAATCAGTTATTTTCCTCTCATTAAAACTTAAGTTTTATGGGGAATGACATTTGCATTAGTCTCCAGTCATTAGAAGCACTGTAGAAAAATGGGAAATATATTTTAAAGTAGCTCAACACTATTATCACATCATCAAGAAAAATTCACCATGAAATAAGCTGGTCCCAATGGAGAGCTAGTACAAGAAAAAGACTACTCCGTCCTTGCAAGTGTCATGTTTAATGACTGTATTTGACAAATTCTCAGATCTTTAGTAATACATAATGACACAGAATGATTGAAGCAGACTATTAAATATATTCTTCCTATTTAGGTTCAAATTTAACTGCATGAATATACAGAGCAGGTACACACTTCATTTCAACTGGTAATATGAAAATCCCAAAGGCAACATGTTTATCAATTTATGCACATTGCAATTAGAATGTGTTACACTGTCCTGTCAAAGATGGAGCTTTAAGAGAAAATTAAAGAATCTCCTTTTCTTGCTGAGTACATTAAAATAAAAACCTTATATCGTGAGTAGGGCATGATGTCAACACACAGACACTATTAACTATATTCTAACCATGTCTCACAATTTGTGGTTAATGAAGAAACAACTGTCTTTAGGAAGGACTTGGCATTTGCCACTTCTGGCCATTAACTGAGACAAACAAGAATATTTCATTATGCATTTACCTACATGACTTGCACTCAGATTTCTATATGAACTTAATGGTTTCATCTTTTTCTATATTAACTGCTGACAACATGGATGCTTAAAGCCCCAAATTTTAATTGACTTAATGTAAGTTTAGTTTGCACTTTTTGGTTAGCACAAAAATCTGAGCAGTTGGCTTTTTGTGAGATACAAATAACAAAATAACCAATTAAACCATGTTGAGCTTAGTCTTGGTAATTTTACTTCTTCCTTTGCACCTTGGGTAGATGTTTCAAAATCAGAGTAATGGGCAGTTTCATAGAAGTCAGTGGCTAAGCTGATATCACTGGAAATAAAGTTAGGCCAAAACTGAATGCTTTTGAAATACTATCTAATATTATCTGGATCCAAAAGAACAAAATGAGTCTTTGCTTGTTGAATAATTTTCTGTCTTTCTTAAACCAATCCATGTATACTACATTAAGTGTATTTTTTATACATAATAGACATGATGAAAAGCCTAGTACACCTAGTACAACTGTGAGAATAATAAGGTAAAAAAAAAAAAATCCAAAAGAGATTTGTTGTCAACTTAATTTTGTTTAAGAATTTGTATAAGAGGTTTTTTTAAGTAAATCCTTAATATAAAAGCATGTCCTTTACTTCCTGCATCTATCCTGAACCTTTGCTGTAAAAGCCTTGGCAATAATGTACTTCAATATTTGCATTTCTGCAGAGAAAAGCATTATTGTTATTAATATACCCAAATGTATGAAAATGCATAGCTAAAATAAGTTAGTAAAAATTCTACTGCAAGCAATGTACTTTCCATATGGATTATTAATAATAGAAGAATGATGCTTGTCAGTGATTAAATGTTGCACTACACTGTATTGCAAGCAGAACATTTCATATGTGGCACATTATTTTTCCTTTTCCTTATTTAAATATTTCTAGTAAGCACACACCATGACAGCTGGAAACACAACAATGACTGAGTATGCACAGATATCACTAGATCATTCCTCTTCTATTAAAACCATATTGCATATAGCAATGATATTCTGGCTGCTCAGTGTTACTTCTGGGTCAGCATCATAACTCTCCAGGAAAGGTGGTTTTGTTGTTGGCTTGACTTTTCCTCTTTCTGATTTAACTGACATAGTTGAAACCATGCCAAGGTGAGAGAGCGTTTCAAGTTCAGGAATGAGGAAAGCAGCTTGGGTCAGTGCCATGAACAAGCAGCTTTTGGAGAGAGATGTGGAGCGGGGATTCAGTGCATGATATTGTTAAAATGAAGAAGACATGCACATGGAATACTATTCCACCCCTTTCCTCCTCTTTCTCTCCCAGAGGAAACAGAAATCAAAGAACATGTATTATATTTTGTTCCTATTTCATTCCCTCAAAAAAGTACTCTAAATGTTGAATTAAAATGTGAAGATGGAAGCATTTAAGTAGAGTCATTCTTATGCTAAATCCTATCAAGAGATAAACTTCCCAAAGCAAAAAGGTCACTTACTTCAAGGTAAAATATTTTCTTCAGACAAGCCCATAAAAGAAGGAACTATCACAGCATCTAAGAAGAAAACAGTGTTGTTTCAATAATACCTCCTTTTGTTTCCCTTAGCAAGATAACACAGGTACTAGATACTTTTTAATTTTTATTGTTGTTTATTGGAAGGATAAAAACTTCAAGCAGCACAGGCAGGGTTGCTGTGTCCACTGCATCAGGTATTGTGCAAATAGAAGAACAAAGGTAGGCAATTTAGATTTAAGACAGGCTGTTGGCAAGTGCAGGCAGGCAGAGACTGCAAAGGCACAATGAGCTAACGTTAGTCAGTATGAGTGACAACAGTTTTGTCAGGGGTTGTGTAAGCATTGCAGCAAAGGAAAGGCAGAATTTGTGATTTGAAGGAAAACAGCAAGGAAGGTTGGCAGGTAATTATGGGATGTATCTTTAGGTTATGGATGAAATCACAAAAGTGCATATTAGAAAAGTCTGCTGAGAGTGTGAGGAAACCAGCTGGGGATCTATGTGTCCGGGTGACTATGTTCATCCGAACAGTCCTAAAACTACAGAGATGTTATGATTGTGGGTGCCCTAGAGACAGAGGATATAAAGAAGGCAGAGGTGCTGAATGCCTTCTTTGCCTCTGTCTTTACTCCTGCAGGCTTTCCCCAGGAGCCCCTGATCCCTGTAGCCCCAGAAGAAGTCAGGATAAAGGAGGAGTTTGCCTTGGTAGATGAGGATTGGGTTAGGGATCAGTTGAGCAATCTGGATATCCATAAATCAATGGGACCAGATGGAATGCACCCAAGGGTGCTGAGGGAGCTGGCAGAGGTCATTGCTAGGCCACTCTCCATCATCTTTGGTAAGTCATGGACAACAGGAGAGGTGCCTGAGGACTGGAGGATAGCAAATGTCACTCCAATCTATAAGAAGGGCAAGAAGGAGGACCCGGGTAACTATAGACCGGTCAGCCTCACCTCCATCCCTGGAAAGGTGATGGAACAGCTTGTTCTTGGCACTATCTCTAGGCACATCAAGGATGAGGGAGTCATTAAGAGCAGTCAACATGGTTTTACCAAGGGTAAGTCATGTTTGACCAACCTTATTGCCTTCTATGAGGAAATAACTAGGTGGATAGATGATGGTAGAGCAGTAGATGTGGTTTATCTTGATTTCAGTAAAGCATTTGACACTGTCTCCCACAGCATCGTCGTAGATAAGCTGATAAAGTATGGGCTTGGTGATCAGGTATTGAGGTGGACCAAGAACTGGATAAAGGGAAGAAGTCAGAGAGTTGTAGTCAATGGGACAGAGTCTAGTTGGAAGTCTGTGACTAGTGGAGTACCTCAGGGGTCGGTGCTGGGACTGCTGTTGTTCAATATCTTCATCAACGACCTGGATGAGGGTACAGAATGTATCCTCAGCAAGTTTGCTGATGACACCAAACTAGGAGGAATGGCTGACACACCAGAGGGTTGTGCTGCCATTCAACGAGACCTCGATAGGCTGGAGAGTTGGGCGGGGAGAAACTTAATGAAATTCAACAAGGGCAAGTGTAGAGTTTTGCATCTGGGGAAGAACAACCCCATGTACCAGTACAGGTTGGGGGCTGACCTGTTGGAGAGCAGCATAGGGGAAAGGGACCTGGGGGTCCTGGGGCGCTTTAGAAAGGGGGTGGTTAGTAGGTCAAGAGAGGTTCTCCTCCCCCTCTATTCTGCCTTGGTGAGGCCACATCTGGAGTATTGTGCCCATTTCTGGGCTCCACAGTTCAAGAAGGACAGGGAACTGCTTGAGAGAGTCCAGCGCAGAGCCACAAAGATGATGAAGGGAGTGGCACATCTCCCTTATGAGGAAAGGCTGAGGGAGCTGGGTCTCTTTAGCTTGGAGAAGAGGAGACTGAGGGGTGACCTCATTAATGTTTACAAATATGTAAAGGGTGAGTGTCAGGATGATGGAGCGAGGCTTTTTTCAGTGATGACTGATGATAGGACAAGGGGCAATGAATGCAAACTGGAGCACAGGAGGTTCCATGTGAATATCAGGAAGAACTTCTTTACTGTGAGAGTGACAGAGCACTGGAACAGGCTGTCCAGAGAGGTTGTGGAGTCTCCTTCTCTGGAGACATTCAAAACCCGCCTGGATGCGTTCCTGTGTGATGTATTCTAGGTGACCCTGCTCTGGCAGGGGGGTTGGACTAGATGATCTTTCAAGGTCCCTTCCAACCCCTAACATTCTGTGGTTCTGTGATTCTGTGGTTATGGGGGTCAATAAAGTGACCCAGCAACAGAATACAGCATGATATGGTGATAGTCATTGTTATTTTCAGGACGATATAAGAAGTGTGTTTTAGCAATCTAGGCATAAACTGAACAGTTTAACTGGGGAGTGGGTGTGTGTGCATGTGTGTAATAAAAAACCATCTGTATGATTTATGTTTTCATTTAAAAAGAAGTTCCCCAATACATTTCCTCCAGTAAAACCCAGCTAGGCTAGGACACTAGACCTTAACAGAGGTTCACATATGAATGAACCTTAGTGTGCACTTAGTAATATTAGCCAAAAGAAAGGAACAACACCTAAAACTCTCAGCGCTTCCAATCGGATATTAAAAAACTATAGTGACGTGAAACACAGAAGCAGTGTGTGACACATGATTTCCCTGAGAATAAATAAATAAATAAACATTTTTTGGCATAAGCTTTTGGCTAACAAGGAAGGAAACAAGACTGGAAGTCAGAGCAGCATCTAGTGGGCATGCTCTAGGACAGTGGCTGGCCAGCAAGAGCTTAAAGACAGCTGGGAAAGGCAGTAATTTATTAGAGGATGGAAGAAAAAACTGGGAGGGGAAGGGAAAAGGAAAAACTGTAAGACAGAATGTTTGGCAAGAAAAATAGGATGCAGTTTGTCAGTGGAAGTTTTTGTAAAAGCTTTTTTGGCTATCACTTTATTTTTTTAAACAGAAGTCATCATTGTGTAGCTGTGATTATTTTTGTGGTCTTCATTTCACCAGTTACAAAGGGTATGATCTTTTCAGTACAACTTGTTCGTTACACTGGCACAATTCCCAAAATAGTCTCCCAATCAGGGTCAAATATAGTTGTGATTTGCAGTCTGTATTGACTGACGAGCCAGCTGACTGAGACAGCTGGTACAGAATAGTCAGGCTTTAAGGCATTCCATAATTTCAATTTAATTTCAAATGGTACACTATAAGTAGGCACAAAATAAATAATTTGCATGAGGACAAAGATAATCTCCTGAAATAACAATAGTATTCATTAATTATACAGCTATAGAACAGCTTCTCATTTTTTACTGTCTGAGCTCAGTAGAACTGGTGTCAGTATCATACTATAAAATACATCTAGTATCATTACAAATGCATGTGCAGAAGGTTTACTGGTAGTATCACTGGTACATATCAGGACAAAACATCTATGTTGAGGCTGTGTACATGGCTATGTACATGTATAAAAAACATCAACAAACTCTACAGAATTTCAGGAGCCCATTTCACCCTTACCATTATCAAATATGTATGTTTAAATATGCCAACATTTATGAGGCCAGCTTCATTGAAACTAAACTGGTAAGGATTCATTAATTAAACATAAAATCATGAGTGCATTTCAATGGCCACTACTTTTGAGGGCTGTCACTTATTCTAGTCCTAAAGTTACCTCTGTTCTACACAAATCCTGATTAGAAATATACACAGCTAATAATTATTTCTATCTGTGACACGGATTCATGAAAAAAGATCTTCTTTGTACTGAATGGTTAAGCCCACAATGACTCAGGCAAATCCAAAAGACAATTAGAAGGAACTAGATTATGATTCATAGAAATAATGAGAAAAATTGAAAATGTTCTTCCATAGTCACTAACTGAGAATGGATAAAGTCTGTGAGCATCTTTCAGAGGAAGGCAAACCCTCTTCTGATATTCTAAACCTCCCATACAAGTTCAAAGTATAAAACCTTCGCAAAGTTTAAGATTCATTGAGATTTCATCTTTGTGGCTTCTCTCCAGCTTGTATTTAAAAAACAAGCAAAGCCTGATCATATTTCCTTAGTGTGTGACTGCAAGAGAACAACATGTGAAAAATGCCTCCCCCTTTCTGCAGGCGTGACAAGCTGAGCACAATGGCATCACTTTGTTGTTTGCTATGTGACAGAAGACATCCGTGCCGGGCCCTGATGGGAGAAGCGCAGCCCTCCCTGATGGCTGCTGTCTCAGGGGCTGAGCAAGAGCCTACCCAGAGCATGGGGAGAAGCCCCACCATGGACCTCAACTCTGGGGAAGCTTCATGCAGCTCCCTCAGGCTTTTTGTCTCTGTTTTTTTACTCAGGAAAGGCAACTCCATAAAATGTGTCGATAAAATATCAACTTAAAAGGCAAGAGGATAATTAAGAAGCCTGTGTATTCCTGTTCAAGTCAATGACCAAGGTGGACTGGACTCAAGACTTCAGTAGGAGGCACTGAAAGCAGAACTGCCTATGTACTTAAATATCATTCTATTTAAAAAACCAGCACACCTCTTCTACTGCTGCTGTTTAAAAAAATCACTCAAAGAAGTCAAATCATAAGCTAGCATATGGAAGCTTTCTCATAAAACAAATAATACATGGAATCCTCTTAGAGATAATGAGATAAACCATTATTTCTGCAAAAAAATTCTTTTTCTCCATGCAAATATTACGATCTTTAATAATTATGTTAATTTGTCATTTATATTCACAATTCATCTGGTAAAATCATTATATGTCTTAACATTAACTTTGACTGCATAAATATTACATTAACTTTGATCACGCAAGTATTGCACAATCACCATTTAATATAGTTATGAAGGTGACTGAGTAGGTTCCAATTGAGTTTCATTTAACTGGATTAGTAAATACTTTCCTTTGATTTTTAAATAATACTTGTGATTTAGTTATTTTATATACAGACCATTGAAGTTTCCATTCTTTCATTAACTCATATAAAAATGCTCACAGAAGCATTTCTACAAGCCAGTGAGAGTTTGAGGATGACTACTACATAATTATCAAATTATGTCTTTCCTTCTCTGAGACAACAAGAAAACAAACTCAGGTCCTGATACAGCAGCCATTGTAATGCTTGTACATCATAAGCATGTGATTAGTTGCCATGATCAGTTTCATGTGGATTACTTTGCTGTTAAATATTTCTCCCATGCTTAAGGCCCTGTATTTTATTGGGTAGATTTAAGCACGTTTAATACTTTGCTAGATCCTGGTTGCAGCAAGCTCTTGAGGATAGGGTTTCCAGCCAATTCCTCTATGTCATGGAGGCCTTTGATGCCTCTGAGCAAATGGTAGGCTATTGATTCACAGAAACTGGGGCCTTTTGCCTTATGCAACCAGCAAAGCAAGCTGTCAACAGCTGTCTTGAGTGCATATTAGTAGAGTCAAGGGGCATATAAGAACTTACTGCAAATAATGCTGATGTTATAAATGGTAGTTTGTTCCCTCACTGCTTTGAAAAGAGAGAATACGGCTAGAAGAGAGTGATTTACTTATCTACAGTGCTTTTATTCACCTACCTGATCTTATATAACATGAAATTTGAGTGACTCCTTATCCCTTTCTCAAGTAACTTTCAGCCTTCAAGGGTGATCTCTCCAGGGTGTCCATGGTGAGACATTACACTTGTGGAGAAAAAGCAGGGAACCACATCCAGTTCCTTATTTCTCGAGGTGCTATACCTGGATACAGCCTCACTTTGGTGGAAAAAGGCTAAAGAACCATCAGTGTCTGCCAGTATTATTTAAGAACATAACCCTTTTTTTTATATAGTTATATATCATCTTGGAAAACCTCTCCTAGGAAAGCAAACATCCAAAGCTGGCATCCACTCTTCTGATGTACCTGGAAATTCTTTCCTCAGATCTACATTGCCTTCTTCTCTCTGCAAGAGGGGAACCATAAACTCCTTCTCTCCTTCATTGGACACATTCACATTAGTAAGTCTGAGGTAGCTCTTCAGTGGCTTACATCTCCCAAGATACCACACCTGATCTGAGAACAGTGAGGACTGAATGAAAAGAAGTAGTCCCAGATTTATTAGACATTATTCTTGTTTTCTCCATGATGTGTTTCCCTGGTCAGAGGTTCTGCATGTCACTTCTGGACCTGTCTCTTGTCCTTCTGTCATCTGGCTTCTGGATATTTTCTCAATTTATGAAGCTGCTCTCTGCAAGAACAATTGGGGTTTCATTTTTTTTTTTATTTTTATTTTTTATTTTTTTATCCCCTCCTCTTCTTTTTTCTTTCAGAATGAGAACTGGAATCTCTTCAGATTGCCAGTTTTCCCCACTCCTTCCAGTCCTTCTTGCCTCTCTGTGGCAGCCTGGGTGTGGAAGTCCTTTATCAACCACAAGAGGCTGGGATACATCAAAGGGGGTTTTCCATTGCAGCTAGCTAATAGGACTGGGTTTTTGGCTGAAGTCATAGCAGCTATTCTAGAGGTGTTAAGTGCTGTCCTGAGAGACAATCTAATCCAACAGGTATAGATGATTTCTGTCTGTGTGTGTTGGGATAAAATCTATGGCAGGCTTTTTAAAGTAAAGAAGATTTGATCTGTTTTTATATTTTACTTATGTTCTTTTTAGAGAGAGATGCATGTTTTTAAGTGTTTGGTTGTAAATTCTGTTCTTGAGGCAAAAATAAAAAAAGAACAATTAAAAAATTACTTCAGTGACTCTAAATTGGCAAACGTTGACACATATTATTCCTGCTACCATCTTTTTTCTCTCTTCCTCTCTTTCTTTGGGGTAATTATGCCTTTTTTAAATTCAGACAGTGTTTTCAAAACTCACATTAATATATCCAATAACTTTGACTTCATATTGTATTTTTGAAGCCTTTAGGAGATTAGCATATAAAACTGGAATAATGCCACTTAACTGCCTTCATGCATTAAAGTTGTTTTACAACATGTATTTCACTTTTACTCCTTATATTGCACAGTTCTTCAGGAAGCATGAGTAACTCAAGGAGACAGAACAGAAATTGAAAGACAATACTAAAGAGCAAATGGAAACAGATTTCAAAGTAGCAAGACAAAAGAACCCTTTCTCTGGAGGATATAGTACTGAAAGAGATACTGTATTAACAGTTTATTTACAATACTCTTAATTGTAAAGTCACTTTAAATGATCCTTCACCTTGTTGCATTTCGACACAAAAAACACATTCCCAGTGTTGTAAGTCATAATTGATCATAACAAGCACGTATTATCTATAAATAACCTAATCAACATTCAGCAAGGAATTGCATAAATGAGCTCTTCTACATATTGCACTTTATAATGAGCCACTACACAACTAATGACTTATTAGTGCCATGGGCAATGAATGATTAATTAGTCAATTCAAAACTGACTTTTTAAGGGTATAATTGCTACCTTTTCTAATTTCTCAAGGTTAGATAGAATTCATGCCATGTTGGCATACTAGACCTGATAGAGTAACAAGTTTGTTTGTCAACAATGCACTAAGAGCAGGAGTGGCTCCTAAGAGCTGACTGCACTAAGCTGAGTATGCACTCGGGTTATGGATTCTCCAAATTAGAGTTGAGTATTTTACAGTGGATCATGTCTGGTGAAACTTGGGGAAATTTAGGAGAGCAACTAGCAAGTGAGAGCTGGAAGTGCCAGAGAAGACAGAGCGTTCACATCTTTGACGACTGCTGCTGTGACCAAAGTGTGCTGCTATCTGCGATTCTGGCACATAATCACAGAATCACAGAATGTTAGGGATTGGAAGGGACCTCGAAAGATCATCTAGTCCAATCCCCCTGCCAGAGCAGGAACACCTAGGTCAGGTCACACAGGAACATGTCCAGGTGGGTTTTGAATGTCTCCAGAGAAGGAGACTCCACAACCTCTCTGGGCAGCCTGTTCCAGTGCTCTGTTACCCTCACTGTGAAGAAATTGTCCTCACATTTATGTGGAACCTCCTATGTTCCAGCTTACACCCATTGCCCCTTGTCCTATCATTGGATGTCACTGAGAAGAGCCTGGCTCCATCCTCATGACACTCACCCTTGACATATTTATAAACATTAATGAGGTCACCCCTCAGTCTCCTCTTCTCCAAGCTAAAGAGACCCAGCTCCCTCAGCCTTTCCTCATAAGGGAGATGTTCCACTCCCTTCATCATCTTTGTGGCTCTGCGCTGGACTCTCTCAAGTAGTTCCCTGTCCTTCTTGAACTGGGGGGACCAGAAATGGGCACAATACTCCAGATGCAGCTTCACCAAGGCAGAATAGAGGGGAAGGAGAACCTCTCTTGACCTACTAACCACCCCCTTTCTAATACACCCCAGGATGCCATTGGCCTTCTTGGCCACAAGGGCACATTGCTGGCTCATGGTCATCCTGCTGTCCACCAGGACCCCCAGGTCCCTTTCCTCTACACTGCTCTCCAGCAGGTCAGCCCCCAACCTGTACTGGTACCTGGGGTTGTTCTTCCTCAGATGCAAAACTCTACACTTGCCCTTGTTGAATTTCATTAAGTTTCTCCCCGCCCAACTCTCCAGCCTATCAAGGTCTTGTTGAATGGCAGCACAACCCTCTGGTGTGTCAGCCATTCCTCCTAGTTTGGTGTCATCAGCGAACTTGCTGAGGATACATTCTGTACATAACTCATTCCCTCCTCCAGCTGCTGCTGTCTGCCTCCTCTTGCTTCCCGTTTCCCTTTGGGGTTATGTATCAGCTTTGGGAGGGGTATGGACTAGACATCGTTCAGCATCTGAGTGGACAGAATCCCATTGGATGGAGATTTGTAGGGAAGGGCCATAAACCCATGAGAGACTAGAACCAACTAACAAGAGAAGAATTTCTTTAGGAAAAATGTGTTTGGTATATATGCAGTTCTAGGAAGGCTTTCAAGATATCGATATAGAGTTCCTGGTAATACACTGACCCCAGTTTGTGTGACGTGAAGTCCACACAAGCCAACGGAAAGTGTTTCACTGATTCCAGTGGCATTAGGTAAGGCAATAAGTAAAGGAGATGAAGAAAATCCTGATTACAGTGAGCTCTGTATGGGAACAGAAAGCTGTATTGATGAAAAAGCAGATTTCTCTGCGATATTTTTGTTTTCATGTAGGGAAGGGAGGGACCAAAAGAGGCAACATGAAATCTGTAACTATGTGATCATTTGGCCCTAATTCAAGGTTATGAGGCGGGACCTTGACCAGCAGACAATCTATTCTGCGATTCAGCAGTCTCACAGGGCTAATGAGAGCAAAGTGTCACTTCCAACACCCATCTAATGCTCTCTTTCAAAAACCTTTAGGTACAATTGCTGACATGACATCAATTAATAAAATGCCTTCAGATAAGCAAAGTTGCTGCATATGCGAAAAGGAAACAAAAAAAAGTATATTAAAGCCACATAGAACTTTATTAGAGGTTTTTGTTTGACCAAAGTTAAGTCAGGATATTATTCCTACTAATGTTAGTGCAGAGACCAAAACAATTGATTCTCAAATTCATACATCTAACTAGCATCTGTGCCCTCAGCCTATTCAGATCACTTGCTGAGGAAAGTGTTGAAATTATCAGTGGACAAGCATGAAACAGAAAAACACCAATAAGCATCACATAAAGGGATTGCGTCTCTGTAACCCTCATATGCATTATTCTAGGTTATTGAAAAATACTTTGATGGTGGGACACAGCCATTCAGCTGATGATGTTTGGCTACACCGCATCCTTGGATCTGCAGCACTGCTCCTGGCTACAGGAAGCCAGGAAGTAGCTGTTGCACAGCATGCTTCAGTCAACAAGGCTAAAGGGAAATCTAGGTAGAACTAGTACTATTCTGAACAGTAATAATTCCTTGTAGCTTTAGCATTTGCAAATAATAATTTCATTTCATTCATAGAGAGTGCATTTCATTGGAGTATCTTGTTAGCATGCGTGTTGTTAGGTGGCATTGGTAATGCTATCGCCTGTATTAGAGTGGAAGACTTTTTTTCAGTGGCTGAATGGCATTAAGGATCTGGAGTTACGAAATTATCCCTAATTTCCCATCTCTCTCCTGTTTCTGAGATTAAGCATCAGCCTCATTTTTTCCCTCCAGTTGTCAATGATCTTCCAAGTAACCAAATATTGGTTACTTATATGCTACTAACTTTTAGTGTATATAAAAACATCTCATTCTCCTACGAATTTCTTAAAGGAATAAGAACACTTGGCTTAGAAGGGAAACTTCAGATTTTATTTTAATACACATAAAAATAAAAATTTATTTATTATTGAAGTCCAAGATAAGCTGTAAAGTAAGATTTATGCTTCACTTAAAAATTATGTCCTTTTCCATGCTTTTGTTCCCACTAGGGCTTAAGTGATACTTATGTTCCCTCCACAACTTTTGTTAATTTACGTAACCCATTCCTATGGTACTTTTGTGCATAATTTCCTTGCGCAAGAACGTATTTCACATACTTTCTTCTTGTGTGTGTGTTTTTTAATCATGCTTGTCTTTGTTCTTTGGAATGAAAATTACTCTATGTCTCCTCAATCCTCTGAATACGTGGTTGTGTCTGACACGTGTCCTATTATTTTACTATTTTGCACATGAATAATGTGCACCATGAACATTTTAGCTAATACAGCAGTGAACATACCATCTCCTGCCTTATGCTATCACTTGAATTGTTGCTGGAAACAGTGGACTTGCACTGGGAACAGAATTACAATGACAGCATTTTATCTCATGCATATTGCAATATCTAAATATTATCCATCTAATTTTAACATGATTCAACAGCTGTGGTCCTTACTTGTCGACACTGGCCATTCATTGCCTGAGAAGTTTATTAGAATGCTGTTATGTTTGCTGCAGGAAATGTAAATGTAAATGTTGCAACTGAGACCAACAAGGAGATAAAAATTTCATGTTTCTGCAGTGTTTTCCCCTTTCTGTTGCTGCCCATGGGGCTGGCAAAGGTTGCAACAATGGCTATGCCTTAGCTTTTCTTTTTAACAAAACATAAGTCCTTATAAACATAAAAATAACCAGAAGCAAAAGCTCTGTAATAAGGCATATGCATTTAAAAAGTAATTAAAAGAGATTTGTCTTGCTCTTTGATAAAAATTAGAAACAATATTGTTCAAAAACTTAATTATGACATAGGTTGCTTTTATGATATTTTTTTCTTGAATAAAACTCTAATTAGTAGCTAATACACAGTTGCACTGCACTTTGCATATAGGTGAATAGACAATAAAAGCTCTGAGGTTCATTAAAGGGATCAAAGAGAACTGCATATTCTCCACTCCTTTTAATAACTGTTCTACAAAGAGCTAGAAGGTTTTTAAAAAGCCTGAGTAGTCCTTGCCATTAATGTACTAAGTGAGTATAATTACTTAAATCCAGAGAACACAACTTATTTGCAATGAACTTTTCAAATTAAAATCAACATTTGACTACTAACACAAATGAGATTCCACTCATGAAAGGATCATTATAATTAAGGAAAAACTATTACTTTAAACTATCATGAACCCTTAGGACAATGACCTGAGTTTGTAAGAACCGTACTTTGTAATATTGAAACCATAAGACTAACTCTGATTAGCTGGTTTTCAGTTTAGAAAGAAGTTACTCAATAGCAAGGATCTAAATCCACATTATATTCACTGTTAAATTTATTGGGTGTGAAGAGATTTAGAAATCTTCACAGTTTACCACTGAACTGAGTAAAAAAATGTGAATTACTTTTTAAGTGCAGATAAAGATTGCTGGGATACCATCCTGTCCTGAAGAATATGTATGAAGATTCAAAAACAGAGAAGCAGGAACCAGTATAAGCAGAAAAAGGACAAAAAAGAAAAAAAGTGAGATGTTGTCACAACCAAAAGAGAGAAGCCTCTGAGATCCACGTCTGGGTCACTAAAAAGCAAAGGGCAGAATAGCAGTAATTGAGAAACTACCATGGTGCTGTTTTTCTCATGGGCTTGTTAGTGTAAAATGCTCATTTGGATTTAAAAGAGAAAAGCAAACCGAGAAACTCCCATATGTATGTATTTGAGTAGGAATGGTTTAAGACAATGCTTAACTACTTTTTAAAATCCAGATAAAAGAACAGGTGAAATCCCTAAGAGTAAAGTCAGCTCTTAAATTTGAGAATTTGGCTTACAGTGGTTTAATGAAGTATAGCACTGAGGGAAAAGTCTGTGAAAAAATACAGCAGTTCTAAAGGGTGAAGCTGAATGGTTTTAACTCTTAAAATATTGTTTAATAAACAAAACAGCAAATTTGTTAAAAAGCTAGCATGAATAACAAAACACCAAATTGTAATGAACATTGCTGGCTATAGAGTCTATTTAATTTAGATTATTTTCTGCAAATATAAAAACAATGATAGGTATTTTTAAATCTCAGCTAAAATTTAGTAGGAAATAAGAAAAAGCCTTTTAAAATTTTTAAGTCACAGACTTGCACAAAGAGAACCAGAGGTTCTTGGTTTACATGAGTAGTTTTATAATTTGCTGGAATGGGACCTTATTAATTAGAAATCAGGTCTTTGGTGTTCATATTAAAACAGGGTTGAATGAGACAACTATGCCAAATTGTCTTATTTTTTTAATATATTGACTATGATGTGCCATATTAGAGTACTGCGCAAACCAAACAGAAGTATTTTGTTCCTACGGTTACGGTTGTGTTGAATGCACTTTCATATGAGCAAAAACTTTTAGCTTTTCTTACAATAAAGCTTCTGATTGGATGCTCATGGTATATTTTTGTTCTAGGGAACTTTTAACTATATATGTACTTATACCTGTAATCTGGCTGAAAGCTTTTCCATTTGTGTTGATCTCCTTTCCAATTTGTTTGCATTATACATTTAAGAATACATTGGCTTAACTGGTACCTGCACGTTTCACTAGTTCTAAACAATTTTTTGGAGCAGAACTTTTTTTTCAGAATCAGCTTCCATCGTGAACTATTGTGAATTATTTCTTATGGCTAATAGGAAAGGTCCTCAGCTGACGAATTTTGCTGTTGCGGAATATATAGCTGACCTCAGGTAGCTCCTAAATACATAAGATACCATTTTGTAAATCATGGCTAATTGTTTTTAAACATTTTTGTATTACTTGGTCTTCAGCTGCATTTTAGCAGCATTAAAAATATTAGAACATTTTCCATTACAGCACAAATTTGCACAAAGCCAGCAATGGGACAATTCAGGGAATTAAAATTATTCATTCAGCAAGTCTTTATGGGATCAGTCTCTGAGTAATTTTTTCTGGTTCTTTGCATGGCTGCTTCTTCAAGTAATAAGATTTAAAAATACTTACGAAAACATTGAAAAATCATAAGTGGTTCCCGAAAGGCTTAAATTAACCTATAGTTATGTTATGTCTATCTGTATCTACACAGACATTTATTGCCTTTGTATGTATTTGATTGCATCTGCAAGGTGCCTCCAACGCCGGATGTTATAATATAGTCATGGTAGCTTTGCACAAGTAACCATGGTTAACCAAGGATTTCAGCATGGTCTAGCAGCTCAAGGACTTACCAGTAGTCCTTCACTGATGTCAATGGCCTGTGTGAGAATCTGTGCCAGTTTTATTTCACCTCAACTGTTTGAATCACTCAGCTGAGAAGTAATGTTCTGAGGACAAATCCTGCCTAACAGCTGCTTCTGAAGCAGCGGGGTGAGTTTTTTTACACCTACACATGAACTTAGATTCAGAAAGATAAGAAACCATTGTGCTTGCTGTCAGCAAATTAAGCAACAGAAGTGAAACATTCCTGCTCTCATGTTCTTAATTTTGAACTGGTTAAGAATTACAGTAAAAGCCAAACCAAACCCCAGACTTTCATCAGATTAATAGCACTCCATGGAATAATGTTAACAATTTTTCTCCCATTATTCATAATCTAAATATGCATACTAATATTTTCCTAATTTTAATAATAATTGTTTCACATGGTTTTGAGGATGGCATGATGCCTGGAAGCTGTTTTACTAAATTGCATACTATGATGATCTACTCTTTGGATAGTCTCCAGGACAAAGGCCATGAAGTATAATCAAAAGCAAGTAATAATTAACACACATAAAATGTAATATGAAGGAAAGGAGTGATAAATTTAGATATATACTATAAGTAGCTTTAATACTTTTCTCCTGATGAGCTAAAATAGCTAACTATTCTGGTGATTACTGGTGTATGTAAATACACTAAAATAAAACCTGAGAAACGTAGTTCATTCTTTACTTCAGCACATCAAAACAATGTAATCAGTACATCGTAATGAGCACTTACTATTTTGTATTTTGTGCTGCATGCAACCTGTTATCAGAACTGCAGCAATGCATTTTATATCGAGAAGTTTTGGAAGCTAGTTTCACAGAAGCAGAGAACCATAGAGTAGCTGAGGTTGGACGGGACCTCTGCAGGTCATCTAGTTCAACCCCCTGTTCACGCAGCGCCACCTACAGCCATCTGCCCAGGACTATGTCCAGACAACTTTGAATATCTCCAAGGATGAAGACTCCACAACTTCTCTGGGCAACCTTTTCCATTGCTCAAAAAATTAAAAAAAGTTGACTTTAGTGTAAGTAACAATTTTCATAATGCTGCAATACAAAGAAAGAAGAAGCAGCTTAAATCAATTAAGCATACTTCCTTTTAATAGATTTCTCATAAATGGAATATACTAAAGGTACTCTATCAAGCTGTGATAATTCTGCTCATACTATATATGAACTCTCACTACACATAAATATATATTTAGGGAGGGTTTAAGTGTGCATAAGTGTCTTCAGTTAGTATATACAATAGCAGAATAAGAGATTTTGCTTTCACTTGCACTTAGGTAAATTAAGAGTAACACTATTGAATCACTCTTTTTAATGGAGTTATGTGATGAGGTGGAACAGAGAATAATGCCAGGTCTACTTGTCTTTAAGTTACCACCTGAATGACAATCTATTTTTAATGACTATAAGTAGCTAAAACATATATACATATATATATATAAAAAATATAGCATATCACTTACTAAAGGTTACTCATTAATGTATCAACACAACCTGGTAAATAATGCAGTAGAAAACTCTGAAGTCTAAAAATATGTCAGTCACAAATAACAAAACATGCATATTCTCTTAAAATCCACTTGTGTTACAAACCTTGAGAAACAGGTGAGCAAAAATACATTTACTTTTCTTAATATGTCTTTCAGAATATGCTCCATACCTAAGAATATTTTTATAAGTAGTGCTTTATAATATTAATTGCAAAAATGGGACTTTTAAAATATATGAAAAACATCTGCACCATTAACTTTCTAGGGTCTACAAGTAATTTTGGAGGCAATCATGGAGGATTTCTGTCTGTGAAATATGACAAATATTAAGAAATTAAAGATATTGCAAAAGAACTACAAGCTCTGATTCCATAAACAGAGAAACTCTTGTCTTGTTGATATGCATTTAAACTTTCCTTCACATCTACCACTACCTTAAAGGATCTGCCATATAAATATTTCCAATGATCAGTCAATACTGTCAGTGTTGTCATCAATCACGACAGAACAAGTACTCTTTTACAAAGTAATAGCATAAATCATCCTCCAAGAAATTAGAATTCTTCCAGACACACCTCTTGATCTTTGGCAAGGTCATCTCAGCTTTTGAAGCCTTCATGTAAAGACAGCATATGTCAAAACACTATGATGGATGAATGGAAGGAAAAAGTAGATTCAGTTTAAAAACCATGAAAGCAAGCAAGCCTACCTCTTTAACAGGCAACGTATCAGAAGCATTCTTAATGAAGAGTTTGATATTTGCTGATAATATCTAGTAGTACTGATGCTTCTTCTACACAGAAATAAATCACAAATGCTGGTTTGGAATATTGCCAGGAATTACTCAATATTTTGACACAACACTCTAGAACGAGATTTGAATTTTTAAAATTAATTCTTGGGAGAAATGTGTGTTCCTGGTTAACAAAAGTATCTATGCATTGTTTCTGACTACGTGAAGGAAGGAAATATGTTCAAATCAACTTAAATTTACAGCTGCTGCTTCAGTCTCTGAGATGCTATTAGAAGTGTTAGTAACAGACAAAACTTTAGGGCATTTAGGGCAAATCCCTGTGTGCCTTTTCTTTTAAGAATTTCCATTGTCTTCTTTTTTTGAGCACAAGATAAAGCCTTTACACAATGTTTTACCTTAGGTACATATATTAGGACTGTGTGTTTTGCTTGTTACATTTTTTCCCTTTAAACGTTCTTTTCTCCATTAGATGTAAAAAAATGTTGAAAGCGAAACAGAGCAAAAGTCTTTTATTGATTGCTCTTGTCCTCCTTAAAAGTCAAGAGAAAAAAAAAACAATAAAAGTTATTGAGAAATTATTTCTGCAACAACATCATTATAAGCCAATTGCTAAGAAATGGCTTTATGTAAAACTGCTTTACAAGAGAAATGGTCCACCAATGAGAATTATTTCAGCTGAATAAAAACCAGGGATAATAAACAGACACTGTGGTAAAAGGCAATTAGGGTCTGATTTATGAAAAGACACCACATAAAGATGAACAGTTTTCCTCCTAATATATTGTATGCATTACCAACTCCACAGGTCACCTCTAACCTATCAATAAAGAATAAATTTACAGAGACATAAAGAGATGTAAGTGAGTTGGAATAATCATCTTGGAAAAAAACCACACCTGTTACTTGAATGAAGTTTAATTGCCAAATCTTGTTCTGGGGAAGGAGATACTGGCTCCTTAAGATGATGCTAAAGTTCATCACAGCTTCACTAAGGGCAAATTATGCCTGACAAGTTTGGTGGCCTTCTATGATGAGATTACAGCATTGGTGGACAAGGGAAGAGCAACTGATGTCATCTACCTGGACTTGTGCAAAGAATTTGACCCTGTCCTGCATGACATCCTTGTCTCTAAATTGGAGAGACATGGACTTGATTAATGGATCACTCAATGGATAAGGAACTGGCTGGATGGTCGTACTCAAAGAGTTGTGGTCAATGGCTCGATGTCCACATGGAGATCAATGATGAATGGCATTCCTCCAGGGTCGATACTGGGACCAGTGCATCTATGTCGGCGACATGGACAGTGGGATCGAGTGCACACTCAGCAAGTTTGCTGACAAACCAAGGTGTGATATGTGGTTGACATGCTGGAGGGAATGGATGCCATCTAGAGGGACCATGACAGGCTGGAGAGGTGGGCCTATGAAAACCACCTGAAATTCAACAAGGCCAAGTACAAGGTCCTCCACGTGGCTTGGGGAAACACCAAGCACAAATACAGGCTGGGTGGAGAATGGATTGAGAGTAGCCTTGAAGAGAAGGACTTGGGGGTGTTGGTTGATGAGAAGCTCAACATAAGCTGGCAATGTGCGCTTGCAGCCCAGAAAGCCAACTGTATCCTGGGCTGCATCAAAAGAAGCGTGGCCAGCAGGTCGAGGGAGGTGATTCTCCCTCTCCACTCTGCTCTCATGAGACACCACCTGGAGTACTGTCTTCAGCTCTGGGGCCCCCAACACAGGAAGGACATAGACCTGTTGGAGCAGGTCCAGAGGAGGACCATGAAGATGATCAGGGGGCTGAAGCACTTCCACTGTGAAGACAGGCTGAGAGAGTTGGAGTTATTCCGTCTGGAGAAGTCTCCGAGGAGATCTTATAGCACCTTCCAGTACCTGAAGCGGCCAGGAAAGCTGGAGAGGGACTTTTTTCAAGGGCATGTAGTGATAGGACGAAGGGTAATGGTTTTAAACTGGAAGAGGGTAGATTTAAATTAGATATTAGGAAGAAATTCTTGACTGTGAGGGTGGTGAGACACTGGACCAGATTATCCAGAGAAATGGCTGCCCCATTCCTGGCAGTGTTCAAGGCCAAGCTGGATGGAGCATTGAGAAACCTGGTCTAGTGGAAGGTTTTCCTGCCCATGGCAGCTGTTTTCTTCACTTAAGGGAACTAAGCTAGATTTAGATGAACGTTGGCACACAACACAGGAATGTAATAATCCTCATATTTCCCTATGACAACTAAACATCTGACAATAATTCACAAGAGATTTTGCAGCATAGCTAAAAGATGTTACTGGTAATCAATAGGACAAGGTTATTCTCTGGAGAAATAGCACAAGCTTAATAGTCTGGAAATAAAGCCCACATACTTAAAATGTTTACTGTGAGATAACGCAAAATAAAACATACGCATAAAGCATATATACAAGCTGAACAGGAACACCTGGGCTCCTGATGCATGAGAGGTGTTCTGGAACATTTAAGTGCCTTCACTACAATGTTTCCCTCATAATATTATATCTTATCTATACTGCAGTATAGCAAAGAAGTATTCACTCCTAGCCAGCTTGATTCAAATTACGAATGCAGGAAGGCAAACTCATCTGAATTCTAAATAGTTTAAATTGATATATACAAGAGAAGATTGGTTCTGTGGCTATGTCACAAGACAGAAATCAGGAAAACAGATTCAGACCTTTTCTCTACCACAGTCGTTCTCTGTGACCTTGAGGAAAGACAGGTACATCCAGAATGTTAAAGGTAAAGAGCTGGAGAATATCAAATATAATTTCTAGACAGGTCAATATAAATAAAATCAGATTTATTTTTTTTCCAAACTGAATGCTGATAAATCCATTGCCACATGACGACGTGGATGCAGAAGATGACACTGGATGAAAAACTGACCAGGTGAATTCCAGACTATAAAAACAAACATACAACTGCAGGAACTAGAAATCTCTGAGACTCAGATTGCTGCACTTCTGGAAAATATTGCAGGGGAGATACCATGACATGTTGACCCTTCTGTGATACTGTTTCACAGACACTGCTCCAAGGCGCTGGTGGAAGTAAATTGTCAGGCTACATGGATCTTTGGTGTGCACATTTTTGTGTTTTTACAGAAACTTTTAACTTGCTAGCTTGTGAAGTACTTTTACTATACTTACTACAAAATTAAATTCATCTGCTTGACAAGCTGGGTAAATATTGATGCAGTTAGCTCACAGTGAACATTATGTTGCCACAGTTTCATTTGGGCTAAGCGATCATGAAATGATCCAGTTCTCGATCCTTAGCCCAGTTAGGAGGGGGGGCAGCAAAACTTTCACCATGGACTTCCGAAGGACAGACCAACCTCTTTAAAACACTGGTTGAGAAAGTCCCTTGGGGAACAGTCCTAGAGGGCAAAGGGGTTCAGGAAGGATGGACTCTTTTCAAGGAGAAACTGTTAGAGATGCAGGAGCAGGCTGTCCCCATGTGTCGTAAGACAGACTGGCAGGGAAAGCGACCGGCCTGGCTGAACAGGGAGCTTCTGCTGGGACTTAGGAGAAAGAAGAGAGTCTACCACCTCTGGAAGAAGGGGCAGGCTACTCGGGAAGAGTATAGGGATTTAGTTAGGTTGTGTAGGAAGAACACTAGGGGGGCAAAAGCCCAGCTTGAACTCAGCCTGGCCACTGCCGCAAGAGATAATAAGAAGGGTTTTTACAAATATATTAACAATTAAAAAAGATGCAGGGAGAAATCTCCATCCCTTACTGGATGCGAGGGGGAACATTGTTACCAAGGATGAGGAAAAGGCTGAGGTACTTAATGCCTTCTTTGCCTCAGTCTTTAACAGTCAGACCACTTATCCTCATGGTATTCAGTTCTGTGAGCTGGAAGATTGGGATGGAGATCAGAATAAACCCCTCATAATCCACGAAATAGTAGTGAAAGACCTGCTGAGTCAGTTAGACACCCACAAGTCTATGGGGCCAGATGAGATCCACCCGAGAGTGCTGAGGGAGCTGGCGGAGGAACTTGCCAAGCCGCTCTCCATCATCTCTCAGCAGTCCTGGTTATCGGGGGAGGTCCCGGATGACTGGAAACTTGCCAATGTGACGCCCATCTACAAGAAGGGCAGGAAGGAGGATCCGGGGAACTACAGGCCTGTCAGCCTGACCTCGGTACTGGGGAAGGTTATGGAACGGTTCATCCTGGGGGAGATCACGTGGCAAGTGCAGGACAACAGGGGGATCAGGTCCACCCAGCATGGGTTCACGAAGGGCAAGTCCTGTTTAACCAACCTGATCTCCTTCTATGATCAGGTGACACGCCTAGTGGATGAGGGGAAAGTGGTGGATGTTGTCTACCTGGACTTCAGGAAGGCATTTGACACTGTTTCCCACAGCATTCTGCTGCAGAAGCTGGCGGCTCATGGTCTAGACAGGTGGACTCTTTGCTGGGTTAAAAACTGGCTGGATGGCCGAGCCCAGAGAGTTGTGGTGAATGGAGTTAAATCCAGATGGAGACCGGTCACAAGTGGTGTCCCTCAGGGCTAGGTCTTGGGGCCAGTCTTGTTTAATGTCTTCATCGATGACCTGGATGAGGGGATCGAATGCACCCTCAGTAAATTTGCAGATGACACGAAATTGAGTGGGAGTGTCGATCTGCCTGAGGGTAGGGAGGCTCTGCAGCGGGATTTGGACAGGCTGGAGTGATGGGCTGAGGCCAATTGTATGAGGTTTAACAAGGGTAAGTGCTGGGTCATGCACTTCGGCCACAACAACCCCATGCAGCGCTACAGGCTTGGGGAAGAGTGGCTGGAAAGCTGCCTGGTGGAAAAGGACCTGGGGGTGTTGGTTGACAGCCGACTGAACCTGAGCCAGCAGTGTGCCCAGGTGGCCAAGAAGGCCAATGGCATCCTGGCCTGTATCAGAAACAGTGTGACCAGCAGGAGTAGGGAGGTGATCGTGCCCCTGTACTTGGCACTCGTGAGACCACACCTTGAGTGCTGTGTCCAGTTCTGGGCACCATAGGATAAGAAGGACATTGAGGTGCTGGAGTGAGTCCAGAGAAGGGCAAGGAGGCTGGTGAGAGGTCTGGAAAACAGGCCTTATGAAGACCGGCTGAGGGAACTGGGATTGTTTAGTCCGGAGAACAGGAGACTGAGACTTTATTGCCCTCTACAACTACCTAAAAGGAGGTTGTAGTGAGGCTGGTGTTGGTCTCTTCTCCCAAATTGCTAATGACAGGACAAGAGGAAATGGCCTCAAGTTACATGAGGGGAAGTTTAGGTTGGATGTTAGGAAGAAGTTCTTTACTGAGAGGGTGGTTAGGCACTGGAACAGGCTGCCCAGGGAGGTGGTGGAGTTGCCGTTCCTGGGTGGTGTTCAAAAAATGGGTTGATGAGGCACATGAGGCCATGGTCTAATGGTCTAATGGTTAGGAATATTATGGGATAAAGGTTGGACTTGATGACCCTGGAGGTCCCTTCCAATCATAATTATTCTATTCTATTCTATTCTATTCTATTCTATTCTATTCTATTCTATTCTATTCTATTCTATTCTATTCTTACCACTGCAGCTAATGTAAAAAGGGTTTATATCTATATAAATTGTAGTTATTCAGGATAGTAATATCTTTAGATATCCACGATGCATTTCTACAAACTAATTATGAGCTTTAAGGTTATGACTCATAATATATTTTGGGATCAGCTAAAGGTGCTGTAACTCTTGGTGTGAACACGTTTGCCTCATATGAACATATGCCATAACACAGTGAAGGTAACAATCAGCCACCTTGTGCCAAAGGGTTGGAGCAGAGACAGGGACTGTCAATGAAAAAAAGCTGACACAGCACAAACTGTAATGCCATAGAAACTCATTATTCTATCAAAGTTCCAAATCCCATTGATTTTCAAACAGAAAAATAATCCAGGAACATTGTCATATTACCATGATTTGACAAGATATACTGAATTAGCTGAGCAATTTCAAATATTTGTGCGCTCAGTCTTAGCCATTGGAAAATATAAGATAATTTTATTTAGCCTAGACTGAAATGATTGAAGTTCAAGCTAAGTTGATGAATGGAAACATGTTAAGCAGTAGTAACCTAATTATGTGTCTGAGTTCTCAGGCTCCTAAGTCTGCTTAAGTCACTTTGGAAAATTGGATTTCACTAAGTCATTTATAACAAGATTTTTCAAGGTATTTAGACATTTTACTCTCATCAAAATCAGTCAAAGAGAGATGTTACAATGACATTAAAAATCTTGTTTGTAGAGTCTTGCACTGCTGAGCAGAGAAAAAAAAGAAAACCAGACCTGCACCTGTAAGTTGGTTTTGGACAACGACTGATTCCTGGGAAGAAGAACACAGTAATGAAGAATCGAGGACAGACAAACACAAAGGACTCACCATGCATTCATATAGACCCTCAGAGCATCATCAGGCCTCAAGCAGCTGTGGTAAGGGAAAGACTGGGAGGGAGGGACTGAATGACAATAATAAGATAATACTTAGGTTAGGCTGATTCTGAGTGAAATTTTAATGGTTATGAATCACTTGAAAGATAGAACACACAAATAAGTATGCATGTTACCAATTTTTTTCAAGGCAGTTTAGTCAGTTGGTTTCTTGATGTCACAGCAGAAATGAATAAACAAGACATTTCCTGCACTTTGGATTTCAATACTTAAGGAAAGTCCAAAGTCACAAGAGAGGTGGGCTATGGTGCCCTTTCTCCCTGCTCAGGTGGTGATCGGAATGAATCTGACAGCACATGGAAAGATGAAGGAGTCTATGTGTCATTCCTGGTCCTTAGAGGGCAAAAAGGGAAACCACAGCCCAACAGAGGGCTCGGTGACCAGGCTGGCTGGTGTTTGCAGCAAATAAAAGCTAAAATGAACAATTCCAAGAAATAAAACATGATCAGGATATTCCCTTATGAAATTTCCTTATATGAAGAAGAAATATCTGATTTTTTTAATATACTGACCTCTGCCATTGAAAATTATCCTTTACTTTTCTCTGTAGCTTAACTTAGAAATGAGTAGGAGTTATACACCTGTTATGTGAGAATGGAGGGTGACCACAAAGCACCTCTTCTTAGAGTTAGTTTAAAATATTATCTGAGGTATAAAATGCAACTCTGCTTGTTTACATGCTTAGCATGATTACAGATGTCTACAGTGTATTCCTTTTATTAGCAACTTACTAGCAAACATACTAAAGTAACCTAATAAATTAGAGCTAAATATAAAAAATTGGACTATTAAAGCATAAATGAAGCTGAGTATACCATCACTATCTCTTCATAAGATTTGCTAACCTTCTCGGTCTTTCAGTGAACAGCAGGGAGCATGGCTGAGCCTGACTGCAAAAGTGACAACCCTAGCTAGCACTACACAGCATCCCGATGTAATTTGTAAATTAACCCCAATGTTTTTGAAATGTAAAGCACACATAAAAGGGTACAAAACACAGGTTTTTTTTATCTCCAGGCTTGTGTGTGTGTGTCTGTGTGTCTGAGTGTGTGCATGTGTTACAGGTTTGAGGAACTTCACATCATAAAAATATGAGAATAATCCTCCATGGTAAAATTAATTCCTATCTAGGATTGCTGAACTGAAAGAGTTGCACATCTCAAAACACTCAAGTCCTGATCCTAACAAAATTATAAAAAGGTAAAGATTGCAGAGTGTTCAGAAATAAAACTATGATCTACAGGGGGTACATTCTTTTTTTTCTCCCCACATTATCTAAAATATCTTGCAACCTTTGAAAAAACTGTACCTTTAATTATGCTATTCTTTAAATGAGACTATTCTTGAAATAAATGTCTGATACAGAAATCATATTCTATCAGAAGACAATCTCAGAAACATTTAACAGGAAATGAAAACGTAAATGGAAAAGGACTTAGATTTTTACTCAGCTATTTAATACCTAAAATAGATAATAAGACAAACTCCCACTGATTTATAGATCTTTTGTCTGTTTCAGTGTTCCAAGATTTAGAAATAGCAATTCAGAAATAGCAATAAAGTAAATGTTTTTCATCTTTTCCTATTTCCTTATACATGAGAATTATTAGGTAAAGTGAACATGATAATGCTTATGCATGCTAGGTGGCAATTTCCTTCTGTGAATGGAATTTCTTGTGCACATTAGTGTGACGCAGGAGATGTCACTGGATCCTGCTTATGAGGAAATGACATTCACTATGAATAGAGCTATAGAAATCACCGTCTAATAGATACAGTGCAACACCTTGTAAGCCAGATATTAATATTCAATGGCCACAATTTGGAAAAGAATTTCAGAGTTCAGCTCCCCTTTAGATGCCTGGATGCATAATTCCTTGGGAAATTTTATTGTTCCTAATAGTCAAATATCAGAATTATGAGAAAGAGAAAATGTGATGAAACTCCTTAGAGTATCCACAGCTTTTCACAACTCTATCATTTCCTCATATAATATGGTCCACTAATAACGACCCTAAGTGTCACTATCACTTCAGTCTTTATCACACAACTACATAGCAAAACTGACTAGTGAGATGGCAAATAAAAGTCTTGACCCTTCTACGGTTTTGTAGATTTTTTTACCCTGTGGTCCTCATGTTGGTTCTTGAAATTATCATGCAAAAATCATTCTTCTTAGAGATGTCTGCTGATGAGTAAAGAGCTGCTTGTCTCTGAGGTTCAGCTGATGTCCTCAGCAGAGCAGCTTATGAAACTTTTTGCTACCAGGCAGAATTCCTATGAATTCAGGATGTTGTGATACCCTTAATTTCTCCAGCTCTCCTGTTGCAGTACAGAATAGCTGTGGCTTCCTATTTTTTATGCAACCAGCAGTATTCAAAATTTGTTGAGTAAGCATAGTGGGACTGTTTTGAATGAAGCTCCTATTTGTAGTTGTAGAGTCTCTATTAAGGAAATGCTAACTTCCAGCCTTACCTTCCAATGTCCTAAGAGGTTACATCTCTCCCCACCCACACCCCTCCTCCTTCTGTTCATTAAGAGGCAGATGTTAATATAATACTAAGTTGGCACTTGTGAAAAACTAGACATGCTTGCTGAATTTGAATTTTAATATATCTCTGCATATTTCTGTGTAAGAATTTTTGTGCAGGTATCTACACCTAGGTTTTAGAGGCAGTTGGGAGAAGTCTTCTCATTTCATGCTTCTAGAAGTTGCTGGATATTATTAGGTAGCAAGTGCACTTAGCTTGCTTCATACTGCAACCTGCAATACAGGCACAGTTTTGAGCTGCGCTGTGGAAAAATGACAATGTAATTTTAAGAAGAAAGGTTGAAACTAACTCAATCTAGTATTTTAGCTATCACTGAGTGTATGTTACATGATTTCCATAAAGTTTCATGGAATCCAAAACATTCCAATGATGATTGCATCCATTTACACTAATTATGTAATTATACCAATTGCACAAACAGAAGGCAATACATATCATTGACTGAAGCCAACAACTAATTATCAAAATAAAAAACAACATAAAATCAAGCTGGGAGTAAAACTCAATGAAAAGTTAGGTGTTTATTCTTCAAACATGTGCAGCAAACGTACAAATTCTCCAGTCCTTTCCCCCTTCTGTCTTCTGCACAAAAGAGAACTCCCCCGTTTAGACACTGCCTCAGAAACATTTCCTTGTAAAGCTCCCTAAAGCTTGTTTCGTATATCAAAGATGAACTTAAAGATATGCCTAAATGTTGTCCCAAATACAGCTGAATTATGTAATCTGTGTGCAATATTGCTTTGCAGAAGCACCTTAGTGCAGAAGTCAAAAATCTTGCCAGAGAAACATGGATGAACTGGTTTCCTTCCCAACTAGAAGTTTACGTTGATGGTAGAAATGTGAACTTGGAGCCTGGGGTAAGTACATCTCATCGTAAGGCAGGAACTCTTGTTTCTGAAGATTTACCAATTCAGCAGAACCTGGGAGCTATATCTCCCAGGAAAACATTTTTTTTAGGTGCTATCTGTACTGTGATTATGGAAGGCTGTTGCCATCTTCCTCAGTATATAGCATCAGTGAAGTCTTATCCTATTTGATGTGGTTTAGTCTTATGCATCTTGCTAGTGTATGAGGGATGCTGTATTTCAAGAATCCCATGATAACATATAGGTAAGCATTTAAATAACAAAAATGTCTAATCAAGTACTTCAAAGTTAATTATACCTTAATTCACCAGTCAACTGAGGATCATACTTCCCACACACAATCAACCTTACAGTGTTTCACTAGATGTAGATAATGTAATTTAATTTACAATCCTTGCCAATGCAATCTCTCCCTGCAGATACCCTACCCATGTTTTCTCTTGGGGGTTCCAGAAACAGGATGAGTATTTCAAGCGTGTCACAAATCAATTCTAGAATAAAGTTACTAGTAGGAGAGCCTAAAAATGTGTCTAAAAATCATAAAGCTGCTGTGAAAGGCCACTAACACCTTTGCTTGATGGACTCATATTTTCCAAATTATTTGGAAACTTTTGCTTTTGTGATGAAATCTGTCTTCAGAAAGAAAGTATGTCAGTGCTGTCATGATGCACAGATTTCAGTCTGTATACAACTAAGATTTGGCTTAACGTATGTGTCCAACTAGAGAAAAGACTTATAGAGATTTAAACACTCGTTTTCCTCCCTTTATGCAGAACAAAGACTATCACTAAATTTGGGTTGAAGTAGGAAAACGAAAATGACTAGGTGTTCACTAATGCACCTCTGTGCCTTAAAAGCTCACAGATTGTTCCAATAAAAATGTGATAACCCAGATTTCAGACCATGTTAGGCAGAATCAGTTAATTCTGTGGATGCCTCATGGATAATGCTGTTTCCCAAGACAGCCTCACAGTGACTTCCCTTTTGCGTGGCTGTATATGCAACACAGGGCACAAATGGATCACTTGTAAGTCATACTGTTCAGTTTAAAGGAAAGCAAAACAATTCATGGCAAAATATGCTTTATTTATTCAAAATTACTTTTTATAGTTTCAAATTTTTAAAATTTTCTTTCTATGGAATTTCACGCGTACATGTGTCATAAGATTGAGTCTTTTAAGCACAGGTATGCGCTTTCTTTTATTTGTTTCTGTACTAAGGAATATTAACATACACTTCTAATGATAGATATCACTAACTTTTAAAAGAGCTGTGGTAGTTTTAATTAGGGCACTCAATAGCATTTGCTAGCAACATTTAACTTTAATCGACAACTTGTCAACATGATCTAACATTTCCTATTTTCAAATGACTGTGAGAGAAAGAAGTGCAAACACCACTAAATGAAACTGCTAGAGAAGTTGCCATTAGTTCATGCAGCTAAAGAAACCACTTTAATGAATAGCTAGATTTCCAGGTTTCCTTTGAACTCGTTATGGCCATTTGTATTTTTAACTAGAGAGAATAGATTTCTAAACTTCAGGTTTTGCATGAGGGTCTTTTTCTGTCTTTTCTGCAGAACACTGAAACATACTTAAATCTTGAAAACAATACAATTTAATTGACTAATGATATATTCTTTTCAGTAGCAACAACAATGACAATGTACATGGACAACTTGCAAAAAATTATTATCATTATTATTACTGGAATGCTTGGAGTTTCTTACTGACATGAGTGATCTATTTGGTGTGACATTTTTTTGACAGCTGTTGCCTGCATTAATTTAAGAAATGTACATATATGAAGAAAAATCTCATCTCATCATATACTCCCCAAATAGGTCCATAGAAAAGTAGTAATTCATCAAACTTCAAGTCTGGAAGGAAGAAATGTTCTCTCCTTCTCTGCCTACTGTAAAATCCATTGAGGGAAAACAGATTATCACAAGAAGGAAATTCAAACGAGAGGGAGTGGAAGTATAAATTGAGCAATTAAGGAAAGATCATTATCAAGTGTTTATTATAACAGGTGAA
Organism: Podargus strigoides; assembly: GCA_028020825.1. NCBI lineage: Eukaryota > Metazoa > Chordata > Aves > Caprimulgiformes > Podargidae > Podargus > Podargus strigoides. Next base: position 145,185,614 of record CM051663.1, on the reverse strand, counting down.
GATGAATTGTTTAGGAGTTTTAAAGAGTCATAAACCAACAGCAACATCCTCATATTGCAGTAAACTATCAAAGTCAAGATAGAACAGTGTATCAGGGTAGGTAATATAATCAAAAATGGTAAATAGCAGAGTTTATCAAATCATCATTTGAGACAGACAAATTGGATATTGTTTTAGGTAACTTCTACCAATGAGAAACCAAGTTTGATTGCCATTATTAAAAAAAAAAAAAAAGTCTATTATGAAGCATATACTGTTTTATAGGAAGTCTATGACTGCAGACATGAATTTCATTTGCAAGAGTCAATAACTTTTGTTGGGATTTTAAATGGTTGTTTAAGGTCAATGAATATATATATATGATGTAAGAAAAAAAGATGTCATAGTATAGTCCCTAACCAAATACCCTTCTTAATCTATGGTATAAGACTGAGGCTCAGATTCACCCTATTTGAACTAAATTAAGAATATAGCTTCTCCATATTTTCTGTTTCCAGCCAATGGAAAGAAATAGGAATCCCTAGAGGACTGTGACACATAGGCTCCACTCTCTACCAGCGGAGCTAAATGGAAAAAAATCTAGATCCAAGGGATTTTTCTGTTTTGAAATATAGTTTGACATTGCTGTACTTCAGTTGCTTTTCTACTCAAAAAACGCTGAGATGTTCTTATCCCTCATTTGTGAGGAGTAACTGTACACTTTAGAACTGGATTAATGTAAAGCACATTAAGAGTTTGATGTCAAGTTCTTAAGCAATAGTTACCCTAAACAGCCTCAAAGGACAAATTTACTCTAATGAAAAGCTTTTATCCAGACCACAAGTGATCTGACTGTGAGACTTACCATGCATCAGCTGATCTTGGATAGCTGTCAATGCATATGGTCTTACCTCAGGACACAGTATGGTAAATTTCTTGACGTAAGGAATCACAAGCAGAATTTTAAGCACATGCCTGAATCCCTCTGAAACTCCACACAATCTGAAGTTCAAAGTTAAGCATATGCTTAAATATTTTCTTGAATATGCATGAGCTGCTCAACTGGGCCCTTCAGTGAACATGCCTCCTTTTAAAATTGTTTGCTAGAATATTTGCAGAAAGCGAATCCACTGGGGCCACAGACACAGCCAATTTTATAATTTTTACTTCAAATAAATGTTTGTGAACAAGTTTTGCAGTATTTGCTTAGCATTTCTTCAATTTATTTTCTTCAATAAGGAAGTAACTAGATGCAAAATGTCAATATATATATTGCTCTCTCTAGAGTAGACATGTCAATGAAATTAAAAGGTAAATTGTTGAACATCTGGCTAGAACTGTATTTTTAAGAAACCTGTTCTAGTTCATGTCAGAGAACTGGAATAAAAACACATCGCTTCTGCCCTGGTATCTGCTGTATTCAACAGCTGCTTATTCCCAAAAGCTTTGATTGAGCTGGGAACCTAAGAGGGCATTTGAAGATTCAGATTGTGTGAAAAGAGTGGCTGCAAGGCTGCAAGTCACAGCCATGAATGAGGGTTTCCATGGTTCAGCAGCTTCACAAACTGATTGAAGTGACCTATGCCTGTAATACAGTGAACAAGTGACCTATGGAAAAGAAAGAAATCACAGTGTGGCTTCAAACCTGCAGCAAAGATAGAGCAGAAGCTAATCTCAACAGAATTTTCTTACGAATTCCAAAGTTATAGTATTATTTATTACTTCATTAGCTATTTCTTTCTCATTCATATACTGTAAGATAACAGAGGATATAATGCAAGATTAGACAAAAGATGTCAATGTCATGTCTTTTACATCTGAGTCACTGTTATGAAATTAGGTTGGGCTCGTGTTTGTGAAAAGATTTTTCTAAGAAACACCTATACAGTGATAAGATAGAAAAAATGTCTGATACTCAAAGTGAACCATAACATTTAAGAAAATAAGGTTTTAATGACTCATATAACTCAATAAACATAGTTTTGAATAAGTAGTACATCCATTAAAGGAGTGATCTCTTAATTTCTCGTACACCTAAAGCTCCTGGATTTTCCCAGAAAATCAAACTCCATAACAGACAAATCTATGTTTGGAGAAAATAGAACACATTTGTAGTGAAGTGTTGTACAATTCATTGTGCATTAACTATGACTGATTGCACTACATGAATCTGTTTTTTCTTGATCTTATTATTCTTCCTAGAATATTCCAATTAATTATCCAAAACCCATTAAACAAAACTGTTCATTGTGTTCCTTAAAATCAAATTACATAAAGGATATGATAAGGTTTAAGATTCTTATTTTTATGGTAATTCTTGAATGTTAGTGTAGCAAATCCAGAAAAGAGGGGTAAAGAGACAGGAACTATAGCCTGGGTTTGCTCCTAAACTTCAGTACCTAATCCTGTAATCAGTGCTAAGAGACAGTGGTTTGCAAAACATGATACAGAGATGAAGTGGAAAAGAGTGATTTGTTCTCAACTGTTAGTAAATTATTCTGACATCAAGTATAAAGGTAAAACATTTGAGACCTACTGATACGCACCGCCAGTCACGTGAATTATGAACTACCTAGAAACTATGTTTATGAGTAAACAAATCTGATAATTATAGCTAATCGTGTCAGATGCATGGCCAACAAACATAATTAATCTAAGCTCTCTGATTCAATTGGGGAAAAGGTATTACTGAGTGCATGAGGTGAAAAATGTAAATAACCTTCAGAGTGGAAGGCAAATAAGTGGTAAAGTGTGAAGAAGCATTCAACTTAAGCACGGTTGAAAGCACAGAACATATTAGAGATTTGACAAAAAAGTTAGGTGATAAGGAAATACAGAGGCAGGTGAATGCAGAGAAGGAAACATTGTGCTGGTTAATATATGGTGAATATAGGTTAAAATGACTGATTTACAGTTTTTCCATCAAGATCAATTGCCACATGGTTACTAATTTACATTTACATGGTTGCACTTGCAACTCTCTGACATCAGAACATAGAAACAGCTACTTAAAATGTCTACATTTATATATAAATGAGTAAACCAGGCACATACATAATCCCTTTTGTTGACGAAAAAATATAAATTGTTCTGAGAATCCTGCTGCCTGCTAGCATTGCACGCAGGGTAAGATCACTGTTGTAAGTCAGCGTGGTTGCTATCAGTGATCAAATGCCTATCTGATTAATCCACCTGAGGGACTTCCAAGCCATGCTTTCCTATTGACGTTCATGTTCAGAATTGCAATGAAGAGCCTGGAAGCTGTTAAAAAATTGAAAGGAATGTTTACAACCCTATGATTCAGACTCCTTTTACTGAGAATAAACAGGCCGTTCTGTGGAGAGCAAAGCCATCAGCAAACACTTGAAATTTATTAAATACTTTTCTACAGCATTACTCCTCCACCTCACTAATTGCTGCAGCTGTTGCTACAAAGGCATTTAAATTACAGCTGAAAAGAGAGGTGGCCCATGCATATCTTACAGGGGAAAAAAGACCCCTGTGATACTCCTCTGTGATATGGTCCAACATATGAACGTTTATGTGACTCTTCTGCTTTCCACAGTCATACCTGGGTGGCATAGTGGCTGTTGTGGTGCAAATGGAAAAACTACCAATATCTTTAACAGAATATGATTTCACTTTTGCCTTTTTACATTATACAACTTCAGAGATTCATTGTAGGAGAAAGAACTGTGAATCTTTTTCTTCTCAGTTTCAATAAAATTAAACTCAGACAAGATAACTATGGCCTTACTTCTAGGTGCCACTTAAAAACAGAAACCCAAATGAGGACAGACTGGACCAATTTCAGTTGAAGGAGTCAATGAGCACACATAACAAACCAAGAATGTGCTGTGGATTGCCTGATTTATTCTGTGCTGGGATAGAGTAACTCTCCTGGACAGTGTGTTCAGACCACATATTCTGTGAGATTCATGGAATTTTCTATGTTCCTTTTTGCAATGATGCAAGTGGCACAATATATATTTCCAAGTTTTCATTTCAGAAGCATGAAGAAACCTATACTTGTTTGTTCACTGCTTACTGCACCTGTGCTGTGCACTGTATTTTCTAAAAGAACCATCAGGGAGGAGGAGACAGCTACCTCTTTCGTTTGCCCTGTGTTAGGAAGAAGACACTAAAACACACAAAGGATTGTTCCTTTTCTGAAGGCAACTATGAGAAGTTTTGTCTGTGGTGACACAAGAGGGAGATCTCCCTAGGGTCTCAGACAAATTGTTGTGAAAGGTTTTGCTGTCTGAGCAGCCAGTGAACTTTGACGAATAGAAAAAATGGCTGTAAGAAAGGTTTAAAGAGGAGGCAGATTTCATGAACATTTTATTTCAAACTTACTCATTAGAACTGAACTTTCCATATTTCAGTTACCTCATTTTAGTTTGTCTTCCAGTAGAGCATGGCATCAAGGAATGCTTTTACCGGGTTTTGTTTGCCCATATTAAAATAAGATCGGATATTTGTACCGCAAGGCCATGGTTAGAGTTGTCACAAGATCCTTTTTTCCGAAATATTACTGCATGAAGAAAAAATGCTAGGTCCTTTCATCTCCCTTTCCAGCGATCAGGAGCAAGAATCTGTTGCTTGCTGCTCTCAGATTGAGTGCCTTGGCAGCTGCCTTTTCTACATTTTATCCTTCACCACAGTCTTTGCATTTCATGTGCTTCTGCAGGGTAACCTCAGGGATGGAAGTACAAAAGGGGTGAGATCCATCTTACCACTCTTTGCCTTTTCTTAGCCAAGAGTCTAATGACTTAGTAATAGCAATGGAAACTTTAAACCTGGTTCACAGGAATAGGAAAAAGCAACTACATAGTTTTTCACTGTATTTTTAACTCAGCCAGAGTGGGATTATTCTCTCGTTTAACCTCCAGATAAAATCTGGTAACTTGATTGTCATTCCATGTCAAAGTCTCTCCTCTCCTCCCCTCTCCTCCCCTCCCCTTTCCCTTATTCTTAATGTTCTTTAAAAAAAAAAAAGACCCAAAGCAACACTATTCCACACTTCTAATTTGTCATAATATATATTCCAGTCAAGAAAAATCGTGATTTATTTGTCCGTCTGCCAAGATCAAATACCTTTATCTCATTTTGAATCACATTGAGATGTGATGTCTTTCTTCAGGATTACGGCAGGTAGATAGACAAAAGATTGTGAAGCACTGAAGTACTGTATCGATCCTTCAACAGCACTAATTAGAGAGAGAGAATTTAGCTTGTGTTGAGGTGAAATAGCACAGCAAAATTAGTAAAGGGGTCTGCTTTTTTATCTGGAATAATATAATTAAAAATGATTGCCTATCTATTTCTATTAGTCTGCTTTTTCCTTTTTCTGTCTTTACCTTTACTACTTGGAAAATAATATTAAGGTTATGTTAAAAACTTACATACAACTCAGAACTGACCTGAAATTAGGTAGTTGCCAGGAGTCTCCAGAAAATTGAAGTACTCAGCAATTTGATTTTATCTGAATAAACATTTAATCCAAAACACCTTAGGGTGAATGGAAAGTCAGTGACCTCTGCAGTACCTGAGAATAGAATTTGGTTTTCTAACATTTCCAAAGCCATGTAATACTGCTGTTTGTCTGTTTCTCCTTCTATCAGCCAGTTGCCTAAATATTTTTTAAATAAAATACAGTAAGTAAAAAATTAAAAATAAGACACTGCAGCTATAGATATTTACAGAGAATCAATATTCAAACTTAAACTTGTGAAATTCCAATAGCAGTAAAAAAATTTCTGAAATAGAAGTGAAATTAGATACTGGTCTACCATTTATAAGCAAAACTCAATATTAAACCTATGACTATGTGTTCATTAAATAAGAAGTTTCTGTATGTTGTACACTTATTTACAAGGGTTTTACCTTATTTTATACTATTTTATTTTATCCTCTGGCTATTCATATAATATCCAGTGCTGCTTTATCTCATTTATTTTATTTTATTTTACCTCCATGAAATACTTTCATGAACTGCATTCTATATATCAATAAAAAATTTTGTAAATAATGCCTGAGGTGGTGAAATTTATTCCTCACGTTAGGCAACTAATGAGACACCCTGAGTGAAAGACTGCCATTATCTTTTAGAAGAGTTGGACTGGGCCCTTAATCTTCTACGAGTCATGTACTTAAAAAAGAGAGAAATTATGTCTGGTTTTACAGGAGCTGTTAACAGAACTGAAATAAAACTTCTCCTATTGGTGCAATAATGAAACCACAATGTGATTATACAGCAGTTAAATATATTTTAGTGTGAAACACACATCTGATAAATTATTTGAAGATTAATAATCACATCAACTTCATAACAGTGGTATGATAGAGATGAAACGTTGAGCTCCACAAATGAAAGTTTATAATTCATTTACTTCTATGCTCTGCCTGTGTTCATCATCACAGTGAAGTGCACAATAATAAATCTGTGAAGTATTCTTTAAACAAAGTGGTATTTTCTCTCCTAAAATTTGTATATAGATTACTACAGAAGGTAGAATATGATACACCAGCTTGGGCACAGATTGTGTTCTGAATCTCCTGTGGTCTGCAGCCAGGTCAAACTACTATGACTGTTGAAAAGGATTGCAGAGTTGTTATCTCTAAAACACAAATAGTTCAAATAATACCTTTATATAATATATTGTATGTGTAAAGCTCATTGTTTCATCCCAAATATACTGATCGCAATCATTAATTCCATTTTCCTCTCACTTAAGTAATGAGTGGAACTTACATAATATCAAATATGTTTAAAATATTGAAGAATATATCCTTCCAAAAGCTGTGAGCATGCTCACGCCAGGTAAATAAATTCTCGTATAAAAGCTTTCAGTAACACACCATGATGTACCTAACCGTGTTGCAAAACTACTTCCATTATCATTATTCACCTTTTCAGATGCAGTTACAGAATACATTGAACCTTTGTGCAGTAACTTATAACAGTCGACCAACTCTCCCTCCTTTGTTGAGGTGTTACCGCTTCACATTTGAGATCTGACAATAGACGAGCATCTTGGTCTGCAGCAGGTATCTTGTGCTATTTATCTGTGTTGTACAGTTTCTAGCACATTTCTGAGGTGCTAGAGTGCAAAAACAATACCAGATGTTAAGAAAGGGCAATAGATGATTAGAAGTAGTGTTTATTAGAGGTTAAAAGAGAGGATAAATAGCAAACTACTACCACTAAGCAGAATCTGAAGATATAACATTTTGCCAGGTGAAATAGGATCTGCATTACTGTCCTAGATACTTTTTGCTTAGCTCACAGATGAATACATTTATCTATGACTGTTATGATATTTAAGCACACTTTTCCAAAAGACGTTTCCCTGAAGTTTCCTCTTGGTAAGGGAGGTTGCAATTAAGGGCAAATTTCAAAGTTGCTGTTTCACTGACCATGACATCTTTATCTCCAAGGTGACACTTTTACAGAATTCCCATCTAAGATTTCTTCATATTTTCTAAGAAGCCTGTGACCATTTCTGTATTAAAGCAATCTTTAAGGGATGTATGGGTCCCCTCCCATGCTTAAGGGGATTCAAAGCCTTTCCCCATCACCCCCCTACCCCAGCCTATTTTTCTAGTTCTTTCTCATGGTTTCATTACTGAGTATTAATGTTCTCAGGTTCAGTTTGTTGTATTCAAGTACAGTTACACAGAAAGTGAAATCAATATTTCTTTGTAGTATTCCACTTCAGATGTCAAGTCCCAAATGGAAATTGATAGTCAAATACTTGAGACTCTTGAGCACTAAAATTAAGCTTTTTTTTTCCTTGATACCTGTAGAAGTAGTAAAAACTGAATCAGCAACAAAGAAAAATAAACGATTGCATCAGCCAGAGTGAATGTAAAGAATCAAGAGCAGTGTCAGCTACAATAGTACAATCTTCTTTGTTACAGTATCATTATAATAATTTACTTAATAGCATGACTATTTGTTAGCGATATCAAATTTCAGAGCCAAAGAGAAAAAAGAAAGATCTTTAAAAACTCTTAAAATACTAACTTATACAGAATTAAATTCTGTGCTGATTTTCTAACTGTTCACCTTGATAATAACCACTGAGATTACAAAATTGGAAAGACACCCAGAAAGCAAACCCTACATTTCTGATTTAATCAGATTTTTACAATAGCTGTTTTTTTTTGAATCAAATGATACTGAAATAAAGACAAAAGGCTGTTTGTTGATGAATTTAAAGAATATCAGGCAACGAGAAAACTGTGGACATCTAGGTCTACATCCTGCCTAATACAACCACAGAACTGCTATAAATTATCTTGCAATTATTCCTAGTATTTCCAGTAGCTGTGGTTGAAATAGATGTGTTCATTTTGAAATGAGAATATGTCCTGGTTTCCCAGGAGCAGACCCATGGGCCAGCCATGCAGGCAGGACACGAGTAGCCCCAGGTCAGCTGGGGGTCAGGGCAGCTGCCCCAAGCTGACTCACAGGTGTATCCCATGCCACTTAATCTGCTCATTATAAAAAAAGGGGGTTACTGAGGGTGGGGAGTTCCTCTTCCTGGGGCTCTGCTCTCTTGGTCTTCTGCTCTTTATGCAGATTGTAAGGACAAGGCTGAGTATAACCTTTTATACTTTATGTTGGTGACTGTATCGCTTTTGTTATTTCATTAAATCGGTTTCTATTTCAAACCACAGGGTTTCTCCTTTTTTTTCCCCTCCTGGTTCGCCTTCTCAGCTGGGGAGGGGTCATTGGGTGGTAGAACAACTGCTACAGTTTAGCCCCAGGTACAGGCTAAATGTAGACTGAGTATCATTTCAATATTTCGAATTATAGCACATACACAACATACTTTGCTAAGTCATTCTAATGTTAATTTCTAGACTGCTTGAAAAAAATATCTGAAAAATTATCTGGAAAACACTAATTAGTTAAAATAAAGATCATATGGGCTCCCTGTCATCTCACCTTACTTATGGCCATCTTTACAACGTAAAACTGGAAAGTCTTGATTGAAGTTAGACCTCCTGTGGCTTTGAGCCTCCTCCAGCACAGTAAAAATCTTAGAATCTCTGAGAAGTTGGCTTGATTTAGTGTTTGCAAGGTGTCAGGTGGACTTCAGACCAGCCTCCAAACCTCACATTTGAAAAGCAACCAAACAAGCTAACAAATGAAAAATCTAAACCACAGGCAGTCTTATCTGGTGTTTAGATTTGTGAGTCTTCACTTCTCAGACTGTAATCTGTTGTAACTTTTTATACTGCACTGTAAAATTCCCTGCTATCAAATATCTCCTTTGAGTTTCTGTTGCAAACTACAGTCAAAGTATTCTTCTTCATAATGTGAAAGGACTAAGAGCCTTCATTTTCTTTCTGTTTTTCATTCATCTAATCGTCCCTTTGTCATTTCACTGAAGCTGATAGATTTATTTTTTTTTTAATGTCTTTCTGGAAGTTTGGTGAAGACTGAACATAATAACCCACTAGAAGCAGTCTTGGTAGCAAGTACAGACATGCATTTCTGGTATATTTTCTCAAATGTGCATATATTGTGCACACATATGTTATCTTTGAGTCTTCATTGTCATTTGCAGTAAGAATAGCATGAAAACTGTTTGTAGAAAGGTTATATAGAACACACAGGCCCCAAATGTTGAACCAGTTTTGGCTCGTATGATGCCCTTTTGTAGAGTCAGCAAAAGGGAATTTGATCAAGGATTAGAAATGAAAAATATTTGCTGTACAGATATCAGCTTGTAAAATCTAAAGTTAGTGCTTCAAGTGGTTCCAGCAAATTCCATCAAATAGAGAGAAAATTAATATTAAAACAATTATAATTTGACTGTGCAGTCACATCCTTTCCATTCGGTCTACTGCTGGAAAAGTACCATTAGATCACTTCATATGTTACATGAGAGTATGTGCTGAAGCCAATAATTTTGCTTCACTGAAGTACAGACAAAGAGTTTAGTCAAAGAATATCTTCTTGAAAAGAATCCAGACTGGATCTGACGATATCTGGTCACTGAGACTCTATTGGTTTCCTGTAGTTTTCCCCAGCAGTTAGTTAATCTCACTGTTGGATTTTTTCGCCCAGTTACCTATTCAGTTTAACTAGATTCCAGTTATGATTTCCTATCAGGGTTTTTTTCACATTGAAGAGACTTTTAGTAGTTAGTAGTTTCTTTCTGAGAAGAAATTAATCCTCTGGTCCCCAAGCCACCTCTCAATTTGCTTTTGAGAAGTTAAATAGCTCACTTTTAATTTTTTAACCAAATTTCTGTTTATTCACACTTAAATAATTCTCAAATACTTTTGCAAACACAGGTGTCCAAACTATACATACCATGAACTTTTAATCTGTCAACAACGTACACATCTTCAGCGAGAAAATGCTAGTTATGACATCTCCAGTAGTCCTATGGAGATGCATACCACTCCAAGATGTCATATAGCTATGATGAAACCTGTCATCTAAGATGAAGCCATAGATTTTCTGAAGTGGCAAAATTACTACCAACATTAAAAGGGCCAGAATTTCCTTCAAGAAGAATGAAAATCAAACAAACGGGTAGAAACAAACATTCAAAGCAACAGGAAATGAAAATGAATTGCTGAGACATCTAATATTAGGTCTGTAAACAAAACAGGTGACAGCCTCTGTAATCTATACATGTGATTACATTGATGTACTGTAGTGAAATAATATGCACAGGATCTTAATGGATCACAAGTATAGATACTTTCTTTTGAAAGAAAACATTTAGCAGGGAATTTATGGGGAAAATCTTGAACTCCTCTAGCACCATCAAAATCACAGAATTGATTAAAAAACATTAATATGTGGGACCTTAAGAAAATAAATTTTAACTATGAAAACTTGCATGTCAACACTGTAAATGAAGTTTCCCCATTTCAGACATGTTATGTGGGTAAACATATGCATGTCTGCTGCAGGCAGAAGTTCCTATGTTGCATCAGTAACATTAATTAGTTAAATTATTTCTTTCTGCTTCCTAGACCCCAAAGAATGAAATAATTTAAACAGGTTGGTATTCTTCCCACCTAGTTTTCTACATTTACCATGTCAATGATGTACAACAGACCAAGCCATCTAAACCCCTTGTAGATGCTGGAAATGAGTGTCATGCAGAGGTACAGCAGTGACTAACACAGGGCAGGACTGGCACAGAAATTCATTGTTGAATACTCTTTTTCTCTTGACCACAAGTAATGTCTAATATCCATGTTACAGATACCAAAATTGGTGAGATGCATTCCATACATATTGATAGATACATCTATAAAAACAAATGAAAGTTAAGTCAGACTTGTTCTTTGAGAGTCATCCCCAAGCATCTTAATTAGTGGGGGCAAGTAATTGAATTTAGGGGGAAAATGTGTACTTAGAAGCCATGATGAAAGAGGAAATCCTCATCAATTTTCTCTGTACTTGAAAATGAGAATTCCCTTCTAAACATCTCCACTGCCCCTAAGTGACCCAACAAGATACAGAATGAAGATAAAGTGGACAGATGTTGAAATGACTTCAAGAGAACAAATTACAGATTGTGAAACCTTCTTTCACCTCTTTGACAGCTGGCATTTTCACCCTCAGTAATTTCCAAGAGGGTGAAAGGAAAAGGTAAATATAAAGTACAGTGGTAACCACCCCTCAGGACATCCCAGATCATTATTATAGTCAAAGATTCATAGCTGTATAAACGTGTGCAGAAGAATTGCAAGCTGAGGTGAAGATGGAGGGTTAAAACTAGCTTAAAGAAGAAAATCTATTGTCTTGTCCATGAAGAGTGCCCAGTTTATGTTCCTCCCTGTGACAACTGGAGTCAATTTGACTGACTCAGGAACGGCATTTCTCTGCATTAGAACAAAGGCTCGCAAACTCCATTTTTTGTCAATGTATGGCAGTCCAATAATGGCTTGGTTTGGAAAGAAAGTTACAACTTTTAACTGTTTTCAAGACAAAATATGCTTGCCTATTTGCCCAGGGAATAGAGCAAGGGTCAGAGATCCTTGGTTGCCAGACTTCTGGCTGACTTACAGACTGAGCAGCTGCAGCACGGGCAGGCTGCCCAGCACAGAGACATGTGAAGGTTATCAATAAAATTGGAGATTAACAACTCCTTACACTTGCTTAATGTTTGTGTATGCAGTGGAAATGCAACTAAGGTCCTCCTAACAAGCATGATGGTTGACAAAAAGCACTTCTGCCAATTGTCAGAAGGCAAAATGCACAAAGATCGTGGTAATTAGAGGCTGATAGGCTGAGATAGCTAAGGCTCTAATATTCTGAATTAGCAATGGATTGAATGGAATTTGGCTAATTATAGTTAGAAAGTAAGGATTTGGCTGAGAGGACACATGTCCTCAGCTATAGCAGAGAGAGTTTCAAAATTATAAAGGCAAGAAGGAAAATGTCTTGCTCTGATTAAACTGCAAGGGATATTTGCAGTGAATTAAGACAGGGTTATGAAGCAAAAGTTTCCACATCAAGACATAAGCAGCTTATACTCAATGCAAACTGCATTACATGCAGCTTTTTATGCTGGGTCTAAAGAATTAGAAGTCATCCAGAATGGTGGTCAATGGGTATTTCAGAAAAGCTAGCATTTCTTTGCTGCTGTAAGAGTGAATTGAAAATTTTTCATCTTTAATAGCACGGCAGCAAGTCACATGATGTAATTATAAAACAATTCCTTAATCTATTGTATGTGTACCTGTTCTTCTACTGTGCTAGAATAGGTTATTATTTTGGAAATTGAGAGTATGAAACAGAAATTAATATTTCCAAGTTCTTTGAAACACACCACTCTAAGGAGACTTGGTCTAAGATAAGCATATGAATTGTCATAATGGGTCAGATCAAAGGTCCACTTAGCCCACTAGCCTGTCTCTGGTAGCTGCCAAGAACAGAAGCTTAAGTAAAAGAACAAATACACAGTAAGAATAGCTTATGAATAGAGTGCTCTTCCTTCGGGTGTATCCTTCCAGTTTCCAGCAATAAGTACCAATGGTCTAAGACACAAATTGCATCTAAACCATTAACAACCAACCTAAGGCATATTCTTCATTAATTTAATTATTGTTTCAACTTATGTATATGAACAGTCTTCTAATCACATAATTTAGATTACATACTGGATGAAAGTAGCACTTTATCTTGATCAGTTTAGAACTATTGCCTGAAATTTTAATTCAGATGTTCTCTAATTCCTCTGTTGTGAGAAACGGAGAAATCCTTGTTTGACATCTTGCCATTCATAATTTTAAAGAAAACTGTTGGGTCTCTTTTTCAAGATGAAGAACCACAATCTATTCTGTCTTTGTCCATTCAAAATCTGTTTCTTGTCTCTGATAATACTCCTTGACCTCTCTGGTAGCTTTTCTTTATACTGCCCTGTTTATGGCAGGTCCCAGAACTTCTCCAAGACTTTTCTGTGTCCAGCTCAAAATATCAGGCTAAGCTAATGATACTTTTTATGACATGTACGTATGATTTTAAGTAAAATCATATGTTCATTTTTATATGAAAATCTTTCCGAGATATATAGCTGCTTTTAGTATTCAAGATAAAGATGCACTATAGGCATATATGATGTTATGTATTTCTTCTCAAATTCTACTTAAATATATAGTGCTTATTAGGGCACTTTGATTTTGGTGACTTCTAATCACTGAGTTATATTATGAGAAATTTATTCATGATGGCTCTTCTCTGAGTGGCAAAAGTTAATTTAGAGCACATCACTGTATAATTGTTGTTAAATGCTTGAGGCCAATTCTGTTTATATCACTTTGCACCTATCATTACTGAACTGAATCTTTGTTTTTATCGTCCAGTCATTCAGTGTTTGGGAATTCTGCAACTCTTCACAGTCAGTTGTAGACTTGGCTACCATGAGTAGTTGAAAATGTAAACATACCCCTATAACTCTTTTCTCATTTAATTTTTCTCTGTTCATTTATTATTGTATTAAATAGCCTTTCCCTGGGAGAAATCCCTGTGGCACATAAAGAAGAAAATCTATTCAAACAAGCCCAGTTATGCATCTGTTGAAATCAAACAAGCTGTGGATGTAATGATTATTATTCATACTGTTATAGGTGGTCACTTGTGCACATTTTCTTTTAAAAAATTAAGAAAGCAAAACATTTCAGTTTTTTTCCGTTCTAAGGTTTCCTTTCTGTTAATATGTTGTATAATTTAAATGGTTGTTTTCATTCACTGCTGTCATAGGCTTTCTACAAAAATGCATATTAAAGCCACATCAACTGCATGAAGAAAGCAAGAGTGGTAGCTATGAAAATTTTCCTAATATTCATAACCTAACATAATATTTAATAGCCATTTATACTTCTGGAAATCAACTAATTTCTCCAGCTGTATTAAGGATGAACAATTTTCTCACTCTATAGCTCTGATATTTAAATGTTGCATGACTATGACAGGGATTATCATAAATAGTGACTCAATCAGACATCACATCTCTGAGAGGATAAGGTAGGGTTAATAAAAGTGCTACTTATTTTTTGTTGTAAGTTTTCTTTTCTTTTTCTGCTTTTTCTTGTCCTTGACAAAGATTTCCCTTTGGACAAAGGTGCCTCTGCCCTTACTGAAGAAGGGAATCGATCCGGATGTTCAATGACTTTTGCTATCAAGATCTCTTTCACTTCAGCTTGACAGGAAACATCTAAAGGAACTGGAGTGTTCATGATTTTTTCACAGCCATTTGTTTCATCACAACTGTCATCTCCCTGACTATCAGCATGACTTCCTTGCCACCTGACAGAAAAGAGAAATAATTTTCCATACAACTTTAGATTTCCATATCTCAGGGGCAGTATGGTGAAATGTTAGGCTTAACTGCCATCGAAATACAATGCTTTTATTTCAAAACAATCCTTTTCAACCATCCTTTATAAACACTCTCTCTCTTTCCTGCCTTTCCACCTAGAAAAGGCAGTTATAGCAGTTACTTTAATATCAGTAACTCTGACCACATAAAGAAGAGTAATTACCTTGACCACTGATAGGATATAATGTCTTGCTATTATTCTAGGTGTTTAAACACTGTTTGAAAGTGTAAGCAGCAGCAACAACAAAAGAGACGGAGTTTACTACTTCTTTTATTTGTTTAACAGCTTGCGACTCCAAAAATGTTCTACTGCAGTGTCTAGCTCCAATCCTTTCCTGGACGATTGATTTCCTAATTCCTTTAGATTTCAACACTGAACATCATTCATCTTAACCAAATGTTTATCTGCTTACAAAATATGAAAAGACAGCTACAATTACTCTGTTCAGTCTAACTTTAAGTTCTTATCTGAAATAAGGCATGAGATCTGAACTTCTACAAATTCATACCTGCATTTTGGAAGGTGAGATTATACTTCCTAAATGCTAAAATGTAGAGAATATCAGGAAGAGTCAGAAAAGAGAAAGATGATTTTGGTAGTTTTAAAAACCACTATTTTAAAATACAATCTAGAATTTTTAGTTGGACATTTTCTTCATTCAGAGTACTGAAAAACTTCCTAGAATATAGATTTAGAGATTGTGCAAGAAAGGACAGCCATACTGCAAGTTTAGGAGGGGCTGTGTTTATAGGAGAGTATAATATTACAACATGTATTACTAACATTATTGAACACCCAGTTTGTGACCTAATTCAAAGCAAAATACTTTCAACTTATGTGTTAGCTAAAGGACAAGATTTTATAACATAATTTCTTTGCGAAAGACTGGCTTAAACTGTTCACTAATGGGATGTAAGCCTAGACTTTGAGTTAAGTACCCCTTTTAAATACCTCAGTGAATCATAGCCTGGATGCTTCCAGGTGTCCGAACTAATTTGCTTTATACTGAGCACTTATTCAGTTAATAAAAGTGCTTTTTACTCTTGTATAGACTACCTGGCTCCTGAGTGCTCTCTAAGCTTTGTAACATATACCTCTTTATGAGGGTGATACATGAAAATGCTTCTGCCCATCCAAATAAGATTCTAACTTTTAATCACACCCTGAACTTGGAGCAGCTGAAGATCATGAGACACTAAACATTAGAGAAAGGTATGAATTGCCTTTAATGTATGAGAAGACAGGAGTCTAGGCATATGGTTTACTTCAGCATTGAAGAAAACCATTTAACTTGGGAATAATATGATATAGATCACTAAATACAGCTCACTAGTCCTTCCTTAAGGAAGGCAGTAGAAGACTGCCACCAACCCTTCTCTGCTCCATATAGTGATTAACTGAGGGGCCTAAGGCAAATCTGAAGACAGCCATCCTCTTCCTTCTCCCATTCGTTCTCTCCAGTGAGGTACATGCTTTGTCTGTAAAAATATATAATGAATATACATCTGCACAGTCCTCCCCTAGGAAGACAGACAAGCCTCACTCTGTTCTTTATCTTTGATTCCAGCTAAGAACATCACAGGCTTCACCAGTTTCTTCTTAATCCTTCCAGGACTGCAATCATCACAACATCTTTCACTTTTTCCCACCCTTTGAGATGATGACTCCCTGCTTCTTGTGGATGCCCAGAAACAAGTGTATGTGTAAACTGCAACTTGAACTAACCTACCTCATGGAGGTCCCACCTCTGCTCTCAGAAAGGAGGAAAACCACACCCTCCTCTCAGAAAATTTGATGACAAAAGCAAAAACCTAGTCCCGTGTTTCAAAGGCCAAAGAGTGTGATGGATTTAGTAGACTGTAAAATCCAGCCCCATGCCAAAGGGAGGCTGGAGTTGCTCATATCTGAGCAATGAATCTGTTTATTTTAGGGTTGTATAACCTCATCCTGTTGTCTGGGTGCCAATTGCTTAGTTAAGCCACATTGGCCAATGCACGTGCTCATGTGGTCTTGAGCCTTCTTCACCTGATAACTCCCCGTTTTCATTTCTCACACAGAGGAATTGTTATTTTTTGTTTGTTTCTGGTGGGCCTCCTATGGTGAGCTCATAGATAGAGAGCCTAGACAGACTTCACAGTGCATTGTGTATTTTGTCTCCTCCCATGCAGCCTGACATTGTAGTCCATGTGGAGGGCTACATAATATGGCACAGAACATTTTGCTAAAATTAGCACACCTGCTGTGCATTAACTGTACAGAGTAAATTTAACAACATTACATGGGTATAAGGCAGGACAGATTTTGGTCTAAGAATTTTATGCCAGTTTTACATATGAAATATCACATTACATTTTCAGCTTCCAAAAGCCAGTTTGAAATCTGATATATTAATGTGATACAGAGGTTTGGAGAACAATAGGGGCTAGCTGGCTGCACCCTCATCTGGCCAGCCAATTCTATTCCCCATCTTGTAGATATTACTGGTTTTATAAGGTGATGTATCACAATGAGAGTGTCAGCTGTATCGTTCTACAGCTGTGCTAAATCCTTCTTCACACAATGATGTCCATTATGGTGTCCTGATACTGGTAGGCTGAGTTATGAGTTGGATATGGAGTGCTGCAGAGTGCTGAAGTGGTCTGGCAGTCAGCCAGGGACATGCCACAGTAGCGTGTGCTTGGCGGAGTGCAGCAGATGATAGCCCATTGCTGGAAATGGGAGTTCTCTCATGCTGTGCAGAGTTATGATTGAGTGTGATGTGTTGGCAAGTGGTGGCTATGACTTTATGGTAAAATTGAATCCTGCAGTATGAAGCAGGATTAAATTGCTTAACAGCTTCAGTTTGTCAGGATTTGACTTAAACCATTTTTATCAAGTAATGAACTAGGTCAGAGTGCTGTGGTTCAGTACTCCAGGAGTGTGGCCATTTACTTCTTCAGCTATGAGTATAGAGGTGTCTAGGTATTTTTAGTTACTTTTGCTTGTGTTTTGTTTGAAGAAGTAGCATGAATTTAGAGCAGATATTCTCATGGGTCTGTCTCATGTATAGTAGTTTAGTTCAGAAGAAACAATATTAGAGTTCAGACAATTTCTATCTGTAGGGAGACTTATGTGGGCTTTCAGCATTTAATACTGACTCCTCACTGGGCTACTGCTGTATGTATGTATGCCACATCCTACTGAACTGGTTAGGCTTCACTGATTGTTCCATACAAATGCATTTACTGTCACTGGAACACAGGCAATTCCTTTGATGAACTCCTTTATGGGGAAGAAAATTCTCACAAGAATCCTGAGAAGGAACAAGACCTTCAGATGTGACAGTCCAGACTCTCTCACCCCATTTCTTATTTTAATATTTTACAACAACCACAAAAAATAACCCTGTCTATACGGAAGAAATATGTTACTGAATTTAGATGAAGTTTAAGATATCTTTTGGGGTTTTTCTGGTTTTGGTTGGGGTTTTCTTGTTTATTTTTGTTTGTTTGTGTTTTCATTTTTATATTTGTTTTATTAAAAAGGATCTGGAGAAAACTACTGTGCTAACCAATTAGTTTACATTTTTAAGAAGAATCCCTTTAACCGTGGAACCTGACTGTACCCTACAATGCAGAAGGGGACAAGAAATTAAAATTGAGACAGCAAGTCTTCTTCCAAGAAGAAGTGATTATTTAACTCTTTACTGATCAAAGCCAACATTACATCATTCAATACATGAACTGTGGAGTTGTAGTGTTTAATATTCACAATTACAAGTGGTCACTGAGTTCTCCACCATTCATCTCTTTAGTCTAGACTGCAATAAACATATTTAACTAGTCTTGCCTGAAGGTGGCAAAAGCATGGGCCAAGATACTAAGGTCCATATCTGAAAAGATATGAAAAGAACGTGGTCTTTCACGAGAAGAATTTAGACTATCTTTTCAATTTGAGAAATTTTCCATTAGATTTTCTCAAAACACCTGAAAATGAAAGAAACTGTAATTGTTTTTATTTTTTTTTTAATTGTCCAAATGTCTGGAAAATATTCTAGATTCAGAAGATTGCCAAAATACTCACACCGCACCATTATCTCCTCACTTTTTATCTCCTTCAGACATTAAAAGGCAATTTGCTTTCATCAGTGTCCTGACTGAGATCAGCAGAACATTTAATACAAGAGAGACATGTAAAACTGGGCATTATCAAGATGCTAATTATATTTCAACCAACATCTCCTCACCAAATCTTAGCAATCTAATACATCCTCAGATTTATAAGAGGTGACAGAAGATTGAATCTTAAGCATCCTGTAAGAGCCTTTAGTGTGAAGAAATTGCTCAACACCAATTTCACTCAGTCTGAGGAGACTGAATGAAGGTAACAACAGGATAACCTTATTCACTCTCACACGCATGCCTGCACCAATTTTAGGACCCTGACTATCAAAAGTACCTAGTGGTTCCATAAAAGTATGAACATTAATGTTTAGCTGACATCAAGAAATCATCTATCACAACTAATAATAATAATATTGAATTAATATTAATATTAATATATGTCAGCTGGAACCCAATAATCATGCTTAGAGAGTTTAGGAACGTTTCTGTCTGTCCTATCTTTTTCTGTTCTAACTTCTTCCGTTCTCACATTTTCCATAGCATTGAACAGAAATCAAAGAGAACTGGTTAAAAGTCAGCATGAAAGGTGCCATAAGAAAATTAAAAAATACTGTTTTTTACGGCAGTTATCTTCCAGACCTTGTCATAGAAGACCTTGACCTCACAAAATAAAAACAATCTATGGTATCTAAAGCTTCCATGTACATTGCTTGCTTAAACTATTATTAATAGCTGTTATTTATTTTTCTGTATTTAAGGGAATGCAATTTAAATCTACTTTTTAACCTTATTCCCATTAAAGATCATAGTTCTTGTTAAACATTTAGATTTTTATTTATCTTCTTGTACTTGATCAAGATATGTATTTTTAACTTTCTTCCATTTATATGTGTGTTGAGTTCTACTTTTATGACTTTACTGAATACTGTGATGTGCTGACATGTCCACCTCAGTGTTATAGTCTCATTTCATAATATTTTAATATTGAATATTACAGGAACCACCTTCAGTGTTGTAATTGCTGTGTGTGTAATTTTTGTGTTGTAGTCATCTGCTCTGAATTTACATGTTAAATTTTAGACTGTAAAAATTACATGTATACACACCTTAATTTTAGTAATTTCTTTAATTTTTTAATCTTCCAAGACAGTCAAGAACCCCAAACATCATGAGTCCTGCAGCTGAAGGTACTACAATAGTATCATTCCAAAGCTCATTGAAAATATTGGGCCCCTACTCTGAGCATGGCAGTATGGTCCAAACAGGAATGAAACTAAACTTGTATCTTCCCTTTTGGCAATTACACCACAGTGCAGCTTTTGGTTCTTTAAAGTTTGCTTGTTAGGACAAAAATAGAGTTTGGACTGTGACTGCAGAAGACTTTGAATTTTCTATGGTTTTGGGGAATTCGTCCTACAACTATAGCATGGAATATAAGTACCACACCATTCCAAATAAAATTTCTGACTTTGAATGACTGCTAAACAAAAGTTTTAGGTCCTGAATTGATGCCTATCCTCTTCAAATGCTTATTTTATTAACTAAAACTCAAACAGCATGACAAAACGACAGCACAAAGCTTTGTTATCAGTCATGTTGAAAAGAAAGTAAAATTCCAGTACAAGATATGCAATAAGTGGAACATTCATGTTTGTTTATAAAAAAATGTTTCCTCATATTAAAGAAAAAAACAAATACAGAGTTGGTGCATACCCTGGAGGAGATTCCCAAGAAGTATATATTATAAAAAGTGTATTTATGAAAATGGCACTACTCAGGCAGAAGGCAATGATTTATTACAACAGTGTAACGTACTTGTTAAAAAATACCTTTCTTAATGTATGCCTTGCAATACTCTTCTCATCTTTCAGTCATAATTCCAGAGGCTTTTTCAGGAGACTATTGTTCTTACATAATGTATAAATAATTTATATATATATATATATATACATATATATATATATAAACATGCTTTCATATAAAAATAGTTTAGCCAAATTATGAGGTTATTAAGCAGGAACTGTGAGACATGAGAAATTTTTAGGTATGAATGTATATTTGTGGTTATCAGAATAGATAATAGTATCAGATTTACAGTAAAAAGACATGAAAAGTAACATGAGACAATTTTTTAAATATATGTTAGTATTATTTCCTGGCATCAGGGCTGCGTTTTTTCCTTTTCTTTTTAAATGAAAACATGCAATTTTAAATCAAATTCTCCACAGCTTCTGTCTTATGATAATTGCACTCAGTGGGGACTTCTGAGTTTACCGTATTGGAAAAAGTATCATGTTATATATTGTTGCGTGATTAAAACAGTAAACTAAAAGCTCTAATAACTTTTGTTGTTGGCAGAGAACCAGCAAAACACAATATGTGTGGCTTATGGATTAGCTGGTATTTAACGTAAAAATACACAGGCATCATAAACAACCCCTTCTTCATTTTAATTGGCTTTACTCTCTCTGAAATTATGTGCATAATTCCTAATAAAATACATATATATAGGATGAAACCTAAAGTGGCCACAAAAACAATGCAGTAGTTTATGGTCTAATTTAGGAATCACATCATATCCCCTCATTCATAGAACAGTCAGCCAGTTTTGATCAAAGCATTGGTTTGCTAATGGCTAAGATTTTTCTGGATAGGAACCCATTACAGCAACACAGTCTTTTTGAGTATGTATATTTTGACTACACAAAGCTAGGGTCAATAAAGTAATTTATCTAAATGCTTAATGAATTATTTTTTTTTCTGTATAAAGACTGAGAAGTTTATCTAGAAAAAACTCAGTTTATTTTAACTTTTTGTTTCTCCCGGAACCAAAGGAGAATGATAGCCTCAACATCATGAGTAGTGCAGAGAGAAAGAAAGAGAGCTTGAGACTAGTAGATTAACATACAAAGGAAATGGCCTTAGGAAGGATTTGAAACATAATAAATCAGTTTCGAGAATAAAACAGAACCATTTATTGTTATGCCACAAAGCCTCTTAAGGGTATAGTGATTTATTTCTACTGTCTACATGCAAAATATGTAAACTGAAATGATGACTATAAGAGCAGAGAAGCACTTTTTTGTATATTCAAATAGATGTTTTTAACCAGGAAGCTGCCAATATCTATTTCTAGTCATCCTAACTGCAACCTAACTGCAACAGATGGCATCCAGCCTGCCTGACATGAATTTTACCTGCTGTATACTCACTGAAGATTTAAATCAGATACCTATCTGTGTGTGCTTCTACATACATATCTCAGCTGATCTTTCTTTATCTTGAGTTATGCTGCATATAAAAAGTCTACTCTTCTGGCATGATAATGATGGTATAGTACGAATCTTTTCTATGAGGATATTTTATTTCCTGGGTTTTTTTATTTCTAGGCAGGATCTGTGACCTATTCTCTTTGGACATTCAGTTCTTCTGGATGAACACATCTCATCCATCTGGATCCTCTCCAAAGAAGCCTTGGCACAGCTATGGCATTCGGTCCTATTCCATTTTTCCATTTGCTCATTTTTCTCTATGGAATTCAAGTTCCTTTTCTTTCACTTTTGGAGAGAGTATTTTCATTTGCCTCTCACTTGACATTCTGCTATGCCAGCTAAATCTTTCCCTTCTTCTCCATCTACACATTCTCCTACTCATTAACATGTTGTCGGTGTTCTCATTCCTCCCTCACCTCACACACGTGGAGGTGCTATCTCTTATTCACCTCCTTTGGTGGCAACAGTAATGAAAGTGCTAGAGCAGGAAGGATGCCAGCATTTTAACTACTATGTTGTCTAAACCTGAGCAGATGGTCTTGTAATCTCCTAGGCAGAGGAGGCTTGAATGTGTGATAGATAAATTCTTTGGGGTGAATTTGTGGGGAAATGGAGGGCTCTGGAATACATGGTGCACTGAGGTCAATGTTTTGAGGGGAAGCTGAGAGGTTCTTTAACTTTTATTCCTCCTTCTATTTAGCATTTCACCCTAAAATTTAGCCATGACAAAGGTGAGGCTTTGGCCATTTTAATTTCACATAAACATGATTATTGTACAGCCAGGGATGAATAGCGCTTCATCCTTTCTACTTAAGAACTTAGAAGATTTCCTCACTAAATAGTGTGAGTATGCCAATGTCACTAGTGTGTAACCTCTCTCCTAGGGGTCCTCTCAGAGCTGTCTGGAACTCAAGGACTGCTTCCGATATAACATGGTTGTGTAATCTTGACTCAAACTTCTGAAAAAAATGCTAAGTTGTGGGAAAGAGCTGTGAAAAATTACTAAGTGAGAAAAGAAGGGTAAAATGACAGGCAGAGGTAAGATTGTTGAAACAGTGATAGTTGGCATCTCAGTGATTCCAGGAGCAAAACACTGACATGAGAAGGTATAAAGATGGCACAACAGCAGCACTAAGGGTTAGTAATGGAGGCTGATCCTTTCGCACCTGCCATCAAGCTGTCTGCCCAGCACAGACTTGCAGCATATTTTACTGGTGTTGTAAGCATAATAGTACTTATTCTACTTTGTTTGTCCAGATTCTCTTGTGTGTGATAGCTGAAAATAACCGCTTTATACTCTTCGGATGTGTACATCCTGCTTGCAGTGTCTTTGGTCATGGTAAAAGTTGTCCAAACAACACAGAGCAAGCAGGTTACAGACATCAGCTGAGCAAAGTCATCAGCTCTGTCAAGGCAAAATGTCAGGTGGTGATTAACCAGGGAGATTAACATATTAGCTACTGCTGAGTGGTAAGGAAGTCCCTCTCTAGAAATCAACAACACTGAGAAAAATTTGGGCCTTATAAATTCTTGATATATGCAAATGGAGAGCTGAACACTTCACTAATATTCTTCTCTTACTGATCACTTACTTGGTCACTGTGCCCCTAGTAGAGAAACCAGAACTTTGCCCTAAGGAAGCAAAGAAAAAAAACCTTAATTTAATGCATTAATTCAATTAATTGACTGATATGGACCCTCCTTACCCCAATCTATCAAAAAATAAAAAGAGACATACATTTTCCCATTGCAGTCACATTGTACCTTAATGACAAGAAGCCAGATGCAGTAATTTCTAGGCAAAAGCTTTTCCTTCCTGTATTTGATATGATATCATCCACAATGATCAAACAGGTCACTTCCACCCACAAATCCACAACTGAAATCCTGGCTCTGTATCAAGGACAGAACTCCCTTTCAATTCAAATTTAAAAAGTCAGAAGACCACATGAATCTATGAAGTATTTTATAAATGCTTATTTAAGTATATTGAAAATAAGGAAGATTTGTACAAGTGAGTACAGCACAATGACTGGGACAGATTTCAGTAGGATTCATCTGTTTTAGCATTTTATAGTGTTTCCTGCCCTTACATTCCATAAGTAATTAAACTGAGATTAAACCTCATTATGCCTTTGACTCATTTTTCTCTCATTAAAGGTTGTTCCTTTTTGGGGTAGCCAGATGTGATAAAACCTTTTGCATTTTAAAAGAAAAACATATCCAGAAGAACTTCTATGACTTAAAAATGAAAATAAACAGGAAACAAATACACGTGCCCTCTTTGAATCACAAGTCAATATCTACAAAACCATGAAAGAAACCAAAGAAGACTGAATGCAACTTTTATTCCTTGTATCACAGAGTATTTCCCATGAGGTTGTTTCCTGAGATGTAAAACATTACAGTGAAAACATACTGCATACTCTAGTTCCATTTTCTATTTACTACATGTCATGATCTGCTTCTAGAAAGAGAATATATCCATAAAATGACAATTTTTGTAACTGTCAGTTGGAAGTTATATGATTTTAAGTTGTTCTCTGCAGTCGTGACTTAGGTTTGTCCAGATGCTCTGGATATTTTTTAATTTATTATATCACAGTACAGTTTTAAAATAAGAAATTTATATATCTACATGTATAAATACATGTTTCTGGTACAATGATAATAAGGAGTTTTCTAACATTCTAGTGTTTTCTAACAAGATTTCAATCCACTTTACCTTATTTTAATGCCTTTTGTATTTCTAAGATAAAATAAAAACAATCCTGAAATCTGCATGTGTTTGTTTTTATACCGATGTGCTTTTTCATCAAGTATTGAGATTGCTATAGCGTATGTAACTGATGTAAGTAATACTTGCAAGTAAGTCTCTCTTACTGCTTGTTATTTCAAATGCATTAAAACACTCAATTCCCTGTTCAATGCATCTTGACCTACAAAACTACCAACTTACTGTTGCCAAAGTATCCAAAGAAGCCAAATGGGATTCATCAGGAGAAACACCTTTGAAATATAGTATTCTAATAATGCACAGTAAATAGGACTTAAGATGGAAACTAGAAATGCATCACACCTTTGCCTATTCAAACTGAAACTAATTATTGAAATATAGAAATAATTAAAAAATGTTAATATTTGAAACCACATTTATATACTACAGTATGAGTAGTCAGTGTACTTCTAAAGGCTGCAGTCAATGAAGATATTGACACTATTTTCATTTACAGAGAAAACTGTGAATACTTGCAGTGTAACTGCCAAAATACAGGTCAACAGTTTTCATGCTACATGTTTGTTTTGTAATGATTGCTCTTGGAAGGACAAGAGGGAAGCAAGAGGGAAGGAAGGATAAGAGGGAGAGGTTGCTTCAGGTCTTTTTGTAAGCAGTCTTGAATTAAGAGGGGAACTCAAACAGTTCCTCAGTACGTAAGGTGGAGAGCAGAGATGTGGAAGGATGGCAACATGAATGCAGTGGCCAATTGCTTGAATATTGCACCAAGATGAATAGCTCAAGAGGGAAAATACACAACTGGGCTAAGCAGTTGAAGCAGTCTGCAACAGGGGCATGCAGGAGGAGCAGAGGGTGTAGGGCCTTTCACGTAAGGGAACAGGTAGAGTGAGATCCATACTGAGGCAGGATTCTTCTCTTTGTATTTGTTAGAGAAACTAGAAATCCTAATTCTACCATGTCCATGCTCCTGAATACCTTCAAAGTCTTCTGGATAAATCATAAGTGTGTCAATGTGATTCTACATCATAGGATTTATATTTTTTTTAACTGTACTTTATTTTTTAAATTTAAGAAATCTGAGACAAAGGAAACTCAAGCTGTCTTACAAGACAGCTATTCTCTTTGGAAAGTCTAAAACACGAGGCTTATGTAACAACATAATTAAGATTGCATTTATTGCCTTAACTCAGATTCTTTACGTGTTTATTTGTATGATTTATTTTGTTTTCCAGTCACCAGGATATTGGTGATCCTCATAATCTTTCAGATTTTTATCTTCACAGCATCCTTGTGAATCTACTCAGCACTGGCAAGGTCACACCTGGAGTGCTATGTCCACTTCTGGTCTCCCAAGTACAAGAGAGATATCGAGGTACTGGAGAAAGTCCTCTGAAAGGGCACAAAGATGATTAAGGGACTAGAACACCTCTCATATGAGGAAAGGCTGAGAGAGATGGGACTGTTTAGCCTGGAGAAGAGACGACTCAGGGGGGATCTCATACGTACAAATATATGAAGAAAAGAAAATGGAGGCAGGCTCTTTTCAGTGGTGTCCAGTGATAGGACAAGAGACAATGAACACAAACTGAAACACAGGAAACTCCCTTTGAACATCAGGAAACACTGTGAAGGTGACCAAGCACTAGTAGAGTTTGCCCAGAGGGACTGTGGAGTCTTTATCCTTGGAGAAATTAAAAAAAAAAATCTGGATGTGGTCCTGAGCAAGTGGCTCAGAGCAGGTGACTTCCAGAGGTCCATTCCAACCTCAACCATTCTGTGAAGCTGTGTGAGAATAGTATCTCATAGTTTCTCTCATTTCTGAATTTAGAAATCTAAGGTAGTAAGGATGGGATCCAGACCACTTAAATTAATCAGGTATCTTCCAGTTTGATCTGGAACTTTCCTTAATAAATAGAGGTTACCTGTATTTGACCTGTTCCATACATGCAAGGAGGCTGAAATTAGAGTTAAAAGAACTTTTGTCACCTTAATATAACATGCTTTATATTCCGGGTTTATAGGACCTACATAAAATCATGTTGTTTGGGGTTTTTTTAAATTTCTTGTTTCATTACATTCTCCATTTGGCTTCTGAATTCCCTCTCATCCCTCATCTCCCCATTGCCATTCCCCAGAGCCTCCCCAGCCCCTTGCTGTCACTTGCCACCTGGCAGGCAGGAGAAGCAGGTAAGCCCTAGGGTTCTGTTTCTCTGCTGTTGACAACAACCCTGTGTCCCAATTCTGTCATGCATGCCATAGGCTTGCTATCACTGCTTATTATAAACTGTAGATGCACATGAAGAGTTGTAATTCAAACCCCCGTAACCTAAAGGTTTGGATAAAGGTGGACTGTTTTTAGATGCTGCACAATGGCAGCTCCCATTGACCTCAGCGCTGTTTCTTTAAAAGTATGCACGGGACACTTAAAGCCAAACATAAGGAAACATCAAAAAAAGAAGATGAGTGGCCTTGAAAAATGCAGCAAAATGACATTACCAACTGATTTTAACTTCATATTCTGAAATAAAAAGTAGTGGTTGGAAGTTGAGCAGTGAGTGCTGAAAACCTTAAATATCATATATATCTCACATATAAATAAAACATATATTTCACATATATGTGTTTCCATCGATCTACCTTTAGCAAAGTGAGCTGTCTCCAGTATTTGACACTTGCTATTTGTGATTTTATTCCTTAAAATGTGTATGTTCATCCAGGTAGAGTATTTTGATATAATCTCTGTCACACTAATAAAGATCTTGTACTATGATTTACTCCAGTTGCTTGTCACCTTTTCCAAACAGCAGATATTTAGGGCTGAGTAGCTCTAAATTGCCTGTTGGAGCACCACAAAAGTATGGAGCCCACAGTCTTAATTTAGGTCCCCACGTTAGATGCCAGAAGTCAGATGGTGTGAATACCCCCCTCAGAGAACAAGCCGCATAAAGGAACAGTAGCTATGTATAGAATGCAGAGCAGACTAATATAAATTTTCTGAACAAAAATGCTGTATGTCTATATTTGGCAAGTGAAAGCCTGCTCCTGAGAGATGCTCATGCCTCTTAACTCCAGTGAGAACTTCAAAAGAATCTCTGCACCTCCCAGCATCGGGCCTTAAATGATCAAGCACTTCTATCCACTGCCATGCTCTATGTTGCCTGATCTCAAACGGGGTTATTACAAGAACAGGGATTACACATTATTTCCCTCTACAGTACTTTGAATTATTTAATCAATATAGTTTATTCTGCAAGCCGTTCTAACCATGCTTGTGAGGGTTTAAATCAAAAGATTGTGTTGTTACATGAGCAGTCCTTAGAGGAACAAAGTGACCTGCGGTATTCTCTGTGGCAACAGTTAGAAAAATGGCATACATCATTTTGACCCATGGCACTAATGATGGTTCCTAGTCTGATGTATTATTGTAATATTCTCCCAGGTTTTGTTATGATGTCATGCTGATCATGCTGCTGTTACTAAATTTTGGAATGACTCGCTTCCTGCTGGCAGGTACAGTAAGAGGAGACAGTGCTTCAGCTGACACCAGGCATCTGTCATCAAAACTGTCAGGAAGCTAAATACAAAAGTGATTTACTGGCCAGGCAAAAATTCCCAGAATTTTTAGCTTCTATAACCCTGCTGCGTCTCTTGCCATTATTAGTAATGTTACAGTAGCTAGTTCAATAATGAGCATAAACCAACATTTTTTAAAGTGAATCAATGGTAAAAAAGGAGGTGAACTTTTTCTTCCTCCATTTAACAGTATCATTACTGTCTCTCCCTTTCACCATCAACATTAAAAAGACCATTTTCAATTTTCAAATCTAAAGCTCATACCACTATTTATAAAACAGTCCAAATAGTATTTAGATAGCAAAAGTAATACATTTTTAACTTTTTAAGCATTTTTAATTCCACTGTATTATTTACTCATAATGCTTTCCTTTAAAAATGAAAAATTTACCCAAAGATAAAATTATTGCTTTCTCATTTATAAATAATATTTCAATTGCTTAACAAATAAGCCTTACTATGTCTTTCAACATTCATTTTCTAAACAAGATATGCAGTCTAACGGGGAGACACATCAGTTACCAAAGCACTTGTGATGTTAATATAAAGTCAATTTATTCCAACAATAGTCCTAGAATTTCAGGACAGGATCCTATTATTTGGGTTCACTGGAGATTATAAATTTATAAGTGGGTTTAAATTCAATATTTGGAGACTATTGTCAAAGGACCTCTTTAACTAAATCAGAAGCCATATACAAAACCACTTGTTCTGGAACATTCATCTAGAGAGAGTGTAGCCTTTTGAATTGGCCTGATTCCTCGTGGAAGAGAAAATAATAAATGTAATAAGGAACAAGTCCATAAATGGTGTATGTATTTTTAGACCGAGTTAAGAAACAAATGGCTTGTGATCCTGGCTAACCAGAAGAAAAGCGAGAAAATAATCAGATCTGTGAAGAGGATGAGCCATAGTTTCCTTGTTTTGCTGGCCAGGTCCATAGGACTTTCACCCAGCAGAAGCAGTTCACATCAGCATCACATGCCCTGCTATTTAGTCCCATTTTTGTCATTGCCTTCGTCAATGATATTAACTAAATTACTTAATTTCTCTCACATTTGGTATCCCCTTCTGTAAAATGAGATGACAGTAATACATATCCCTGTAATATCAAAATATTTTTGTAAAGTATTCTGAGATCCATTTATATAAAGGTTTAAAAATGTTTTATTCTATATCAATACACAAACATCCTAGGTTGCAGAGTCTGATAAAAGTTTAACCTACAGATAAATATGGTGTCTGGTTTCTGTGTTGTACATTGTTGATGTTTTACAAAAATGCCAATTTGAATATTTCCAGCAAAGTGGCACTCTCTGGGCCTTGTTAATCTGTCAACATTCACCCTGAGAAGAGGATCTCCATTGCGTGCCCTCCATTTCTCAGAATAAAAAGATTTTTAGAAATTAAATTAGATCTTTTATTTTTCTTGTTTTAGTATCGCAAACAGAAAATACAAATTTTAAGGTATACAGGATTTCTCAAAACATGATGAGATTTCAGCATCAAGGAATTAAACTACTTAGAATACATTTTTCTTTCCTGTATGTTGTCCAACAACATGAACAGTTCATCCCTACCTAGCCTTCAGTATCACCTTCCAGGCTTTTTAGATATTAGCATTAGAAATTTATTGCTGTAATGGCATCTTGGCCAAGCTGTAAGTTTTCATAAATTCCTAGATCATAAACCCAAAAAGACCTCAGCAATCATTACCAGTTACATAATACAGATCACAGGGATTCCTGAGGTAAATTCTTGCACAAACAACATCTCTTTCAGAATAAATGATTACTCCTGGTTTTAAAAGTACTTTTGATAGAGTATCCATCTCAAATCCTTGGAATTTGCTAAAAATGCAGATGAAGCTTTTCTAGCTTCAAATCTAGCCAGTAGAAAAAATTATTTTATGTCTGTTAGATTACAGAGCCTATGCTTGTTGCCCACAACATCAGTAAATGCCATGCACAATCTTAGTTGACTTTTTATTTTACAAACTGAATACGTAGAGCTTCTCATTCTTTTAATGTATATTTTGGTATTAAATTCTTTAAACGCAATGAAATTTCTCTCTGCTGTTTCTATATCAGTATTCTTCATGCAGTCATCAAATGGGCACAGCATCACTGGGAAATTGTATCAGCACTACAGATTGAAGCAATGGAAGGACTTTACCTACTGCTTGATACAGATCTGTGTACCTGAGGACCATATTTGGATTTTGCCACTGAGCTTTCTGTAAGAGTTACCATTTAATTCATTATTTATCAGTACCCTAAGTTCTGTGTCAACTGAAAATTTTTGTTCATACTTTTTCACTTTATATTAATTAAAATGAGAATGACCTCTTCAGAATATCAGAAGTTTCCTTCTACATGTTCATTTGAGATGTGTCATCTAGCTAGTACTTAACCATCTTCATTTTATGGTAGATTTTTATTCCCACATTTTTCAAATCAACATAATTAACGGTGCTAAATCATTTTCTTAGACTATTTTAAATATAATATATGAACAAAATTTATCAACAGAAATTGTCTTCTTATCAAAATGAAACTGAGTGTGAGGGGAATAATTTTCCTTTTATCTTTCTGATTTTCTTCCATTATATTATCCTTGTTTAATACTTTATTGAGGTCCGTATGATTGTTCTCCTGTCGGTTTATATTTCCCAGGTTAGCTTATTTACTCCTCTTAGATAATGATATAATAGTTATTATCTTCCAATCTTATGGAATTTCTCTATTTGTTCCAAGAAAAATAAAAAATCAGTAGTAATAACCCAGAGAGCAACTTGATTTCAAGGCTCTTAGATGGAAAGAATCTACAGATGGTAGCTTGAAATTATTTAACTTCAGTAGCTGCTGTTTAACCTCTAGTTATAATTGAAACAGAAAATTATTTTCCTCTTTCTGTGATGTAACTATAGCATTTGGCTTTTTCCCCAAAACAGAAATATTATTGAACACTTTTTCTTTTTGAGAATTATTACTATGTTCAACTATTTACATTTAGAGTAATGTGTTTTCTGATATCATGTCTGTATCATAATAAAACTACACTCCTTAATTCTTTATGTTAATTGATGAAGCTATACAAACTGGTTTCAGATATTTTGAGGCAAACCCCATGACGCTTTGTGCATCTTTGTGAAGTAATGAATATTCTCCGTGTGACAGACAATTCTAATTGATAATCAATATCTCAGCAATCAATATTGCTGAGAAATTAAGAACTGTTAAATAAATATTTGTTTACAGATGGATATACATGCACACAACACACCCATACAGTCACTTTCCTTTTATGCCTGTGACTGACAGAAACTGCTTCTTGCCTAAAAACATCTTTCAAAAGACTTCAAAGAGCTTAGAATTTTTTACAAGAAGTACAGAGATGTCCCCATTTTCCCTCCATATGCTGGGGAGATGTGAATCAAATTAACATTAAAATTCAATTCATTGGTGTATAGCACCTAATGCAAACATTCACAGACATTATTTTGATTTTA
Source organism: Podargus strigoides (assembly GCA_028020825.1). NCBI lineage: Eukaryota > Metazoa > Chordata > Aves > Caprimulgiformes > Podargidae > Podargus > Podargus strigoides. The sequence goes on along the minus strand of CM051663.1, from coordinate 145,153,574 downwards.
TATTAATTTTGCATTTGCAATGGACATGTGTAAAGGATTACATGAAGTGCAGGGCTCTAGACTCAGTACCTTGGAACATGAAAACCGAATCACTCTAATCAGAATATGTAGGAAGCATTAACATGTTTATAATGTCAAAGAAACTCCCAAAATTAACCTGAAACAAGAACAAAACAAGAAACAGACAACATTCAAATGACGCTGGGAAACACAATGCTATACAACTTAGAAGGAAACTAAGATAGGTAACAATAGCTAGAAGCCAGAATGCTTTTGGATGCACCTGTGCAAAAAGGTTTTTTTCCTGGGTGCTAAATATAGGAGATACAGTCAGGCCTGATATAATAAAAGATCAGACCTTTTACTTCAAAGAAACTGCAGTGTATAAATAGGAAGAGAGAAAAAAACAAGTGTATGTGTGTGTGTGTTGTTTCATTTTATAAAGACGCAAGTCCTTCTGATGGATGAAGGGATAAACTACTGACAGTTTGCAATGCTAAGAGGCAGGAACTCTGGCAACATGTGCCTAATGCTGGACCCCATGCATTTCTGTTTTCTTTATTGGCATGGTTATACATATATAATCTGTGTGTTGTCTACAAAAACAGCCTACACTTAGGGCAGATATGATTCCACAGTTTTATTCTTTTGAAGTGATTTGATATAATCCTCTCTTTTTAATCAGCAAATAAGACTGTTACTGGAAAATTCTTAAAAAGCCATTTCTCCTGATGAAAACAAAATCAGACTTCTACATCTGAGCTATGTTGAAGTTTTGTGAAAAGCACCGCTAGACAGTTGGATCCCATCCTAATCTGTAACTAGTGATGTGATCAGCACAGGATGCTAAGGAAAACACAGGTCCAAGCTCTTACCTTATGACTTTTTACCTTATGACTGTTCTGTTTATCATGGTGTATTTACTCCTAAGTAGAAATTCAATACAGTACATAGTCAGATGTACATGCTCTTTATAAACTGCAAAAATATGTTCCATGTCCAAAACTCTTTATTTCCTTGAGGCATTTCAAACAGCATGCAAGATGTGACCAAAAGAAACAATAGTTTTCAGAAAAATCCTCAGGAAGACGCTCCCCTGAAAGAAGCCTTTGCAGCAGTGTAAAGATCCTACCCAGGTGACCGAAAGCAACTAACTAGGCATCAGACTAGGGCAGCACGGGAATAGGCACTGGCAGTTCCTGAGCAGCGGATGGCCTTTGGCTTCTCCTATGATCCCAAAGCTGCAGTTCTACTTTCCATTTCAGCTTCATCAGTGCACAAGGTCAGCCCATACTGTCTGCAGCAGATGGATGTCTTACATTTATGGTCATTTCAGGGGGTGCATAGAGTTCCCTTGCATAACCCCTCCCTTCTCTTTGTTGGAGATTTCTTTACTGACCTACTGTTCATTCCTTTTTACATGTATTTTCAAAAGACATAATAAAAAAAGCATGATTTTAGCAATAATTTAGTGACAGCTTTAATGATGTGACATAGTATCTTTTTAGTTTATTTTTTAAGCTTAAATTCCTCACAGCTCCTGCAACAGGGTGGTGTAAATCAAAGTTAAAATGTTGACTGATGAGGCTGTTATACATCACTTCCATATGATGTAAAATCGTTGTGGCTGTTTTCTCAAGGGCTGTTCTTCTATGAGACTGAATGACATCATTGCTTCACAGAAAGCATTTTTCTGCACTATGAGGAGGCACACAGGGTGAGAAAGAGATGAATGCCAGCAGCTAGTGGGAGATGCTGTTTTTTAGCATTATTCTGTGAACACAGGCTCCTAAGGGCATGTTTAATTTCGAGCATCAGTAGCCCCACTAAAATCTGGAAGATTAGTTGCGGGATTAGTGTTCTTTTAGGATGCCCTTGTATATTTGGGACATTTTGGGGAAAATGGCATTTCGGGGACAATGGCATTTAAAGCAGGTTTCTTCCCACTTCTTTGTCTCAACCTTCTCTTTCATAAGCTTATAATGTCCTAAAACAAGAGCCTCAACTCAGTCATCTCCCCTTCAAGCAACACAAGGACATCAAGCACAGCAGTTCTCATCCTGCTCCCTTAGTGCAGATATCACTTATCTTGCCATACACCACTATGCACATTTAGAGGGAAATTCTGTGCTCACCCCAGAATCACGGTAATAATGCCTGTAAGAAGGACAAAAACAACTTAGTACATCAGACTGGTGTTTCTGATCATGTAAAACCCTTTCTTTCCAAAACTCAAGATGACTGGCAAAACAGAAACAAATTCTGTCACTGGCAGTGTAGCACTGTATTTTTTTAACAACAGCAAAAATAATACTTAAAAGTAAAGGAATTACCTAGTAGAAATGACTGAAGGGTATTTAGTAAGGGTTTGAGTGCATCCACAAGCTGTAGTCATTTCCTGGGGTAGTATAGATTTCTGTCCTTAGAAAAGAAAATAGCAAACTGTTTCAGAGAGAAGAGCTCATGGATTTTTATATCTTCATCTGCAATTCAGTTTCTTGTCCACCACTGCTACAGGGTGCACAAGAAAGAAGACAAACCCATAGCTCCCCTTCATAGACCAGCAGATCTTCAGAGGGAAGGGGAGGAGAGGGTAGCAAAGAGAACATAAGGTCTGTGTGCAGAGCCAACTTTTTGGCAGACAGAACAGGCAAAGGCAGGGACAGAAAGAAAGGTTGTTTGCATATCCCAGCTGTACCTTTAGAGCTCCAGAACAGCGTATGAGCTAATTACAAACTTCCCTGCATGGCTAAACTGCACCAATAGACAAAGAAACTATTTGGCAATGTAATATTTATATAAAAATCAAATTAAAGCTGTTTAAAATGGGCATAATACTGAAATGACCTACTAGAGCTCAAACATTCAGGTATCTCTGCTGTCTTAATCAATACACAAGAGATGCCAAGGTCATGCTTCAGTAGCAGCATACAAATTAGAGTCTGTTTCCTATAAGGAAAATCACATAAAGCTGAACAACATATATACAGAAAAAAAACCCTGACAAAATCTGTTACTAACAAAGCAATACTTAAGGCTTTGAAAATTATTGAATATTCTGTTAAATTAAGAATAAGGCAGCATTAATGTTTATACTGGTGAAGTGCACTTTGCTTCTCAGCCCATTTTTCCTCCCCACAAAGAGTTCTGGGTGAATGGTTGCAAGAGAGAGAGTGGGTACAAGAAACCTACTTTGACCAGGGCAGAGTGGTATCTAACCAAGATCCTACATGAAGAAAATTCAAGAAGTAATCCTATTCCCTGTTATAAATTAATGTATTTAATTTATATCTGAATCAGTCAGCTTGTTCTCGGTCACTGGCTCCCAAACATTTCTCTTTTATAAATCTTGAGGTAGATGAGTTCTTTTCTTCCTTACTGTCCAACCCTGCAACTGCCTCTGTGAAATCCCTGTTTCCCTGCCAGCTTTCTAATTCTTGGTGGTGTTGCATCCTGCAGGTCTGCTTTCTTGTACTGCTGGCCACCCAGCAGCACTTAGTCTTAAAGGAGGTGCAGTAAAAAACCAGCAAACCATGAAACAACAATACAGAGAGTAGCAGAGTAAGATGGAGGAGTGTTTTCTTGAGAAGGATAATGCCTTCCTCTTCTCATAATCATTTTTGCTCCCTCTGTGCAGCAGCATGGACTCCAAGCAAACTAACCAGGTTGATCTTGTACTCCAGGTCTTATCTATGATGTAGATAAGGTTGGTATCTACTGCTCTAGATGCGTGTAACAGGAACCAAGTACAAATATGTTCCCTTGAACAATGGCATGGTAAAGAAATCTATACTGGTTTTCTGCAGTGTTAGTTAAATCTGTCCTTTATTGGACTGATGAATGCAGGGGTGTCCCAAATCCTTGCAAGCTCTGTGGACAGCCCAGGCTCTGCCTGAAGGATAACCTGCGGACAGCCTGTCTAGTCATGTCCAGTTGAGTACCAAACTATTCAGTGTGCCCAGGCTTGAAAACCTCAGAAAAGAATATCAGTTCAAGATGCAGCATAGAAATTGTACCCAGCCAGATTTTACAAAATACTGAGAAACTCACCCCCACTCCCTGCCTTTCTGTGCCATCCCATCCAGCCACCAGCATCATACAGCTGTGGGCTACCGTTGATCCCATTAGGGCTGCTCGGCTCCTTATCTGCCTCTGACAGGATGCGTACAGCAGTCTCTTGCTGAGTGACTGGTGGAGCTCTGGCCACTTCGAGTAACAGTGTTTGAGACTGACAGCCTTCTGTACCCAAAGGGATCAGAAATATGACTGGGAAACAATTTGAATCCTAGCTCTGATGCTGCCTCCCTGTATGACATTAGGCATATCAGCATCTCACCTCAGGGTGCTGTGTAGGTGACTGTGGAAAATAATAATGCATCATCCTAAATTCCCTGGAGACTGGCTCAGACATCCTAAGCCAAATTGCCTCAGAGAGAAGACGTAAATCACATTCCAGGGGGTATTAAGCTCTGAGAGATATCAGAGTGTTCATGAGGTCTAAGCTGAGGACTCTTGCCAATTCTATTTTGAGAATAAACTCTGCTATCTTTTAAGAAAATAGTTTGGAATTACACAAAAAGAAACTATGAGGAAGCCCCTTTTCTTTCCACTCTTTGCTACAGTTTGTCTGCCCAATGATGTGACTCAATGCCAGAGGATTGCAGTAGACTGAAGCTTGATATGAGAGTTACATTGATCAAGGGCAACATTTCTACCTCACAGCACCAAATAACAGCTTGATTTATGTTCCTGTATGCTATCTTATTATATATACTATATTCCTATATTCTGTGTCCTATACTCATGTATGTTTTGTTCCTATATGCCATAAAGAAGCTCTACCTGGTTTAGCAGGATCAGGAAAGAGTAAAGCACTCCTTCTAGCTAAAAGAACTACATTTTATTCAGAAAGATTCAGCAAGTTTAAAAGGCATTCCTATCCTTAAAAAAAAGTGTTTTCTCTGTGCTTCTTTCAAGGAGCCTAAGGACAACAGATCTGGTTCTCAGAAGATAAGAAGGATGAAAATTCAAGGGGAAAGCTACTCTGTTGAGCATCAGAGAAGGAAAGTAGAAACCTGAGATGTCAAGAATGAGAAAAATATAAATTTGAGAGATTAGAAGAATGTAAGAGAAGTGCAGAACAGGGGAATGTCTGCAGTGACAACAGTGATGGGAAGACAGTGGGAACGAAAACAAGTTTCATGTCCTTCAACCTAACTTTGTGCTCAGAATAGCTTCAAATGGAGATTAAGTTGCTGGGCTTCACTGAGACTGATTGCTATTTATAGATACATATTTGTCCTAGTTCTGCAGCATTTATGCATTTTTTCTTATATTAGAATAAACAAACAATAAAACCTGAAAACATTTGCTCTCAATGTATAATGTACCATGGAGAACCTTAGACTTTTAAAAACGGTATTTTGATACTGAGCTACTTTCAATAATTTTTAATGATTTCTAGTCAGGCAGAAGACATAAAAGTTTAGATCCCACAGTGTAAAAACTAGCATTTCTAAAATATTTCAAATAGATTAATTATATCTTAATTTTTAGGAAGCAATTTTTTGATATTAAGGATTCTGTTGCTTATTTTTACAGGAAGAGAGAGACTTCATTGTTGGTTTTTTTTAATTCAGGTTTTCATCTTGTGTCTAGAAATGACCATCACTGTTCAAAAAGATGAAGATTTCAAGGTGTTTATATTATTTAGTAAAAAAATTGACAAAGTGACAGCTATCAATTTACTCAGTGTTCTAGCTCACAGGTTTCTTTTGAGATTCAAGCTCATTTATGAAGTTATTTAACTGCATCACGTATCAGGTTTTAATCAGAATTTTTCATCAATATAAAAATGAATTATGACCTGATATAGCCTGTTTTAAGAATAAAAAAACAGAAGGCTGTGCATTCACCAGGCAATCATTTAGTACTTTTCTGGAAACACTCCAATAAGAAATATAGGAGCTTAGTTTATTTGTAACCTGAAATGAAATGAAGCAATCATCTTGAAACTTTCTACATTTAAATCTTCAGATGTTTACACAATCAGAAGTTAAATGAATGATTTAACTAAATTTCCCACTAGCAAAAAAAAAGAAAAGAAAAAGGATCTGTAGAAGAAAACAAAGCTACAAAGAGAAAAAGCAATTAACTTAGGTTGTGACAAGTGATCTGCATTGATTATTATGAATTTAATACTGGCTTCAAAGTTAGGTGACACAAGAAAGGCTGAATTTGTCATTGGCTGAGAAATCCATTCCAGCACTCAATTTTAGTACCCGAAAGTACTGTAAGATATTCTTCAACCTGCATATGGAGGTGGGACTGGCAGAAAGGAAGCACTGGAACAGTAGACAGGAGGTGAGAGGACGTGGTGGGAATGACAGAGCTGGGGAAGCGGACGTGAGAAGGGACAAGAGTAAATGCAGAAATGTAAGATGCATAACAGCAGTCAAGACAATTGCCCTAAGAAGATGAGCAAGATATAGTGCTAGGAGAGTTTAGATGAAAGGGTATCTATAAAAAATGACAATATGATAAATTAGGAAAAACATGGGTCTTGTTTCCTATTTAGGTGATTTATGACCTTAGAAGCCTGAACGTTCATCTTGTTATTGTTCCCATAAGGGGACAGAGGTGGAAAAGCCTTATGCCTTGTTATTTGCTCCACTAAGAGGGAAAATAGCTACAACCAGAGATTATGCCCCTGTATTTACAGCAGAAGGTTGTGCTGATTATTTTTGGAAGGAAAGAAGAAAAAAAAAAAAAAAAAAAAAAAAAAAGATGTGGTCATCTGGAATGGTGCCTAATGATCTAATGATTAAATAATGTAATAAACTACTGATACATCTTTTTACATGTAAAGTAGAGAAAAATTAAGTGTTATAATAGCTTACACCAGACATGAGACACATCCAGCTCTTTGGACCCTATCTGAGAAGCACTCTGCTCTCCTGGCTGTGCATTCAGAGCTTTGTCATGCTCTCAGTGCTGGCTTACCCTTTTAGGTCGTCTCAGGTATTATAAGGAAAGAGATAACGGTGAGCACAGGAAGCGATAGGAAGACAAGATGTCAACGAATGGAGTGAGACTTCAAGAAACCAAAGGGTGAAGTCCGAAAAAAATAGAAAAAGTGCATATGACTAAAGAAAAATTATTTAAGCCAATCTAGAAGAATATGTCTTGTCATGGAAAGAGAAATTTACCCTTGATAAAAGCATCTTAAAATCCACTATGACTTTTTCCTTTGAGTTCCCAGGACTGTTAAATAAGTCACGTAGTAAATTGTGATACGTTATTGTAATCCTTGATTTCCTCTATGATTTAGAGATATTTATCACATTCATCTGTTCTAGGTTTTTTTAGTTTGAGAACATGAGTTCCCTGAGCAACTGAGGGCCAGATTTCAAGCCAGTGTGAAATGTTTTCCAACAGCATTTTTGTCTCAACTTATCACTAAAGACTGGTCCTCATGTTCTTTTACTTGCTGTCTGGTACTCTACAGGGCATGCATAGCAATAATATAAAAACAATGACTGTCATTTAGAATTCAGAGGATATTGTACCATTCAGGGGAAGAAAAAAAAAAAAAAGGAAAGCTACACTGTGTAGTTACACCAATTTTCCAGTCAAGATATAAAAAGATTTTGTTGCATGCATGAAAAACACAGTGAAAAACCTGTAGTAATTTAGACTTTATCTTCACCAATGTTTAGATGTATGACTTGAGTAATTTTCCTAGAAGACTTCCCATTAAAAAATCTACTGTCAAAACATTTTACGATGTTCTGGACTTTCTGTTCTCTGCAAAAAATCTACTCAAAAAAATACTAGAAGATTTGTATGAAAATTACAGTTTAAAATTGCTTTTGCCCTTCCCATCTTTTTACAGCATTTTGAAGAACATCTACAGTCATTTAGTCATACCAACAAAGGGGAAAAACAAAAAAGCTCTGCAATAATTTCTTATAAAATGGTTATGCTTTCAAGCTGTTTTTATGACAGTCTCCATAACAAAAACCCACAGCAATATTACTGCAAAGATTTAAGGTCTTTTCAAAATAATTTCTAGGAATGGGTGCATTATGCCCATTTGGCATAATATGTGACAACAATCAAACAGGGAACTGAGTATTTTTCCTTGAAAAATACTTTCATTCGAAAACCAAATCTAGATATTCCATTTTTAACCCGATTGAACTATAAAAGGCAATCTCCTGGAGAAAATATCCTGTAAGACATGTTTTACCTATTAAAAATGTTTTACATTGATTCTATGGTATGCAATATGTGGTAAAAAACCCAAACCCTTAAAATAATAAAATAAAAGGATAGAAGATGACCTTTTTATGCTCTCATATATTAATGGATTTTTAGTTATAATGCTAATACAAATAAAGGTCATACAATGCTAAGATCCATAAAATGCCTTACTGTAACAGTCATATTTGAGGGATTTATATGATTAACATTACACAGAAGTGACCTTCCCTTTAATGTACTGGTATTATCATTCCCAGTGAGAATGACCTCACTTTGAGATATCTTATTAAATCACAACATTTTAGAAGACATTCCCTAATTTGCTTCTTAATGTGATTTTTGAGAAATTGTAATTCAGTGAGTGTTATAATAGCACTAATGCTTCCTTTATGTATCTATAGGTGACCTACCTATACTGTTTACCCTGAAAGCAAAATGAAGTTGCCCTCCTCCAGCAATTTGGATTGTAACAAGAGTTTTCTGGTTTTGTGCCACAATAACCATAGCACAACAACTATGTTAAATAGTATCAGCACTAAATTATACCATTCCATACGTGGAAAGACATAAAGTGAAAGACTCTAGAGGGTATAATAGAATAAACATACAGCTGTATAAGTGAATTTGTAATTTTTTTATCAAAGTCAAAACTCAAGCAGAACAAGGTCCTAACTTACTAAATTTTTAGGTCCTAAAATTGAGTCCTAACATTTACCAACCTATAATTTTATATTGTTTTTCAACCATTACCAATGAAAAAGCAAGTCTATGAAAATAAAGAATTTAAATGAGTAGACCTCAGAAAAAATAAAAATACAAGCATGAGCAAACAAACTCACAGCTGTTCTTGGCTGTGCTTCAGATACCTCTTGGTTTTGTCCCCTAAAAGTATACTTTCATTAACCTATTTCTCCACAGAGCAGAGCAGCAATAATTCTAGAGCATGACTTACCTTCCTGAGTAACCTAAAAGGGGGTATGGACAGAACGGAAGGTAACTGTGTAGCTGCCTGGAATATAACACAGATTGCCTCTAGCAAAGGAACATAAGGAGCTAATTACCTTGAAGGTGCAAACTAATCAAGTTAGGGTGATAGCTGGCTCACCTTATTCATATGAATAGCCCAGACGAGGTTACAGAAAACAGTGAGAAGTTGCTGATGAAATGAACAGTACCATTTAAAGGCATATGCCCAAAGGGGCCAGTCCTCAGCACCAACCCCCATTCTGTTTTACCGGTCCTAAAGGTCACATGACCCATCTAACACACTGCATCTGAGCCGAACTCTGTGTGTTATACCAAAAACATATGAGATTGTTCTCCCCCCATATGTCTGTGGCAGCCTGCTGCTTTTCCAGCTGTTCACCAATCCCAAAATATAGCAACCATCACCCTGTGCATAATGCCCAAATAAATAAATCTGTATATCATGGGTACAGGTTCAGCTGGACTCATCTGTTTCACAAATGCTGTAGTCTTTTGCACATGCATGATTTATCTGTTTGAGACTGAAAAGGATCTTGACCATCTCTCTGACAGGAGAGTCTCATGCTCAAAGGAGTAAAACCATGATGCCTTGAAGAAAAGGATTGTTTGTGGATAGTGCCTGCTATGGTTGGGCAGCTCTGCATCAATTCCTTGTAGATTAGGACTGTACTGCCTTCCTAGTTTTATATATACAGTAATATTGAAAGCTAAGACTTACAGAAGTATGCATCAATGTGTAAAAGCCTTCCTACTCATTTAGAGAGAAATAATATTGTTCATTTCCCAGAAATTGAACAACTCTGATTTTCCTCTCCAAGCTGCTTTACACTAAGATAACTCCCTTCAGAAAAGTGACTTACATCATCATAAAGAGGAACAGAGTCAATAACTACTGAGACAAATAAAGGAAATTGTAACGAGGCTCCTGTGTGCACTTTTTAAAATGTTAGGTTAATAATACCAAGAAGGGCACAATTATGCACCATTAAAGGCTGTTGCTACATCAGCCTGAAGGGGCTGGAGGAGGTTTGCACATCACCACAGCTGCGACAGACAAGTCCCACTGTTGCTTGCTACTCTCCCCACACAGCAAACACTTGGCCAACGAGCATAAAAGCTTTTTGCTCAATGGATAAATGAATTAAGATGAAATATAAGGGGAGGAGAGCCTTTGAACAAGTCACCTTTTTCCCAGCTGCCACACTTGAAAGGAGTATGTACTCCTGCTCTGCTGAAGATACTGACCTGGAACTTTTCATAATGGCTAAGAGAGGAAACAAATTGCCAGACCCTCAGATGTCTCTATGCACTGATCTTCCCTCCCACTTCTATTTGGCAAGACCAAATCCAGTATCATAAATATTAGAGGGGGTTTTTTGGCTTTCTGTTTTGGTTTTTTTTTTGTATGCGGGGGTTGTTGAGGGTTTTTTATGTACTCTTAAAATGTAAAGATGATCAACTAATGTAGCAGTTCAAATGATGTGAACCAGCCTATCATCAGATTTGGAATAAGACAATCTATTCTGTATTTCATTTCTCCATCTGTAAAAAAGGAACTGTCTTACTTTAATTGTCCCTCAGGTAGGATGTGAGTGAAGTTGAGCAAAACATTTCAGAATCTATAAACTATTAATTATATACAATCAACTGATTACATGTCATCTGTTGACTATACGTATCTTTTAAATGATATACTATTCACCAAAAAATATTTTATTGGAATTTTGATTTTTTCTGATTTTGGATTAATCATTACAGGTGAAATGTTTTGTTTTAAAGATAAACTAAAAAATAATTATTTGAAAACAGCTGAAAACAACAGATAAGGTTGATACGAGATAATCTTCAGCTGTTTCATAGTTTCTTTAAATTTTTTTTTGTCATTGAGGGAATGATTTAAAACCTGTTCTATTCCTGAATACTTCCATCTTTGGTATTCATTAAGGAAATGTGTATATGTTTTGAAAAACAAACAAGTTGCCATTGAATTTTTTTTTTTTGTTATAAAAAACTGATGTATTTTAAACAAACATGGAAATGGTAGAAGAATAAATTATACTTTTAAATTGGTTTTATTCAGAGCTATATTCTGTATACTTTACAAATGCATTAAATTTAAGAGACATGGGAATAGTAACTAAATTCTTTCTTTCCTTTTAAAGAGGCCAGACTCAGATTATTCTTCAAATGCTAATCACTTTTTCAGCTCTGCTTTCCTATATTGACAGTTTTAAATTTCAGTGAAACACAATGCACTTCTAAATATCTAAAATATTTTCTTGACTGCCTGAAAACACCTGCTTCCTGATGGAGGAAAAAGTAGAAATGACGCAGAAAAATCCTCGTCTGTAATTTGGAACACCTCAGAAAATGTTACAGCTGGGATTTATTGGCTACAATAGTCCCATTTATTTCAGTGCATTTTGAGGGCCATCTTGAGACCTTCTAAAAGACAAGATTTGCTGTGTCAATAATTATATTATGATTGTGGCGGCAGGCATAGCCAGAGACTGGTGGGATGCCACATGCCTGCACATATCTACTGGCTTCAGCAAGCAGTCAGAAGCATTTTGCAGGTGAAGTACATGGCAGGTCTGAGGCTGGAAAGCCAGGGGTTCACCACAGTGCTCGAGTCATGAGGTTTTCAGGCCAGCTAGACATCAGGGCTGTCGAGGCAGACAGTACGCTTCCACAGGCCAACTACTCATAAAGTACTGATTATTCATTTTGAAGAACCATAAATTGGTTTTGCTGACTAATTCCAGTTTATGCAAACATTGAAGAAAATTCTAATCTTTCACAATTTTCAGATTGTTCTCACTTTTGCATTACTTTGTCAGTTTCTGTAAGAAAGAGTTTGCTCTAATAATCCTAAGTGTATCTGTCAATTCCCAATAAATGTTTGAACCCATTGTCCAGAGTCTACAAAATCTTATAGCGAAATAATGACATCAAGTCTAACAAGTTCTTCAATTTTTTTTTTAAAAATTGCTACTGCTAAATAAGAACAACCTATTAATATATCCACTGAGGGAGTGACTGGAGTGTGAATTAACCTCAAATCACATATGAGAAAATCCGTGCAGGAGAGAAAGATATGTTTTGAATGCCTCCAAAGAAGAAAAAGTTTCAATTAGAGATTACAACTTAAGGTTTTAGAAAATCCAAACAAGAAAATCAGTTCTTCCATTACTTCTACTACTTTTTGTCTATGAAGTAGCTTTCAGAAACAGAAAATCTGTTATTGCAATGATTTTTTTGAGTATCCAGTTCATAGTTAGTTAAGAGTATAAAGTTTTCTGTAACTCTGTATAAAAAAGTTACAGAAATAGAGAAAAGTAGCACTGCATATATAATTTCATATTTAATGAATTATTATTAATTTTGCAGAGTTGCTGATTCTTTATAGGAAAATCTCTTTCTTCAAGTTGTAGTTTCAGTCTGAAAGAGACACACTGGCTCATGTTCCAAAATTATGCCCACAGCTACCAGGTACAGAACTATTACATTTAAGATGAAAGTGTACAGAACTGATATTTGAAGAGCAGGACTAAATTAGATTACTAGACTAGGTGTTTGACATAAATCTGCACTGTTTAGTATCTTAGTGCTTCTAGTAATTAAAAAGTTATGGTTTTTAATGTATTTTAAGTTTGTTAATTTCAATTTATCATTTATTTGATTCACACAGTATTGTTAGCTTCCAGGGTGTGAGGAAACAAGCAAATCATCCAAAGAATGGTTTTCCTTGACAGTCCAACTCTGTATTTGTTTCTCATGCTAAAACATGACTCTGCATATGCCTCAGCACAAAATTCTGATCCACAAACATCGATGGAGTTTTGCTGCAGAGTCTGATGGGACCATACTTTCCAGGAATTTACACCTGATTAATGATTGTAACAGTGAGACAAAAGAGAGAATAAATTTGATGACCTGTAGGAGATCAGTGATCAACAATATACTTGTCTACTCATTTCTTAGAGAACTGTTTTACACCTTTAGATGACCACAGAGATGTGTGTATTTTTCTGAGTACACAGAACTTCTGCCTTGGTGTAGCTTTCACACTAGTGTTTTCAGAACAGCAGTTAAGTTAGAACTACAAGTATAAATACCCCGGATGTCAGCTAGATTACACTGTAGGTGATCTTCAGATTCATTTTGAGTCTGTGTTTACTCAAGCAGAGGAATTACATTTTATTACTTACTGCCACTGCAGTTTTGCCTGTATTCTTCTGCTAAGGTTCTGCAAAACCCAGAAAGACCCCAAGAGGAGCTCTTTAACCAGAAATAATGAATGCTAGAAGATGCCCAAATCTACATTTATATCATGTATCTCAATCAGTCCACCAATGATCCAGTTTACCGTGAAACAGAGCTTGCTTTACTCTGCTTTAGCCCCTGGTAAAGCAGTTAACCTTATGATGCTGAACCTTCTGAATATTATTGGAACAAAATATTTTCCATTTAGAAGAGTCTGTCTCACTTTCTGTAAGTGACTATTACAATTTACTAGCCATTTATTTCAGCTTTATTTTACTTTCAGCTACAAATGAGCAGTTCACTTAAACTGACATAAATTTTCTGCACAGATTAAAGTGGAAGACATGAGCCATTTACTGCAGAGAAATGTAATATTACAACTATGATTATATCACCCCTTCAGAATCTAAAAAACCTTTTAATGTGCCAGATTTCTTAAAAAGTTCACATGTTTATCAAAATACCAATCAGTTAACACCAGTCATTGAGAGGGGAAAAAAATGAGTTGCCTGGGAAGAAGTACATTTGGTTTTAACAGCAGAAGATACAGGATAATGTCTCAAAAGATGGACATTCCTGGTATTCAATATTTCTTTAGCTTTAGAAATGCTGTATTCTGCTGTGTCAAAGGAAATCTCTTTTTTTTTTCTCATGCCAGAAATAAAGGATGAGAAAATCTTTGAGCCTGGGAGTCCAAGCCTTATTCTTCACATCAACAGAACCAGAGCATGAGGCAAATGCATACAGACTGTCTTCATCCCTTTTACGCTCTGATGTTTTAAGAAGAGTGATTCAATTATCCATGCTCAAAAGGGATCAGAGCCTTATATACATACGTGTGATGGTTACCAGGCTATGAATTACAATTCCTTGCAGATGACTAGTTCAGGATGGGAGTATTATTACATTTCTAAATTTACTTGCAGGTCTTAACCGCATAAACCACTGCCATGTTAGGTCTACTTCGACGAACTCTACACAAGAATGTGGGTCCACACAGCTCAGCATGCTGGTAAACAGTGGTGGTGTATTTCTACAGCACAAAAAGGTATCAAGTTAGCTGCCCTTGAAGTTCAGGTCAGATTCGTTACTTGCTTGTGCAGTGTGAAGTAATTATGCTGTTTTCAATCTAGAAACCTTTAGGCAACTCTGACACGTGGGTTTGTGTGCTGTGTTTTACTGAGCATAAGAAATATGACTTAGAAGCAAAACAAGAAGATGTGTTCAGGAAAACAAGTTCCTCAAAGTGTGGAGTTACCGAAAGGAACAGAGAGGTTATGACTGAGGGGTTTTTTTCCGTTCTTAAAAGAACATTTGCATTGCAATACAAAACAGACAATATCAGTAATAACTCTGTATTTTACAAGACTCAGAGAAAACCTGTACCATGCAGTAAACCCTTTTGGTGGATCCAAACCTTTTGAAATGGAAAGGCTTGCATTAAAACCAGGTTTCACATCATACTTAAAAGTAGTCATTTCCATGTTAGGGTAAAATAGTGATACTATGTACATTACAAAACAAACAAACATTTAAAGAATTCTTGCCTCCATTAGTCTCTGACTCTTGCATTCTTAATATTTTTTTTTCAGAACATTGAAATAAAAATAAAACAATCTAGTTTAAATTGACCATCTATCCATTTAGCTTTCTTCTACTGTCTTCACAGCTTTGATTTCTTCATCGTGCTTTCTTAAGTTCAAAACTCAGTAACTGGCAAAGCCCAAAATGCTGGTTGGTAAACAGAAAGTGATGTGTGACAGTATCTCTTATTGAACTTCTTGGGAACAAGTGCAATGTAAAGCTTACTGATCCATACTGCAAGAGGCTATCAGACCCTCAGGGCTAGATCTGTTTCACATCATTTTAATCGTCCTAAAGTTAGTTACTTCATAAACTTCAGTCATTTATGCTCCCATTCTAATCAAGGGAGACAAATGGATACTTTAGAGGGTAGCAAAAAAAAGATGCACCTTCAGACGACGCCCTTTCCTTTCTTCAGTGACAGAAAACTTCCATGATTTACCCAAAATATCTATACCCATCTCTATAATCTTAAGTTAGATGAACCCCAAGCTAAAATTTGAAGCTAAATGGTTAAGTATGCCATGAAATTGTATATTACTAAGCTTATTTACATTTATTTTTATATATAATTCTGGGGTATGGGCTGAAAAGCCTAACTTCAAATGAGTTACAGGCATAAATCATGTACCAATTCATGTATCATGAATCACATGCCAGTTCTATTGACAAACTTGTGCCTGCTTGTATGGATGCCACTTTGATAGAAAGTTCTGCCACAAATTCTATTTTGAGATGTAAAGATTTACTTCAAGATTGTTAAGGACGTAAAAGCCTGAAACTTGATTTGATCTGAAGAATGACAGGGAGACACTGACTCATTAATCTGTTTAGGAGCCTCTTGTATTCTTTGTTTTGTTACGAACAGAATGGTTATGAAAAGGAAAAGAAATCTGATTTTAGAGCTGTTAAAGAGGCTACAAGAATAACTAATGCTTAGTTTATTTGGCTTTAAATTACAGTCTTTCTATTACTTTGACTTGGGTCTTTTTGTGTTTAGCATTCTGTTTCGATGTTAGGTCAATGGATTATTTCAGCACACAACTGTGACGACTTTTTAAAGTATACTGTGAGCCCTAAATATTCTTTTATGCTTTTCCTGAAAGAAATGTTTTTTTCTGCATACAATAAATCATTACAGAAGGTCTGATTTTGAAAGCAGAAATATCTCCAAACCATGCAAAATCACAGTCCCTGATGTGAACATAGAATTACCATGAGTAGTTAGGCAAGCTGGGCTTTTTCTGCAAAAATATTCAAATTTATAAAGGCAATTAGGCTAGTAAAGCATGCTGATTTACAATTTCACTCATGTGTTGTGTGTTGGCCTTGGGATTCTATATGTTTTGAATATCAGTGCTGAATATTACTGATAGAAATACAGCATTACGAAGAAAAGTTTTTTCAGTATCAAAGGGCTATAATTTATTTTTAAAGAACAGTTATATTTTTATAAAGGTATATTTTATGGAAACATGATGAAAATGTTGGCGTCATTCTTTCTACAATCAGGCCCAGTCTCATGGTAGTCAATTTAGTAATCTTTTTACTTTGCATTATCTAGACCAATAAAGACTTCATAGTAATTTATAAATTACATTGTATCAAAGAAGTAAAAATCGATACGAGACTATACAATTTTCATCTTCCTGTAGTTTCCAATGTGGCTGCCCAGAGAGGCTGTGAAGTCTCCTTCTCTGGAGACTTTCAAACCCCACCTGGACGTGTTCCTGTGTGGCCTACTCTTGACGATCCTGCTCTAGTGGGGGGGTTGGACTTAGATGATCTCTGGAGGTCCCTTCCAACCCCTAACATTCTATGATTCTATGATTCTATGATCATTTTGCTGTTATAGTAGAACCTACTAAATTCCTTCAACTTTTTCGATTTCTGTGATCTCACATGCACCAAGCTTTCACAGGGGGAGTTCACTCTCTTGTTTTCGTTAAGAGTACCTACGGGATTTCTTAGTGAACTTTCAACAGGACAGCTTATTAATGAACAAAGCATCAGACTTATCCAGCCCTGTGCAACCTAGCTAATGTGGAAAATAGTCCAACCAATTCTGTCTCCATTTTCACTGGAGGCTTCTGTTTCTCCTGTGATAATAAAGGTAACTATACAAAAGATGTGCAGTACAGTGTAGTTCTAGCCTTAGGCATTTTTTTAAACTTTCATTGCAATGCATTGTATATGAATCTGTGTAAACAATCGTTTATGACTAGACTACTCAACAGTTTGGGGCTGTAGTAGATTGCTTTGTTTCACAAGCAAAATACATTCTCTAAAAAGGTAAAGTAGGCAATTCATACAAAAAGTAAAAAAAAAAAGGGAAAGCTTGTCTGCATGAAAGTAAATTTCTTAGGGCTAATCTGAAGATGTGGACTGACATGAAGACATGGTCAAGCATACAGATCAATATCCTGTAAAGAGACACGGAATAATAGAAAGCAATTGCCTCTCTTGACAGATGATTTGAAAAAGAATGAGCTATATTTATGTTATAATGGTAGATAACTCAGTTAAAGTACTCTTGGACTGCTTAAATACTATGGAGACAGTCACAGTACAAGACATATGGGAAAAAACAACATAGACCTTCCTCCATCTTATCGAACACTGATAAAACTATATAAACTGCCTGCAAATCTTTTTCAAAAAACAGTGGCACATAATTGATACATAGATACTTATTATCACACAACCACAGAATCACAGAATATTAGGGATTGGAAGGGACCTCAAAAGATCATCTAGTCCAACCCCCCTGCCAGAGCAGGAATACCTAGATCAGGTCACACAGGAACACATCCAGATGGGCCTTGAATGTCTCCAGAGAAGGAGACTCCACAACCTCTCTGGGCAGCCTGTGCCAGTGCTCTGTTACCCTCACTGTGAAGAAGTTCTTCCTCATATTTATGTGGAACCTCCTATGTTCCAGCTTGTACCTATTGCCCCTTGTCCTATCATTGGATGTTACTGAGAAGAGCCTGGCTCCATCCTCTTGACACTCACCCTTTATATATTTACAGACATTAATAAGGTCACCCCTCAGTCTCCTCCAAGCTAAAGAGACCCAGCTCCCTCAGCCTTTCCTCATAAGGGAGATGTTCCACTCCCTTCATCATCTTTGTGGCTCTGCGCTGGACTCTCTCAAGTAGTTCCCTGTCCTTCTTGAACTGGGGGGCCCAGAACTGGACACAATACTCCAGATGCGGCCTCACCAGGGCAGAGTAAAGGGGGAGGAGAACCTCTCTTGACCTACTAACCACACCCCTTCTAATACACCCCAGGATGCCATTGGCCTTCTTGGCCACAAGGGCACATTGCTGGCTCATGGTCATCCTGCTGTCCACCAGGACCCCCAGGTCCCTTTCACCTACGCTGCTCTCCAACAGGTCAGTCCCCAACTTATATTGCCACATGGCGTTGTTCTTCCCCAGATGCAAGACTCTACACTTGCCCTTGTTATATTTCATTAAATTCCTCCCCACCCAACTCTCCAGCCTGTCTAGGTCTCTCTGAATGGCAGCACAACCCTCTGGTGTGTCAGCCACTCCTCCCAGTTTGGGGTCATCAGCAAACGTGCTGACAGAGCACTCTATTCCCTCATCCAAATCATTGATGAATATACTGAACAGTACTGGTCCCAGTACCAACCCCTGAGGGACTCCACTAGTCACAGGCCTCCAACTAGACTTCGCCCCACTGAGCACAACTCTCTGGCTTCTTTCCTTCAGCCAGTTCACAATCCACCTCACTCTCCGATCATCCAGACCACACTTCCTCAGTTTAGCTGCGAGGATGCTGTGGGAGACTGTGTCAAATGCTTTACTGAAATCAAGATAGACCACATCCACTCCTTTACCACTATCTGTCCACCGGGTTATGTCCTCATAAAAGGCTATCAGGTTGGTCAAGCATGACTTCCCCTTGGTGAAGCCATGTTGACTGCCCCTAATGACCCTCTTATCCTTGATATGCCTAGAGACAGCACCCAGGAGAAGTTGTTCCATCACCTTTCCAGGGATGGAGGTGAGGCTGACTAGTCTATAGTTACCCAGGTCTTCCTTCTTGCCCTTTTTGAAAACCGGAGTGACATTTGCTTTCCTCCAGTCCTCAGGCACCTCTCCTGTTCCCCACGACTTAACAAAGACAATGGAGAGTGGCCTAGCAATGACATCTGCCAGCTCCCTCAGCAACCACGGGTGCATCCATCAGGATTAAATTATGAGAAACTGTACCTCTCATGTCTAGTACTTCTTCAGAAATTACATCTTATTTGGACTAAGTGAATAACCATCTCTTTTCACAGGTTTACCGCTGAACATGATGCATAGACCCTAATATGGCAAAAATGTTTCTGTAATACTTAAAAGTAATTTGAGGATATATACAATACAAAAAATCCTTGAGAAACTGGTTTAATTAACTCTGAGCAATCTTCTGATGGGAAAAAATTTAACTGGATTTTCAAATGTTAGCCCACAGTTCATCAGGTTTAATTTAACTAACCATGTCATACAGGAGGTAATCTTAGCTTGCACAAAATTTTGTTTTACCACCTTTTCAGTACCTAAAAAACCCCGCCTCCTCTCCACCATTTTCACCTGCATTTAATTACACCCAGCTGAAGGTGTTTTCCATGCCATGTGTTTCCAGCAGGATGAGCTCCCTGACTCTCAGTGTGTGGTATTTTCTGGACTCAGAACTTCATGACACAGTGAGATGATCGTGAGGCCACACGGTGTTGAGCAAAGTATGCCAAATACTCTTAAAAGCTAGCTACATAATGCAAAATTGTACAGTACCTTTAAAAATCAAGACTGCAATACCTATATCACTCTCTGCAAATTTGTCCAAGCTAGTTCAAAACATCTGCAGCAGGGAAAAATGTTCCCTGGTTGCACCCTCTCTTTCTAAAGGATGGAGCTGTGATCAGTCTATGAGTCACTCAGGCCAATGCTCGTTAGCATATGTGATCCAGAAGAAACAAACTGAGTTGTGAAGCTTACTTGCCAAGGGGCTTATGCAATGGCTAAAGCACGAGGTAAGCTATCAGCCATGAAAATATACAGACAGCTTAATTTAATGATCCTGAAGTTTTACATAGCACTGAATGTAAGTTTGCTACTGTGGGAGAGAAAGCTGCCTCCATCCCTCCCAATTTTTCTCACCTTCATTCCCAGCTAGTTAAAAACCAACCAAACAAACCCCATGACTGCAAACAAGGATTCTCAAAACAGTGATGATTTGCTGCCTGGAATCCCTGGATAATTTGTCCCCAACTCCTAATTTACTTATACTCAGTTTACCTTTAATGACAAGAAAAAGTTGATATAAACTTTGTAATACAACCTGCTCCTGAGAATTTGCATTTTGTGTTAGAACATGCAACAGCTTGCTGTAAAAGAAACTGTGAAAATCCAAACAGGCTCATAAAGCAGAACTATACTCCTGAGTGGAAATTCAGGTTTTGAATTGAAAAGCAATGTTAGTTTACCATTCTTGTTTGCTCTACCTCTGATGGACATTTTGTTTTTTTCACCTGGCCTCTTTCCAACATTTTTGTTCTTAGCATTTCTGTAGCGCTCCAAGGAGTCAAGGATAGAACTCTTTTATAAATAAAAGATGTGTTTGTATAATTACTAGGTAGAGAAAATAACTGTTTCTGGATTTAGTTTATTTCTTTTTGAATACACACAGTAGGCCTGCATTTTTCCTTTCCACTTTCAGTCAACAGCTAAAGCCCTCTTTAGAATCTTAATATATGAACACTAATTCAAAATATTGCATGGTGTGACAGTACTTATAGAAACAGTGCTACCTCTCTATATTTAGGTGGCCGGCTAGAAAACCTTCTGTATTCTGTGACATTATGTAAATGTCTTGGTAAATTAAAAATTGAAAGGTTGGATGTTTTAGCTATTAGAATTAAAGCCTTAAGGCATTAGATAAGACTGACATTAGTCATTTTAGGGGTATGGTTTAAACAGCTTATTTTCTTATTTCTGTCACTAAACTCAGCTGCAGATGAAATGCTGAATAAGGACGGCAGGTCTTCTAGACCTAGCGTTAAAGCAGAAATAAAAGGATGAACTTCAAATAATTTTTATGAATTATTTCACTTTTTTTTTTCTTTTGTTGATATTGAAATCAGGCTCTTAAACCAAGTACCTCTATCAAAATAAGCAAGTAAGATGTGGTGGTACTCTTCACCTGTATCTTAATGAAGAAATACTACGACACCTATCCACCACATGGGAGAGCACATCCTGGTTCAAAGTTTATCTCTGCTTGATATTCAGCAAATGTCCAAGGTTTGTTTTCCTGTAAAAGTACTCTCTTCTACTGGACATTCAAAAGTGAGGTGCTATGGAAGTGAATGAGTTAATGTGTAGCAAGTCACACGATCCTGACTACTAAAAAATTAGCAAGATATTAGCTCAGGAGAATGAGTTTCAACATTGACAAATTTAGGCTTTTATGGATCCGTGTATTTTTCTCACACTTGAAAACTTCTTCCAACATACAATGAACTTGCTGCTTGTATTTCCAGTCTGCAGTCTGCTCACTCTTTTTATAGTAAGGAAGGCTATGGTTTGATGGCTTAAGCATCACCTTTTGACTCCTGTGATTCTGGCCTTACTCCCTCCTCTTGATGCTGTTCCCCTTCATAGAAAATGTTCAACTATCACCCTGGGCAGTAACAAGTTCAAGCTGATTCCTTAAGTCTCAGGTAATGTCAGGGAAAGGGGAGAAAGGGAGCAAAGAGGATGTGTCAGAAAGTGTACCAGAAAGGTTGGAATAGGGTACAAGAGACTGGGTTAGGGTTTTGTTTTAAGGGAGTTGAATAATGCAGTAGGATAGGAGGGATACTGAGGAACAAGGATAGGTTCCTAGTTTGAGAAGATGGAGAACTCAGAAACAAGCTAAGTTTTTTGATTTTACAGTAAAACCTGGGCCCAGCTCTAAATCTGTACACAGACACAGAGGGGAGAATAAACCAGTTAATGAAAGGGCAGAGGAAAGGATCTGAGGTTACTGAAACAGGGAAGTAGAAAGATGCAAAATTAGTACATAAAAGGACCTTCAAGTACCTTGGGCTTTCTTCCAGACTGAGACCTGCCTTTGAATCTAGATGCAAATTTAAGGATCTGCCTTTAATCCACTTGTTGGATATTGAAGGTATGTGATTGGACATTTATTTTTAGAATTAGGTAAGAAACAGGACACCCTTGTGAAGCCAAAAGCCAATTTGATACTACACTTGATTAACTGGTAGACTGGGCTGAATTAATTTTACGATTAACTATGGTTTATTTCTTTCCTGTGGCATTATGTCAACGTGAAAATGTATTGATTTATATTAATTTATGTTGTTTGGGCACATTCTATGTATTCAAGTTACTTTATAAATGGGTTGTTATAGACAGGTTTGGCATATCACCTTGATAGTGACTTTTGAAAGGTACTGGTTAGTGGAAATGCTGTTAAAACTCTACACAGCTGATATTTTAAAATCTCTTCAAAATAGTGCAATCTGATGTAGCAGTTCATTACTGTCCTGCCACTCAGTAAGAAGGATGATTCTTACTTTAGAATAGCTTTGACTGGGGAGGATTTACACCAGCTCACAAGACAGTCCTAACTTCTTAGCCTTGTAACTGCAAATTCAGTCATTTTAGGAAAGATGACATAATTGGTTCTATTCTACCATTCATTTCTTGAAAACCTTCTGAACAATCTGTCATCTTCTGAGAATAAATAATCTGGACACAGATCTTCATCTTTCATCTCTTGCTTTTTGTGCAGAATATAACTTTGTTGCAAAATGAGCTGCAAATTTGGTATAATATAAAACAATCAATATAGCTGTATAAGCCACAAAACAGTATGTAAGAAGGCAGGGGTGAAAAAAGTAATATCCTATTTTATTGAACTTTAGTAATATGTGACTCAAGTATTTCAGTTGTTTAGCAAACCACAGAGAAAATAAGTTTTCCCTACTGAAAAGAAAAAAAAGAAAAAAATAGTGTACATGTGTTATAAACAACTTCAGCACTGAAAGGACTGAAAAGACAGAAAATCCCCATTTGCCAGTGAAACTACTCTCAATCTAGACAAATTTCCAGCTGAAATTGCATTAGAATTGACAACATTACACTTCACTGACAAAGTCTCCCTGTAAAAGCACAGCAAACAGGCATGGTAACAGGCAAGAGACACCCACCAGCCTCCTTCCCTTGATTTCAAGGGAACTATAACAAAGGAAAATACCAGTGAATCTTTTGGAAGTCAGGCTACTGGTGGCTGTGCACATAGAACATTTTCTAAAAAAACAGCTTTAAATGTATGGAAATGCAAACATTTCTGCTGAAATCCTATGTTGTTCATCTCCCTGGCTACTTTCCTACAGGGAAAGTATGTGCATTTGAGATGAGCTCTGCCTATTAACAAATGGTGTTATCTCTGAAAGTGAAGGATCAACACAGAGAAGAAGATTAAAAAGGTGGACATGAAAAGAGAGGTAGATAGAGACCATACTGAGTAGAAAACATGGGTAAAAGATTGGAGGCAGAAGATGAGGAATGCAAAAATGGAATAAAGAATGATGGGGATGAGCTAAGTAGATTGCAGAGACCAGAGCATGGTACCAACTGTGAAAGCTCTGACTGAGATAAAATTCATGTCTCTAACAAGAACCTTACAGTTCAGAGTGGGGACGCCAAAATGTGTGATTTGCTTGTTTAAACTATATCAGCCAAGCAGACAAAATGTTATCCTTGAGCCAGTAAAGCTGTTACTTTGTTTTAAAAAGCTAGGTGAGCCTCAGTGTCTGGGATCCTGGAGGCTAGTAAGTCAAATTATGTGCTTACAGTACAACAAAACAATGTTCTTATTCACACTAACATAAAGAAGACTTGGGTTGTGAAGGATAACAACTTAAAAATAACTTGGGGAATTCCAGCATTCTGTCTACATAAATCCGAATTATTATATTTATATTATTAAATCTGAATCTGCATGTAGCGCTAAATTGTAGTTGGGCAAAGATCAACCAGATATTAGTGATTATCCATAGTAAAACCAGTGCAGTAATATTAGATCATGTGTAAAAGAGCTGTTACAAGGTTCAGTACAGCATTTTATATTTCAATACATGCCACTCTTTTTTTCCCCTGTTCCAGGATTTTTAGGTAAAGAAAAATAGAAATACAAAGGTAAAAATTGAGTTAGCATCACAAGGCATCTCCAGGTACACCAGGAACAAAAGCAATACTAAGAAAACATGTCCCTGCCGCTGGACAGGGAAGTCTGACAAGACACGGAATAGGCCAGCGCCTCAAGGCCTCCTTGTCCTGGGTTACAGTGTATTCTATTACCATGAGCTGTTGAAACCAGGGGTGCCGATGTTCCTGGCCTCCTCCCTCGGGACTAGCTTCTGTTAATAGGCCCAACAATGCCTTGCCGCATGACCCATAGATAACCTGCACCTGGACTATTCTTCTGTTAATGGGCCCATCCGTGCCTTGCCCCAGGACTCACCATCCCACTGTGAGATGCTCCGGCCGGGGGGAGGGAGCCAAGCATTTCCCACCGGGGATAAAGTCTGGGGTTTGGAACAGCACGAGCAGCCTTACCCGCTGGGATCCCAGAGGACAAGGACTACACCACCGGATTTTCGGAGGAGGACCAGTTTTCTTTTCTACAAGATCACCGCTTCAACGGGATCATTTAAAAGAGAACTGCGGCTGCCACCGAAATCGGATTGCTCAGACCTTTTTTCTACCAGACCACCGCTTCAACAGGACCATTTCAAAGAGAACCGCAGTTACCACCGAATCGGACTGCTACCAGCACCCTGCCCGGCAGGGGGCCAGGTTGTATCCCTGACTCTGTCAGGCTTTAAACCAGTTTCTCTGTATTATTGTTTTGTTGTATATATTAGTAAAAAACGGTTATTCCCATTTCCTCATATCTTTGCCTGAAAGCCCCTTAATTTCAATTTTATAACAATTTGGAGGGAAGGGGGTTGTATTTTCCGTTCCAAGGGGGGGCTCCTGCCTTCCTTAGCAGACACCTGTCTTTCAAACCAAGACACTCCTTTGCCTCAGTCTTTATTGGTACGATGAGACTTTAGGAATCCCAGGTCCCTGAGAACAGAGGGAAAGTCTGCAGCAAAGACATCCTCAGTGGAGGAGGGTCTAATCGGGGATATTTAAACAAAGTAAAAACTAGAGAACGCAATGAGATGCACTCAGCAGTGCTGAGGGGGCTGGCTGGTGTCATTACAGGACTCTTCACAACAGTCTTTGAAAGGTCATGGCAAATGCTGGAGACCTATAAGGACTGGAACACGGCAAATATCACTCCTGTTTTAGGGAAGGGCAGGAATGAGGATCGGCAGAGCTACATGTCAGTTAGTCTCACCTTGATCCCTGCAAAGATTATGGAGTAAATAATCCAGGAAACCATTTCCAAACATATGATGGACAAAAAGGTGAGTGGGAGCTGTCAGCATGGATTTGTGAAGCATTCCTGACTGACCAGAAAGCAATGACATGACTGGTTTGGTGTATACAGGGAGAGAAGTTTGATGTTTGTCTTGACTTCAGTAAGGCTTACAGAACTGTACCCTGTAAAATCCTCCTAGACAGACCAATGAGGTATACGCTAGATAAGTGAATGGTAGCTTGAAAATTGGCTGAACCATTGGGCTTAAAAGGTTGTGGTCAGGAACATGAAGTCCAGATGGAGGCCAGTCACTAATGGTGTACTCTACTGGCTGATACTGGGGACAATATGCTTTAACATCTCCACTGATGACCTGAACCCCTGGACAGAGTACACCCTCAGCAAGTTTGCAGATGTTTCAAAACTGAGAGGAATGGTTGATGAACCACACGGTTATGCTGACATTCGGAGGGACACCAGCAACTTTGAAAAACAGACACCTGAGAAGGAATAACAGTGTGTACTGGTACACACTGGGGCCCAACTGGCTGGGAAGCAGCTTTGTAGAGGAGGCCCTAGCCTCCTCTCCTACCGGACCATGAGCCAGCAATGTGCCCTTGCAGCAAGGAGGGCCAACAGCCTCTCCAGGGCTGCATGAGGAACAGCATCATGTGGCCTGCAGGTTGAGGGTGTGATCCTTTCCCCTCCTCAGCACTGGAGAGGCCATAGCTGGAGTGCTGGGTCCAGTCCTGGTCTCCCAAGTTCAAGAGGGACATGGGCACACTGGAGCAAATCCAGTGAAGAGCCAGAAAGATGATGAAGGGCTTGGAGCATGTGAGCTACATGGGGAGACTGAGAGCTGATATTGTTCAGCCTGGAGAGAGGAAAGCTCAGGGGCAGCTTATACTTGTGTATAAATACCTGGTAGGGGTGGAAGAATATGGAGGCAGACTCTTCTGAGTGGTGCTCAGTGTCAGTGCAAGAAGCAATGGGCAGAAACTGAAGTAGCGAGGGTGTTCCCTTATAACAAAGAATAGCTCTAACATAGAATAACACATTTTCTCCTATACATAAATATTAAAAGGATTAATGGACGTAATGATTAAACCTTGATCAGCACCTCATGCCCGGTATCTTTGCCACTTCAGCTGTACGTTTCTGTTAATTTTGTCAGGACTACAAATACCATTTAACTCTTCCATGGAACATGCACTTCTCTGCTAGCAAGCTTTGGTTTGAGCTGGATATTTCAAAGGCTGAAAAGTCTTCCACTTGTTCTCTAATTGAGAGGAGAAATTGTTCTTTGTCAGTTGACTTCAGCAAGACTCTGAGTGATTATTAAAAAAAAAGAGCTAGCACTAAGGAGAAATTAAAAGAACTGTGGCATTTCTAAATGTCCTTGAAGCCAATCCAGAAGGTGATGTCACCCATACTAAGATTCTTCTATATATGTGCAGACAATAATGGTGGGCCTTTACAAAACAGGCTAGTTTGAAATGCAAAATTCCCATTTATTATTTTCTTTGACAGCCCTTTTTTTCCTTCTCTCCCATTTTTAGGGAGGATACTGGACAAGAATGTACTCCTTTCCCTCACCCCTGCTGCTTTCAGCAGAGCTGTTGCTTTCTTCATGATCATTTAATGGAACTAAGGAAATAAGGAGGAATGAGATAACAGAAGATGGCATGAAAGGAATAAGAAATCTTCATACAGATAAGTAAAATTCAATCTGGGAGGAAAATAACTGATGAGGCAGGAATAGCTGTGAGCATTCCTGTAAATTCCCCAAGGAATACTGGCAAATAACATGACAATTCCTAGGGGACTTTGCTGTGTGTCTCTGAACAATAACATATGCCATCCAAATCTAGTAAAGTGAAGGGTTTGTTTTTTAAAGATTAAGGTTTTTTTGAAAGATTGAAATGAAACATTTTATTCTGAAAAGAAGCTTTACAATGAAAGATTTAATGCCCACTAGACTAATCAACTTTGAAAAGTGAACTGAAAACCAAACAACTTTCCCCTTGAATCTTTTAGTTTTGTTAAACAGAGTTGGTTAGAAGATCTTTGACAGCAGTTCTAGGTCCAGAGTACAATATATAGCTCTGATCTTGTACTGTCTGACAGTGCTAAGTTTAGCAGTTATATTGTTTGAGATGATTTTTTTTTGTCTGTCTGTTTTCTAGAACACAGGAGGAAAAAAAAAAAAAAAAAGAGGAGGCCTGTCAAAGGATTAGGAAACAAACTTTCTGGTGCAGTGCTTCCTCTGTGTAGTGCCAATCTACTCTGCAGTGTTAAGAAGCAAGGGAGAGGGCCTTTGTGAGTGAAATCTGAGGCAAGTTTTTTAATCTTCTAAGTGTTACGCATTATGCCTCCACTTTCACATCTCAGAGTGAATAAAGTTTAGGACAGATTTTCAGTAAACCATGTTTTTAAATTACATGATACTTTTATAAGTAAATACTAATAATATATATATTATATATATATAATAATTTAATAAACAAATTAAACATTTAAAGATGAGGTTGTGAGCCCTGCAGTGTGCCTGGATAGCATTTGCAGTGGGTGGAAGACACCCTACCTGTGTCCGTGGGTCTGGGATAGGCAGGCAGCTGCTCTGTGTCACCACTGCTGGTCTTTTCCAGTGAGTAGAAAGGGGCAAGGAATGAACAGTGGCCCCATCCAATCTCAAGCAGAAATCTCAAATTCAGCAGATGGTATAGCGGTGGGTAGAGAATGTTTTTGCTTGCTTGACT
The DNA here is from genome assembly GCA_028020825.1 of Podargus strigoides. Classification (NCBI taxonomy): domain Eukaryota; kingdom Metazoa; phylum Chordata; class Aves; order Caprimulgiformes; family Podargidae; genus Podargus; species Podargus strigoides. Next base: position 145,125,255 of record CM051663.1, on the reverse strand, counting down.
TTCTTTTCCCCTGCCTTTTCTTTCTTTTAAGCTTACATTTTAGGAAGAACTCAAACAAATTGAAACAGGGAATTGAATCACTATCTGCACCCTCCCCAGAGCCAGGACTGGACACCAGACCACATGGGACAGATGTTAGCCACATCAGGTGCTGTTGGAAGACGTTTAGATTCTCGGCGGATGAGCACTGGGCAACCTAATATGGAGAAGAAAAAGGGCCAGCAACTCCAGCAAAAGGAGCAGTGCCAACTGCTTCCCAGATCCAGGGGAAAGCACAGATTAGAACCTAACTTTGTAAGTGTCTTCTTAACGGACAGTAACCCTAAGGCCATATAAAAATCCTTTATTTTCTAGGAGAAGTTTTTACTGCTTTGCCAGCTTCCCTCATGGTAGAATCCAGCTCTAATTAGCACCGTGTTAACGAGCGATTGCTAAAGATAGATGAGAATTACTGTTCTCATTGAATAGTAATTTCATCGGGCTGCACTGATACTTTTATGTATGGGTCAAAGAAATAATATTAAGACAGCCACGTAAAACACTTGAATGAATGCTGAAATTACTAGTGTGATACTGACTAAGCAATACAGCAGATTTTAAATAAATCTGCTCTAATTACTTTTGATGAAAAGGAAAATCTCAAGTTCCACAGTTTTTATCTGCCGGGTCATGTTCCTGGGCAAGGAGTTGTGACCCATGGAAGTGGGACACTGGTTTGCCACTTCAGACCAGGATTTAGGTGGTCTTTTAATTTGTTTCTTTCCATACTTACTTTAAATCTGGTGAAATAAATTTATTTCTTTTATTTTGGCTAATGGACTTTAATGAAAGTAGGATTGTGACTTGGCACAGAAGTGCAAGCAGGAATGTACAGAAATGGAAAAAAGCCTGGAGAGAGTGATCAGGGACAAATGAAGCATTGAGACAGGTGCTGGTGGCATAAAGAAGAGGAATGCAACAGGGAATAAGGTCAGAGAGATAGCTTGGAGCAAAACTTTGAGGGTTTTCAAGGCAAGGACACAGAGTCTGAACTCAAGGTGATGTGTGTGAGTAAAATTAAACTTCTCTAACTTTCTCTATGAGCTCTCCAAATGCACATAACAACAAAGTTTGCCCTTATATTTTTAGAAATGCAACTTAAATAGGCAGAAGCTTAGTTATTTTGGTTAGACAGATTCTGATATGCTCACAAAGAACAATAAACATCCCTTGACTAGCTTAACAGAAAATAAATTAGAAGAAAAAAACCAACCCAGATGCACTCCAGAAGCTAAAACACGCTGAGGAGAAGAGAATCCAGGTATGAGGACCATGTTGTGCATTTTCCAATTAATCCACCCCCCCAAGGGGTGAAGACTTCAGGGCAATGTACTCAGGGAACAGACATGTACTGCAACACTCAGAACTTGCTCTCACTTTCCCTCAGGAGCTGTGTCTTCTGCAAAATCCCAGAAGAGAGAATAAGAGTAGGTGTAAAGCAAGAAGCAGTATGAATGCTGAAATAAATGTTTGTTGAACCCAGAAAAAAGCAGCTGCCATGAACCTGCAACTAAAACTAGTATTCACAGAAATACATCTGTTCCCATCTCTGAACTACACACAGCATCGATGGAAGAAGATAAACTGCTGGAATCACTGGATTATGTTTTTACTGCCGTTTCATAGGGTCACTTAGTAATGTATAGGACAACTTTGCTATGTGACTAACAAATTTGGACAGATATTAGGTGGTGCAGCGTTCAAACTTTGCCCTAACAGAAATAGTCAGCTGAAAATATCTGGAAATCTAAAGGAAAGTTAACTATCACTCAAAATATTGGTACTGTTTCCTGAACAAGATTCAAACCCATAAGAATATGTTTGAATTACATACAAAGTAAGTTGCAAAAGGCTTGTAATAGCCTGAAAGAAAACTCAAAATTATGTCAGCAGCTGGGAAACAAATACAAAACGCAAGTTAAAAGTTCATTGAAGACATCCTGGCGGACAACAATCTCATTATGAGTGAAGAGTGTGCTGCTGCATCAAAGAAAGTCAACAGAATTCTGTGTTGCATCAACAAGGGCATCACCAGTGGAGATAAAGTAGTCATTATCCCACTCTACTCAGTGCTTGTCAGGCCTCACCTGGAATATTGTGTTTAGTTTTCATCCCTGCTATACAAAAAAAAGACATGGACAGGCTGGAGAGGGTCCAAAAAAAGGGCCAAAAAGATGATCAAAGGACTGGTAAGCCTGCCATATGAGGAAAGGCTGAGAGAATTGGGTTTGTTCAGCCTTGAAAAAAGAAGACTTAGGAGAGATCTCATCATCATGTTCCAACATTTAAAGGGTAGTTACAAAGAAGATGGAGACTCCCTTTTTACAAGGAGTCACACAGAAAAGATGACGGCTAATGGGCACAAGTTACTCCTGGGGAGATTCCAACTGGACATACGAGGAAAATTTTTCAGGATGAGAACAATCAGCCGTTGGAATGATCTTCCCAGGGAAGTGGTGGGTTCCCATTGGACACTTTTAAGACACAGCTGAACAGGGTGCTGACTCATCTTGCCTAGACTGTGCTTTTGCCAAGAAAGGCTGGATCAGGTTATCCTTGAGGTCCCTTCCAACCTGGAATTCTATGATTCTATAATTCCGCTAAGGAGGCCATCCACATTTAACATTCAAGAATGTTAAAATGGTTGTATATGTTCACGGTTATTTCTCAGCAGAATATCACTTCATATGAAAATGCCAGACATCAAAACTGGAACTTTTTGCATGAATATACTGGGTTTGCTTTGGCTTTCATTGGACTGGTTCCTTATATGTAGAACTAAGTTACCTGAGAAAAGAAAGCCCAGAACACACAACTGTGTTACTTATCAGTGCAGTCACATTGCATACACGAAAATGGATTTTCAAGTCCTTGAACTAAAGGAGGCAATTTGTTGGAACTCTCCTACATCATACGATTACATCAGAGAAGATTTTACAGCCCTGCAGCAAGCGTATTGATGTCAGAGACACAGGTTGAAGCCCCTGCCCTCTGTCAGGTCAGGACAATACATCCCATGTTGCCTTTAAGCACTTCTGCTACTAGGCTATTGAATGGAAGGAGATGTGGCAGCAAATCATATAAATAATTGAGATCAGCCCCTTCAAATGCCACTTTCTGTATTGTATAACTAATTACATAAGAATTTCTGTTTTCACTAAGGTGTCTGGGACCCAGATATCAAAACTGGTTTTGAAATATCAGCTCTGACCTGAAGAAACAAAGATCCTGAATTGTTTCCTTCCCAGTCATTACCTTTCAAAGCATCATGGACAGCTTTTCTGATGGTAAAAAATATATCTCATTTTTAATTCTGTCTGGGATGTACTTGAGATTCCTATATACAGAAAATCCACACCAATATTTAGAATGAAGCCTTTCAATTGACAACAAAATTGTGCATGGAAAAAATTAGATATTTTTATTATTTTCCTGCAACTTGGGATAACAGGGTTTTTCCATGTGAAGTATTTGTTTGCCAAATCACAGCCACTGTACAAGATAAAAATAGCTGACTTGTCTAGAGTTAACCGTCTTGTGAAAGAGTAATGAATCAAACTATAAGCTCTGATCAGACAGGACATAATCTTTCCCACCACAGCACTCTTTCTTTCCTAATCACACTTTTCAAAATCACTGTTCTTCAGTAACACTCCTTCCACTGTGTACCGCTGCAGTAATTTAACATTGTAAATAATATAAATTCATGATAGCATATTGTGATAGTGACAGAGCAGCTCTATTTCTCAGAATAGTTGGACAAAGATAAACACATGCATGTGCACATATATATATATAGGAGAGTGACCGGTATGTTTTTATGTACACAGACTTATACATATACACATGCAAAGATGCCACACTGAAGGTAGAAAAAATGAGCGCTACTGTTCTTAGATCCTACCAAGTGCTCCAGCCTTGCTTCCTTTCAACTGTAAATGCTTTTCGTAACTGCTACTTCTGATCAGCAAACCAGCATTCTGGTTTAGATGTTGTTATCAGTATGATACTTTGAAACGGCATCCGGAATTGGGTATTGCTTTGGAAAAGCCACAATCTGTAACTAGTGACGTCAATCATATTATTAAAACATAATTACAGAAAGTTTGCTGATGATACAAAACTGGGAGGAGTGACTGACATGCCAGAGGGCTGTGCTGCCATCCAGCGTGATCTGGACAGGCTGGAGAGCTGGGCACAGAGAAATTTAATGAAAATCAATAAAAGCAACTGTAGAGTCCTGCATCTGGAGAAGAATAACCCCATATATCAGTACAGGCTGGGGGCTGAGCTGCTCGAGAGCAGCTCTGGGGAAAAGGACCTGGGAGTCCTGGTAGACAACAGGCTGACCATGAGCCAGCAATGTGCCCTCGTGGCCAAGAAGGCCAATGGCATCCTGGGGTGCATTAAGAGGAGTGTGGCCAGCAGGTCAAGGGAGTTTCTACTCCCCCTCTACTCTGCCCTGGTGAGGCCTCATCTGGAGTACTGTGTCCAGTTCTGGGCTCCCCAGTTCAAGAGGGACATGGAGCTACTGGAAAGAGTCCAGCACAGGGTCACTAAGATGATGAAGGGACTGGAGCATCTCCCATATGAGGAAAGGCTGAGGGAGCTGGGTCTATTTAGTTTGGAGAAGAGGAGGCTGAGGGGGGATCTCATTAATGCTTATAAATATCTTCAGGGCAGATGTCAGGAAGACGGGGCCAGACTCTTTTCAGTGGTGTCCAGTGACAGGACAAGGGGCAATGGCCACAAACTGGAACACAGGAGGTTCAATCTTAACATAAGAAGACACTTCTTTACTGTGAGGGTGACAGAGCACTGGAACAGGCTGCCCAGAGAGGCTGTGGAGTCTCCATCTCTGGAGACATTTAAAACCCATCTTGACATCTTGACGCAGTTCCTGTGTGGTCTGCTCTAGGATTCTGCTCTAGCAGGGGGGGTGGACTAGATGATCTTCAGAGGTCCCTTCCAACCCCTCCCATTCTGCGATTCTGTGAAAGCACTTTAGTAATAAAATAGGAGTGGTCAGAGGTCTTTTTCAGTATCATAAGTATAGAGAAGAAAATTTATGTAAGCTTTTTGTTTGTTTGTTTTTGAGCTTGATTGAAACAGTTTGAGAATTTTGTTTACCTACGAAAATCATCTTAACCATAGCTTTATGAGTATAATTTTATATCTCAGTAAATTCATCTGGCTTAGAGGACTGTCAAATCATAAAAAAGCCTTGATCATATTATTTGCCTTGATTTCCATCTATCTTTACCAGAAAACCGTCATATTACAGAAAATTATCCTGCAAACTGTGTGCTTACTAAAAATGGAGAAAGCTAAGGACCAATCATAAGCACACCCACAGAGACCTTCATGGCAACTGAGGATGGACACAGAAATAAATAAATTCAAGGAGATAAAATACTGAGACAGGATGAGTCATTTTGTATCAGTCAGTGCCAGCTCTACATTTGCATTGTGGAAGGTCAATTATCTCACACTGAAATATAGCTGAAACTATGAACTCAGTAGCTCTGGGCACTTAACACTGTTTAGATCTGTACTTTAACACTTAATATTTTTCCTGAAGGGAAAGGATTAATAATTGCATTCAGTGAAGCATACACTTTAAAAGATTGACCCTCACAAGCTGCTGGGTTTTTTTAGGATTAGAAAAAAGTAGCTGTTTCCCCAAACACTATCCACTTATGTGACATTTTTTACACTTCACAAAACTGCTGAATGTAATGTGCTAAAGGCAAAATTTTAAAGATAACTAATTAGAAGAGTACTTTGCAATTAAGTTTTAGATCATGCAGCAACAAATAAGAGTGAAGTGCTGTTTGATGTTGAGTTTGATATTGATGAAAGTTCAGACTTTCCTCCTATTGAATTCAGTGTCATGTCTCATCTAGAGCTTAAGTGGAACCAGGGAGCAGGCAGGAAATTATGTCTGTTAATCCTTCAGTTCGCGTACTCAAACATACACTATATTTTTGAAAGGATTCACTCCAGCATATGAAAGGATTTTAGCCTCAGCAATACCTTGCCAGACCTGAGATATATCCCATGTATATTTTGAGAAACAAGAATATTTAAGCAATGGGAGACAGACAAACAAATAACAGCATGAGGTAAGAATGTCTGATTCAGTGTCTTAGTTAGAAAGAGTTGAGAATAAATTTTCTAAGTGCTGTTTAAGATCTAAAGCACAAATCAAGTACAGTGAAATTGAATGGTGGAAGAACAAAATAGTAAATCTTCTGCTCCTCAACCTTCTTTTGATACTAAAACCTCCATTACAATAATTGACATCTCATTTTCAGAGCACATTGCAAAAAATAAATAATTTTGGCAATGAAGTAGACAGGCATTATTATTCATATTTTATTGTGTTATAGATCAGAAAACTGGAGCAAATTATGACTTAGAAATGGATTTTCAAAGTTTTTGGTATATGAAGTTGGAGATGGGAATCAAGAGAATTTTAGAAGTGCAAAAATGTTTAACTTCTACAGATTAGAAAGCCAAGAGCAAGTCACCCCCTTAGTCACCCCCTTATTCAGGTCTTCAAACCAGCATTCATAGTTAACAAATTTGTTCATAAAAAATGCTGACTGGACAGAGAATAGTGCACAAAATGGACAGAGTCATTAGTTAGAAACTGTCTTTTAGAACCTAGTTACTTCTGCACAGAAAGACACAGCAGTTGCTGTATCGTCACAATGTTCAAGAAAAATTTTATCATGTTTCCATCATATTTCAAGTGGGTATCTCATATCCTGCCAAGGCTACTCAGTCATGTTCATTGTGATTCTATATTCGTATGTGGATACAATGCATGAGGAAGCACATCGAAAGCTCAGCCAGCAGCCTCATAGATCTCCAAAGAGCCATTTCTCAGCGATAATTGTTGGTCCACATCTGCAATAGCTAGTCTTAACACTGTTAGGTGCAGGAGGCTCTCTGCTCCATGCCAATGCTTTGAGAATACAAGAGAAAGAATAGGCTGTTCAACCTACCATAAAAGCAAATATTGTTAAGCAAATGACCTTTATGTACTCTCTTGAAAAATATTCCCACTCTCAAATTTATAGAGAAGCATATAATGTAATTATTAACATGTGATTTTCTCTGTAATATGAGTATGTAGCTTGAATAAGCAGTATAACTGAAAAGGCTTTCCATCAGTACGGTGATAAACTAAAAACTGAAACTTGCAGCTGAGCATTCAATAGTAACATGCTTTTAAATAGAAGGGAAAGGTTACGGTCAGTCAATATAATTAAAAAACCACTATTTATTTTACTATTACTGAATGAAATGTGATGTGTGCAGACAGATGTTGCACAGCAGACTGCATGTCATTTCACATATTCTCTGCAGTAAATTAGGCTTCATAGTTTGAAGTATTTACAATGGAAATGAAATAAACTGCTCAAGAAATACAATTTACATTTCCAGTGTATAATTATTACCAGATTTAATGACACAATCCTTTCACACAGTTTTCTTTCAGTTCCTTAAAATAAAGCCTAATTGTCTGATGCTTTGCACATGTTCAAAATGAGAACAACATTTTACAGTTTTGCACTTAGTGGCCTGGCTTATCTCATCTACTTCTTTCCCTCTACACCAACCAGGTGGCACAGAGGAGTGAAAAACATCTCAGCAGCAAGTGATACTCTTAGTGTGATACCCTGACAGTCAGAGAGCTGGTAAAGCTTCTTCCTACCCCTTCTCTCCTACAGCTTCCTACTTTCCCTGGAATTAAGGCAGCAGCAGACAAGCCAGAAGGAACAAGCTCACTCTTTTCTACACAACATGCTTTACCTAGCAAATAAACAGGCCTATTTCCCGGCAAATAAAGATTAGCGTCTCTCGATGTCAATGTATGCAAGTTTTATGCAATTCAGAATTTCAAGAAGCTTCAACGGGACTTTAGAAGTCCTGTAAAGAGGTGGAATTTGCTCTGCTTACCTCACATGATGATACACTAATCAATGAGGTGGCCTTCATTAGCATTCTGATGCCTGAGGATAACAGCAGGCACCAAGATGACTATTTCCAGCACTATTAATTCTCATGAATATTTTTACAGAAATCCTGCAAGGATGTTCCTTGGCTTTGTCCATCATGGCTATTTGTGATTCAGTGCTCCAGCAAAATGGTGCCAAAACTATTCAAAATGTGTGCCAAAGGGATTTCTGCTGTTTTGTAAGTATAACCACTTCTGAAATGAAGTGTAAGTGCCCTACCTTAGTTATTTCCCAAGTTTCAATCCTCTGCTCATGTCAGGAGCACCCAGATTTTTTTGCTTTATATTAACATTTAACTGTTTCTATGATTGATCTTATTGAAATCACTGTAAATTTTGAATGTGTACAGACCATTAGGTTACAGCAAAGTGATGGGTGACACTTGCTTATGTGAAGACCTTAATTTGCTTCAGTTGAGAAAGAAAAGGAAATATCATCCAAAATGCCTTAAAGAACTCCAAATCATCATTCTCACCAAATACTAACTCCCAGTAACTCATCTTAGTAAAGCTGATCAACATTCAGTGCAATATCTAGCATTTTTCAAAAGTGTTTGCTTTTGAAGAAATGAGACTTGAGTCTATACCTTTGATACTTCACATTCGTATGTTAAAATGAAAATAACATCTGAGCTGTAAATTTCAGAGTTTGGTCTTTAAACAGTAGATTTTTGAAAGCCTAATTTTATTTAAAATGATAAATGTAACTACTATCTTTCCAACTGATATTATTTTCCTTCCAAAACACGCCTGCTAGTTTGAATGCTACTGCCAAAATACGCAAACTCTTTCATTACTTCTACTCCTCTGACTTCTGAAGCAACACGGATTGCAAACTGACAGAGCCCTGACTAGACACTCTGAGCTAATTGCTACTTCCACTTTCTTGGGATGTGAGACTGAATTTTCTGACATGGTTAAGGAAAGAAACCCTTTGCTCCTGATTAGCCACCCTTCCACTCCCTGAAGAACGCACTGAGGACCTGTACAAACCCCTTGGCCTCTGTGGGGAGGTCCTTACATTCAAATCTGTGCTCAAATGCCCTGGCATGGGACTCACTGTAGATGGAGTAAGAAAAGGAGGAAAGCTGCCTTCCTCTATTCTGTTCCATTCTGATCCAAAATCAGGTGGTCCAGATGTGCACTCTATTCCTCACAGTACATCAGAGGTACATCCACTCTGTTAACCTACTGGTTATCTTTAGAAGAGCATATAGAAGAGCATTTAGACATCACCCATAATGAGATCTTCTAGTTGGTTGCGAATGAATCTTGTTATGCCTCTCTTCTATCCAACTACAGGGTTTTTTTTCGCCCATAGTGAAGCCAAGAGCAATGCCAGGTCAAAGAAAGTACAGGTGTTTCTGTTGCTAGTAGCAGAGGATATGCCAGCCGAAAACCCTCTGACCTGCCAGAGGACTCTCCAGGCACAGGCCTGCAGAGATCACTATGAACAAGAGAAGACACTACCTGCTTTCAAGTCAAAATTCTCTTGCGGTGGGTGTCTTTCAAATGGCAATACAGCAGAGAAAATATATTTAAAAGTCTAACTGTAAAGCTTCAAAGAATTGCCAGGAAGTGTCAGAAGCATATGCAGTTTCTGAAGCTGGTTTTGGTTTGCTTCTCCTTAGCGGGGCAAAGAAGCATGAATTGTTTTCTTACTCTAGTGTCTGTTCAGCTGGTGGGAACAGAAGTGATACAACCTGGAAAGTGTGCATACTGCCCTTATTCTGTAGAGTTTGTGTTAACACACCTGCTCCTATTATTCTTTTATGAACCTAGGAGAGAATATCAGATTGTGATGTCTCAAATTATTCCTGGGCTGTTTCCTGTAAAATAAGCAACATTCTTTTTCTGTACTTGCACCTTACCACCTTGAAAAAAAGAACATAGTAGTCAAAGATTTATGGTTTATTATTTTGTTTTGTTGGGGTTTTTTTACAGAGAGACACTAATTTTTATTCTCTGTGTTCAAACTCTTCAGCTGTTAAATCCATGCATGTAATGCATGACACCGGGGAAGGTATAACCTATTGAGAATTTGGGGTGGTATGTGGTAGTTATGGCTTCTTTTCATGTGCATAGAGGATTATCATCTCTTGTTTATTTCTATTAGACAATAATCTATGGTTTTACTCACATCTTTAGCACAATGAAAGTGCACATCTGGGTGGTAATTTATGGAAAGTGCCAAACTGGCACTCAGAAACTTCCTCCTATATGTCTTTCCTAATTCCAGACTTGTGAAACTCACATTTTGGATTACGTGAATGGACACATACAGTTATGACAGATTGCAAGAGAGGTATATTCTCAGACTGTGCATGGTGGTAGGAAGCAGCTTGGGCATGCTTGCCTAATAGTGTTGAGAGGAAGGAAGAGGAGGAGCAAAGGAAAGGGAAAGGAAATTTCTGGTGAAATTCATAGGGAAAAAGCCCTGCATTCCTTATATTTATCTAGCACTTCTCATTCAAGAACATCAGAGCCTTCAGTCCTTGATGGAAAGAGAAAAAACCTTCAAGATCTTACTGTTACAAGCCCTTATCTAAAGAAGAATTAAGTCCATGAGTGTCAGCAGTAACTGGGCATAAATTTGCAAATGATCAAAGGCAAATGATCAAAGCAAATGAGCAGTACCCTAAGCAGGTAGGGAGAGTGCCTTCCCACACATCTCTCAATTATTATTAAACAATGTCTTTGCAATCTGAAAGGTATATTTCCCACGGCAAATACATACTCTGAGAAAAGCACATTTTGACCATATATGGCAAAAACCTCTCACAGGTTTAAGGAATGGCAACAAATATCTAGTATATATAAAAACAAAGTATATATAAAAACAAAGTCCTAAAAATACGACATGTAAAAGAAGTATGAGTTGGTAAGGAATGTCAGAATACTTTAAATTCATTAGCTGAGCTTTGTTATAGTCCCAGTGAGATGGGTAATGAACAGATTTTCCTTTTTCTTACGATTTCTGAAAGTCACAGTCCATAGCTAGTTACATTCCTATAGCCTGATTAATACCTTCCTGCAGTGAGCAAAATAAGCATGGCCTGGCTAAATTTTGCTCAGACGACATCTAGTCATATAACAAGAGGAAGAGGAGAAAATAAATATTTACAAATTGTGTTAATTGCAATAAGTATTTAAACAAACAGTTATTTCAAAATGCTACACATTTACAAAAGAGTCTCTTGTGTCTACTTATAACTTAAGAGGGAGATTCTTATTTAAGCATAAAAATCTTGATTTAAAAATGCAAAGTAGTAATTTAAATCAAACATGTGAAGGGGCTGATTAATGCACATATTAAGTACATTAGGGGCTCTTTGCATTGACAGCACCTTGTGTATGCATCCAAAGTATATTTTAATCAGAACTGTTGCACAGTTTGTCATCTTATTTCTTAGTCAGAGCCTTCCCTCTTGAGGGTTACGGCTCTTTGCTCATCCTTATTGTCCTTAAAGCATGTGCTTTTTAATGACAAGTAATTAGTAAAAATCACAGTAAAAGGTTTCTTGTGTGATTTCAACTAAGAACTGAAGAACCTCTGTAGCAACGTAGTTAAAATTTTAGTCTCTTCCAGCCTGTAGTATGAATGTAAAGCTTCTCTGAAGTCTGTGGCCATAAAATAATATAGCTGCTTTAATAATGTGCCTTACAACTTTTTTCAGTCTTATGAATCTGTTTTAACATCTGAGCTGGTGGGACAGAGATCTAAGATTCCAAGTGATAAATAAAACAGTAGCACTAAATCCCTGTTTCCCTAGTCTAGAAGTGTATTCTAAGTCCCAACAAGGACTTTGATTCATGGAGACCGAAAAAATTTCTCATCAGATTTGGGGAAAGTTGTAAGGAGAAAGAAGACATTTTTACACTTGATAACAATTGAGGTATACTAGAAAAAGAGTAAAATAACTGTCAGAAATGGTAAATAAATTCACAGGTTTAAAACTAGAACCTGAAGATATATTCTCATTGTTACACCACTGTTAGAATTCTATTTTAAAGACATTCACTTGTACATTGAAAATGCTTTTTCTGAACTATGACATTTGCATCTCATAATTCTAATCTTGTGGTCTTCTTCTTGCCATGTAAGCTCAGTGGACTGCAATAAAAAGATTCATCAATATGACAAGTACGGTAGGGTCAAAGTGCAAATCACATGAACTAATGAATGTTTATTTCAGATATTAATGCAAGCATACATCTATATATTTGTGTATATACATATATATACACAAGCAAACAGGGAATAGATATGTGCATGCGCATTCTCCTGAAATCAAATTGTTTCAATGTCATAGAGTAGGCAAAGAAAAATGCCTGCTTAAAAACTTACAAAAATGATTTAATTTTACTTTTATGTATTTTCTTTTCTTGAAAGAAGAGGATTGAATATGAATGACTAGCAGAGTCTCAGCATCGAATATGACAATGCAATATATTTAATTTTGTTACAGTACAAAACAAGAGTTTAAGAACTATGGTAATAAAATAATGGTTTAAGGACTCCACTAGCAAAGTCAGTAAAATATTTTAAATAAGAAATATTCTAATCTAGTTTATACTTTATGTTTATATTAAATCACAGAATCATCTAGGTTGGAAATGCCCTTGAAGATCATCTAGTCCAACCATCAACCTTACACACAGAGTCCTCAACTACACCATATCCCTGAGCCCTATGTCAACCCGACTCTTAAACACCTCCAAGGATGAGAACTCCACCACTGCCCTGGGCAGGCTCTTCCAATGTCTAACAACCCATTCTGTGAAGAAATACTTCCTAATATCCAGTCTAAACCTCCCCACGCAAAATGTATATAAGCATGCTGTAATGTATTCAAATTTGGTTTTGTCTGGTAACGAATTTCTGTCTATGCTTAGCCTGTACCTGGAGCTAAACTGTACCAGTTCTTCTACCACTCAACAACCCCTCTCCAGCTGAGAAGGGGAATCAGGGAAAAAAAGGGAGAAGCCCCATGGGCTGAAGTAGATTTAATGAAATAACAAAACTAATAGAATCACGAAGATAAAGTACATAAGTGTCTACTCAGCCTGGTCCTTGAGGTCAACAGAAAGAGCAGAAGGCCAAGGGGAAGAAGCCCCAGGAAGAGGAATACCACCCTCCTTTTATAATGAGCATGATATCAGTGGTATGGGACACACCTGTGAGTCAGCTGCCTTGATTGGAACTCTCAGCTGTCTCGGGGCTACTCATGGCCTGCCTGCATGGCTGACCCATGGGTCTGTTACTGGGAAACCAGGACAAGATCACGTGAATCTTTTGTGCTACCAGAAGTTCCTTAAAGGAGAAGGCACAGTAGTTCTTGATCATTCTAAATTCATACTCCATGCTTCCAAAAATCTTGACATTCTAAAACCCCAAACTTTAAAATCATGTGAATTAAATATGTTTATGGATGTCAAATTACCTGCAGCAAGTTGGCGCTTGTACTGGAAAAAAAATTGAAGGATGAATTAACTTAGCTTTAAAAGGATTCCTTGTGCCAGTGAAGCTACAGGTAGAAGTTTTAAAAGGGAGGGAGAAATACAGTATATAAACTTAAATCCATTTGTTAGAGTTAGTAACTAACAAGTATTCATTCAGAAAGCAAATATAATAAAACATAAGTAGACCAAATGATGGATAATCATTTTTTTAAAAACGTCTTGCCTTGTCAATGTTAATCTGATTTTAGTAACAGGTGCAGCATGATGGCTGCAGATGATACATTAACTATAGAATTCCAAATGAATGGTATTTTAACAGAGGGAGATATAATTTCTCACACTTTCTTTACCCTAAAACAAGAAAAAAATGGTTTATGATATAATCCTAATTCCATTTTCATTCTGAAACTGGGCCCCGTATCCACCATTAGTCTCTCTATTAACCACTTAATCCTTAGCATTCATCATATATTCTAGGCATATGTAATTTAGGAGCCTAGTCATTTTACTATCTCACTTCATTCAAAAGAGAAAGAGGAGTACAATTCATCCCAAGCACCTTCTCCAATGCCTATGGAAGAACTGTAAGGCAACTACTATCTTAATTTGGACAAATCAGTCAAATTTCCAACAGGTGGGATGAATTTGAGCCTGACTCATTCAGTTTAGAAAAGTGTGGAGTTTGTCCCTACCCATGATCAGCACCAAGAACAGAGACTTTAAAGAAGCAGATTTCCTGCTCCATCTTTCCGAGAGGAACATTTGGCATTAAACAAACGAATAAGCAAAAAATTCCTCATAGTATTCTTAATAGTAATAAACCAGAGATATATACATACCGTTTGTAATATCTGCATATAGAATATAAATCTTCAGTGCATTAGTAGTAAATGCCATTTCTCATGTGTCCCTCATCTAGAATGAAGCAGCGTTCTGGGGCTCTATGCTGTTAAACTAGGGAAAGAGGTAGCACTGATGCAGTGACATGTCTAACCACTTGATTTAGAAATATAAACAAACAGTTAATAGTCTCTCGAAAATGAAAGGCTGTTTCTGCTTTCAGTGTATACTTATGACTTGGCTAACTATAAAAAATAAGACTCATCTGCATCAGAAGTGAAACATCAAATAATGGCACTGAGGTAAATGCAGACACAATCTAAGAGGCCTCAGATGCATTTAGCAGTGTTTAGAAACCAAAGAGCCAGTGGTCAACTAAAACACTGTGTTTCTCATAGTGTAGTTCTGAAGTTTTTAGATTTTTCTTTGATGAATTATTCATGAATTTATAGTACAGTGACTGTACTCTGATATGAATTCCAATGATTTGTGTGTCTCAGCTAGTCTTTTTATAACATAAAAAACATTTTTAGTTTTCATCATATTTACCTCTGAACATCATTGCTTTTATCTTTACCATTATTTTAGAAGACTATTTTATTGCTCTTTCAGCTAGCAGAAAAAAACACAAACAACAAACAAACAGGACGATGTGGGGTGTAATATTGCTTTACCTTTGGGAACCTAATCCATGCCTGTAAGTGGATGCAACTCCTGTTGAATTCAGTGATAGATGCAGCTGCTTACACCTGCGCTCATTCAGGCAGTTGAGGCAAAGCTAACAGCATTAGCTGACATTACATTTCCCTGACATTGCTGATTATAAGTATTTTGTGTTCAATCTCTTATACTTTGCCAACTCAGACATCAGTATTTTTCTACACTCAGAATCTGCTCAGACTTCAGCTTTCACCTCTGGGCTGTACACCTCTGTAACTTTAATCAGCCTGGTTTTCCAGTGCCTTGATTTGGGTTTAGGATTTCTTTCATGGATTTCAGTATTGAGTTCCCACTATCCACGTAACTCTGTTGTTTTATAGCACACATGGATCACGATAGGTAGAAGGTAGTCTAAAACTGGTCTTAGTGCAGTTTCACTCTGGTTTTAAAGAGGGTAAAATGAAACAGAGTAAATCACATCTTCTAAAGGTTTCTTCAGCTGCACTGGTGATTGGCATTAGCACAGGTGGAATCAGCAGCTGCAGTCTCCAGGACAAAGAAGATCATAGAGTAAAAAGTATCACAAAGGGGTGATGATGAGCTCTGGAGCATGGCGAACAGAAAAATAAGCCAGAAAAAGCAAAATGCTTTTGTTCATAAAACAGTAAATTGTTGAGTCTGAAATTTTTCACTAAAGATATCTCAGATTTGACAAATTTTTGCCTATTCCAAAGCAAGATAGTCATGTGATTTACACCTAAATTTCCATTAGAAGCTCCCTGGGCCAAGAACTCTTGTGTTTCTAAGTATATGGGCATGGGAAAGAACTGCGAAGAAAAGCTAGTGCCTCCCGAGAACATGCCTAGACTCTTAGAACCCTGTCAAATATTAAAGTTTCACGCAAATGTTTTCCAATAAACTGTCATTCATAGTAGTGACAATTCTGGGGAATGTCGTTCATCCCAGACATGCCCTGTTGGGTGTTTCTGAGAAAGATATCTTACACTTCAGAAAACAAGAAAGGCTTGATTCACTTTGGATATGAAGACATTCACAGAAGTGGGAATTCATCAGACAAACTGGATATGATTTTTCCCCTATCAGTTCAGTTCATGAAAGGAATCTATTCAAGATTCATGAGAATTGTTTTAATCACTTTGGAGTGGCCAGAATATCCACTGCTCCTTACTGAAATATTAGTTTGTTGACCTTCAGTCTTCTCTCTTTGAATACTTTACAAAGTGTGCAATTATCATCCCCAAATACATTCTATGTCATATCTCATTGCATAAATGAACAGCTTTCTTTCATCCAGAGATAAGTGGGCATGGGAATTTCAGAGATGACACAAAAACAAGATGTGCGTTTCAAAATAAATCATAAAAAATAGACTATACCTCCTACTCAAAGCTGCAGCAAACATGATAAAATCTGTAAAAACAGATATTCTTGCACAGAGAACACAGAGGTTCAAGGCTCAGAAGAGAAATCAGACACACATTGAAGCTAATCTACAAGCAACAGGCAAATGAAAAAATACAAGATTCTTCCCCTGAGAGATATCTGTCATAATTGTTTAGAGATATTTTTAGAGACATTTTAGACATACTAAGTGCTTTCATTGACAAGGTACTCAAGTTTAGACAATATCACTTATTTACCGATTCTTTATGAATAGCCTTGTAGGATGAAATTTTTCTTTTGCATTTTTGTTAGCCTCAATCAGTCCTGTGATTATTCAAACTTTAATTTCCTCAGCAGTCTGCACTTGAAAACATAAACCTAATTTGCTTACAAAAAGCTAAAGGATTTCTTTACCCACTTGCATAGAAATAGTGTACTAAACGGAAATTAAAGCAATATTCCTCATAAAAAACATGCCTTCTTTACAACGTTTGATCATGTGGTATCACACAGAATCACAGAATCACAGAATGTTAGGGATTGGAAGGGACCTCAAAAGATCATCTAGTCCAATCCTCCTGCCAGAGCAGGAATACCTAGGTCAGGTCACATCCAGGAATGCACCCAGGCAGGTTTTGAATGTCTCCAGAAAAGGAGACTCCACAACCTCTCTGGGCAGCCTGTGCCAGTGCTCTGTTACCCTCACTGTGAAGAAGTTCTTCCTTGTATTTATGCGGAAACTCCTATGTTCCAGCTTGCACCCATTGCCCCTTGTCCTATCATTGGATGTCACTGAGAAGAGCCTGGCTCCATCCTCATGACACTCACCCTTTACATAGTTATAAACATTAATGAGGTCACCCCTCAGTCTCCTCTTCTCCAAGCTAAAGAGACCCAGCTCCCTCAGCCTTTCCTCATAAGGGAGATGTTCCACTCCCTTCATCATCTTTGTGGCTCTGCACTGGACTCTCTCAAGCAGTTCCCTGTCCTTCTTGAACTGGGGGGCCCAGAACTGGACACAGTACTCCAGCTGCAGCCTCACCAGGGCAGAATAGAGGGGGAGGAGAAACTCTCTCGACCCACTAACCACCCCCCCTTCTAATATACCCCAGGATGCCATTGGCCTTCTTGGCCACAAGGGCACATTGCTGGCTCATGGTCAGCCTGCTGTCCACCACGACGCCCAGGTCCCTTTCCCCTACGCTGCTCTCCAACAGGTCAGTCCCCAACTTATACTGGCACATGGGGGTGTTCTTCCCCAGATGCAAGACTCTACACTTGCCCTTGTTATATTTCACTAAATTCCTCCCCGCCCAACTCTCCAGTCTGTCTAGTTCTCTCTGAATGGCAGCACAGCCTTCTGGTGTGTCAGCCACTCCTCCCAGTTTGGGGTCATCAGCAAACTTGCTGACAGAGCACTCTATTCCCTCATCCAAATCATTAATGAATATATTGAATAGTACTGGTCCCAGTACCGACCCCTGAGGAACTCCATTAGATACAGGCCTCCAACTAGACTTCGCCCCACTGACCACAACTCTCTGGCTTCTTTCCTTCAGCCAGTTCACAATCCACCTCGCTATCCGATCATCCAGACCACACTTCCTCAGTTTAGCTGCGAGGATGCTGTGGGAGACTGTGTCAAATGCTTTACTGAAATCAAGATAGACCACATCCACTCCTTTACCAGTATCTGTCCACCGGGTTATGTCATCATAAAAGGCTATCAGGTTGGTCAAGCATGACTTCCCGTTGGTGAAGCCATGTTGACTGCCCCTAATGACCCTCTTATCCTTGATATGCCTAGAGACAGCACCCAGGAGAAGCTGTTCCATCACCTTTCCAGGGATGGAGGTGAGGCTGACCAGTCTATAGTTACCCAGGTCTTCCTTCTTGCCCTTTTTGAAGACCGGAGTGACATTTGCTTTCCTCCAGTCCTCAGGCACCTCTCCCGTTCCCCACAACTTAGCAAAGATGATGGAGAGTGGCCTAGCAACAACATCCACCAGCTCCCTCAGCACCCGCGGGTGCATCCCATCAGGACCCATGGATTTATGGATGTTCAGGTTGCTCAACTGATCCCCAACCCAGTCCTCATCAACCAGGACCAGCTCCTCCTCTATCCCAACTTCCTCTGGAGCCTCAGGGGTCCTGGGCTCCTCAGGACAGCCTCCAGTAGTATAGACAGAGGCAAAGCAGGCATTCAGGAACTCTGCCTTCTTTTTATCCTCTATCACCAGGGCACCCACCTCATTTACCAGTGGGCCTACATTGCCTCTAGTGTTAGTTTTATCTGCAATGCATTTAAAGAAGCCCTTTCTGTTGTCCTTGACCTTTCTTGCAAGGTTTAATTCCAAGGAGGCCTTGGCTTTCCTAGTTGCCTCCCTGCATCCTCTGACAACAGACTCATGTTCCTCCCAAGTGGCCATCCCCTCCTTCCATGATCTGTACATTCTCTTCTTCCACTTGAGTTTGCCCAGCAGTTCCCTATTTAACCATGCAGGTCTCCTGGCACCCTTTCTTGACTTCCTGCCTGTTGGGATGCACTGATCTTGAGCTCGGAAGAAGAGGTCCTTGAATGCTAACCAACTATCTTGGGCCCCTTTACCTTCAAGTACCCTGTCCCATGGGATTTCCCCTAGCAATTGCTTGAAAAGGCCAAAGTTGGCCCTACTGAAGTCCAGGGCTGTACTTCTGCTAGGTATTCTATTCCTGCCACACGAGATCCTGAAGTCCACCATCTCATGGTCACTGCAACCAAGGCTACTTCAGCGCTTCAACCAGACCCTCCTTGTTCATGAGAATAAGATTCAGCAGCTCTCCTCTCCTAGTTGGCTCATCCACCATTTGCATCAGGAAGTTATCACCAATGCACTGAAGGAACCTCCTGGACTGTGGATGCCTGGCTGAGTAGGCCTCCCAGCAATATCAGGGTAGTTAAAGTCCCCCATGACAACCATAGCCTGCATTTGCGAGACCGCTGTCAGCTGCCTCATCAACCTCCTCATCCTGATCTGGTGGCCTGTAATAGACACCCGCAACAGTATCACCTATGCCAGCCTGACCCTTAATTCACACCCACAAGCTCTCAGCTCATTCCTGGACAGAACTCAATACACCCTAGTTGCTCCCTCACGTAAAGAGCAACTCCACCACCTCACCTTGCTGGCCTGTCTTTCCTGAAAAGGACATAGCTATCCATGACCTCATTCCAGTCATGCGAGCTGTCCCACCAAGTCTCTTCAATCGCCACTAGATCATAAATCCCTGACCGAACACAGATTTCTAACTCCTCCTGTTCATTCCCCACGCTGCATGCATTGGTGTACAGGCATTTCAGAGAGCGAGCTGAGCACGCCAATTGCACCCTAGGGGGGTGGGAGGTCTTCTGGTCTTCATCAATACTAGAGCACTGCCCCAGTGGTGCAAGGCCAGCTACAACCCCATCCCCCTTTGAATCTAGTTTAAAGCTCTCAGAATGAGCCCTGCAAAAACCTGTCCCAGGACCCTTTTGCCCCTGCGAGATAAGCCTTCCCCAGGTATTACCGTCAGGTCTCTTGTCTTATAAAACCAGCCATTATCAAAGAACCCAAAGCTCTCTCTGTAGCACCAGTCTCGTAGCCAGGCATTTATGGAATGAATCCTCCTATTCCGTCCCATGTCATCACCTGAAAGTGGAAGGAGGGAGGAGAAGATAACCTGTGCCCCAGACTCTTTCACCAACCATCCCAAGGCCTTGAAGTCTTTCTTCTTCCCCCTCAGACTATGGGATGCAGCTTTCTCCCCTCCTGTCTGGAGGATCAGTAGTGGGTAGTAGTCTGTTGTCTGTACCAGGTTGGGGAGTTTCCGGGCAGTATCCCTGATCAGGGCCGCAGGTAGACTGCAGACCTCCCTGTGATGAGGGTCAGCTCTGCATATGGGGCCCTCAGTTCCCTTTAGGAGCAAGTCCCCAACAACTAGCACTCTTCTTCCTTGTGGAAGAGGTTGTTATATGGCTGGTAGGTTTTCCTGTCTGTGGTGAGACCTCTGATGTAGGTTGCCTGTCCACCACATCCCCATTAGTCTGGTAGTATTCAACCAGGGCCTCATATCTATTTCTCAGAGGCACCAGGGGAGGAGAGGGGGGCAAGGAGGGTGCTTGCCTTATGCCACGGCCATTAACTTGCCTCCACTCACCCCTTTCGTTTAGGATTCCATCATCCTCCTGACAGGGGCAGAATACAGGGGCACCTCGATCTTGGGTGTTTTCTGGAGGGTACTCCCATTTGTGTCACAGGGAGTGGAGTAGCACTCAAGTGTCTTGCTCCAGAAGCACTGATGTTACCCATACAGATATATGGAAAAGTGATATTTTGTAAGATTTGCAGAAATAAGTTTTGTTTCTGAGTTGGAGAAAAGGAGTAGCTGAGACTATTTCATAAACAAAACAGAAGAAAAATCTCACTTCCATTTTCTATTCCATTAAAATTTAGACATGAAAAAAAAAAACCACTGTTGTCAAAACCTGTTTTCTCAGGAATGTTTTCCTTCACTTCTTTTGGCTGAAATGAGTTCACTGAGATTACGTGTATTCTGCAAAGTATCTGTGTAAGGTAATATCTGTGGATTCAGTAATTCAAAGTGCTGAGTACCCCTGATGTGTACTGAAGTCAACAAGTGTTATGGCTTATAAATGAACTGTAAATGTAATACAAAATTTGGGCCTTGTAGGTGAGTTTTTTTCCAACAACTAAAAAGCACTTTTCTGCATTTCAGGGAAGGTAAGGGTCAGGGAGAACCATCTTTAGACCCCATTAATAAGCAATGAGTGTAAAATATCAAATAGTGCCCTACAGGGCAATGACAGGGTCTGGTTTTTGTAGCTGAAGTAAAATCTTGAGAAAAACACTGCTAGTCTCTTTTCTCACTCACAGTAAGAAAGAGACTTATATTTATCATTTATAATTTTCTAAGTTTTTGTTATAAGTTTCCTAAGTTGTGTTTTTTTCTAATTAACAGAGAAATGTTTTTGGCTGATGAAGAATACAAAATCATATTGTTTATATTCCTGTTTTTATAGAATCATAGAGTCACTTAGGTTGGAAAAGACCTTGAAGATCATCAAGTCCAACCATTAACCCAGCACTTCCAAGTCCACCACTAAGTCATGTTCCTCAGCACCTCATCTATACGACTTCTAAATAACTCCACGGACAGGGACTCCACCACTGCCCTGGGCAGCCTGTTCCAGTGCTTGATAACCCTTTCTATGAAGAAATTTTTCCTAATATCCAATCTAAACTTCCCCTGGTGCAACTTCAAGCCATTTCCTCTTCTCCTATCATTTGTTACTTGGGAGAAGAGACTGACCCCTACCTCAATACAACCTCCCTTCAGGTGGTTGTAGAGAGCAATAGGGTCTTCCCTCAGCCTCCTCCAGGCTCAACAACCTCAGTTCCCTCAGCTGCTCCTCATAAGACTTGCTCTCCAGACCCTCACCAGCTTTGTTGCTCTTTTCTGTTGGGCTTTACTACAGATTGAACAGGTTTTATTGGTAACTAAGATACCTTTGGATTATTTTACGTTTTAAGAAGTCATGGTCAATTCAGAAGACTGGACCAAGTGGAATGAAGAGTTGCACCTGTGTGCGGGAGGAAGAGAAGACACTAACCTCCAAGCAGCAACACTAGAGCTCTGTATTCATCCCCCAGGTCTGCCACAAATTCTGCACACAGTAGCAAAAGACTTACTCTCTAGATCGCAGATTTTCCTCTATAAAATGGACATCTTTCCCCCTTCTGTCTAGCTCTCTTGCTTAGTGTGGTCCTAAGCTTTTCAAAGAAGAGCCTGTGAAATCATATGGTTCTTACCCAAATGATTAGTGCAGTATGTAATGGGAAAATTTCATCCAGGATAGGTAATAACTCGCATAGAGAACTCGTGGATGAACTGTGCTTTTACTAAATTAACATTGCTAATTTATATACACATTGGTTATTGATTGCAAATACACTATTGGTTTCCAAGCTAAGGCCAGGGGGCTGTTGTTTCCTTTTTAGTCAGCTTTATGGAAAAGGATGGGAGGAATATATTACTATATTATAGCATTTAATACTAGCCCCACTGAAGCAGAAGTCCTGCTGATTTCCAGGCTTCTAAGATTTTATGCAGTGTAAAGATTTCTTCTGTGAATCTTTCTATTTTCTTCCATGAATCTTTCCATTTTGATTCAAATTTCCAAAATGCTCTGAAAATCAAATGCAAATACCTTCATATGTAAGAATTAAGATCTGCATAGAAATTGATTCATACTACTATGCATGTAACAAAAATGTAGCATGAATATGTAATTATTTTCCCAGACTGACCAACGAGAATAAAATGAAAATTTCTGGTTAGCCAAAGGAAAGTAATGTGCTATCATTACGGCCAGCACAGAAATCCCACTACAAACAAGCAATAAATGATGTCAAGAAATGTCAGTTTCAGAGAGGATGTCACCATGGAAAATAAGCTTATGAAGTGCTGAAATACAAGTGGTATTGCTTCTAATTTTGAACTTTGATAGTAGAAATCGAGCCAGTTTATTCCATATGAGACAGAGTGGGTATATATTAGGATAGGAAATTGAAATAAATCACTCCTTCAACATAAAATATTGAAGATGCAAATTTATGTCTGAGGATTTAAGAATTTTAACAACTGATGATTTAAAAAAAAATACAGCACACATGCTCACTGATAATTCACAAGTTCATTCCAATTCTTCTGATGCTAGAGACATTGTATTATTTCTTCCAGAGAGTGGCAAACTGGTTCACCTGAAGTAGAACTTAACAAAGATTGTACTTGTATCCTAAAAGAATACAAACACATTTTAGAAAATCAGACTTGTTTCACTTACTCCTTTGTCTATTGGTAACAAGGATACTGCTAGTGGTGTTCCTTTCAGGTCCAAAACCATGTCTGGTCATGTCAGTGGGAATATTTCTGGTGTGTTGCAGATTAGATCCTTACAGGGCATTGCAAATGGCACTGTTCCTTGTCAGACTTTTCATTTAGGAAGTCCCAAACATAATGCTTACATTGCTGTACACTGCAGGGGAACTTCAGAACAGGCAAATTTATGGGAAGTCATGGTGACAGCTAAATAAATTTAGTGAGTTCAGCATGTGGCAAGATTCTTTTATCAAAGAAAGCTTCTACAAGGGAAGAAAATAAAGGTTTTCTGTGAAGAGATACTACTTATCTTTTAAGAATCACATGACAATAAAATATTCTACAATACCAAACTTCCTCCTACAGAAGGGAAATTTAATTTTACTAAGGGTATGACACCAACGAGCTACATTCAAATATCTTGTACATATTTTCAGCCATTGTTAACTATTAATAGTGTCAATAGGAATTTCATGTTTTAAAATGCTTTATTACAGGAGGCACATCATTTTGTTTTGATGTGTTTTGCTTCCTATTTTGGATTCAGAAGGTGAATTTCCTTTTTTTTTTCAATTTATAATAAATAACAAAGACTTGGTTAATTTTCTCCAGCACATCTATTAATGTGACTACTTTTTTGTTATTGTTACTGGGAAAATATCTATTTTTAGCTAAACCTTTCATTGTGAACACTGCTTCTTTACAAAGTTTCTGATTCACTAGCTTATTTTGTAATATATAGAATATGTGGGGAATATACTTGGTCACATTTGAAGACTGACTTTTTTTAAAAAAAAAAAATAAAACTTTAGTTTCTAGGAAGGACTAAGTACCTGAGAAACTTGAAATGGGAATACTAAGGTTCTTCTGAATTGCAACCTAACAGACAAAACCAGATAATTACTATGAAGGACAAAGGCTATTAAAAGTCATTTCTATGCCTGAGAAACTATGACTGTTGAATATGCACTGGTTTGTTTTAATTTCTAAAAGAATATACCTTTACACAAAAATGAGGGTTTAACAGATTTGTGATGGTGGTCTCAAGTGAGATAAAAAGAAATAATTATAAAGTGTTGTTATAGCTAATTCAATTTATCCACTGTGAGATGTTAAGTAATCCACATTATTTCTTGTTGGATGTATGCCTGTAACAGTTTATATACACATATTTTTCCAAAAAAAGAAGCAAACAAAATATTCTGACTGTAACACTACAAGTTAAATATCTTATCCATAGGAGAAATAATCTCTTGAATTACATCTTTCAGGATCTTCATCTTCCAATAATCCCAGCAGAATTTCAAGACAAATGTTTTCAACAAAGGTTTAAAAATTCCCAAAGGCTATGAAAGAATACTTACAAAAATATTCTAATGGGAAAGACACAGCAAATATCCAGTTTTTGTAATTGGTATTTTTCATAATTTACAAGCAGAGTCATAATGTTCTATGTCACTATGTTAACACACTATCAAAGTGGAAAGTAGTTTAAGTCAAATTTAACTGTTCTTAACTAACCAGGTAATAAGTTCATTATTCCATATATTGTGGAGTAGGCTAGTGCACTTCAATTTGATTCTGAAACACAAGATTTAGAAATAAGTACAAACAGCATGCTAAGTTAAAAAAAGCAGTCTCTGTGTCAAGTACTACCAGGTTTATATAGAAGTTACATTTCCAGTCTGAACCCCCATGCTTTCAATACAGACTTAATGCACTTTTCTTATCATTAGCCTTATTGGGAACTTCACTAATTCTGTATTTTCTGCTCTGTTTATTCCCAAATTCAGATGGCCCTTTAGTTTTCTTCACAGACTCTCGGAACGTGATTTAGTTTTCTAAACCTAGGTGTGTATTTCTGTGTAAGATGGCCTAGGGCATCTGACCTGCCCATCTGCTCTTTCAAGAAAATGAATGGGCCTCCTGTAGGTCATAGATGTCTGTCTGCTAGTCCTGTGTGGAAGTCTTGGAAACCCTAGGGTGTCCCACACGGCAGACAGCACACACTTGCCTTCAGAAAATTGAAATAAGCTTTCTCTGTGCTCTCTCATTTCCTGCCTTGAGCTGTCTTTGGAGTATTGTGATCCATTAGGTTTGAATCTAGTTTAAAATTAACATCTAACTTCATATGTGTACATACAGTTGTGAATTGGTGCTTAAATTCCCACTGTAGTCAATTAGTGAGGCCAGTGATGTCTGCTGAGTGATGCTACTCATCTAAAGCTGACATAGTTCGGGTGTCTAGTGCCTTTTGAAAGAGCTCTGTAGCATCTCTGTATATAAATGAAAGATATAAGTCAATCCCAAAGGAGACACGTCCTTAGGAGAAGCAGATGGCTACCGTGCCAGATGTCATAGGCTGTATAAGATGGCATGACAGGTCTCTCTGTTCAAGCAATTGAATCCTAAATCTGCTGAACACCCAGCCCTGTGGATATCTGTGAATAGTTACCTACATTCTCTGGAGCAGAATTTCATTTCCAATACCTACTCTCACAGGCAAGATCTCTATACAAAAGTCAGCATCACAGTGACTAAAAAGGGGGTACCTGACTGTGGTAGTATCTTTGGAAAGAGATAGGTACCTTTGCCTATCAAAGATCATCCAGATCTCTTGAGTTATCTACTTCATTCCATTGACTCAATGCAAAGGTTGGTCAAATCTGCAGAACAATTCAGTGTACCTGGATGCTGAGTAAGGTAGTATCTGGAGACAACTAGTAGGAAAGAATGCCTATATAGATGTTCACCTTGGACCTGGGGTATTGATAATGGAGCTGAGCTAACTTTAAAGAGTTTAATACTTTAAAAAGGACTGCTGCTGAGGGTGCTGTGCATGTTTTGTGTAATACTCTAGTTGTTATGAGTGATATTCAGGAAAGTGGAAGAACTGCCCTGGGATGAACTTCAGTTGAAGAGTAGAAACTACTCTTGCTTGTCTTCTTAATGTTTCTCTCCACTTCAATCTTGCAACTCTGGAATAGCCTGCTACTTAGGACCTTCTCTTAGAATGGTCCATGTATATTTTATCCCTAAATGTTGTGCAAATGGACACCGATGCTGCTGCCTGTATTTATGAACAAAGGTAATGCCATTTGATGCTATTAGCTGTTTTCCAAGTCTGGTATTTCTAAATCCTTCTGGAGACTTTAGTGAGGTCTGCATTTTAGCAGAGTGAAGTCAGGAAATAATTGCCTGTTTCCTAGACAGAGAGGTTTCTAACCATGCAAAATGCCTTGGTGCAAGCACCAAAGAAACTGAGGCCCATGTAAAGGTGTCTAATGAGTTGAGATGCTCCAAATAGAAGAGGGCTTTCTTCTGTCTTGCATCTAGAAATATCTTTTCATGGTCCTTGAAGTAGAAGTTTTGGACTCATTGATTACAACAGAAAGCTTTGGTCAGTGCACACAAATGGGGTGCTTTTTTTGTATCTTCTTTGATACAAAACAGGAAGTGGATAAGGGCACACATCTCAGTTTGTCTTGGTGCAGAGCTGGGATCTGGGAGGTTCTGGAGCAGGATCTGATGACAAGTAAACGTTCCAGAGTGTTATAGTAGAAAAGCAGTACTTCCAAGCTTTCATACAGAGTTCAAAGAATAAACAAAAAGTTGACTTAAAGGAGTCCTGAATCCTTATTGGACAACCCAAGTTTGACAGACTCTTTCAACAAAGATATTTTAAAACAACAAATATTTGTGCTGAATTGTTTATTATATGCTGAATTATTTATCTGTGCTGACTTGTTTGTTGTTTCTCAAGCATCTTAGTAAATCTATCTATCTATCTATCTATCTATCTATCTATCTATCTATCTATCTATCTATCTATCTACCTATTTTGCAAGTTTATCAAGATAGACATGTATCAGAAGAGAACTGCCTATTTCTGTAGCCGTATCAAGATGGCCATCTGGATAAAAGAGCTCTAAATTCCCTTCAACATTGATATCTATAAGGCCCTTAAACATTCCTAACTTTTCATACCTCAAGGAACAGAAGGATGGGGATGAAGGAAAGAGATTAAACTTGATCATCATTCACAGAATCACAGAATGGTAGGGGTTGGAAGGGACCTCTGGACATCACCTAGTCCAACCCCCCTGCCAGAGCAGGTTCACCTAAAGCAGGTTACACAGGATGGTGTCCAGGCAGGTTTTGAATGTCTCCAGAGATGGAGACTCCAAAACCTCTCTGTGCAGCCTGTTCCAGTGTCACACTCAAAGTAAAGTTCTTCCTCATGTTTAGATGGAACTTCCTATGTTCAAGCATGTGCCCCTTTCCCCATGTCCTGTCACTGGGCATCACTGAAAAAAGACTAGCCCATCCTCCTGACACCCACCCTGTAAGCACTGATAAGATCCCCCCTCAGTCTTCTCCAGACTAAAATGTCCCAAATCCCTCAGCCTTTCTTCATAAGAGAGATGTTCTTGTCTCCTAATCATCTTCATAGCCCTTTGCTGTACTTGAACTGGGGGATCCCAGAACTGGACACACTGCTCCAAATAAGGCCTCACTAGGGCAGAGTAGAGGGGGAGGATAACCGCCCTTGACTTGCTTGCCACACTTTTCTTGATGCACCCCAGGATGCCACTGGCCTTCTTGGCCACAAGGGCTGGCTCATGGTCATCCTGCTGTCCACCAGGACTCCTAGGTCTTTTTCCACAGAGCTAGTTTCCAGCAGGTCAGCTCCCAGCCTGTAGCAACACATGGGATTATTCCTCCCTAGGTGCAGTACCCTAAACTTGCCCACGAATTTCATAAGGTTACTCTCTGCCCAACTCTCCAGCCTGTCCAGGTCTCTCTGGATGGCAGCACAGCCTTCTGGTGTACCAGCCACCCCTTCCAGTTTAGTGTCATCAACAAACTTGCTGAGGGTATACTCTGTCCCTTCATCCAGGTTGTTGATGAATATGTTGAACAGGACTGGAACCAGAACTAAACCCTGGGGAATCTTGCTTGCTATGGACCTCCAACTAGACTCTGTGCCACTAATCACAAACCTCTGAGCATTATCTTTCAGCCAGTTTTCAATTCATTCCACTGTCCATTCATCTAACCCACACTTCCTAAGCTTGCCTATGAGGATGCTGTGGGAGACAGGGTTAAAAGTCTTGCTGAAGACAATGTAGACAACGTCCACTGCCCTCCCCTCATCTATCCATCTAGTGATGCCATCGTAGAAGGCTATCAAATTAGTCAGACATGACTTCTCGAATCATTGTATTGTAGGAAGACAGGCTTTCCTTTTCACTGATGAGATTTTAAACAGCTACTGATTACTTTGTAAATTATTTTTTTCCCTAGATTTACTGCTAAACCCAGGTATTTGACTTGACAGATCACTTGCATTCAGTTTCTCTCAAAAGAAGAGAAATCTAGCACTGAGTATTAAATTTATATGGATACATACATTTCCAGTCAAATGAAGACTCATTCTTCAAGTATATTCAGCAACCAGTATTATCCCTGAGAAAAATATTATGTCTGCATTCAGTCTTTAATGAGGCAAAACTACAGATGAGATGAAAGAAGGGGCTACCAAGTAGGTTTTCTTGTTCAATGAATATGAAGAGTGTTTTCTGTAATGCCTACAGGGCAGGCATTACACAGTAGGATTTGAGTGACCATTTTTGTAAAAGACCTTTGGAGCCCTAAAAGTGAATTACCTGGTGCAAGGTAAATAGCAAATCTGATTTATTTAACCTGCTGAACACAGAAAAATACGACTTGAAAACCTGGCTTATACAGGGGATTTACATTATTCAAAAAATTATATCAACACTATTTGCATTTTTCTCATTAAGAATATTCTGCATTGAGCTAAATAACAGTGTCCAGGGATTTTAATCTTTTAGGGATCAGTAACAGCTGTAATTTCATCATCCTGATGTTTTCTTAATATCTGATTTTGTTATTTTTATTATGCTACAACAGTTCGATGTTAATCAATTAGAAAACATACTAGCAGATAAACTGAATTTTTAATTAAATTAAATCTCAAATATTTAACTTACTGTAGGAATTTATGTGATATAAATTTACCAACTCAGTGTTGAAAATAGCATGTAACAAAAAAAATATTGAATTTTCATGCTCACACATGCCAAATAAAACATTATTAAAAGTATTGGAAGAAAGACTGAACTTTATAAAAGCATTCAAATTAGTTCAGGGAAATGTAGTATTCCAGCTGCATAAGCAGTGCATGGCCAAAAATGTGGGGAGTTATTCTCTCCTGTGTTTTGCAAGACCAAAATCTACTGCCTGGCTTTATGTTACACATGTTTCGCTTAGATGAGAACATAAAATTTCAGTGGAATTTACCAGATTCCATGAAAGCAGCACAAAACTGTTTCTCTGATCAGAAACTGTTCATTAGCTTCAAAGCATAATTCAAGAACTAAGTGAGTCAAATTTTTATTCAAACTGAATGATAAAGGGATTTATTAACAGATATTTTTTCTAATTTGCTATATTTTTTTTATTTCTATTTATGCAAATATTTGTTTGCATGTTTTATTCCTTCACCATCATATATAATGACACACTTAAACTCTACAATAAATATTTCCTTATAAATAGCTTTTAATATCTTATATTGGGTTTATTCTAATTAGTAGACTTAAGACTGGCATTAGATGTTTAATTGTTTAAAATATATCTATGCTCTTTAAGATTTCAGAATATGAAAACAAAAGTAACTATAAAATGCCATTTTGCATAATGCAACTTGTGCATTTGCCTCTGCATGTATGTGCATAAGATAGCATTGTGAACAGTTTTAACTTTAGTTAAGATTGGGCCCTTGACCTTGGTTGCCTGCTTGGAAGCACCAGCCATCAGAGAAGGTTATAGTATCTGAGCTAAGGTGTAAAGCAAAGTAGAAACACTCCTACTAGGAACAGACTAGTTGAGGAAAAACACATCCTGAGGCACATTATTTTTATTTGGAATATTATGCAGTGTTCAGAAGGTTTGTATTCCATACTTAATGAGTAGATTTTTTCATAAGGAAAACAACATATGGAACAAAGCTAAGAACTTGCTTTTCATCTGGAAGGCACAGGCACACTTGTAGTTGAGCTGCAGCAGCTTTTGGTGGTAACTGGATTTTCATGAAAATAAGTGATGACTCACTAGGGTTGAGTTCATAAAGAAGTATAAGATTGATCTACTCAGTGGGCAAACTAACAGCTCAATGAGACAAGATCAGCTTAGTCCACAAAGACTTCAGAAATCATGGTAACAGGCAAACAGATTATAGTTGGCTCTAAAACCAACGAAAAATAGCTCACGCACACTGTAACTACAGCTTATTTTTAAAGACAAAAAATATCCAGTACAAGCTGTATTATTTTGTAACAAACCAGAACAGAACAGTTGCAGAAATACATGAAGGAGGCTATTGTACAGAACAGCTTTCCTTTCAGATCTTTCCATTGATAATGTCATAAGGTTCCACTTAGCTTTGTTTAACCAGATGTCAATGAACAAAAAAACCCTTTTCCTGATCTGTAAAGCAATGAAATATTAATTAATACTACATTTAAATAGCTATTCAGTTTAGAGTAGTTCATTTTTTAAAGGCAAAAAAGAGAAAGAGTAATTGACATCTATGAGCAGGTGCCCTCATGCCAAAAAAAATGCCTCACTTTCATTTATTTAAAAAGCTGCAAAATGTGTATTTGTTTGGGAAAGTCATTTATACAGAGAAATCTTTAATTACATGCACCATAAAACAAGCGCTAAATGCTATCTCCTCAGACCTGTAACTTTAAGCCATTGTAAAGAATGAACTGCCTAATTGCACCAGAGAATAACAGCCACCACTTCACTTTGCTGTTGCATAACAGCTGCATATGAACAGCTCCTCTCCTCTACGAAGTGAAGTGGAGGGATGTCACATGACTAGAGGCAAAGCACTGCATTGTGTCAATGTCATTTCTGTTAAAAATCTTGTAGACTGACATCCAGAATGGAGTCACACATTAATGTACAATGGATAATATTTCTGACAATATACTCTGGATGGCCTTGAGCTGATTACCACTGCTTCTTCAGAAAACAGTTGTTACTGAATTGTTTCCTTTCACTAGAGTCTGCCTGAGGAAGAACAGCAAGCGAGGCTGGATTGTTAGTTCTAGATATATCATAACTTTGTAATTGCCTAACTTTGGTTCTTGAAAACAATTCTTTGTCAAGGACAGGAAACAGCTTGCCTATAGGTGTAATAACAGAAAAAAGCAGAGCTGATCTGGCACCTGTAAGATTATCTCATGCTTAAGTGCTAAAACTTTAGCTAGTTAACAATAACAAACGCAGGTTAATGGCAAATGGTATAATCAGGACTGATGCTCAGTCTTTCAAGCAGGGCTGTACACAACATCCTTTCAATTTATTCAGACAGAATATTGCTGCTGATTTAGCAAAATGTTTGACTATGATGTGCTATCTGAAAGGTGGGAAGCAACTGGCAGTATTAGTGTCCCACAATAATGCTATTATCTGATATTAGTCACAGATCCTGCATTACAAGCAGCTTATGGGTAGTCTTTCAAACCAGAGTTGAGTCTCATAATAGACAATGAAACTGTTTAGGTATGGCTGTTTGGGACCATTTAAACACCATGAAGATGTAAAACAGGGTGATGAGGTGGCATGATAATTTGTTGTGGAACTCACTTTTAAGTCTAAGTCAGGTTTCTAGGTGATGAGAGGATGTAAGGATCAGATTTCACCTCTCCCCAATGAAACAAATCTAAAGCATGCCCTTCCTTCAGCTTTCTGAGATATGCAACTGTCAGGCCTTCAATTTCCCAGTATTTGATCAATAAGGTCAGCCAAGATGGCCATCCTATCCTTCAGTTCTACAGAAGCAGCCATATGTGTATATACATATGTGTTACTGTTTTTAAAATTATGGCACTAATAGAGATGAATTTTCCTGTGACATCTTTTCCTCAAAGTGACATTTTCATAACAATTTACTTCAGAGGCAAGAAACATGGCTCATCCAGAACATAAATACCTCCTAGGATCTCACCTGTGTTTAGGAGCTCCAGCTGTGGAGGTTTCTGAAGAGTCTCTGCAGGAGACAGAGTTCTGAATACCAGCTCATCATAATGAACACTTAAACAAATAAACAATAACTTCCTAAGCGTGAAATCCAGCTCAAAACCTGAAATTCCTTAAGCAGACAAACAAGGAAGAGACTACCTATTTAACTTATGAAAATCTTGAAAAGCTTAGAAGAGTCATTGAGCACTGAAATCAAAAGCTCAAATGAATGCTGCATAGAATTGCTCAGAAAGGCAGGAAGTAAAGAATATGAGAGGATGGGGGGAAAAAACTGCCTAATGCCAAACTCCTACGAGGAGTTCCCATGTTGTCTAAAAGAAAGATGATAAAATGTCAGGGGAAGCTGAACTCGCTGGTACAAGCATATCCTGTGGCAAGACTTCATTTTTTCTTGGTCCTGGAGTGCCAGAAAATTTAACTGTTAATAGCCTGAGCGTCCTCTTGTGATTCTGGTATATATGTGCTTTTTAAATTATACATTGTTTATATAATTCTTTAAATATATAAACATTTTCCCTAACAAACAGGATTTGGGATTAATATTTAATATAAATATATATATATTAAATATATGTGTATATACACAAATAATTATCCCTGGGGTTTTTTATACACATTTCCACATTGAAAGGCTGCATCATTTAAGTTGACCTAAGCCTCTTTCCCATTGACTTCTTTCCGTTAGGTCAGACATTGGCCATAATCCTCATCCTAGTAAGACTGGAGGACATTTGACATCAATTTCAATAGGAATAGGAACAGGCAATTGGATTAACAAGGATGATGCGTCTCAATGCACATGATGTTCCTTTATTTCATCATCTTGAATTTGACAGATTTGTGCAATAGAAATGTTTTTCAGTTCTCTTAATTGAAACTTCTGCAAAACTCAATTAAACCAACAACAGCTATTTTTAAACCATAATGCAAATATTCAATGCCACTGACAGCAGGCTTCCACAGTTCATTGTGTCTCATGAAATCTCAATACATTTTCACTGGGTCAGTATGAATATTCATATTCTGGTTTCACTTAATTCTTGCCTTACTTACTTGAAATTAAACAAAATTTATAGTAGAGGGTATAATTGGCTGAATAGCTCACAGTTCAATGGTGTGGAGAAAAAGTCAGTGTAATTCTCCAGTACATACACAATCACAATTACACAGGTTATATTACTTGCAAATTTGACTCTGAAAAAGTGTTCTGAGAATGTTGCATACAGTTCTGCTGCATAAGTTCTGCTGCATGTAAGTCAAGACTAATGCTGAAAACAAAGGTGAATTCTTGGAATAATCCCAACTGGTATTTGGAAATTTCATCATGAAAGACTCCAGGAGTACGTTGCCCATTTAAACTCTAAAAGAGTCTCTATTCACTGGTGACTGATTTGACCATAGTAAATACAGCAATGTCTATCCAGAAAACACATATTGATGATAAACTCTTCCATCGAGCTCAGTGGAAACAAGACAACTTCCAAATGTTCAAAATTGACAACAGAGAAGTTGCATGGGATTCGGGTTTCTCCTGTTCAGATGCAGACATCTTAGTATGAATAGTAGCCTCAATCTCTTTACAGGCTTTGTGCAGCTGTGAATATTTCTATTAAACTGTTTTTTTCATCTTAGGTGAATGAGCCTATCACTTTCCACTGGAAAACTTGCTCAGTTGTAGATAGACAGATAAATGAATGCTTGGTGAGAACTTCTTCATTCATATTAGAAATGTCATGCAGCTTTCAACAGATATTGAAAGACTGTGATGGACTCTTTACTGATGGCTCTTCAAACAGAATAGGAAGCACTTATACTGTACTCTCATATTTAAACCAGAACTAATTCAGAATAATCCTATACTTATACATCCTATACTTATATATAGATATGAATAATATACATATATGAAAAATCCTGTACTCATATACAGATATGAGGTCTGATGCAGTGATCACAATGGTGATATCTGACCCTAAAAAATTAATATAGTTGATCTAAACCAAAAAGGAATTTCCAGAAACACTTATTCATCAACTTAATTTTGTTACTTGCCATGAAACAAACGTCATGATGTGCATAAACAAACCTAGATCTTTTATTTCTGCTTCAACTCTTCAAATTCAATTTGGAGCTCTAGCTGAAATAAAACCAATTAATAATTAATTCCCTTACAAAGTCTGTGTGAATGGACCTTTTGCAAAAAAAAAAAAAACAAAACAAGGAGACCTGTATAAATGACTTTATGTCACCAAAGTTTTAATACTACAGCTTTGATATTCTTACAGAATTGTTGCAATTGCATTTCACAGATGCATTAGCCTTTTTTTCTTTCCTGATAGCAATTTTTGTATGCTCATGGGTTGGACAATGCTTTTTATTTGCCCATTCAAAATTTTTTGTCCATTTTTGACCATTTGTCCATTCAAAATGTTCACTTCTGTTTTAGAAATCAAATTGTAAGAGATAAAATAGGTGTCAAATGTAATCAAAATTGAGAACTTTTCATATTACTCTTATTAAAAAAAAAAGAATTCTCAATGTCTTCTTCTCTTTAGCAACCTTTATAATATGCCTACAGAAATCACTACACAGTGCTAAAATAATCCACGATATGCAGGACTTCAGTACAAGCTGTGGATTGCACCAAAGGAGTTCTAACACAGAACACAAAAATGCTCTCTTCTGTCTAAAAATTAAAATATAAGTAAGTTTTCAGGCTCATAACCACACTAAATTATAAATGCAACAGAATGCATCACATATTTAACATCCAAGTTCTTCATTCATTAGTTGCAAATATTTTTATCTCTCATTTGAATCTTTGGAGTTATAAAATCTCCTTTCTTCCTCAGTTTCTTAATTGAGCTTGCAGTTTAGAAGATGTATTATAGACTTTTAAACATACTCTAGGTGCAACTTTTTATGTCTTATATATACCATTTCAAATTTTACATGATAAATTGAAGGTTCAAGTTCTTTTTTTGTAGTTATGTGGGAGTATCTGACTTAAACTGGTAAGTGTGAAGCTGGTCCAGAGGTGCTTTAGATACTCACACTGTCAACTTCAAAGTAGTAATATAAGATTCTGCTTACAACCATGTGGGACATGTTTAGCTCTGGGCACATTTTACTATGTAACCTATATATGGCCAATGAGAAAGACCTGCTTCTTTACATAACCTATTTTCCCCTCATAGAAGAAATTTAAATTCCTATGAGTAATGAGAATCACATAAAATAATTTCAAAGTCAATTTTAAAGTGGAAGAAGTTTGATTGAAAGAAATTATTAAAATTACCTTGCTTACCTCTTATTCTCTTGTCTCTATATTGGGAATCTGCCATTCTGACTTGTAAGCGCTAAGTAATTTTACGCCCTTTTCCTAAGTTTTGAAGACAGCCATGATGTTTTCAGTGTTTTCACCATTTTTCAGTATTGTTGGCTACTTTTGCATTTGTATGTGATGAGGTTTGATTTTGACCATGAAGACAGAGAAATCAAATAATCAGGAGGGCCTGAAGGGGCAGAGGCAGGCAGACCACAGCTTAGTGTATAACACTTTCATGGTACCATGGCATTGATATGGCTGCACTGGAATCAAAATGTGGTCAACAGTTAGTACAGGAATCAGTGAGCTGTACTGCTCCAGCAAGGTAATGCCCCATAAATAAGAATGCAATTTGTCTCTGCAGGTTAACTTTTATAAACTTCTGTATATGCTTAGTAATAATATTCACCAAAACTTTGAAGTGTTTTGTCTGTTTGTTTGTTTTTTAAAAAAATAACCAAGACAAAATAGTGAAAAATTTACTTTGTCTCCCAACATTGTCATAATCAGACACTAATTTAGTTGCATAAGTGGTGACATTATGGGAGACTTTTAAGTAAAAATAAATGTCACTATATTGATTTATGCGTCTCCAAACTGAATTCAGGATACCTACTGCAAACAATTTATTTGTTTTGTACTTTTTTTCAAACCAAATCTTTGAGGTTCACAAATACTTGTGTTCACAAAGAGTAGCAAGGCTGTTTTTTCTAGTATTTTCTAGTCTGTTCTGAAATTTATTTTATTATTATCTTTAAAATGTCTTCCAAATTCTCTCCATACCATGCAAAGTTATCAATCACCACATTGCTTGAAGAACTGTATTTCTCTTAATGTTAATTTCATATTTCCAGTTTGAGGTGTGAAGAAATCAGTGAAGAAATATAAAATAGGTTTATAGTTTGAATGTCCTGTTCCTGTTTTCTCTTGAACTTATTAACATTGATTTTTATTTTTTATCAGTCACTGAAATGTAAAGTATACTCACAGCTGTCACTAAGATTTCACATATCCTACATGAAAAGCAGACTTTTTCTATTCCTGATATTTTACTGAAATGTATTGGTTTCGTATTCTGATTTTTATATCACTAAAATTGTGTGTTCAGTTTCTTCTAAAATCAGATTATTAGTCCCTAATCTTTTTCTATATGCTTAGCCTTGCAAAGATTTTTGCATTCCCTTATCTTCATACACTGGATATAATCAAGGTTGAGTGAAATTTATGCCATTGAGATCAGTGTGAATAGGACAGGATAAAAAGAAAAATTTTACCATTTTAATGCCCGGTTTTCCAATTCCCTTGTTTAGTCTGAAGGCAGTTCTGTGACTCCTGTGCAGTACTGCATTTCTAAGGATAGAGATTATTTTCTAAAACATATCTTTACCTCTGCCTAAAGATAACAAACAAATTAAATG
Organism: Podargus strigoides; assembly: GCA_028020825.1. Lineage (NCBI taxonomy): Eukaryota > Metazoa > Chordata > Aves > Caprimulgiformes > Podargidae > Podargus > Podargus strigoides. The sequence goes on along the minus strand of CM051663.1, from coordinate 145,088,075 downwards.
AAAAAAACAAGGAGGATGAATAGTCCTCTGTAGCCCCCTTTTTCAAAATATAGAGGTGATGTCATTAACTTCTGTCATTCTCTGAAATGACATTATTTAGAAAAGATTTTGAAGGTTCTAGTACTTTTTTGATATGTTTACCAAGATCAGATGTTCTTTTGAAGTAGAATTGCCTTTGTTCTAGAGATATTTGGGATAAAGAACTAAGATTAACTTATGAGAAAAGGTATTATTTTCCCTTAGGGAAAAAAAAAAAAAAAAAAGATAAATTCCACTTTCCCCCAACAAAAAAGATAAGTTACTAAAAAAGGACGGGAATGAGATCTTACTTGTTCTGTGACACTTGTTTCAAAACACAATAAATGCAGTATAGAATGGTTTGGGTTGGAAGGGACCTCAAAGATCATCTAGTTCCAACACCCCTGCCATGGCAGGGACACCTCCCACTAGATCAGGTGGCTCAAGGCTCCATCCAACCTGGCCTTGAACTCTTCCAGGGATGGAGCATCCACAACTTCCTTGGGCAACCTGTTCCAGTGCCTCACCACCCTCAAAGAACTTCTTCATTATATCTAGTCTAAGCCTACCCTCTCCCAGCTTCCACCCATTACCCCTCGTCCTATCATTACAGGCCCTTGTAAAAAGTCCCTTCCCAGCTTTCTTGTAGCCCCCTTCAGGTACTGAAAGGCTGCAATGAGGTCTCCCCGGAGCCTTCTCTTTTCCAGCCTGAACAAGCCTAACTCTCTCAGCCTGTCCTCATAAGAGAGGTGTTCCAGCCCTCTGACCATCTTGGTAGCCCACCTCTGGACTCACTCCAACAGCTCCATATCTTTCCTGTGTTGGGGGCCCCGGAGCTGAACACAGTATTCCAGGTGGGGTCCCACGAGGGCAGAGTAGAGGGGCAGAATCACCTCCCTCGACCTGCTGGTCACACATCTATTGATGCATCCCAGGATACAGTTGGCCTTCTGGGCTGCAAGCACACACTGTTGGCTCATATAGATACTGTATAAACCACCAAGTGATACTGTATAGCTTGCACTTAACAAGGGCAAATATATTTTTAACAGTTGGTTTCATGGAAAATAGAAAAATAACTACTAGAGGAATCGGCAGAGAAATTTTACTTGGGTCCAATATCAGACATATCAAATCACCCACGAAGGGTTAGTAAGTACAGTATTGTTCCTATCTGGACATAAGTGATTTTTTTCTGGTGTAGATTCATAAACTACGTGATTTTTTACTTCTCAATCTAATCTATTGGCATCTACCTGATCTGTTGCACTTCAGCAAGAAACATCTTCCTATTGAAGACACACAGCAACTCACAGCTCTTATCCACACAGGGTCAGGGCCACGAGAATAGCTTTTTACAGCTGTCACGGGCAGGGAGACCTTCCATTAGACCAGGTTGCTCAAGGCGCCATCCAACCTGGCCTTGAACACTTCCAGGGAGGGGGTATCTACAACTTCTCTGGGCAACCTGGTCCAGTGTCTCACCACCCTCATAGTAAAAAATTTCTTCCTTATATGTAATCTAAATCTACTGTCTTTCAGTTTAAAACCATTACGCCTTGTCCTATGTCTGATGAATACAGTTAAAGTCATACGATTGATGAGTAAGATAACAATTAAAAATTTTCATGGAATAATTCTCCAGACTTCTTGCAGAACAGTCAATATGGAAGGCACTGATATTTTTTGTAGCTTAATTACAGTGCTTCAAAAGACTGAGCATTGAAACAGCTCTTGCCAATATTCAGTGACATCGATCTACTAAAAACACACATTCCTTAGGCTCCCATTGTTCCTTCTACCAAAAACAATGTTACTTTTTAACATTTTCCTATCATTTAACTGGAGTAAAAATAGTATTCCTTGCTGAAATACATGTAATTATATACTCTGAAAATAATCTTTTTTCTTTCTTCCACTCTGAACCTCAGTCCTGATGAGTGGCTCCTGGAAAGCAAATTCTTCTTGGAAATGTGCACTGATTAGAAACCAAATGAAAATGGGAACTTTCTTCATGCATAACCCCAAGCTAAAACAGTTCTTCATGTCTTCCAAAGACTAAACATATGCTCACACACAAAGGAACAGGAATTTGAACCACAGTGGAGAAGAGCACCACTTGGTGACACCCTCTCGTTACCTTGCCTAACTGCCGTGCACCAAGCCTGGTCTCCTCAGTTGACACTAGTATGGGAGGACAAAGCAATTTTCAAAATCCTGTTGGATCTTCCATTTGTTAATAAAGCATGCTTCTTCAGGTACCTTAACTTTCAGTTACACTTCCAGGTCTTGAATTCTTGTTTTGAAATTACTCGGTTCTTTTTTCTCCCCATTTTGGAACATTATGCCATCTGGAAAGGGTTTTCTCTCTTGAATTTTCCAGAACTGAATTTCCATGATCAGCTCCATTTTGATTTTATACAGAATGCTAGAAAGCAATAATCTGGATATAAGGTGTTATGCACAAACTAACTGTGAAAAAAAAGCATTCCTGGAAATGCATGGTTTAAACTACAAAATTTACAAGGACAGGAGGATTTTAAAGAGAAATGTAGATCAAGAAATCCTCCTTTATCGTGCATTTTCAAGATTTTTTTCACAATTTTGTGCAAATCTAATAATTACTATGGCTGAAGATTGGACTGCGATGCAATTTATACTTCTAAAGATACCTACTTTTTCCTCTCTTGTGAGGTCTTTTTCTAGTGAAGATTCTTTACTGAGACATAATCCATAACTCTCTGAAGTCAACAGGACCCTTAACGGGCTTTGCATCACCCACTAATTTACTTACCCTTTGCCTAAAGGGCATAACTTTGACTGTAATTATTTTTCTGTCATTAATAGTCAATTTATATTAAAAATGTTCTAAAATGATTTTGTAAAAATGTTATCTTAAGTTTTAAACAATGTGAAAGATTTTGATTAATTTTATGATTATAAGAACAAATTAGCATAAAAGTAGGCTAAAAATTGTGAACGTGCCTTTGATAAAGAAAACTTCTGGGCTCCCTGCCAATTTTAAAAGAAAAGAGAGATTCAAGGTAAAGATGTTACTGTTTAGCTAGTGTCTGAGTCAGAATCTGGAAAGAGAGGCCCTTACATTTTGAGTCCTTACATATGCAAGAAGTCTTACTGAAATTAAGTGGGGCAAAAATAAACCACTCAAAAAAATGAGATGCTTCTCTAGCAGACGAAAATAAGATGCAGTTAGACAAAAATGAGCTGCAGCACTTTTCAAGATTTGAATGCTCTTATACATATTGAAGCATATATAAGGTGTTTTGCTAAAATATGTAGTATAAGCACATATAACTTTTATTTATATGACTATATATACTACATTTATACTCTATGTGTGTGTATGTTTATATGTGTGTATGTATCTGTATGAACACAGATACGCACACACTACGTAATTATTTGGTATAAATTGTATATTGTATATTTTTAATATGCCCTAAAAAGTGTGTAGAGAAGAAAAATTCAAATAGGCACTAAATTAGCCTTGAGGCACCTCATACGTGTTTGGTTTGTTGGGTTTTTTTGTCAGAAAGATCCAGGTACATAACTGTGTAGTCTTCTGAAGATAGCTGCATGGGGAACTACAAGCTCTTCAGGAAAAAAATAGCAAAGGTCTTGGTTGCCTTGCAAGGAATAGACATCTCTTACAGGTAGGAAGATATGTCACTATTTGGGGGTATAAATTGAGAATAGCCTTTAGATTAGGATCCTGTGAAGCAATAGAACTGTATTCTTCTCACATTAGAGCAGAGGGTGTCAGGCTCCTCTGACAGAACAATTTTGCACTAGAAAGGCAAGGAGGAAGCCTTTGTAATTAAGGCCCTTTTCTATTAAATATTTATACAACGTGGAAAAGTTGCAATAGGCAAAAAAAGAGGGATTCACAAGGATATATCACCTGATAACCTGACCTGTGGGACTGGAAACAGAACAGAATGGTCCCACAGTTAGCTGAACAGCCCAATAACTATCTTAGACCCTTTTTGCTCAAGCTGTGTTCTACGCATAACTGAAAAAGTACTAGCGTAACATTTTTTTAACTAACTTTTAAAATGAACCCTTATTATTTTACAATTCTCCTGACAAAGTTGTTCATGGCTGCAAAGTGCTTATTGCACTTTTAATATATCATATATATTGAAAAAAGAAAAAGTCCTCCACTGCATTTGAACAAGCAAATGCTCAAGACATATGTACTTCATGCCTTGTAAGCCATAGTAAAATTTGACATACAAAATATGTTTTATTCTCTTTTTTTTAATCAGCTTATTCAAAAACTATAATGGCTCAGAGGAAATTAGAGACACAGCAATGTGAATATTTGCTATCTATCTGGGTCTACAAGTTCTATCTCAGAAGAAAGAAGAGGCAAAGTGTATATTAGAATTACAACTAATACTTGATATGATGAATGAACATCTACTGCTTTTGGTAATTAGAACTGTTATATGGTATTTTAATATATATCCACTGTGATTCTCATGAAAAAATGACATAGAATTTACCAAACTATGTTAGGTGCATTCTTTCTGAAACATAGTATTTGGAACTGTTGTTGAAATATCATGTAACAGTATTAAACGTGGAAAATAATGAATGCAGAATTATTCTACCACAAACCACTTGTGACAAAATACAACAGTGATCCAATCTATTACCTCTTTTACTTGAAACTCCAATCAAGTGTCTCCATTTATTACCCTTGATTATCCATGTGTGGTTGCTTAATTGAATGGATTGCTGATAGAAATAATCTGTTAAAGGCTCTGTGTCTCAGAGACCTCTCAACCAGTTCAAAACAGAGAGCTACAATGACATATAGGCACCCAAGTTGCATCCTGGATCTTTCAATTTATTCTATTAATATTAGATTCAAGAAGTAACTTCTTGGTAACCTTTCAAAAATAAGAATATTTCATGCAAGAAGTCCATAGCTTGCTCACTTGGAGAACTGACATCTCAAGAGAACCATTCATTTGGGGGTTTTTGTGTGTTCTTTTTTCCAAAGGGTGATCCAAATTGTGCAAGCAAGGAAAATTTAGTTACAACAACAGTCCCTATAAACAGCTATCAGAAATGGACAGATAGCAGTAAACTGTCCTTTTTGCTATGTATGACCACATGAATGTGTCTCATCTGCTGTACTTCCAGATCAAAAATTCTGTAGTTTCCTAAAATTTATGAGAAAGACTATCCATAATTTGAATTTCCAGAACTAAGTGATGTTTTTATCCAGCGGCTTATCAGTTATTTGAACAATTGGAGATGAAATTCTGCCTTTTACAAGTGTAGGGTGGACCACCAAGTCACCACTCTGTTGCTCAATGAATAATGAATACTTCATTTTCTTAAATTATAGCACCATTGTCCCCAAGAGAAATTTCACGTTACAATAATAAACATCACATAACAGTTGGAATGGTTGATGAAAATTGTTTCTAACTTTAGATTTTTATACATATATCACCTGAATCACAATAGATTTTCTTCATCTGTTTCCTACATCCCACTACTTCAAAAAAATTAAAAATATACTTTGCTGGTAGTGCTAAGCATGACAGATCGGGCCTCACTCTATTTTCACAATTCTGTAAACTAGGAGTAACTAGTGAAACAATGGATTTACACTGCTGTAAAACTGATGTAAGCGGGATATGCAAGCAACAAGGCTAAGCACCCCATATGAAAATGCTTGGAACTCCTCCAATTAAAAAGTCATGCTTCAGAACACAAGCTTAGAATCATAGAATCATAGAATCATAGAATAATAGAATAATTACGGTTGGAAGGGACCTCCAGGGTCATCAAGTCCAACCACTAGACCACGGCTTCATCAACCCTTTTTTTGAACACCCCCAGGAACGGCGACTCCACCACCTCCCTGGGCAGCCTGTTCCAGTGCCTAATCACCCTCTCAGTAAATAACTTCTTCCTAATATGTTTCCTAATATCTATCTTAGTCTTTAGATGATGTGGTAATGGACGCTGTAAAACCATAAAGTGCTTTGCATAGACAAAATTCACATTGGCATGGTGGCTGAGATCCACACATTTGCGACCTCAGCACTTCCCTACTGCAACAATGTCTAAACTCCAACCTTGAAGGAGCTCCAGTTGCTGAAGGAAAAATAATTTGTTCCACTTGTAGAAGCGTGTTTACAATATAGGTGCTCAGGTACCATGAAGATCAACAGGGTATAGAAATCTAAGTAGAACAGGCTACATTGCTGTGGAGCTTTGTCTTCTATACTAGCTTCCTGTTAAATGTTGAGTCAAACCTACGGTAAGGAATTGTGGGCTCACAATATTCAGAAATGTTCCCAAGACTAACCAATGAGATTGCTACTTCTTTAATCACCACAGTGTCTGAGGAAATTTGCAATATACTGCATGATAAATCTCTTAGTGTAAAGAACATGAATGAAGACAGAAGACAATGCCACATCAACCTGCATCTCTGCTATGTCTGAACTCCAGAATAAAACACATTTTTCTCTCTTTAGTTAAGCCAGATGTATACACAGAGGGAAAAAAAACTGGCTTTTACTTTAATCAAGTGTGCAAAGTACTGAGAACCACGGTGGACCTTGTGTGCATGTTTGCATGCAGTTTCAGGACAGGACTCCCACTGAGAGCAAAGGATGCACAGAATGAATGTCAGAAATGTTCATACTTTGTAGAACCATTTCATATTGGGAATTTAAAAATAAAGAAAGACTATTTCTCTATAAAACAGAAATGGAAAAAGATCTAAAGACAAAGAGAAAAAACTAACTAAGATTTATTCTTTAATAACTTCTGAATGTTACTGCAAAATAGCAAAACTGCAATATCGTTTATGATGTAAGACACCCACATTTCAGTAGCTTAATTGATAATTGTTCACAAAACCAGCTAAAACATATCTGTTGGTTTTACATGTACTGGTAAAAGAGAACTGGCACCATAAAATACTAAACCTCACAAGTTTTTAGCTTTTCTGTCACATCTCAGTGCATTTAATATCCTTCTGTCATATTATTTATGACTTCACAAAGAAACCAGTTATTTCCCATTATCTCTTCAATAAATAAGCAAAGCAGAGCATGTTGCAGCGCTACTACTTGTTAATGAGATGCCTACAAAATCGTCACGGTGTCTAGTCTCAGAAGCTTGCACAGCATCTAACTATTAGAGTTCACCTCAGCCCTGAAGAGTAATTGCATTTTTTACACATTGGTATGTTCCAACCTGACAGCTGAGACACATTTTGGAGTGGATTACATAAAGTAAGTAAACCTTTGCATGACAAATTTAACAGTTAAAACCCCAAAAATTCTAGCAGAGTTTTCAATTTTCAGTAACATTTCCATCAGAGAGTTGCCTTCCTTTACTTTGGATTTCATGTGGGAAAAATCCAACACTCCAGTTCCTATGGGAATGAGTTCTTTTAAAGTTATGAACTAATGACATATAAATGTTAGATTATATACTGTAAGATGTAACTAGAGTCCTGATCTAAAGCCTGCTGAAGAAAATGAAAGCCTTTCCATTAGCTCCTGGGGGCTTTGCTTCCAAATCCAAATGTTGTTCAAAATAATTAACTTCTCCACCCATTTATCTATATTGCTTAAAAAAAAAGTGCACTTCTGAAAAATGTTTCTCTTTTGTATTAGATCAATAGGAGTGTCACAAATTAAAAGAAACTAGCATTAAATTACTTCTACATTTAGCAAGATAAAATATTTACCAATATTTTTCAAATACAGTAAGTATAGTTTCCCCTGTAGTTCCTTTTTTTATCATAAGACATTATGTTCACTATGCATATTTCTTTAGTTTTATTTGCTATAGGTTCTCTCATTTCACTTCACTAGTTTGTACTACAGTTCCATAATATTTCTCTATATCTTTCTTTTTCTAGCAATATTTTATATCTTCGATATCATTTCAGCTGAGTTTCCACTGTTTTTTAAACACAATATCAAGGACAGAAGATTTAAACCCTGTGAATTTTGTCTCTCTCTCATTCTGTTCAATTAGCAGAAAAAATATTTACCCAGGACTCTTTAAAGATGTGTACAGAGGCTATTGTAATATAACCATAATGCCTCAAGAGAATACGGGTACACAAATTTTTCTGAGGTGACCTGTTCAATATATTCTCTGTTCTTTCTCCAGAGAAAGATACTGTTGCTCTATTTGAGTGCACAATGCTATTAGGAAAACAACTTGGGGAAAGAAGCTTGAAAATGGAATAAGGAGCAGTTAAACTGCATTACATCATTACACAGGACTGGACCTCAAATTTGAAGAAAAAATAAAAAATAAAAAATAAATAATAAAAAAGAAAAAAGAAAAAAGAAAAAGAAACAAGAAAATGAAAAAAGAAAAAAGAAAAAAGAAAATGAAAAAAGAAAAAAGAAAGAAAAATAATTCATTGCTCATCATGCTCAGTTCATTTTGCTTTCCTGGAATGAGATTCAAGTAGAAAGTGAAGACACTGTTGGTGTGTGCGTGTAGTTTTTTGCATGTCACTTAGTGTTGAAGCTCCCTTTGCTGTCATTGCAGTCAATGAGTCTAGAGAGTGATTTAGTTCACCTTAAAGTAGACACATATATTTAAGCATCTCACCTAGGTTCATATTTAGAAACTCTTGAATTCTGTTCTCTTTTTCTTCAAGTATGTGATTCAAGAGGAACAGAGAAAAATCAGCATTATTTATATATGAGACGAGGAAAAAGAAATTTCTCAGGCAGAAAAGGAAATTAGACATAAGATGATTGGTAAAATTCCTGGAAGAGTAAATGACATCAGAAAAACTTTTTTAGTCAACAACCCATCTCAGACAATGAGGATAAAGATACGTGTTTATCCATAAAACTCATTTACACATGCTATATGAATACTGTTTAGTAAGCCATTTCCTTCCAAGAAACAGTTGTGAATGTGCATAAAGTCACTCATGCAGTGCATCCATGCTAACAAAACTGCAAGGTGCTCTTAAATGGAATAAAAACTAAGAATAAAACCTACTCTCTCTCAGATCTTCCAGGATTTTCAGAGTATTGCCATTTATATCTCATAACAGAAAAAAAGTAGCTGCTCATTAATTTGTTTTTCATTAAACAAATTATTTAGCTAATGGTCATCATGTATGGGAGAAACCTAACAATGTGCGGGCCTTCTCACTGGGAGTGACGGATTTTAACGTGGAAAGGCAAGCAAGCACAGAAATGCATATAATAACCATTGTGCCATTGATATGTATGGGTCTTAGCCAGCCATTTATTTTAACTGATTGTTTGACAGATTCTTGTTAGGAAACTGAGTATTACTTCTTTATGCCTGTTATATATAACCTTATCCAAATATAGTTAGGCAGGACAATTCCGAAGTATATGAAGAACTTCAGTTTAGAAGTCCTTTATACCAGCAAGACAACAAGGAGTATATACGGCACATTTTTCACCGACTATTTTAGTAAACAGATCAACCATCAGACAAAAACTTTATTGCTTTAAAAAGCATTGTTATACCAGTCCAAAACTAGTTACATCAGGCTCTGGCTGTCATGTTCTCTATGCTGTCAATGTGTGATATCCTTTCAAGTTTCCTGAAAGTATCTGTGAATTAATAAGACTTTGGTAAGCTAAGGAAAAAAATATGCCAACTTGTTCCCTTTTTAGTTGTAAGAAAATCTGAGTAAGTTCCCTACTCCAGTTTTGATTATGACCAATTTCTATAAAATACTCAGTGAAAGATCTCACGTATGACTCAACCTTCATGTTACCAGAGGAGATGCTGTATTATTTGCTTCCCATAGGTTCCTGTTGATAAACTTCAGACAGAATAAACCCATTACATGAGAAGTTAGAATCTATAATATTACTGGTTTTATGATGATAAAAGTATGTTTCAACAAATACAACTAAACTCTGCCTTTTGCTTTTTCCACCCTCTGCATGACGTACTGATAGCAATACATGTATTGCAGGAATCCCTGTTGCACTGACATGCAGTTTGGTTTAAATCCTTAGAATTTGAGATAATTCAGATAAAAAATTGTTGTCCTGGTCAATATCTTGCTAGAGTTATTCATACACAAGCTTGATGCAAAGTCCTCTCAGGTCAAATCCAAGTCTCTAACAGATTTCAATGGGCTTTGTTTGGATCAAGTGAACAGCACTAAATCCTGCAAGGCATTCAGCCCTTCCAGGTGCTGCAGTATTTATTCATCTTCCATTGAAATGCTTATTTAGTTTAAAGTGTTTTGAAGCTGACATAAGTTCTCATGATTTTGTAGATTATGACCTTTGATTATATAACTAGCTGAACAAAACAGAGATGTAAGAAATAACTGTGAGTTTAAAGCTGCTGTTTTCCTCTTTGCACAGTTTCCAAGATCTATGATATTCTTACATGGTCAGAACCCTTGGTACTTACAAATTGCTATCTTTCATCCATTGCCCACGGTTCTTTAAACGAATTTGGGAAAAAAGGATACAACGCTCTGTTTCTCTAATCTAAGCCTGATTCAACTGACAGTTAAGTCATTTACATTAACTGAGAACCATGAGAGGGTGAGATGAAGGAGCTATTTAGCCCAACTCCCTATCAGTGGGCAGAAGCAAATGACATGGGTAGGACATAAGCAAAGCCAAGAGTACAGTGAGACTTCTCCCATTATACCTTCTCAGCTTTCAGTAGTCTGCAGCTTGAGGACTTCCCAATGCAGATGTTTTGTCTTTTGTATTTGATAAGCATTGGTGGATATTTTGCCATTAAATTTTCTAATTTATTTTCAGTCAAAAAAAGAAGGGAACAGTATTGGTTGGAACATGGCCTTTCACCATAAGATTAAATTGTTCTCTCAGAGCATTGTTTCTTAAAAATATTCCACATTCCTCATGTGGATGAAAAGTCAAAATTGCTTTGAACTGTAATCCCAAAAGAAATTCAGATCAAACAATCCAAATGTGTCATTTCATTTTGAATTCTTGTTCTACATTTCTAAACAAAAATGAATAAAGAATAAGTGGTTTTCATTCACACATTTTTGGAAACCGGAAATTCATAACTTACATTTTCCAACTACATTTTGCTTTTATCAAAGTCATACTTAAGAAAAAACATTAAAGGATTCCCAAACAGATTTTCTATTATCTTATATGGCAAGAGCTCTTGATGTTTTATTGTGAAAGGTCTAGAAGAAATATGAGATTTCTTTTGGAAAAAGTTCTAGATAGTTAATTGAACATACTGAGCTTATCTTGATATTATCTTAGTCTGACTGCAAAACTTCTTGGCACTTTTTATAATTCTCTGATCAAATTTAGTAAATAGAATCAGTAAATACATTACAAATTCTTATACTATAGTAACGACAACTTGCTCTTCTACCTCATACCACAAATCTGTCATAGAGAACCTGACTGGGTGACCACAGTAAATGGAAGAGTTAGTGATCCACATAAAGGTGAAATTGTGTAAGCATAGCAGGCCTGTTTTGCATGTCCATCCCAGCCTTCAGGCTGTGCTGTGCTGCTAAAATACCTTGTCCACAGGACAAACCCAACCACATCTTTGTAACAGAGGTGCCTGCAGGCAACTCAGTATTGGTGATTACAACAGCTGTATGGCCTTGTCTTCACCTAAAAGAGCAGGAAGAAGTTCTCACAAGAATATCCTTTATGGATAGAGTTGTTTTATTGTAAAAAAATAAAATAAAATTATATAACAGCACAAAGGACCAAAAAGAAGGATCTTCTTTCCATGGACAGGGTCTGTACAACGTGCCATGAGAAAATCCATCCAATGCCACATGAATGCATGGTTCCCAGCATCTGAAGGGACATAAGTTTTACTATCTAGCTATATTCCTCTTTTACTCTATGTTATCAAAATAGCTATTTTATTAAGCCATTTGTTGTTGGGCCTTTCTTGTTGAGATCCAGAAAGAATCCTGTACCATCTCTCTCTCACTTCACATCCCATCAGCCCACTCCACTGCAGAACACCAGTCACTATCAGGCTGCTCTCTTGAAGGACTAGCAATTCAGATTTCAAACACTGTCTTTAGCTACTTCTCTCTAGCAAACTAGTTGGGTAAATAATGTCTTTGCAGGCATGCTGCATGGGTCTCTTCTCAATTTGTTTCTTAAGACAGTGGAAAAGTGCTTGGCGTATCAAAAATACCATTTCAAGTCTCAGAAGTATGTAAATAAACTTGTCTTCATACAAGGACTAGTTCCAAGGACAACTTAGAATTGAACAAGAAGCTTAAGAAAGATCCTATATTCTCTGCCATCAACATCATCACTCTTCAAGCTTGTAAAAAGTATTTACTTACACCAATGGTAAATGGGAGGAGCACTATTTTTTTAATATAATTAAATCAATATTCATTTCCCCAAATTACACAGTAACCACTGTTGCCCATCAAAGGAGAATTATACTTTCTGTAGTCGTGCAGTGATGCAGGATAGCCCTTTTGCTTTAGAACTTGTTTGGAAGTTCATGATAAAGCTGCTCAGTCGAGAGAAAAAAAAAAAAAAGAAGAAGAAATACTACTTCTCTGGCAGTTTATTAATCTTTCTGAAAAAAAAAAAAAGTTTAATATGATATTTAATGCATAAAGGAATATAATTTAATGAAATCTTACACAAAAGAAACATACTGAAGGAAATGTGGTTATTTCACACTAGTATAGAACTGTACTTTGCTGCTTTAGAAAAGCAGAACATGAAGCCGAACTAAAATGAGTTAACCAAATCATTGTTGGTATCAGGATTTCACACCAAATTACAGAATTTCCTCACCAGAGAGTTTGGTATGATTTGCAGAGAAGTGAACAAAGTTCAGAAGGTAAATGAGAAAGACAAACTCTGAAGCAATTTTGACCATAATCCTCTCTAATGGCCCTCAAGCTTCTGCAGTGCTCCAGTCTGAAGGCAGCTTTAAAGAAAATGGTAATTTTTAAATTGTATTAAATATGAAAATGAATACTGCAATGAAGAGAGTGTCCCTGCTGAAATCTATTTTACTGTGTCTCTAAGATTTTCAGTCTGCTTCAGAGATCTGGCTTGGCAATGCCTAACTGCAGTCTAGAGCTCCAACAACCTCCTGGAAGACACTAGTATAATGGCCTGGGGGAACATGCCTGATACGTCTCCAGTGGGGCACTTAACAAGTGAATCAGTCTTCAGGTTTCCCATCCAGAAGAACAGGAACAGTTTATAGCTCTTTGAAGTTAAGGTTTTCAAGCTCTCTATATCTTAATTCAAAAGCATTGCTATTTGAAGAATGACTTATTTCCTGCAGAAAATTACAGTGGATACGTACTTAAATGTTTCTTTCTGTTTTGTAGTGCCTTCTTCTAAACCAGCGGAAACATTAGAACTCATTTGTTTTGTTGGGGCTTTTTTGTTTGTTTGTTAGGTTTTTTTGTGTTGTTTGGCAAAAGCACTGAAGTGGCCTTACAGGTTATGCAAAACAAGAATATTTTGAGTTTAAATGTAGCAGATACATTGCCTTTTTGATAAAGTGGGCACTGTCATCAAACGCAAGCTAAGGGATCTGCTATGATCTTTGAAAGGAATATGTTATGGGCTTTTCAGAGTTATATAACTGGGAACAAGGAGACCAGACCAAACCAGCTAGACACAGCGGTTGGGATTTATCTCATCCATTTCACTTGGTATTTAAATACTTAAGTCCTTGCTAATCATAATAAATTTCATTTATTCTCAGTGCAGAGGAATGAGCACCTCCAGATGCCTGCTTCTTCTCATTACCTCCTAAGTGAGACAAAGATGACTAGTTCAGAAAGATTTAACTTCTGGAGGAGTGAGTTAAGGCTTATAAATACCTCCCAGAGATGGTAAGCAACTGGCAGAGAAATAAGTTTGAATTCCACCTCCAGATTCTTCTATAATAATTCTATTGTACAGTATGTCCTGACTGTCTCCTTTAAAAAATGGATCTCCTACTTGTCTCCTTTAAAAGAGTTGTATGTCCTGATTGTCTCCTTTAAAAATCCACACAGTTAAGATACGATCTATAAATTGTATAGTTATTCCTTCCACACAAACATAGGGTCTGGGAAAAGAACTGTATACAGACAACATGAAAGGCTTATTTAAGGAAACCTTTCTGCTGTATTTGGATTTGTTTACTCTGAAAACAAAGAAACTTCTGAGTACAGCTAGTGAACTGGAAAAAAAGGTATGAGTAAGTATATTAAGGCAGAAGATACACTACTGACACTAAAGAGATGAACCAACCTGTTTTCAGCCTTTTTATCTGAGTATCTTTCAAAGCCACTTATGTGAATCCAAATCCGTCATTCAAACTGTTCTCCTGTCCAGTATTCCACATCATCTAGCACTTTTCTCTATATTTATTTAATTTGTTTGCAAAGACATAGCAAACAGTGCACAGTAAATGTTATGGCTACACAGAGAAATAGGGAAAGCTCACATACCTTCTGCAAAAGTGTTGCAAAACCTACAACTTCTTTCCTACTGCATGGGCAAACCCACCATAATGTCACTCTGTGGATTACTGCCTGACAGACATTGTGCTGTAATCATGGTGTGCAGAGGGCTTGGGGCAGACAGCGGCCAGAAGGCAGCGGCATCCAAGGGGATTTGTGCAGTTCACTTCAGGCACTCTTTTCTGTCTTCTCCGAGAGACTTGGGAAAAAAAACGGTTCCTATCTTCCCCTCCCACAACTAGTTTTTTATCTTACATGCGTGCACTGCTACACAAAGGTGTCTGTATTTTAAAATCATCGGGTGTGTGTGCCAGACACTAGTCAGCATCATCTGTGGTCTGCAGCTGTGCCTGTCACCAGAGGAGGAGAAAGGCTGTCACAGCTCTGCCAGTGTGCCAAGAGACTGAACCGTGCTGAAAGGCTCACCAGCATGACTAGCAACATTTCTTCTCCCATGAATGATTTAATGCATTAAATTTCAAATGTTTGGGCCTTGGAAGGAAAGAAACTGTAGATTAAATGAATTATAATGGTTGCAATTGCAGACTTTCAGGAGCTACCACTTCTGCAATGATCTGACTGACATGGGGTGAAGGGATAGAGGTGCCAGAAGTAGCACATGATTCAAGAAGAATAGCATATGTATCACATATCACACTTTTTTGGTTTTGGTTTGTTTTGGGGTTTTTTTTGTAAGGAGCTTCCTTTATCATTTTTACCTTTAAAACTCATCACTTTTCAACACAAGTTAACATCTTACAGGTTGATTACTGTGTTCACAAGAAAATCAGATAAAATTCAAGCTTCCCTTCTGCTTGGACAATAACTAATACTGAGCTTGTCAAATCATTAAGCCAGTCTGTGGATAGATTTACTCTAAACTATCTGTCTGTGGAGAAGCTTCTATTTGTACGCTTTGATGTTTTCTATCCGGGTGCCAAAAAGGTAAATACTAACTAAATTCTCAATCACTGTAGAGCAAATATTCAAAGTTTCATTTTATGTAAATCCATATCAAATAAACACAAGAAATAGCTGCACTTAAAACTTATCTACCTCTTATTTGGTGTATGAGAACAGGTATATATACTGTTTGTCTAGTCCTGCCTGTCCCTAGTCCTTGATATCCATGTCTCAACATAGATTTGATCAACTGATATGAACAAATGCATCAATAACCAAAGGCAGCCAAAAAGCCTAGACAAGCTAAAAATTCTCAATTCTATAAGTGATAAAAGATACCATGGTATTTACATTACAAAGTTGCTGTTAAAAGTTGTTACTAAAGTTTTTTTAGTACTCTTGTGCTTTCAGCAGGAAGACCACAATTCTTAACCTGCTATTTACCAACAATTAAGTGATTAGATATCCTAAAACAAGAAAGTATACACCCTCTTCACAGTCATATTTGGAAATAATCTTCAACCCCTCTGCTTTTCGTTCCTCTGTGGGAGAGTTTGGAGACCAGCATGTTGCAGCTGTAATCCACCATGTCAAAAAGCATCAATTTCGTTCCTAAGCAACCCTGTACAGTGCCGTAGTTGCTGTCCATAGCTGATAAGGATGCTCAGGGAATTGTTAACTGGCTGCAAGTGGGAGACATGAAAGTTGCAGAAACTGAAAGTAAGGCCACTAACACAGTAATAAAATTCCTGGTTTGAGTTATAAAAAAGGCAGAGATGAACAGTAACAACACCGAAAAGTTAAGGATCCCACTCACATTACATACACTATCATACAGAAAACTCTTGGTTCATCTTACTGAAAGAAGCCACGAGTTAGGATGCAGCAGACACTTTCAGTCTGTGAGCTATTACACAATGTTAAATTACGTTCTTCACAACCTCACAGTCTGACTCTCAGCCATTTACAAGGAAAGCCTGGATGGCCAAGCTTGCAAGTGATAAATTGAAAGACTGTTCCATGTGTATCAGCCAAAATATTTTGAGAATCTGCCAGTACAGTGCAAAAAAACCCCATGTCCCTGGATACACATTTGAAGAAAGTGGGGGTTTGGCCTCAAAATATATTTTTTTTCCAAAATAATTAACTAATCAAAGAATGTTAATGTATCATCATAAAATTAGATTATTGTAAATACCTTTAAGGAGTTTCACAGTTCTTTTTTTATCCAAGATGATTTAAAACTGTAGTGCAACACACTTACTTTATTTTAATTTACCAAAGTACTCAGACTACTTAAATTCCTAGAAGTTATATTGTCTGTTATACCAAAGAAATTTATCTAATGAAACTGAGTCTCCAATAATCAAACAGCCAAATTTATTTGCGCAGATACAGATTTTATAACATTTTTGTTTTAATTTTCATGTTATGCTGTATTAGATCATATTTTGAAAAAAATTACACATGTTCTTAATATTGGGATTTCTGTTTCATGTGTTAATTTTTGATATGAAGCTTTAGTGCAAGTGGCAGTTAGTACAAAGCTGAGCTAGACACCATCTGGTTAAGAGTCAACTCACAAATCACAATCTCTCCTCAAAGAGAAAAACTGTGATACAAGATGCTTACCTCACAAAAATAAGTCTTTATACAAAGAATCAGGAAAAATCAGCGAAATGTGCTTTAAAGATGTTTCATTTAGGAACACAGATTAAGTTAAAAATCAACTAGCAGAGCTATAGATCGTGCTTACAAAGCTCATATTACTGCAAAAAAAGAAAAAACAAATGCAGGCAAAGTACTTCTCAAGCCTCCCACTTAAGCCTACAAACAATACACATAATAAATCAAATAGAGATAAAATAAAAATATTTGACAGCACACCAGAGAAGGGAATGAATTTGCAGTCATCAAAACTGAGAATTACTGTTTACCTTTTCTTACCACACATCAGCATCTTAACAAATTTACTGTATATAAGCTAAATATTGAATCCAATAAATCTCAGGTTGGATGTTTCTTCAGAAAAATGGAATCTTTTACCTGGCACTGTTTTGTAATTTTGCATCCTGTTCCTAAATTCTCATTAATTTAACAATATCTGCATGTCTTAACTCCCATTTCTTACATACCTTTTATGCTAAACTTTTGGCTTAAAAAACAGAGACAGAAAATTAGTACCAGAAAATATATTTTCCCTAAGATGCTTTACATTACTACTGAGGACATATTTCTTTTTTTTTCTTGAATTTCTTATTCCTCTTTCCTAAGAATACCATACACTCAACACTGTCTCCTTCTACAGCGTTATGTGAATATAGGGCATATCATATTTTAAAAAGACCTGAACTCTTGTAAGATCCATTTGATTCTGATAGGGGTAGGACATACTCAGAGACTCACTACAGTACTTCATCCTAGCGGTTATTCTTGTGCACATAAGACTACGTTTTCTAAGGTGACTAGGTACCTAGTTTTCCAGCTTACTTGCTTTCAACTGTTCTCTTGTGTTTCTAAGCACCTAAGCCTCTTTTGAGAATTCAAGCTGGGTGCCTACCTGCATCTCCAGATACCCAAACGCCTTTAAACATCTGCCTTGCAGTGTTTGGCTCCTATAAACTAACAAACCCAGGAGAACTCTGTCTGTAAGACTTACTTCCACCACTAAGCCAACCAGATCAAAGAAACCAGTAACATAAATGAAACTGAAAGAACAGAGGTGAAATACAAAATACTGCTTCTAAATACTTCAATATGCCAAATTTCACTTTCTCCATTTTAATGACATTTTGGAGGTTTTTAGGCAACCTCTCATTTTCTATAATGGTGCAGGATCAAGCCCTAATTAAGTACATTTACACAGTGGCTCCATAGGCCTTCACCTACATGATGGAGACTTGCAGACAAGTAGGAAACAGTACTGCCCAGTGGAATATGAAAAAGGGTTTTTCTAAATACACAAAGAATGCAACTGCTTATATGAATAGTATCTGTATTGTTAATATTTACACAGATAGTCTTTTAATGTTTTTGTAAATGCACTTAGCTGCTAGAATGTGAACTGATGGTAGTAGGAACTCTGTACTGATGACTGGGTACATTAAGAGATGCCTTCTAATAATGCACAAGGTGTGTCTACACTGCTGTGAGAAAAAGAGTGCATTCTCATTTGAGTTATAATAGAGCTGAATCTTGTTGGATTTTTTTTTTTAAATGAAGTTAAAATATTCTAGGACTGATGTATTGGTCACACAATCTAAATATGGGCTCACGTTAAATCTGAGTCTTCATACACCAGACACCTGAGTAAATATTTGCATCTAGTATTTTTCTACAGAACACTTACACCTGTTGCACATCAGGTGCTCTAGTGAAAAGAACTATTTTATATTTCATCTGAATTCACATTTATTTAAGTCTGTGCTGTGGAAACAATGCAAATTTCTTTGTGTACTTTGGTGAAAAAGGATTTTTATTTTTGCCAAAACAAAACCCACAATTTTTTAACTTAACAGGGGGGTTATAAAATATTACCAGAGGCACAAGAAGATCAAAATCATGTTTCAGAAAAAAAATGCTTAAGAAGTATTGGTAGAATTTAGGCTACTAATTGTGATAGGTGTCTAAGTCCAAGCATGGTAACTATTATTGTTCTGAGAAATGTAGCATTGAGCTATCATTTCAAAACCCTCTCTATAAATTTAAAACCCTTCCCTCCACTGCATGAGCAATGTATACAAAAGACGTTTTAAAAACTATGTCTTGCACAAAAATCTGTGCTCCCGTCTATTTCCTGATGAATGACAGGTACAGAAATTTACAGAATCTTCTCCGTAACTCTGCCAGCTCTATTGTCAGGTAACTGATGACACCTGATAAGCCTGAATGTAAACTTTTTTTCTGTATTTCTAATTTATATTCCCTCTTTTGAAGAATCTATCTACTTAACCCCAGCTGAACCTGATTCTTCTTTCATCAGCTTACTATGATGCAAATTATGAACTGCTGCCAGTGGACTATAATGGCATAAAAATCAAGTAATAGGAGTAGTTCATTAGACTTTTTTTTCAAATGTCTGAAAAGTTAATTGTCACCCCAAAGTTGCAAGTTATTCTCAACTTATTTTGGATAATAATTTTATTTCTGCAGTACTTACAATTTCCATGTTCAGAAATACAGTTTCCAGTTCCAGAATTTTGCACAGTAGCACCATTTCTAATACTGTATTCATAGATTTATATGGCTTTTATATTGAAAATTTTTCTTCATAAAGAGAGGCACAATGTTGTGCATCGAGTACAGATTGCCATCACGCAGTTTGAACTTCTTGGGTTCAATCACTTAAGGATTTTACTAAAATCACAATATTCACTGAGGACTAATTGAATGATAGACCATAATTAATAGATCAGGCACGAGTCATAACTACTCTCTGAGTCGATTTGTTCTGCTATACTAAATCAGTATATTTCTTTGCTACATCCTGTCCCACACCAATCTCACTGTTCTTACTCTTGACTCACAATAACAATAAAGAAACAAAATTCCATCTGTTTCCACCAAAGGAGCAAATAAATTAGATTCTGAGCAGAAAGATCTTTTTGCTAAGCATCACCTTCATGCTCTTCATAACTAAGTAAGGAAATTCATGCTCAAGAAAAATTAGTGAAGTAAGCTAACTCCTGTTCCTCTAAGGGACCTTTGGGATTTTTTGAACATGAAAGCTGGTCCCCAGTCCAACTAAATTTGTAGATGTGGTGCTTAGGAGCATGGTTTAGTGGTGGACTTGGCAGTGCTAGGTTAACAGTTGGACTTGATGATCTTAAAGGTCTTTTCCAACCAAAATGATTCTATGATTGTATAAATAAGAATATAATGACTCCTGTTCTCTGCCAAGACAACAACAGCCCAATACAGTTTGCATAATCTTTTTATTAGAGAACAAATACTTTTTTGCATTGCCATCAAAATGACCCTTACTTTTCAGTATTTCAAATTCTCCCTGAAGCCCTTTTTGAATATCTAGCAATGTGCTTTGAAGGTGATTACATTACACTTTGTCCCTCCTCTGTTAAACAGCCTCTGTTAACTATTCAGGCTAAACACCTATGCTGTGAAGAGAAAATAGATTGAGACATCAAACACATTTGTAAAATACAAAACACACTAGGTTGTATACAAGAAAAATGTTATTTGACATAGGGTTGAAAATAGCAAACACAAAATGAATGAATGAGCCAATAAATAGGTACAGGATACAGAAATAATATTCCAATTTTGCTAATCTTTACCTTTGTAATATTAATTGTAAGAGTATTTCCAAACTTTTAATTAAATTGTTCACAAAACCAAGATTTTCAATTTTGTGCTTTCTTGTCAGATCTTATTGAACTCATTTTTTAATACAAGTTCTGAAGAGGTGGATATTTTCAAACTAGCATGCAGAGACTGTAAGAAATTAAAGGCACCCACAATGGTCAGAAAAGAAAAACAACATAAAGTGTGTGGCATTTGGGAAAAAAAAAAGTGATGATGAGGAAATTTTATGATACCCATAAGGAAAAAATCTATTAAACAAAGGTCAGGAAAAAAAAAACATAATAAGGAAAGTTCAGGTCGAATGAATGGCAATGATGATGAATGAAAGATTTAATCTAGCAGTGAAGGATGAGTGAAGAATCTGGAACAAAGAAGCAGAAAAAATAAAGCCAGAAGAGTCTTAATATGAATGTTAAATTTGTCTTGAACAAGGGAGCAAAGATGCCACGCCAGCAGACAAATCGACAAACAGGAAGACTATGGAAAGTGGTAGTTTGAAGGAAAAGCGAAGAAAACAAATAGATGGAATATACCCATAGAGTTGCAATAAGAATGGAAAAAGAGTGAAGCTGGGAGGGAACAGAATGTGCAGGAAAATGAAATCCATTGCCCTATTCCCCTATTCACTCTTTGAGGCTTTCTGTAGTCACATCCAGTCACCTGTTTGATTACAAAGTCTTCAGGGAATTTGCTGTATCTTAGATGGGATTCTTCATATGTTACAGGCTATACTAACAAATAAAGAAAATGAATAGTTGCTTTATCTTTTCTGGAAGACATACCTCCAGCTTATACAATCAAAGCAAATAAATGACATGAATAGTCTCGTGTTCAAGCTTCCCTTCATAAAGCATTGTGCTCATCTCCAAAAGCATTGTATGACTTGACAAAGCTACCCAATGTAAAGCCTATAAATATAGAAGTTTAATATAGCAGTGAGATTGCTTTAGAACTAGTCACAGAAGTGCACTGTGTTCCTGCGTTAAAGTATAATATCTTTATAAAACATAAACTACACTGTAGCTCTGCCTGATTTGGGAACAAACGTTAACCTTACACCATTAAAACATTACCAGCTATTCCAACTCTTTCACTGGCTACTGACAGGGTGGAAGGAAAATTATTGCATTATCGTGTTAGAAGGTGACAACAGAAAGTGACTTAACTGTGTCATTATGGATGTTCACACACCCCCATGTAAATCTGCCAGTCCCAACTCAATAGACCTGAGCTTTTTTCTCTGCCAGGTTTCTTGAGCTTTATGCCCCCAACTTCTGTACTTGTCATTGTTATCTTCAATCTCCACAAACTGCTTTGTGACGTCTTTCAATTTTATTCTCTTGTCCCTTGTTCCTACTTCACTTTTGCTTTTGCTACCACTAATACTGATAAAACACTAATTTGAAATTTTAAATCAGACAGCTCAGTTTCTGGTAGAGTGCATGTTATTATTCTAGAGTCATCTTTCTCTCTCTTGTCTCTCTCTCAGCCTTCATCTCTTCCTTGCTCTCTCTTTCTTTCTTCCTTTCCTTCTTTCTTCACTTTCTTTCATTTTTTTCATGTACAACTACGTACTACTTGAGTTGAGCAGTCAAGAACAGTTAATAGCTGGGATATCCTCGTAGGCTAAAATGTAGTAATATTTGAAGTCACTGGCACACTGCAGAGGAAAATGTAATCTATGTTTTTTAAAGACACTTTAATTGCTCAGCAATCATGCAGAACTGAGAAATACAGCTCTGCTTCCAAGATAATAACTCCTCAAATTGCTAAGGTCGCTTAGTCAATACCCTTGGTATCTAGCAAAATATGAGAATGACACCAAGAGTCAAAAACTCAGCTTTACGTTAATCTGTTATTCAGGATTAGCTTTAATGTATTTTTGTAATGTTTCACATAACCTGCTGTGTGTTACTGTCACTTAAAACATAAAGACTTCATCTAGCTTTCTTGCTGAAAGAAAAAAATTGTTCATATAGTCCATTTATATAGCCCTAATTCAGCTAAAACTAAAATAAAAAATGAACAGGAGTTCTGTATTAGTAAATGAATGAGAAGCTTTAGCACAGAGCACAGGTACCAGTACTAATTACAATCAGCTTTCACTGACCCTTGCTGCTTTTCCTTGCAATTTCCCTCTCTTTTTGTGTAATTATTCCATCAACTAAAAAGAATTCAAAGCTTTTATTATGTTAATTCTACTTAAAATATTCATATATATTTAACATTTAAACATAACCTTTATCATGATATTATTAAAAGGACATCATCTAGCTAATGCATTGATTAAAGATTTCCCAGAAATTTGCGATGTCTGTCATATCTGAACTTACAACCGTATCTGAACTTCTGAGGGTGAAACTTCGGATCTCTGTAAAACACGCTCAAAACTCTCTATACAATTTGCCTCAAAAAAAGGAGTCAAGTATGCTTGTATTGTTTTTAACCCTTTTTATTCCTCTCAGGACCTAAATACTGTATGGCTGCATACTTGAAAATAGGTTCTGAGGTTCTGTTCAAAGAGATTTTTAATGTTGCTTAAATCTCATCAGTACTTTTGAAGGTTTTACTCAGAATAATAGCTCAAAGCATGGACCTGTAGAATAAGACTCGTGTGTGTGTGTGAAAGAAAGAAACAAATCATATCTATGCCAAATAGATACCACACCCACGTCATAATCAGTGCAAACTGGCCATAAAACTGAAGCCAAAATTATATTCAGTACCATGGACAAGTACTGTCCAAACTGTCCATAATTGCAACTACTCACTCAAAAAAACCTTCCATTATAAAAAGCATAGACCATCTCCTGCTCTTTTAGAATAAGTTTATACATTCTAAGTATTGGTAAATTCTTAAGACCTAATTTGTTGAAATCATCACAGTTCTAATTAAAAATATGTGGCAAAAAGTATCAGCATCAGAAAATACAAGACTATGGAACTAGTCAGCATGTATAACTTGTTCTTTCTGCAAACTTGCCCCTTCAGTTTGTCACTGCCAGAAGAAAAGTAAGACAAAAAAAAACCAACCCAGGAACCTAAAAAGAAGAATAACATCCCCAAAGCTCTTGTCACTCCTTTTTAGCATAACTCGCCCTTACAAAAAGTATAAAATATTTACAATGCACTATTTATCTTCATTTGTTATATCATGCTGAAGATAAAAGCCCTGTATAAAAAACGGTGGCATAAGACAGTCCCTTTATCTTTTTCAATATTTTGCATGTGTGTTTCAAAACTAAATTACAATTGCACATAAGCAACTTTTTCATAATAGTTTAATAATGCACTTTCAGTTTGTGAAATTTAAAAGTTATATATATTCTCAACAGTCCCAACAAGATGTGGCAAAAAGTTTGACTAACAAAATGATGGGCTTTGTCTTTATGAAAGTGAAATGTTTGTCCTTTAATATCTGCCATTATTAAATAACTAAACAGTTTCTAAGCAATCAAAAAAAATTTCAGTTTCACAGATGATACTCTACAGCTGAAAATTAAGAAGAGGGAAATAAAATTGTCTTCTCAAGTTAGTCAGTCTTCTAAATCCCTGTTATAATTACAGATAAATGCATTTTACAACTGTGTACACAGAATCAGCTGACACAATATGACTCTGGTATCAGAGACTCTATAAAATAATACTATCTCCCATCTTTCCACTAAACTGCATTGGCGTCTAATGTCAACAATGGCAGTTTTTAACTCCTAATTCTCCGGAATAATTTATATTGCCATTAGAATAATGTTTTAATATATATGCTTGATCTGCCATATGTCTCACACTTCCTCAGATCATTTTCCAGAGTCTGTCACCGGTCAGTGTAGCTTGACACATGTCATTTACAAGTTACAGCTCCATGCAGAGCAAAGGAAACTTATCCAGTGTCTTAAATAACATCAGGAATATTTTTTGTGAAGATTAATGTATCTATACTTGCTTTATTTTCATGAAAACAAATCACTTTGCAACACTGAACTCAATAGCCAAGTCTACATCAATACATCAGCCAAAATGGCAGATCCACATACTTTTAATGCATGAACAAATTAAAAGATTGCATTTGGGTTCTCCTTATAATTATCACTGTTTTAGCAACATTGTAACAAGTCCTGTCAGCAAACACATTGCTCTCTTAAAAATCCAATGGTAACTCATAGATATCCATAAAATATTCCAGTTTCACTATCCAAAACCAAATAAAATGTTAAATAAAATTTCAAAGAACCCAGACAGTTTCAAGGTTTGTTTTATTTTGTTGTTCGCTTTTCAGTTAATGTGCAGTATTGGGGTTTGAGTGATTTCAGCTTCAGCAACACTTTTAACTCACTTGCATGTGTAAAACATTTAGAAAGAAGTGATGAGTCACATTTATAAAGTTCTGTAACAAAAAACTTACCCTCACATTTTTTCTATCGACATTTTTTTAAATCGAGTATTTTCCATTCATGGCAATGTACTTGTTGAAATGTTGGCTGTAACCAAACACCAGCTGCACTTACCCCAGTGTTGTCATGGTGACAATGGTGTACCAGAAGGCTGCAGGGATGCTGGTGAACTTGCTGGCTGATGAACCTTTCTCTGCATAGTACATGACTGTGGCAAAGATGATGATGGCCATAGTGAGTGAGAAGAGGAGGAAGCCTAACTCCGAGGCACAACTTTTCAGGGTATAGCCCAGGATGCGCAGCCCCTGTGAGTGGCGGGAAAACTTAAAGATCCTGAAGACACGAAAGACTCGTAGTGTCACAAAAGCCCCACTGACATCCTCGTTATCTGTCATCACCAGGCCGATGTAATACGGCATGATGGCGACCACATCAATGATACTCATAACACTGCGCACAAATTTGTAGCGACTAGGGGCCGCCAGCAGACGTAGGAGATATTCAACTGTGAAGATCATGACACAGGCAGTATCCAGACAGAAGAAAGCCACAGCATAGCGCTCGCCACAGGGCAGCTCTTTGATGCGACCCGGGCTTACCCCACAGGGCACTGTCTCCACCACGTTGGCAATAACAGAGACGGCAATGAAGAAACCAGTGACATAGTAGAAGACCAGAGCCAGCGTGCTGGTGTGTGGGTTTTCAAAGGCCCGCCACATCCTCTGTCGAGCTGTCATTGAGGGCAGGGAGCTCTCAGCTGCAGGATCCTGATCAGCATCATCCTGCAGGCGCTCAGCATTCTCACGCCGGCGGTCCTTGTACTCCTCATAACAGCAGTCGCCAATGATCTCAGGGATGATGCCAAAGAAGGCCAGCTCCTCATCGTAAGCTGAGATGCACTCCTGGCGGGGATAATGAAGCTTCCCCGTACGGTAGAAGTTTAGAATGTGGCGGAAAATGTCAGGGTCCCGATCAAAAAAGTACTGCTGTGTCTCAGGGTGGTAGAAGAAGTCCCGCTCCGAACTGCCCAACAGAGTGTCAGGGTAACGCTCTAAGGTGTCCAGCCACGTCTGGAACTGGATGCCACTCACATTCAGCACAATCAGAGAGTCCTGGCTTCGCTTCCTCTCCTGCCGTGGAGCAGCTGGCATAGGACCTGTGGCCACTGGCATCCATCCTATGGCCGCTGCCCTGGCAAAGGGTAACCAAGCTGCTACTCCTGCTGCCATGGTCCCAAGCACCTACTACAGCTAAGGCAGTCAATCTAGATACCGTTTTGGTCCAGTCACTAAAATAGAGAGGGAAAAGAAAAATACAAATCCTCACACATTTTTGAGGCAACAGAATTTCTGAACATTGTTGTGATTTTCAGTTTTAACTAAAAATCTTTTTGCTTCCCTTTTGTTTCCTCCCCTTTTTCATCCCAGAATATCCTTTCCAGGGGCTGGTTAGCCAGTTAGGACAATAAATCAGGGCACTTGGAAATCAACGGATGTAAAGCAGCTACTCTAGCAGCCAGATCCTTCGGATACAAGGTCCACGCGAGGCCACTGGACGACGGTCCACAAAGCACTAACCCCAGGAGCCGGCTACTAGCTCTGGTGCAGCGGTGCAGCCACCTGGAAGGAGATGTTCTTCCAGGCGCGATGCAGCCGGTCCCCTCGCCCCTCCTCTGCTCCCCGCCCGCTGCCGGAGCCGGGCCGTGGCCGCCGGCGGAGCCCTCCCCGGGCGGGCTGCAGCGGGGCTGCCCGGCGCCGCGTGGCGGGGCGGACGGGGTGGCCCGGGGGGTCCGCTGCCCCCTCCGCAGCCGCAGCCCTGGAGCAGCGGCACGGCGAATCCTCCCCCTGACCTTGACCGCCGCCCCGGGGACTCCTCCTGACCCCGCTCAGGGCCGGGGGAGCCGGCGGGGCAGGGGGAGGAGCTCCGGGCGGCCGCGTTAAACTTTTAAGGCAAGTTTTCCGTGTAGGAAATGCGCGGAAGGGCAGAGGGGCGCCGGGGAATGGGCGCCGGGAGGGGGGAGCCCCCCAGAGCGGCGGAGGGGAGTCGCCCCGGGACGGGGCGTCGGGGCACGGGCAGGGGCTGATCCGGAGCGAGGAGACCGGGCCCGGGCAGAGCCGCGAGGGCTGTGGTGGGGCCGGAGCTGTGGAGGCTCCCGCAGAAGGTGGGGTGCATGTGACATCCTCGGGAGCGGCCGCCCGGCGGCGAAGGGCGAAGCCGGGGGAGCCCGGCGGGGAGCGGGGAGCGGGGCAGGGGCTCCCCGGCGGCGGGGTTGGCGGGGGCGGGCGGGGGGCAGGGGCGCAGGGTTCCGTAGCGGCTCGGCGGTCGGCGGTGCATCACCCCCCCCTCCCGCCTCCTTCCTCTCGTTCGTTCCCCTCGGCACAGCTCTGGCATCCCTCCGGACGTGCCCAGCCGGCGGCACCTACCTGGGAAAGTCTGCCGAGAGCGCTCAGTTGCAGAGACTTTTGGAAATAGGGGCGCTGCCGCTAGATCTCCGCGCCCCGCCGGCAGCGGCGGGCAAGTAGTTGCTCCTGAGAAAGCTTCATTGCATCCAAAGGGACATCGATAATAAGGCTTTCCCCCACCCCCACCCCCCTCCGCCACCGCCGAGCGCTAAAGCAACAAGTTCAAGGGGTGGGTGGGGGGAAAAACAACGTAATCGCGCCTGGCAAGTCGGCGGAGCGCGTCCTTTCGGGGCGCGGATCCTGCGGCGTGGGGCTGCTGTCAGGCGCGGCTGCCGCCGCTGCCCCTGCCCCCGCCGCGGGGCTGCCGCGGGCTGCGGGCGGCGGCGACGAGGCCCTGGCGCGGCCGGGGGCGGGGGAGCCTTCCCGCTGCCTCCCCCGCGGCGGGCGGGCCATTGCCTCCCTGCCGCGTCGCCGCCGCCCGCGGGATGCGGACGCAGGGGCGGGCGGCGCCGTGCAGCGGCGGCGCGGGGCGCGGGGTGCGGGGCGGTGAGGGCATCGCTCCGCCGGCCGAACAAAGGGGCTGCGGGCGGCTGCGCCGGCGGCGGCAGGGCAGGCGGGAGTGCCTGTGTGTGCGGGTGTGTGGGGGGGTGTGCGGGTTCGTGCCTCTGCGGGCCGGGATGGCGCGATCCAGCCCCTCCGCCGGCTGCGCCGCGCAGACCCGCCGGAGTTACCGGTGTGTGGGTAGGGCTCGGGTGGCGGCGGTGGGCTAGGTGAGGTATCCAGGGGATTTCTGGGGAGCGCTGCCTCCTTTCAGGGGAAGGGGAACGGTTTACTGAGAGAAGGGGGGATGAGATGCCCGGGAGTGAAGTGTGGCGGTGCTGCTCACACCCGCCCCGAGCCACTCCGGAGTTCTCGCTGCAATATCCGAATGGCTCTTACCAGCTTTGGGAAAGGCGGGAGCCGGGACGGGTATGGGAGCCTTTTCCTCCTCCTGTCCTTTCCTCTCCCGTGCGAAGCCGCCCCCCTTTTTCCCGTCGCTAGATGGCGTGTGGATGACGGGAAGCGGACTCCCGCCGGGGTGCCGCTGCGGGGCCGGGCCGACCCCCGCCCCCGCTCCCCGCCCCGCGCGCCGCCGCTCCCGTACCGGGGCCCCGCCGCCAGCCGCCGCCGAGCTCCGGGCGCTGCTGCATCGCCGGGGGAAACGGGCACGTCATTCCTCGAGCTCTGCCTGTCGCTCTGATGGCTCCTAGACGTAGAAGGAACTGTCTGTATTTTTAAATTAAGATTCTGAAAACACTCGGTGTCTTCTTCACAGAGCTCGCATCAAGATTCCAGAAGGTGTTCCTCCTCCTGATGTACGCTGGGTTCGGTTTAGTAGTACGAGTCTTCCAAAGGAATCATGGAGTAAACAGGCTCCTTTGTCCTTGAAGATCGTCTGGCCAAACCTCTCACTCTAGTAACGGTAGCCTGTTTTGGCCACACGCCAAAGAAACCCAAACCAAAAATAAATATATACTGAAGCTCTAGAGGTAATCCCTTTCTATATTTTAATAAAATGCTCAACCTAAATATATATTAGCTTCTATTTAAGTTTCCATGAAGAAGATGAATGCTATCAGTACTTTAGTCTCCAAGCTATTCCTACAAGAAATACTTAAAAGCATGGAGAAAAAAAGTTTAAAAATGTTTGAGTGCAATTCCTAACTTAGGAAGACTTGTGATGATGATCGATCACGTACATCTAATCACATGAAATAAAATATCACATAAAATAAAGGATCCTTTCTGTAGTTCTACTGGTTGGTTTGTTGTTTTCTTTTTTCTGGCTCAAATGTTCAGTACATTAATCCATTAATTTGAAATTAGTTGGTCAGCCGTAGGTATTGGGCTTTCAGTGATGCAGATATTCTTCTTCCATATGAAAGATTAGGGGTTTTTATTTGGTGCTACTAAAAGACAGTCCTGTAGCAATTAATAAAGCCCAATTTATGACCCTGTCAGCTCCGCACTGAGACAGTAATACAGGACTTCCTTTCCTGAATAATAATCAAAAGAGGTTTCATTTTCAGCTATAGATTCTTTTTGTAATCAATAACTGCTCTTAGTTTTTAACACACCTAGCTTTACAGAAAACAGTTAATGCTTTCAATTGCTTTTTTCATTGCAATTTTTCCAGAATAGAATTCTTCACTTGCAACAAAGGGTTTCCTCCCCCCCCCCAGAGATGAGAATGGTTTCCGTTAAAGAATGGCTTGGATTCTTGTTGTAATCTTAGTTTTTTCAGAGACTTACACATTTCATAGAATCATACAATGCTTTGGGTTGGAAGGGACCTTTAGAGGTCATCTAGTCCAATCCCCCTGCAGTGAGCAGGGACATCTTTAACTAGATCAGGTTGCTCAGAGCCCCATCCAACTCAGTCTTGAATGTTTCCAGGGATGGGACCTCCATTACCTCTCTGTGCCAGCTCTTCACCATCCTCATTGTAAAAAATTTCCTCCTTATATCCAATCTAAATCTACCCTTCCTTAGCTTAAAACCATTACTACTTGTCCTGTCACTACAGGCCTTTCTAAAAAGATTGACCCCATCTTTCCTATAGGTCCCTTTCAGGTACTGAAAGGTTACAATAAGGTCTCTCTGCAGTCTTCTCTTCTCCAGGCTGAACAACTCCAGCTCTCACAGCCTGTACTTACAAGAGAGATGTTTCATCAGGAAACAGAAAAAAAAAAAGTCCAAACCAACCCCATACATTTGGACGAGTGGTTATCAGGTAGTGTTGTAACATTGTGTCTGGTTTAAGTCAGAGGTTTGAAACTAGTCCAGGTTCAAAGTCTTTTCTGACACCTTTGACTATTTGGAAAGATGATCACCTCACCTTAAATTTTTGTGGACAGTCTGTGCATCAGGGATACATCTTGGAAAGAAGAGACAAAGACTGTACCTTATTACCTTCTTATTCTAACAGAAAGTCCATTAATATACTGCTGAGAAGTGATAACCAGAAGCTTGAACTTTCACAGCTTGTGCCTTGAGTTTAGTGCCTTGAAATTGTCTGACAGCAGTATTCCTTACTTCATACACTTCAGAAAGACTGAATTCTGGTACATAAAGTTTATCTAAATAATCAGCTCTGTGAAGATGAAATACTGACTGTGACATCAGAATTAGCTACCAAGAAACTGGTGTGATGTGACAGGGAGGATTAGGACTTCAAGTAGGAATTAAATAGCAGGGACTCAAATGAGACAAAAATCCTATTTTCCAGCAAAGAAAATAAGTCCTAGTAATTGTAGGAAAAGAAGAAAATGGTACTAAGGGGAACGCACAAGCTCTAATATCAGCTGTTTCTTAATTCTTTCCAAAGTCATGAGGCACAAAGAACTCTCTAAGGATTAAAGAAGATAACAGCTATGATGCATAAGTTTATATTAATGTATTTAATTTATTCTTTAATATTTTTAAAAGTAGAATGTTTGAAATTAAGAATTTTCTTTACAGGCTGAATGTACATGTACATCCCCTCTTCCTAATTCCTCTAGTGTTAAGTCAATGGTATTTCCTTTTGAGAAAAGAACACTACAGATATTTAAAGCCACATAGAAAGCCTAAATCTCAAAAATCAGCTATACTTCTGACTTTTCTCTTTTCTTTCTCTTTGTTCTAGAAGATAATGTCACTGTTCCTGCATTCTCATACTAATATTTTTGTATACTCAATACCAAGTATATAAAATAATGCAGAAATTTTCCCATTCTGCATTAGTAAGAATAGCTTCCATAAAAAACCCACTTATTTATCTACTATTTGGTCAAACAATGTAAAACGTGCTCTTTTTTTTACTTTTTTTTTTTTTTTTAATTTTTAGGAACTAAAGTTACTTATTCTTCTTCAATATACAAAAGTTTCTTGCAAAACCCACTCTGGTTATTACTAGCACAATATTCTACTTGTCTGCCTCTTTTATGTTGTGTACTGCTTGTTTGAAGGTCTATGTTCTTCTCAGTCTGAGAAAAAGAGGCTTGGGGTTTTGGTGTTTTGAGTTTGTGGGGGTTTTTTTTTCCCGATGGAGGGAACAATCCTGAGGTCTTCTAAGTTGAAAAGTCTGGTATAAAGGTTTCTAAAGTGTTGATCACAGCCCCACTGAAGAACTGGGTCACGACATTAAGAATGTGTCTCACAGAGGAAAATACTTGATTCTATAATGCAAGTTAAAAAAATAATGCTTCAGTTAAACATGCGATCAACACAAATACGTATATTCATACTCTGCATTTTCCTTACCTTCATAGATTTGTCTTGTCTAAAACCAGCTGCTTTTGGTACTCTGAGACAGACAGAATAAGTGGAAGGCTTTTGATATGGGCATAATTTTCCAAAGACAAAAAGCCGTCTTTCTGGGAGTTTGCTAAAATAGGCTCAGGTCACTCTGCAGTGCAAGTGCACATCGTCCTTCTTTCTATGTGGAGAAATGGATTGCTCTGGACATTAAAAAATGACCTCTCACTGGTCAAGGATTAAGACATGCTGTGGGGGAACTGAACAATGTGCACCACTTCTTTTAAATTCTGAAGCCAATCTAAGAGTTAGTATAGCCATAATTAACCTTATTTCTGTGGAAAAGATTTTCTTATGCATTTATTACAGATTTAGTGGATAGAAGAGGAAGGTAGCGCTGTGGTTTCTTTTTTTTTTTGCTTAAGGTGAGGCTAAGTCAGTACTTGGAATCATCTCAAGAAAACTGCACGTTCTTCCAAAGAAGAGGCTGATTTAGTCTCAAATATTTGTACTTTATCTGCTCTAAACCAACAAACACTGATTTAGTAATTATATATGGGGGTTTTTATGTACAGGATATTATATAAAAGATTAATTCTATTAAACTATGTATTAGTCATATTAAGCTCTGGGAATTCATCTTCAAATTAGTGATATTTTAAACACCAATGAAATGATAAATAAAAACTTGTAAACTTTACTTTAGATAAATACGTATTTCTCATTTTGAATTCATGTTTTGGCTCATATAGTATCTTCAAAGGAGTAGTTGTTTCATCTGTATAATGAAGCCTAATTTCAACCAATTTAGCTTTAGGCACCTGTGCTACCTAATTAAGAGCCTACTTACCCTAACTTTCTAGAATTGACAGGGAGAGAAACAACTCCAGAGAGCAATCCATCCTACCTACAATCTGAGTGTATGTAGGCACATATCCATTGACTATAACAGGCAGACTGGGATGACTGTGGTCATTAATTTAGGGGTCTTAGATACTTTAAATTAGACAGGATGAGCCTGAGATGGAGAGCCTGAGCCAGTCTGCCAAGTCAATGGGAAAACTACTTTGGACTTCAAGTTCTTTAAGGTCATATCCTAACTAAGAGTGAGTTAATGCAGAAAACTAATTAACCACTAGAGTTCATGCTCCTGGTTGCACTGAAGCACTTTCACGGAATCACAGAATTTTCAGAGTTGGAAGGGACCTGCAGAGATCATCTAGTCCAACTCCCCTGCTTAAAAGCAGGATCCCCTAGAGCACATCACTCAGGACTGCATCCAGGTGAGTCTTGAAAATCTCCAGAGAAGGAGACTCCACAACCTCTCTGGGCAGCCTGTGCCAGTGCTCTGGCACCCTCACCGAAAAGAAGTTCTTTCTCATATTTAAATGGAACCTCCTGTGTTCCAGCTTGTGCCCATTACCCCTAGTCCTGTCACCGGGAACCACTGGAAAGAGTCTGGCTCCATCCTCCCATAACCCCACCTTTAGGTATTTGTGAGCATTAATTAAATCACCCCTCAGCCTTCTCTTCTCCAGGCTAAAGAGTCCCAGCTCTCTCAGCCTTTCCTCATAGGGGAGATGCTCCAATCTCCCAGTCATCCTTGTTGCACTCTGCTGGACTCTCTCCAGTAGGTCCCTGTCTCTCTTGAACTGGGGAGCCCAGAACTGGACACAGTGTTCCAGTTGTGGCCTCACCAGGGCAGAGTAGAGGGGAAAAATGACCTCCCTCGACCTACTGGCCACACACTTCCCTATGCAGCCCAGGGTGGCATTGGCCTTCTTGGCGGCAAGGGCACACTGCCGGCTCATGGATAATTTACTGTCTACCAGGACTCCCAGATCCTTCTCCTTGGAACTGCTTTCCAGGAGGTCCCCCCCAACCTATACTGGTGCCTGGCATTCTTCTTACCCAGGTGCAGCACCCTACGCTTGCCTTTGACAAGAATGCCTCTTGCTAGACTTACTTGTGTTGCTGTAGCAACATTTCTAATCAATCACGTGCAGAATCTCCAGTATCATCAGATGCTCACCTTTCACTCCAAAAGCTCTTAAAAAAAGAGAAAAAATGGTAAGAAACCCTCTTAGAATGTATAGCATGGATTAGAAACAGTCCTCATACTGAAGTGTAAGGCACTAGTGAAGTACTTCATTCTGACAAATAATTGCATCAATGCCTGACAGCATACCACTTCAACTAGTTGGTTCTTTTAAGTTCGTAGAGTTTGCTACTTCTATTTGCCCTGTTGCTGTGCACTGGTTGTCTAACATAGGGAGTCTCATTGTTTGCTTGAGACATTCAATAAAATATATATCAGACATGATTTAAGTTATCTAATCTGTTTCTTGAAGACCAATGCACACAGACCATACTGCAGCAGGTAGACAATATCTGCAGAATTAACAGTCTTTGATTCAATCCTGACCATTCCCTCATAGATTTCATCTTAATACAGAAGAAAGCTTGGCTAAACTGAATGACTTAAGTGGGTGAAAAATAAAATTTACAGATCCAGGTCATTTTAGTTAAGGCTCTGAATCCAGCTGTGCACATTAAACTGAAATTATGAAGTTCTCCAGCCTTACAGCAGTGAAAAGGGTAAATCAGATGTAAGTCTCAGTCTCAGCAGGAAACTAACTTGCCTGGAAATGTTTATCAAAGAGAGCTGCAAGATCTACTAAACAAGAACTAATTCACAGGGAGTAACACTGAAAGGGGGACATGGGCAGTCTGTGGTCCAGTGTACCCCTAAATGAGACAGGCTCTGCTACGGTGGTTACAAAGTCTTGGAGGACTCAATAAATTTGCACAAGCTTGGAAGGCTTGAGACTTTCCATTCCAAAATCAGCTCACTTTTCTTCTTTAAAAGTATCCATAGATGAGGGCCAAACAAAAAAAAAAAGTTAGTTTACATTTCTATAGCTTCCAAATTCAAAGAATATGACGAATGTCATAGAATAAAATTACTCCCCCTTCTCTTAAGGTTTTCAACTCCGTAGTCCAGGCCATCCGTAGCCCTACCATACTTGTCTATCTACTTTGACTTGGAAAAAGTCATCTGATCAGTGAAATTATGAAATCTTTGTTCCATTGAGATGATATCTGACAGAAAAGATGCCTAATGTTGGCTGAATAAAGCAAATGAAAGTGAGTGTCCTTTATATTTGCTTTTGTTTTAATACAAATGGGCAATATTGCTAAAAATTTTGAAATTGCGGGAAATTTATGGGAAAAGCAGATAAACAAAGCAAACCTGGTGAAACTAATGCTTTTTCAGGAGTCCACATTCTGACTTTTCTTACCTCAGTCTTGACAATGCTCTAAAAGTTATATATAAATTAAAATGTGATGCTGTTTAGATTTTTTAAATTTTTTTAATATATTTTTTGCTAGCAGATCTTTTCCTGTGTTCTGCACTTTAGAAGCTGTTTGATGTATAGAAAATAGATTGTATGGTAAAATGTTTTATCAGCCACAACAAAATTAAAAATATAGTGATTTTTCTTTTTTATGTTCCACAGGTTTTGACTCCACTTTTTTCTGTTTTCTCTTTTCTTTTTACATCTTTATTTTTTTGTTTTGTCTTCCCCCCCCCCCGCCCCCCCATTTTTGCTTTACAACATACCAGTAACATGAGAGTCTTTCAATCTGTATCTAAACTTTACCATTTTAGATATACTCCTTTTTCTTTGTATTCCAGGAAATGTAGGGTTTGGATGTCAGCCACCTTCCTCTGTTCCTGCAAAAGCCTCACAATGATCAGTGGCTCCTTGCCTAATTAGTCCCATCTCTCTTATGCTGCAAATCCTTTCTAAACTACTTCGTTACCAGATTGGCTCTGCTATTCAGTACCTTACGTGGAGGGCACCCAAAGAGGGGTAATACAGCTCTGCCTGAGAGCAACTGGAATTGTATCCTACCGATTTTTAATAGCTGATTTCTGTTCCAGCAAAGCTTCCATCATTTCGAGTCTCAGTGGCTTTATAGGAATCCTAAATGAAAGAGATGAATATGTGCAGAAATATAGTTAATAGAAACAATGTGTCATTCAGTGGCACAAATGAGTGTAGAACATTTTTCAGAAGTTACTAGATTGAATAAAGTTATTATCTTGCATTACAAATTACATCCTTAGTCCATTGAGCTCTTAGCAAAGGAAGAAGCCTGAGGTCAGGCAGACTGGCATGGAGCTGGTAACTCTTCTAACCTGAGAGCATCTGGAAAGCTGCCTGTAGGGGCTCTTTTTTATGCCAGTAATTGCTAATAGTCCCTGTACCACAGTTTGGAACAGGAAATAGAAACCTTCTTTCATGTTAATGATTGCTTTCTAATTGTGTAAACAGCAATGAGAAAGCAGTCTTTTGTAGCAAGCCCCTTCTCCAGCTTAGGGAGGAAATAAAACTTTTGTGGCATTCCTGGCGGCATTACTGTGGTGAATGTTGAGTCCAAGCTTCCAATAGGAAGACAGGATGAAACAAAATGTCTTGGAGTCTGTCTACAAAAGTAAAACATTACCCATGATTGTTTGCATGAAATTAATTTTAAAAATCAAGCAGAAAAAAATAAAAATCAGAAAAGCTAGCATTTTTCTTTTCATAACATCTAAACCCAGTTTTATTCCCCAGAAACATAAATAAGGGTAGAAGAGTGGAAAGTTAACAAGTCCTGAGGAACATGTTAGACTTGATGTCATGGTATTATTAGTGGGTGTCATCTGGACCAAGCAGTTGTAAAATCAAGAAGTTAGAATTGAAAACTATCTTAATTTTACTGATCATTATGCTCTACATGCTTCCAAAAGAAATAAGTCACAGAAATACGTTAGGCTTATTCATTATTTAGCTTCATCACAAAGTTAAACAAATATTTTGTTGCTTGATAAACAATACTTCACCTCAAGGGCAGTTTTCAGCACAGGTTATTCAGTTATAAATCATGCTAAGACAATCTGACAGCTTGCACAAAATTATTACTGTCCAAGTTAAGTGTGTTTCAGTGAAATCATACTTGCTTCATAAGGAGGCTATAGCTTTGTTTAGTAATTAAAAACATTATTTGGCTCTAGTATCATTGTTCATAAATCAAATAGCAAGAAAATATCTAATCTGAATTACAACCTTTTTAAAGCAAGGTAATAAGGAACAAAATCATCACAATGTCAGATCTTTAGTTTCCTTCCAGTTGTGTATGCAGTATTGCTCAGTCACTTAAAAGAACTGCTATATGATATAACATAAACCAGCCTCAAGATTACAGCAATTACAGTCTAGATATCTGACATACATCATGTGAATTTAAAAAAAAAAATAAATCTGTTCAATCTAATTCATGTTAAAGCAACAGAAAGCAGAAGGGTGAAACAGCAGGCAATAGGGACATTTCTGTAAATACAGCTCTGTTAGAAGAAAGAACTTGAAACCACTTGTGTAACCCAAGGTCCTAGAATCAATGACAGTTCTGTTACGGGTCAAACTACATCTGCGGCTTCTGCTCTGCTGTCATCAGCCTCAGCAAACTGGTCATATAATTTAGTGAGTTTGGTTGTCTAATTTTATCTGTTATACTGAATGGAAGTGTTGTCTAGAATGGACATCAATCCTTCCAAACCCTGTACCATACTCTTCTTATTCATCCCGCAGTTGATGCAATCAGAATAGAAGATAACATAGCATGGAAAGCTTTTAAAAAAATGAGTAGTACTGTGTGCAGCATAACTAAAAATGTCCCTGTATCCCTCCTTTGTCTGATGTCTAAGAAAGGGTGATCTCATTAGCCTCTTTCACAAGGAATTCTAATAAGGTGTCTCTTCTCCATCTACTTGACAATTCTCATAAAATTATAAAAACTGCTTATTTTTAGGGTCTTTATCCCTCCAAAATGGTGTCCAAAAATTACTGTGAGTTTGACAGACAGACTGACATGGGAAATGATTGCATTCACTCAATTACTTTGAAATTTACTCAATTACCTAGAAAACCAGGCCATAAATTTCCATCTCTCTTTATTTTGTTATGTTAATTCTGAGAATTTCTAGCCAGCTTAGAGTAGAAAAGAGAGATCTGGACATGCTCTTTTACAGTCTCTTTGCGGTGAACTTCCACATTTCGCTCCCTGTAGATGAAACTCTGGCTACATTGAGCAGTTACAAGGAGTAGCGCAAAGGTTGCTTTTGCCTGGTTGCCGTGCCCCTGAACTACAACATGAGAATTACAGTTGAGAAGTTGGAATCATTCTGCAGCTTTTCCACAGCTGCTAACGTAAAAACTCACAGCTACGAGCCAGAAGTGTATGTAGATCAGCAGCTGTTCTTGAACAATGGCTCTTTAGTGGCATGTCCCCTGCTTAGACCCTAGTCCATGACAGCCCAAACACTTATTAGCTTGTGGGGATCTCAAGAAAAAAATTCTATAATAGACTTCTGTGTGAATGTGGAGGTCTAGTGCAGTGGAGGTTTAAGAGAACACTAGCATAAAAACCAAGAACAGAGATAGTAACAAGATGAGAATAGTTATTGAGAGGAAACAAAGGCCTTTAAGTTGTAAAGGTCCTGGTAATTTTTTGTAGCGTTGCCACACTCCATCTCTTTGAGCTTGGGAATAGCCTGCAAAATATCCATTAAGAGCTGGTGTGGAAGTGAACTGTTGCATGATAACTCTGTAACATGCTTAAACATTAGTGAAAAACGTACCTATGGGAACCTCTTACTAGATGCAGCTTCTTACATATTGGGGATTTGCCTAACTATCCTCAGGCTGGCAGAGACAGGCATGTAGCAGCTCCAGGTAAGTGTGAAAAAGGTCACAGATGACGTAGTTATAGACAGGATAATAACCTTTTTTCCCCCCATTTTCCAATGTAGAGCAACTAAACAGTCTTCCCTTGTTAGTATTGCCTTGATAACAAATAATCTATACAGTTCATGTCTTGTACGATCTTGCATTCTGTTATTATTACATGTCACTTAAGAGAGAACAACAAAAAAAGATTTTAGTGGGCTTCAGAAAGTTTGGATGGGGATAGAGCTCAGTATCTCCAAGATAAAAGCTATCCCCAGTCCCCGTAATTTATGGAACTGGAAAAACAGCAGTTTTAAAAAAACCCACCACATTTCCCTAAGCCATTTCTATTCTAAGAATATATTCAAACTCTTCAGTTATTTTCTCCTGCCATATAATTTTGTGGTTGGGGCCATTGAGCAACTTTTCATACTTTTTAAAGTGTCATATTTTCAGTGACATTTCAAAATGTTTAAGTGCATTCAGACCCTGATGACCAGAGAGTGAATGAGCCACCTTTAAATATGAGGAAGAACTTCTTCACAGTGAGGGTAACAGAGCACTGGCACAGGCTTCCCAGAGAGGTTGTGGAGTCTCCTTCTCTGGAGACATTCAAAACCCGCCTGGACATGTTCCTGTGTGACCTGATCTAGGTGTTCCTGCTCTGGCAGGGGGATTGGACTAGATGATCTTTTGAGGTCCCTTCCAATCCCTAACATTCTGTGATTCTGTGGTTCTGTGAAATATAACAATTTGAAGTATCATTGCTGGACATTAGAAACCTAATTTTGAGCACCTCCTGGAAAGTGCTGCATGCCTCCTGCTCCTAATGAAATTAATGACATCTAGGAATATTTAGCACCTCACAGGAAGAAGTTCTAATTTACCACCCAAGAAGATACCAGAGTGGGTCATAATTATTAAATTTAAGCCCTTCTTTGTCATTCCCATTAACTTTAGCACCATCAGGACAAGGTCCTATACGAATTATATATCTGTTTTTTCTTATGCTGCTACATGGGTAAAATTGCAGCTCAGAATGCAAGTGCCTATATGTAAATGGATTTTCTTAGTCAGCATCAGGATGTATTGATCTGTGACGCACTGTATAAATTAGATATGTTAATGTTTCCATCATTAAATTGGTATAATACCTGACAAGATAATTCTCTTTTTAACTAATATATGTATACGGTATTAAAAAAATCTAAACAAGGGGTAAAATATATAGCATTTTAACATTTAAAATACAATAAAGCCAACTCAAAATTATAGTTACAGAAAAAAAATCCCAGTAGAAATGACTGTTAAACAACTTAATTATAGCAAATTTCCCAGAATTAATTTGCCATATATGAAACACTTCACAATGATCAGACTCCATATCCTGCATACAATATTAAGCAGGAAAATTCAGCAAGGAGTGATTTTACTATTGCAAGCCACATTCACTCCACTTTACTCTGTTGCACGTCTGATTAAAGCCACAGAAACAAACATAGGGAGAAGAATTTTAATACCTTTACTTTTGCTGGTGTCTCAGGAAAAAGGCTTATTTCAAAGGTGGAAATAATGATTAATATCACTTATATCACTAAACAAATCTTTCTACTATGAAAGAAGCACCTTTTCTGCTGTAAATATTCTCCTGTTCTCTTTTCTTTGACTAACAGGAACAAAAGGCAATAAAGAATTCATGTTCTGGGTTTTTTGAGGCTTTTTAAGTTACAATGTCAGATCACAGGTGTGCCTGCCTTTCTTCTGAATTCATAATCTCTTACTATGTTTCATTACATATGGAAAGATCAAATACAGTATCTGGTTAAATGTACTCAACCTTTCAGGAAATTACAAAAAACAGTGTCATATTTGAATAATATATATTTTGCCATTTGGTTCGGTGGGATGTAAATATCATGACTCTAAGTAAAATAGAAATGACATAAGGAAAAAGTTGTGCATGCATACACTCTTACAGAAAAGTCATTTTAAGCTTGATCTAAAAAGTTTTCTGTTGACAAGTACATTTTTCATGGTAAAACTGTAAAGACAGATAAATTACTGCTATTGCTTTCTGGTTTTCTTTGTTGTTTTTTTTTTGTATTGGATAGGTAGTTGACAAGCTGGTAGCTTTTCAAATAAAAGAATTTATGGTTGGTAGCAGAACTGCAAATACTTCGTTTGTTAGTTTGGGTTTTTTTTTTCCCAGTTCACTGCATGAACAGAAAAATTTAGAAAACCCCAGAACACTGTTGTATGTTGACCCAGAGCTAAAATTCATTGACTGTGCCACTGAAAGAAAAGAATGAAAACAAATTAACAAATTAACTTAATCATAAAATTTTGTTAGAAACATTTCACTAGGGGTTTTTTACATTATTTTAAAAATTTTACCTAATTTTGGCATTTAACAAAGCAAAAAAGTCATTTCAAAACAATAAAAAAAGAATGTCTTACCTCGAAAATATCAAAAAAAAAGGACTTTCAGATTACTCCTTTCAGCCAAACCTATTAAAAGTTATTTCAGTCCAAAGACTGTTTTTTCAGAAAATGTATTGTTTGTGGAAGAAGGTCATAAAACACAGATTTGCTATTTGCTGCAGACTTTTCAAAACTCATTAATTAATCTAGACTGTGATACAGGTTTCTCTGGTAAAGTGAAAAATTAAATTTCTGTCCTCTGTTTAGGTTTGAGTCTGTAGTGACAGCTAATACAAAATTTGCTGTCCCTGTAAGTGCCATGAGCTTCAGCAGGACTTTGTGTGAGCACAGGGATGTTCAGTACAGAATTCTTACTGAAAGACCAAGGCCTGTTTTTAAAATTCATGATTCCTCCTTTAAGGACCAATCTGTAAACATGAACGTGCCCACAGTGAGGGCTGTCTTAGGAAAGGAACCTGCAGAGTATGGTAGCCAGTTGGAAAATCCATAGTTATTTGAAGCAAAATGCACGTGCTTACCTTGCAGCTTTATGCTATGCTGATCAGTTAAGTCTATAATTGGGAAAACTAACATTTTTTTAGGCTTTGATCCTCCCAGGAACTGCATACATGATTAATGTTATGCTCTTGAGGAAGTATTTTGACCCTGAAGAGCCATCCAGTACATCTTCATTAGTTTCAGAATGGTTATGTGAAAAATTGCTTGTGTCTTGGACACTGTTTACATCTATTTTTGTACTGTCTGAGTATTTAATGTTTTACAGTACAACTAATACATGTAATGAGCTAATAAAGGTTCTGATTATACTTCTGTAACTCTTACTCCTTGACATAAAATCTTTCTCCTACTGTGTACATAAGATTAATTTGTAATCTTATATGCTTACTTACATCTCCCACAGTGATCAAAGTAGGCTGAATATGTAGAGTCTCAAATACAATTTGGGCCTAAATCATAAAAATAAAACACTCTTGTCCATATGTTACTTCCTCCCATTTATAATATGCCTGTATCTAACAGAAAAGACTGAAAGATTGCCTTATTTATTGTTCAGGAAAGCACATATGACAAAAAAAAGTCCCAACCAACCAGGTTTACTAATATCAACTGTAAAGAGCAGCTTTTATTATTAGTGACAATAGGAAATCCTAATCATATTTAGTACTCTGTATTATGCATGAACTACTGAATTATCGTTCAGTGAACCTTTAGGGATTTGATGTGTACAAATGCTAACAATTCCTTAATGTAAGTAAGCAGAAGGTAATTCTGGGGGTGACGTATGCTTATTTGATGGCATTGCAAGGTTATAATGAAGACTGTTAGCACATGAAGTGTTATTCAGTGTTAGTAAAGAATCTGCCCCAGGGAGGAACCTGAAAAGAGCTGCAGAGGCTCTCTAAAGATACATTGCAAGGTGGGATGCATCCCACATAAGTTTAGCCATGTAAAAATCAAGAATTAATTCTGAGATAGTATTCTAAGCTTCTTTTATTGTCAATAGAGAAAGGTAATCAATTGCATCTAGTGTTTACATATGGTATATTTCAGTATATTATTTTTTACTCTTAATATTTGTAATACTTTTGCATAAAAGAATAACAGGAAAACAGATTCCAGAAGATTTTTATGAGGTATCTACAAAGCTCTTTAGCATCAAAGGTCATTCTGTGAGAGCAAGAAGTAATCCTTAAATTACTCCTTACTCTGTAAGACATACTAAAGGCCATGGACTGAAAAGTTAAAACATGGCCTCACAATTGAAATAATCTACTGATGTGCTACAAAGCTGTTTATATCATGTGTCCTAAGTCAACATCCTTTCCATGGCATGTAATTGCTGTTAGATAGTCGTATGCTATTGCATGAAGCTTCCATGCATCTAACAGTGTAGAAAAGGGAACTACAATTGCCTTTTATAGGATTAAATTACACATCTAATCCTTTTTGTTCCAGATGTCAATACATAACAGTCATATCAGAGACTCAAATGCAGAACCTCATACATAATTTTAATCCATCATCCTGTGCTGTAGGTTACAGATCTGGAAATTCTAGCATATAAAAGCTTCTAAAAGTGAATTCATTTCTCATTGCTTTTAAATCCAGTGCTGTTAATAGTAAACATTTTACTGAGTTATTTTGGAATACTCTGTGTGAGAACTAAATGAATTGCAAATTGTTTATACAA
The DNA here is from genome assembly GCA_028020825.1 of Podargus strigoides. Lineage (NCBI taxonomy): Eukaryota > Metazoa > Chordata > Aves > Caprimulgiformes > Podargidae > Podargus > Podargus strigoides. The sequence continues at coordinate 145,044,852 of CM051663.1, read as the reverse complement.
AATGACAGAGGGAGTTCAGCATTTTGTGGCAGGTGAAAAGCATGTCACACATACTGACTTTCCATCTGTGGCTGCATACCTAGACAGTGCCAAACTGAACACCAGGCAGCATGCAACAGCTGAGAAAACAAAGTATGATGTGCACTTAATTTCACCAAGAGAACTGTCACATGCCACAAAACACTACAAGTCCTACTGCAAAATAACTATTTTATGTGAGTGTATATATATATACACACATATGTACAGATACACATACACATATACATGAGATACATAAAAATATGCATATATATTGTTTGTTTGAATATACTGTATTTCTTCATTATAGACACAACCTTGTGTGACTGTAACAGCTGTACAATTTAGGTATGTGGTACTGTGCTTGTTTTTCAGATGCCAAATGACAAAAATCTATATAAAGTCTGCTAATTTTCTAGTACACAGAAATCTCTCATTGCAGAGAGATTTAAAAAAATAATAATAATAAAAAAAAATAAATTGAAATCTATGTATCTATTTTCTTTTTAAACCACCAGTGTCTCAATAAGAAATACTAAAAAGACTGTGCTTTTTGAAGAGCCTGAAATGCTTTATGCTTTGCTGCTGAAAATTTAGTCAGCAAAAGCTGCTCATCTCATCTAAAACTCATTTCTGAGTTGTGCTGACATTAATGAAACCAACAATGATAGTGGTGCAAAAACAATGACTGAAAGAAAAAAGTTTCTTATTTTAAGCTTCATTGAAAATAAAAGACAAAACAGAACATTTGTCAAATAGGAAAAATTTGTGATTAGTAGAATTTCAAATGTCATCAAAATTTAAAATAATCATACTTCAAGTGTTAGTCGGTCACAGGTATGCTAAATTTATTGCAAGAAGAGATGACAAATCTAATTTATTACAGCAATAGATAAAAAATATTCTAAAGGTGACAGTGCCTGTCCCCCCTGACTTTGGCCAAAATTGGTGCAACGTGCCCTTGGTTTGTTTTACGCTCAGAATTCAGATCCTATGGCTGTCTAGCGATTTGCCACGCTCATAATAGAGTAACAACTGTAAAGCAGCTAAGAGACTTTCTGGAGGTCCCTGATGTATACACCTGGCAGATGCTTGCAGGAGATCCTGATAAGATAGGTTTTCGCCCCATTGGGATCACTTGTTTCCAGGCAGGCAGTCCGCACAGCTTAGAAGTTCATTTTGCTGGTGAAGGCTGCTGCTGGTGAAGTGACAAGTCCTTCACTAGCTGAAGGACCTGCAATGGAAATAAGGGCAGATGGCACTCCAATTTTCAAGAGTAATGCTTCTGTCTTTACTTTGTTCTCAACACTTGGAGAAAAGATGCTGGAAATCTTGTCAGTGAAGTTCCTGACCAGATCGCTTTTTCATGGATAATTGGAAGTGAATAGAGAGGGAGTCCTGAGGAGAATAAGGAGAGCAAAATGGACTTCAAGGTAAATAAGCCCATAGGACAGAATGAGGAGGGAGAGAGATGGGAAAGTTTCCCTGATTGGGTAGGTAAATGACCAGATATGAGTATAAAGAAAGATAGACCATTCAGAAGTCCAACATAATGAGGTCACCTAGAATGTCTTTTATTGTAAAGTATGTCTGCTGGCTTTCAGAAGAAAAAAGGAAGGAACTGAGTGCATTTTTTTTGTTGTTATCACAGAATTTATAAAGCCTACTCTTCTCCTTGCTTTGATGATGTAAAATGTATTTCATAGCCTCTCCTAAACCCAATCTGCCTTACTTGAATTAAAAATATGCCCCTCTGATTTTGCATTTATGGCCATGTAATTAGTGGGGAAGTGTATCTCTCCCTTCTCCTCTTAGTTTCTGCAGGCCTTGAGTAAATGTAGTTGTGTTCTCATTTTCTTTTTTTTTTAATGTATCAGAAGGAAACAATACCATGCACCCACTTTGTGAAAAACTGTCATGCAACATTATATGAAAGATGCTTATCTTCTGGCAATCCCAAAGAAGTAATTGAAAAAGGACTTCCGTCATGAAATAAAAATTCTCACCTGGTTTATCTAGTTGGGTATGCAAACTCCATTTTATCAGTAACAAGAATTGTCATCTAATGGTGTTCACACTAGTTGCCCTAAGGATGAAATGGCAATCAGACACATTGTTCATTCTATTCGGGCTTCTGAGTTGTCATGCAATCAGTATGCAGATATAGTCTGAGGATGAAGCAAATAACCTCAGTGATGAAATGAAACACGAAACTCTCATTTGGACCTTTTGGAGTTGCTTTACTGAGCTTCATTGCCTAACGAACAGTATACATATTATTACCATAAACATTTGACATTGTCGTTGTTTTGTAATGCTCTGGTAGGGAGTTTGCTGTGACCTTATTGTGTCTTTATATTTAAAGACTTGAACAATAGTTTTGTCTTCAATGAAGCCATTCCATAACTATGTCTCTCAGAAGAATTTCCAAGCTTACTGTTTAGAATGGCGCAGTTAATATAGGTCTTTAAAGGAAATTCTATTATTGCATCAATTGGTGTATACTTTTATACACAGTGTACTTATACATGTATATATAATTTATATATGTATATCTATGATTTAAATATACATTTACATTTATATACAAGGAAGAGTTTCAGAAAGGTCAGGTTTTTATGTTTGTCTTCTTCCCATTCCTTTTCCAGGAAGACTTTCAGCCTTTAAAAATACTAAACTAAATTTTCAGCTCTTGATGCACAAAAAAAAGAGGAATACTTATAAGCTCCCTTTTTGTAGATGACTATAGCTAAAAGATAATGAGGGGTGAAATCTACAAATATTTATTTAAATGAAACATTGAATTTTCCATGGCAATGTTCTAACTTGTTTTGTGCTCACTTTGCAAGAATATTCTAGGAAATTAATTTACTGAGAGGCTGCTTAAAATATGTATTGTTACTGAATAGTGGATGATACCAGTGAAAGTCATACTTGGAGTTCTAATATGCAATTATTGAAAATGAACAATAAGCTATTAGTTCTAAGCTCTGCTCTGCCCTGCAGAGAACAAAAAAGAAAATGTGACTGCTGCTTATATGCTGCCTGAAATACTTTAACTCTAATATCCTGCTCTTCTTTTCCAGTTATAGTCACACATCGTACATTTTTTGTATTTATAACTTAATGCATAGTCAAAATGGTCTTATAATATGACCAAAAATGGGCAGAAATATTTGTAGAATGGGAAATTCATGAGGCCAGACTTTTGGGGCAAGACTTGTATTTAAATAGACAATGAGGTGCTTCAAACAAAAGACATATTTCTGTTTGTTACTACAGATAAATAATAAAAGATCAAAATCAAATTAATCTTCACTGTCTCCTGTTATTCCGTAGTTGTAGTAAGCTGCTTACTACACTATTACCAAGTATATTTGCAGACAGAACTTGGCTCATGTTAATGAATAAATAAATAGTATTATCATAGCATGAATCTTTAAACTAATCTCAGCCCCTGCACTATGTAGTATGTATGAGACTCATGCTGTTGATGCTTGCCTTGTGATCACCCAGACCCAGGCCTGTGGGTCTCAGGTGTATGCAGCAGAGAACCATAGTTCTTCAGGTGCTCTATAGCCTGCATGTCAGCCTGGTTGGGTCACAAATCAGCAAATACAAGTGGCTGTACACCACGAGGAGGGTCATCATGCGAGGATTTGTGTTCAAAGGTCTCCAGCAAGGAGGCAGGTTACATAGGTGCAAGGTATATTATGGCCTCTTGCTCACCTTGAGTGACCCAGTGTGCCATTGCCTCTCACAGCTGAAAGGAAGATGCTTTTTTCACGACTGTTCAAAAAGGAAGAAAAGAAGCTATCTTCAGCAAATAAATTATTAACTCTGAATTATTCCCTCAGCTCTATGGCACAGTCATTGCTGCCCCAGTTTTCTGTCATGCATATGAAGCATAAAATATAATTCCCATCCTCAAAGCCTTTTCTGATAGAAATTGGGGAGATGGCTGAAGTCAGAATTGGGCCTTATGAGGCAGCATCTTTTGGTAAAGAATAGATAATTTTGTGGGTTTGTTTTTTCAAGATCTTGTTCTATTCCTCTTGGATTGAAAGGAGGACTTGCTGATGACATAAAGGTGGGGAAGAGTGGCCCTGCAGTCTCTCTGACATGGAAGGATCTACTTAGATGCACACATCAACAGCAAAACATTCACTTTTGGTATGTACTTGGTACAGTCTTCTCAACAAAAACTTTCAGCCCTTTTAGCTGCTTGCTTACAGGATTTTGATATGACTCAGCAGTGTGACTTGTTACAGAGATCAAAGGGCTGAACAGAAACCTGTAAGACAGCTACATCAACCAATGCAGATTTTACTGGCTAATACACTAATGCTGAGTCTTACTTACATAAGTGAGTATTTTTATTGAACTAAGGGCAGTTTTACAAAGTAACCCAGATGTTTTCAGTATAAATTAGACTTCATACTGTCTTGACTCATATCACTTGTCCCAGCACATTCATAGTAGAAATTTCTCAGGGCAAAAAGTACTTTACTCTTTTATAATGTATCTATTCAACAATAGAGCTCATTATCTCTGTCTTGCAAATACAGAAAATTAAGTAAGAAAGGAAGATGACCTTGTGAAAACAGGACAGTAAAGCAGGGTCAGAAGTTAGCTTTGACTCAATGTCCTCTGAGTCCCAAATCAGTTTCCCTCTGCTAGACAGTATGTGTTTCCAGAGTGTCTTCTTGTATATCTGTATCTGTACACATATATCCCTGTATAGCTACCTCTCTGTATACCTCTTTTTAGAAGTAAAAAGGGTGTTTTTCTAAATCAACATTACCAGATGTGAGGTGGTATGTAGAATCAGTGACATTCTATTACTGAGAACAATATTGACACTGTTTGTTAGTGATTAGGAGCACAGAAACCAGACAACAAAGTAGATGTAAGAAATATTTTGGAGGAAAAGCTATTCAATTATACAGAGACCTAAACACATATATATGCCTGGATAAATGTGTTTTGTATTGTAACAGGAAAACCTCAATTTATTAACAAAAAGTGTTGGCTGGAAATGTAGTCAAAATGTTGGTCTACTAGGGTAGTAAGAAATCAATCCACTGTAGAAATTTACTGAAATTTATTAATTCTGAGGAACAAAAGAATATTAAGAAACTGCCAAGGAATAAGCCACAGAGTACATATTTTTAAGTCAGCTATGGAGTAAGATGTTTTGGCTGGATGTTTTCCGGTATGAGACTTAGTATTCAGTAATTACTAAGAAAAAGAGCGTTTTACTTTGGGAATTTTTTTCATGTGTCCATGAACATAAAATCTTATTCTAGAATTGTGATTGACTTCTAATGATTATTTCTCTTTTCTGTAAATTTAGATAGTGACATAAATATTTAATGTAATTTATAAAATAGTTTAATGTAAATATCAACTTGTATTTTACGCTTATAGGTTTCAAAAGTCTGCAATATGCTGATGCTGATGGTTAATTATAATGGTTATATTTGACTAGGAAAGTATATATGGGATGATCTACCTGCAAGAGCATCTTAAATCAGCTCGTCAGTGGATGCTCTATGCAGAGACACGTATTACACCATACTGGTCACTGATGTTAGACCTGAGCGAAACTGCCATCTGTGAGATGGCCTTGGCTCCAAATGCTTCCTGAGCAATTCAGAAGGCAAGGGAAATGGTTCCAAATCTTCATTCCCCATACTGACATCTTCCATTCCTGCTGAAAAGCAGATGGGAGTACCAGCTACATCACGTGCTAAGGAGTGAGCTTGTTCCTTCAGTGCAGCCTGTGCAATTCTGATCAGACGTCATTCTCTGGAGGCCAGGAGATGGAAAATGACAAAGCAGAAATGTCCCAATGACTGGAACTTCCTCAGTGAATCAGTATGGAGAAAAAACAGTTTAAATAAGACTCCATAGATATGTAAGCTACTAAAAGTTAGTACATACCCAAATTCAGCCTTCATACTGATCCCCTTATGTCCTTCCTAGTGGCTCATATGGTCATCCCACAGCTGATTTGAAAAGTCATTCAACCGAAATGCTCTCTATTACATGAGGTGCAAAGCAGGTTTGAACTTGCCTTTTAGCAAATACATTATTAAATTCTTGGGAAAAAAGCCACAGCATATCCAAGTAGCACTATACTTTTTTAAGATCCTTTTTAAAGCTTTTTGTGTATTCATTCTTCTGCTATTATCCTATTTCTCTTTATCTGAATTTTCTTCTCTCTCCCTTCTTTTTTTTTTTTTTTTTTTTTTTTTTTTTTTTCCCATTTCAAGCAAGCCAGAAGCAGAATAAAAAGAAAATTCACTCAAGGCTCAGGCTTAAATGCATTTTGCAATTAGGGATTTATTGCAAGGATTTTGGATTTATCCAGTTTGACACTAAACATGTAAATATCTCTAGCCCTATTTCTTGCTTGCAGTGTGACAAACAAAAATCCTCCCCCAAAATAAAAACTCTTCGGTATTCAAGGTTGCTGCTATGTTTTCCCAGAGCTCTGCTCTATGTCTTACTTTCTGGCCAGCAAAATCCTCTTTGTTTCTCTTCTTTGTGAATTTAATATCCTTTATAGGTGAAGGGCCTAAATGGGTTTAGTTACTTGAGTTCAATGCTTTCCTGAGCTGTTTTCTGTATCCTCTCTGGGAATTAAGCTCACAAAGTGATTCACTGGAAATATATGGCATGATCTGGAGGTTACCAAAGGCCTCTTCACTGTCTGTGGGTTAAGCACAATCCAAAGGTTTAGATTAAGGTTCTGAAATAACCTAAAGAGTACAGTTAGTACACTTGCATAATCCAGAAGAGAAGATTTATTTGCTGAGTTTTGAATGCAAATTTTCTTATTTGTAAAAAACCTAATTTGGGGACTGACTCTTTTCCCAGATATTCCGGGATAAACTGACCTTAGAGAAATGAAACTGAGATCAGTAACTGAGACAGAAATTGTCTCTTATTCTTCAGTTTGAATATATTCCTCTTGGTAAGTACGTGACTTTGCAGGATTTTTTTTAGGGCTTTATTATAGTTGAGATAAGTCCTTTGACTAACGATGGAGGGAGATCCATTGTTTATAGATAATGTTAGGGTGTATTTTCATAATGCAGTCAGCAAAAGCAAGTTCAAACATGATCCGACTAACCAGTCTAGAAAGGGGGTAGATGAATACTTGATGAAACGGGGAAAATACTGCTCCTGCATATTGTGAAGCAGATGTGTAGAAGCTACTGCAAATGGAGCAGTTCCTAGGAGGTGTAGCTCTGTAATCTGTGTTTAGGAAATGACAGTAAATGTCAGCAGTCTCTCTCAAAGAGGTCTGAGTGAGAATCAATTTTCCTACCCCCAAAGCATAGTTGCAATTTTTTTTTGAAATGAAGCAATAAAATAAAATTATGATCTTGCAGCAACTTGTAAGGCATTTTTTTTGAGATTTGCAAGCTTTTTCCTCCTTCTTTTTTCTACTGATGTTATATACCCATGATTAAGTCATTTATTAGCACCGGGAATTCTGGCCCTCAGTTCTTCTGACTCAAGTCAGGAATTTGAATCTGAATGTTCTGACAACTGGGAGCTTCTGCAGTTGTTAATTGCACATTCTAACTATTCAATTAGATGGGCTTTTCAGTCCTTCTTTTCCCTGAGCCTGTAACCAGAAACCTCTAAAGTTGTCCTGGAAAAGACATCTCTAGTCATCCTTGCCAAATGAGAGTTACTCAAAGTGTGATGCTCCAACAGAAAGACTTGCAGCATCATGACAGCACAGCTATTGCAGTCTCACCTTGTCTGAAGCAGATCCCACATGAAACCCAGGTGAATGTCTCACTTGAGATACTTTTCAGTGCAAAACAACTAGGCTTCACTAACGTTCTTTTCAACATTCATGCATTATTTTATTCTACTTATGTGTACAGAGATGCACAGGGAATTTTTGTATGATCAGTGCTTGAGAAAACACTCCCCTTTCTTATCCCAGATTCCCTTTTCCTGAGGGTCAGCATTGGAAGCTCTTTTTCCTTCCAAGGTCTTCTTACAATATTCATCAATCTGCATCAATCTTCATTTGGAATAGTGTAAGTTTGGATAGAAGGTGACAGGCTGCAACTGAAAGTTTACAGATGAGATATTCTCATTTTGAAAAAGGGAAAATAAGAGACAATAGGAAAGGAGAAACTATAGAGCACGTATGGTTTAGGGTGGCAATTGTCAATACATAGAGGGTTTTCTAATGTGTTTATGATGTCAGAAAGTTTTAAGATACTAACTAAATGATAATTTTGAGGTCATGTATGTCCTGGCAGCTGATGACTGGATGCTGAATCCGAAATCCCATGAAAGGGCTCATCATTTTACCTCTCCTGTCATTAGCTGCCAAAAAGAGGTTAAAACTCTATTTTAAATCACAGATATCTAAAAATATAGAGGAAAGTAGTTACTTTGAAATATTCTGCCTTTATTACCAAATTAAAATGGTGATCTTCCATTCAAAGCTCTGGCCTGCATCATTGCCTTTGTTTCTTGTTATATTACTCCGTGGAAGAAGCAGGCATCGTGCTTCTGTCAGTGAAATCCTCTGAACCAGTTCCCCCAAGATTTTAATAGCATCTGATTTACTGCATTTAGTGATCCTCTGTAGGAACAAATGGATGAAGTGCTTTATAGTTTTAACTTAGCTCCACTTCTCTCTGTCTTTAAAGCTCTAATCCCTTTTCATCTAGGGACACAGACCAACAAACCAGCCACAGTTCAGAACGGATTTTTCCAGGCGAATTAAATTTCTCAGAACTGTTTAAACCAAGTCCTTAAATGAAGGTGATCTTGTACTGGGAAGCAGAGGGCCAAATCCCTAGCACATGGAAATCAGCATAATAGTACTGACTTTGTTCAAACTCAGTAGAACTCTTCTCATTTGTGCTAAATGAGGGTCTGACCCAAGGCTTGTGGAGAACTGATGGTCTTCCTGTGCATATTTAAGTTTTGAAGAGTTTCTCTGGAGCATTTCCTGATAAAGGTAGTGATTTTCCCAACAGAATGTTTTCTAGTAACAGCTGTGTCAGTAAGAAAGTAAAATGAGCCAAGAACCAATCTGTGGTGGCAAGCTGCACATGGTTTTCTCCCTTCTCAGAGGTTTCATGCATCCAACCTGTTGGGAATAGTCCCTTGCCCGACTGTTCCATGAATGCTGCTTGGGCACTGTGTAGGACTGTCCTAGTTGGCACAGGCTAAAGCTGTTATAGGGACCATACTAAGAATTCAATAGTATTAGTGGATGCATATAAGAACTTTTGTCTGTGTCCTGGTGAGAAGTTGCTTTTAGGTCTGGTGCCTTTCATTGTTGTATAGAAATTCCATTTAATTAGAGAAGTGATTTTTTAGCCTTAAAAATGATACTTGTGTGAACTGGGTCCTGTTGATTTCAGAATCATTCCAGAAGTTTGGTGTCTCTTGCACTGAACTGCTTTGAAGTTTGAGCTAGTTAAAGTTATATTAAATTAATGACTCTGCTAAATAAGTTTTGTATTGTCTTCTGATTTTTTTTTTAATTTTTTTTTTTCCTGGAAAATCAAGGTTATCCTATAGGCACTAAAAAAACTGAGTTTATAAGTCTTCTGAAGATTTTTGTTGCTTATTGTGTATCCCCACATTATGTTAATATTGCAGCCCCTCAGTTAGCACAATAGCTATAGTCAAAGTTCTGTGCAAAAATGGTGAGCCTTGGTCTGTACACTGAAAACCAGTGTGAGAAATCAAATCAGGACAAAAAGTATGCTTTGCAAGTATAAGTTTTCTTTTCTATATGGCCTGAATATCTGCAGTTTCTGTAAACACTGAAAATTATATATCCAGAGAAATGATCAGCCACAACAAATGTATGTATTTCAATCCAGAAGGCAAACAAACATTGTCAGGTTATGCTGTATAGTAGTTGTTCTTCATGTTAAATATTTCACAGTTCTGTACAAGACACTGAATATACCTGCTCAGGGCAGACTATTAAACACGTTGCTGGATTCTATTTTTCTGAAAATAATTGCTTTTAGGACATGGTACTGTAAAAAAGAGTGCTGTCCTTCCAATGCAATCAATCGTATATTGGTAACAGCAATCCAACCTGTGTGGCAGCAGTTCTGTCAGAAATTTGCTCTCTTGGATGCAAACCTTTATGGTAAAAACAAATATAATTTTTTGGTTTATATATTTAATTGTTTTATTTTGTATTGTCTTTATCTTCCTTTAGCTGAATACATCTCAGTTGCTGGTAGTTTCATTATTAGCTGGCTAATACGGAAATTGTTGCTTTCATTAAGTCAGTATGGAGCTTGACTCCCACTGTTCTTTCAGCTTCCATTAGCAACTATTTAATTGAAGCTCTTCATACACTGTTTGTTACTCTGACTGAGATGTGCTCAGTTTTTGAAAGAAATTGCAACTGCTGCATTTGAGCCATTTATATCTGTAGTAGAAGGTCATGTACTAGTTATGCATGAAATGGTGATACCTGAGGGCTTGTGGTCTTCTATTTATTTATTTATTTATTTATCTATTTATTTATTTATGTTCATTATGCCAAGAGCTACAGCAACTAATAATTGGGGCCCTTCTAACTTCTCTGCCAGACTAGTCTCAAACTTAGATCCTCAGCATATAACAACCCTATACATTAATATTATCCCTATGTTTCCCAAGGTGCTGAAAGTCTTGTGCAGTAAAATTTCCAAACCCAATAAACTCTGGATAGTGAGGAGTAGATTGATGTTTCTTTTATACTGGTACCCACCAGAAGTCATAATCTAGGGACTTCTTTTTGCTTTTCTGCACAGTCTGACCTGGCAATTATTTACTGCACGCTGAGGAGAGTATGTTCTGCATACAGCATTGCCAAAAAAGGTTGGTTAGAGCACTCACTATGGATGTAGATGGTACAAGTCCAGTTTTTTTTCACCCTTTTCACCTTGAGAGCATTTAAATGCACCTTTTCCAAGGGAATGATTTAAACATGAGAGTCTTTTTGGGTCTGCCTCTCAGATTTATTAAATTTCTTTCACTTGTACAACAAACCTTTTATCTGAGACAGGAATACTTCTTTCACCTGTCTAATCTCTAAACCTAGACTCAGTCTTGTGTCTGACTATATTTTAAGAATTCATTCAAAGAAAAACTTTTTCCACAGGGCAAGGAAGGCATATATCCGTACGGTTTTTTGGATGAGTAGAGATATCAGCTCAGATTTATCTGACCAGTGGGGGATTTTCAGCTTGGGTGAAAAGGAGCTATTGGATTACTCAGTTACTGGATAAAGGCAGGGGAATGCAATGCTGCAGAGGACCTCTGAGAAATGGCTGGCTTAGATGTATTTTTAGCATTTTGTCATCCTAGGATGTGAATCCTGAGTGGCTGCTCTCTTCAGTCCTTAATGCAATGAGTATAGTGATCACCTGTGAAACACCATGAATGAAAGGGAAAGAGGTTCTTCACTTCCTGATAGTGGCTGTGTATGAGCATTGCTCTAAAAACAGTAAGCAGTGTATCTGTTGCTAATGTAGATGGAGAGTGCATTTAACACTATCAAAACAGGCAGGGATACCAATTGTCCCATTTATTTTCCTGTGAATTCCTCAGCACCCCTGTGTTACAGTCACTGGGAGATTACGTCATGGTTATATAGGTGTTAAGTAACACTGTCCCAGATAAATGGCAACTGGATTTTTGGATATCGCAAATGTATTAACACTAAAATAAGATAGATATTATTGTACCTTTGCATGGCTTTTGCTAAATTTTGGTTACGTGCATACTTGCTAGGTGACCTGATCCTTGCCTACTTATGTGGTAAGTGTAGTCTTTTGGAAAAAATTAAGAAGTTTCATCTGATAATATAGTCTCTGCACCTCACACTGCATTAGAAGAAAAAAAGTAAATAATGTAATGATGAGACCTATTTATCCTTTGACAATATTTCTTCATTGGAGCAGTATCTTCCAGATTTGGCTAGGGCTGTTACAAGAAGAAGTTTTTCAAAGCCTGCTGGGACTTCTTGTCTTGAGAATTCTTTGATGTCTGATCCTAGAATTACTGTTTAATTAGCTGTAGAAAGCATATGTCTTTGCCCATACTTTTGCATAAGCATTGTTCTGTAAATATAAATTAGGAGGCATTTTGCCATTGCCATAATTCATTGTTGTGTTTTGATGGCACAGTACAGCCTGCATGTGGATGCAGGAGCTGTGGAGCTGCATGTCAGCCCTTGTCCCATGACATGTGACTTGGACAGGAGTGGGTGAAGATTGTTGCTTTCTTAGAACTCTTGCTAAATCTAGCCCCTCTCCACTAAGTGATACGTAATTCCATATTATCAGCCTCTCTATTTTTTTTTATTTCCCAGCTGCAGATGTCAGAGTACACCTGGAGATGCTGATTAAGACCCTTTTGGACTTAGCCTAAGAAGCCATCCTCCTCATGTGAATCGTTTAAACAGCCTCTGCCAAGTCATCACTTATCACAGAAGTGAACAAAGCTTCTTCAGTACGTCTGGAACCCAAAGATATACCGTCAATCCTTGTTTCTTAATAAAATTGTTTTAAAAAAAATCTATTTATATTTGGAATTAAACAAAAATATCCAACACAAATTTTCTGAGTCCACATATTATTTTACTTGATCTCCACAGCTGTCTTGCTTTCAATAAATATTGTCCAGAATTGGTTTGGGTTTTTTTCCTTGTATTTTCTTCTGGCAGTACTGCAGCAGTTGCTCCATGCTAGTTTTAAATGTAAGATACAGTCTGTTCAGCTCAACATTGAATACTACCGTATGTTTTTTTCCTGCATATTTTGTCCCTTAGAATGTGAAATCATCATGTGATGTACATTGATGAGAGTAATGTTATCTTCAGATTCTCTGGGCAGCCTCTGTGTTGTTAGGAAAGTACCTATTTTTTGATACTTCCATCAGTCCTCCTCTATGCTGTTCATAGTGTCCAGCTGTTGCTTGTTGTGCTCCTTCCTCTACAGCTCTACTGTTCTCTCTTGTGAAGAGATATTGTTCTCCCCGTCCCTACTTGTGCACTATTTTTGTGTTATGAGAACACTCCTGCTGCTATTTTGGTTCTGTTTGACTCATCTTCCGTGTATCGAGGACACCTGATACAGGACTTCTGCTTTGGGAGTGGTAAGTAACATTGCCTGTGCTTGAGTCTGAGTGACAGTCTCTTCCCAGAAATGGTCTCCTTTTATATGTACAGCTATTCTTCCTCTTATTAGTTCTCTTTTGAAGTCCAAACAACTGCAGCATTCAGTGAACCTATCAAGTGCTGTCTTTAAAGCTTTATTCTTTACCTTTATTCCTAGCATTTTATTATAACAAGTGTTCCTGTCTGAAACTCCCTGAAGGAAGTCACAAGAAATAATAGACTACTTCAGCTTTTGAGACATGCTTTCCTGTCACTGTGAATTTAGACACAATAACTAGGAAGGAGCCAACAGTTGGACCTTAAAAAAATAGTTCAATCGCAGTTTGTTTCTTAATGAAATTAGATCACAGTCAGCAGCTTGCCACTGTCAGTTGTTCTACTTGAATTGGTTTCCCTGACCCAATATTGAGAATCTGTCCCATAGAAAGTTTTTCTAAGTTATTACCTTTTTGTAATTAGTATAATATAATATGATATGATACAATATGATATAATAAATATAATATAATATAATATAATATAATATAATATAATATAATATAATATAATATAATATAATATAATATAATATAATATAATATAATATAATATAATATAATATAATATAATATAATATAATATATAATATGAAATATAAACTGAGACAGGAAATTGTGACATTTATTGTACGAAAGTTTTCTCTGAATGAAATATAGTAAAATCCAGGAGGGAAGCTTACATATTCTGACACCAGCACACATGAGAACAGCACACTCTATATCCCTGATGATATGTAATCATATGATTTAGATCTAATTCAGTAACATTCTTTGCATTTTCTTATTAGCTTCAGAAGATAACCAGCTTGTGCTGGTATAGAATGTCGTATCTGGAGGGAAATTGCTCTGCTGTGAAATGACAAAACTGATTAATATCTAGTGTTGTAGTTTCTGAAAACAGTTGCAGTATCTAGTTAAATATTTTAGCCATAGCAAAAAAAAAAGGAGGTAGTGCTATGTATTGAAGAGTAATTATTTAATTCAAAAATAAGTTTAAAGAAAACTTACTATTACTCTAAAATTTATTTCTAAGAAAAACATTGTCAATGTTGTTCTTCACTTTTTTATGAAAAATGGAAGAGAAAGATTAGTATGTCTGTATTTCTTAAAGATTTTGGTGAATAGTATATATCTCAAGGCTTTTTTTAAAAAAAAAATAATTTAACAAATACATTTTTCAAGAACATTTATTTTTCTAGATTGGTTTCTGGCTTCCAAATTGAAAAAAAGAACCAAGCCTATAATGAGATTTTTCAGAATGATATTTTTGAATGGACCTAACACTCAAAATTTTAAATGAGTGTCATCTTTTGCAAGAAGCACCAGTCCAACCCAGTACCTACTGAACTCAGAGGCAGTATATGACTCACAGAGTTATCTAATAAGTTAAGATGGAAGGGATCTCTCTCTGAAGGTCATATAGTCAAGATCTTCCTCAAAGTGGGACTAACTTCAAAGTTAAATTAGTTTTTACAGGATACAGCTTTTCCAGGAAGACTTTATACAGGATGTAGACATCTGTGATAGTCTGTGTATCTAAACATGCTTTTTACATACTTATTTGGGCTCAAATTATAACTTGCCACCAGGAAGGAGTGTGAAGTTAGCTCTCACAATTTGGGATTTCATGCATCTTCTCCAGTTGTGAAAGAGCTTTCAGTTTGAATCGAATCTCTGCAAAAAGAAAGTTTTGCTGTTCAGTATTCAAATAAAAACTCATTTAAATGCAGTTCACATTTCTAAAAATACTTTTTTTTTTTCTTTCCTTCCTTTGGATTCAGTTATGAAGCCTGCTGCACATGTATGGATGAAAATCGTAAATATAAGGATGTCCTTTACATTTTGTGCAAATTTTTGTTTTGTCAGATTCTGCATGTAAGCATGATGGAGAAGGGAGAAGGGAAGAAGTAACAGCTGTTGACAAACTTCTTTGCCATTCATGAGAGTTGAATGAGAAGTAGGAGTATGGAGTCAGGACTGTATGACTGCTAGGACCACTGGCACAAAATGTCGAGGGAATACAGTTTGGTTCAGACCTGTGCGGTGAGAGATTGGTACTACACAGTCTTACCCTGAGTGACTTCTGTGGGTACACCACCCCCCCAACAGGAATCAGCTTTTGTGTGCACTCCTATGACTCAAGCCTCCCAAAAATGTTTACAGAAAATTTATGTATATACACATAAATAAATAAATATGCTCTTGAAGGTACCCTACAGAAACACAGGGAAGAATTTAAAGGTTTCATAGTCTGCATCTTAATTATTCTCTCTTGAATCTCATCCAAAGATGCAAAAGCAGGTCCCAGAGCGTGTCCTGTTCATGTTGCAGTTCCTCAACTTGTGTACTTGGAAAGCCTCTAATACCACTTGATTTATCAGTTGGTATACATATGATTAAGGATTTACTTTGAGGTTTTGAGAACCTGCTCATTGGCACATGTCTGAAGCTGCCTTTATACACATTAGGTTTTATTTATCATTTCATAACTTTTAAAATTATCAAATATATACATAACTTTTGAGATTTTGTGAAATGATATGGAAAAGCACTTACGACAAAAAGGATAAAAATCCACACACTAAGGGTGCCTTACTTAGTTTGTCAAATACACTTGAACTGTTGAGTGAATCAAATGGAATTCGATGAATCCACATGTACATTTTCAGCCCATTGAAAATGGCTGTCAATTCAAGGTTACTTCATAAAACTGCCTCATGAGCAAAGATTACTTGGTGAAGATGAAAAAGGCAAAGAAATTAAGCAATCAAATGGATATAAACAAATTAGAAATCAGAACAATGGAAAAATGTTAACTGAGATTTGTGCCAATAAGACATATTTTTTTCCTAGAGAGTTTTTCTTCGACCATTATTGGCATATCTGTTAACTATGTAGAAAAATTATCTATTGACTTCAATAGAATGATTTCAATTCATGCAGACAACCATTTCCACTTGAAAAAATCATAAATATAATTCATGAGTGTTTCCTTGCACAAATGGAATCGCAAACTTATTCCTTTCTCCAGACATTTTAGACTCAAATTCAATTTTAAAGTATTATTTTGAGCTAGCATTAAAATATGAATAAATTTAGTAATTCGTAAGCTTATGCGGTTATATTTTCTCTTACATGTATTCTTATGAAAGAAACATTTGTCTTGTTAATTTTCCCTCATTTCTTGTCCTCAGTTGTCATGTGAAGCACAAGATGCTTATAAGATTACAATTATCTACTCTGTAAGAAAGTTTATTTATCAAGTATAAAATTACTGAAAAAATAAAGACATTAGTCTCTTTCTCTCCTTTGTTTTCTGTGCCTGTTTTTTGCATTCCAATTCTCTAGCTAGAACTGAGTTGCTGTCTAGACAGCTGTAATGCCATCACATCTTTCCTTTGCACAGATAGTAAGATTAACTACTGATTTGGCCTATATACAAAACTCCAAATTATAAATGCAAACTGGGTTCTCCCAAAGGAAACAGTGCTATATTAAGCTCATACCTCTTAATATTAAGCAAGATGCTTTTCAAGATAAAGGAAATAAAGTAATTTTATTGTAAGTTTACATACAATACTTACTGTATAGCAGGTCTATTACATAGCAATTCGACTGAAATTTATATGCTTGCACTTTAGTAATTGATCTGAAATGGTATCACTTGGAAAACTATTAGTTTAGCAGCACAATGTAAATAGTAATAGAGGAATGGTAAAGTGATCGGGTACTGGCTAAAGAGTAGACACAAACAGAGCAAGCCAGAGGGAGACTGCCAGTGGAAGTTTCTGATATTGGTCATGGGAACGTCAGTTAATATTTCCATTTTTGATCTTGGAAAAATAAAGTAGAAGTACAAAATTCACTGATAACGATATTGAGAAGTCATCAGTGGATGGAATGCCATATCCAAAAAAAAAAAAAAAAAAGAAAAAAAATGGATGGCCATAAGAAAAATGTTTTCAAATGTACCAGCATAAAATGCATGAAACTATATGGAAAATAATAAAAACCAGCAAACTTTTTGTTACAAGGAGAGAGTTTTGCGGGAGATCACACAGCAAGTGCAGGACAACAGTGGGATCAGGTCCACCCAGCATGGGTTCACGAAGGGCAAGTCCTGTTTAACCAACCTGATCTCCTTCTATGATCAGGTGACCCACCTAGTGGATGAGGGAAAAGCGGTGGATGTTGTCTACCTGGACTTCAGGAAGGCATTTGACACTGTTTCCCACAGCATTCTGCTGCAGAAGCTGGCAGCTCATGGTCTAGACAGGTGGACTCTTCGCTGGGTTAAAAACTGGCTGGATGGCCGAGCCCAGAGAGTTGTGGTGAATGGAGTTAAATCCAGATGGAAACTGGTCCCAAGCAGTGTCCCTCAGGGCTTGGTCTTGGGGCCAGTCTTGTTTGTCTTTATCGATGACCTTGATGAGGGGATCGAATGCACCCTCAGTAAATTTGCAGATGACACAAAATTAGGTGGGAGTATTGATCTGCTTGAGGGTAGGGAGGCTCTGCAGCGGGATTTGGACAGGCTGGAGTGATGGGCTGAGGCCAATTGCATGAGGTTCAACAAAGGCAAGTGCCAGGTCATGCACATTGGTCACAACAACCCCATGCAGCGCTACAGG
Organism: Podargus strigoides; assembly: GCA_028020825.1. NCBI lineage: Eukaryota > Metazoa > Chordata > Aves > Caprimulgiformes > Podargidae > Podargus > Podargus strigoides. The sequence goes on along the minus strand of CM051663.1, from coordinate 145,026,976 downwards.
CTTGGGGAAGAGTGGCTGGAAAGCTGCCTGGTGGAAAAGGACCTGGGGGTGTTGGTTGACAGCCAACTGAACATGAGCCAGCAGTGTGCCCAGGTGGCCAAGAAGGCCAATGGCATCCTGGCCTGTATCAGAAATGGTGTGACCAGCAGGAGTAGGGAGGTGATCGTACCCCTGTACTCGGCACTCGTGAGACCACACCTTGAGTACTGTGTCCAGTTCTGGGCACCACAGTATGGGAAGGACATTGAGGTCCTGGAGCAAGTCCAGAGAAGGGCAACGAGGCTGGTGAGAGGTCTGGAAAACAGACCTTATGAAGACCGGCTGAAGGAACTGGAGTTGTTTAGTCTGGAGAAGAGGAGACTGAGAGGAGACCTCATTGCTCTCTACAGCTCCCTAAAAGGAGGTTGTAGTGAGGCTGGTGTTGGTCTCTTCTCCCAAATTACTAATGATTGGACGAGAGGAAATGGCCTCAAGTTGAGTCAGGGGAAGTTTAGACTGGATGTTAGGAAGAAGTTCTTTCCTGAGAGGGTGGTTAGGCTCTGGAACAGGCTTCCCAGGGAGGTGGTAGAGTCGCTGTCCCTGGGGGTGTTCAAAAAACAAGTGGATGAAGCACTTGAGGCCATGGTCTAATGGTCCAGTGGTTAGGGAGATGATGGGATAAAGGTTGGACTTGATGATCCTGGAGGTCCTTTCCAGCCATGGTGATTCTATGATTCTAAGGAAGAAACCCCATTTTCATATAGCCAAGCAGCAAGCTGAAACAACCAAGCACAAACCTAAAGTCTGTCCTGAGAGGAATGATAACTCCATCTTCCCTTTTCCTTCCAAATACCCTATTAGACTACATCTCGCTCTGCTCCTTGGCGTAGGACCCCATGACTCTTGTGACCAGAGGTGCCTGTTTAGAGGTTATATGGGTTATGCTTAGAGAGGATATCCTGGGTATAGTCAGACACCCCTGGAAGATGAAAAGTAACAGATTAAATGTCCTTCATCTGCAGAAGACCTAGACCATCGTTCTCTTTTCCTGCATGTTTTGAGTGTCTAGACAAACACCAGCACTTTTGCTGGCTCTTTAAAACACTGAATCCTGCTCAGTGTATGCAGAGGGTGCCAAATTCTGGAGTCTGATTCCAGACTTGAAAGACAAGTATTGTTCATCCTTTCCTACTGGCCAGTATTATCTGTCTCCCTGCTTAAACAGGAGTTTTCAGGAAATGAATTTACATTCACTTTTAATGTGCCAGCATGTTTCAGATATCCTCATTGTTACAGTGAGTACTGTGCTTCAAATGAGGCAGAAGAAAATTGCTCAGACAACACAGTTTCCTGAAGTGCCTTTCAGCAGCTGTACATGGCTGTGCAAGTGCTTCTCTGTTTCAAATAAACTAGAGTAGGTGAGAGTAAAAAGAAGGAAGCATTTTAAGTTAATATCTTCTTGCATGAGATGGACTCAAAAGCTCAGAAGGGCCACAGCTTCAGGATGAAGAAGCTTTGGCAATAACTGAAGTTTATGACATTTCTGCCTCACCTTCCCTAGCCATTTGATCCCAGTCCTGCCCTATGGCTTGATGCTCATTTGTATTGCTCTTGTTTGTTACTCCAGTCATTTCCATGATCTGGTTCACACTACTGTGTTGATCTGAATTACAAGCAACCCTGCAATACAAGTGAAATAAAAACTGTTCTTTTGTTTGTAGTCTGTGTCTGTTTTATGATGAGTTTAGAGCAAAACCTCACAAGCAGTTGAGCTGATGCAACAGGAAGGGTAGACTGCTGTGACATGGAAGTGGGGAGAATTTAGACAATCACAGAATGGCTGAGGCTGGTTGAGACATGTGGAGGTCCTCTGGTCTGTCCCCCTGCTTAAGCAGGGCCACCTAGAGCCAGTTTTCCAGGACTGTGTCCAGATAGATTTTGAACAACTTCAAGGACAGACTCCAGAGTCTCTCTGGGCAACCAGTCTCAGTGCTCAATCACCCTCACAGTAAAAAATTTTAGGTTTCACTATAACCAAATGTCTTGTGTGATGACAGTCTGCTGTAAGTTAGAACTAAGAAGCACTTTTAGAAGTTAATGACTGGCTCCCAGATCAGGTCTTACAGTTAAAGACTTTAAATTCCTGTTTCTGTGTAATGCTGCCTATGTCAGTCTGTCTGGATACATCTATACTAGCCAGTTCTAGCGTGCTTCGGAATTCTTCAGGGCACGGAAACATGATTCTTCTTGCTAGGCAACTCTCAGCACATTCCCTAAAAAAGTCTTGGCCTGTTTCAAATGTTGATGTTCCCCAACTATCATGATCTGTCAGTCTGAGTAGCTCAGGAGAATACCAGTGGACAGTTTACGTTCAGCTACCCCGTCTTGGCAATTTCTTAGTGTAGATGCCAGCCATTCCGTGAATTATCTCACTGCCTTTGGTATTCTCAGGCATGTCTAGTTTGCTGCTATACAAGTGACCTGTGTCTGCAGGACATCTGAATGTGTGCGCAGCACTGAGACCTGAACTTTAGTGCATTGGGCTGCTTTACATCCCCTTGACTCCAGGCTTGGTTTGCCATGTGTGTTAGGGTGATGGCATGAGTGCCAAAACTGCTTCTTTGTTGCTTGTCTTGGTTTCCTGGGAATATTTTCATCAACTCTTTCTTTTTAGAACTTGTCCAGAACTTGGATTCTGTTTGTGGATTTGCCTTTCTGAATGAAAATCAATTTAATTTTTTTTTTTCAATTACCTACATCAGAGAGGATAAATTGTGACTCAAGACACATGATAAATAAACAAATAAGCTTACTTAATTTTAGCTGAAATATAACTTTTCAATGTGTTTTTAGCCTTCAAAGAATACTCTATAATTTAGGATCAAAAAAAGCTCTGAGCAGAGATTTTTGATTGAAAACTGCAATTTCTATCTATATTTCCAATAGATCTATTTCAGAGTGAGAATGAGAAAAAGGGCTTTTTGAAACCTCAGTATTTATTTTTAATTTCACCTGCATTTGAGACCTCCTGCTGGCCTACTTCTTTATGTTTTTCTCAATTTATATTCATTGTAAAACTGACTTTGGGAGAGAATCAATCACTAGGTTTGGAATGCTGATGAATTTCTGATCTTTTGCTGTATGCCCCTTTAGCAGAGTTACATTTATGCCGTAAATATATATAACTCAAAAATGTACATTAATAAAATAAGGTACTTCTGCTTTAGTAAAGTGAAGATATCTGCATTTATTTCTCTCATAAGTTCTGCAGGACTCTATGGAGTTTGAAGTTATAGTATTGTAACATAAAAGTATTGCTTCATGAAGATCTAAATTTTAAAGCCCCAAGAACTATATTAAAATATTTATATTTAGAAAATTCTCTTCGTACTTCTGTCAACATTGTGGTTCAATTGAATGTACAAATGGTTAATTATATAAATCTATTACATCATAAACTACTGAAGCAAGATATCATATCTTTCAGCTTTGTACCATAGATATTTTGGAAAATTTTTCTTGAGACCCCATGTTATATTGCTATATATTTACACTTCTCTGAGTAAGTTATGTGATTTATACTTTTCATCATGTAATTTGAGTTCCAAAATAAATTAAATTCTCTCATACTTCTCTTTTCACTGACTTATCCTATTCACTCATTGTTATATGATAACTTCCAAAGTGGCGATTCATCCAAAGTGAGCACAACACGTAGACATACAGATACCAGACTACTGTCTATTCTTCTCAGTGAAATTAGCTATTGATTGTGATTGGCTTTGTAATTTATTTCTCTTTCTTACTGCAATAGCAAGGAAATTTAAGATGCATATTTATTGATTAGCTGATTATAGGCTTGTGTGTAGCACTTTTATTTTAAAATATTAGCTTTTCTGAAAATCTTTGTGCTGTGGACTGAGAACTACAGAGGTAAAATAAGAATTACATTTTTTTAAAAGTGGACTGTCCACGTGTAGAGTATTTTTACAACTAAAACAGAAAATGTGGCGTGATTTATGAAGCAAGAGATTCTACATGCATGAAAATTAAGTATTACAAAAATATTTTTTTTCTTCAGATCATGTTCAAATCACTTATTTTTTTTCTATAGGCTTATATTCTTAGGAGTTACTTCCTTTTAAATGCATTTTATGCACAGGAGAAGCACTATAGAGACTACACATTATTTCTGAGCAATTTTCAATACAAAATTCAGCGTTCAGGAAAGGCTTAGAATTAGCATGTTCGAATGAATATTTAAAATACCATAATAAAGATCATCCTTTGTGGTTTCTTGAAAGAACAGCACACTTTCAAATGAATTTAATGCTTATGGAAATTATGAAATTCAAGAGCAGTAAAACTCTTATTTATTGTGACTGACTATGTACAGAAAGGCAGAGGCAGAATAGGAGTCCCCCCTGAAGCAACAGTGTGTCTTATGTGTGATATGGAGAAAGATTTCCAAACATTTTATCTTTATATGTCTGCAAAATCAGCCAGCGAGGCAGTTGCTTGTGCAGATAGGCAGTTAATATGGGCCTGTAGCTATCAGAAATTCAAATGAGAACTGTGCCAGGAAATTAAGCCAATGGGTTTGTTCATGCTGTCAAGCAAAACTTCATCAACTATTGACCTTTGCCTTTTGGCCACTCTGCAGTAACTGCAGGAGAAAAGCACTTTTCTGTTGCCTAGATAATACAGTCATGCTACACGAGAAAATAAACACACATATTCAGCTAGGAAAACATGCTAAAATCTCAGTCTATCTTCTTTATATCCCCCAAAAGCCACATTCATTACTCTGCCAAAGATATAGCTTTTAATTCTGCAGCTTTCTATTCTTTGAGATCTTGTACATGTATACTAATTTCCCTCTATTTCCAACATCAGAGGTGGGTGGAGTAAAACAGGCCTTCAAGTGGTATTATTTATGCTTTCCAGAAATATTGAAATTATTTACATGTTCACTAAATAGAGAAGACTACTCTGGTGGTTTAGTCCTTAAAGGCCTAAGGAAAAGCAGAGAAGATATTCCTCTCCTTTCATCGAGACACATGCCTTCATGACAATAAAAACATCTGCCTCCTTGTCAAAGATAGCACTGAAATATTTACACTGTAAAAAAAAAAAAAATCAGCATGAAGAGGAAATCAACTGCAGAGAAACATGCTGGGAAAAAAAAAAAAAACAACAAAAGGACTGATGATATAACTAAACAAGTAAGCAGTTGTTAAACCATGCTGACTCTCTTTTGCTGTGCAAGACCAAGTAGCAGTGAAGAGAATAAAACGGGCTTGGATACCAAAACTCTTTAATCACACACATATTCCATTTTACAAATTTCACAACTTCCCTGCCACGCAGGAAACGTGACAGTCTCTCGACTGTCAGCTGGGTGCTGACAGCACTGGCCCTCACACTCTGCGGTTCTCGACACCTTCATGACTTTCTTTAGTTGTTTATACTTCTGGTCCTCTATTCCTATAACTGAGCAACTGTCTCTATAGGGTTAACTAAAGTTCGTGTGCTAACACTATTGTCCGCTAGCCCTAAATTGTGCTAATTGCCACACTCTCATAGAATAATTTGGCTGAACTGAGGTGTAAAGTTGTAGAAGGGTTATTTGGGTGAAGAAGGCTCTAATGTCACAGGTCTCTCTGGAGGTATTTGGGGAAAAATCTGACATCATTTTCAGACGTTATACAGAATAGGAGACTATGGGTAGGAAACACAGCAGTATACAGCAAAACAGTATCTCAGTGTAATTATTAATTCTCTTTTGTTAACAGATCATCTAAATATTTTGTATATATAATTAACAAAATATCACTTCAGGATAAATGTGTCTATTCACCTTTTTTTGTGGGTTTTTTTGTTTGTTTGTTTGTTTGTTTTTTGTTTTTTGTTTGGTTTTTTTTTTTAGGGCTGCACTGAGTTCCTTTATTTCACAGACCATATACTAAAATTGCTGCACAGAATTTCCCAGGCAGAAGTCTAGCAACCCAGCCTTGGGATTGGTGCTTTATCTTTACTGCTTCCTATTCTGACATTCTGTTTTAGGAAGGTCACACTACCCATAAAATTAACACAGTGAGGGGAGAGAAAGAGACCATATGATCTATGTATTTCAGTTGAACAAGAGCAAAATGCAAGTGAATGGGAATTTGTTAATGGAATAGTTAAAACTCACATATAGTTTAGCCACCGAGGACACAGACATTTTTAGGTAGTCTTGGAAAAAGGTAAAATGTGAGAAGTGGAGCCTCCATTTTTCCAGTGTCAGTCTTTCAGTTTGTCTCCTCTCATGATTTAGTGAGGACACAGGGCTTTTAAGTTTCCATGATTCAGTCTGGACTCTTTCCTGAGAATGACAAGACTGAGGACTGCAAAAGGCCATAAAGATAGCTTAGGCTGTACGACTTTTGACTGCTGGCAGATTTAAAATCAAGTCATTGGGGTGAAGAGCACATTAGTAGTCTCCATAGTCTGCTTTTTCATTGACTAAACTGAAATTTTAAAAAATTGTACGTATTTTTTGTGCATGCGTTGATTGGATGTATCATGCCACACACTGAAAACTCACATTTTAAACAAGGTAATCAAAAATCTCAGTACAGCAAATAATCTTCAACAGTTTTTATAGACAAGTCTCCAAATACTTAATTACTTTCATTAAAAGAGTTTTAAAGTATATGCTTTCAGAAGCTTTAAATATACTTAATCTGCATAATCACTGTTAAACCTTAATCTATCCAGTGAGATAAGCATCAACTACCAGCATTTCCTAAATAAACAAGAAGATTTTTTTAGAATGATAAATCTGAAGCAGAAAAATAATCCGTTCCTTTGAGATAAAATGAAAGTCCTGAATTTCTGTTGCTAGTGCCCATGAGGACTTTTCAAACTAAACGAATGAACGGTCAGATTAAAACCATAGGGTGGCTTTTGTTCTGAAGAGTCTTATAACATTTAGAAATATACTATTTGACAAAAAATTTCTTTCTCTACTTCATATCACAGCACTATTAAACCTGTTTTTAGATTACAGATATTAAGTGCTGACTGAGTTTTCACCTGTTCCATAGGGACCTCCACAATATCTTCTTGATTTTATTACACCAAAATTGTAGAATGTTTTGATTTATTTTGTACTGTGATCAACAGTACCCACAAGATTGTATGAATTTTATTTTATATTTTGATAAAATCAGAAACCAGGTAGCAATTATGGAAGACACTGTAAATTATTTTAATATTCAGATCAGTTCTGTATTGCACACAAAAGTAAAAACTCAGACACTTAGCAGTTTTAATTAAAACTTGATCAAAAGGTAAACGGAGGGAGCTGATGTATCGATGCATTTATACTGATATTATCTGTGCATTTTACTTATTTCTAATTATATGGGACATTCTAGCAGCATATTGTCTCAGATTCTTATGTGCATTGCTGTATTTCAGGAAAGTGTGTTGTAATATATTAATATATTGATTATGTACGTTTAGAATATTAAAATGTCATGTTTTATCTTGTGCATATTTCTTAACATAACAATATGCAGTAAGCTACTTATTATACTATTGTCATGTGTACCACAATAGCTAAGGATCTTGTCAGGATTTACAATATAATTCCATTTTCAGGGGTTTATAATTCATCAATAAAACATAGCTTTCGGCTGAAAGTTGACATGAAAATTCTGTATTCAGGTTCATATTTTTTCTAACAGAAGGGACACTGTAAAATCAGAAATAATTTTACTGAGGGATTATTTTCCTTTTTTATTGTTTTCCAGAACACCTGATGGTGCTAAAGATGTTGTAGGAAAAAATATTAGTCTATCTTTCCCCAAATTTGCACCAGTTTATACCAATATGCTAAAGGCAGCTGAATCACACTTTGCAGAAAACTCATAATCCACTGCAGATACAAGTTGTCACCCCCAATCTTTTAATGGTTCCCTGTGGGATACATATGTTCACTTTTACTGCTCAGGTTTCATACGCTTGTAAAGATTTAAGAATAAGATGAATTCACAAGTGTTTGATTTTCCGGAGATCAAATAACAACTGTCAATTCATTAAAAAAAACAACAAGTAGAGATGAAGAGTCAAGGAAGAAGTAGGAAGGAAATGTGAGATAAGAGGTGAAGTATCTGCATGCAACATGCAGACAGGAGACTGCCAGGGAGGACACATGAAGGCAACTGAGCAATGAATAGAGTGAGTTTCTACTGTGATTATCTGAAGCTCAGGCAGAAGGAAATAAAGCTGTAGTAGATAAATAGGAAAGATGATGAAGTAGTTGCCATGGTTAGCATGCTTGAACATTAGTTAGACACTTGCACCAGCTTTTGAATAGCTTGTTTCATTCATCCGTACATGTAGATAAGCATTCTTCTCAAGCTAGCATTCATATAATAAAGTACATATTAAATCAACGCTGGAGTATATGTTCAGCTTGTCAAAGACATACATTGTAGCCTCCCTCACTTAGACACCACAGACACCACATAAACTGTTATATTTGAGTCAATCAGGACATGGAAGTAAACATTTCTAGGGCGCTAATTTAGGACATGTTTTGCATGTCTAATTAAGGGTGAGGTGAATATCACCTTAGAATCAGGAAGCCTAGGATAACTAGCCAGCACTGTAGGCAACTCAAGCTTCGTCAGAAGACACTTATGAATGGACATTGTAATAAGGAGATCACATCACCTATCATGACTACCACATCATTTATTTAAGTTAATGAGTTTTAGAAGCACAGAATTATGGTTTCTTCACCTGGGGCAGGGTCTCTTCAAAGACCTATTTAGCCCAATTGTATTGGGGAGTGTAAAAAATTATTCTACACTTCTTTGCTGGGTCTTTTCTTCAGTTAATTGGCTTTCAGCCTCCTGCTGAAAAGCACTCTCCAAAAGTGTCTGTATTGCCAGTCAGCCTTAAAACACTTGTAAGCTCAGAGACATCGACTGGCACTTGGTCTCTGGCAGCAGTCACAGTGCAAGCTTGGCCAGCAGCTCTACCCTCCCTGGGATGACCCCAAACATGAAAGGCTCCAAGCAAGAGAATGGCACCAGGAAAGTCCTACCTCCTCTTCTCTTCTTTTAACAGCAAGATAATGCCATTATGCCTTTCAATTTTTTCTTTTTGAGTTTTCACACTGGAAATAACAGTCTTCTTGCAATTGATTAACCATTAATTAGTTTTAAGGAAACATTTGTGGCCTTAAATTAAACCTGTTCTTTAGAAAAAAGCCAAAGAAATGAAAAATTTGAGCAATGATAGCTGCATAGGTAAAACATAGAAAATGTGACACTGGCAGAGACAATGTGATAACAGAGAGCATGACTGGCAATACAATTGAATTAAAATTATATCTACCACAGTGCAGGAAAGAGTGTGAGTTTTCAAGTGCCTTACTCTAGAGTCTCTAGCACATCATTACTTCCTTTTTCCTTTCTCTGCGTGTGCCAGTTAAGATGGAAAGCTGAGACATATATACAAAGTAAGGGCAGTGAAGAGTTTCACATGCTCTCTAAGTACGTCGTTGTTCAGAGTATTTGTGTACTAACAACAGAAGTGACAATTGATCTCTTCATAGTCACAGCCTACTGATCTTTGAGCAAGCAGATTCTAAAGATGGTGTTTAACATTGAAGTTTGTAATATGGATTTTAGATTCACTGCAATGACAATAAAAAGATAAATGGATATTTAAAAAACACGAGCATACAATATGCAAATCAAAATATTTACCTTAACGTTAACAATTGATATGGCTATATAAATTATTTCCTGCATAATTATTTTAAATAGAAAATAAAAGCCTGATGTAAAATTATGTAAGCTGTTAACAAGGAAAAAAACAAATCATCTGCATGAAAGGAATGATTGTGTTCTGAATTTTATAGCAGCATTAAGTTCTTAAATTATAGCAGAAAAAAAAGAAGGAAGGAAGAAAGAAAATGGAAAAGCAACCTGGATAAATGCCATTGTTCTCTTTTAGATCAGTATTTGCCATCCATTTGATTTGAAGTAACAGTAAAACTAAACATTTATTTTACTAAAATAAAATTAATCAATAATGGCTGGTGACGGAATATACTAATTTTCTTTTTTAATGTCTCCCAAATTGATGTTTTTCTTTGTATTTTTAATATAAAGAACATCTGTTTTGAATAATATCTGCCAGTGTTTGAATGCCTTAAAAGGAAACAATTGAAGGGAGTAGATTTTCTCTTATCTTCACAGCCAAAGTTAGTGCTGCAGCTAGATTCACCCATCAGACACACCTGCCTGTATAAACAGAGAAGCATATCCACAAACTCACATCTTTGTTTTAAAAAAATGAATCTGTTCTTTGGAAAAAAACCAACAAAAGACCCACTCAAATATATACAAGAGATGTGATTATCCCATATAAAGATATAAAGACAGTAAGGAGATAACAGATGATGCTACAAAATATTTTTAAGATGAAAAGCATATAGCATACTCTGTTGTATCATTCATAGAAGTTGGCTTGATTCCAATTAGTTGATGTAGTCAGAGATTCCTTGTCCCATTTATGTATGTTTAGAATATGTAAAACCACAACAGGTGGCTCTAGATCTGAAATTTATTTTATAGTTTTGTAATCAATGTAGAATGCAATGATTTTAATAACAAACACTATTTTTATTTTTCACCGCAGCCCCTGCATTGATCTTGCTGATAATCCTAGATAACCACGAGCAGAACTGTGAAATTTGTGGCCACAGATACTATCAACAGGTGCAATCTGAAGAAAGCAAGTGAACACTAGGACTGAACTCTTGAATTACAGGTGAAAACCAACACTTGAGTCCAGAGAGATAAAATTGCCTGATGAGGGGAAAATTCTGAAGCTGTTCTTAATTTTTCATAGTGCTTACAGGCAGAACAAGATATTTTTGACCCTTGTATTTTAAAAATGAACAAGGAAAGAGCAATAAAATATCTTCCTCATCTCACATATTCCCATTTTACTGTAAATTATGCTCTTTCTTGGGAGCAGTAGTAATTTGGGATTAGATCCATCAAAAGATTTAAGGATGCAATGGGTAGCATTGTATTGACTCTTTAAAGCATTTTGCTACCTCGAGGGATCCCCTATCCCAGCTCCAGAGCTTAGGGTTCCCATAAATGCCTGGAGAAAATTAGATCTACAGAGTTAAGGTAATTAACAGAAACAGGAGCTCATTTCTGAAGGTAAGATCCATAAAAGGCAGCAGATACCTAATAAGTCACAGTGAAAACAGGGCTTGAACCCAGGCAGTTAAGTCCCAGTTACAGGATACCGTTCATGTACTGGCTCCTGACACCAGCTGCTTATTCCAGCCTCTCTGACAGAACATGACTGGAAGAAGAAGAGTTTGGTTTTCTGTCCTTTTTCTCATCTGTTCCCTCAAAACTTCCATGTAATACAATAGCTTACAAGAAAATAAGTTTCCATTACTACCTCCTGACAAAACTGTCTTTTTTTCCCCATGAAATAAATACGTTTTTTATTGGATCAGCAAACATAAACAACTTCCTTCCATTGTGTAGCATACTCTTTTGAACAAAGAGACTAGCTGCCAGTAAATGATCACTACTCTATGTTAAGTATTCAGTAGAGCAGATAATCAAAGATTCTTTCCCTATCCACTAGCCTGTGAAGTCATGCTTAAATATTGAATACTGAACATGTAATCATTTTCTACTGAGTGAAATAGCTATGCCAGAAGGGACCAGAGTGTTGCTCTTGCTTCACTACACTGAAGAACAGAAACAAGCCTTGTGTTAACACCACCGGCGTGGGTAGTGGGGCACAATGAGATGGCTTTTTACATGGATGTCCCAAAAACCTGGAGAAGTGCCTTTCTTTACTGATAAATCAGGAGAAAACCAACATATCCTCTTGTGACAATCACATACTTTGTGTCAGCCAACAGGTGTGCTATGAATGTCTACTGAATTTAGCCTAGTAGAAAATGTGGAAAAAAGGAACAAATAACTTTTCACTTCTTCCATGTATAGCTAGTTCTGGTAATATGTAAAAGTAGTCGCTACGCAGGGAAAGCTAAGGTATTCTGCAATTATGGCTGTTGAATGTGAGTTTTTATAATCTAAATTATGGATTACAGAATCGCAGCAAGGTTAAGGTTGGAAGTGACCTCTGGAGGTTATCTGGTGCAACTGCCCTGTACAAGCAGGGCCACCTAGGGCCAGTTGCCTAGCAGGTTGCTCTGGTCACCTAGAGCAGATTCAGGCACCTAAAGGAGTTTTTCAAATAGATTTGCCATCTTATGTCCTTTTGTGGGTTATTTGTTAATCTATTCATTTTTTAAATATCCGCCACATACCAGTTGAAATAACCATCGCTCTATAGGAGGATCATTGCAGTGTTCCCAAAGGCAAGACATTAAGATAATAAATATAAGTGAATCATATTTTCATTCAGAAATAACAAATACATAGAAATGATTTATTAGCATTCCTTCATTTTCTTTCACAAATCCATTTGATTTCTCTCATCCTAACAGGTGGCCTACCAACTTGAAATTATTCTATTGAAACACACATGAATCATTGTTGAAAAACTGTTGTGACATGAATTAAGCATTCATTGATTATCTGAAGCTGAAATCTTTTGCTGACCCCTTCTGTGTTGATATTCTGTCTCCTCCAAATGTTAGGGTCAGAGTTTTGAACTGATTTTCTGATCAATGTATGTAGCCAGTGCTTTTCTCAATAAAAGAACCATGAGCAGAGAACTGTCCAGGTGACAGACATGACAGCAGCACCCAACCTGTTGTGAACTTTGAGAAGACTCAGTCACAAGTTTTTTGCAGATGCTGAGGTTACCAGACAATGCAAAATGTGCTGAATGGTTACTGTGTGTGAGACTGGAATAATGCTGACAAATCACAGCACAGCTTTCGTCCCAGTGCCTTGGAATAATAGCTGCTGCCTCCTTGCCTGTGGGCAGTGAGGCTCTGTGGCCATAACTCCTACCTGGCTTCTATTGGCTGTCCCAGTGACTGTGAGATGTCAAACCAGCTGACTGCTCCTGCTGGGAACAGCCAGGTCACAGCTAGGTTTCAGGGACACAGACACACACAGGCATTTAAAAATGATAATGATCAATAACAACGATGATGGTAACAGAGGTACTAGTAATAATATTTTGAACAAGAGTGATCATTATTTGAACATAAAAAAATTAAAGTGCTTGGACTATACCACACCTGTCTTTTTTTCTCAGATATTTCCACCTTTCAGCAGCTCTGTGAACCTCCCGTTCCTGACATCTCTGATCTCCCTCACAGGCCAATCTGCTTGATAGTTCAGCTATTTCTTTACAATCAGTTCAGTGTTTATTCCTGCTATTCCTTGCTTTTCTATGCCTAAAAGGTCCTCTTGTTGCCTGCATTTTTTAGTGTTCCTGATGAATGAATGCCCCAGTTCAACACAGTGTATCAAAGCTAAAAATTTGTCCTCAGCTGGCAGAATTCATGTATTTTATTTTGTTATCTCCATTCAGCTGGATTCAGAGATCTTGATGATACTGTACTTATTTACTGCTTTCAACTAGACCGTGGAGATGATGATTCCCTAAACTTTTGGATTTATTCTTCTTTTTTTTCCAATCATCTGCAGGGAACAAGCAGATTTCAGAGGGTCTTGTCTCTAATGCTAATGTAACTGGTGCATGAACTATGAGTATGGATTTGAGGGAATAATTATAAGCCAGGTATCTTTCACATAGTGGTATCTGGTGGTATTTGAGGTAGCAGGGCAGTATACGATGTGTGGGCATGGCTAAAATAATAGTAAAGAGCTTTTCCAGGTGTTGAGCAAAGGCTTGGGGTTAGGTGCTGTGCCCATGGCAACCCATGTAGTGTGTATAGGCCCCACATACTGCTGTAGTGTCCTAATGACTTGGTGTGCAAGAGCTGGCAGGGACCTTCAAGTTGGGGCAGCTTTACATGGTGGCTCTTAAAAGATTGTGAGCAAGGGATCAAAATTTTCACATTGTTGACTTAATATTTTCTAGCCTACTTAAGAGATGTAAACTGTAGTATGTAGAAGGTGTTTTCACCTGAGCTCTGGAAAATACTGTGTTTTTATTCACCAAGTATAATAAATCTTTATACGTTTTCAGGTTATGTGGCTTTCCAAACTAGACTTTAGTGTTTGAAATGGAATTTGTATTTCAATTGAATTAATAAAACTCAATGAGGAATTTGATAAAAATACAAGTTGTACTTAGTACAGTATAACACAGTATCACTATTCTGGTGGATATTTCTTGTTTCATCTGCTGCTTTGCTTTGGTTTGCCTGCTTGCTTGCTTGCTTCCTTCCTTTCTGAATGCAATTCCAGAGCAACTATTTCTCTAAGGCTATGGTTCCATTGTTGGACTGAGGGAAGACCTAGGTAACAGGAGTAACAGATTAGGGAGAGAACTGTATCTGAGGCAGTGAGAGATGAGCAATACTTAAAGCACAGCAAAAGTATTCAGACTTAGTGGAGCCTCAGAAATTCCCCTCATTTTTCTGTTTCTTCACAAGCTATGTTTTATTTTACCAAACATTGTACTGGGCTTTTGTTTGATTGTTTTTGGTTTTTGTTTGTTTGTTTGTGTTTTTTGTGGATTTTGTTTGTTTGTTTGTTTTGGTTGGTTTGGCTTGGGGTTTTTTGTTTGTTTTTCCTCTTCCCTGAAACAATGGAGCTTTCTTTTGAAGGCAACAGCTCAGTGACTCATTATGTAGTATATAAAATACAAGGGAGATAACGCAGCTGTTTTGTAGTACAGACCACAAATAAGGAAGAGGGAATCTCCATTAAAATATATATTCACATCTAGACTTATCAGTTTTCCCCAGATATTTAAAAACAGATAATGAAATATATAAGCCTGTGTTGTAGGAGGAACTGGCATGTTCTCATTCAAGCATTTTCCACTGTTACTAGCTTGGAATTGTCAAGATCTACTAAATATGATCTGCTGGCTCAGAAAGCCCCTAAGCATGATTCTTCATCTTTCCACCTTTTAAATGCAGTAATTTGTTGGATACCTTTAGGAGAAAGGTTGTGTGTTTTGTTGGTTTTTTTTTTTCTTTTGGTGTGAGAACCTTAAGAGAAAGAAGCAGTATTCTGCAATATTCATTCAAGATTGTAATTTGAAAATAAGTGAGAGTCCATCCAGACTGATACTCTCTCTTCGTTTGGGGTGGCTCCTAAAGAATGCAATTAAAGAAGCCATAATATGCTTAATCGTATTACAGTACAGCAATAAGCATTTTGCATCGGTTCCCATAGCAACAACAACACTGCAGAAACAAGTTGTTCAGGCTACAGTCTATGTCACTTTGGTATGGGGAAGCTCTCCCCAGCAGGCTAATAACTATAACTTTCTAGGTTTCAAAAGACGTTGTTTAAAACTGTGACATTACTTAAGAAGAAACTTCTGGCACTGAAGAAGGAAGAACTGCAGATGAGATATACATAGTTCTGTTTGTAAAAATAAGATAGTTTTTCTAGTGACATCACTTAAAAGAAAAAATATTTTGATGGCTCTAGACACAGTTGTGGTTTTAAAACACTCTCAGATTTTGAAATTCTGATCTCCATACTTTACCTGGAAAGCTGTAATAAATCAGAAACAACAGACACAGTGTTGTTTTTCTTACAACAGCATGATCACTTGTGGCACTATCGGAACTGTTGTTTGGAATGTAGCTGAATATTTATTGGTGATTTATTCTTAAAGACTTCAGGTTTTCGTAATGTATAAGATAAGAGAATAATCACTTTTCTCTATTAGATTAATTATGTGAACTGAGGTTGTATTGAATATTGAAAAGCTTTCCTCAAAAATAAACAGTTTATTATTGTCTTATCAAATGTTTCTGCCACGTTATATTAGAAGGGAACAGGAAAAATGTTGTGTGATGGGACAAAAAAACCCAAAAAACAAAAACCTAAAAAATTACAAGAATATGAAAGTATAAGGATTTTTTCCCCTTTTTTTATGTGGAAATTCTTCACATTAAAACTGCAGGTATTAGTTGAACTACCTAATAGTTCAATAAAATATACCAAATTAGAATACATTATCGTAACACATTTGTTCCATGGTAACAAACACAATAGTCAAGGATGCAAAATGGTTTCAGATATAACCTCTGTTTTTCACACCTGCATAATAGTTTAAATTATCCCTTTCAGGGGAAACTTTCCATATTGTTCTGTGTCCAAATTAGGGGTTTTTTTTGTGTTTGAGATTTTTTTAGGTTTAACGATGCTCCAGCCAGCTATCTTCAAGGCAAAAAAAAATAATATTTGCAATTTTAAACATATTAACTGTATTTGTTTTAAAAGGCCTCTCTAGAAACAAATGAAATATGAAAAAGGAAATTTAAGGCTAAGTTCAAAGAGGGAGTGGAACTTATCCTGGCAACATAATTAGGCAGGTCAACTGATAGCCTTGGGACTTGCTCCATCCAGTAGGACATTTTCATCAGGGCTACTGCCTTTCTTAAGAAAATTTTGTAGCTGGGCCATATCAAGAAGAAAACCTGATTTGTAGGCAATTTACTTTTTTTTTCTTTTTTCTTTTTTTTTTTCAGTTCCAGCTGGTCAGCAGAAACATCTTTCTCTTTGAGCTAATGTGTACTGTGAGTCTTCTTAATAAGTGCTAAGTCATTGAGGGCTACGTCTTCAGAAAAGGATACTTAATTATGAGGTTCTGTTTAAATTTGGTCAATGTGTTTTGGCCTTGAAAACCAATGAAGCTTTATGACTTATCTTGCTGTAATTATTTTCACTTGAATGATGAATTCTGATCAAACAAGGAGACTTTTTTTTTTTTTTGCACAGTACAAAAACATTTACAGAGTTCATATAAGGGCTATGTATAGCTTGTCCTAACACTTTAGACTAACTCTACCTTTCCTTACTGTCATACCATATAGGGTAAACTTAACCCTATTATCTCCAGAACAAGCACTCTGTTCTGAATTTGTGATAAATCCAGGTTTGTCCGTTACAATACAGTGATTTCCAGTTGTCTGTATGGTTACACTGATATGGGGGATGTGAATATGAAAAAAAAGGAAAATAGTTGTTCTGGTGGGAAGGCTGGAGAAAGATCATTGGAAAGACTAATGCTTGAACATCTTAATGATAAATGCAATCCACAGGCCTGAGGTAAGTCTCTGGATTCTCCATAGAATATACAAGGCTGATGAGATTGCCAAGGAAGGAATCTGTGCCAGCTGCTCCAGTATGCACGGAGCCACATAAGCTGCCTGTTTGTTCATGGCAACCTGGTTCAGTCCCTTTTCTTTTGCCCAGATATGTATTTCCACATCCTTCAGGTTCCCCTTTCCAATGAGTTTAACCATACCATTTCCTTAGCAATGAATCACCTAGTCTCATGAATGTATTTCGCTCATTAATGTCTCTCTCTTATGGTCTTTTTCTCTTTTCTGTCCTCTTCCTCACAGAAATTTATAACCTAATTGCTTTGTTCAAACAGTTCCAGCTTCCTGGCATTACCCTATAGGTTTTAATAGACTGTCTTCCCTCCTTCTTGTTCTTGTCCATTGCAGTCCCACTTATCTCCCTGTTTGTCTGTCCCATGGTTTGCTGCCAGGCTCAGAACTGTTGTCCAGTTTCTCATTTTCTGAAGTGACAGTCTTAACAGGACTGCTAAATCCATTTCTTTCCCTATTTTCTGGCTTTTGTCCATTTACATCCCATTTTGACAGTACCCTCCTTCAGGAGGATCCTTTACACTGGTCGTGAAGGATGGTCACAAATGTACCTAGCTTACTTCCCACTCACTGGCTGTGGCTGGTGTTGGTCAAAATCTTACTCTTTCTGCTGTAACTGGGTGATGGAAAGAACATGCCATTGGAGATGTTGCTTTACTGTTGGGTCAGGCTCTGTCTGGGAGGACAGAATCATTACAGGTTGCTTCTAATTGCCAGCAATGATTCTTGCACTGGCAATTTTTCAGAAGATACAGCAAAGCAGATTTTCATGACAAGTATAAAAAACACTCCTCTGACACATAGCAGCCCCTCTGCCAATTCTATGCCTTCTGCCAAACCACAGAGTATTAAAGCTGTTAAGGACCAAGATCTACAGAATTTTTTTAACATGCTTTATTTTTTGAAATGACCAAACTGCTCTGGCTAAGCCAAAAGAATTAAACAAAACTAAGTTTTATCTGAATTAGATACTGATGACATTAAAAAGAAATCAGCCTAAAACGTACAAGTTTTATGATGTTATAATGTAAGTGGAAATGTGGCAGTCCAATGGGAATTATGCAGAAGTTATAAAAGTATATTGCTTGACCAGCTCTGTGGTTTACTCAGAAAACAAACAGACAAAAAACCCCAACCATTTGTTAAAAACTTTGGGACTTTATAAGAGCAGATGGGGAGGTGGGGAGAAACACCAGCTAATAGCAAGGAAAGGGAGAAAAACAATTTTCTCTCACAAGAAAAGTGAAAGTCTTCTAATTGCAAATTCACATTGTTAATGGTTAGTTGGACATCAAACTGTTGATAGAGTCAAGAGAGATTAATGATAGGAGAAAGCTGAAGGAAGTGTATTCTTTGCCAGTCAATACAAGCTAAAACCTTTGCAGAATAGGTGGGCCTGATAAAACAAGTTATTATGAAGCTTCACTTTCTCTTGGTTCTGCGAGAAACCAGCTGCCTCAGTACTTCACCATTATCTGTGTAGTGAAGGTGAGATGAGATTCAGGAGAGTTTATGACTTAGTTTTTTATCAGTAGTAGTCAAAGTAAAAGGCAAGTAAAGGGCAAGAATTGAGCTCAGCATTTTTATTTTCCACATGGGACTTTATATATTACATTTGCATTTTATATGTTGCATGCAATTCTCTGAGCATTTCCCTTCTGACATTTATGCCATATGAGACGGTTGAGTATTTGTTCACTTGCATTACTGTTATCACTTTTAAATTATGGTAGATTCTTGCTGACAGGAAGATACAGGCTTTAGCATAAAGCTATCGCAGGTGAAAGAGAGAGGAAGGGAGGAATGAATAGGGGAAAGAAATGCAGAAGGAATAGAGAGAGAAATGAAGGGAAGGAGATAACATTTTTAATGAGCTCTCATTCCTTGTTTCTTCCCAAACTTTTTAATGTAATGACAAGCTACTTCAGAACTCTCAATCTTAGTATCTTATCTTTGAATGGCAGATGACATTACTTAAGTCACTCTCCAGTGCTTTGAAAATCTGAAATAAAAAGCAGCTTTTCCAGGAAAAAGAAAGGAAAATATTTTTATATTTCTGCCAAAGAGGTTCTTTAAATCCTTCCACTGGGAAAAGGATGTTCCCCCTTAAGAAACGGTGGAAGGTTATTATGAGAGAAGTCAGAACCTTCTGTCTAAGACACTTACATTACCTTAATATTCTTTGGTTCAAATTTAGTGTCCCAAAACCTCTGTTGTTTTTCTGACTCCGTATTTCTATGGAATTGTTCCTACTCAGAACACACCTGGAACTTTCAGATTTCTTTGCATGGAAAGGGATGTCAGTAAGGTAATAAAATTGTCAATTCTAATATATTTTGGGTAATGCTCTTAGGAGGTATTAGAAAAAAAAGGAGGGAGAAAGTTTACTAAACCAAGAGTATCTCCAGGTTTTCATAAGTCCACAGACTGGAGAGGGTATCATGGGTCACAGGGAGCAATGGGGAGTGGAATGATGGTACATGGCAGTGGCTCAGCTCGGTGAGAAGTGTCCTTCCTCCGGCAAGAAGAAATGTGTTTGCACTCATTCTGCTCAGGTGCAGGATGTTGTCAGAGAAATTCACAAGATGAACAACAGATCTTTTAATGAGTTTCCTTACCTGGATTTTATTAGTAATAAAAACATTACAGTTTGACAGTTTGCTTATTGCATTTTCAGAAATATTTGACAGGTACATGCCTTGTTGATCTAGCTGTTCATGGGAATCCATTGAGCTTCTGTGTTTATACACTGGAAAAGATAAAATCCTCCTATTAAATTTCAAGATAAGTGCTTAACTTCTGCTTTAATACTATTTAAGATGACTCTACGTAATTTTCCAGAAGAAACAGGGAAACACGTTCTGTGCTGAAAATCTAAACTCTTAGCTAAACTCTTTTAAAAATGAACAAACAAAAGCTGAGATTTTATTCTTAGGGTAAAAATATATATATTAAAAATGTTTTCCATTTTTAAAGTATTGCCTCCTTACTTCAGAACTAATAAAACCTTGCTTCATCTTTCTAAGATTTGTTGTTGATAACTCAATACTGGGCATTCAAGCCCTTAAATGTCATGTAATACAGATGGAAACAAAGGACTACTACTATCATAGTAGTCAGATGCAAACAAAGGACCAATGAAAAGCTTGATAACAAACTACTAACCAATTATTGCTTTAAATGGTCTTTTTATATCAGACTTCACAAAAAAGATTTATTGCTATCATATACCAGCAACATTTTTCATATTAGTCACATGTTGGCAACCAAGGCATAAAAATGCAACCTTAAATAATGAAAATAAACATTTAAAGAGTCTCAGAAAGAATGATATGTTTGTAGTGATCTGGGTCATGTTTAGGTGCATAAGGTACTCTCAGAACTACTGAAATTATGTAGAGATGAGAAAGTCTTCAGACAACTGGAGAAATGCAACCTAATACTTACATTTAATAGAGGAAACAACTGAGTATATGCCAGTTCTACTAAGAAGGATATGGAATTACAGAGGATCACATGCTACACAATTAGCAGTGTCCCTCTGCTCTATACTGGAAGGCAAAACAGGACTATGACTAGGAAGGTATATAAAGGTATATATATCTGTAATCCTCCTGCTCTACTCAGCATCTTTCTGTCTATATTCCATTGTTCAACACAAACAAGTGTGAGAGTGTGCAGAATCAGTCTGCATAAAACAAAGCGTAAAGGACATAGGAGTAATTACTCAATTTAAGTGCTATCAATGGGGTCATATTTAAAATTTGTACTTCTTTCATGCAAAGAAAATAGCTATGATTCATGTAAAAGCACTGTTAGATTGTTCCCTATCATAATATATACATGTTGACAATGTTTCTTCTGGTAGAAAAACAGCTTAAAGGTAGGAAATTACTAATTTATACAGTTCAATCCAAAGAAGACAAGGGAGAGAAATTTGGGGTCAGAATTATCTGGCTAAATACAGATGTTTGCTCTCTAAACATCTACACTTCAGGTCATTGTTTGGACTCCATAGCGCATGCAGACAAACAGGTTCTTGTGCAAATTCAACTAATCTAGATGTAGATGTTTAAAATAGAACAGATAAACAGTGCCCTAGAGGTGCCTCTTTTTTTCCATTGACCACAAGGGAAAAGGTTCTCTGACTACCTGTGTCTACAGTGAATCCCACAAGTGCATTAGGGAGCGCACTCATGCCCTTTTCACTTTTCAGAAACCACAACTCACTGAGAATTTTTTTTCCCTGGCACTTGAAGAGATTGCATCAATACCATTTACTGTATCAGAATGCACATTAAGAGAGTGCGCCTGACCTCTGTCTTAAGAGGTGGCAAACAGTTAAGGGAGAAGGACAGACACAAAAACTTACAGAATTCCCCACTACTCAGCAAACTTTTGCCTCCCTGACTTATGAAAAAGCAGACTGACCATCTAAATCATCACAAGAATTCCCTTACTTTCTAACTCAGCAGTCACAGAATGACTATTAAATACACCTCTGGGAAACTTAAGGTTTATTGATGCTTGCTTGATGTGCATTTTAAGCCCAGCTGTGGTACATGTCCAGAATATTGAGTGACTGATGCACTCTGCAAAAAATCTTCAAGACCCAAGTTTAATTCTTAAGTGAAGGCTGTTACAAGAGACAGAGATTTGCTTTTCAGCATGATCAGCCAGAATCAACAGTAACATCTTCTTCATTAGGGGCCTGAAACCTACTCTGAGTAAAATGCATGGCTGCAGTTTCCCATGTCCTTCTTTTGATGACTGTAAGTAAGAAGGGAAGAAAGGGTTTGGAAAGAATGGGAAGAGTCTTTTTCCTGTAATTCAGGCTTTGACTCACAAGTGACATCTCACATGAGGTAAATACTGAGATAAACATAGATGTACATAGATTAAATAGTGCTATAGAATTTATATGTTTCCTTTGAGTTTCAGGTCAATATACTGCTTTGAGAATTAAACACTGCTTTGATTGTACTAATTCCTAAGTGAGATTCAACCTCCAATCTCTATTAAAAAGAACCTTTGTTAAGTGCTTTCCTGTATTCACAGGAGAATAAATTTACAATTTGTGTGCCACATGATAGCCCAACCTCAAGTGCCAATCAATGTCTGCCACTGCAAGGTTATTTTCCATACCAAAAGTATGTTTATACATTATCAGCATGACAGAAAGATTACTGTTATTCAAGAAAAATATTATTCCCTTTTTAATATATATCATACAGAGACAATGACAATCCAACAGGACTGAGAAAGACCATATAACAAAACTATTATTTGGAAGGATGTTAACAAGTGCCTCTTCTTTCCTGGTTTTTGTAACACTCATAAACATGGAGCAGCCTATGCTCATTCCAAGATATTCCAGTCTGGGAAGGCTCAAGTCACTTGGCCTCAAGTTCTGAAGCATTAGAAACAAATTTAATAAGAAAAACACGGTCAGATGCCCAAAACAGTGGCAATGTTTATCCACATAGTTTTGGTTTAATGTGGGATGTTTTATATCAGCCACAGATATATTCTGTTAGCATTATTTCATAATTTTCCACTGTCTGCAGACAAAATACAGACATACAGACTCACAGTGAAACATATAAACATCACAAAGTCCAATAGCACAGAGCTCTAGTTTTTCTTTAATAGAGTTTTGGTAACCTCTTGCCTAACCTGTACTATTTTAGTTAACTATTTTAAAAGTATAAGGAAAAAAGAAAGAAATAATAGACATCAAACTTGTTTAGTAGCAGAAAGGAGTGCACAGGCCTATGAGCATATTCTTCATTTCTGCAATTTTATGTTGATGTGCATCACAAATTGGCACAGGCAATATACAAGTGTTATCATTCTTCAACTCATACTAAAATTGGAACAGTTGTGACTGGTGTGTTGGCTCTTTTGTGCCAATTGAGAAAATAAGAGTTGAGTTGAAACAGATGACACTAATGAGTGTTGCTATGGGCACATTTGACAATAAGTGTGTCATAACGGCTCAATTTCTTGAATGCTGTCAGTGACATTTAAAGTTACAGGGTTTTACTCATCTGCTGGAGTAACAAGCAGAAACATTTCTGGACTTCCTCACCAGAGCAGTGAAAACGAAAACCTTAAGCATATGTATCATTTTCACTGGTGTTGAGATGACATCAGGGCCAATTTTTGAGAAGGTGGTGAATGGGAAGCAACATGTTTAGTGAGATGTGAAAGTCGCTATAATGCAAGAGCTTCAGGACACTGAGTTAATGGTGCACAGTGATGGGAGGGGAAGGAAAAAAGATCTGGTATTTTATAGTAGGTAGAAGTGGTTTTCCACATAAACTCTCTGAATGTAGGAATTGAACAAATTCTGCAAGTCTGGCAAAAGACAGTATAAGGAAGTTCTGACATGCAACAGTGTTTAATTTTTGCTTCTGGCTATTGGCATTTTTGCACAGTTATGATGCCCTGAAATCACACAATGACATTCTTTCAGGAGTGAGATTCTAAGGCCTCGTTTTAATTACTACATTGCCAGCTAACACTTGTAAATTAATTTTCAAGGGAATAAATAAACAAAATATAAAATTTTTGAGACTGAAGAGACAGAAAAGCTAGCAGTGCATGAAGTGTTGAAGGTGTTCATAGTGTTCAGGTCAAAAGAAAAGCTGAAAAAAGTGTTTAACAACGCTTTTATACATACATCTTGAAAAATGTTAGTATTTTATGGTACTTTGGTTACCTATTTGGTAAAACAGAATTTCCTGAGTCATAGAATAACCAGTGCCAAAACAGTTAGAGAATATGGCAATATCAATCAGAAGGTGTGTTCCTGTGGTTTTTTCTGGTAGGTCCTTTTGCTTACTGTTTAGTTGCAGTTGGAAAAATTCTTGCTGTCAGCTCTGTGTATTTCCTTGGTTTATTGGTTCACTTTTGTTGGCTAGCACAGTAAAGAACAGAGTTTTTCTATTGTGCTTGTAAAAAATGTGTTCACTATTTTCTCCAAAATACAAGAAAAAATGGCAACTAACTGGTGTTAAACTTCACCAAATTACCTCCAATTATGATATAATTCAGAGTCACATATCAAAAAGGGGTCACTACATACAAGTTTATGAAAAATTAAAGTTCAATTTAATGATTAAGTCTTTCATTAAACTCCCAATTTTTCTGCTTTTATAATTAATAATAATGAAAATACATTTTTAAAGTGTTTTTGAGTATCCTTGTGTCTTTTTTACAATTATTATTTTCCAGTTGGGTCATTGACTTGGAAAAACTAATTACTTTTACAGTTCCCAACCATATTCCATTTCGTAAGTGACTAGGAGTTAGGGAGGGGGAGCAGCAAGAAACAAGGAAAGGGCAGAGCATTGACTTCATTTCAGTTCTTGGTTTCAACATTGAGGCAAGTGGCACAAACACCACCATTTGTCCTGATACGGGCGGTGCTAAATAAGAACTGGAAAACAGTGTCATCCAGGAGCCTTATTCAGTAAATGTCAACATTAGCATTACTGGCCCATCAGTCTTACAAGCAGTGTCACATTTTCTGATACCCAACAGATTTATCACTCAGAAGCAGCTATAGCTCCCATAATAGCTGCTCTTATGGAGCAAGGGTGAAACAGAGAGAAAATTGGGCATCAGAGACACTGTGCCTCCCATATCACATTTACCTGTTCATTTTATAGGAAAGAATCTAGTTCAATAGGTACATTTGCAGTCATGCAGATGTGTTTCTGGCAGCTATAGGTTCTACAGAGCCTTTGAAAGTAGAGCTTATTATTTCATCACTGCTGTCTGGAGATCTGGGTACTGAAGGAGTGAAGGAAAACGGGTATAGACCTAGCAATGGCATTTACAGTAAGGCAGGTACATGATAGGACTGCAGCTGAAGGCAGAGACTGTTTAAAAGCTTGACTGACGAAAGTGAGTGAAATCTGGAGAGCTGACACTGAGATGTGACACTAGGAGACAAAAGATGTCAGAAAAACTGAAAAAAATGCAGTCAGTAATAGCTAAAAGATGTGGACATAAGGTAACAATCTCTGACAATGGCCAGTCAGGAAATTTAGCAGATATTTGAAGATAAAAAGAGAAGCTGAGGGAATAGAACCCGCTGGGAATTTAAATATAAGCAGTACACTGGCGAAGGTGTGGAGCAATGTAATTAAAATGATGAATTTACATCTATAAAATATTCCAGCATAAAATATTAATGAGGGCACAATTCTGGGTCCTTAGCCTCTGATTGCCTAGAATTCAGTTGTCACTTACAGAAAATCTTCCATTGCTCTTTTTTAAACAACAAATACATTTTTAATAACAAAAATTTTTATGTGATTGGAAAGGTATTTTCAGTTTTTAGTTGAACGCAGTTCCGGTGATATCTGTGGGCACTGTGCTGATAAAGATTCAGGGAAGCCTACTGATCACTCATACAAAGGGAACTGCACATTTATTACCCAATACTCAGTCTGGCATGTTTACTCCTTGCATACAATATTGCAAATGAGACACTGGGCTAGTTGTGATTTTTTTCACCTCAGTCATTACTCTTAACCTAAAGCAATATTGTTAGCACGTCCACATTTTGTCTTTCTACCAGATTACTGTCTCTATTGCTTACTTTATTAATGTATGAGCTTTTAATATAAAAGCAACATCAACAGAGATAAAAAAGGTGATTTTCAGCTGCTGTACAATTACTTGACAAAAAGGATCTATGTGAAAGCAATAATTATTTAAATTGGGGCTCATGCTGGTTACTCAGTTTGTGAACATTACCTCCATTAGTAGAATATTTGTAAAAGAGAATAATGATTTTTCAGCAAGGTACAACCGCTGACAGGGAGGTAGGTTACTATTCTGTATCACATTGGATCACAGACTCTCACGTGGCTGTGTTAATACAGCAAGTAGATCAAGTCAGTCACTGCACAGCTTTTATTTTTTTTCTTCAATAAAACAAGGACAAAATGAATTAGATCAATATGTTTTAGGGGTCTAGTGTAAATTTCTACTTAGATGGTCATAACGATATATTTAATTATTGTAGTTCCCAAACATGTTACCGGAAACCAGAGCTCTAATATACTAGACATTACACATACAGGTAAGAAATGTACAACAAAAAGTAAAGATTGTTTGCAGAAGGAGACTGTATAAAAATTCACATTCTCAGCTGGAACTTTAAGCAGGGCTGTAGGTTTCTTATAACTTCACCTTCCTGGTATCATCAAACCGATCCACTAAAGGTAGTCTCAGCAGCATATCCTAAGAGCATCTATGTCTTGCAGACTTTCATTAAAAGTGAAAAAAAAAATGGGTCAGGGTTCTAAAAACTATCTTAGACTTTTGCACTGTATAACCCTTAGTGGGCAAAGAGTAGGTATATCTAGGATACTGAATGAGTCACAAGAGTTCTCATAAAATATAATTTTATCACCACATTAAATTCTCTCTGATTATGCTTGAACAGGAAGACTAGGATAAGATAAAGACTCTCAGTTTTGCCATTTCTTACCTTGTAACTCATTTTGTTTTGTTTAAAATCTTCTATATGTGTTTTGAAATAATTTTCCAGATTTTCAAAAACAAAGTGCAAAAATAGATATTGCAATAAATGTCATCATATTAGCATCAACATACTCAGAATCTTTAGGGTTTATATGCGGATCTTCCTCTTTTGAGTTTATGAAGTAACTGAAATCGGGAATAGGTTGTCATGCAGTATGAAAGCAAGGAAGACGACTAGAAAAAACTATCTGGAAGATAGATATTGTTTATCTGCCTACCTACCTATCTATATCTTCAATATAAATAATGTCATACTAATCTAATTGTTTTTTTCTATTCCAGGCTAACAGACTTATACAGATGAGAAAATATAGACTTTTGACAGTCTTCAAAGATATTCTAGTAAACAACCAAAGGAAACATTTTCTACAAGAAACCGTTAAAGGTTGGAGTGTAACTGGCCAGAAAATTACATCTGGATAGATGTAATTTTTTCACTGTCACAGAATCACAGAATGGTAGGGGTTGGAAGGGACCTCCAAAGATCAGAGCAGGATCCTAGAGCAGACCACACAGGAACACGTCCAGATGGGTTTTTAATGTCTCCGGAGACGGAGACTCTACAACCTCTCTGGGCAGCCTGTTCCAGTGCTCTGTCACCCTCACAGTAAAGTGTTTTCTTACATTAACATTGAATCTCGTGTGTTTCAGTTTGTGCCCATTGCCCCTTGTCCTGTCACTGGACACTATCGAGAAGAGTCTGGCCCTGTCTTCCTGACACCCGCCCTTTAGAAAAGCGGAAAGGTTCAAAGTTATTCAGTTGCAAACGGAAAGGATGAGAGACAGCTGACTAAGAAAAAGACTCAAGCTGTAGTTGCACATGTGCAATTAATGTCATGTTCTTATGAGTAACATCAGAGACATATAAATGAAAACATGCCTTCTAAAATATATAAAAATCAGTAAGCTCTTATCTGGAGTACCATGGGCACAGTACTTCAAGAAAGATTGGACCTATTTGAGTTCAGAGTAAAACAGCAAGTGTGGTAAAGGTCTGAACAACATGACTTACTAATATTAACCTCTTTTGTGTGTTTCCTGGGATCCTCCTCATTGCTTACTTTTTTCCTACCTTCTCTCCATCCTCCATACTGGGATTCCTTATCCCTTCAGTACCCATCTTCAGGCAGTTTCCGTCACCTCTGCCCTTGTCTTTTTTCCTCCAGACTCTTCCTTCAAAATAATTTATTTCCTATTCTCCGTTTTAATTCTTGTCATATATATATTTCATTATTATAATTACTCAGGTAGGTTATTCCTGGGTACCTATAACTAAGCAGAATTACTGAAAGCAAAAAGAGATAGTGAGATGGTCAATACAAAGTACTGAGAAAAGGTGAAAGGAAAATCTCAGGGCATGTGAAATCTCTGACAGTTTTAACAGTTAACAAGCACTATACAATATTTACTAGGGAATTACTATGTAATTGGTAACAAAATTTGAAAAGTTCTTATGAGAACAATAAATGTCCACTCCCCACTTCACATTCCCAGTCCCTGCTCTCATGGTATATATTTCTTATAAAAAATGCAGACAACATTTTACATGTCAAATTAAAAAAAAAAAAAAAAAAAAAACCCCACAAAAAAACCCAGCCTTGAACAGATATCTAGCATGAAAAACCATCAACAATTTAAGTTTAGTAACTTTGTAAATAACTGAAAGCAAAGCCTTATAATGGAAAGTGTTGAGCAATCTTAGTAAAAGACACTCAATGTCACAAGCTCTACCTATAATTTTTTCTCTTTAATGTAACAGTGTCCTGCCCTTCAGCTGTCCAGCTGGAGGCTCATTTCACAGATATCTTTGTCATTCTGAATAAAGTTCAATGATAAAAATTTTGTGAGAACAGTGGGTGTTTATAAACAGAAGCTCAGGGAATAACTGTGATAAGAGTATTCCTTTTTCACCTCTCCTATATTGTAAGAATATGGGTTTTTTAAGGCCCTAACAGGCAAACTTTATCTCTTTATTTTTTTTTCTTATGAAAAGTTGAAAAATCTACTATTTTTAAATTACAACCTACTGCTGCATGCCCAAGAAAACAAATTTAACAATGAAGTACCACTCTGATATATAGGGAAAAAAATTATTTCAGCTATACAGAGATTGCAGATGAGTATGATGATCTTCTCTTGTGCACCAGAACCTGTGCAGGGACAATTAAAACTGTGTGATTTTGTTGCTCTGCTTCACCTGGCACTATGCAATAAAGAATCTGTACAATTGTGCAGTGGTTTACTTCCCTTCTCTGAGTGGGAATTCAGGAGAAGCTCTGAGCTTTGTGTTCTTCTAATCAATGGCAATAAGACCCCAACATTTCTAGTAACATTTCTGTCTCGGCTAAATTTTACCATTTGCCTTCTTGGTTGTTGCTCTGAAAAAAAGATTTGTTTTGATTGCATTCCTGTTCTTGCCTTCCTCTGACAATTTTCAGCTTTATAACCTGTACCTTATATAGCCCTGATGTCAACAGTATATGTATCTTATACAAGGATCAAACTTCAAAAAGTATTTGTGACAAATTTCTATTAAAATGTATTACAGAAAATCAGATGATCCCTATAAATTTGTTGAAACTTTTACCAAGGTCAGTGTTTGGTTTCTTGCTGTCACCTTCAATAAATTGTGTAATACTCTCTTCCCTACATATTGATTGCCATTCCTTCTTTCTTTATTGCTGTTTTAAAGATCAGCGCAAGTAAATATACGGTCTCACAACTGACAGAAAGAATTGTGTTTCATGTGGAAGGCACACAACTCTAAGTCTTAACTGCATATAAGTAGTTTTTGTCCAATTTTGGCACAAGATTGTCTACATCCATCTCCAACATTTATAGGTAGAGGTCAGAAACCCAATCTTTTCCTCAGGAATTCCAAAGGTGATCTCACCTTAAGACAAAAGTTGACTTTGATAGGCTCAGAATAGCACCCTCAGAAGTGCTTGCACCCCATTTCCATAAGTGATCCATGGATATATTGCATTGTCTGAAATACCAGGTTAGGGCTGAGAAAGATGTACTAAAATTGTTCTTTTCCTTTAAGAAGGAAGGCACTGGAGCAGGCTTTACAGGGAGTGTACCTCTACCACTTAATCTTTCATATATGAATTCTCTGTCAACAGAGATCTATTTTCTTCCTATCCCTCTAAATTATCTACATGAAATATCCTTATCAGCATATTTTCAGCAGTAAATTATGGCCACACTAAGTTAAATATCTTTAGTATCTGTAATGTTCTATTATTTTTTAAAGACCTAAGACACTATGTTTTTAATTTTCCACCCCTCTAAGTAGTAAACTTCCTTGAGAATAACTGAAAGTTTAAGAAGATGGTGCTGATGTAGTGGTTCCTGTTGCAGTGAGACTGTTTCTATTTAATAAAGGCTGCAGAGGTGATCCTGAAAATTGTTGTCTGCTTGTCTTCCTAGATGTGATTTTTGAAATTTGTTTTTAAGCTTTACATCTTGGAGAGATTAGAAGATTAGACAGAGAATTATCATTTACTTATTGATGAATACGGATATTTTGGACTTGGATGCCTCACCATTGAAAACTCTTTGACTTCTTTTCTTTGATTTATAAGCTTTGCTTACGTAAAAGGAGCAAAATTTTTGCATACATGAAAGATGTAAAAGGCACCTTGTCATTTCCCTTATCATTGGCATACACGTATGAAGACACCCCACACACACACATTTAGTCTGATATATCTTGGCTCCATTTTTTGTAAGTAATATGCCATTCCAATGTTAATCCACTGAAATATTTTCTTAAAGTACCTTTGTTAGGAGAAATGCTTGATCATAAAACACAAGAAAACTGAAGTGATTTCTTTTAGTTGAGTATTGAAACTGTGTAAATGGATTATTGGTTGTCAGGATAGTTAACAAAGGAATTTTTTCCTCAGTTTAGATATTTGTTTTATGAACAGTGACTTATGAGATAAGCATATAAAGAGGCTAAGAAGATAAACATATAAAGAAGAAAGGAATACACATTTGTACTCCTGTAATCTCACCTGGGAAATAAATGGTTAACTGTAGACATCAAACAGGCAGCTTTCTCCACACTAATTTATGAATTTCAGTACTTATTGTGTAGTAAAAGTGCTACAATTATGGAGATTAATTTCTCATTTTGCCAGGCTGCTCAGAAAGCAAGGAAATATTATATGAAAAGAAAAAAAGTCTTTAAAGCTAATGAAATAAAGTATTCACCTTTTTTTCCATTTTAACTTAAATATTTCTTAAAGTGTGCAATTTTTTAGTATCCTTATTTTTATACCTCGATTTTTCACATTAATTTCATAACTTGTGTGGATTTTCAGAGGTGTGCTTATTATAAGTTTACTGTATAGACAGCTGTTTATAGCCAAGATACGGTTCAGCTTTCAACAGCAGAACTCATCAGATCATGTACAACACAGCTCCTCTTGTACCTCACCACCTGTCATCATATCATTAAAACCATCAGAGACTAAATTATTGGATTAAATCTATTCATATAAATCCCCCCTCAAAATTAAATTATTGATTATTGAGATAAGAAATTTCTAAGCACTGAAAAGCACGTTAAAGAATTTGAGGCTCTTTCAGGCTTTAGTTCAGCATGTAACTCAGTGCACAGATTTCAAATGATCAGAACTTCTTAAGGATATGCCTACGCTGAACCCTGAGGTATTTAATCTTAGCATACCTTCTTAGATACCTGAACTATGTATCCATTTGGACATAGCATTCTTGCTGGACTCTCATACTTTTTTTCTCACAGTACTGTTCTCAGTAGGTAAAGTAGCTAGCAAGATGATACTAACACAGCTATACTTTTTCTAAATATGCTAGAATTTTACAATGTAAATAGATCCTAAGCTCTCACAGAGTATCAGCAGAACTTCCTGGTTGTGCACTACTCCTGGATATCATGAACTTGTCAGAAGGATCTACAGCTCTACACATTGTTTAGAAGTAGAACCATGTTCGAAGTCTTGTACTCAATCTGCAAGATACTCAGACAGCACATGGATAATACCATTTACAGGTCTCTGGTTGACAGAGTTTCTTCTATAATATAAATAAACTATATGCAAGAGAACTAAAGTCTGAACAAAGGTTCCTGACGATTTGAGACCATAGAACAAACTATAACAAAGACAAAAATCCTTGACAAAATTCACCTTGTCCAAACAGAAGGCACCTTTCTATAAAATCTGGGGGGGGGGGGGGGTTGGGGTGGTTGTTTTTCTTTGGTTTGGTTGTGGGTTTTTTATTTGTTTGTTGCTTTTTCTCTAGTGGAAATTCATAGCAACAAACTTACGTAAAGCAATTATATTATTAGCCCAAATTAGCCATTTCTCCACCTGAAAGGAGAAAAAAAAAAAAGATAAATTTCAGATGATTTCTTAATCACGTTGCAATCCTGCTGGAGGGTTTTTAACTGTTCTGATGAGTGCTGTAAAGCTTGAGTAAAACAGAATAGGAACAGAACTTAATCACCAAGGAAAACAATGTTAAACCTCATTGACTGCCTCTAATATCTAGTAAGTGTTGTCAATAGTTCCCTTGTTACATAGATGTCAGGCAAACAACACATCTCTTTCACTCACAGGTTATCTAAAAGCCTGTCCTTGGAAGTTTTACCCACAGTAGAGCCCTTAGTATTATTTGTTCATTTATGATCCTTTTTTTCCTCCCCTATTGATCATTTAGAAGGACTGCAAATAAAATAGCACATGTAGATGCACAGTGGAAGCAGCTTTTGAATATTTGATGCAGATAACTTCCTAGGGTATTGAAATGGGTACTAGAAATTTAAAACTATAGTGAGATCCAGAGAACAGAATAATGGTCAAGATGCTCATATTTTTTCCTGTTATTAACTGAGCAATGAAGTATATGTTGTTTGCAAGAACTCAAAGACCTTTGTATGGCTGTATATTTGTGAAACACTTTTCTTAATGGGCAGTGAGACATTAGAGTCTGTAAGCTGATACGAGCAGCTATTATTCTTGGATTGAAGTTTGGAACCACTGTTGTTGAACAACAGCAGGAATAAAATGTCTTTTTTCTTTTTTTTTTTAACATTGCAGTTCTGCAAATAAAACCCATTCGATTAATTTTTCAATATACAGCAAAAGTGAAATAAAGAAACTTTACAAAACTATACAAGAACTGGGATTTCCACATTAACTAATTCACAAATATTCTTCACCTCTGGGGGGTAAAAGTAAAAGAAAACAGGATTTTGTTAATCTATTGCTGAAATTTTGCTCTTCAGAAGAACTGATAATACTAAGATTCGGGAACATAGCTAACTGATAGTTTTGCCTTGTGACACACACAGTATGAAGACAGTAGTCTGTCTAAAGACCAAGAATTCTGGCTAATAGGTGCAAGTCATTTCAGAAAGACCAAAAACTATTATATGTTATCTCTATCTAAATACACATAAAAAGCAGAATTTCAAATCAGAAACAATTTTAAAGAAATCTTGCATAGCTCTGAAACATTTATTCTGTATTTGAAGTATTTGCTTTACTTTTTGGAAAAGAAATTATTTTTTCAGAGGTTTTTGTTTGATTATTTATTTATCTTAAGAAATTTTTCCTTGGTGCATTGTCCTTTCAGTTCAAATTGCACTCCAGATACAAGGTTAGTCAATCTTTCTGACAGAAAGGTTTATGTCTCTACAGAAAATTCCACAACAGATATCCATTCTTAAAATTCTTGCTGATTGGAAATAAGGTAAATTAATCATATTTCTATAATGCTGAAATTATGGAACTTTTCTTAAGGTGATCTTATTGTAAATAGCTGTCAGCTTCTTATTCTCAGAAAGCAAATTGACATTTTTTGTAGTTCAAAATCATAATCACAAGGTTATAAACAAACTGATCCATCAAAAGAAAAGAAGCACTCCAGCAAAACTTACTATTAAAATTCATTAAGGTTCTTACAAAACTAACTGTAGGAAGATACAAAACAATTCTTAAATATTTGGAAAAGTTGGTTTACCTATTAAACTATCTTTATCTCAACCCACAAATTTTCTTACTTCTACCCTTCTGCTTCTCCATTTAAATTTCAACCCATGGGCCTTCTTTCTTTTTTTCCCCAATTCCCCTTCTCAGCTGGGAAGGGGACATTAGGTGGTAGAGCAACTGCTACAGTTTAGCCCTGGATAAAAATATACAGTGGCAAAAAGGCAGACTAGACTACATCCTCTAAAGGCCCTGCAAATAGCATCTTTTTTTTTTTTTTCCCCACACAGTATTTGGCAAAAGAATGATTTTATGATAAGGGAGATTATGATTGTTTAGTTATAAAACTTTGCATAATAATTTAAAAATTACACAGAGGACCTACAGCACAAGGTACAAGCCTGCAAATGCCTATATGCACAAAAAGTACAAGGAAAGGTAATGTGATGACACTAATGAAGAAAAAGGAACTGCATATGGTAACAACAGCACGAACACTTACCACAAGCACACTGTCACGTAGCAGTTTATGGACACTATTAGGCTAGGGCTCTCTACTGTTGCACTTTCTTTCACTATACTATTAGGTGTACTGGTTTTGGCTGAGATAATTTTCTTCATAGTAGCTTGTATGAAGGTATGCTTTATGACTGGAACAGTGTTGATAGCACACTTATATTTTAGCTGATGCTCAATTGTACTTACACTTCATCAAGGCTTTTTGTCTGCTTCTCACACTGCCCCACTAGTGAGGAGGTTGGGGGTGCAGAGAAATCTGGGAGAGGACACAGCTGACCCCAACTGACCAGGGAGATATTCCAGATAATATGATGTTGTGTTCAGCAATAAAATCTGCAGGGAGGAAGGATGAAGGGGGATGTTCAGAGCTATGGCATTTGTCTTCCCCAGTAACCATTATTCATGATGGAGCCCTGCTTTCCTGGAAATAGCTAAACACGTGTCTGCTGCAAAATTTTGGAGCTAACTGGAGCTGGCTCTGTCTGACTTGGGGCTGCTCCTGATGTCTTCTTACAGAGTCAGCTCCTGAGCTCCACCCCCCAAAAAACCCTCCTTGCCACATAAACCTGATGCATCTCCTAACTACATCACACTGTGAACTAAGGAATTATTTCATTTCTGGTCAGATTCGTGGCACTGCAGATCCCTTATGCAATAGAAGCAAAGACCAAACTCTCATGCTAACCCCCAATGAATGATCCCTCTTTCCAAAGCATAATTTTACAGTTAAAGGATACAGTCCTCTATATCCTTATTCATATGAGTAGTTTTCCCTCTTTGCATTTCATGTCTCTACACAGTACACTCAGTAGGTATACTTGTATGCACATAGATACTTGTAGAGTAAATGCTGGCCAGTTTGAGCCAGGAAATATTTGAGATATA
Source organism: Podargus strigoides (assembly GCA_028020825.1). Taxonomy (NCBI): domain Eukaryota; kingdom Metazoa; phylum Chordata; class Aves; order Caprimulgiformes; family Podargidae; genus Podargus; species Podargus strigoides. The sequence goes on along the minus strand of CM051663.1, from coordinate 144,991,750 downwards.
AGACCACCATGAAGTCCTCTTTAAGCTCAGTGCAGTGAGATCTTTGCCCATGAGAATAAACGATAACTGAATGTATCTTTCTACTCAACTTCAACTCAGCTCACAGTTTTCATACAAACTTTTGTAATATAGTTCTTTATTGCTGGAAGACAAGATAAACTGGAATTAAGTATGACATAAATAAAAGCAGGAGGGGGAGCAAGGCAGTAGCCTAGAGCTTGTTCAGCTCTTGAAAACAATTTAACTTTGCTTCAGTACTGATGTGGAAACTCCTCTGAAATAGATGCTTCCCCAGACTCTAATTAGAAAAGAAAAAATGGAAACAATGAAGGTCATTGTTGAAAAGGCATGTTCTTATGGATAATAGTATAATTTGTAGCCACTTTCAAACTGAAGTATGCTTAAATGGCTAATTAGAACATCCAAATAAACACTTTTAGAGTAAAAAAACCTTTCCTTCCTTTAGACACATTTCTCAGGGATGTCTTTAATGTTGATTCTTCTTCAGGGAATTAATGTTTAAACAGTTAAATAATAAGCAATCTGACTAAATATCCCTGATTTTTGCTATGCTTAGCTGTTGATTAGCTTTAATCTTTATCTTTGTTTCACATCTGTATTTAGTACTCTGCAGAACACTCCTGAAATGCATTTCTGCAAAACTGTATGTTGGCAAATATTGCAACACAGTAAGTACAAATATTTCGTTGAATTCAAAAGAACTATTTACTTCAACTGTATTATGCTAGTAAAATAAATATTTAAACAACTATGTTTTCACTTGTATACATTTTTCTCCTGAATAGCTTTTTATGCAATTAATTATACTCTTATACAAGCGTAAATATGTACTTTTATTAGTTTTATCATTGGTTCTTTCATATCAACTGGTATTATAATTTTCCCCCATTTTATTAAGCATCAGGAATAATAAAACAAAATAAATTAGAAATTAGACAGAACAACACCTGTGCAAGACCATTACTTCAAAATAGACTACAAGTGATAATATACTTCTTCAAACTACACAGCTGTTGCATAGACTATTTATAAAATAAAACAACGTATTTGTGAAACCAAGATTGGTTTTATACAAACATGTCTAAATTTATTGGTCAATTCATTTTAGTGAGTAAATACAGTTTCTTTACTAAAGTACTTGGCATGTAGCTCTTTAAATCAAAAGAGCTGAGAAAATTGAACTAATTCTCTCTCTATATAAATAAATTTATCACTCTAATTTTTGGTTTTTTCCTATCTTCAGTTATTTACTGCACCGATGATTTTCCTAGGTGGGGGTATTCACATAATTCTGTTTTAGCCATCCAAATTCCTTTTAGCATGACTAACAAAGGGGGTCACTGAACAGTCAGTGGTCCCCTTATGAACAGATGGCAGAAACTGATGTTGTTAGCATCAGATCACCCATTAAACTCTGGTGAGACTGCAGGGGCTAATTCTGTATCCATCCCTGTGGAATATTACTTTTCAATGTACTGATTTGACTATGCATGAGAAAACTGAAAGCAACTTCAAGAGGAGGTGGTTTCCCTGCCCTTTGATCATCTGAGCTACAGATATGCTAAGTGACCTTACCATCCACTGGTAAAGTGAAGAATTCAGTCTGATCCAAGAACTTAAGCAGAGCTATACCTAGCATTCTATTAAAGGTTTAAATATATACATCATCTATGCAGAGGAGAAAAGTTTTATTGTTAAACAGTGTATTTGGAGATAGTTGAGCTCCACTATCTATTTTCCAGTAGAGAAGACAGACATATGAGTTTAAGTGGAAACATAAAACTGTGTTGTAGAGCTCACTGCCAAGGCCTGTATTTATAAAATGAAATCATTGCTTGTTCACCTTTTCTGAACTTTTTTTTTTTTAATCTGCATGTCTCTGCAATTGAGTTACATGTTTTCTCTCAACGATTATTTATTTCCACAACACAGCCTGTGTAAAATCCTGCTGCCAGGGAACTAGTCCACAGTAAATTAATCATGCACATTATACTGCAGTTACACTATGACTCTGTCTGCTTTTCCACCTTGTCAAAAGTGATTTAGGATTTCACCTTACACTTAACAGTAGTTGGGCTTGACTTCCTTGTCAGAGTTTTATTCATATGTGGTCATTCCCTGAAGTGAGTTCAAAACATGTTTGTTTAATGTTTCCTTGGCATATGGATTAGCTCCCAAACTGACAACTCTTTAGCACTCACGGTCTGGATTTCAGAATTCATTGCCAAAAATATATCAAAACATTGACTCCTTTGTATCACGAGAAGGAAATGCTACTTCCTCAAGATCTGTTTATATTTGCTTTAGCTGCATATTCTGGGTATGTTTTGAAATAAGATGTTTTATCAAACACAACATTATCTAACTTAATTTTGACAGTATTTATAATGAAAAATTATGGCAAAGACTTGAAAAGGAACAGACTGTATTATAGAGAACTTTCACTCAATATGTTGTGTACTATGTCATACATGCCATTGAATTCTGAACAAGCTATAAAAATGTGACTAGAATACCAAAGATATATAAAAATTTGTTTCGAGAAACAGGTTTGAATGAAGAATGTTTTACCACATTGAACAGAGATTGTGGTTTGCTTTCAGCTTACAATGGGAGTCAGTGCTTATAAGTATAGAGGCTGTACTTGATGTTGTAGCCATTTCTTAAGGAAATCATCTGTAGGAAATCAGACAGGGAAATAGCATTTAAGATACTTGTTACAGAAATTAAATTCTGGTGTTAGCCTACAAGTATATACTCAAGTAACTGCTTTTCACAGGCTTATTGGAGTCAATTGGGATGGGTTTCCAAGAAAAAGCTTTAAGTCAGTACTAAGTGCTTACAGAACTGCTTCTTACAGGATAAATCAGAGTGCATTAACAAAAGCAGAGCTTCTTTCTGCAAGACTAAGTATTTCTTGATGTATGTAACCTGCAGGCCACCCAGGCTGATATCTGTACCAAGAAGGCTGCTATTGGATCATATAGCCACTTGCTCCAGACCTGTGTGCCTGAGTTTCCTTCTCATAGAAAAGAAGAAATAGGGGCAGGAAGCACAGAAAGGAAGATTGCGAGAAGAGTGAATGACCGTACCCTGTCCTGTTGTGGAACTGGGACAGAACTGAGAAGTCTTCAAGTCAAGGCCATCTCAGCATGGTCTCGTGGTTCTCTTAATGGCTTTCATTTTGCTTAGCCAAACTTGTAAATATAATTTGAATAAACAAAAAAAAATAACATGCTGCATGATCTTTTACCAACAAGACATAAATAGTTCTCATTTGAGAGACTGAGGGAATTTTGGAGAACCATATAATTAAGAAGTGGCTCCAAATAACTTCTTCAGGCACTCATGTTATTCACAGACTGGTTTTGCTGCTGAACGTGAAAAGTTCCTATGCCTCAAAACATCCAGAAGTTTCCTTGGACATGTGAAAGATTTTATTGGAAAACAAGTAATGTCATTTAGGTGTTACAAAATTTTCTGGGTTAGTGTTCTTTGGATTATATTGCCTTAGGTACATGCTCAAGAAGTCTCAACCTGCATAAAAGACTACAAAGAACAAAACTTGTAGACAGATGTGCATGTCCTCATCTTTCAAGGGTTATTTTATTATTAGTAAGACACTGTTTCCAGATTCTGAGTAGGACACTTATGTGGATATATAGATCTAATATAATTCTCTTTCAAAAGCAAACAAAAAAATATTTGTACAAAATGGATCAGATTCAACATGAAATTTCTACACATACCCTCTTGGAAGGATTAATATAGTGCCTATGTTTAGCCTGTACCTGGAGCTAAACTGTAGCAGTTGTTCTACCACCCAGTGCCCCCTCCCCAGCTAAGAAGGGAAATTGGGGGAAAAAAGGGAGAAGCCCCATGGGTTGAAGTAGAAACAGATTTAATGAAATAACAAAACTAATACAAACACCAATATAAAGTATACAAGCTTATACTTAGCCTCATCCTTAGGATCAGCAGAAGGCAAAGGGAGAAGAGCCCCAGGAAGAAGAAGAACTCCCCACCCTCACTAAACTAATTCCTTTTATAAGTGGGCATGATCTAAGTGGTATGGGATACACCTGTGAGTCAGCTCGGGTCAGCTGCCTTGATTGGATCTCCCAACTGACTCCAGGCCTGCCTGCCATGGCTAACCCATGGGTCTGTTCCTGGAAAACCAGGATGTGTAGTTAACAAATTTGAGAGGGATTGTGAATCATAGTGTTTCTCCTTGGCATCTCCTCCTTAGGAATTTATAAGGTTCCTTGTCCATTTTGACCATCTCTCTGAATTCCTGTCTTGGATACATTTTTCTTGGTATGTCTTGTATAAGGGCACTTAACTCACAGCTCAGGCAGACTTCAGTATTACAAACTCCTTTGCACATTTAGGCTTAGTCCAGTCAAAGTCCACAGCTCTCAGCACATCAACAACACTGCAGTTTTAAATTCACTCTAAAGATATAATTCTCTGTTCCTGAAAAGTTTTAACTTTCACAGGATTATATGAGCAGTCATTACTCCTGGACGTAACTAAGCATACAACTTAGTGTACACAGCCTTCCTATTTGTTAAGAATGCTGTCTCTTCAAATGATTAATTATCAGTAAGTTTTTACTGTCTTTATATATGCATGTTCATCCCTTATCAATATTCAAAGTGAATTTAGTCAATTCTACTTCAGAAGAATATAAAATATAAGTCTGAGTGAGAGGAAAACTTAGGTCCCAACTTCTGCAGTTAGAACCCCTGTCTTAAAGGCTTTTCAGTATATTATTCATAATTCTGCTTTGTATCTTGTTTTCCTTCACGCACACTTTATACAAGCTAGACTGTAAACATCAGAGACTTTACAGAGACATGGTGGGACAGCTCACACGACTGGAATGTGGTCATGGATGGCTATGTCATTTTTAGGAAAGATCGGTCAGTGAAGCGAGGTGGTGGAGTTGCTCTTTATGTGAGGGAGCAACTTGAATGTATTGAGTTTTCTCCAGGGGCTGATGAGGGGCAAGTTGAAAGTCTGTGGGTAAGAATTAAGGGGCAGGCAGGTATGGGCGATACAGTTGTGGGGGTCTATTACAGACCTCCTGATCAGGACGAGGGAGTTGATGAGGCTTTCTACAGGCAGCTGAAAGCAGCCTCACAACTACAGGCCTTGGTCCTCATGGGGGATTTTAACTACCCCGATATCTGCTGGGAGACTTTCACAGCCAGCCATTCACAGTCTAGGAGGTTCCTCCAGTGCATTGATGATAATTACTTAATGCAAATGGTGGATAAGCCGACTAGGAGAGGAGCGCTGCTGGATCTTGTACTTACCAACAAGGAGGGTCTTGTTGAAGCAGTGATGGTCGATGGCAGCCTTGGCTGCAGTGATCATGAGATGGTGGAGTTCAGGATCCTGTGTGGGAGGAATAGAGTACCAAGCAAGACCAGAACCCTGGACTTCCGCAGGGCCAACTTTAGCCTCCTTAATCAATTGTTAAGGGAAGTCCCATGGGACAGGGAGCTAGATGGTAAAGGGGCTCAAGATAGTTGGTCAACATTCAAGGACCACTTCTTGCAAGCTCAGGATCAGAGCGTCCCAATGGGTATGAAATCAAGTAAGGGAGCTAGGAGACCAGCATGGTTAAACAAGGAACTGCTGGGCAAACTTAGGTGGAAAAAAAGAATTTATGGATCATGGAAAGAGGGGCTGGTCACTTGGGAGGAATATAGGACAGTTGTCAGAGGATGTAGAAAGGCAATTAGGAAAGCTAAGGCCTCCTTAGAACTTAACCTTGCAAGCCAGGTCAAGGACAATAGAAAGGGCTTTTTCAAATACATAGCTAATAAAACAAACGCTAGAGGCAATATAGGCCCACTGATGAATGAGGGGGGTGCTCTAGAGACAGAGGATATAAAGAAGGCAGAGGTGCTGAATGCCTTCTTTGCCTCTGTCTTTACTCCTGCAGGCTTTCCCCAGGAGCCCCTGATCCCTGTAGCCCCAGAAGAAGTCAGGATGAAGGAGGAGTTTGCCTTGGTAGATGAGGATTGGGTTAGGGATCAGTTGAGCAATCTGGATATCCATAAATCAATGGGACCAGATGGAATGCACCCAAGGGTGCTGAGGGAGCTGGCAGAGGTCATTGCTAGGCCACTCTCCATCATCTTTGGTAAGTCATGGAGAACAGGAGAGGTGCCTGAGGACTGGAGGATAGCAAATGTCACTCCAATCTATAAGAAGGGCAAGAAGGAGGACCCGGGTAACTATAGACCGGTCAGCCTCACCTCCATCCCTGGAAAGGTGATGGAACAGCTTGTTCTTGGCACTATCTCTAGGCACATTAAGGATGAGGGGGTCATTAAGAGTAGTCAACATGGTTTTACTAAGGGTAAGTCATGTTTGACCAACCTTATTGCCTTCTATGAGGAAATAACTAGGTGGATAGATGATGGTAGAGTGGTAGATGTGGTTTATCTTGACTTCAGTAAAGCATTTGACACTGTCTCCCACAGCATCCTTGTAGATAAGCTGATAAAGTATGGGTTTGGTGATCAGGTAGTGAGGTGGATTATGAACTGGCTGAAGGGAAGAAGCCAGAGAGTTGTGGTTAATGGGACAGAGTCTAGTTGGAGGCCTGTGACTAGTGGAGTCCCTCAGGGGTCGGTACTGGGACCGGTGTTGTTTAATATCTTCATCAATGACTTGGATGAGGGTACAGAATGTATCCTCAGCAAGTTTGCTGATGACACCAAACTAGGAGGAATGGCTGACACACCAGAGGGTTGTGCTGCCATTCAACGAGACCTTGATAGGCTGGAGAGTTGGGCGGGAAAAAACTTAACGAAATTCAATAAGGGCAAGTGTAGAGTTTTGCATCTGGGGAAGAACAACCCCATGTACCAGTACAGGTTGGGGGCTGACCTGCTGGAGAGCAGTGTAGGGGAAAGGGACCTGGGGGTCCTGGTGGACAGCAGGATGACCATGAGCCAGCAATGTGCCCTTGTGGCCAAGAAGGCCAATGGCATCCTGGGGCGTATTAGAAAGGGAGTGGTTAGTAGGTCAAGAGAGGTTCTCCTTCCCCTCTATTCTGCCTTGGTGAGGCCGCATCTGGAGTATTGTGTCCAGTTCTGGGCCCCCCAGTTCAATAAGGACAGGGAACTGCTTGAGAGAGTCCAGCGCAGAGCCACAAAGATGATGAAGGGAGTGGAACATCTCCCTTATGAGGAAAGGCTGAGGGAGCTGGGTCTCTTTAGCTTGGAGAAGAGAAGACTGAGGGGTGACCTCATTAATGTTTATAAATATGTCAAGGGTGAGTGTCATGAGGATGGAGCCAGGCTCTTCTCAGTGACATCCAATGATAGGACAAGGGGCAATGGGTGTAAGCTGGAACATAGGAGGTTCCACATAAATGTGAGGAAGAATTTCTTCACAGTGAGGGTAACAGAGCACTGGAACAGGCTGCCCAGAGAGGTTGTGGAGTCTCCTTCTCTGGAGACATTCAAAACCCGCCTGGACATGTTCCTGTGTGACCTGATTTAGGTGTTCCTGCTCTGGCAGGGGGATTGGACTAGATGATCTTTTGAGGTCCCTTCCAATCCCTAACATTCTGTGATTCTGTGATTCTGTGATCAACAACTCTACTTGTTTAGAAGTATAATTTTACCATAGCATGCGAGCAAGTTGATATAAAGCTGATATCATAAACAGAAGGATTTATTTACCTTTATTTACAGATTATGGGAGCATCCATCTAGACTTTGTAGCCCTTTATAAAGTTAAGCATGGTAACCACAGAATTTAAATTAAACTTCTGAAATCCATTACCACACTCTTAATGTCAAAAACAAAATCTAAAATCTAAATACCCTATACAACTAAAAATTTCTGCCTAATTTTCATTTATTACCTCCCTAAATGTTCATGAAAACAATAGATGAGCTAACATCACAGAATCAGAGTGGTAGGGGTTGGAAGGGACATCTGAAGATCATCTAGTCCAACCCCCCTGCTAAAGCAGCATCCTAGAGTAGATCATACAGGAACATGTATCTAGTCCTTCTTCCTCATCAAGATGCACTGCAAAAGCATTTACCTTTCAAATTGAAACTCTACACTATTAAAGCTCTTATTGACATAAAATAAATGCATAGGAGGCAAGTAGAATCAGTTTCACAACTAAATAGAAAAAAAAACAAAAGCTGAATGTATCTTTTCAGAATTAAAATGATTCTGCTGGAAACTACAAGCTGCTGATTCTGTCTCTCATCTGAGTATTATTCATGATGCCTAAATCTACCCCCAGAAGATGGCTGGAATCAACAAATTGGTAACAAGGATGTGTTGTTCTCTAGAATTTTTGAGCTATTCTGATAAAAGCTGCCAGTCAAAAGGTGACAGAGATGTTTTCAGCATTTCAAAATCAACAAGAAATATGGGAGATTATTGGGCATGACACTAAATCTGTGAAAGTGAGATGCTCTTCTCTTAGATATTTCCTGGTCATTATAACTTTATGGAAAGGGTTTCAGTATAATGTTTATAGAAAACAGTTCTGTTTTTCTCCACTTCCACCCCCTCTACAACCCTGCCAAAGTACATATAGGAACAAAGTACATACATATATTTGTCTCTTTGTAAATTTTTATTTGTGGAAACTTTGCACCATTAAGAACAATGCCGTTAAAAGTATTCAGTCTAAGAGTGCACTATAGTTCTTTAGAGCTTCATCTAATGTGCACTGCTTTGTTAGGTAATAGCAGAAGTGAGGTATCAGATGCCCATGCTCTACCCCTGGCATGGATGATATTTTGATAGATAAAAGGCAGCAACCCATTTTAGATAAGGAAATGAACAGTCACAAGTGGTGCATTTGCAGAAGTGATTCAGTCTTGCAAAATCCTACTAAGTCTGTCTTGCTTGCCTCCAATCTGTGAAGGTAGTCTGCTTGTTCTACTACCTTTTTTAAATGTAGCAGTGACATCTTCTGATGTTTAAACCTACATATTTTTCACAGCCAGCCTTGCTTCTTTTATGCACTTACACAGGCCCTCAAGCTCATTGAAAAATTGTGCTGCAAATAAACACTCAGTAAAAACAAATGCAGTCTGGAATCTGCATTTTGACCAGGTATGCTTCTCAATTTCTAAGAGAAAACAATTGACATCTGCACACACCAATTCCAATTATATACTTACATACTGTAATAAGAAAACTTGGAAATTTTCACTCGAGCATGTTTTTGCTAGTTCATTACTACAACAGATTCCTTTCCTGGTCCTGTCATTTTTGTACCAGTTTTACAAAATCAGAGAAGGAAATTGAAATTTTGGACAATTATTTTAATATCTGGCTGAATATAAAAACTACAACCAAGATCTTCAGTCTTTGGAAGCTGAGTCTTCAGGAAGTGACGAAAAACCCAAGAAAGAACAAGACATCCCAAGAATGGAAGGAAGAACACTCCCCCGCCATTATCTGGACATTTTCTGCAATTTAACCTTCTGTAATTTTCAACTTTTCTTCCATCCTTTACCATATGGACTTACAGATACACTCACTTTCATCACAACTTTTGTTTCTAATATAATTCTTTTTACTGCACTGCAAGAATGATTAATATTTTTGGTATCTTTTTTCTTTTTTTTTTTTAATTTTCTGGCAGGTTTCTTTTTCAGGCTGCATGCAACTTTTATCATCCCTTAGTTTAGCAATCTGCCTCCTTATTCTGAGGAATATTTTCCCCATGAACAGGTGTTTAAAGCTTATGATGGCTCACAGAAAATAGATAGATGCAGTCCATTTTTATTAGTAAAGCATCATTGTCTGTAATATCTTCTTAGAAAACACTGTAACACCATCCTTTCTATGTGGGAATTTCACACCTTATTTTCTAATAGTGTTTTCCTCACCAGATGTTAACTGAGACAATGACACACTTATTTTGTGAAAATCAATTAATAGGGAGGGAACAGCGAGAGTTTGCATGTGTTACTAATTTTTAGATTGCCAGTCTGCAGTAATGCTGGAGTTGGGGACTGCAGAAAGAGCTAGGTGTTGTCGTAGTAAAGCAAAACCCATATGTTAACTTGTCATCTCTTTTGTCTTTCTTCTCAGCTTGAGTATTAAAGGACTTGTGTTCAATCTGCAATTTTCAGCAAATCATTTGCACATCAACACTGTTAACCGTCAGATATACGGTGAAAAATGCTGAAGTCTGATTTTCAGCAAAACACATTTTCTTCCCTCCACATGCAAACATTTCCGCATATGCTTCTGCTGTCACATTTACAAAAGATATCTGTTAATATAAAATTACCATATGTTCCTGACAGGATGGAATCTTTCCTAGTAATTTTTCACCAGATTTTCAATTTCTCATATCGTAATATACATCGTAAAAAAGATATATTTTTTTACCTTCTATGTCAGATAGTTATTAACACCAGAGGTTATTATTATTAACATCCCTAATAATAAACAGCAACAGGGTTCATTTGTGAATTGGTCATTGCAATAATGTAGATTTTATCTAGATATTCCAACTCATCGAACAATATGATTCTATTGCCTACATCCTAAATACACTGAATCTGAATATTCGGTGTTCTAGGTACATTCTGCTTGAACTTGCATCCTATAATAAGAAGGAAATTGTGTAGTAAAACCAGGGGCTGAGTACATTGCACAAGTCCTTAATTTTCAGCAAAGAAGTTAAAAAAGCACTCGATATGAAGCAGAATAATCAATTTTGAGTTCATAAGGGCCATAAACAATTTAAAGGCACTATCAAATGTCACCACTCCATAAAGTTGTAATTAACAAGTTAGCTGAGAACCTAAGAAGCTGCTATCCTGTTAAAATTTGACTCTTTTAAGAAACATTAAGAAGTCATAAATAGCACATTAATGTTAAATTAATTGACTGTGTTAGCAGTCAAGGGTTTACCTGAAAGTTTGTCTGTGCAGTTATGGTATTTATGGCTCAGGCTCACACTCCATTCAGCTAGCAGACAAGCTGAGGCTCAGAGGTGGGGATAGTTTATATGCAAGTGCAAGTTAGTAAAGGGATCCTCAAAGAGTGATCTTTCATCGTACACTGTCAGGCCCAAGACTAATGCCCAAAGAGTAATGGATTACAGAAAGCACAGATAGACCAAGGTTACCCAACAAGGCACAATACAATTTCCTGAATCTATTATAGTTCCAGTACAAATCATCCTTTACTCTGGATGGAAAACAAACACTGTATTTTACCAATTTTGCAACACATCCTTTGAAGAAACAAGATTAGTCATGCTTCTGCTGCACCTGCTCCCTTTCTCCAGCCCTCCTTCTCCATCTCAAGGTCCAGGTAAACAATTTAAGGTTATGTCTTCCATAGGAATTTTTTTTAGTTGCCAGTCCAATTGAGCACTCTGTGAAAGCCTTGCCCATATACTGCTATTAAGCAGAAACTAAGTTTCAGGTCCTTTCTTCCTATGAGTAGCAGCTGCAGCAACGGCTTCCATCTTGGCTTGTTGCTGTTTTTTCCCTTATCACCCAAAATACAGAGAAGAAGGTGAAAGGACAGAGGGAACTGAGAGCAAAAGAAAACTGAAGGAAAGGAAAAAAAGACCTACAGTGAGAGATGCTGCTAAATGATATTATGCTTACTGTCTAGCTGTATCCTATGTCCTTCATCCTCCTGAAATCATGATGTCACTCATCACTTACTGAAGTAAATGGTTTATTAATCAAGTAGACTAATTTAATTGCTATTACTTGCTTTACTTTGCTTGTTACAAGTAATCTTATACCAAGTTGTCCTGAAAACAGTCAGCAGAATCTTTTGTCATTCTGTAGCCATGTACAAAAAGGAAAGGAAGCTAAAACAGAGAAAGATTTGATCAGCATAAGCAGAATGGAAAAAGGAGTAGCTTTACTGAGGTCTCTGAAGATAGTCCTAATTACAACTAATAAGGCTGGGTTGACATCTTTGCTAGTGTTAATGGAAAAGAATAACTGCTGTATTTCTGAGTATAGGAATATTCGGGGATCATTTACCATTTCAGTTCTCCTGTGACTTGTACTGATCTTTTCCCTTGAAACTCAAAACATCACTGTGAAAAACTTCCTTCTGAAAACAACATTGCTGCATAGCAGTTTGATATACCCCGGTGAATCAAAAATTCAGACGTGAGCATTCATCAGCTGGCTTCACTTTACTATTTTGTTATTAAAAACAATAATGGCAAACAAAACATGAATCCTGAGTAAGTAAAATAATTACTTAATATCATCATCCCTTTGTAATTATTGATATGTGATTGTTAAATTCTAAGGTGCCATCAACAAATGTTAAAAAGAGTGTTCTTCATGTCAGAAAGAGCTTCCTAGTGCTCATTCTGTTGTCTCGGAATTAATTCCAGAAGTTAGGCTTTCCTTTAATTAGCTCTACCACTTGTGAATCTATTCTGCTTCAAAAATACTTCTAATGCCATAAAATGCAGATGATCTTCCTACCTCTTTGTTGATTCATCTTTTATCTGGTTGTAACCCAACAGACACAGCCAAGGCTTCTGTATGGAGCAGTTCTGACTGGACCAGTAGTCCATCACTAGTGTTACTGTAGCTCACAGGTACATGCAACTGCCTTCAAACCCCAGGCTTTAAGGCTGTTTGAAGCCACAGGAGGTCCAAAGTCTACATTGCTATCAGCGCACCCTTTTTTGCCCGAGGTCATTTTCAGTTTGTTATTGGCCATTAATGGCTGACAAGAGACAGTAACTTTTAAGTTATGGGGCAGCCATAAGCAGTAGTACTTATTTTTTTCTAAATTGTTAGCGCATCTGAAATAGATGCCATGTCACAATTAATATAACAGTAACGACACTTCTCTAGGGCATTTCAAAACAGTATATTCAAAGTTCACATTGTTTAATGGAACAATTAATGCAATAATTTTGACTCTAATATATCTTCACTTGTAAATCATCAAGTCATTAACCTTAATGAAGCGAACCTGCTGTCATTTATCATGCTCCTCTAGACTGCTTGATACTGCAATAACAGAATACTTCACAGTAAGAAATGTTTGAATGCTCCAGTGAAACCTGATAAATACAGCAACTTTTTAATGTACTGGGAGTATTTTGTAAAGAACAAAGGCAAGCTAGAAAGATACAAGAAAGAAAACAGGGACAAAAAAAAGCAGGTGAAGTTAAACATTGCAAAATGGAAGGTACTGATGGCAAACATAACAAAAACCAGACATGTAAAGTGCAGGGTAGGAAAACAGAACATCTAGGCACACAAAAACAAGTTAAATTGAATATCTATGGAACGTAGACAATATGTGTAAGTATCCCCTTGTGACCTAGCCAAACAGGAATGAAGTGTAACTATGATTCAGTAGCTGGAATGTACCGTGTTAGACACATTATAAAGCAATGCAAAGAAATGCTAGGGAGTGTTCAGCAAGATAAGGTAGTAGATCAGAGGCCTAATTTTACTTACCCATGAGAATCAGTCCTATTACAGTAATTTGAGAGAATTTTGCCCAGAAAACTCTGGTCAGAAAAACTAATTAGTTTAATTATAATGTAGATACCACCTTAACTCTTACTGGGTCAAACTCTCCTCTTTACGGAAAATGCTTAATCACAGTGCAGATTTTCTATTTCAATTGCTTTCTTAATAATGAACTAATTCTTAATGTGCTTTGTTTGCCAATAATTACTGATTTATATATTCAAAAAGGACTAAATAGCTCCCAAATGAAATAATAAAAAAAGAGTAGCAACATATAAGGAAAGTCATTAGAAATTATTGTAATATGTGGATGGGTGAAAGAGCAACCTAAATCCAGTGAACAACTTAGGGACTGCTTAACAGCAGAGTGAGGAATAATTTCAGAACTAAATGACCAAAATAAGGTTAAAAATTTTTTTTCAAAGAAAATGAATCAATTTTTACAATTATAGCTGTCCATTACATATAAAAATGGCACAGGGCAAAATGACCATACTGCATAAGCATTTGAGGGGCAAGAAAGCACTGAAAGTGAAAGACAAATACCTTAAGCATACTTTTCATTTTACCTCCCCTAATCATCAAATGTCAGCTCTACCTTACTTCATGCTTAAAGAGTTGTACTGGTTATGCACTAACCTGTAAGAAAATCTTGAGCAACAAGTTCTAGAGGACACAGAATACTATTTAAACTTACTGGCCCAGATCAGCAGCTGGCATATATCATTGTAGGTCTGCTTAAACCAACACAGCCTAGGTATGTGACTCAGAATTTCCAGATGGAAATGATCATATATCTATGAATATCACCCTGGCATTGTCTCCTGGCTTATAGGAAAGGTCTATAATTGGGCACACTCCCAATTTAGATATTTTAAACTTTCTGATATATTGGCTCAAATTAAAAGTACAGCTGTTACTATCTATAACAGAAACTTGGCAAACTTATCTCAACAAAAATAGCAGATTCAATATTTCATATTAAATGATGATTTGCAGTGGTTCAAGGCAGGATAACCCCCATAGTATTCAGTCCTGTGGTAGGAGAGAGTAGTTTGTTCCAAACTAACATGTGAGTTGCGTTACAGGTATATTACATGCAATGACTATAAATACATCTTTATTTTAGACCATGCATTCATTTCAACATACTTAGTGCACTACCAGCACTGTTCCTCAACACTAGCTGTGATTTCATTAACTTATATGGCTTAGTCAAACACTGTGTGAAAAAATAGCAATATAATCATAGAATTATCGAATCATAGAATAGCCTTTGTTGGAAAAAACCTCCAAGATCAAGTCCAACCATTAATCTAACACTGCCACTTACCCATAGTCATCTAAGCAAACTGGACTTTTTCTCCACATCACTTATCATCAACAGATTAATAGAATCTGCTTCAAAAAATATACATACTGGGAAAAAAATAGCTAAGCCAGAGTTTCATACATAGCCTCTTTTCTTGACAGCTCCTCTACCTGTTTTTGAAAACCTTGGACTAGGTACTAACTCTGAACTGCAGTGTCCAGTGAGGTAAGAGAATCAGACAGAAGAGCTCTTGGAGGGTTAAAGCCATAAGATTTTTGGTCACATTAGCCAGCTGTAGGACAAACTATGCAGTTCTGCTTTGGCAATGTAACTTAGCATTACCCCAAGTATAAATAAACTGTTTCAGAAAAAGACAAACCTCCCTGTGTCTTTCAGTGCATTTGAGTTTCAAACAGAGACTCACAGAGCTTTCTCTAGCCCAGCACTGGCTTGGTAGCAATATTATAATTATGTTTGTGCATTTGGCAAAAATATGTCATTTTTGCAAGTGAATTTCTGTGCTTTCAAGTGCCCATAAAATGTGACTAGAGGCATATTGCACACCTACACTCTTACATGGAGCAGGATGCAAAACCACCTGTACGTCGATTTGGCACACTGCAGTACCATGCAGGTGGTCAACCTCGGTCTGGAAAACGTCAGGGCTATCTTAAAGCAGAACTACCTGCTCTGCTCATGCAAACACTTTGTTTCTGGCCCTGTAGCCTCTGTAGTGAGGATCTCAGCACTGTGTGGTATCAACATGGATGGGTCCAGACATGTCTAAACACCCTGGAAACACAGCCTATGCTTGTTGATTAGGGCATTGGTTCCGAGCAGGGCAGAATAATTCTGGATGCAAATCAGAGACACATGGGGCTGGTGAGAGACTGTCAAAACACTGAGAAGCATTCCAAGGGGTTTCTTATTTGACAAGTGAAGTATTTCAACAAATCCATTTCCAAACCTGGTCAAAACTTAGAAGACCAGAAGTATAACACAAAAACAGGTGTTGGATACTTGAATAGTAAGTCGGTCTAGAAATTCATGTTTTAGACATAAAATCTTGTTCTTTGCCTGTTAAGTACACATGATGTAATCACTGACAAATATGGATTCAAAAAGAAAACAATAGACAAGTAAATGAAAAACAACTATAAAATTCAACATATAAAAGTGTTAAAGAACAGCATTCAAGGTTTATAAAACATAATACACGTATATTATAAAACATTCATTCCAACACATTTTCTATTATTTCTGGTGTTTATGATGGCAATTAATATTAGTTGTATTCTAATTAATATGCCTTAAGAAATAAAATTTCACAACAGCTTGGGTTATATTGAGATGTGAATTTATTTATTTTAATAGCAATGACTTTGGTCTTTGTTCACAGCCTGGAAATTTTATTCTTAAGCATTTATTGTGTGTCATCCATCATTTCCTTTCATTTTGCTCATATTAATGTATATGTTTGGTGCATGATATTTCTACTATTATGTGCACACCATGGGAATCTACCATGATTTATGTTTTTCTTTCAGTGTGTAACCATCATTAGTAAGCTTCTAATTCCAAAGTTGTTTCCAGTAGTTCATTAAAATTCCCACATACTAGCCCTCAAATTTAATTGCAATTCTAAAAGAGGGCTGATAAAGATGACTGAGTACACTTCTGACAAATAATTAGATAAAAATATTGTTTGGAAATTCTACCAACTTCATAATCTACCTTGTTTCTTAGGACATGTCTTGACTTCTATTTTTTGTTTCTTTCTATATATTTGCATTCATTTGCTCTTCCATGTCCTTTGGAATGCTTGGATTCAGCTCTACTGAAAATGGTAGATTTATAAGTGTTCCACCCTTTGGCTACTTTGCTTTGCCCTGGAAAGACTATGGATATTTATTTCTGATTATTACGATCTGTGACTTTCTTATCAGTGTTTTAAAAAGTATGATGATCAGTTTCTGTAGGGTAGGACTTTGCACACCTGAGGAAGTCACACAAATATTAACTTTAGTAGATAGATCAAGCAATTTTTGAAAGCTGGAAACTACTGGAATTAAAGAACAGAATCAGGAATTATAATGATGATAATAGACAAATCAGTCATAGTAGTCATTGACAAATCTACTGACCAAAACCCATTTCTTTCTATGCTAAACAAACCTCTATTAGTCATATGTATCTAGCTGAGAGACAATCTGAGTTTACTTCAAGATTTCAGTGGAAATACCAGAATTTTAGACTACCAGGAAGGATGAAAAACTAGAAAACCCTATTTGTTTTAAGGTCAGAGCTTTTGTTGTTTGCTGGAAGAATTATTTCATGGATCATTTGTTTGAATATTAGCCTTTTTACAAGGTTTTATTTCCTAGACATTCATGCCTGCTTCAGAGATAGGCTGTATTCTGCATGGTAGCTCTGAAAGAAGTGCAAGATGGAATATTAGTTTCGGTCCATGGTCTTCTGCCTTTTATAAGAGAGAATAAGTCATGTGAGAAATAAAAAAAAAGAGGTGACTTAATGTGAGCCTCAGTATTAAAGCAAACCGTTTTGTGACAGATGTTTGAACACATCTAAGAACCAGTTTTCCACATTAAATGCAACTTTCTTTTCCTAGACTTTAGAGTATCACATTATTAAATCACTGTGGTAAGTAGAAATGTTCTGAAGCACACAAAAATACCGTAGGTAGTGACAGTTAGCATTCTTTTCAGTACCTAAAACAACTTTGGATATTAATTCATTTTTTGGGGTAAAAAGCCATGGTCTTCAAAATATGTAAGTTGATCTTTGCTGTGCAAATTAGAAATTATCTGCTTACAGAAAAGCTTGAAATTTTAGTGGAATAATCCTACATATAGAACTTTACAAGTTGAAAAAGTATTAATCCTTACAATTTAATTTCAAACAAATTGAGTAAAATTCACCTCAGGATATAGGAAATTAATTTCAGAGATCGGCAATGAATTTTCAGGATAGTTGATTACTTCTAGATTTTTTTTCCCCTCAAGAAATTCCTACAATACAGAAAATACAATAACCCAACTATCTCACTTAAAACATATTTCATAAATATTTTAAAAGTCTTCCCCTGACTCAAAACAAATCAGAGTAAAAGATGGAATTGATACTTAAATGCATTCAATCTCTGTTTTGATGTTTAAATCTTACCACTTATAACTGTGTTAATGTGTGGCTCAGGACCGCACCTTCCACAGGTCTGTTAACTACAACAAAGTGGGTCATTTTCTCTGGTGAAATCTGATCTACTCAAAGTGACAAAATTCCAAGAGAGAAAGCAGGTTAAAATCCCAAGATGGCACAGCTCTTTAATTACTTGCAAAGAGCAGGGACTGCTAATGATGGGAGAAGGATAGAAAATGAGTTGGATGTATTGCTTCTTGATTACTGTGTGCTGAGCTGAGTTTTGAACAGATTGTTCTTCCAGAACCTTGCTAATGAAAGCCCATTTATTTTTCACTATCCCACGTAAATCTGTATCTTTTAGAGAACACAGAGGAGCTCCCTAATGACACAGAGCCAGTACAACTGCCTGTGGGTAGGAGAGGCCTGTCAGCAGTCAGACTGACTCAGTCTTTGTATTATAAAGCCAAAGTTATTCTTTGACTGACTCAGAGAACAGAGAATAGAGTTTCTATGTAGCTATTACTGTTTATATCAATATTGATATAGAATTAGTTTCATAAATAGCTGATAGAGCCTCCTTTTTTCTCTCTTATTCAGAGACTGAATGATCAAATCCCTAAAACACAGGTCTTATGCAAAATAAGTTAAAACCACACACGTCACAGGCCCTAAACAGTAACAGTGCTAACATTTTCACTTGTGTCAGACTGATGCAGGAGTTTAATCTGTTGAAAATCAGGCAACTAAAGAGAGCTAGATTGTCTCAAAAAATTTATTCTAGAATTTACTTATTTTTCTGTTCCAATGAGATGAGAGAGTTCTGAAAGCAACAGAATCCCAAAATGTGTAATACTGTTGACAAATCATTAGGCACCACACTTGAATGGTTATCCCTATATCAATCATTATTCACTACAATGGGCTACGACAATCTATCAACTAGAAAAATAAACACCAAGAGGAGTTCAAAATAGCCTTAGAGAAGCTTTAAGAAAGCTTCCAGTTGGTATTTTATGCCAGCTTGCTCATTTAATATTCTATAACACCTACAAAGCCCATGGTCATTTATATTAATTGACTCATTTCCATGGCATCTTTCTGAAGGCAATCATGTGATTCAGGGCAGTGATTAAATCAAGTAGTAGACACAAATAGATATTCATAATCAAGACAAAATAAATGGTCCTGATGTTATATTCTGAGCTATTGCAGATTGCAGAGGAAGCTGGCATGGAAATACCCTGGATACCTGAAGACTGACAATTAGCGGAAATTACTAAAATGTCAACAGTTAGTCCAGCCATTCAGATTCTGGAGCATCAGTGACTGTTCTTATGTGCCCATCTAGGTCTATGACTGCAGTACAAAAGCCCAAAGTGAGCACAGATCTGGATATGTGTGCTCAAAGCAGTCTATATCCCTCAAAATATTAGCAGCTTTATTCTGCATTAAAAGAAATCTCTGGTGGTATTCTAAGGTAGTTCTAACATGACTGTAATATAGAAATAGTTTAAAATTTAAAACATAAAGTGACAGTTATAAAGTCATCACTTAAAAGGATTAGTATCATCTTTCAATTGTAAATGACAATCTCAGCTACTGTAATATTGACTTTGTATCATTTACATGCCTGGCATAGAGTGAAAATAGAAATTTCAAGACTTGTATTGATGAATCTACAAGCAATCAAGCAATCTACAGTCTAACATGACCTTAAGGCTGTAAGAAATTCTGAAAATTGTAGGGTATTGACCCTCAAAACATAATCCAAACACAATCTCTGCCTAAATACGCTCTAGAAAACCTAAGTATTTCTTTGGAATTTTATTTCCCCTGTTCTTCAACCAGTAGAAGCCTGTTTCTATAGTATGTACGAAGAAACAATTTCATTTATTTGGTTCTACTGCTGTAACAAGCTGCTTATGGTATAATGCTACCAGTTATCTAATCATAAAACCTCTTGCACTTATTTGATTATATATATCAACATGGCTGATGAGGGGCCAGGAAAATGTCATTTCTTTACTATTAAGATAAAATGTTTGTGTCCTGAAAACCAAAGAAACAGAAAAACACAATTTGACTAAGTGTAGTTGCTGAAAATCTAGCAACTTTGATCCTGAAAAATATCCTGAGTAAAGGCAGTGATCACAGCATACAGTTTATGTAGCTTGAATAATGAATTTAGAGATACTAGAAGTGAAAGTACAGGTTAAAAAAATGAATAATGGTAAAAAGGATTTTTTGAGGTTGTTTCCTCCAGGAAGTAGTTAGAAAATAACTTCCACTGAGTAAAACTTAAGGGGAAAAGTCTACACTTTAGAACTATATATGAGCCTTAAAAACAAAAGGAGTCTCTGGTAATAATCTCAGACTTAGGCACTGAGATAAAGCAACAATCAAAGGTTTATTGATACCTTAGGTTTTCCTCTCTTTTGGCTCTATTTCATTTGGTAATAGATTGTCTGCAGTCTGATACCCAGTAAGTGTGAGACTCATACAAAGACTAAATTAATATGAGTCTTACCCTTCAAGTGCCAGAACTCAGAGAGGTGGTTATGTCTCACAGGACAACATACTATTTTGTGCCTTATATGGTTATGAGTATTTTAAGTTTCTTCTCAGGACTTTTCTAAACTTAAATAACTAGTTAAAAAAAATAACAATCAAGCATTAAGGCCCATAAACAAAAACTTGAATCTTATTGGAAAGAAGCTAAGTTCTGTAAGCAACTGTCCAGTTGAAACTTGGTGCCATACCTAAAAGATGAAAAAATATTAATGCATTTGATTTTTTAATAATTTGTAACACACTGCTTTTTGATTGTGAATAAGAACATTTTTCCTATAATACTGAAGCAGAATTTCAACATATATTACAGCTGTCTTCACAGAAAACTTTCAGTTGCAGCCATATGAAAGCAAATCCTGTAAGCTATGCTTGATTTATAGGATCAGCATGCATACAACTATATTAGCTGTCTTTTATGTAGGGGACATAAGACACTGAACTTGAAAATTCACTAACAATTCATTAACCATTCAAAGATAATTATCCCATGTTTACTTGACAGAGGAAAATTTCAGGGACTTGCATGCTACTATTCCTGTAAAATACAGTACCTCTTCTGGGCCTCATATTTTTGTCCTAAAAGCCATCACTGATGAGAAAAATTATATTATTTTACCCCTTTCAGTTTTATTCAGATACAGTGGAATAAATCCAAGATCTTAAAATAGCAAAATGCAATACCTAGTGAAAGTATGATGAAGGTTCTTGCAAGGAGCTGGTATCTTGAAGCAATTGTCTGAGAGATTGAAAATTTTGTCTTTAATTATACTGGTAATTAATTGCATCAGTAGCCACAAGAATTCCACGTTCTCTGAAGAATGTGAAGCAGCAGCTCAGCAGAGACAGTCTTCAAGACAAGTTGAATTCCTCAGGAGAACTTGGCTGAGACATTATATACAGCGCTCCCAGGCTAGTTGGTTGGTTTTGTTCTATTTAGTGCAGTCCCTAGTGACTCGTGATATTGTCACTATCACCTGAAATTATAAGTTCCATTATATTGACCAATGATTTATTAAAAGAACTTTTAAGCATGGCTATTGTTCCTATGCAGTTTTCTTTAAAGAAAGCAGGTGATTTTACTTGTCAAGCAGGACTCCTCTAGACTTGTTCACTCAGATTTTTAACCCCTGTATCATCCCTGGTAATCCACACTATTTTCATACATTTTTTGCATTGTAAATATTTTGTGATTGTCTTGTTTATCGCTATTGTAATTATATGTAGCAGCAGTACAATGGCAGCAGTATTTTGGTACATTTTGCTTGAGAATTTAAAGAGTTATATTTTCTGTAACAGTATATGACAATGCATATATGCATGTTAAAGGTGTGAGAATTCAATCTCAAGGCCTAGGTGTGCAGAGAGTGGGATGTTATCTTCCTTTTTTTCTAAAATTCTAAAACCAATGACCTGAGTTCATCCCACCTTCTCTTGGGTACTTAGTGGAGACAATTAAATTAGAAGCCTAGTTACTGACAGCTTCTCATATGGAGACCTATAGACATCTTGACAGAATGATTCACATCTTACACAAGCTGACTAATTTTTTTTTAAATTAATATCTTTTTGCACTAATTATAGAGGGACTCTAAGGTGAACAGACTCTCAACTTAGGCAGCCCAGTTAAAGACACAAAATTAGATAAGTGAAGTTACGTCCACCTAATTCATCTTTATCCATCTAAGGAAGTATCTTTCAAAATTGCATCATAGTGTCACAAAAATGAGTACATTTTTTTAAACTCAAGAGTGGTTTTAACATTTAAACAAGATCTAAAGATCTAAAAAGAGGGACAGTACCAGGGGACCAAATGCTTTCTAATTTGGAACTGCAGAGTTGTGAGTAAGGCTTAAATACTTGAAGAGCAGGAAAAGCAGGACAGATCCTTGATTAAAGGTTTATATGTATGAGAAGATGGAAGGATAAAATTGTGGGAAAAGGAACTTTTCTCAAAAGTTGTTCTACAGTAGATTTGGTTGACTAGCTCTGGTTAATGCCAGTGCTGTAACTCCAACCCTAACATCACAGCCTTTCTTGTTCAACTTTCCAGAGAAAGACCAGTTGACCACTAGAAAAGTCAGGAAGAACCAAGATAATTTTAAGTTTCAAAATGATGTTGTGATGTTATGTTGCAAGATCCTATATATAAGTTAAGCAACGACTGTTATTATGGATAGGAGCCAAAGTACAGAGATATGCTGTTTGAATTTTTCCACCCATGCAGTCCTAACTTTAACTTAATTTGCTGTTGAACTGTGAGAGGAGGTGTTGCAATGTCAGCTCAGATTACACAGTTGCTTTGAGAGGTGGGTGGCCATAAAGAATTTAGGGAAGGACCTCCAGTTATTTGAATTTATAAAGTCATATTTTAAATTCATTTTTGGAGCATCATACAAAATTCCAAAGCACTTTTTGTTTATGTATGTCCATAACAATCTGTAGGACAGGGTAAGTTTTCACACAAAACTACAGCTTTCAATACCAAACTGGCAAAGCACTCACTGTGAAGCACATTTCAAAGAGTTAATTTCATAACTTGTTAGTTTTTCATAAGTGTGTTTTTTAGAAAGGTCCTGAAAAAGAAAAACACTTGCAGAAAGAATTGAAAATACATGTTTCTATTCCTTACTCTGTTACTCTAGAAAGTAAGGGAAAAAACAAGGCAAAAAAAAGCAAACACACTCTTCACCTATGCAGCAATGTTTCTTCTCTCAAATATATGTATGACAATATTTTGGCTCTCAACTGAGTGACTGGGGTTTTATAAAATAACTGTGTAATTTCTCTTACAGATTCTGTTCACAAACTTGTCATATGAGACAGTCTGTAAACATATTGCCTTAATGTCAGACTTTACATTCCCCCATCTCCTGGTATGTAGATGGTGTGGACTATGCAGAGCATACTTTTGTTGTCATTTCTTTAACTTAATATACTAGAAACAGACTTGAACAGAATTAAAATCTTTTAACTGGGAACTTTGAGACACTAAACTACTACTATCTTCCTATAGTTGCATTGGTCACCATCAGCAGTATGTGCCATAAACTGATGAGAGTTAATTTTAGGAACACAAGCTATTTATATCATCAGATTTAGCAGGCAGCTGGGAACAAGTAAGAATTTAAAATATTATTTACTATTTTTCTCACCTTTCCAAAATTAGGCCTCATGATATAGGAAAAGGAACACACCACAAAAGCCAAGAAAAACTCCATATATAACACTTATTTATTTGTTGGAATCATTCTTTTTTTTTTTTTTTTTTTTTTTTAAGATGTTATCAGAAGTATTATATCCATTTAAAAATATTTGAATTATAATATTGTTTACATTTCCCTTAATAAGAACACTTCCTCACAGTATGCACAAAGAACTAGCATTTAATAAATATGTCTAAACATTCAGAACTCCTACTTGCTCATAAGAATGTAGAAGGCAACAATAGTTACTAAATATTTACTGTATTCACTAAATATATCAGGACTTACTATTTAGTGTAGTCAGTACATTTTCGATAATTGTACGACTTCTTTCTCTAGGTATTTAAAGACTAAAACATTGACTGAGAATTATAGTTGGGGGATCAGAATGCAAATTTAAAGAAATATCATTGCATTGTATGTGAGTGACTTGAAAAAAAGACATTAAACTTGTATGCAAATCGGGATTTCCTGTTTTGCTGTTTCCTCTAGGAGACAAGACACAACTCAAAACCAAATACTTGTACATCAGGACAATGTTAGCCAAGTTTGAAACTATATAGAGCCATATGCATTGAATATCCATGCAAGAAAAACATTTATGTGAGAACAAGCTAAAATTTACAAAATGTCAATATCATGATTCAATGCTCCATAACTTTAGGCCCCAGTGAAGGAGTTAGGTGCCCAGGGAGCAGTAATAGGTCTCAAGCTGGGCAGGACTTTAAAGAACTGTTAGACCTGTTCCACAATACAGGTGATCACTGCAGCAGTCTCTAATGTTGTGATCAAAGGGCAAAGTAATCACTCTCAATGAGGAAATTCATTTCTCCTGGGAAAGTCTATCTCTTGCCTGCTGCAGCTGCAAAGTCAGGAGTTTTCTTCCAATCTGACTTTCTAATTGACAGTTTTCAGTAGCTTCCTGAGTCAATCAAATTCTATTCAGTCCTCTTAGATCACTTCTTCCCTTGACTATTGAGAACAGTCTGTAAGTCAGATCCATTCTCCCTACCCAATTCTCTCCCAGCCAAGCAAACTCAGTCCCTCCCCAAAAGGGCACAATTAACACATTATGCATAAGGCAGGATAAAACCATCCTTCTCTTCAGCTGCCCACAATCTTTCTGAAAGAAAACACTCTAGACAGTAAACTGCAAGTAAGCAAACATAAAACATACAGTCTCCTTCACCAGTATTCTCTAGGTTCCATCTATAGAAAATGGCAAAAGATCAAATTTACCAGATGACTCACAACACTTATGCTAGACACCTGCCCCGAACTTTCTCCTGGAGGAATCCATCCTCTTTTGTTGACTGTGCAGGGCATCTAAACAAAACTTCTCTCCCTAGTTAACATTACATTCAGGAATATACAGCTGTACACCTAGCAGGCTTGCTCTGCCCATAGACCTAAGCTCTTGGAGAGAGTCACTGTTGAAGTTTTTCTCCAGTGATGCTATACAGTGAGAACCATTTGTACCTTTAATAGGTGAGTGAGTGTCAATGTTTAGCCTGTACCTGGGGCTAAACTGTAGCACATGTTCTACCACCCAATGCCCCCAGCTGAGGAAGGGAAACAAGGAAAAAAGGGAGAAGCCCCCATGGGTAGAAGTAGAAACAGATTTAACGAAATAACAGAACTAATACAATCACCAACATAAAGTGTATAAGGTTGCACTCAGCCTTGTCTTTGAGGCCAACAGCAGGAGCAAAAGGCCAAGAATAATAAGCCTGAGGAACCCCAGGAAGAGGAACTTCATGCTCAACGAACTCCCTCATTTTATAATGGGCATGATGAAGTGGTATGGGATACACCTGTGAGTCAGCTGCCTTGATTGGATCTCCCAGCTGACTCGGGGCTACTCATGGCCTGCCTGCACAGCTGGCCCATGGGTCTGTTCCTGGGAAACCAGGACAGTGAGTCTGGATGATGCCTGGCAGCTGATAAGCCAACTGCTTGCCTGTTTCTAGAAATCGGGAATTCCTTTTCCCAGCTCTTTCTGCTTTTACTGATGAGTGCATTGACAGAATGTAATAATGAAGTGGTTACTTCTGTGGTATATGTTTTTCTTCTGCTTTGAAGCATTTAATATAATACAGATCTCCGGTTTGCATATTTTCAGATTCTGTCTTTTATGCATTTTGTTGGTACACTTAGCACTTTTATTATTTTCAACTTTGATGTAGTCTAAATATTGAATAAATCTATTTCTCGTCTCTGATTTGGATGTTATTTTGAACCAAAATATTGGCTGCAATGAATGCTCATCCTTTGAATCACAGAAGTGTATTTGTTCTATCGATTGTCATGCAGGTTTTTTTTTTCAAAAAGGCTTTTATTTTTTTTCGTTCATTTCTCTTTCAGCTGAGATGAACCCTTGATAAATCAACCCTTGTATTGCAGGCAATCTCAGGAAAAGAGATATAACGAACATGATTAGGCTTTTGGGATTGAGAGCTGATAAATGAAATTACTTCAGTTTATTTTTAATACATATGAAAAAGAAGTCTGTTTGTTAGACTGTTTACAATGTAGCAAAAATTTAAAAAAAAATGTGAGAGTGGTTTGGAACCTAAATTACTAGCCATAATTACACTGGGACTTTGCATTCACATGAAAGGACTAGAAGACTGCAGAGCAGCCCATGGGGCCTTTTATCCGTAGCAAAATGTTGATGATGAACTTACTTGCTATTTCTTTAAGGGATGTGTTATCCCACTGCTAGGTGTTTGCACATGGTTATTGAATATTTGTTAGCTCAAGGTCTAGAATATTGTGCTCACATTTACTAATCTCTTGCAAGAAGGATCCTTTCTCCTTTACACAGATATTTTATGACAGAATTTAGTACTTTTTATCCAAAAATATAGCTTCCATTTTTTAAGCAATATTCACATACCATTATAAACTTCCTCAGACAGCAGCAATCAGAAGGAGATTTTAAAAATCCCAAAACACCAGAGCACCAGTTTTTCACATTAAACTGCTTATAAATGAGTAAATTTAAAGTCATCTTGTCAGTATGTGTGTGGATTTTCTTATATGTACACATGTATATAATTGATGGCACAGATATACCATTATGATTAAAAACATGTATATGTGAAACGTATTTAAATATATAATGTGTAGTGTAAAATGTATGCCTTGTTCTGTCTTCAGTGGGTTAGCAGGAGAAGGAAGGATGAATGCTCTGTTGGTGGAAGGAAACAGGATATAGATGAACAGGGATGAGGAGGAAGTGAAAAGCAAAAATTTTTCTTGCTTGTGAATGAGGAGTACTCACAAAATCTAAGAAGACAGGAAACAGTAGTGCTGAGACAATAGACTACCAGACACTTTCTCAAAGCAGATATTTTGTTTCCCCAGTCCAGTAAATGAAGTGCTTTGTACCTGCTTTACATTGGAAATTATCTCGCAGTCCACAAGGCATGGGTGTAAGTTCAGAGACTCCTCCCCAAGAATACTTCCACCTTTGCCCAGTATAAATGAAGGATATGAACAAGCCGTTCTTCTTCCACTCAGTCCTGCCGTAGGTCCTTCGCTATGCACACACATATTTAAGTCTACCTGTGCCCAAAATCTTTATTTGATATCTATGTCATACCTGTAGAATATGTGTGGAACTACAGTATTAGAAATGTTAGATCTCTATAATGAATTGTTCCTTAAAAGAAGTTTAGCATCTGCATAACTTAAGAAATATTAATACTGCAATAAAAGCCCAACCAACCAACCCTCACATAAAAAATGATAGTTTTCTTTAGGAATAAACAAGAGGAACTAGAGATCTGCATGCTATCGAAGGGCTATGGTTTGATTGCTGTTATGGAGATGTGGTGGGATAGCTCACATGACTGGAATGCTGTCATGGATGGCTATGTGCTTTTCAGGAAAGACAGACTAACAAAGCGTGGAGGTGGAGTTGCTCTTTATGTGAAGGAGCAATTAGAAT
Organism: Podargus strigoides; assembly: GCA_028020825.1. Classification (NCBI taxonomy): domain Eukaryota; kingdom Metazoa; phylum Chordata; class Aves; order Caprimulgiformes; family Podargidae; genus Podargus; species Podargus strigoides. The sequence goes on along the minus strand of CM051663.1, from coordinate 144,964,033 downwards.
GTATTGAGCTTTTCCCAGGGGTGGGTGATGAGCGAGTTGAGAGTTTGTGGGTAAAAATTAAGGGGCAGGCTGACAAGGGAGACACTATTGCAGCTGATCAGGATGAGGAAGCTGACAAGGCCTTCTACAGACAACTGGAAGTGGCCTCAAAAATCACAGGCTCTGTTTCTCGTGGGGAACTTCAACTGCCCTGAGATTTGCTGGAAAGGTTACACAGCCAGGCATGCACAGTCCAGGAGGCTCCTGCAGTGTATTGATAACAGCTTTCTGATACAGGTGGTGTGCACTGGATGACTGGGCAGTGAGTTGGATTGGGAACTGGCTGAAGGACACAGCCCAGAGAGTAGTGGTCAGTGGGGCAGAGTCTATTTGGACGCCTGTGACTCGTGGTGTCCCCATGGGGTCAGTACTTAATCCAGTCCTATTCAATATATTCATTAACGACCTGGATGAAGGGACAGAGTGTATCCTCAGCAAGTTTGCTGATGATACAAAGCTGGGAGGAGTGGCTGACACACCAGAGGGCTGTGCTGCTATCCAGCGTGACCTGGACAGGCTGGAGAGCTGGGCAGAGAGAAATCTAATGAAATTCAATAAGAGCAAGTGTAGAGTCCTGCATCTGAGGAAGAACAACCCCATGTATCAGTACAGGCTGGGGGCTGAGCTGCTGAAGAGCAGCTCTGGGGAAAAGGACCTGGGAATCCTGGTAGACAACAGGCTGACCATGAGCCAGCAACGTGCCCTCGTGGCCAAGAAGGCCAATGGCATCCTGGGGTGCATTAAGAGGAGTGTGGCCAGCAGGTCAAGGGAGGTTCTCCTCCCCCTCTACTCTGCCCTGGTGAGGCCTCATCTGGAGTACTGTGTCCAGTTCTGGACTCCCCAGTTCAAGAGGGACATGGAGCTACTGGGAAGAGTCCAGCGCAGGACCACTAAGATGATGAAGGGATTGGAGCATCTCCCATATGAGGAGAGGCTGAGGGAACTGGGTCTATTTATCTTGGGGAAGAGGAGGCTGAGGTGGGATCTCATTAATGCTTATAAATATCTCAAGGGTGGGTGTCAGAAAGATGGGGCCAGACTCTTCTCGGTGGTGTCCAGTGACAGGACAAGGGGCAATGGCCACAAACTGGAACACAGGAGGGTCAGTCTTAACATAAGAAAACACTTCTTTACTGTGAGGGTGACTGAGCACTGGCACAGGCTGCCCAGAGATGTAGGGGAGTCTCTGTCTCTGGAGACATTTAAAACCCGTCTTGATGTGTTCCTGTGTGGTCTGCTCTAGGGTCCTGCTCTAGCAGGGGGTTGGACTAATGCTCTTCAGAGGTCCCTTCCAACCCCTACCATTCTATGATTCTTTGATTCTGTGAAATGTTGCAGTAAATATTTAAATTACATTTAAATTTTAGTATGAGACAGACTGGTGATCCTATTCTACATCTAAGTCTCAGAGTATTCAGAACACTTGATCTGCTATTGTTGCATCTACAATTTAGAAAACTATGAGACAGCATGGTTAAAAACTTTAGCTATGAGCAAAAAAATCATAAAAGAAATATAAATAATATGCTGTAATTAAGCAGTAAGTAATACTAGTATTAAAAATATGCAGCATGTTTCAATAAGCAGTTAGATGACTGAAGGTACGGACTTCTTTTTTTCATGTCTTTATGCAATGTTCATGATACATTTGTTAAGTTTATAGGTCAACAGCTTGGTATGCTGTTTAAAACAAAGAGTAAAAAAAAAGTTTGGAATAACCATGCAATGGAGAGAAGCTATGATGCTTGGTTTAAAACTCAGACTCTGAAAACCATTTTTATTTGTCTCCAATACAAATTTTTCACATGATATTGTTGACAGATCCCACCAAAAATTTTATTCTTGCTGCAAATCAACCAGCTTGTTGACATTATGCCAGCTGTGATTTTAGACTCTTTCTCTACGTGTCTATAAACTAAGGTTTAACAACAGAAGTGCAGATAACATAATCAGGAAGATATTGATTATTTAACTGAAGGTTTGCTATGCATTGCTATAGTTTGTAATAGTAATGATTCTGCACTGACTTTTGAGATTACTTCACAAGCACTCAGTGGTCACTATAAAAACTTCTTACACTTCATTTAGGGTACTCAGTGTTCCAGATTATCTTCCCCTGTAACAGCAAGTTATATGTCACTGGAAATGGCATTGACAGCCACTTAGAAAAAAAAAAAACCCAAAACAACCAACAAACCAAAAACCCCACCAACACAAAAAGAATACGCTTTCATCAGAATACAGTATTTCATTGTAATACAGGTCTTCTTACCCTGTCACTCTCTCTTCTAGGAAAGCTTGATAAAACTGTCATAGATGCAGTGAAAAAGTGGAGTGAGCTCTTGCTAACATTACAAATCTGCCTTGAGTATGGAGTCATACAGGTTTACTGCCAGCCAAATGCTGTAGGAACGGCAGGGAAGAATAACAAATACTTAAATAATGAAGTTCTTGGATATTAAAATGCCTGAAAAATGAAAATGATAGAAAAGAGATGAACAGAGAGTCGGAAATTCTGAGGCTATATTTGAGTTCAGTATTCCTGATATAACTGAGAGTAATTTCTTCTGTTCTTTCCTTCTCTGTCCTTTACACAGTTTGCAAATTCCCATGGAGTATATATTTGGTATGGAAAGGGCTGGCAGGAACAATCCTCAGATTTAAGATATTATTTTACAACTTCCTGGATTTTTTTCTGCAATTAGTAGAGGAGGTGACCTAGTGCTGTTTTTCAAACATTTGTTTAACTATTACAGCTACTTAAATGTGATCATTTTACTTATCTTATTTAGACTCTTCCAGGAAACCAAATTCACCACCTCATTTGCATGGTTTTTTGTACCACTCCTGTTCTTCCTGCACAGACACATAGAATATTCTGAGAAGACAGGTGTCATTGTTTATCTCTGTCTTCCATGGAGACCTAAGCAACATCTTTTATCATAACTCCTATTATTATATTTCCTTTAGCTGTTTATTCTACCAGTACACAGTAGAAGCTCTGAGTATCATCAAAGCTTACCAACCTTCATTATTTCACAACAGCACAAGGATGTAGGTTACATTCTCTAGTTATTTTAAGAGTTGCTTGACTTGCTGAAAGTACCTCGTTCATACATCCAGCATGGGATTTATCTGATCTGAAGTGGGCATCTGCAATACAGATGTATATGCCTAGGCCAGCAGTGTATATTCCCTTTATAGCCAATGGAGAGAAACAGGCGTTTCTAGAATGCAGCTCACTGCCTCTTAATGTAGATTCCCAAATTAGGTCACATGAATCACACCTTAAAAATTGCTGTACCTCCCTGTTTGTTAAGCATGTTGAGTGACTGCTTCATATATAGATAAATGACAAACATTCCTCTCTTTCCAAACCTGCCAAAGCTTGTTTGACTCATTCTTTTCAAGAAAAAGTACTATGGATCTTGGTTTTAACTTCAACATTATTTTCAATTGCTTTTATCTTAGCTTTACTTTCCACAATAATATTAGCTAATTACATTTAATTTGTTGACTGTCTGTTTAAGACTGGTCATGGTGTTAGCTCCAGAATCAATACACGGGAAGAAAGAATTTCAATAGGCAATTTCATAGCCTAATTAAAGACATAAATGGGTATAAGTTACAGTGTGAATTTATAAATGTTCTTTGACTAGCCCTCTCCTGAGATTACTCCTTTCTGTGGGGTAGCAACTTCCAGCCATCCTTTCAAAGACTGGAATAAAGTTTGCTCTTTGAAAAGAGAGAGAAAGAAATTACATCATGATATCATCTTTTAAAACAAATAGCCTAGCTGTTAGATATGTAACTGATTAGAATATATGGGTTCTTTGAAAACCCTCAGATTAAAAAGAAAATTGAATCCAGGTGCTCAGAGTATTAGGTTATTCTGTAACAGAAAGATATCACTGCCTCCTAGAAAAGAAGAGAACAGCAACAAACAGGCTGAGCTGTTTAGTGTACATTAGCCTTTTCTTATTCCTGGCACATGTGACTGAGGACCCAACAAGGGAAGGATCTCTCCTGGTCCTGATACTTACAAACAAGGAAGGCTGGGATGTGAAAGTCAGAAACAGCGGTAGTGGTGTTCAAGGGAATAGCACAAAAACCGTAACTATAATCCTAGCTTTCAGGAGAGCAGACTTTAGTTTCTTCAGGGATCTGCTTGGAAGAATCCCATGCAATATAGCCTGGGAGAGAAGAAGGGTGCAGGACATCTGGTTGATATTCAAGGATAACTTCCTCCAGTCTCGGGAAAGAGTTAAACTGACAAGTAGGAAATAAAGCAAAGCCAGCGTATGCACTGCATTGATGAGCAAGGAGCTCTTAACTGAATCTAGATTTTAAAAAGGAAGTATATCAGAAGTGAACACAGGGGCAGGTGACCCAGAAGGAGTATACAGTTGCCGTTCAGTCTTGCAGAGATAGATCTGGGAAAACCTGGAGTTGAACACGGCAAAACCAAAAAGAAAAGATTATAGAAGTACATAAACAGTAAAAGGAAGATGAGGGAAAACATGCCCCTCCTGCTGAATGGGGCAGGAGATTTCATAGAATAATAGAATCATAGAACTGTTTGGGTTGGAAGGTTCCTTAAAGATCATCTAGTTACAAACCCCCTGCCCTGGGCAGGGACACCTCCCACTAGACCAGGTTGCTCAAAGCCCCACCCAGGCTGGCCTTGAACACTGCCAGGAAGGGGGCTTTCACAACTTCTCTGGGCAACCTGTTCCAGTGTCTCACCACCCTCACAGTCAAGAATTTCATCCTAATATCTCATCTAAATCTACCCTCTTTCAGTTTAAAGCCATCACCCCTCATCCTATCACTACAAGCCTTTGTAAAAAGTCCCTCTCCAGCTCTCTTTAGGCCCCCTTCAAGTACTGGAAGGCCACTATAGGTTCTCCCCAGAACCTTCTCTTCTCCAGCTGAATAGCCCTAACTTTCTCAGCCTGTGCCCTTAGGGGAGGTGCTCCAGCCCTCTGATCATCTTCATGGCCCTCCTCTGGATCCACTCCAACAGCTCAATGTCCTTCTTGTGTTGAGGGCCCCAGAACTGGGTGCAGTACTCCAGGTGGAGTCTCATGAAAGCAGAGTAGCAGGGGAGAATCACCTCTGTCAACCTGCTCACCCCACTTCTTTTGATGCAGGCCAGGATACGCTTGGCTTTCTGGGCTGCAAGCGCACATTACAGGCTAATGCTGAGTTTTTCATCAGCTGACACCCCCAAGTCCTTCTCCTCAGAATCCTCCTCCTTCTCAATCCATTCACCGCTTAGCCTGTATTTGTGCTTGGGATTGCCCTGACTCATGTGCAGGACCTTGCGCTTGGCCTTGTTGAACTTTATGAGGTTGGCATGGGCCCACCTCTCCAGCCTGTCCTGATCCCTCTGGATGGCATCCCTTCCCTCCAACATGTCAACCACACCACACAGCTTGGTATCATTCGTAAACTTGCTGAGGGTGCACTCAATCCCACTGTCACCAACAAAGATGTTAAACAGCTGTTTTGCCAATTAGTAGGCCCAGTAAAAAGGACACAGCCAGCAGAAGACCAACAATCCAGTACGTAGGTTCTATTTCACGTAAAGGGGTCAGTATATAGAGGATTGCTGGGGGTACAAACAAGTCAGATAGATCACAAATAACAGACATCAACCCCAGTGACCCCAGGAATGACACAGTATTGCTCATAACAGATGGAACAAACAGAGACACGAGATAACCCACAGACCAGATGGGAGACAACCAGGCGAACAAGGCAGTTACATATGACCGAAGTAACCCCATGTTGCCTCCCCACAATGACCGCGTTTGTATGTGCCAGACCTGACTGCGATCCGGTTGCATGGGTGGTCAGGAGGCCCTTCCCCAACAGGAAAACTCTGTGAAGTGCATCCACTCCACAGACAGACTCTCCAACCCTTCCTGCAAGTGGGCCCAGCTTTTATCCCCAAACAGGACACCTGGCACTTGTTACCAAAATGCAGGGCACCTGGGGCTTGTTTACCTGAGGGCTCTTCTTGCAAGGCCGGCCACACCCTGGAGGAAAGCCAAAAGGCAAACTCATCCCCTCCTCTTAAAGGGCTGTGGGAACCACCCATATGTCAACCTTAATTCAGGGCTGGGGGTTCAGACCCCAGCACTTCAACAGCACTGGTCCCAGTACTGATCCCAATCTCCAACTTGGTGACAAACAACATGGAAAATGCCGAGGTACTCAATATCTTTTTTGCCTCAGTCTTTACTGGTAAGACCTACATTCAGGAATCCCAGACACCTGAGGTCAAGGGGAAAGTCTGGATGAAGAAATCCTTACCCTCAGTGGAAAAGGACAATATTACGGAGTACTTGAACAACCTGGACATACATTGTGAAGTCTCCTCCACTCATAGAGAAATACAAAACCTGACTGGACATGGTTCTGGTCAGCCTGCTCCAGATGTCCCCTCTTGAGCAGGGGGTTGGACAAGGTGATCTCAAGAGATGCTATCCAACCTAAACAATTCTATGATTCTATGATTCCAGCTAGAGGCACTAGCTTTTAGGGATGGTGGGTAGAGCAAATTTGTGTTTGAACTAAAGCTGAACTGTGGTGATGCAGAGTTCAGGGAATACACAAAGACACATCTTCTAGGCACAAAAGCTAACCTCATTCTGCTAGACCAGACCTGTGTAGGTTTCTGACACAGTCAATGGAAAGAGAATTTCCTTCAGAGATAGTTTAGGGTGGAAAATTAGCTGTAAGAGTTCTTAATCCCTTTTGGAAGTAGTCCCTTGCTTCTGTGGCCAGGGGGACCCTTGAGGAAACATACAAATCCATGGAGGTTTTACAGCAGCCAAACAGAGGCTTTTCAGTTGCTGCTTTAGATTTCGTTATTAAATCTCACCAAGCCCCATTTCAGGTCCTTTTTTTTGTGGATCTAACCCAGAAAACTTTCTTCAAAGCCTGAATGGTGAATGAGAGAAAATCTTTGAGCATAGTTGTCTCATTAAGCATCAAGCTGCCAGGGTTTAAGTTCAGAAATATTAGTCTGATGTTCTTTCATCTGCATAAATACAGTTTTACAGGACATTTGACCTTTTTCATTTCCCCAGTTTTCTAATAAAGATTGAACTTCACAGGAACAGAGAAGGGCAGAGAGTCTGATTGAGAGAAAAGAGTAACATTGGGAGAGTAACTCTTTCTCTATAAATTGAATCTCTCTGACTCAGATTGTTATATATATATGATACCAAGAGCAGAATGATTGAAATAGCAAAAAGAGAAAAAGACAGAAACACCTCCAGAATACCACAGCATTCACTTGCTATTTTAAATTTTATGAACATTCTTGATTTAGTTAAGTAAGAAGCGTACTTGAATTTAAATGATATGCACTGAAAATGACCAGAAGTCTTAGGTTACATTCTACATTGCACTTTTTTCCCCCCTATTTAAAAAAATGTTTTTCAGTACTGTTACAGCCAGGTAATTTTAATTGGGCAGAAAAATAGACCTATTCTTTGGATCTAAGCCTTTCCCAAACAGATCTTCAGTTAAACATATATCCATCAACCCAATACCTTTGCCGTCATAATCATCCCACTATTCCTACATTATAATGGTGCCTATATATGGTAGGCAGCTGGATAATTTCAGTGTATATGCTCAAAACCCAAATCTTGAAGGTTTTTACTTTCATTTCCTTTAAAATTGTAACTTAAAAAAAAAATAAAAAAATTTTATTCCTCGCTTTTTTAATAATTCTTTTTCCTCTTTTTGTAGGATGTGATTTACTTGCCCAGTGACAGTGGCAGAGCTAGATAGAAAGTTTAACCAGTTCAAAATTGCACTTACAAGTTAACTGTGAAGAAAAAAATGGGGTCAAGGAAAGCATGCGCGGTTTTAAAAGACTTGGTTTTAACCTCTTTTATATAGTAGACATGGATTTTTAAAGAAGAGTACTGTCCTGGTTTCACAGGAACAGACCCATGGGCCAGCCATGCAGGCAGGCCATGAGTAGCCCCAAGTCAGCTGAAGGTGACCCAAGCTGACTCACAGGTGCATCCCACACTACTTTCATCAAGCTCATTACAAAAGGAGGGAGTTTACAGAGGGTGAGGCATTTCTCTTTTTGGGGCTCCTCTCTTCTGGTGCCCTGCTCCTTCTGTTTCTCCCAAGGACCAGGCAGAGTATAAGCTTGTATACATTATGTTGGTGTTTGTATTATTTCATTAATCCTGTTTCAACCCATGGGGCTTCTCCCTTTGTTCCTGATTCACTTTCTCAGCTGGGGAGAGAACAGCAGATGATAGAGCAACTTCTAGAATTTAGCCCTGGTTTAAGCCTAAACGTAGACAGGTACTTAATTCTGACTATTATAAATATACTGAGCATAATTAAACCAGTCAATGACTTAAGAGAAGGAAGCATATCAGCATTTGTAAATGCACGATTTACTTGGTGGGCTATTGGTGACTGGCAGTTGAGAACCCACACAGCCACTCTTTCTCTCTCCTCTGACTCCCCCCAGCTCCACATCATGGGGATAAGCTTTCTTGCTTCTGTTCTTCCTATTTTATGGGTCAAGACAAAGGCAGGGAAATCTCTTGCATATTGCTTTCACTGGCAAAACAGACTCAACTTGGGGAATTTGATGTAATTTACTGTCAATAAACATAAACACTTAGTCACTGATTCAGGTAATGGAAACAAAGAAGACAAATTGCTCTCTACAACTACCTAAAAGGAGGTTGCAGTGAGGTTGGTGTTGGTCTCTTCTCCCAAATTACTAATGATAGGATGAGAGGAAATGGCCTCAAGTTACATCAGGGGAAGTTTAGATTGGATGTTAGGAAGAAGTTTTTTACTGAGAGGGTGGTTAGACACTGGAACAGGCTCCCCAGGGAAGTGGTGGAGTTGCCGTCCCTGGAGGTGTTTAAAAACAAGTATATGAAACACTTGAGGCCATGGTCTAGTGGTTAGGGAGATGATGGGATAAAGGTTGGACTTGATGATCCTAAAGGTCCTTTCCAATCATAGTGATTCTGTGATTCTAAGACACGTTTTTCTCAACCTTTTGCAGCCCAAACTTCACTCAGACACCTTCTGTGGATGGCCAGCTACTGCTCTGGCTGCACCGTTCTTTTTTCTTGGTGTTTTTCCTTCTTTTATAAATGTGTTTTCATAGAGGTGCCACTAGCTTGGGAGTTGGGCTCAGCGGTGTCCTGTGGTGTGGCCATTGAAACTGGCTGGAACCAGCTGTGTCAGACATGGGGCAGACCCTGGCTTCTCACAGAGGCCACATCTGCAGCTCCCTCACTGCCTACACCTTGCCATTTATGCCCAATACATTACTACAATATAAATAAATTTATGTTAAAGAAATATATATACAAAATATTTTTAATGGAAAAGTGTTTCTTTCATAATTACATAAAAGTCCTTCTAACAGTCTTAAAATGAGATTTAAAGGGAAGTGCCCAGTCAATAACTGATTATTGAGTAACAATCTCAGACTTTAAGAGTCAAGGGGAGGAAACAGAACAAGATGAAATAAGAGAGAAGGAGTAGGGAGGATACGAGATAACAAAACCAATGAATCCATAAAAGTTTCAAACTGCAGATGAACTGTTGTGTTTATTCAAAATCTAACATGTGAAGAATCTATTTACAAAGGAGCTGACTGTATTGTTTCAGAGAAATTCTTCAGAGCAGTGTTAAAGGAACTCCATAGCAAGATGCCTTAGTCTGTGAGCCATGGAAATCAGCAACATTTCAATGGTTCATAGACTAACACCTGCAGAATTTTCTTGTCGAGTGTCCATTTTGGGGCCTATGAGTGAACAGAGATGCAGGGGACCACAGGCATTGTTGTCTTTCATTTGGAATTCATAGTTCTCTCACCTATGGCATCACAAAGACTTAGAGGTCTTTTCCCCAATGTGGAAAAATGTAAAGAATATTCCTTCACAGAATATGTACTGTCTGGCTCAGAAGTATGGCTAAAACAGTGTGGGGTGTGCTTCATTTTGGTTTGATAGGGAAAAGTGCCAACAGGATTTTGTTCCTTGCAAAACTTAACTTATGAATTTCTATTTTAAAATATGGCTGATTGCTTCTTCATTCAGATTTCACCGAGCATAATACTCCCTCACCAGCTAAATCTAGTTCCAAATGCTAAGTGCTAAACTAAGCCCTGCATGACAATCAGTAAATTGCATTGCAACCACTGAAGGATGTGGCCCCTGCACTTAGTTTCCCTGATACCTCTCAGTTGTGTAGAGGCTGTCATTATATGTAGTGGAGATCTAATTGAACCAGTGCATAGTGGCGGAAAATTACAGTCCTGATAGTGAAATAAGAGCTGATACAATTTTGCAGCAGTACCAGCACTATTCAAATCTCATAATGTTAGAGAAAGCTAATTGCTAGGATTGATGGAGGATGCTCAAATATATATTGAAGCCCCTTTGCATATTTGATATCTAGCCTTAAAATGAAACTTACATGTTTGGGTCCTCTCAAAACTGCTGTTCAATTGCGTGTAGATAAAATTATTTTCTTCAGTGCCATTGACAATCACCAAAATAGTTCACTGAGCACTCCAAACATTTGGGGATACTTTTCCAAATCCGAGGATTCTTCCAAATTGTATTATCAATCTTTTTGTGGTTTTGGACTTGTGCTTCCATAGCTCTCTAGAAATACAGGAAGACGATATTTTTTTTTTTTCAGTTTATCTGGCTTTTCACATATCTTACTTTGTTTAGTGACCATAACTAAAATAAAGAAATACCCCTGAATCTTTCAAAATCCTTAAGTGTGAGTTTAAGGATTAATTCAAACTATAAGATCAGCTGATATTTTCAAAATTTCAGTGAGGAAAGTAAACCCCATTGTATACCTCTGTTCTTCCTGTTAGATTAAGTAGCTAAGCATATTCATATACATTAGTTTCACCTAATAAGAACAAAATAGTGTATAGTCCTGTCATGATTCACCAGGAACAGATCTATGGGCCAGCCATGCAGACAGGCTGTGAGCAGCCCCAAGTCAGCAGAGAAATCCTATCAAGGCAGCGTACTCACAGATGTATCCCATACTACTTAATCATGCTCATTATAAAAGAAGGGAGCTCAGTGAGGGTGGAGTTCCTCTTCCTTGGGCTTTTTCCTCTTGTTCTTCTGCTCCTGTTGTTGACCCTAAGGATCAGGTTGAGTAGAACCTTGTATACTTTATGTTGGTTGTTCTATTAGCTTTGTTATTTCATTAAATCTATTTCTACTTCAACTCATGGAGCTTTTCCCTTTTTTTTCCTGATTCCCTTTCTCAGCTGGGGATGGAGCATTGGGTAGTAGAATAATTGCAGTGATTTAGCCCCAGGTACTGGCTAAACGTAGATAAGCCCCTCTATCTCATATATTTTGTAGACTTTGTTGAATTAAGCTTTGCGGTAAGTTTGTTGCAAATCTCTTGCTGGCATAAAAAAGCCCAAGGTTAGATGTGCATGGAGGCAACAAATGGTAGTCAATGGTATAGGCTTCTGTGCAGGGCCAGAAGATGAAATGGAATTGAGAGAATGAAGTATCAGCAGCATTGAAAGGTTCTCTGTAAGTAAGAATGAGAAGTATTGGGAGTGATAAAGTTCATACCTATTAATTTATAGGAGGCTTCATGATAAAAGTTTTAAGATTTATAAATTGCCGAATTTAACTCCTAATCCTTTCAAGAGGAATTAGTTGTGTATATATAATTTCCTAAATACTTGTGTGTCATGGCAAAAGGGCTTCTGTGGCAGGAACTGAGAATGAAATACTGAGTAAGTTAAGTCCCAAACTTCCTCTGTCTAATTCATAGCAGAGTTGGGTGTCACTGAGTGATGCCTCAGAGTATCAGCATGCTGGTGAGAAGATGCCTGGGGATTCCGTGGAGAAAATAGTTAGAAGTGGGGTTTATCTGGAAAGGTCTTATGTGCCTCTATCCTGTTGAAGTCCAGTGTCTATAAATCCTCTTAAATCTGGGAACTTGTAAAAAATGGAAGAGATCCTAATGTGAGGAAAACATAATCTCATCTTTTGCGTTATTACTGAGACACAGATCCTGTAGTTTATCTGTTTTTTTAGGCATTCAAACTTCCATTTCACTTGTTGATAAAATGCATTCTCCATCAGACTGCTATTCTTTCAACACTCCTGCTGAATCTGTGTCACTGTACCAAAGAACATATGTTGCACAGGAGAGCTGGTGCCTTAGAAGGGTATCCCAGTGTACTGGCTCACTGAAGAATGAGTCATCAAGCACAAAAGATATACTGCTTAGCCCAGAGATTAGGATACTAAGGAAGATGTCCTGGGTTCTGCTCCTGTGAATATAAATGCATTTTAGATCAAGTACTTCAGAACCAGTTACTGTCAGACATGAAGATAACTTCTGACTATTAACCCTTGTGTTGGTAACTCTGACTTGCAGAGGAAAAAATGAACAGTTTAAAACTTCATGTACTCTATTTAATGAGTATTTCAACTCTGATGAGGCTTTCAATTTCTCCATTATTGCACCCTCATTTCAAGTTATTGCTAGACAATGTTCAGGATGGCCTCAGAATCATGAGTTCTGACAGAGATTTGCATTCTTCAGAAGGTGAACTCCACAAAATCAGTTGTAAACTCCTAAATAAAAATCAACCCTCTATCATATCAGAAGCTACACAACAAAACAACCAATTCTACTTGATCTTCATAAAAGAATCTTCAGCATAAACCTCAGCAGAGAGTTGTGAAAGCTGCTCAAAAAGGAAATTCATATATCATGGAAAGCATTTGAACTGCTTTGTCTTTGCTCTTGAATCGAGTTGACAGGATGGCAAAAAAAAGTACTTTGTTCTCACCATATCTAGAGCTGGTAATGTCTCTTCTGCACTTAAAAAAACTGATAGAAATCATCACTTCCCACTACAGTTTCCTGTTGTAGTTCTACCAATGCTGGACTAATCAGGTCACTGCACAGAATACTGCAACAGCATTGCTGCCGTGTCCCGAGTTAGTATGGGCAGACTTGTAACAACAGCTCCACCATTTACCTCAAACGAACCCATGAAAATGTTCCAGTGTTGTGTAACCACTTTAGACTGGCAAAAAAACCCCCATGAGTTATGAAAATACATGTAATGCCTATTAGCATTTAAGCACAGTAATGATGCTCCAAAGATACAATGGACAACTGTTATGCTAAACAGTTTCAACTGCATGTTCAAGAAATCTTTTGAAAGCCTCTTGTACAGCTGCACAGCTTAGAAAAGTGACACAATTAAGAAGAGCAACTGAAGCTTTACAGTCTGTCTACTAAATTTTACTTTGTAAAATTAAGATGCCATAAAAGTGCATGAAATCTCAAAAATTTAATGTTTTGCCAATTACTAAATCAAAGTGACAAATAATTAAATAGGCCTCTCTAAATCTCCTCAACCAACAGGCTAAATTTCAGTCTCATAAAGTTGGAAGCTTCAGAAACACGTCATCCAAAAGAATATTAATAAAGAGAATGTCAGTAGAATTTCAGCTGGAGTGTAGCTGCCAGTGGCAGCAATGTTTCAAGGTTTTTCTAGTATGATCATTTCAGAATTAATACTACTGTAATTTTAATTTAGTTTTAAATTTGCTTTTAAAATTTAAGTGAGCATAATCAGCACTAAAAACTCCATTGCAGCTGTGCCCTAATCTCTATGATCTGTTGTTTCTATGTCAGTTTTCTTCACCAGTCTCTACTTCGTTAAGTGCAAGTCAATTTATTTTTTTCTATTCCATTTTCACATATGAAATGTCCATGTGTAGTGCTCTATTGATTTTAAGTAATTTTGCACCTTTGTCTGAATTTTCCTTTTGTTTAAAAGTCAATTTTTTTTTTCCTCCATTAGTGAAGAACAGTTTTACCTTTCTGAGACAGAGAAGGGAAGAAAGTTGGAATTTTAGACCTGCCACAGAAAATAATTAGATGATTACATTATTAGACATAAGATGTGTCCACTTTGTGGAAATATTGGTTATATATAGTGATAGAACAGCTGACTAGAGCCATTCACCCTTCTGAAAAAAAGAGGCAATCCTTTCTGTATTATTTCCTGTATTGGTCTTCAGTGCAGTTGAAATTAAGCAGGCATGTCCTATCTGTACTATACCAATAATATTCTGGGAGGCTTACTGCCTTTGTATAGTCTACAAAATATCTCCTCCCCATTACAGTTGCAGATATTCCTGATATAGTCCAAAAACACACTCATCACTCTGTACATAATTTGTAAAGTGCTGTGGAATAACTTTGGATGCATTTTATTCTGTAAGCTTGTTATTTTCCCTTTCCCCCTTCATTTTCTGCTCAGTGTTTTTCTTCATGGCAATTTGTTTTGTAACTTTTTACTGGGCTGCTTTCATAGTGAAAGTAATGGAATTGTACTGGGCTGGTTTCTAAAGATTATCATCTGTCATATCCATTCCTGCATCTTTATCTGTTGAAGTAAGTGTCTCTGTTACTGAGTATACTAGCAGCTCATTGTCAGCTTCAGGAAAACTAATCTTAGCCTTGAATGAACTCATCTAACAACATACACAAAACATGCAGAGAAAAGTGTGGGTCAGGCAAAGAAAGAAACAAAGACAAGCATCAGGAAGCCCTTACGCAGTTGCAGCATCTCTCTAAACTGTATGCTTAATTACTGAAACAGTTCATTTTTACAGTTGGATCTATGTAAGGTTTGATTTGGTTGGGTTCAGGTAACAGATCACAGATGGGTGTCTAACAGCCTGCCACAAGTTGTCAGTAGCCTTATGATTCTCATTGCTGCCTTCCTATCTCTTGGCTAAGGTGTCTTTGTCCCTGGTCTGGTATAGCCCAGATTTGGCATAGCTCACACCACAACACCGTGGGGCACACTCATGCTCAGCGACACTGACCTTTTAGAACAGAAACTGGGGAAGAAGGGATTTAACTCTCTTCTCCGTTGATAAAGTCCCACTTGTCCACAATGAAGGCTTCGGGACTGGCTGACAGCAGCTGTGGAAGATTTCAATTGTCTTCAGGTGGAGTTTGTTTGTATTCAGTATCATGTATCTACTCCTTACAGGCACCAGACCAGTGAATCTACATCACAGGACTAGGGCTTCTAATTACCTGTTTTTGTGTTACTATACCTACTCAGGAAGAAATCTCACTACTCAATAATTATTAGTTTGGTTCTAGTAATCCTTCCTTTCTGCAGTGTTATTCTTACTTTTGTTATCCTGCTCTACCTTAGCATAAATAGTGAACTTCAATGTATCAATATTTGTCTATATATCTATTTTAGTACCTTCCACATCAAGTTATTTTTGATTTCTTTCTCAGGTTCTAGTACAATGTGAACAAATCATTATAATAATTTTAAATTCCTGTGTTTTCTTTTTTTTTTGTCTTTAATGGATTTATTTGAAATGTCTTTCAAGTGTACTGATTTTTGGTTCTTTTCTCTCACTTGCCTTCCACAATTTGTTTCCATATGCTTTTTGCTTGTTTTTATAGTCTCCCTTGTCTTTCCTCCAGATATGTCTGCATTATTCACACAGATTCACTACCTTCAATATATTTACCTGCTTATTTAGGAATACTACATTTTGGTGCACTCTGCATCCCTCTTCGGTTACTGACATGAATTTTGCTTGTAGTTTCGCATGTAGTTTCATTTTTCAATATATATCTTTCTCATCCATTACTGTCTCTCATACTACTATCTTCCTTAACTTTAATTTTCTTTCTAAATTTGATTTTCTAAAGAGAAATATTTGTCATTGGGGAATCCTATAAGTAGATCTTTGTGTTGAAAATTGAAGGATACATATCAGAGATTAGAGGTGGGCATGTAACAGTTTATGGGATTGAAGGTTCATCTCCATGAACCCAAATGCGCCCAGTGAAACAATGACAGTTAGGGGAACCCCAGAGGTGACTCCTCATCCAAGAGGAACCTTAGCCCATGGCCCCAGGGTGGTAGCCACCAACCTGATCCCTCAGTCAGCCAATGGGGTTGGAGGTCCAGTGGTGAGCCCAGATCCCAGTGGTGTGCAATTTAATCCTAGGAGGGCATACTCAGGCACTTTTGGTGCACAGCATGGGAGGACGGAGCGGGAGGTGGACCCAGTCACCTGCAACCAGGAACCAAAACATACCATGAGATGTTGTCTGCTGAGCAGGAAATCCCACAGGTAGGCCTAGCGGATTCATGCCTGGCTTCCTATGTAACTCATGCCCAGGGAGCATGAGCGATCAGAAGTGCTGCCATCAACGCAAACTAATGCAAGGCAACTAATGTGGGGATTGGCATGGAAAGGGGGTGCACAGGGGCCCAGAGCTGCTACTCAAGACTGATGAAGTCAGTGAAGGGGTGGTGCCAAGGGATGGTGTCCCCTGTGGGAGGGGATGTTATCCCCTGCAGCCTATGGCACGTGAGAGGACTGGACCCAGACTGCATTCCTAGGGATGTGCCAGAGAGTAGCAGAGTACATAGATTTGTATTATTGAGGGCGTATAGGTACATGCTACTAAAGAAGGTATATCAGCCACTATATATACTTGAAGTTTAGATTTAAGGTGAAGAATTTGGAACTGGAAGGGCTGTCCTGAAACATGAGGACCTGCCCCAGCTGCTATAAGAAGGCAACTGCTTCATCATAATTCTTTAACTAGCTTCAAGATAGAGCTTAATCAACTTATTAGATTTGAGTTTTTCCCCCACAGATGTCTGTCCTCTGATGGATAGAAGTGTTATAATTTACAACTTTATTTATGGGCAGTTTATATTCATCGTGTTCTTGTGTCAGCATAATCCTTTACCTTAAATTGGGCACTTTTTTTCTCCCTGAAGTTTATGTATGTAATGTAGGTAGTGGGAAAGTGATTTATCTACCCAGTTATATCTTCTCTTACTGTTTTTTTTTTTTTCAGAAAAAAGAAGGAAACCCATTTTTCTTCTTCAAAATGGGTATCCCATTCCCCACATGTTCCTAAAAGTATTGTAGTGTTGAATCTACTGCAGTGTGAATAAATCTTTCGCAAACATGGGTGGCCAGTACTTTATACATCACCAAAGCTTTTTTATGTAAACACACTTTTTCAGTGGTCTCTTCTGAAAATGCCTTTCCTGGATGCAGTCTGTGATGTCTTTTGTCTTTTTCTTTTTCATGTTCTGATCAACCAGGATACCCAGATTTGTTCTTCATTAATTGTAAATCGTCTTGTGCTTGTCCTTATTTGAACAGCATCCAACATATTTTTAGACCATATCTCCACTTTTTCAAAAATATTTTGTATTCCAGCTTATACTCTAGCACTTTTGCTACCTTACTGGTGTTCTGCAACATGCCTGCCACACTTCTTAATTTCTTGTTATCTAAAACTTAGGTATTGGAAAATATTACTGGAAAGTAGAACATCAATCCAGATTGCTGAGGAAATCTGCCATTCGCATTGATAATCACTGTCTGAATGTAGCTTTCCTACCAACTCTGCACCCGTTCTTTGTGAAAACTGGTCCCTGCTTCCTAAGTCTGTCTATGAAATGTCATGTGAAACAATGTCAAAAGCCTTGCTAACACAAGATATCTGACATCCAATGTTCTTTCTGTATTCACAGTGCCTGTTACCCTGTCATAAAAGTGAATAAGATTGGTATGACACTACCTGATTTTGACAGATCCATGTATACTCTTAGTCATCACCTTGTGTTCTCGTAAGTGTTCGCCAAACTGTTTATTTATGCCAGTACATTTTCTAGTAATTGAAGTTCAGCTTTGGATTTATAAATACCCAGATCCTTCTCTTTTTTTACCTTTAACAGATGGGCACCACATTTTTGCCTCTTATGTTACCGCTGAAAACTGCAATGTCATTAAATACAGTTTCTATTTAATCCTTACCGTCATTAAGGAAATAAACTAGGACCTAGAATAGGCTCATTTAGAACCTGAGGTAAAACTACTTCCTTGACAACAGCAGGTGGTGGGAGAGGGAAGTTCAAAAAAAGAAAAATATTTATTCAAGGACAGAAATTCCAGAAATGATAGGAGCATGGCGAAATGTTCATTATTTTCCTCAAAATTGCTACGCAGAAAGAGTTCGCAGCAGAACATTGTTTCAAAATGGGTGCCAGCATCTTATGTATACATGGTGCAATCAGGACACCTCTGAAAATACTAACTATAAATGGAAATGTTAAGTGTCATGAAAAGATTAACAAAACCTGTATGTTATTACTCAAAGACATGAAATTTGAGGAATGTGTCAGGGAGTGCAATATAAAAATATTGTTTTGTTCAAAATAAGAAACAGTAGGCAAAGGTATGCATTATAGATTGTTAATTACAAAGGCCTGAAAAGAAGTCATGAGAAATGGATAAGAAATCTGACACTGTCATACAGTTGTGGAAACATATCTTGCTTCATGCAGGTGGGAGGCAATTGCCTAGGCTTAGTGTAGTACCACACATGTCAAGCCGATCAACAGCTTCTGTAATCGCTACAAAATAGACTGCTAGAGTATAGTGCAGATGATCATTTATAAAAACAAACAGCAGGATCAAGAGCTTTCTGAAATGTCTCTGTGGACTAATATCTCAAAACACTCTTTGGAAAATGAATTGAGATATTCTTTTATTTAGAGAATTAACAACTACATATAGTGAAGACTTCAAGAGAAGCTAAATTCCACCTTTCAACTCCCAGCCCTGGGATTGTTATATTTTATGGTAACAAATCACTGGATGAAATCCACAAGCAAGGTTAGGTGGGAATTGGGACCCACAATTCACTATCCCTTTGAGAGAATTCAAACTGCTCGTTTACCAACTCATGCTATCTCTGGCTCAGTGAATTTTAAATTCATTTCCTTGTTCATGGAATTACAAAGGAGAAATCATCTTTAATGCTTTTATCATAGCCATAGGACAGGACTGGACTTTGAATTTTCTTTCTTGGGAGGAAAATCTGAGTATGCTGTTTCTTGCAGAGACGGTATAGCTAGAATCATCTATGAAAGACTGATGCCATGCAAACAATTTTTATGGAAAACACATATGGCATCCATGTTTACTACTTGTGCTTAGAGAATGTTCAACAGGTCAGTCCCCTCAAGAAACCTGTGGCATGTAATCCTTATACACCGGTCTAATTTTGATCAGGTTTAGGGGTGAAGTAAATCATTGTGCTGTGCACAAGCGGGCAGTCCTGAGTATCGATGTGTTCCATGTATGCATACCTGCTGGTAATACATCTTCAGCTTTGCCACTGCTTGGACCTGGGGACACGGAGTGAACACAGCCTCACCTCTCAAACTGTTAGATTCAACATGATTTGTTCTCCTCAAGCAATTCTCAAAGATGAAATCCCTCTTAAAAGCTCCCTGCAAAAAAAGTCACATGGAAAATATTGTAATCAAATAATTTTGTTTATTACTTGTTTGTTTAAATTGTTTTTCTTTTTAATAAGTCAGTTAATTGTGGTTACACTGCTCACTTAACCATAGTGTCCCCTAAGGCAAAGAAAAGAACTTAATGTAGCTAAAATAATGGCACCTCAAACCTGGATTTACTTTAACAGAGAGCTGTTAAAGTTTATTTTGTTCCTTATTTTTCTAGACAAGTAATTTTTGGAACCAAATATTACTTGGCACCCAACAAAAACATATCATCTGTTTCTTTCAATCCCATTTTACAGATTGTCTGTGCCTTTGTAATCCAGGGAGGGAGAGAAACAGTCTTTCATTTAGTTCATTTTTCAGCTGCATAAGTCAGTTTGACTTGTAGTGATTTTTTATTGAATGAGGAAACCAGTATATTTTTTTCTTTGAATTATGCTAATGAAAATTTCTGTTTTGCTAAATTTCCATTCTATTTTTTCTATGTTGCACAGAATTAATAGAATTCATGTAAAATTCAGTTAACTAGCTAGTCTACTTCTAGTATTTCGAAATATACTATTGAACCAATCTGTATAATTTGATTGAAATTTTTTTTCCCAGTAGATGAAGGAAAATTCTTAATGATATAGCACACTGCAACTGAAATATTGCAGGTTACTTTGATCATTCATACCACTGTTTAATTTGTACATGCTGTCAACATAAAATATTATATGAGAAGAACAGTGACTGCGTAGAATCCTCTGAGCAAACTCAGATCTCAAGGGTGTCACAAACAATTTGGAAGCCTGAGAGAACCAGCACTCTAACAAGAGCTCAAGGAATAGTACATTACTACAGTACCAGGTACATTCAAATGAACTTGGTGTCTGGTATACACAGACACCTTCACAGAGCTGAGTGAAAAAAGACTGCTGATGTCTCAGCAGTCTGGAAGAACCCAAAACTTCCCTGCAAGGAATTTTTTCAAACCATTCCACATGTGTTGTGTCTCCTTCTACAAATTATTGCCAAGGGCTTTTGGTAGATGCAGAAAGATATAGCCTTCAAGGATTTCTTTGCTAACATAATCATTGAGGTAGGCTGGAAATGCCAGTCTTGGCTCATGTCAAATTACCCTGAGAAATAAAGCATTAGCAAGGGCCTCCTGAAATGAGACTGTCTTTTATGAAACCTGTTTGGTGGACCAATTACTACCTATAAAAGTGCTCTTTAGTATCCTTACACATCACCTTACAAAATGCATTTTCTAAAGGAAATTATCATGGTTCTCTACGGAAATTTTTCTGGATGTCATCTCTATAGCAGGTGGGATACTCAGAACAATCCAGTGGCAGGGACACAGGAATTACTGAAAGCCCTTGTATTGCAATAATTCAGATTGTACAAACTACCAAAATTGGTTGAGTGAGGGAATAAAATCCAGAGGTCCACTCAATAACTCTGCAAGGGTAACATCAGCGCTAGACCTCTGCCTACATCTGTTTCGTTAGAAGTCTAAAGGCCTGATTTTGCTCATTATAAATCAGTGGCAGGTCTTAAATGATTTTTTTTTTCCCCCGTTCTGCAAATAGTTTGGGGTTTTTGTTGTGTTTTGGGTTTTTTTTCAGAGTGGACTTCAAACACTGTGGTTTTTGTTCTTCACATTACTTAATATCATCTCATAGCAGAAGATGAGCCTGTTGTGGGCATCAAGTGCCCAGGAAATAACAATTAGCACAAATACTTTCAGGGACAAACGTGTGTCTAGAAGAGAGAAATTAAGAGCAAAAACTGAAAAGAGTAGGAAAAGGATAAAAAGACCTGAAATATGGGGCAAAAGAGGAAAAGGAGAAAACCAAGTATAGCTAAAAGGTTTCTTATTATTTATTATTATCTATTAATTTATTAAAGCATTTTTAAAGAAAGAGTTTAAACCCAAATTGTTGCAGTAAATGGCTCAATGTCCAAGTGGAGATCAGTGATGAATGGCATTCCTCAAGGGTCGGTATTGCATCCAGTGCTGTTTAACATCTTTGTTGGCAACATGGACAATGGGATCGAGTGCATCCTCAGTAAGTCTGCTGACACCACCAAGCTGTGAGGTGTGGTTAACACACAGGAGGGAAGGGATGCCATCTAGAGGGACCTTGACAGGCTCGAGAAGTGAGTCCATGTAAACAGCATGAAGTTCAACAAGACCAAGTACAAGGTCCTGCATATGAGTTAGGGCAAGCACAAATAAAGGCTGGGCAGAGAATGGATTGAGAGGAGCCCTGAGGAGAAGGATTTGGGGGTGTTGGTTGATGAGAATCATAGAATAGTTTGGGTTGGAAGGAACCTTAAAGATCACCTAGTTCCTACCCTACTGCCATGGGCAGAGACATTTTCCGCTAAAGCAGGTTGATCAAAACCCCATCCAACCTGGCCTTGAACACTTCCAAGGATGGGGCATCCACAACTTCTCTAGGAATCCTGTACCAGTGTCTTGCCACCCTCACAGTCAAGAATTTCTTCCTAATATCTAATCTAAATCTACCCTCTTTCAATTTAAAACCGTTACTCCTTGTCCTATCACTACATGCCCTTTTATAAAGTCCCTCTCCAGCTGCAAGGCTATCTTCTGATAACTGCAGTTTCTGTGACCTTCTTTACCACACCCTGAGCTTAGTAATTCATTCCATTTAGGCCACAGAAAATTGCAAGGGGCAGTTTTTGTCTCTTTAGTGATGGCATTAGGTGCACCTATGTAGTGATTTAGGATGTCAGAGACATTCTTTTCTACTGCGTGGTTTTCTTCTGTCTATATTGCAGTATTGCAAAACTGACTCAAGGGCACCAGTGATGTGCTCCAAGTGGTTTCCCTCTTCATGGCATCAGAAAGCAGTGCCAGAAAGTGTGCCAAGTGAATCCGAGGTTCTCCAAGACTTAGGTGTCAGTTCATGCATAAATGTCATTGATAGTAAAGATGCAGTGTGGAAAAATTAACCTAAAACCATAATATATTGTTCCAAGTAACCCCCCAGTCCTCCTCACCAGATTTCTGATCGGTCAGTAGTGTAGACTCACTAATTGAGAGTCCTGTGTTGGCAAGGTCCCTATTTATCTTTGTTTATTATCTCTGTATTAGTATTAAATAGTAGGTTTATGTTCCTTGAGATTAAAAACATTACTGTGCTATATCAGAAAGGTTTTTCAAAGAAGCAAAGACTCAGTCACCTTTGCAATATCATCAGTAGCCTAGTGATTAGACTTTACTAGGGATGTCATAGGTTCAAATCAAGCTATGGATGAGGTGTTGCTGAAACCTGATTATAATTTTTCCATATTCTGTGACGTGCCTAACCATGAAACTTCTGTGAGTCTATTTGAATTCCCTCGGGAGCTGATAAACTTTTGTTAGGGAAAATATGACTGACATCTAAATATGCCACTGAGAAATTTCACTATCGGGTATTTGACATATTCCCATCTTCTTCAGTGGCAGAGGACCCAAAAGCTAGGTTTAATCTGAAAATGTATTTATTAATTCTTCATAATTGATAAATATTTCAGTTATTTTTCATGTTACTTTTATCACTTAAGAGTATTAGCATATTCTGATTTTTCAGGATAAGTTCCTAAATAATTATCCTTGCTTGGTTCTGGTATTATTCCTATACACTGTATAGACCTACCTAATTTACTTTTTAGACTGAGCAGTTCGTGATCCAACTGTACCACATCTTATTGTCCATAAACAAGCCTTAATTGCTTCATATTTCAAGCCATTACTCAGCATTGCATTTAAACCAGGGATATTAGTTGATATCCATCTTTTGTATTTTGTTCAACTCCCCTGTCTGAAAAAAAATTTTGTTAACTTGGTTAAGTCAGATTTTATACAAATCTCAATAGGTATGCTTGCAAGAAATTTGTGGGTGTTTGAGTACTTTCCTTACATATTGAGAAAATATTTTCTCTGTGAACAACATGACCTTAGACATTATGGCTGTGTAAGAACCCTGTGTGTCAAGGGTTGTTACCCAGAGTCATAATAAACTCATTTTTTATTTTTTGTGGCAATACAGATATAGTTTATCTTATCTGTAAATAAAATACAATAAATCTGTTTCAAAACAATTTTCTTTTATTCATATGTATTTAAAGAAATCAAGCAGATGATTGATTATTGACTTATTAGTCTCCCAGAATTTCTAGACAAGGCTTGGTGCACCTTCACGAGGAGGTTGTGCACCTGCTTTTACTGGGTGTCCATGGAGAGGTGCTGGCAGTGGGGGCTGCAGGGCAGCCTCTGTAAGGAGAGATCGGGGCTGTCCTGTGTCAGACATGACCCATTCCA
Organism: Podargus strigoides; assembly: GCA_028020825.1. Lineage (NCBI taxonomy): Eukaryota > Metazoa > Chordata > Aves > Caprimulgiformes > Podargidae > Podargus > Podargus strigoides. Next base: position 144,940,247 of record CM051663.1, on the reverse strand, counting down.
ACTGGCTCCAACTGACCCACCACAGAGCACAGCTGAGTCCCTTGGCCAAGGTGGTGGTACCTGTATGATAATGTATTTTAGAAAGGGCAAAACACCAGACAGAGTGAGGAGGAGGGAACAAAAGTAGTGCAAAACAACAGAAGAAACACAGAAGTTGGAGGAGGGGGAGGAGGAGTCACTCCATGTCAGAGCAGATATTCCCTGCCACCCATGGAGGACCTGTGCAAGAGAAGATCTTCCTGAAGCCCACCGAAGAACTCGTTCTGGAGCAGAGGAAAGGTGTTACAAGAAGACAATAGCAGAGAGAAACTGCTAAGTACTGACCATATAATGCTCTTCCCTGATTGTTTTTGCTTGCTGAAGGAACTGAGTGTAACCTGTGGTGACAAACAGAGGAGTCTGGTGTGAAGGAATGAAGTTAAGCCTGAGAATGGGGGAAGGAAAGGGTTTCTTTCTACTGCCATAAAAGACAATGAAATATGTTTCTATACATACATTAGCAACAAAAGAAGGACTAAGGATAATCTCCATCCTTTATGGGATGTAGGGGGAAACATAGTGACAAAGGATGAGGAAAAGGCTGAGGTACTTAATGCCTTCTTTGCCTGAGTCTTTAATAGCAAGACCAATTGTTGTCTAGGTACCCAGCCCCCTGAGCTGGAAGACGGGGATGGGGAGCGGAATGAAGCCCCTGTAATCCAAGAGGAAATGGTTAGCGACTTGCTACACCACTTAGACACACACCAGGTCTATGGGGCTGGATGGGATCTGCCCAAGAGTACTGACGGAGCTGGTGGAAGTGCTGACTAGATCACTCTCCATCATTTATCAGCAGTCCTGGCTAACTGGGGAGGTCCCAGTGGACTGGAGGATAGCAAATGTGATGCCCGTGTTCAAGAAGGGCTGGAAGGAGGATCTGGGGAACTGCAGGCCTGTCAGTCTGACCTCTGTGCTGGGGCATGTTATGGAGCACATCACCTTGAGTGCCATCATGTGGCATGTACAGGACAACCAAGCAATCAGGCCCAGTCAGCATGGGTTTATGAAAGGCAGGTCCTCCTTGACCAACTTGATCTCTTTCTATGACAAGATGACTCAATGGATCAGGGAAAGGCTGTGGATACTGTCTGCCTGAACTTTAGTAAAGCCTTTGACAGTTTCCCACAGCATTCTTCTGGAGAAACTCGTTGCTCAAGGCTTGGATGGGCACACACTTTGCTGGGTAAAAATCTGGTTGGCTGTCCCAGCCCAAAGAGCTGTGGTGAACGGAGTTAAATCCAATTGGCAGTTGGTCATGAGTGGTGTTCCCCAGGGCTCAGTACTGGGACCAGTTCTGTTTAATATCTTTATAATGATCTGGATGAGGGGATTGAGTGCGCCCTCAGTAAGTTTGCAGATGACACCAAGTTAGGTGGGAGTGTTGATCTGCCTGAGGGTAGGAAGGCTCTGCAGAGGGGTCTGGACAGGCTGGATCAATGGGCTAAGGCCAACGGTATGAGTTTCAACAAAGCCAAATGTCAAGTCCTGCACTTGGGTCACAACAACCCCATGCAGCGCTACAGGCTTGGGGAGGAGTGGCTTGAAAGCTGCCTGGCAGAAAAGGACTTGGGGGTGCTGGTCAACAGCCAGCTGAATATGAGCCAGCAGTGTCCCCAGGTGGCCAAGAAGGCCAACACCTTCCTGGCCTGTATCAGAAACGGTGTAGGAGCACTAGGGAACTGATTGTCCCCCTGTACTCAGCACCGGTGAGTCTGCACCTGGAGTATTGTGTTCAGTTTGGAGCCCCTCACTACAAAAAGGACATTGAGCTGCTGGAGCATGTCCAAAGAAGGGCAACGAAACTAGTGAAGGGTCTGAAGAACAAGTCTTATGAGGAGTGGCTGAGGGAACTGAGGTTTATTAGCCTGGAGAAAAGGAGGCTGAGGGGAGACCGTATCACTGTCAACAACTACCTGAAAGGAGGTTGTAGTGAGGTGGGCGTCGATCTCTTCTCCAAAGTAACACAGGATAGGATGAGAGGAAATGGCCTCAAGTTGTGCCAGGGGAGATTTAGATTGGATATTAGGAAACATTTCTTCACTGAAAGGGTTATCAGACATTGGAACAGGGAAGTGGTTGAGTCACCATCCCTGAAGGTATCTAAAAGACGTGTAGATGCTGAGCTTAGGGACATCCTGTAGTGGTGAATTGGCAGTGCTAGGCTAATGATTGGACTTGATGGTCTTAAAGGTCTTTTCCAACCAAAACAATTGTATAATTCTATTTACTTTAATTGAGAATAAATTAAGTTAATTTTTCGAAGTCAAATCTGTTTTGCCCACAACAGTAATTGGCAAGCAGTTTCCTTGTCTTTATCCTGACCTGTGAGCTTTCTCATTCCTGTTCTTCCTTTTTTCCCTATATGGGGTGAGCAAGCAGCTGGGTGGGAGTTTGGCTGTTAGCCCAGACTAACCCACTACACTGTTCCATCAACTTATATGCCTGAATAAGAGAGTACACGGTTAATACCTGCAAGTAAGATTTATATGAGGGGGCAAGTGAAAACTTTAGACTGGAGGATTTGCCTGCCTTTGTGGCCCCGGAGAAACACCATTCCACCACCTTCAGTCCCAGCTGTCCCAGGAGTCCCCATCAAAGCACTGAAGATTGTCTTGCCCACAGTGACTGACTGTGGCTGCCTTCAGGATCAAAAAGCAGATGCTGTAGCTGAGGGAGGTGTTGTAGAGGAGAAGCACGACACTGTGCAAAAATAATTTGCATGTTCAGCTTTTGGGACTGGACAGGTTTGAAAACCTGTGTATCATCTTCATTCAAAGCCAAATCTCCCAAACACAATGGACCTGTCAGTTCATGTCAAAGTACCATAGTCTAAAAGAAAATATGGCCCAAAGGCTTAGGCTTATCCTTTAACAGTATCCACTGACAGAAAATTTCATATATATTGTTTTCAGAATCTTTGAGACACATATTTCCCATTCTTAAGCCTCAATATAAATAGACTTTTTGCTGTTGGTGTCCTACGAAAATGTTTCACATTTACATTTGAATCTATATTTTTGTTTAGAGACGCTTTGGCTTACTTCACTGATTCTTTCAGTATGGAGACCAACACAAATGGCATAACATGAAGTGTAAGTTGTGATTTTTACGTTTATATTTTATGTCTTTTAAAACAGTAGAAGTTAAATGCAAGTTCCTCACGCATTCTATACAGTCCTTTTGAGTATTTCAGTATGTAAATTTTCAACAGCTTTCTCAAAACAGCTCACTAGAGGCTCAATGAAATAAAGGCAAATAAATGTCTTTGACAATGATGGAATTTAGAGCTGTAAAGGGATACAGTAATTTGCTAGGTTTGTTGTACATTTATTTACAGTTCTATGAAGATTTCACCTAACTTAATATTGACTTTAATCACATCTGAAAGACAATTTCTTTGGAAGCTGTGTGAAGAAGAAAAGATAGATGCTGTATGCAAGACCAGTAGTAGCTTAAATAATGGAGTTAATATATATGTTCTAGTGAAATAACTTATCTACACCAATATGACTGTTACTGGGTTAGCTAAGCCAGTGTAATTCACCTAAATCTGGTGCTCTCTAAGTAGTAAATACAATTTTATTCTAGTCTAACTTTCAATGAATCACATAGAGACTTCACTTGCTTGTAATGGCTATCAATTTAAGACTGCAGGGTCGCATTAACTTTTGTGCATTCATTCTTTTTCTCCTTTTTCCCAGTATAATTGGTTCCATACTTTATCCTTGCAGTGTGAAATTCATACAAGAATCAGGTGTATATGATACAAACTAATTTAATGGGAGAATATACATAAACATAGACATCAAAGAAATGTTAGAAAGATGATTCTTTTCCCCTTCAGCCTCTCTGTTGAAGCAGATCTATCATCACACTAGATCAGGTTGGCTATGGCTTTTTGACTAGTTGATTTTTGAAAGCCACTGTAAATAGAGATTATCTAGCCTTTCTAGGTGGGTAATCAGTTTTCTTTACTTTCCCAGTCAATATCTTTTTTCCCCCATATGTGGAGTCTGAACCCCCAAAATTTGCATTTATAGTAATTTCTCCTTGTTACATTATCTGGTACTACCAAAAAGAGTTTGGTTCCACCACCTCTGCAACTTCCCCTTAAGTAATTGTAAGTATCCATTAGAGCCTCTGCAAGTCTTCTTGCCAGGAGACTCAGTTGTCTTAGACTCTTGTTACAGATCATGTTCCCTAGTCTCCCAACCATGCTGATAGTCCTTTGGAGTGCCTCTGATTTCTCCACACTCTTCCTGAACTCTCAATCCAAACCTAGACAGACATATCTCTGTCTGTACTTCTATCTATCCATACCTCAAGCATGACCTCATCCATTGTAGGATGCTATCCTTGGAAGCTCACCTTCTAGCTTCATCGCACTTCCAACTTCCTGTGTCCCCTACATCTTTCTACCTTTCTTCTCCTCCTCCTCTATATCTATTTCCTCAAAGCAGGACAGGGAGAAAAGACCTAACTCCTTCAGATTTTCCTCACAGGACAGGTTCTCCAGCCCTTTGATTGTCTGCATGGCTGTTCTCTGGACCTCTCCAGTCTACCTGCAACTTTCTTGAATTGTAGGGACCAGAACTGGACACAGTACTGCAGGTGTGGCCTTACAAGTGCTGAGTATAGTGGGATGATTACACATCTGTCTCTCTCTGCCAATAATGCCCTACAACTGCAGCCCAGGATCTAACATGCCTTTGTTGCAGCAGTGACTGATGTTCAGCTTGTTGTTCCCCTGGGTCCCTTTCAGCAAAGCTGCTTCCCAGTCACCCAGATCCTAGTCTGTACTGGACTCTTTGGTTATTCTGTCCCAGGTGCAGGACTTTAAACTTGTTTTTCTTAAATTTCATACTGCTCTTGCTAGCTCACTCTTCCAGACTTTCCTGGTCTCTTTGTAAGATGTCTCTCTCTTCTGATGTGTTCAACTCACTACCCAGTTTGGTGCTACCAGCAAACTTGGTGAGGGAGCTTTCAATCCCACAGTCCAGGTCATTTATGAAGATGTTGAACAGAGTTGCACCAGTATCGATCCCTGGGGAATTCCACTCCTGACAGGCTGCCAGCCTGAGTCAAAAACATTGATCACCACCATCTATCAAGGTTTGAGGCCAGGCTGGCTACTAAATAGGTGACGGATGTTCTCAGTATGACCTGCTAGCCAATTTCCTACTCATATTGCAGACCACCCATCCAATCTATATCTTGCCAGATAAGCTTTAGGTCAAATTGCTATTCCGTAAGTGTAAAGGAAAAGGGAGGAGAACTACAGAAAATTAAAGATTACACATAGTAAGAAATTTCCCCCACACCTTATGTTAAAAGTACATTAATATTTCACCATCAAGCATGCTCAGATTAGACAAACTAAAATGTAAGTTTTCATACAGTCTTAACTCTATTCCCCTGGAAATATGAATTGTAATGGTTTATGTGATAAGACATAAGAAATATATAGCAGAATCAGCCAAGTGAGGATTTAATGGAAATGGGGAAAATGGCTGTTTGTAAAGTGTCTGTGGAGCCTATCACAGTGTTTGCGTCTGAGGTATCTGGAATTGGTTAGTTTTCTTAGATAACACTGTTGTCAACATTTTTGTTTAATTAAAAATCATATTTTAATACTATTAAAAATTACAAAAATTATTACTGTTTTAATTTACTTTCCAAAACTGTAGAAGGATGTATTTTTTTTTCACTAGGAAAAAATGTGAACTTCTTCCCCTTCTTCTTTACCTCCCTCCTAATTACCCTTAGCTAGTATATAGCTCTCCAGGGAGTCACTCCTACACCTAAAATAGTTCAGTGCCTTTCCTGAGAAATGGAAAGACTAAGATACTAGAAACTTTCTATATTCACAGCTATGCTAGAGATGCCCTTACACAAACTTTTCATCCTCAATGTCAGTATACTTAGGCACTCTTCTGCCCACTACTTGAAGACCCAATTTATTTTTTAATGGGTTATACTTCCTCCTTCTTAGTAGAATCACTATTCAAAAATAATATGCTATGAAGAACGTAGAATTACTAGCAGTAAGTGGAAGATTCAAGAATAGGACCTGCCTTAACCAATAATCTCTAACAATGCAGTTTCTAGTTCTCATATTTCTTATTTTGATAAAAATATACTTCAGCGTATATATATGTTACTGAAATAGTAATTAGCATGCAGTTAGCGCCTGTGTTTGAGAGTTGAACTAAAAGTCTTTGGAGTAAATGGAAATGATATCATTAATTTCATTTGACAAAGAGTCAATTTTCATAAAGCAGAGGAAAAAGCCAAGCTTGACAAAGGTAATAAAAATTTAAAGAACACCTGCCTGGTTGTTATGCTTTGTCTACTAGGCAGACAGAAGTAATTTCGCTGCTGTCAATTTGGCACTTTGTAGTGGATTTTTGCTCACTTCTGGGAAGGAAAAAGAAGGAAGTATGTTTTAATGAGTGTCTGCTATGCTGTTAAACTAGAGATACTCACCTGTACGTGGAATTTGTATTATTTTGGTAATGGTCACCATTTAAGTTCTGTTGATCACCATCTTTCTGTCTGTTGTTTCTGTAAGTATTTTTAACTTGTGTCCAAGATGAATGTGCTCTGGATATTCCACTAAAATCAAATCGAAGTTTAATTTCCATTAAAGAGAATTAAATGCAGGTTAAAACAAAACAAAACAAAACAAAACCCCCACACTTTAGCCCCTTCAGCAGAGCATGTGGTTATGATGCAGCTAAAAATAAGGATCTAATTGTTCAGATCATCACTAAGAAATCCACACATACAGTGCCTCTTTTACTGAAAAGAAAAAACCCAAAAAACCACCACAACAAAAATAAAGCAACATGCACTGGAATTAAGTTATGCTTAAACCTGTAACACTAAATCAAGGTCTGGTGTTGTCTGAAGGAATAGGAAGAAACCTGATAATTACAATGTATTCAGATAGGCAGTCATGACAGGTATTTTATTAAAAGGATATTACTCATGCAAAACATAAAGTAAAAATTTTTTTAAATCCTTATAGAGAAAATTGAAGGTACTTGCTTATCATGAAATTTTGACTATTATAATACTAAATAAGCTATTACAATACTTATCTCATCAGTTTGGCCTGTGTAAATTCAATCACAGAATCCCATGTGTTTTTACTTTGGCTAGGGCTGGGCATGTGTAGGCATATAGACACCATTCTGGGCTGCAGAGACACTGCCAAGGACCTCTTCCCAAAAGGATGGGACTGTGTACATCACCCATCTCCATCCTGACTCCATCTCTTCTCATGACAGATCTTCAACGAAGAGGGAGGTAGTTCTTTCCTCCTCCCAGACCTCCAACAAAATGTCAATTCTGAAGATTTTTTAATTTTTTTTTAATACTTCCAGGGGCAAGACAACAGTGAAATCAAGATAAGAACAAAGTAGTCAGAGGATTTCTAAACAACCACAGATAACTCAAAGATAAACCCAGGAAGTACATAGCCTTTTGGAAAAGCAATAAAAGCTTCTACTTAAAACCCAGTCTCAAAATATCTAAATTTCTTTAAGTTTTACTCAGTCCTTTCAAGATCTTAGGGCCCACGTAGACCTCTTCCTCCTGCTCCTGCTCTCTTTTCTCTTTATAAGTATCAGTGTGAGGGCTTTCATTTTGTGAAGTTATGAATTCCTCAGTCAACTAATTATTTTGAAAGACTTGAAAGGCTTCAATCCTTCAGCAGGTGTTCTATTGCTTCCTTATAATCTTCCATGAGACAATTGTCTTTAGGCTTCAGCTTAGTCATTGAGATAAGAGGCTGCCATTTCAAAGGCAACAATAACATTCTGTTATTAGCTCTCTGTTAATAATCTCTTCCAACCCCAGATAAAAATAACAAGCCAACAAACAACATAAGTGGAAATCCTTCTATACCTCATATGAGAACATTGCATTCACAAAACACACTCATCAAATAAAATGGAGTAATATGTGCATTTATTATAACCAGTTATGTGTAATCTAAGTAGAAAATTTATTAGAATATAAGTATTAAGTTACAATATAACAGTTTTCCAATACACCTCTAAATTAGAAATATAGAGATACCAAGCCTTCTACTACACTTGTTCTAAGAAAACTAAAAGGTCAACCACGGAGGTAAAAAAAAAGTTTTTAGGTTTCTTGTACTTCTACCACATTGCTTAATGGAAGGTAATGCAAACTGACTTCATACTTCACCCATCATATACATGGCATTTCTAAAATCTTAAATAAATCATTTTAACTTTAAGTAGTATTTTGATTTTGTAAACACATAAAGCAGCCATGAATAGTAGCAGACACACAATCATAAACACTAGAAGTCTTTTCAGAAAAAGCACTAATCAATCTGCTGGAAGAATGATGAATTTTTTTCTGTCATTTCAAGGAGAAAAAATATTTAAAGACAAGATATTCACATGAGTTGCAGATTGAGCGACAGTTGTTTTCCTACAGACTGTGTTTAGATCTCCTTAATAAGTTCCTTGCTGCAATACTGATCTAACAGAAAGGTTTTTTTTAATGTTCTGTGCCAGGATGTATTATTGGTATCTCAGAGGTATCTATGTGTTGATTTTCTTCTTGGAATTATTCAGTGGGCCAAATTCATACGTGCTTTTCCTTATTTTGTTCTTCATGCTCTGTTGACCTCCAAATTTCCACAAAATATGTCAGAATGTTGTGACTCTAAGATTTCTACCTCTTGATTTGTTTAGAAATTGCCCAGTTAAATTATATAGGGAGACACATAGGGAGAGCAACCCAATATACATAATTTTCTTAATAAATCAGGCATCAAGGCTCTAATACTAGTTCTTCCTCAAAATACTGTCTCACACTGTGGGGCTCTAACTTTCAGTTGATCAGGAACAAGAACCTAAAAAAAAGACCAAGAACAATTTGCTGTTTGAGAACTATAATCAATAATACTGCTCTTTTGTACTTCTTTCTAGGTCAGGAAATTTTATTTTTCTAAAACCCCACTGCTTCCCTGAACTTTGGCACCATTTTAGTTGATTTCCTTGGAAAGTGACCAAATGCTGCAGAAACAGTTGATTTTTCGCAGGATGGTGTGGCATTCCTGATGGCTGTATTAGAAAGTACACATTAGTTCTAAAATACAGAATAATTTCTCTACTGCTTTAAATTTATTTTCTTCTAAACGTAGTTTGAGCATAAGAGAACAAGAACTTATCTCAGCTGAGTGCTATCCTACGTTCTGTACATACTATTTTGTGCAACACCAATGAAAACTGCTTCAATAAATGTTGCAGCATGTTGGAAAAATGAAAACCTTGATAGAATTGGTTGTTAAATCACTTTTCAGAGCAAAATTTGGAAATAAGTTTGGAAAAGAAACAAATCATCCTCTACAGCAATAGCGGTGTGCTGCTCTGTAATAAGTGAATTGCAAAGATCTACTCTATAAGAAGCAAAAGCAGAATCTGACCTCAAATGATCATAAATTGCAATAAAGAAAACTGGAAAAGCCAGAATTTTAAAGCAAATGAGTGTTTGTATTGCAGATCTTGCACATCCATTTTTCTAAACAAGATTTTAGCTTTCAATAAAAGACACTTTTGAAAGTGCAAATGAATCTGTCATCTACAGATGAGAATATTTTGTATTAAGAAGCCTACTTAAAGTCCTTTTAGGCCATTCTCACGGATTCATGTTCATCTTTACCATATTGTTTTGAGGACAGCATGGCAGAAAGACAGTTAATGTTATGTGTCTTTTTGCTTTTTTCTTTCAGTGTTTGAAAGAAACAATTCTCAGCCATTTACTTAGATGCTTGCTTGTCATTTCTCTGCATCTATTTTCAGGATATGTGATATGGACTTATAATCTCTGTAGTCTTAACAATAATGAGGATTCAAAAGATTGTTCTACATTTAAAGTCAAGATAACTTGATTTTATTTTTTTATTCTGGCAAAAAAGAAGCAAAGACATAGAAAATGAGGGAAGATTTTATCTGACTAGTTCTTTGATCTTCTCATTTATAAAGAAAAAAAAAACTTAGCTACTTATTTCTCCTTTTTTATCTTAGGAAGAAAGATTGACTACAAAATCCTGCCATTTGAAAGGTATCGTCTTTAATTTAAGAAGCCAAAAAAGACAATCTATATAACATATGATGGCAATATTTGCCATTTTGACAAATATATTTTTATTATATTGCAAATATATTTGCAATATATTGCCATTTTATGACAATATATACTCTTAAATGAGGAGCAGGTTAAAACAACTTATCCTTTTTTTTTTTTTTTAATTTTATTTGGGAAAATGTTATGTTTGTTTTCTACTCTTGTTACATGGAGTAAAAATAGCTAGGCTGAGACTGACATAACTGGCCTTCTTAACTGCCTGTGAATATCATCCCATTTCCATCATCTCTTGATGATATGGAAAATCCTGATCTGTCTTACTGCATTTTATAGTATAAATTCTGCACTGTTTTCCCTGAATTGAGATTTGTGGGAGTAGGAGAATAGAACAAAAAAGAAAGGTATTTCCCATACTGTCATTAACACACTAAACACTCTTTGTGCCTTGTCCGTGTGATATGACTGTGTAAATATGTGGGTGTCATTGCATTAAATAATACCTGGTCAAATATTTCAATAGCTGAATATTAGCAGGGAGTAATTTTTTTTTATTTTTTTTTTTCCCCCCACATCTAAGGCCTGAGGATGTAAAACACATCTTGCGCTGATCTGAAATTTCAATTGTAACCTTCCTGGGATACATGTCATCTTCATTCACATGTTCAGAGATGACTCTCTGAGACAAGTGTGGTAAGAAGGCATAATCAGGAGAGTCACTTAAAAAGTGTACTGTTAAACAAAAAAAAGTTGTTGCTTCTGAAAGAATCTCAAGTGTTATATGCTGAATGAGTTATTATATTTAGGGAAAATAATATTTATTTTTTTTCCTATTTTCCTACTCTTGAAGTTACATAGTTCAAAATTAAAACAACATTAAAATTTAAGACATGGTATCTCAACTAAACTTTGTCTACAATACTGCAGTGCTCATGACCATGTAGCTTCACCCTTCTAGCAGTCTTTAACTGAATCATTGTCAGAAGCTGTAGCAAATGTCAAATATGAATTAATTTTACATTGATGTCTAACAAATTTTGCCATGAACTCACCTTAGTGCAACATCAGGTACTCACTGAAGTGGTGAGTAATTCTTTGGGAACAGTGAGAGGGAAGCACTGACACAGTAGGCATTGTAATTAACACTCAGACTGTGCAGATTTTTTGCATTGTCGTAAATATAAGAGACGATTTATTATAGCTCACAATAATTAGGATCATTTATCTGGCATGCTGGGAAAGCTAAATCTCGTAATTTCTCTATCCAGTAGGAAAATATTTTTATTTTGTAATACTTTTAGTTTCATTGAATTGTGAAGCACTTTCCATTTTGGTGAAGGACAATGGGTAATTCCACTAAATGACAGACAGATTCTAAAGAGTCATCAGTATGTTAACAAATCACTGCCTCTTTTCATAATAATGGCAATAATTTAGGATTTGATTAAGTTAGTATGGAAACTAAGTAAGATCAAAAAAACCTTCAAATCTAGTCTAAAATAGCTTTATGCCCCATTATAGCAGCAGACATTGATAGAAGAATCAAAGAGAAGTAATTATTTCATGCGCTGTCATCTAATCTAATCTAAACTATTCATAATTACAGGCCCTGAATAACTTCTGTCATGGGAGGACCACTTGACAGACTCCTTCGTTGCAGAGCACTTTCCTCCTTGGTAGGTGCAAGCACTGTATCTGTCATTCTCTATTTTTTCTTTTTAAATGTGTATCATCTTCTTTATTTTCATTCTGACACACTTGTGCATTTTAATACCAATAGGAATATTTATTACTTTTATTTTACATACAAAGTAAACAAATATGTGTAAAATGTAAAAAATTAAAAAGTAAAACAAAAAGAGTGGTGAGCATGAAATAAACTACTGTGGCAGTTTCCCCTCCAGGTCCATGTCAAGACAGGGCATTCAATGGAGTCTAAAATAAAAGACTTAACAGGAATCTGCAAAGGCAGAGGATCAAAATAGCATAAAATATGTAATAGTCTTAATGAATAAGCTGTTTAATGAACCAGGGCGTACTGAAGATAAAATTCATTGCATTGACATCAGTTTTAGGGTACCACCCTTAGGGTTCCATTAGCTCAATAAGAAAGAAATTAATGATATGGTTTTATATATTAAGAAATTAAATTGAGGTCTCACTTGTAAATACTTGCACCAGTTGTTCTAATTGCCTTCTGCAATTAAAACAGGCAAATTATGGAAGTTTATATTTGCTCTGAATGAGGCTTGCAAACAGGTATATTGCCATTTGAAAATAACTAAAATTATCTTTAAATGTACATGACATCTATGCTTTCTGCAATTTCTGCAACTTCAGCTCCTTTATATAGTGTAGTCTATATAACCTGAATTAAAATTGATTAAGATGTTGCCTTTTGAATTCAATTTGTTTGGAGCTTCACTTATGAGAAAACGAAGATCGGGGAGCTACAGAAATTGTATAGAAAATTATGCATTCTACATACTCAACTCCTCCAGTCTTGTTACAGTAAAATGAGCATGGTTTACTGCTGTGTGCTTTTTTTTTTAAATGTCTTTCAAAAAGCACTAGTTTAATACAGCTTCAGTTGTTTGGTATTAATAAACAGCTTTCATAGTTCTCTTTTAATCTGTGGTTTGACAGCTTTTGGATAGAAAGCTAAGATAATGATTAAAATAACTATTTCAAAAATTCTTCTGAAGTATGTAGTATACTGCAATGAACTGAAGAGTTAATACAGAGGTCTTTTCTTCTGATTTAAAATCACACATTAGATCTGCTGGTGAAATTGAATTATCAACTTAAATGCAGTTCCAGTTCAGATTCTCTTTAACACATTTATATTTTATGTGTGGAGTGGGACTTATCTTTCCAAGTTTAGTTCACCTAAAAGCAGGGGCCTAGCCTAAGGTAGCTGCCCTCAGATCTCTCTATGCTCACAGAAGTGAGAGAGGCACCCGAACAGATAATTAATTCTGTCTTAAAACAGAACACTAAGGTAAGACGTATGACTGTGTGATCTATAGGTGTGCCTCAAGGAATATTCTGTAATGAGTCTGATAACCCAGGAGATCTGACAATACTCAATGAAGAGCTAAAGACTCCTCCTGAAAATGATTCGGAGCATCCAAGCAAAGCTCTGGAGCAGCCTCTGCCTTTCCATTGGCTTCAAAGGGAATAAAGAGACAAAAATGAAGTTTTGACAAATTTTTTCCACTGGCTTTATAAGGTAGCCTTGTTTTGTTTTGTTTTGTTTTGAAAGCTAAAATGAGGAGACATTAATCCTTGCCACAGTTCTTTCTCATGGAAGGTTTACATTCCAGCTTTACTTTTTCCTATGAATAAGGATTGCAGAGTTGAGCCCACAGCTGTAAATTCTAGTTTATATTTAAATGGAAACTCTGCCTTAAGAGTCTTGCTAAAAAAGAAGAATCCAGGAATTCAGCTTTCTGTTCCTTAGGTAGATCAGTGGCACCCCTGCATGTACAAGGAAGGCTGATTTTGAAAACTGGCAACAACATGGAGTTAAAAGCAACAGCTCAAAGTATATGATAGGAAAATTATCTCCATGGAGCAAAAGAAGAACTATTCACGCTTCCTCCGTTGATTCTTAAATCAAAATCTTGCAACATCCTGTTAGTTGTATCCGATAAGCCCTTTTCTTTAGGAATGTAAATTCCCTCACTGATCTTTCTGTTTCTTTGCTCTTTCTAACTACCATGAAGTAAGTTGAACAATACCCTGGATATTCAGGGGTTTCAAAAGAAATTGCCCATCAGAGTGAGATAACATCATTCTCTGAGGTTTCTTTTTTTAGTGCTATGGGAAATAAATATTTAATAAATAAATTAAAGAAAGAAAATAATTTAATAAAATACTACAAAGAAAGAAAAATAATGGCAAAAGAGAAAAAGTAATTAGCAGTAGAAGGAAAAGGATTGTGTAAAATACTGCCTAAAACATGCCTTATATGAGGTAAGCTTAGTAAAATAAACTTACCTATATTCTCGTAGTTACTCAAAGGTCCAAGTAGATTTACTTTGTCTAGCAAATAGGTCATCTGAAACAGAGACTTTTCCTTGGTTGGTGGAAAGATAGAAATAGGTGTCAGTAATTCTGGAAACGTGAAGAAAAAGAAAAGGAAACCTTGATGCAAGTCCAGAATGGTGTCATAAAAATGAATTGTGTTTAATCATCTATATATTATGTTCATGTTAATATGCATTAATATAATGTTTTTATGTTCTTTGTATGATAGTTACATTATCTCAACTTTTTACCTAGCAATATTCATATTTCATAACAAAAAATGAATCAAAATCAACATGACAGCTGTCTTTACATCTTCCATAAATTTCATATTTGTATTCTGTTAAAAAATCAGGGAGTGGGAGTTGGACTGATGCTAATATGGCCTAATGAAATCAATGTATTCAGTTAATTACCTTATTATATAACATTGTTTGAGTGTGTTTTCCAAATAACTAATTTTGCATCCTGTTGTTCTTTTCTGGTTTTATGGTCTATAATCTATTCTCATAATTTCCTCTTTAGGAGTTCTACTCTATATGTTTTTGTTGTGGTTTTTTTTTGTTGGTATTAACTCAGCAGGTGGGTCTCCAAACTATGCACATGCAATATTTGTGTAGCATTTAAAGCACAGTTGGATACAGTCCCTGTTCACTGTTACATGCTACAGTTTCATTTTACATTACAATAAATCACTTTTTTTGTTGCTGGATTTTTTAAGAGAAATGAGAGAGAAAATGCACAGCAGGACAGCGTCATCAAAAAGATTAAATAAGAGAGCTGTGATTAGCAAATGTGATTGCATAACTTTTTTCCTGGAGGAGTTAGACTGTACACTGATGTATCCTGGTAGAGGAGCTGACTCTTGTATACAAGGAGGCCTCTGGGAAGATACTGTTGTAGAAACTGTAGTTTATTTGTGTAGAAATAATATTTCAAAAATTCCATTCTTAGCCTAGGTAGACAGTACAAAATTCTGAATCCTTTCACAAAGAAAGGTCTTGTAATCTTTGATATTCAGGAATTTCTTTGAGTCTCTGTGGTTTAAAAAAATGCACCTAATTCCAGTTGCAGTTACATAGAGGAATATGGCCTATAAAAGGCCTTCTCCATTTCTTCCCATACCTGGTTCCAGGTTGCTTCTTTCTAAAGTGAAACCACTTAATGATACAATTTCTTTACTTTCTTTCCCCAAGCAAATCTAACAAATCTTTTGTATGACATATATTTTAAATGCATTTATGCAGCCCAGTAAATAAATAACTTCAAAACTCCAACAAACCCCCCTCATTCAGTTACTTCAGAATGGCCTTTCATTATCTGTATGTTTCCTTGAAATACTGGTAAAACACAGTAGTAAGTATAATTGCTACAATCTTTTGATGTCTTGGGAGCTGGACAGTTTATACTACAGCAGCTGTTAGCTGATGGATTTTCCCAGGAAAAATGACAAACTTACAATGTCCCCTTGTGAAAGAAGAAAAATTTTTAATAACTGTAGAATATTGTCATCAACTGTTAGAATCTAATGAGACAGTAGAGCAGCATAATGTGATTCATTTATATTTGTGAACACCAATCTTTGCTGCAGACGTGAGCTTCATTTACACAGAGACAGCAGGGCCCAGAAAACAGGGACAGCTAATTGTACTGGGTTTTTTTTTTCACTAGCGTTTTTCTATCACAGTGTCTTCAGTCTGGAATCTCCGTGGTTCTTATTCTCATGTTCTTTGCTAAGGTGTAGAATTATGAATTTGCATAGACTGGTATTCATATTGTTCATCTTAGATTATTGGGTCTTCTACAGATTCTTAGATTTTCAGAGTGAACATCTTATCCAGCTCTTCTTTTACTCTAAATTTCTCTACTTTATTACAGAATACCACAAATACCATACAAACCTCCATTCTTTTACTCTCTTTCTAAGCAGGCCACCTTTATGACTGTTCACATCACATGTTCACCAATGATCAGTTTAAAATCTGAGAAGTCTCATTGTTTTCTGTTTAGTTGTCCATTTGTCTTCTGTTCCAACATAAATGTAGCATTTAGGGATGGGGTTTATTAGTGGAACTGGCAGTGTTAAGTTCACAGTTGAACTCGATGATCTTGGTCTCTTCCAACCTGAATTATTCTATGATTCTATCTTTTGTTTCATAGGTGGGTAAGGCACAAGAAGAAAACAGCAAGGTGCCTTCTCCAGTGATACTGTTGTGGTCACTGAGCATGCTGTCCTGGAGTAGGAAAACTTAAGCAAGTAGGTATCTTACAACTTCTTACAAGCTCTCTTGTGAACTGCCTATTAATTAGATTGTGCTGTTTGTTAGAGCTAGTAGGATTCCTCTCATCTTAATTTAGCCATATGAATTTTTAATCTGAAATAGTAGGGATGCCTCCTATAGAGTCAAATGAGAGAGAGAAACAAACCTGAAGAAACAAGTCCCATCACATGATGTATATCACTGCCTAAATGGAATAATTGGAATCCCTTTCTGGTGATGTGTGTCCTTTCATTGAATATAGACTAAATTTAGCATGAATTTTAGCATCTAGAATCTCCTGGCTCTTAAATAAGTTTGATTTGGGGCATTAGGTAACTATTCTGTCTCCCTGGCTTTGTGTCATCTTTCAGGTACTCTGCTGTGGTTTTTGTTATACTGCAACTCCCAATCAAATTCACTTTGTCAAATTACAGTGTTACTCTCTATCAGCTTCTTTTGGCCACCCTTCAACCGCTCAGAAGATTGTCATTTGCTTTTAAAAGATAAATTAAGTTCTCCCTGAGTGTTTTGCTCCGCATGTTTATTATGGTCGAGTCTTCTATCTCATACCAAGGTCTTTATTGGGATATTTATGTCTAAGTTTGTCTCCTTACCTGTGTATGATTCCTCAGTAGCTATGCAGTCTGTCTGCAACCCAGATGAAAAAGAAGAGAATGTTCTGTCGATCTGTAATGCAAGGTAATTCAAGGTTCAGTTTGCATCTGAGGTGTGGGTTTTTTGTGAGAACTATCTAAGCTTTTTTCAAAGGTGTTTTTTGCATGACCTGCCTTATTACCAGAACTAGCTAACAGAGATATTTTTGTTCATATGGAAGAAAACAAAACTTTTTTTTTTTCTGAAAGTAAGAATGTAAGACATGAATACTTGTTGAGTGTCCTCCTGATTTGGCCGATTATCAGTAGAATCTCTCTTTAAAGATAATTTGGTTTTTACAATGGTTTCATTCAGGGTACAAGGTCATATTCAGTTGAGATGCATAAGTAATTAAATAATTGTTGATGAATATTGTAGGAAATCTTGATTATCTTGAGTGCCATTATGTAGTACAGGACAATCAGGCAATCAGGCCCAGTCAGCATGAGTTTATGAAAGGCAAGTTCTGCTTGACTAACCTGATCTCCTTCTATGACAAAATGACCCGCTTAGTGGATGAGAGAAAGACTGTGGATGTTGTCTACCTAGACTTCAGTAAAATCTTTGACGCTATTTCCCACAACATTCTGCTGGAGAAACTGGCTCATGGTTTGGATACATGTACTCTTCACTGGGTAAAAAACTGGCTGGATTGCAAGGCCCAAATGGTGAATGGAGTTAAATCCAGCTAGTGGCTGTTTACAATTGGTGTTCCCCAGAGTTCACTATTGAGGCCAGTTCTGTTTGATATCTTTATCAATCATCTGGATCACAGAATCACAGAATCACAGAATCACAGAATGTTAGGGATTGGAAGGGACCTTAAAAGATCATCTAGTCCAACCCCCCTGCCAGAGCAGGAATACCTAGATCAGGTCACACAGGATGAGGCGATCAAGTGCACCCTCAGTAAATTCAATGGGAGTGTTGATCTGCTTGAGGGTAGGAAGACACTACAGTGGGATCCAGACAGGCTGGGTTAATGGGCCAAGGCCGACTGTATGTGGTTCAACAAGGCTAAGCATTGGATCCTCCACTTGGATCACAGAAACCCCATGCAGCACTAAAGGTTTAGGGAAGAGTGGCTGAAAGCTGCCTGGTGGAAAAGGACCTGGGGGTATTGGTCAACAGCTGGCTGAATACGAGCCAGTAGTGTGCCCAGGTGGCCAAGAACAAGAGCATCCTGGCTTGTATTAGAAACAGTGTGGCCAGCAGGACTAGGGAGGTGATTGTCCTACTGTACTCAGCTCTGGTGAGGTCACACCTCAAATATTGTGTTCAGTTTTGTGCTCCTTGCCACAAGAAAGCTGTTGAGGTGCTGGAGTGTGTCCAAGGAAGGACAACGAAGCTAGTGAGGGGTCTGGAGCACAAGCCTTATGAGGAACGGCTGAAGGAACTGGGATTGTTTAGCCTGGAGAAGGCTGAGGGGAGACCTTATTGCCCTCTACAACTACCTGAAAGGAGTTTGTCATGAGGTGAATGTCAGTCTCTTCTCCCAAGTAACAAGCAATAGGAGAAGAGAAAACAGCTTCAAGTTGCTCCAGGGGGAATTTAGATTGGATATTAGGAAAAAAATTTTCACTGAGAGGGTTGTCAAGCATTAGAAGAGGCTGCCCAGGGAAGTAGTGGGGTCACAATCACTGAAGGTATTTAAAAGATGTGTAGATGTGGTGCTGAGGGACATGGTTTAGTGGTGAACTTGGCAGTACTGGGTTAACGGTTGGACTTGGTGAACTTAAAGGTCTTTTCCAACAAAAATTCTATGATTCTATGATTGTATGATATGAAGGTTACATATCCAAGCTAATATATGTGTAGTAAAATCCATTGCAGGAAAGGTGTAGAAAATAGAGAAGCAGAAGTGGAATGCTGGGGTGATAAAAAGAAACAATAAAATAAATTGGAAAGTGTACACAAATAGGCAACCTGGACAAACAATTTGAAAAATGCAGTAAAAGTAGACCAAGCCTTACTTAAGTGTTAAACTATACAATACAGGAAGTGTTCACTGAATGTGTGCCCTGAGGACAATGGATCAAATTATTTGCATTGCATTTAGACATTTGTGTTGCATTTATAGTTTTACAAACTTTTACTTCTATCTGTTGATTAGCCCAGATGAACCGTTGACCTAGTGGAATTATTGAAAATAATAGCCTATTTTTATCTAAATATTTAATATCATACATTATTTATTGCATTATATCTCATAAAAATCTAATTGTATTACATTTCATAGATTATATATTGTTATCAAAGTAAAGATGGTATGTACTTGAATTAGATTGTTTTTCTAAGTAATTTTTGAGACAATATCTTGCACTAAAGTGTTATCTATTGTTAATCATACTTGTAAATCTTGCTATTATTTATAATTGGCAATTATTGAAAACTAAAATCCACTTTTTGGTGACTAGCAAACAACTTTCTAGCCTGAAGGGTAATTGTGTAGGTCAAGCTGCGGTAGTAACCTCCAAATGGTAGTTTTTTCTTGAAGTCATTTAAGAGCTTGAATCCTTTGTGTAGACCATAAATAGTACTATTAAATGTTTTCTTGTGATGTGGCTGTGAAGGGGTCAGTTAGCACATCTATTCATTCCAAAGTGCTTCCACTGACACCAGACCTGTCCCTTCCTCACCACAGAGGGAGACGAAGAGGAATAATGAATGAACTAAAAATAGAGGAGTGAATCTATTTGAGGATGACCTGATAGAAAGTCATAGAGAAGAAAGACAGAGGAAACCATCTGGATATTTTCTGAACAGTAACCTGGGGTGACATCTTGCCGCTGTTGGAGACATGGAGTCTTTCCACTATACTCACTGTCCTCAGAATTTCCCCTTTCTTTTCTCAGTATTTGAATGCTTCTTATTACTTTTCTCCCCGCTGTTACTGACCTGATCTTTACCTCTGAAAATGCAAAATTAAAAAAATGTAATTAAGCAGGAGTCTGGCTTTTCTTAATAAGATAACAGACAAGTTTTTAAGTTCATCAGGGTGCAAATAAATGCTTCTATGAAGAACTTAGGAAAAAGTAGTGGTGACAAATCTATAAATGAAATGTTTTGATACCTTACTGTTACTGAGATGGGGGCGGTGGGAAGGACAAAACAATCGTGGTGAAGGGGCAGAGAGACTTGAGTTCAACAATGATGTATGTTGAAAATTATAAATAAATCTAAAGCAAAGAAAGAAGTTTGAGAAGTTAGAATCTGATTTATCTTTTATAGCATTATTTAATCCTACTGAGAGTAAGAAGAAAGGGGAAATTGATTTTTTATTTATGGTGTAAAGCATTCAAAAAAGTTAGTGAGAGAGGGACAAACCTCCTGCATAATTTCAGTTCGGGGTAATTAAATAATGAAAAGGCTCTGATTTCCAACAGGAATTGCAGCATAGCACTTTGAGCCTTTATTATGTACAGATTTCTGGCAAGTATGTCAATAAGATGTGAAATTGAGAGGAAGGACTGGAGGATGAGGACAAGAACACCTATTTCCGAATGTTTTTGCATTCCTGCCAGAAGAATCAGAGTTCTTTTTGTCACTGGTAACATTAAAAACTCTCAAGCTGAGTGTATTGTCCAAGTAGTGACCAAAAAAAAAGATTATTGCACCAAACCCCAAGAAACTGGTCATGAAACAGCATGTGAAAAGTGTTAGAGGAATCGAGCCAAATCTGGCAGCCATGGCTCCCTGACCTTGGATCCATGCTGATCGCCTCCTTCCACCTAGTGTATCCCATGATACTCCTAGCCTACACTGTCATGTGAGCAGGAATAGTCTTTTAGTTTTTGTTAAATCTGGAACTATGCAGTCTTGTAAGACGTCACATCTTTCAGCAAAAAAAACCCAGAACTGATAATGGGAAGGGGAGAAAGATGAAAAAAAATCTGAATGTACTGCCTAGAAGTCTCAGGACTTCTATTTTAGCATTCCTTTTCAAGCAACATTATTTTTCTAACTCTACTTTTATTATATTCTCAAGAAATATTTGATGGCAAAGTCATTCATGTATGTTACTGAAATCTAGGAATCAAAATGAGAATAATCAAAGAGCGTAGAAAGAGATATCCCTCAAGTTTTAAAACATAGCTAAGTGCACAACTATCATTTTGCCCTAAGATGTTCCAGCATACTGCAAGTCTAGGCACTCACTGAGAAAAATGTGGGAGGAAACCATTTATAATTGTTTAGAAGAATAGGACAAGGTTTTCTAGAGTAATACTTTTAAGTGTGCACATATTTTTGTGGTGACTGCAAGGCTATGAAGCAACTCCAGTACAACCAAGCTTTTCCTCTAAGCACTAGTACTTCTCATGGTACATCCACAGTAATAAATTGGACCCAAAGTATCAGCTTAAGTATTTGTGACTGATGTGGGAAATTTAAGAAATATAAAACTCTCAAACCATGGAAAAGAAAGCCTGGCTCTCAGGCAACATATTTGATCTCTAATTGTTTTGCTGTGCATATAGAGCAAAAACTATGTTTTTTTCTCTTGGCTCTGAAGAATTTTTCAACAGCAGCAAGCTGCTATTACTTTTTCTAAACACCTAAACACCTACATAATAATCATAATAATAATTAAAAAAAGGAGCACAGGTTCTATTCTCCCTTCCTCTAGAGCTACTCGATAATAAAGAAAGAGAGAGAGCACCCCATCAGCACCCAAGACCTTCAGGTTCTAGAAATTAGTCCCACTGAAAGCACACACTTGATGTTAAAAATGACCTTTGCTCCATGTTCTGGGGGAATGAAAAAGAAAACAAAGTAACTGCTCAGGCAGTGTAATTAGAGAAAAAAAAAGAATATTCTGGTCAAAAAGGAGTTAACAAGCTTAATTGTGAAGGTAAGCATGGCCTAAACTTGTGTCATTTTCCCATCCATTTGCACTTCAATATTTCTATCATTATTTCTCAATTTTAATACTATTTGGTTTCCTTCTAATTTCTAGTTTCATAAAACTGGGAAAAAGACCTGGAAGCTGGGAAAGTAATTCATACTGGCAGGGCTTGAGGTGAGATTTTCCTGCACTTTTGGAAAGCTGTGGGAAAAAATTTCAGATAAATACTAATTAATTAAAAGTTATATACAAGATCATAATACATGGACACTTTTTACTCAGAACAGAAAAAACATGTTTCCAAAAGAAGTGAAAAGACTGTCAGCTAGAACTTTAAAAAGTGTACCAGGAATTCTGGTTGTAAATATACTTTGAGAAACAGCTCAGAATTAGAAGAGATGAGCTACAGAGATGATCATCTTAATTTAACTGAGGAGGTGTGACTTAATTGTGGACTACTAATGAACTACATGAGGACACAGAAGTAAATGGCTCTGAGGTATAATGCATTTAAACTCATGCAGCCTGCCACCATCTATGAACAAGGTGTTTTGTAAATTAAATCATGTGGTGGCCAAGTTCAGCAGAGCGCTGTAGATGTGCTTCAGTTTATGCAGATATTAAAGCTGGTGTTTCTCAGCAGTGTGGGAAAATGGCAATGGGATTATCAAAAAGGATATCAAGGTAATGCAAATATGTAATCATCTAAGTCTACTCAAAATCCTGTTGAAGGCAATGAATATAATTCTATTTACAAGAGCCTATTGAATCATTAGAAATCATAACTGCATACGGTTCTTTGCCTGCAGAAGTTCTTCCTCAGGTATCCTCAGGCAAATCGCCGACATCAAAACAAGTTTACCTGAGTAAAGACTGTGTCAAGCACTGTAAGGATGAAAAATTTTGAGTTCTATATTATCACTAAAAAGCCTAATGTTACTGACATTCACCCCTACTCAGAGGAGTTAGCTTGCCTCTTTTCTTTGTTCAAACAAAAAGAACAAATGTATCCTTAGTAAACTTCTAAAAATGAAGCACAATAAAGGTGAATATTAATAATGTCTAAGTGTTACCAAACAGATAAATATCCTTGTCCAATATTATAAACAATCATATCTTGAACAAAGAAGCAACCATGATTCAGTGCAATCATTATAATGTTGTCCTCATTATTTACTCCTAAATACTGCACATCTTTTTAGTCACAAATGTAGTCTCTGGATCAGCAAAACTAGAATATATTGGTTATTTTTTGTTCTTGTGGATAAATTTCTGATAAATATTGGTAACAGTCATAATTTTAGACTTCTACTAACTTCATAAATGAGGCAAATTTTTCAGTTAAATAAATTTTAAAAACCAGGACAAATAAAAATACAAGAGACAATCCCTCCAGTAGCCAGGACTCCGTGTTTGGCTTGTCAGTTTAATTGTAATGAATCTTTGGGGTTTTTATTTAGTTCTTTAAAGGATTATTTCCCCTCCCCCCCGCCCCCTGCCAATGTTATAATCTTTTACGTTAAGCACTTCATGTTAGTGTAAGGATTAATTAATGGAATTTTTTTCCTCTGTCCATGTGATACAACGAAGAAGGAATGGTAGGGCAGTGCACTCTTTAACCAGTACATGGGTTTTTAACATGCTGAGACAGAACAGTTTGACTATTGGCATCACTGCTTGGTTTAGCAATTACACAGTCAAAATTCTCAGGATGATACCGGTGGGCTTTGGCAGAGCTGTGAAGTACTGAGATCTGCAGATGTTGCACAGGACATGACCTTGCCATGGATCACCTCATTGTTCATTGTAGGAGCTAACGTATACAAGCAGAGTTGATAGCCTCAATGTTAGATATGTAATTGTTTGTCTGAATGATGGTAATGTCCACAATTCTTCTATGATTCATTTGATTAAAATAAAGAGCAACACAACAAATGGGCACATACAGAGCATAGAGAGAAGAGAAGCTGTTTTCTGATTCCAGTCAACTGCAGCACTTATTTTACCAGTTAAATATGAAATATAAAGCACAGAATATGAGCTATGTTGAAGGTTGAGGGGAATGTGCTAAGATGGAAGCCTGTGGCAGACCATTTGAGACGGTTAGCACAGCATTTGTAAGAATTCAGTGTCTATTTTCTCCACGCTTTAGCTGGGAACTAAGTGACTACTAAATCAACAACAAAAGACTATCCCATTACAGAAAAAGGTGAGATTAAACAGAGCATGTGGAGACATAATCCTGAAGGTATGGAGTGGATGAAGAGAGTGGGAAACACAGAGAAGGAAGTATCTTACCAATATGCTTGTACGTGTGGTGCTGCATTCTGAACTCAAATATTTTTGGTACACGCAACAGAAAGGCTGAGGAAGTCACAGTAACCACAATTCACAGTGACTGAAACAGAAAAAACACTTCAGGAGGCTCAGAGCTGGGGCTTGGCAAGCAAAAATTATACTATGAGAATGACTGAGTGATGAGTTGCAAGCCAGAGGATTGTGAAGGAAGAATCATATTAATTTCAATATCTTTATCCAGCTTTCTAGATGGTATTTTTAAAGCTTCATATTTACTAACAAATTACAATCCATATTACTTTTCACATTTACAATAACTTTGTGGGACTTTTTTTTTGCTTTTTTATTTTATGTCTACCAGTTTGGAAACTACAACTGGATAAGAAAATGTCAGTATTTAGCCCATGTTATTTTTGGATGGTCATGACCATTTTCTCTGGTGATGGATTCATAACACAAAGGTTGTTACTTTTTATCAAAAAACATGCTTTTTAAAGTAACATTTTTAGCATAGATATATAAAATGTTTTTGTGTTTGGAAACTTTTATCAGTGTCTAAGTTATTGATCTTACTAAGAAAAATATATTGATACTCAAATGTATTTTAGCATACAAATAACATTACTTTGATTTTTATATGCTTACTATGTGTAGAACATTCCTCTTCAAGCAGTGTCCATTTATCTGTAAATATCCATCTTTCAGCTACAATTTCATTATTTTTCTACCCTAGTTGCATGCACATTATTCTTTTCTTTTACTCAAAAACAACTTTTTTGTCAGTCTTTTTATTTGATTATTCTTTTATCTTTTTTTTTTTTTTATTTAATGACATATATCCTTAGCATGCTACAGAGTACCTAGGAGACCAGAGCTCCAAAAATCAAGCTTTTTAATCACAAATGAGCCTTTCAGTTGTCCAGCAATTTATATATTAACATGTATACACGTGTGTGGATAAATCCATACATACAGTTATAAATATTTGTCTTCCTGAGGTCTTCAGTTTAATGAACTATACACTTCTTTCAGAAACTCAGGTTACAGACTTGAAAAGGGTTTATAGGATGCCTAAGTATCCTTGTATGCAAGGTTGCATGTATAATATTACAGATAGTCAGTTCTTACACATAAGCATTTTCATAGATTTAATTTTGATCTTTTTCTTAATATCTCAACAAAATGTATTGTTTCCTCTGTTCATATAAGATTCCACTGAGACATAATATTGAATGTCATTCACATTCCCCCTTATCAGTAGAATGCAGTTTGACTAAGCTGGAAAGATATTTCTTCCAATAGGAGGTCAAAGAAAAAAAAAACCCAAACCATGATCTTTTGTACAACTTCCAAATTATATAAAATAAATATCTAAATCGTGATTAGAATACCATCTGATTGTGAGTTGGATGATATTCAAAGATACACATTCTTGGAATATGGATGCCTAATTCTGCAGAATTGCAGGTTATTTTCAGTCTGTTACATAAATTATGGGACCTATGGGACTCAAGTCAGAAAAGGCATTTGCAAATTGTTTATCAGTTTCTATTTCACACATGAGCTATTTCATTTCTGTATATTTTATTCAAATGCAATGGGAATGCAGAAGCTAGAACTGCAGGTTCTCACTGATAAGATCATAGCCCCAGTCTGAAATACTCTGAAAACTGTACTGGTTTTAACGCATGTGCAAATTCCCTGATTTCAATTAATCTCTAACATTCTACAAAAATCAGTGCAGGCTCGCATTGTACTGTAGTCTGAATTTGTTATTATAACACCACAAGTCAACATCAATGACATTAGTTTACAGTTTAAACATATCTGTGGCTATTTTTATGGTCAGTTTTATCCAAAGGAAATAGCACATATATTTTCATCTAACCTACTTTCCTTAGAGTAAAATAAACAAAAGCTAAATTTGAAAGGAGGTTTGTGGCATTTCAATTTAAATGACTGGTACTGTGATTTTTGACCCATGAATTTGACATAAAAGTAGTTTTCAAGGGTTCAAAAAATAAATTTTCTAAATGGTAAATATACAACAGTACAAGTATGAACTAAGGATTAAATTCTCAGATCTGCCTTAGAGGTATAGAAAGTTTTATAGGTTGCTTTGGAAACCTAAGTCTAAATTACATTATCCTGATATTTCTAATACTTGATCAAATTACCATTATTCTACCCTGTAACCATCTATTTATTGACACCAAACAATAGCAAGGAGCATTGGCTGGCCACTGAAAAATCACTTTTTCAGTTAGAAGAATGAGGAAATGTGTTTGAATGAAAATAAAATCAATTCAAAGAAAACCAAAGAGCTTGTTAATATTATATCATCACTCCACTACAAGGGTCACTCATGAAAAAGTAATGAGGTTTCATCTTAAAGAGAAAACATCTGTTTCCCTGCTCATTATTCACTATCAAATGAAAATGAAGATTTTAAACCTAAATTATTGAAAGAGAAACTAGAAGTCTGAGAAAAAGGGGGAGATAAATATATTTTTAAAAATATTTTGGATCATAGAACAAATAATGAATAATAGTTTTTAATATAATTTTTGCACTATTAAAAAAAATAACAATGTGCCACAAAGTAAAAATGACGGAGGTTTTAAAGGGAGTTTTAAACGTATACCTACTACAAGTATAATGGGTTAATATTTGAGTGTTATTTTAAAACTCTGAAAATTCTTGATAAAGACAATTAGGTTTTTGTAATAGTATAGGAAAGACATGCAGTATAAAAACTAATGAAGAGGCATGGAAATAGATGTGGAGAGCAGATGTCTCATTTTGGGCAGGTGGTGTTAGAAAATGAAATTATTAAAAATTACTGTTACAATGGTGCCTAAGACAAGCAAACTATAAAAAGATCTATGGTAAAGAAAGATGATTCATGGAGGAAATATTGACTATCATACTTAAGCACTTTAGATCTTAAAGTGGAAACAAATATTCAAGGATATTCTTTGCTGCTCTAGTGAAAAAGTTGCAGAACATTAAAATGAATTGGTGCTACTCTTACTAAGTTTAGCCAGAAGTTTTGTTTTCTCTGTATGAAGAAAAGTGGCTATCCAGGAGAAACTTGTTAATATAATGAAGTCAAGGAAATGTAATCATTTAAAAAAACCTCACTCTGTCTGGAAAATTGGGAAAAAAACTCCAGACTCCTGGAAGCATCATATGGTACAAGTTCACATAAACATTTGAATAACAACTGATTTGCTAGAAAAAGGAATTGTAGCAGCAGTCACCATGAATTAAATTGGGGCACAGGAACCAGATGAAGCCAATAAAGTACCAAAACCAGATAATATTTGTTGAGCCTTCTTGTGTTCACTTTTAGAATGTCAGTGTACAAATTGGGAGTATGAGAATGTCCCTTGCGTAAGGAGTTTACTGTCTAAACACATAAGGTAGCAAATTATTTTATCTATCCCTACTTTACTGTTAGGAATTGGAGGCATAACACTATTAAGGTTATTATCCAGACTACCCAAACTCTGAGCCTTATCAGTATCAAAAATGAGCCTTAGCAGTATCAACACATATATCTGAGAGTGTGGTCTACATCTTATTCTCCAACAGTGCCTAAACCCAAAAGAGTAACAACATCTCTAGTCCAATAGTGTGAGGTGCTAAACATAGCATCTGGAAATACAGGCTCTTATGATCCATTTATCCTGTGTAGCAATCCAGAATTCAGGCACTTTTCTACCCAAATTACCCCCGAGGCAGTGCATTCCTAAGCAGAGTCATAAAATCAGACTCATTCGAGACCATAGGAAGGGAGAATAAGAGCTGCTCTTCACAGCTTGCCTAGTAATTTGCTAGATGGCACCCTAGGAGGTAAGGGTTTCTTCACCTCCTTGTGAAGCCAGAGTTGTCACATCTGACGTGACATCTCTAGTGTAGAGAAGCCTCTTCCAGAGGAGAAGCTGATCCTTTCCACCCCTCCTGAGAAAGCTGTCTTGCTGTCTGGAAGAAACGCAAAAGCTGCTTTGCCAAACATGGGTGACCAGGTTTAGCAGACAGAAGCTACCCTAAACTTCAGGTCTTGGACCATTTCCATTTCACACCCCACTTCTATTAATGCTCTCACCACATTAAATAAATAATTAAATAATTAAATAATAACCATTCAAAGAAAGACACTCCTATTAAAAAAAATCCCAAACCCAAACCAAAACAAAAAACCCAAACCCAAATAAACACAAAAAACCCCAAACAGGACCTGTGTTTTTCACTGCAATAATAAAACAAGATCTGTTTCAAAGTATATTTTTCACAAAATCTTCTGTAAGAACTTATTGCTTCTTGATCTTCTTCCTCACTGAGAAAGAATTAAGACAGGGCAAGTAAGAAGTATATGAATATAACTTTTCAGCTACAGAAGAAGGTTAAATATCTCTTCCTAACCTTCGACAAAATCATTTCACTGACATATTTTTAGAATAGGCATTGTGCTTGTTTTATAAATTGCTAGTGTTAGTTAAAAAAATATCTTTTTATGTCTTGATTTGAAAATATGTTGCCTTCAGAGGTCCGCATATTATGGAAAAATATTAATTTGAGGCAAGCGCTTTCTCTGTGAGTGTTGATCCTGAACAGCTTTACCCTATGATGCTTTGTGTGAGATGATAGGGCTCAGCATGAGCTCATGACTGATCAAAAGTATTTAATCACACAGAACAGGATATGCTAAAATAAACTGGAGCAAATGAAAAGAAGTATTAAGTACAGTGATCAAGATCTGTGATTTGAGTCTGCCTTGATTGTGACAGCTTAATGTTTCAAAAGTAAGTTCTTTAATTTCACATGAAGCAAGTAAACACATACATTGATTTACTAGAAAGTCTGTGAACTCCAGAAAGTCTGTGAACCCTCCTCATACATCAAGACTTCATGTTCACTTACTTCTAAGGAACCTTACACAATGTGAACAATTACATTTCAGACTTCTGGTTTCTGCCCTTGCAATTAAATAGATCTTCCTGTCTCTCAGATTTACATAGGATTGAAGCTCCTATTAGTGCCAAATGGCAAAAAAAAAATTTGTTTACTACATTAACTTGAAAGTGAACAACATTTGGGAAGTTTCAGAACAATCTCCATCTTGGTTCTTTATGTATGCTTTCAAGGAGTAAGTTGATGGAAGGAGGAGGGAGAGGGGTGTGGCTCAATGTGCAAGTGGGCCTGAAGAGGGAGAAATTGTTTCATGCTCAGGACTGCTTTAGGGATTTGCAGCCATGGTAATTCCATTATGCAATGGAAGAGAGTGGCATTTTTTTATTTTCTTCCAAAAAGTAAATTAACCCATACTGATCCACAAGAATTTTACAACTCTTTACAAGTAAAATTAAAAATAAATAAATAGATAAATAAATATATTGCATAGAAACTGAAATCATGAAACTGATGAAAGAAGATTTTGGAGGGGAAAAAAAGAGGAGGTATTTCAAGTTGTTATTAAATTCTAATTCAAAATACTTGATTTCTAATATTTTTCATACCTGTATTCACCATCTCTTGAGATACAGAGGCATAGAAATGTAAGTATCATTTTTTCAGCAATCCTGTATAGATATGAATGATTAACACTATTTTTGCTCCTCACAAAATGCCACCAGAAATTATCAGGCACTGCTATTGATTGTCATCCTTATTCTTACTTGTTGAAGCAACAGAAAATTCCCCATCAGCAAAATAAATGTGCAGGCAATTCATTTCCAGCACATGATTACTGAAGAGGAACTTGAGGACAGGTATTTAAGGTTTACGGCCACGCGTGGTAAAGGTGGAGAATCTTGCATGTAAGCACAGCAGGACCTACCACCTTATCTAGCACACCATGTCCACAGCTCCGTCTGCAAGAAAGAGCTGTCAGCAGCTTTGATCCAAGCTGCAAATATGATATCAAACATGTCTTTGAAATTAATATGCCAAATAAGTTTGAACCCCTCAGTTTCTTTTAATTTTTATGCGTATTGTTTATTATTATTTACTATTGCATATACTGGCTGTTCTTCACATAGACAAAAGGGAACAGTCCCCCTCCTAAGAAATAAGCATGATCTACAAGGCAGATAAACTGACAAAATTTAAGGTAAAGGAAGAGGTCTAAAAGTAGAGTAGTTGATTTGGTGTCTAGCTAGTTGGTACAGTATAGTCAAACTCGGGTTTACTGAGGAGCCTGTCTCTTCATTAGTTCCAGACAAATAACAATAACACATCGTAAGTTGTATTGCCACTTTTTCATGTTCATAATCATATCACTAAATGAATCACTAGCACAGTTTTTTTCAGCTACAACTCAACTGCAGAAAGGGATAGAGGGTCACATTCAGATTACTCACACTGGATTTAAGTAATGTCATTCAAACAATGTTCACAAAGTTGGAGTTCAGGAGGAATGGGAAAATTTAATTTTGCTCTATATGAGCTCTTATATGTAAAGTGTGGATCCTGAATACACACACTGCCTGTAGAAAGTTACTTAAATAGTTGATATTTCAATAAAATTATATTCTTACTTGAGATCATAAACAATCTAATTCCCCTTTCCTGCTAAGTCCATACACATTTTTGTCAAGTAATGAACATACCTATAGTATTTTACTTTTCCTTTTAACTCAGTTGAATTTCTATGATTCTTAAAAAGTCTAAAGTGTATTCCAGCAATACACCTCCTCTGAGTTGCAGGACTTATAAATAACTCAATTACAGAACTTTCAGTAACTCTGATCAATTCACTTTAATGTTTTTATGGGAACTTTAAAAATATCACATCTGTTTTTTGATGACTTTTCTTAGTACAGATTTTTTTAGGTAAAATATTTATAATGTGATTTAAAAAACAGCCAGAATATAAGCACTGTTGGAGAGAGTTTCTCATTAAAAGGACAATATTTGTTCATTCAAAGAAAATTATTTATAATTATGACATTTATTATAATTATGACATTTGAAAACAGAAAAGAGCTTTTTGTTAAGTTTACAAATCCTTTTTTTGGTAGGTGAAGTCAACTAGCACGTCTTCAGCTTGGCTATTCAAAACCAATTTATTTACTTCACCAAAGAGTTATTTAACATATAAATGTCTTTTAAAAACTCCAAAACACCTAAGTTCTCTGAACAGTTAGAAAATAAGAAAAAGAAATTTGCAGGTGCATCAAATCTTAAAGGGTAAGAAAAACCTGTCTGGATAAGCATTTTATTTATCAGGTACAAATGTATCTTTAAGAAGTAATAATATCACTACGTTTATGTAAAACTATTAAACATTAGTCCTATGCCCTGGTGTATATAAGGCACCTACAAAGTGGGACCTACAACGCAGGTCCTACAGCAAGCCCGTACTGAAGCTGCAGCTGGAGGCCAGGAGCATACTTCATGACGTGCAAAACAGTACTGACACCTATGTTCAGGCAACTGCACTACTCTCTTGCCCTCAAATTTCTATTTACTATAGTGAGCACATAGACTCCTGTTAAACATGTAGATACCTAGATACCCAGATTTTTTTCTCTAAATAGGAATCCTACCATTTGTCTTCAGGCTGCGTTTATGAAGAGCTACACTTTTTTACAGTTCATTGTGCTAACCTGAATTAAGAAATGTTATTTTTTTTTCCACTAGTATCATGGAAGTCAATTGTTGAACTGATTTTTGAACACATTTCAGAAAGAAGATAACATTGGCCAACAAGAGTCAGCACATGAAATCAGTTACAAAGAATACCATTGTAAAGCTAGTTGCATATTAACTCTTCAAATAATTTAGTTGTGATCAAAGGTTGATAGCTTTACTGAAGGTAGCTGAGTAAGACTGCAGCAGTCAGCCTGCAGTTTAATCAATTAACCAGATTTCTAACAATACCCTGACATTTTTCTTTTCCTTTTAATTGGGAAAATAATCCTCTGATATAAGAAATATAATTGGCCTGTGTCATGGATTTGAGCCTAGGCTTACAAGGGCATTAAAGCCACTTGTTTAAAGACAGAAATATGTTGGTATTTGATTTTTATGTTTGGCTTAGACTAAGAAGGTGTTGATCTGTAACTAGATGAGAATATACGTCACATGGCTGCATTGCAGTGTTCAGGATTTTAGAAGTCTTTGCACAGTTTTCGTCCATGCCCCAGTGTTAGTCACTCAGCTGCCTTGTATAGTCATGCATTTAGATTTCTGACAATACAACCCCTAAAATAGTTAACTCAAAAGAACTTTCAAAAAGTATAATTTAGTGTGCAGTACAAAAGTATGCTGTCTTTGTCATCAGGCTTAGACAACATGTAGAACATTTCTGAATCTGATTGCACTACAAATTAAACAGTAAATGTAGCAACAAATGGCTGATGTTTCAAAGTTATATTGATTAAATGCTCTTTAAAAATCCAGTTATAAATATTTCTGCATAATTTTATAATTATTATTCAATGAAGAGATTCTCAACTTTTCTGTTTTGAAGACTGTTTTCTAAATATTGTATCTCTGCAGTAAACAGCTGATGAAATGTTAACAGTGGCATAAAATGTATTGCATAAAAACACGTGACGCTGTCTATTGTATTCTAGATCCAAAACATACTCCACTTATGCTAAGGGAAAATGAAAGGGAAGAAAAATCATAAAAGCATAAGATTAGAAGGGACCTTGAAAAATCACCTGGGTCATCATCCTAAAGTGAAGCCATTCCAACAAATATTTTTCTAATCTGCTCTTGAAAACCACTGTGAAAGTAGTTTTATAACATCCCACAGCAGTGTGGTCCACTGCATCATAACATTAAAAAGAAAATTAGTATCTGTACGTTTTTTTTGTTACAAATTGAACTTGTGCTGTCCTAATGACTTCATTACTGCTTCACAGCAAACCTTTAAAAGTAGAAGACTGTGTCTTCCAGCTTCCTGCACTCTCTAACATGCTTGCCATATATGTTATCCTCTTGCAGACTCTTTTTTTCTTTGTTAAAATGTGGTGCCTAAAACCGACTGTGGTATCACAACCAAGGATCACCAGTGCTAAGTAGAGCTGAATAATTGTATTCCCTGTTGCAGAGGGTTGAGAGAAAATTTCTGTCAAACAGTACTCTGCATCCAGTTGTCTGCTTCGCTCCACTGCCCCATTATGGTCAATAGGAGGGTAAGTTGTGTCCACATCAACCTTTCACACATACGGACTTCTTTGGTTTAGTTTACATGTACTTTTATTGATAATTTAAGTTAGAACTTTAATATTTAAATATTTTTCTTAATCACTTTTTAATGATCTAGATGTAGCAACTAGTTAATTATATATTCTAGAACTTGTCTGGGACCAAAGCTGACTAGTTTACAGCTCTCTTGTCCCTCTTTTTTTTTTTTTGACTTTTGAAGATAGGTTTGTGATTTTTTTTTTTTATTTCTAATCCTCTAAGGCTTTTCCTACTAATCTCATTTTCTAAAAGTACCATTAATGTTTCAAATTCTTCACAGCATCATAAACATGACAAGGTGATTCTGAGAAGCACTTTTAACTTAAATACAACTGTCTCACCAAAGTATTCTATGATTTGTCCTTTCCAGAATCACACATGCATCACCATCTTCTTGTTAAACATAACTTTTGCAATCTAGTTTCAACTCAGACTTCAAAAAAGAGAGAACTGAAAATTTCAGCTCTTATTTGCTCTTCTTTTCCAATTAGTCTTGGACCTGTGTTGCTTTTACTGTTTCTCTTATGCGGTTTTAGGACCTGATATTTTTTTTGTTTTATTTCTCTTGTTAGTTGAAACTCATGTGCTCTGTTGCTTTTCTGGATTTGTCCTTAGAGATACAGGCTCTTCCTTTCTAATCTTACTCAAATATATGACTCACAGCCATAGGACCCTTTAAAATGATTTCTTTCTGCTTTTCAAGTCACTGAGGATACCCTGATATAGTTCAATTCGTCTCTAACCATGCTTTCCATCTTTTTGCATTAGCTGGTTTGCTATTGTGCATTAATATGGTTTCTTTCAGAAACTGGCAGATTTCCTGCATTCCTTTATCTCTTAGATTATCTTTCCAAATGACCTATCATATGAGTTTCCTGATTTCCCTATCAAACCTAGATTTCTTAAAGTATGTTATTTTCAGTTCTTCTGTCACATTTGTTTCCCTTAGGATAATTCACTTTATCATTTTGTGATTACTTTCATCCCATACTACAAACTGCACTCACCTTTGGCTTCTCAATCAATTATCCCTTTTAGGCAGAACTAAATCTAAATTAGCTGGTCCCCTTGTAACCTCCTAAACAAAGTTTGCTCTCAGCACATTTCATGAGCATGATTGTCAGTATAGGCTGTCATAATATTTCTCCAGCAAATATTTGGTTAAAATTCTCTGCTGACACATTCTAACTTTTGAATAGGCTAAGAAATGCTTCATCAAACTCTTTAACAAAGATCTGTATGAATTATTGTCATTATTCCATTCTTCTTCGTTTTTTCTTTTACTATGACAAAGAATATTAGCCTCTCAACTCTTAAAAAACTCTAGACGTAAACATGATTAATATACACAGTATTTCTTTCCTTACTTGTCTTTCCCATAATATCAACACTCCAAATAAAAAATTCGTTCCCCAGAATATCTGTGATACTAATCACGTCATATAAAGAGTTTTACCAATATTTCTAGATCTTCCAATCAATTTCACGTTCTTGTGTTGTGTTTCCAAGGCATGGCACCTCAGTATTGTACAATCAGGGTCAAGCTTTTTCTCTAAATTCTGTACGATAGTAGCAGTTGATACACTGCCAAACTCGCGTTACTAATCTGAATTGAAGGCTAGTGTTATTACCATGGCTGGATGACTTGCAGGGGCTCTAGGAAAGGTGACTAACAAAAGCAAGCTGGCTTATCCTATTCTGCTTCTTATACAGGTGAAACTTCTAGCAGAAACACCATCTCCACTGGAAATTCTGTAACTGAGAACCACTTCATCATTTCCACAAGTCTTTTATCTTGGAAGGAGTTTACCCATTGATAAAAAGGCCAGACAGGTACATGTTTAGCTCTCACTGCATGGAAGAAGCACAAGGATGTTTGCTGGGGAAGAAGTTTAGATGAAGTGACCTGAGCTGTCCAAATGTTACTGGCATTTTGTGACAAATGTATGAATAATTCCTCATTGCACAGAGTTACTGAAGAACAATTTGGGTCATATTAATAGCTGATGTAAATTTTCATTCCTCAGTTTACATAACAGATGATATTACATAATTTTGAAACCTGTTACACTATTTTTTTAATATTACATGTAAAAGTTTGCATTGGTTTTAACGGTAGTTGTTTACCTAAATGAAAATGATTTGCTTGCATGCAATGTCATGCTGGACAGCAGTGACCAGGACTGCTGTTTACAGATTTGAATCAACTCAAATTTAATCTGACAGATGCCCATTAAGTGTAATAGGAGTTGGATCAACTCTCTCTCACAAACAGAAAGGGAAAATACTCTTCAACAACATGCTGGGAGCTATGTCTAGTGATAAAATATGACTGTAACATAAGAAATGAGTTGAAAACATTTTACAACTAAAAACTCACAAGAATGATTTAACAGTAATACTTTGGAAGAACACATAATTTCTATTTTGTAGCAAAGTAAAATGCAGAAATTACTACTTCAACAAACTGGATAACTCAGCATCATCTTTGTGGGCACTCTCAAGTGAGAGTTCACTGATGTGAGAAAAGGGTCATCCTAGATGTGCCATCTCAGATATTTCAAAAATCAAAGGAACAAGTGTTTCTACACAGTGAGGAACTAATTATGACCCTGCCAGAAACCCTGGCTGCACATAGCTGTCTTTCCTGAGATGGAAAGCAAGAAACAGATTACAATTCTTGCACACAAAATCTATTTTCCCTTTGCTGCAGGAAGAAGGGAGAAATAGTCTGTGCTTGCCTTATACTTGGCTCAATAAGATTGCTCAAAAGAGTCTCCCAGAACCTGTGCTGGTGTTCATGTTCAGTTCTATCCATTTCTGGCCCTTTTCTTCACCTCTCTAACCACTTGCATATTTGCAGGAGTCATGATTTCAGAATGGTTACTTTTCCTCCACTCAGCTGCTTGTGTTGTAAGCAGCAGGTGCTGGGAAGGAAAGGAGGTGTACGCAATCTCTTGCATCCCTTAGTAGGTGAAAAATGTGGACATGAAATGTATCTGAGCTAGAATTCACCAAGGAACCTGACGCTCACGTATAGGAGGAGAGAAATTTTTTTCTTATTTTATTATTATTTGCTTCTCAAAGAGAAGAGGTAGCAATATATAATACTAACAAATGAAATAATTTCAAGCACTGACAACAGATCAAGCTGTACCATAGGAAATATATGAAGGCTAGATACAGAAAGAAAAAAAAGCCAAAGCAACCCCAAACACAAAAAGATTCTTTTTCTGTGATCAGAAACATTTTGCAACAGTAGTTAAGAAACAAGTTACAACCAGATTGCAGAATCAGTTATGTGAAACACACAGGCAGTTCAAGTCTTTAATAATGGGAGCAATTACAGTTTGCTGCATTTACATAGCTATGGTTAAGATTGTGTCAGCATTTCTATTGTAACTCCATACTTCCACGGGCTTATAACTTAGCTGTACATGCTGGGAGTTTTTGTTGGATTTTTTTGCACTAAGGCTTATCTTTCTTATGCAATTTCACTAGCAAAATATTTATCCTTATTAAATACAGAGGTTTAGAAACAAGCTATAATACAGTCAGCGTGGTCTGACTCTTTCTAGCCAAAGTATGCTTTGGTCAGAGGTGAACTGTTGGTTTTAGGCAGTGGTAACTGAGAGCAAATGAAACTATGTATGCATCTGTACTTGTCAAGTCAGTAAAACATGTGTGATTCCACTTTAAGTGCATTTTAAAGTCAACTGAAGAAAGACTAAAAGATTGGACAGTGTCAAGCCTTTATGCAGGTGTACAGATGGCTAAAGCAGAACCATGGGCATCTTTTAAAAATGCTGCTGTTTGAGGAAGGTGTAGAAATTAATGACTGATTGAGATACAGGTTTTTCAGATGGAAGATAGGAGATAGTTGTTTAATAAAGCTAAAATGCATATCTCCTTCACTTCAGTAGCCCTGACTGGCACTGAGTATGCCTTCTCTGCTACATGGCACAGGAGTAGCTGTGGAGCTGTTCTTCTGTTATGGCTGTGGAGAGTCCTGTGATTAACTGCAAGACGCATGTAAGCGATTATTTATTAGAAGATTTATCAGGTACTCTAAAATACACATTTTAAGATACAGGCAACAGCTGTTTTGTCCAAAATCCACATTGATTAAGGGTGTATGATAATTTATTTTTTTTTAAAAAAAGGTATTATGGTTGTATTAAAAATGCCTTGGTAGTAGCATTCTGCACAGTATTTATGTTAGCCAAAACTGTGGTAAGCATAAAAATTTACATTTGTATAGTTGCTTTTATCCTATGGGATCTCTGAGCTGTTTACAGTTATTAATAGTACTTGTTTTAGTGGTTGCTTATTTTAGTTTAAAAAGAACCTAATCACATGTTTACAGTACACTAATTTTGTATTTTGAGACATTTCTGGTGTGCCTTGCTATTGCTAAAAATAACCAGTATAATTTATTTTCATTTTATTGCTCTTATTTCCCATAAGTAACTGTTGCAAAATAGTTTAAATCAAATCCTTCCAGCTCTATATAATCTCTTGTTTTACGTTCCACGCTAGCACTAGCAGCAGTGGCAGCAGTTGTTGCTGCATGCTGATAAGAGTACAAGGCTTGTGAGGTGTCTGGAGGCTGGCTGTCCCCATAGCTAGTTCTAACCATGGGAAGCTGCATATAACTGGCCTCAGGTGGAGAGCACCAGTGGTGGACAACTCTCTGCTGAGACACACCAAAGCACCGATCTGCTGACCTGTTACGCAGTCAAGGGAAGTTTTCTGCTTCACCAGGAACCGAGATCCAGGATGCCTCAGGGAGACTGCCACAACTGGTTAAAATCATAGACTACTATCCCTTACTTCTTTTCTATATGGGCACCAATGACACAATAAAAAATAACCTGGGCAAGATCAATCAAAGCTTCAGAGCCCTGGTGGCACAAGTGAAGGGGACAGGGACCCAAGTGATCTTTCTCTTTATCTTGTCGGTCAGAGAGAGGTGCAGGCAGAAGTCAGCACATCATGCAGAGCAACACCTGACTTTGTGGCTGGTGTCATCACCAGGGGTTTGGCTTCTATGATCAAGGGGCATTCTTTGATGAATACAAATTACTGGAGAGAGATGGGATCCACCTATCTAGAAGAGAAAGGATAATCTTTGCTGGAAGATTGGCTGACTTTGTGAATTGCACTTTAAACTAACGAACTTGGGGGGTGGGGTCCAAAGTCATGACACTTACGTACTCACAAGCAACAAAGTGTATGAGTGCACCTACCGGAGTAGTGAGGAATAACCCCCAAACCTAAAAAAAGGTTCCACCAAAAAGGTGAGACAGTCAACAACCCAACCAACTGCATCTCTATATCAATGCATGTAGCATGGGTAACAAAAAGGAGGAGTTAGAAGCCACTGTGCAGCTGGAAAGTTAAGATCTGATCACTATAGTGATCACTGTCACTATGATCTGATTGCTGTCAAGTTTCATCCCACTGAAACTTGGTGGGATGATTGGAGAGCTGCAATCAATGGCTATAAGCTATTCAGCAGGAACAGGCAAGGAAAGAAAGGTGCAGGGTTTGTCCTCTACATAAAATACTGGATTGATTGCACAGAGCTGTCTTTGAAAAGCAGGAATGCACAGGTCAAGAGTGAAAATTAGACACCAAGACAATAAAGGAAACCTCATGGCTGGCGTTTAGTAAAGGCTGCCTGATAAAGGGGAGGATGTCAATGAAGTGTTCTTACTTCAGCAGTGAAGTGTTCTTACTTCAGCATCGCACTTACAGGCTCTGATCCTGCTGGGGGACTTCAGCCACCCTGACACCTGCTGGAAAAGCAGCACAGTAAGCTGCAAGCAGTCTAGGTGACTCTCAGAATGCGTTGAGGATAGCTTTCAAATTCAGGTGATAGAAAGCCAAACCAGAGGAGATGCACTACTAGATCTGTTGCTCACCAATGCAGAGGAAGTTACTGGAGAGGACAAGATTGATGGTATCACGGAATCACAGAATATTCAGAGTTGGAAGGGACCTCCAGAGATCATCTAGTCCAATTCTCCTGCTTAAAAGCAGGATCCCCTAGAGCACATCCCTCAGGTCTGCATCCAGGTGAGTGTTGAAAATCTCCAGAGAAAGAGACTCCACAACCTCTCTGGGCAGCCTGTTCCAGTGCTCTGTCACCCTCACCAAAAAGAAGTTTTGGGCTTTTAAAGAACCTGGTGGATGGGACCACCTGGGAAACTGCCTTTGGGGATAAAGGAGCAGAGGAGAGTTGGCAGCTATTTAAAGGCATTTTTCTTAGAGCATAAGAAGTATTGATTCCCATGTGCAAGAAATCAGACAAGGAAGGCAGGGGATGAGCATGGCTGAGTCAGGACCTCTTAGTCAAAGTGAAACATAAGCAGGAAACAAATAGGCAGTGGAATACAGGACACACATACTGGGAAGAATGTAGGGATACTG
This sequence comes from Podargus strigoides, assembly GCA_028020825.1. Lineage (NCBI taxonomy): Eukaryota > Metazoa > Chordata > Aves > Caprimulgiformes > Podargidae > Podargus > Podargus strigoides. The sequence continues at coordinate 144,900,350 of CM051663.1, read as the reverse complement.
CCCAAGAATGTAGGGATGGGATCAGGAATGTTAAAGCATAGCTCCAGCTAAATTTGGAAAGATGTGTGAAGAAAAAGAGCTTCTACAGGTATGTTAGTCAGAAAAGGAAGACAAAAGGAATGGTGTACTTCTCCTGTGCCTCCCCCAGTAAATAAGGCAGAGAATCTAACGAGAGCTGACAGGGGAAGGCTGTGGTACTCAAGAACTTTTTTGCCTCAATTTTCACCAGCAATTGCTCTTCCCCATCCCTTGAGTCCCTGAATCCCAAGGCAGGGTCTGGGGAAATAAAGTCCCACCTGTCATAGAAGAAGAGCAAGTTTGAGACCATCTGAGGAACCTGCCTATACACAAGTCCAGGGGACTCAATGAGATGCATTCCAGGGTCCTGAGGAACTGGGATAATATAGTCACTAAGCTGTTCTCCATCATATTTGAGAAGTAACCACAATCAGATGAAGCCCCAAGTGACTGGAAAAAAAGGAAACATCACACCAATTTTTATAAAGGATGATAAGAAGGACATCGGGAACTACCAATGAGTCAGCCTGTCCTCTGTGCCTTGTACAGTCATAGAATAGATCCTCCTGGTAGCTATGGCAAGGCATATGGATGACAGAGAGGCTATTAGAGACAGCCAACTTGGCTTCACCAAGGGCAAATGGTGCCTGACTAATCTAGTGGCCTTCTACAATGGAGTGATTACATTGACGAGTTAGGCAGGTGCAATTCATATCACCTATCTTGAATTCTGTAAGGCCTTTGACATGGTCCTTCATAACAATCTTGTTGTTAAATTGGAGAGGTATAGGTTTAATGGAAAAACTATTCAATGGTTAAGGAATTGGCTGCATGGCCACATCCAAGGAGTTGTGGTCAACAGCTGAATATCCAAATGGAGATCAGTAACAAGTGGAATCCCTCAGAGGTGTGTACTGGGACCAGTGCTCTTCAGTATCTTTATTAATGTCACAAACGGTAAGACTGGGTGCACCTTCAGTAAGCTTTCTTCAAGCTGAGTGGTGTAGTTGATTTGCTGCAGGGAAGGATGCCACCAGAGGGACCTTGACTTGTCTGAGGAGTGGGCTCATGTGAGCCCAAAAAGGCTAAGTACAAGGTCCTGCACACAGATCAGGGTAATCACCAGTATCAGTACAGGCTGGGGGATGAATTGATTGAGAGTAGTCCTGTGGACAAGAAGGAAATTCTTTACAATGAGGGTAGTGATACATCAGAACAGGTTGCCCATAGAAGTTATACCTGCCCCATTATCTGATCTAGTGAAAGATGTCCTGACTTTATATTTTTGCTGAATAATATTGTTTTTAGGTTGGTACTGCTCCTGTTGAAATAGCAGAGTTTCACAATTAACTCTCATGGGAAGAAAACTGCATGTGTAATTGCATGCACCATTTAAGTGAAAAGGAATCTGAAACAGCACACTCTCCATGACATTGATTTCTACTAGTGTCCTTCATACTGAAGTCTACTTTCTGTTCCCACTGAATCCCATTTTGATCATCTTAAATGTTGAGCTCCTTCCTTCAGAAACACTTCACTATAATATACATATTTGCCTTGGTGTGGCAAAGAAATACATTCTGAAACATTTTATCTGTTAGCCATTTCCTTCTCAGCTGATGTTTTATTTCCAGAGCATTTGTTGTATAATATTCCACATGATAACTTTCCCTAATGTCAGATGCTTTAGAAGACTGCAACATACTTCCTTGATTTTTTTATTTCTTCAAACTGTCACAGATATCACAAAACCAGAAAAAGAAAGTTGTTTTTAACTAAAGCCAGGTTGAAACATAAATAAAAAAAAATGCAAAGAAATTTGGACATAAAACTTTGGTCTTGCTACCAAAATAACCCCTAGTACAGCTATTACATTTTACTATGAGTCCTAGCAACAAACTGGGATATTAGTTCCTCTTAGCCAAAGTATCAGATTAATTGGTATGAATTAGATAATTACTTGATTTCTCATGGATTTAATAGCTGCCATTACAGGAAAGATTGGCTTGTTGTCAGCCAACAGCATTAGCTCTTCCTGAATAGTGGTTAAAGGTCATAAAACAGCACGTAGTTTGTTTTATTTTATTAATCAAAACTATACGTCTTTTATAAAGGTCTCATGATCTCGCATTTGATATCTGCAGTCTGATGTGAATCCATCTGCCTTTAAAACCTTCAATACCATGAGGAACTGCTCGTGGATACTGCTGGCATTCTCTTCAGAGAACACATCTTAAATGTACCCTTGAAACTTTGCGAACAAAAGCAAAGCTTACTTAATTTCTAATAAAATTAAAAATTATAAACAATTGATGAAGTTATTAAGGCCTTATAGGGACATGGGTATTGGCTGCAAATTAGAAGACTTGGGCTTAAAGGTCCACTATTGTATTTCAACTATCCAATTGCATCACTGCTAAAATTTCCATTGACCTATGCAGAACACTGTGCATATTTAAAAGGCTCAATTAACTTTAGGTCCATTTTATTAAGATAAAAGGCATTTTTACTGAATTATAAAGAACACAAAGTTTGTCCTGTACTTTTGTCCTTTACTTTTCCCACACACTAACATTTCTCAAAAAAATATTGCAAGTTATAAAAAACTTCTGTTCTATGACTTAGCAACAGAGATAATTGAGTAATAAGCCTATGGTTAGATAATACTGCGAAATCACAAAGGTTTTTTTTGAAGAATGGAACAATAGCTGAAGTTCTGAATTCAATAGGCAGATGTTCTTAGGAAAGGGGAAATTTACATGGTATAACAGGAATTTAAAACAAAAACCCCAAAACTTACAGAAAGGAAGGAATAATTACCTCTAGCTTATTATCTGAGATGAAATCTTCAATATGAAAATTAATAATTTCAAACATTCTTTTACTGTAACACTATCTATAGTTTTCCCTGAGCCTGAAATGTAAAACATTAAATTAATCATGATAATCTAAGATCAGATTCTAAATGGAACACAGCTAAGCAAAAACTCATTCTGACTTTACAATTTTATTTCTTAAGCAAGAATCTTGTATCTTTATGGGGTTCTCAGATTTTAATGAAGTTATGCACAGATTGAGTGATTTGTTGTATAGGCAAATCTGTGGAACTACAGCTTGCAGTAGGGAAAAGAAAAGGAACTCCCAGCTGCAGTACCCAAGGGAATAAAGAATATGCTTAGTGAGTCATTTAAATTCTAATATTAAGGTAATACCATTTCAAAACATTGAATATTAATTACCGAATGCATCACACTGAGAGAAAGTAATAGTAGAACTGTAGATTATCTAAAAAATCATACGTTTCAGTTCTTGTTCAAAGAGTATATGTTTGTCAGGAACCATTTAAACAATCGTACTGTACTTTAGCCCCTCCTTCGAAAAAATCCCAGTGCCATAGATTTATGTATGATTTTTCTAACAAGTATGTGATGTTCCTGAAGTTGAACAGTTATTTTGTGGAGGAAAAATATCCTAATATTTTGAAAATTACAATGTTAACACAGTATATTTACTGGAAATATTGCATCCAGTGTTAATAAGATAGTGTTAGTACAATTTCCAAACCACCTGCTTAGAAAACAGTGAATTAAATGATATCAGTCATGTCACTTTTAGTTTCAGTAGTTAGGCAGACAAAAGACAAAGAAGAAAATCAATTTCCTTTACAGAATTTGAATTTATAAGGGTTTTTGTTTCCAGAAGGTAAGTATAGCTGACAAGAGGAATCAAGAATCTGAGTTGTAAGATATTTGTTCCTGAAATAATTACATTACATTTTTGAGCAATAAATTCCTTTTGTAAGACTAGTTTCTCAAGGCCGGGGAAGCTTGTTGGTCCTTTTAAATGTGTGCTCAGTCTGTATTATCTATTTATTCACTTGTTTGACCCAATGTAAGCAGTCTATAAGAATTTTGATGGTTTTCAAAGTTTTGTATTCAATTTATCATAAATTAACATAGAAAAATGAATAGGTATGTGAGGAACAGATTATGTGAAAAGATGAAGAGTTCCAGCTCTGAATTAGTCATTTTTATAGAATGTTGCAACACTACACCGTATATTTAGATTGCCAGGACAACTAAGGTGGGAATATATGAAAGTGAAAAAAAGCCAGCAAACTGAAGAGTATGAACACCAAATGTACTGGGTTTGGCTGGGATAGATTTAGTTCTTCTCACATCAGTCCATACAGTGCTGTTTAGACTGATAACCAATACAGGGATGATAACACAATGTTTTAGCTGTTACTGAACAGTAACACAATGCACAATTGCACAATGTCAGGTTTTTCTGTTTCTCACTCTGCCCCTCAATGACCAGGTTGGGAGGAAACACAGCTAGGACAGCTGACCAAAACTGACCAAAGAGATATGACGTGCTATATAACATCATGCTCAGAAATAAAGGGGGAGGGACCAATTTTTTTCCAGAAGACAGCCATTGCTTGGGGACTGGGTGGCAATTGGTCTGCTGGTGCTGATCGATTACTTTTGCTTCACTGGGGAGTTTCTCTTTTCTCCTGTCCCTCACTAACTAAACTGTCCTTATCTTGACACACAAGTTTTCTTACTTTTTGTTTTTCTAATTCCACTGGAGGTGGTGAGCGAGTTGATGGGGGCTTAGCTGCCAGACAGGGTTAACCCACAACACCAAGGTGTGAGTAATTGCAAAACAAGAATATGAAACCTTTAATGTAGTTTTTCCTCCTCTATCTCTTAAAATGTGTGGAAAATCAATGCAAACTAACCGTGGATTAATCCCAGAACTCTTGCTCAACAAGTGCTTACTCTACTCTATTAGATCTTACCTTTTAATTTCCCCAAGACTTAAGCCACAGTAGGAATTTCACCTGACAAAAAAGACTGAAGGGCTTGGCTGCAAATATAGGGCAACTTTATATCTGACATTTTTAAAGTGTGGATATGATGGAAATTAGATTTTTGGTAATTGAATTATGCTTATATCTGATGACAGACAAGTATTAAAGCCATGGTTTCAAAGACAAAAGCTATAATGCTAGAAAGAAAAAATGAATATACTTCAGTTTTGGAGCAATGGTTGTCAATATGTCTACATTTAGCCTGTACTCAGGGTTAAACTGTAGCAGTTGTTCTACCACCTGATGCCCCCTCCCCAGCTGAGAAAGAGAATCGGGGAAAAAAAGGGGAAAGCCCCTTGAGTTGAAGTCAAAGCAGATTTAATGAAATAACAAAACTTATACAAACACCAACATAAAGTGTACAAGGTTATACTCAGCCTCATCCTCAGGATCAGCAGAAAGCCAAGTAGGAGAAGCCCCAAGAAGAAGCACTCTATATGAAGTTTTATCTAGTTAAGAGACATGTCAGCATATTTTAGATTAGTATATTAATTTATTTATCAGGTAACCTTAAACAATACCTAGGTATTTACTGTTCTTTTCCTTTCTTCATGTTATAACTGCTTCATTCTTTTTTGTATACGCCACTCTTAAAAGTAATTTGGTTTATTTGTTCCTGCTGGCTACATCTGTTATGCTGCCTATCAAAGTCATGTGGCTTGTGTTGGTTTCATCTGTAGTGCCAGTAGGGATATAGCACTGGGTGTGAACCAATCCCCTTTAGAACCTGAGTAAGCCTGACTGTCCTCACAAAATCTTTTGGTTTGTTCTGAATTAGAACTAGAATGTGGTCCAAAATGCAGAGGTAGGTTATCTGGGCTCAAGTTTATACTGGCTGTATAGATGAGGTGACCAGCTATTTCTTTATTCAGCAACCATTCCATCTTGTATCTCTACAAGCCAGTGGGACCCTAGTCATTGTTAGTCGTTCTAGGAATATTAAAATACTATGTATAGCAGAACAACCCTAAATATCTTTGCTTGAAATTAAAACATGCCAAAGCTAGAAATATCAGACTGTCTTTGAACATTTCAGAAGACATTCATGATTTTACCTTCTTTTTTACCCTCATAATACTAAAAGCCTTGAGACCTGGTAAAGTATCAATTAGGCTTTTCTAAATTGTCTTTCTTTATGTATATATTTCTTCCTTTCATAGTAGTAGTACTTTTTGCTTTGTAAGTACTGTTTAAGCCAGTGGCTGGTCCAGTTCTTAAAAAAAAATTCTGTGGACAGTAAAAATGGGAAGAGCACAAATATTTTGCTCTTTGCAAAAACTGTGTGCAAGTCTATTTGTATTGTATTTCATATGCAACATCTTGGTGGAAAGTGATCTGTACTTTTGCTTGGGTGCTTGCAAAGGATTTATTATCAGACACAAACTCAGTGTCCTTTCTCAGTCTCTAGCTTTGCTGTACCACTTACTAAACTGCCTGTCAGCTTGTACAAAATGGCTGCAGATAAGCCATAGACACACTGCAGTGATCCTAGATCACACATCTGAGTGACATTTCCCCTTTTTCTCAGGTACCCATTTGGTCTGTGATGTGACTGGCTCTGTTTTAGTAAGGCAGATGGTTAAAAACGTCACTGTTCATATTCCTAGTGTGCTGATTTATAAAAGAGGAGAGCATTCACACACTTGACTTAAATGACAATTGCATTAGTAACAGAATAAATGTGGTTTCTTACAAGAAACTGCTTGAGAGATGAGTACTTTGAATATTAACATATTATTATAATTTGAAGTGGTTGTTTACTTAGGGGTCTATATTCCAATTGATATCTTGCTGATATTTCTTTTTGTGTATATATATATATATATATATATATATTATAATAGTAAGTTCTTCCAATTATGTTTGGAGTCATTTAGCACAAGCAGTGGGAAACTCCTAGGAGAGAGGAGAATCAAACTATCAGACCTAGATCAGGCTGGAGAGACATGCCTGTCTCCACTCAAGTTTGTCAGAAGTGAGGTCTATTCTAAAGCTCAGTGACTGCACTGGCAGCAAATAGAAAGGAGAAAGCTGTGATTCTCCAGCTTCCCTGACACCAAAGTGATCTGTGAGTGCCTGAAATATGTGTGAATTATTGCACAAATCTTTATTTTACTGAATATTGGGCAGTAGCCCTCCAGTCTCCTACAAAACTCAAGCATTTCTCATTCTTTTGTTGCTGAACCTGGTCCCGTATGTGCAATAATTTAAATATTGATTGGAGCATAAAATTTAATTTAATTATTTCACTTGGATGCATAATCACTACTGAATCACAATATTTGCCTGCCCTGGTGAATATTTAAGTTTTGGAAAATGGAGTAACATCGACTGGAAATCCTGAGAATAAGCTCTTCTCTGAAACTCTTATGAAGCAATGGTTAGGGCAATCTTATTACAAAAGACTGTATTACAAAGTCCCGCTTTAAATTACATAGAAGCCAAATGTACATGAAGGTGAGTCTAGGTTGGACATGAAGACAAGTGTTTCACAACTTCAGGGGAATGCAGGAACCAGTGGGCTACTTGAATAACTGGAGAGGGTTTGGATGACAGTTATTCCTAGAAAGAAGAGGCCAAGGGCCTGTCAAATGTGGAAATCTGGAAGGATCTGTTACCTAAATGCTTTGGTGCCTTCAGGACTCTGTAAGCCTGAAGCAGACTCAGACGGTATCCCCAGCACTGATCTCAGGTCAGTGAAGATGAACACTGGGATCCAAAAGCTAGAATGTTTCTGAAGATCTTGGAGCTTCAAGATCTGGAGAGCTTGAAGCTGTTGTACTGTAATGCCATACTACGTGCTAATCTCTGTGTTTTGCCTTAGCACACAGCGGAGAGAAAGTTGTGCTTTATTAACATCATAATGATGTTAACTAACTTGCAGCCAGTACCTTCTGCTTAGATCAGAAACTAGGTATACTGCCATGAAAGTGAATATCACTTCTGACTTCTGTGTGAGATATCGACACATAAAAGAGGTGGATTGGTAGAGGTATCTGAATTATATTTCGTCTACAATCTTCAGGAGACAAAAACTGTTCACTAGCACCAAGTAAAGGCCTTATATTGAGGAATGGAAGGTCTGTCATTAAACTTTAGAACTGATAAAATCATAGTCTTATACTTTTATCTGTTGGAAAATATTACAAACATTTAAATGGGAAGGAAAGGGAAAAAGTGTTCAAATATCATCAGATCATTAGGACAATTATCCAGGAATAGTCAAGTTTGAATTGCCAATGTAAATCTTAAAGAAGCAATATTTGAACTTCTGCCTCTTAAATCCAAGGTGAATAGTACAACCATATTTACTGACTGTGTTGGAGTTGTTTATTCTCTTATTTCATCTGTAACTGTCTGAGGTATGTTATTTCTAACACCCTGTGTGCACCTGTTTATGGTCTTCATCCAGTGCTATGGCTGTAAAATCACTACTCACACCAGTAATAATATAATATTTAAAATAACGAATAAAATTAGGTAAGTTGTCTTTTTCTTGAAGGCAAAACTAGAGTAGAATGTCCTATTGAGTAAAATGTGCCTCAAGCACTTATATGCGAACATGATGAAACCTGAGAAAAGCAGGTTTATGAACTGTGCTATTTGCATTCCTTGATTCCACTACTGGATGTCAGCTTATGCTTCAATTCACAAACAAGCACAATGGAAAATGTAACATGGCCCTTTCCGCTTTCTTCCAGTGTGGTCTGAATACTAATTTCATAATACAATCAAACAAGACAAAATAGTTGTTTTGAAAAACCTCAGAAGGATGTTACAGTATGAGCTTGGTGGTATTACAGGTAAGTCATTTGTTTGCACTTCCTGTAAATTGAATCTCTCCATTCCAAAAAGGAAGAAAATAAAATAGAAAGGACACAAAGAAAATAAATCTGACATATTTTAGAAGTTTGAAAAAAAATCTTAAAACATCATTCTCTTTCTTTTCCACAGTGAAATATTTTGAGGATGCATGGAAATCAATTTACACTTCTTTTTTGTGAATAGGTTATCTTTTTGATTAAAGATTCTCTTCTTACTTCCTCCTGACTCTACAGTGGAAATTCTGTAAGCCAGGAGCTGCATTTGAAGTTGTGGAGGACATGCTGAAAATTGACATGTGCTGCCTAATCAGGATTTGTGAATGCATGAATCTGCCTTATCATTGGACAGTAGGTTAAGAGATTCAGCTTTGAAATAGGTAAATATATATCAGAAGGAAGAAGGAGAAGAACAGCATAACATGGTTTTAGTGTGCATTTTTGCTGAAAAGGTTTGTCAGTTATTTTCATCTTTACTGTAACAGGAAAACCTCAGGAGGGTCTCTAGTCTATTCTACCTCCTGCCCAAAGCAGGACAGCCCAGGGGCTTGACCAGTTGAATTTTGGAAATCACCAGGGAGGGAAATTCCACAGCTACTCTCTGCAGCCTCTTACAGTGCTTGACCCCTATCAGTGAAAAACATATGCAATGAGAATTTTTCTTCCTGCTAACTATGACTACTAGCTCTTGGTCTTTAGCTATGCACATCCAAGAGATAAATCTAGCTCTATCTTCTCTATAACTCCCCTCTGGGTAATGAAAGACTGAAATTAGATTCCTTCTTAGTTATCCTTGTTTTCTTCATGTTAAGCAAACAATGTTTCTTCAGACTCTCCTGATACATCATATTCTTTGGCCTCTCTAACCATCTTGGTGATTCTCCATTGGACTCTGCTTGTTGATATCTCTCTTTTACCAGGGATCCAAAACCAGACACAGTACTCCAGGTGCACACATTGAATCCACAATCACTGAACGAAGAAGAATAAGCATTTGCTTCAATCTTCTAACTACACTCTTACTAATACAGCCCAGCGGGCATTTAGACTTCGTTGTTGGAAAAGTATCTTGTTATCCTGTAGAATCCCAAATCCTTTCCCAAAGATATGCTACCCAGCCAGTCTGTCCCCAGCCCGGACTGAAGATGGACTTGTTGCATCCCAAGTACAAGACTTTGTGTTTGTGTTTATTGAACTTTATAAGATTTTTATTAGCCCATTTTCCAGCTTGTTGAAGCTCCTCAACAAGAATGGCCCAGCTCTCCAACATATCAACCATGACCCCCAATATGAAGTAATCTAAGAACCCAATGGGTGAATCCTCATTGAGGTCACTGTCAAAGTTCTCAAATAGTATCAGTTCCTAAGGAACATGACTTACAGTTGATTACTAGGTACACTTCAGCTCATTGACCACTGCCCTTTGAGTCTGACTGTCCAGACTTTTTTCACCCAGCTTGTAGTTCACCCATCTAATCTTGATCTCATCAGTTTGGCTAGCAGGACTCTGTGCAAGACAGTGTGGAAACCTTGATATAATCAAGGTAAATGCAATTCACTGCACTCCCTTCAGCCACAGAGCCTGTCAATTTTTCAGAGCAAGGAAAACACAATTTGCCCTTGAGAAATCAATGCTGGCTATACTCAGCCACCTTTTTTTTTGTTTCATGTGCCTAGAAATACACTTTCATGAGGACTAGCTCTATAATTCTGCCAGGTAGTGAGGCTGAGTCTTCTGTCTGCCTAATAAAACAAATTTGGAGTTGCTTACTGTCTGGGGTCTCTAGGATAGGAGGCTGAGCAATGGAGATTAAATAACCTAAATTTGGTTGTCTGTATGTGTATGTCAACCAGCTAGCATTCCTATTATAGCTAATTCTGGGAGCAATCACGTATCTAAAACAGAATCTAATCACTAGAGAAGCCTTAGGATACCTGAGACATCCCCACAGGACTAGAAGATATGACCCGCAATCTGCTGAAGAAACATGCTTTCCAACATCAGAAGCCGGATACCAGGGAAGGTGTTTCAAAGATTCTCAAATGGCAATAAATACATGTGCTTAACAAACTGAATCATACCATGGACAACTGTTTTTGGATCTGAATCACCCTCTTGGATCCGCTGGTGGTATTGACTTGATCTCTATGGGTTGTGATGGAAGCTTAGATTATGTTTATAGCATAAATGTAAACATTATATTTTGAGCTGATTCTTATCCCTAATTGTTTGTACCTACTTTTCCAGAACATCCATGAATAGAGTGCCTAAAGCAAGATTAGTGCATAAAGTATTCAGTTTTAAGTAGTTTGTAGAGTCTTATTGCTTGTGTATTACAAAGGAGTATATAAGATGATCAAAAAATGGAATATTTGTCTTACTTCATGTGAATTTGTCAGGTTGACAAGAACTCAAATAGACATGAATTGCATGTGGAGACCTTTTCAGAGTTTCTATCCTCCCAGCAAATATTGCCAACTGCTTGTATTTTTACTATATGGACTTCCAACATACAGCTAATTTTTTCTAAGAATGAGTGGGAAACCTTTGCCAACAAGGGTCACTTCACTGATTACTTTCATTCTTTATTGATAGCTCTATAAAAAAGGAAAAATGTCTTCTAAAGTTTTCCCTTTTTGAATAACATGAATATTATACCTCTCAGAGTTTGGGTTTTGTTGTTTTATTTGGGGAATTTTTTTTTCCCTTTTCCTTATGTACTTTCTCTTATCTGAAATTTACATTTTGGAATTAAAATAAACATTTATAAACATAGGTGAGACCTGAAGAATGTCCTTGGAAATGCAATCATGAGAAATCTGTGTGTAACTAAAAGGAAAAATACAAGTACAACAGCCAGTCTGCATCTGCTATAATACGGCAAAGTTTGCAAATTGCCTAAGCTACTCTAGGAAAATGGTTAATATTGCCAAAGTCAGCATCTTATCTGTACAATCATACTGTAAAAATCAGATAGCGAAGAAAGATTATTATTTTTTAAAGATTTTAAATTGACTTAGTTTAATTTGGGTTATAACTATGATACTTAACTGTTGGACTATAGCATTTATAGTCTTCTTAATAATCAACCCCCTTTCTTAAAACAGATAAGAATAACTATTGTGAAAACTTGCACTGCACTGCTTGGTTTATTCCTAATTATAAACTCCCTTTCTTACAGCAAATAAGAATTTGCATCATGTTTTTATCAAATCAAAATAGGGATAAAAAAATTAGCACCACCATGTAGAATTCACTGCTTATTTTGGGAAAAGTGGTTCTCTTAGAAAAGAATAGTGATTTCTAGCCTAAATGAAAGTCTTTGCTTTCCTCTGAAAAGAATGCACAAGGTGATATGCAATTTAAATAGAAAATAATAGCAAGAAAACAATAGCATGAAAATTATTTGGAAACTTTCTTCAGTTTCTGGGAGGACAAGAACTTCCAGCACTCTTTGAAATGTTAGCAATTTATCAAGACAAAAGTAAAATTTCTGTAGAATAACAACAATAGGGGAAGAACAAATAAAAAAAAATAATGTTCCTGGATGACAGCTCTTAAGATTTTATTCAAATTATTAAATAATAAGGAACTCTTCAAACAAGCACAATTAGCAATGCTTATAAATTAAGAGGCGGAAAAAGGGAAAAACAAGTATGTTTCTGAATCGAGTAAATTGTACAGTGGTTTTGCTGAGCTGGTTGTGATAGTAAATAACGAAATGCCAGTTCTGTGATGACTAGCAGCTGAACGGACAACTTTATCTTCATTCCATTTTATACTGAAGATGACATAGTGTGATGAATAGGTCTATACATCATGAGTCATCCCTCTGAACTCAATAGGCCTCCTTGGACGATTAATATTGCCTATAGCAGACTAAGTATCAAAATTTTGTTTTGAGGATCTAACTCTGCTTGATTTACTACAAAATCTCTCCTTGCCTTCATATTACAGGTTTGGACCCACGTTTAGTCAAATTATGTTTATGCATGTGCTTTATGTCAAGAGGAAATACATTTGCTTGTGTTGAGAAAAAAAAAACAAGCAACAGACTCTAAAAAGAAGGTTATTGTTTTATTATTTTGATCTGTTTTTCAGCTAAAAACTGTCTTACTGCTTTCCCAATTTAACGCCTTATATTTTTCAGACTTCTAACAGTAATAGTCTTAATAAGCTCAAAGGAAATATTAATGTCACTACAAATAACACCTCAGTAATTCAGAGAGACTGTTGCAACTCGATGGAGATAAAGGAACAGGAATAAACAAATAAGGTCAACATTTTCAGATGCAAAGGACTGAAGCTAACCACTGTTACCTATGTAATAGACATCTAGTATAATCTTTTCTTTGGAGATGCTGAGAAACTTGCTCTGACTTCTAAGCACTCAGGTCAGTCAGACTATCTGTTACCTTTATTACAGACTTCCTGCATCTTATGGAGCAAGGAAAACAAGACCATTAATTACTCTAAGTAAGGAAAAGAACAGAAAAGAAAGCAAGCCACCAAAATGTTTGCCATGTTCTGTCAGACATGTTACAAGGTTCTATTTTAGTGTGATGTCAGAGTTTGTCCAAGTTTTTAATCCAGTTCAGATCCAGTTTGTATCACTTAGTCCAATTGTTCTCTTCTTACTATGTATGTATGGAGTTCAATCTTTTCAAAGTTGCATGTAGTCCCATGAGGAGCAATGAAAGAAAGGAAAAAAATTTTGTTCTTAACATGAAGCAAACATATTTCAAGACTCTTATTTTTGGAAACTTTTCAAAGATATCTGAGATTCTGTGACACTGACAAAATTGTCCTCTGCTAATCTCAAATATGTATAAATTGGGAATTGAACCAATATGTTGATGTTGTACTGAACAGCAAAATAACACAGCACTGATGACAAGCTGAAATCATGGGCCATAGTGGAGAACATTTGAGTCAGAGATTACACATTTTTTCCAAAATGGAACATCAAATAAGCTTTCAAACTATAAACAGGCAGCAGACATGATACTTCCATCACTAATGAATCATGTAAGGAAGGCTTTTTTGTGTGCACACATGCAAATTTATTATTGATTTATGAATTTTTGAATTAAACTACTAGCAGCCATTGTTTCTAAATATACTCTTTAGGCACTAAAAATCTTGGAAAACAATTTTCCTTGAATGTGCACTTTCTAGAAACTTACTTAGATTAACTTGGAATTTAACCTTCAGAGACTTGAAAACACATATGACATTAGTAAAACACTAAGACTCACCCGTTGAATTGCCATGCGGAAAACTCTTTAGTGAGTAATGCATTTGGAAGCACATAATTTTCATTCATACTTAGTAGTGTAAACTGTTGAAGGCAGCTCTAGATTTCCAAGAAATGACTCTCAGCTTCTCAGACATCCATCAAAATTTCATGAGTGGAATTACTTTTTAAAAAAATCTGGACATTCACTCAGGTGATGAGCAAGCAGTTCCATTATAGTAAGATCCATTATTAATTCCAGTTAATTTTAGGTGGGGTTTTTTTTTCAAGTTTAATTAAGCTTTAATTTTCACATTAAACTGCATAACTCACAGGATTTAAAAAAAAAAAAAAAACTTCTACATTTCATCAATCTCATTTCAGATATGATTAATAAGTAGAAAATCCTCACTGGAAATTAAAGAGCCGTTTTATATTTTCTTTATAATTAGCTCAGTATTAAATGGACAATGGAGACATAGTAAAACTTTAAAGCTTTGAAATAAAGAATTACAAATAGCTAATATAAATAAAAATACAGATGAAAGAAAAAGGAAGGGGAACGTATCATGAAACTAAGTCAGTGTCTTTTGTATCTCTCTCTCGATATGTATATCTCCAAAGAATCTCAAAGACAGTGTTATTGCTGAGTTCAGAATATGAATATATTGTACTGTATGTGCAAGCTGTATTGCCTAAGAAATTAGGAATATTTTATTTCACTTGTAACCCAGTTCTGTTCTAGGGGAGCAGATGGACTTCTACTGTCCTGTAACAGGCATCTTCTAGTGCTCTCTGTTCAGGCAGAATAAAGGTTTAGTGTCCAGATAGCCTCAAATATGTGATTTATAGCATGCCTAAGTGTGTGCCATAGAGCACTCCACATTCCTATTCCCTCAAGCAGCAAGAATGGGGAAATACTGGAGCCCCTTCTGACCCTCATATATGGATACTGCTCCAGTTGAGAACAGGGCACCAAGCTGGAAACAGAGGGAATGATATATTCCCTGGATTTGTTGCACCATAGAGTTGGAGCAGGACAGCTGTTGTGTGTATCCAGACTGGGGAAGTAAGGAGCCTGGTTCCTCAAAATAGTCATCGTCTCCAATCCTGTTCCTATCTCTACTTTTGCCATAGTGGAACTCTTATATAATATAGGATTAATGACTCAAAAGATCAGAATCAGCTCACATTTCCAGGGAACTTTTCTAATGCTGAAACTGCTTGTAACATTCCTCTCACAGCAGCATTTACAATATTGGCATCAATATTATGAAAATATCAGTCCATTCTAAAGGTAGTTTTTACAACAAACCTTCTCTTAACCTTTGTTTGTCACTGCTGCAACATTTGTGATACTGAGATGTCATCTTAGTTTCAGACAATCATGTTCAATTTTATATTTCTTATTATGTATGTCAATAAAGCTGGAACAATTTTCTGAACTTGTCTAGGCAGAATGCTAATACAAATTTTAAAAAGAGCTCTGATACATAAGAGGCAAACCTGCAACATCTGCCAGAGGGAATTAATTCACTTATTTCCAAATCCAATAAACAAATCTGTACATGAATAGAAATGAATTATATTTCGAAGTGAAAAGTCAAAAACCAAACCCACAGCCTATCAGAAAGAATTAATCAGAAAAAGTTATTTGTGAATACAAATTACATGCATAGTAGCAACATTTTTCAAATCTACATCACCACCTATTTCCTTTTAATTCATATTAGTCTTATTTTTCTCTCTCCTGCCAAGTCACGTGGGTCATATAAGCTTTACCTTTAAAAGGGAAGAATTTAAAAGTGAAAGGAAAGCATAATTTGAATGAAAATGAGAAAATTTAAATACATTTCTGAGGGATGCTTCTGATACTTGAAAGACTTTGCAAAATGTGATATAAGTAAGTTGATAAAAACAGCATATGATTGGAATGTAAAGGTTTAAGGATATGCATTTACCATCAATAGGATATCAGAAATAGGCCCAGAATAAATTGCCTAAAGACTCAGCGTTTAAATTATGATTAACAATAATAACTGTTATTAGAGTTATTGTAGCTGTTATTATGAGAGACCATAAAATAATGATTCAGTGAGGAAATTAAATCATTTTATTATTTTAGAATGGGCTTTACAGAAGCTGCTAGCAATTGAACATCACCTCAATTTACTTTCTGTGTGTAGGTCCCTTGATCATTCCTTCTTGAATCATGGTTCTTCTCATAGAAATTTCTCATTCTTCAAGTAATATTTTACAATGCAAAAATGCCTAAAAGCCTTAAAAGGTCCTGTCCTTTCATGTATAATTCCTGTTGAAAGGACTTAAAACCTGAGACAAGAGCCCATTGTTGAGGGGAGAAGAGAGTCCGATAATGGAGGATGTTCTACACATGCTGGTCTAACTTAGCCTCACCTAAATTTAGACCTAATTTGCCCATGATCAGAGAGAAGTTGCCATAAGCTCCCTCTCTTTTCAGTGTGAAGAGACAGGCATCCGTTTCTGATCTTGGGCTGCTGCATTCTCAGTTGCCAACAGATTGCTCAGAAAGCACAGGGAGATTATCTTCCTAGTGGGATTCTTAATTAGGACCAACATGTTGAAGTTCTGTTTATTTCATATCGTGTGCATGCACAAATAAATGTAATTTTAGGATTATTTATGAAAATTATTCCAGTGCAAGGGAAGTCTGAAAAAGGTAAAACTGGCCATTTTGATCATCTATGTGCTACCCAAAAGGTACGTAGGTACGTTGTACGCCGTAAGCCACTCATGGGACATAAAATGAAACTCAGGCACCTCTTGCAGAGTGATGATGAAAAAAGGTGCTATACTAAAATTGGAAAAGTAAATAGGAGCAGAAGAAATATAAGGAACTCTGAAGGTTGAGTGTCTGGATTTAAAATATGGGGAATAATGTAGTTCAAATGTCAAGCAGAAGAGACATCTTGTTATATTTCATACTTGTTCTCCAAACTAAAAAAAAACCCACCAAAGAGGAATAAAATGTCTTAGCTGAAAATAAGAAGTTTATGTGACATAATTGTATAAATATACATAAAAATGTCAGTGAAGTCATTATTATCCCATTAATTTGGTGCTGTTAGGCAGTCATTAGAGAGTTACTGTATTGTAATTCACCATTTTTTTCGAGCTCTACTATCATAATTATTTTTTTTAAGATCCAGTGTCGACTGTACTGTTCTCCTTCAAGGAAAAATATTAGTTTCACAAACCACAAAGAGGATCAGAGAATAACATAATTCTGGAGAATATGCTATGAGCAGATTCAAATTCTGAAGTTGATAAATATTTTACATGACGGAATCATACAGAGAATTAGATATATGTAATATAACATAATGATAGCAAAGAGTACAAATGCAGAATTTTTTATTTGGGAAAGAGATCTAGAAAGCTCCTATTACAGTTAATGCTTCATTTTGAAAGGGAAACAAAAATTACTTAAATTGAACAGGGTATAGTGTCTTCTCCTCTGGAAATGCGACTACTTTATTGTGAAGCTGTATAACTGGTGTTCATATTGAGAGTGACTGATAACTCCTGGAAAGAAGAAAAAGGTAGAGAGGCTGTAACAGACTCAGTACAGCATTAGCAACAAGTTTTCTCATTATGGAAAACTCCTCAAAACAGGCTCATGCCTTAACTTTAATGAGCACAATAAATTTTACCATTTATCTTTTTTTTCCTTTGTTTTGTTTTCTCCAGAAATTTTTCATGTGTTCTACTTTCTGTTTTCCTCAGTGGACAATATAAAATACTAGTAAATAAGAGGGAAATTACAAAATACCCATTATTTTTTTGGATGTTATATTAGCATTTAAAGAGATTCCTTCTAGATACCTAGGAAAGTTTAGTTTATCTTTCAAATAATTTATAGAGGTCCTTTAGAAATTGAAAAATAAGTATTCTGATTCTGTATAAGTCATAGTACTGGACTCAGTGCTGTAAGATTGGTAAGAGTCATTATTAAAAAATTAAGGCCTGTACATTTTAGCTTTCATTCAAATTGCTTTACTCAACAGAACACACAGATGTAGTCAGATATATAGAGCCAATATTTCTTCTTTTCTCATGAAGACTTAAATGCAGACTGTTTTTTTTTCAAGAAATTTCTAATCCTGACAAAGGGAACTATAGAAAAAAATTGTATACTTTAAGTAGGAAAAAAATGATACATATTCTTGAAAATGGTAATGTCTAAAATAATTTTCTAAGAGTAGACAATTTGTATTAGTTCCTGTGCTATTTTGTATTTGGTTAAATATAATAAATTATGATATTAAAAAAAAAATTATATAAACTTGATACACACTTGTGTGGTGGGTTGACCTTGGCTGGAGGCCAGGTACCCACTAAGCAGCTCTATCACTCCTTTTCTTCAACTGGACAAGGAAAGAAAATTACAACAAGGTTTGTGGTTTGAGATAAGGACAGGAAGATCACTCAACAGTTGCCATCATGGACAAAACAGACTTGACTTGAGGAAATTAATTTAATTTCTTACCAATCAAATCACAGTAGGGTAATGAGAAATAAAGCCAAATCTTAAAAAACCTTCCCCCCACCCCTTCCCTTCTTTCCCAACTTCACTACTGATTTTCTTTACCTCCTTCCCCTGATCAGTGCAGGAGGACAGGCAACGGGGGTTGTGGTCAGTTCATCACATGTTGTTTCTGCCACTCCTTCCTCCTGAGTTTCAGGAGAGTAAGCATTTTTTTACCTCAAAATATGATGGCCAAAACCAAACTGAGAATGGTCCCCAGCACATGCAATTACCTGGACAACGCAGCAATAATCTGGGAGACTGTTGTTTGGCACAAACCATGCCAGGGACTATGCCAAAATTTAAAGTGTGGACAGTCAACGACTACTACAAGCTCACACTCTGGAAGTTTTATTTACCTGTATAGACATTACCAATGAGTCATCCAGTCCACCTTTTGTAGTCACAAATAGCTTTGTCATTGATATTTACTTAAGAAGGATACACAAATCTTCCAAAAGGACTCCACTGTCAAAAATACTGCATAAAAATACTGTTCAATTTTCTCTAAGCCATTTTGGTTCAGATCTTCCTAGGAACTTCTAGAAATCTAAGGTCTTGTGTAATGTCACATGCACTTTATAGGAACTTCTCTTACAATTTTGTGCGGTTTCACACTAAGAGGAAATATGCACTCCTTATGTAGGTGAAACTCTTATAGACTCCACTGAGAGTTCTGCCAATGAATGTGAAGGATAATTAGTTCACTTGTGATTTTCTGTGACATAATTAAATTTTATATGATCAAAACCCTGTAGCTCTAAGCAACTTCTGACTCTAAAGCTGTCTTTGAAACACTGGAAGGAACTGAAACATGTAAACGACATCTCAGGGAAACACATTTAAAATGGAATGGGGATCATGAAGATAGAGTCCAAAATGTAACTGTAGCTTTTTGTTTTTCCCCCCCTCATGTAGCCAAACACATCAAATGGCAAAGTAGAAAGACAGAAGAGGAGAAAGGATTTCAAACTTACACAAGAGGAAGTAAAACGGCATTTGGGGAATTATAAATAATCTTTTTCACCAGAAAAGAAGGACCATAATGTGAGAAACCTGGAAATTTCTCTAGCTGGAGCTGTAAGAAACAAAACTAATACAAAATTTTTTTCATACACGCACAAACTGATAAAAAGTAGTGATCATTTAAGAGGGAATAGGAAATGAATATACAGAAGTTGTTAAAATTGTTAAGCAAAGTATTATGCTATTTTATGATGGCAAACTCTAGGCACATTACTATGTTATCTATGAAATATACCATTAAAAAATAATTTAAAAAATCCCAGCAGAAAATATGGCCTACTCTGGTACTGGTTGATTGTCTGAAACCATGATTTTGTATCCAAGAACGTCTAAACTGCATAGGATATGTTAGCTCTGCAATTGATTGTGTCATTCCCTACATTGTTTTTTATATTATTTAGTATATACCAGAATCTCACAGATTAGTGTTTCAGTTTGAGAACTGACAATACTTTACCTTAACATAAAATCAGCCAAATACAGAGGTTTCAAGATGGTGTTGCAGTAAGTAAGATATCTTCAGAGAGACAAATTTACTAAGGCTTTTTAGGTAGTGGCATGATAGCAATGAGGAGAATGAACACAGAATTGTCAGAATCATCACAAGCAGTTCCTGATCACAGCAAGATCCAGCATGATTCTAATCCACTTGTTCTTTTTGTTTGTCTGCTTCATTGTGGAAAGCTTCTAATACATCTCCACTGGCAGGGATATATATTGTTTAATTTCCAAAATAAGTTAATGGTCAATGTGAAGCCATATATTCTTTAATTTCCATAGTACCTTAAACATCCCTCTCTGTCCTTTATGTCATACCCTACAATTACCACACATTATTTTCTCAAGATTACTAAAATGGTAATGAAGCTGCTTGAGGTGTGTTGACCTTGGCCACCTGCCAAACCTCCACCCAGCTACTCTCTCACTCCCCATCCTCAATAGAATGGGTGAAGAAAATAAGATTAGAAAGCTCACGGGTCGAGATAAAGTCAAGGAAATCACTTACCAATTACTGTCATAGGCAAAATAGACTCAGAGAAAATGAAGACACCTTATGCTCACCCACGTCCCTTTTTATCAGTATTAGCTAAGTATTCCTTTGGCTATTATAGTAGATACATTAATGTAAACAAAATACCACCACCACCCAAAAAAAAGAGAGAAAACTTCTAACAGTGTTGCTTTTGTAACCTAAGTTTCTCTGTACCAAGGTCTACACAACCTAAGGGTCTGTGGACCATATGTCAGCTTTTGAGAAATATAAAGGTTGCAGGAGAAAGTTAATGTTGAGTGTAAGTAATGTTGATGTAGAGAAAATCTGTTAGGTAGCGAAAGAATTCTATTTGGAGTGACTTCTTTCCTCTTGGGTTCCATGAGACCCAATTCAGCAAAGGTTTTGTTCAGCAAAGCAATTAAGCACATGCTTAATTCACACTGATGATTACATCTGTAAGCAGTTAAAGTGTTTATAATTAAACACGAACTCTAGCCCTTGGATGAACATGAACAGATTTAAGTATGTGCTTGTTCAGCTGGAGCACAAATGCAGAGTTGCTGCAAAGAGGCATGTCTGTATTCCAAATCAAGGCAGGGGACATAGCCCATCTGACTGGCATCTCTGCTACCATTCTTTGACCATGTATTATAAGTTTGCTCCTTTCAGCTTTTATATTTTGATATCCGTATATATTTCCAGACTCTCTATTAAGGATGACAGAGGAGTAATACAGTTCTGGGGTTTTTTTGCAAGAAAAGATTATGACTTTTAGTCTTTTGAGTTTTGCCTTTACTGACAAATATTTTGCTTACTAGAAAATTGATGCTTGTATATGTACCGTTTGGTTTTCATCATCCCAGACTATATAGGCCTGACGTATTCCAGGGCATGGATCTGAACTGGTGCCCATGGAGTCAGGCTGAGAAGCTTTGCAGTGTGCTCCTCACTGCATCTGGTTCCTTAACAGATTATGAGATTTGACAGAGTACTATAAAACTGGATAGATGAAGGCTGCCATGACCATGCAGTGCTCTGTCCAAGCAAATGAGTCTTCCCGGAACTGACTGTGCCAAGATATCTGAGCTGATGATCTCTGGTGCCAAATCAAGTTTGACAGGGTTTATTAGCTTGGGATTAAGACCATGGTAATATAGCTATTTTGCTTTAACTTGAATTCTCATCTTGAGGATTGTGCCTGATCTAATAAACCCTATAGATTGAGCTGGTTCCTCATAATGCTAGCTTGGCTGTTCATACCCATTTTACTTTGCTTTGTTATGCTCTGTTGTAAAGCTTGAGAATCCAACATTTTATAGGGTCAAATGAATTTCTCTGACTATAACTCATGCATTTTCTCACCAGGCAGAAAGAAGAAACTGCTTATAAGAAAACAAATGCTTACTGGTAACAAAGGGATCTAATTCACTTGATTTCCCCTTCTTTTTTTTTTTCCTCCCCCTCCAATGAATTAGGTGGAGAAAAGCTGAACATACTTATTGTTAGATATTCTAAAACATGAAGTAAGTAGACAGTTATTTTCTCTTGCATAGTGAAAGGTGCACATATCAGTTTTGGTTCCTATGTTTAATCTGCCATTATGGATATACACTCTGAATTCTCTAAATCAGTAATTCAGCCAACGCATCTTCTGACATGAGTTACTGCTTCTGCTTACTTGAGGCAGAGAAATTACCCTAAATTAGTAAGGAAAGCCAAGAGTCAAATAATCATAATTCATAGTTAATAAACTATTTTTCTTACATGTCTAGCTAAAAAAATCTCCCTCCACAATCAGTATTTTGCCAGACACAATTATACTAAAAAGATTTCCTAGAATCATTCTTTGCTAGAGCAGTTTGTTCTAGATTATTTTCTTTAAATACAAAAAGTTTTGAATGGATGCACAGAAACAGAGTATTTTTTAGTTCTATGACTGTATCTCTAAGAATTGGAGATTTGTGGCATCAATAGAAATGGGTAAAGAAATAAAATTTGACCACCTTTCATATCCTGTAATATCAGCTTGAAATGCACTCTTTCAGTAAACTCATCTGCAAGAAAGGATGAAGAACATAATGAAGATATATAAAAAACAGATGTGAATATCTGTGAAATACAGAGTGAATTAGTTTAAAATGACTGTTCATGGAAACATTGCGCTTTCTGTCCCTTGATCTGGCAAGCAGGAAATAAGACACTGAACTCTAAGAGTGACATACCCATAGTTGAATACCAAGCAATTATAATCACACAGTTGTATTATCATTAATTTCAGCAGGTACAATATTTCACATTTGAATTGTTCTATATAAGCAAGAAGTAAAAGTGTGAGGTGTCATTTACACAGAAGTTAATTTCTCCTATGAAGAAAATATGTATATAACTGTTTCTTGTTTATTGGTTTTAGTGTTCTTAATTTCCATCAGATATTCATTTTTCACCTGATTTACACTTACAGAATGTGCTTAGTGAGTGACATTTGCCACTTGACAAACCAAGAAATCTACACTCGCATATTGTTTTAAGGTTTTCACACACTACGTATACTGAGTCTGGTATGTACCTGCTACAGTGTGCTAACAAGGAGGTTTCAGACTTGCCTGAGCTGCCACTGGTAAATTCTCAGCTGTTTAAGGAGAATTGATTTCCAATGGGAGACCTCAGAAAGCTCTCACAATTTCACCTCTAACCCAAGCAGCAATGACCTCAAAGAGTTAAGGAAGCATGATGAGGATTCAGAGGAGGTTTAGCTAGTGTTCTCCTGCACAGCAACAATTTTTGCTTCAGCTACTCCTACAAAACTCATTTGTGCCATTTATCCACTTGACAGGTACGTTTCTTTAGCCCATTTATTAGCATATTGCTGCATACAGTATTGAAAAATGTCTTTTTTTTAAATACCTATTTTAGTAGACTTTTTTCTTACAGAAACAAAGCTTAAGAGAACTCATGACCTGTGGCTTGTGTTCACCCTTCTCCAGTAATCCATTGTTTTATTTCTAAAAAATTGGCTAGAGGTCTGGATGTCTTCCAGATAATTACTCCCTCTAAGTGTTAATAAAAAAAAATTTAAAACCCCCACCAATACACCTACAGGACTAGAGGGAGATTGGAACAGGAGTATTCCCAGTTTTTTCCTTAACAACTTTTGATGCTAGTGTGCCAATTTCTATAGCTCACACTTCACCATCAAATTGTGCTGGAGCAGGTAATAGGTGTATGGCAGACAGAAAAGAATATTTTAGTATAAGTCAGTTAAAAAGTCAATCAAACAGGCTAAAAGCTTGCAACACTCAGCTCTATTAGTACCAGGGTTCATTAGCCTACTCACTTTAAAAGGTATTATTTCTCTGGAGGAATACAGGGGCATAGACAAGTCAGAAGTAATCTGCACAAAGAAACATAATAAAGAACAATTTGTTCAGCCATCAAGCTGCTAAAATGCCTTCCATGTTTTGGTATCTAGATAGGCACCTGAAAAGGTTCCTCTTTCATTCTGCACATTAACATTGAGGGTCTTTCCTCTGAGTTTTTATTTAATAGTACAGCAGAGGTGTATCAATTGTAGATACTTTTGTGGACAAGACCACAAGTTATATTTCTCATTTGATATCTGATGAATAACCATAATTATAATAGTACTAGACATTTGAAGCTATTTCCTCTACATTTTAATATGACCACATGCTTATAAGTTAGAACCAATAATAAAAATTAGATCTCTCTTGTTTTATTAATAAAAACCAGTCTTTCCATTTATTATACATTAAAACTGTACTGGAATATCTAGTTAGGACAGGGAATGATGTGTTGCAGCCTGCTGCAGGAAATTTAATTGATGGAGAGCCTGTTTCTGAAAGCTGTGCAGAGCCACGAACTTACCAAACTACTGCAAAGGTATGGATATTAAATACCCTAGGACTGGGCAGGAGCTATTTCTGTGAATGAACGGCAATCAGGCTGAATGTATCAGATAGAGTGTAATGGTCTTATCAGCTTCTTATTTTCATTAGAAACAGCCTCAACAGCCTGCGTTAGGTCAGTGTTACCAAAATGATCTCTGCTTAAAAGTATGCAACTCTGCTTTGTCTTTAAAAGTCAGATCAATTGATGGAAAGAGTGAAGTCAAATGAAAAAAGAGTAAAGAATGTATCTTTGGGAAGCAACTCTGGAGTGTGCCTTTTATTTTTGAGCTATGCTTTTGATATGAAATTCTGTGTCCATTTTAGTCTAGCTAGTCTATGATGAGAGAGAATAAGTGCTGTCATACTAATCTGTGTGAAACACCTGTAGGCATGAAAGCATTCTAACGTGTTGGACTTTTTGCATTGTGTAAAGACAGGCAGATCTTCTATAAGATACTTATTTGCACATATGGAATTTTAAAATTACATTAATATCTTTAATTTAAGTACCAGCATTGGGCCTTAATCAGATCTTGAGTACATCCAGTAAAATCATAGAATCATCGAATACCAGGTTGGAAGGGACCTCACCCGCACGGATCATCTGATCTAACCTTTCTTGGCAAAAGCACTGTCTAGACAAGATGGCCCAGCACCCTGTCCAGTTGAATCTTAAAAGTGCCCAACTTTGGGGAATCCATCGCTTCCCTGGGGAGATTATTCTAGGAGTAACTAGGGTTCTTGTTAGCCCAGTCTTCCAGCCTATCCAGGTCTTCCTGAAGAGTGGCTCTCCCTTCTGAAATGTTCACTTCCCCACTCAGTTTGGTATCACCCACAAAGCTCATCAGGGTACACTTGATCCCATCATCCAGATCATTTATGAAGATATTAAACAGTGTTGGGTCTAGTATCCATCCCTGGGGGATTTCACTTGTGACAGGTTGCCAGTTTGAAAAGGCACTATGCACCAGTTCCCCCCTCACTGCACAGACCACTTGTCTAGACTGTAATGCATTAGTTAATCTAGGAGGAGGCTGTGGGAAACCATGTTGAAAGTCTTAGAGACAATGTCCACTGCTCACTACACATCAACTGAGCAGGTTATTTTGTCATAGAAGTTTGAATTATCAGTGTTGATTTTAACTCTAAGCCAAGCAACATCTTGGCCTACTCTTAAGGAACATTCAAACTGGGACATACAAAGAGAGAGTATGGAGAGAAGAAGCAAACGCAAGTTTTTCATAAAATAGATACAAGTGGTAAAACAGTTTATAGCTCACATAGCTGTGGCTCACTGCAGCACATTTTGTCAGTGAGTATCTATGGTAGTGATTATTAGGAGAAGCAGAATGGGAATATTTGTTGCTGTTCTGTTTAAGTTGCCTGACATCTAAAAGCTCTAGCTCCTAAGTCGCTGTCTAACCCATCTCTGAACCTCCTTCCCCCTGTGCAGTGTATCAGGGGGACCAAAAACCTCTTGTCCCAGTTCAGCTTCCCTAATCAGTCCAGTTTACCAGAAATCATGGTTGCAAAGGGATCCCAGTGCTTTATTGTTTCCTAAAGCTGCAAAGGAAACATGTATTGCAACCCATTTATTTCCCTTGGACTGGGAGAGCTGGATACAAAAGACCACCTTCAAATTTATCCTAGCGAAGCAGTAAGACAGAAAATGAGATATTAAATGCTTGCTTATGGCCAAATAGTAACTGTACTAAAGTCTGATAAAAAAGTGATTTTGGGCACTTTAAAAAAATACCAAACAAAAACCCCTCCAAAATAGTTCCTCAAACGTAGTATCCAGCAGCAGTTTGGATCCTAAAAGGGGAAGTTCACCATCTTAAAGTAACGGTTTCAGAGCTTTTCATTCACACTTGACATACATGTTCGTAGCTTTTTCTCATATCTCTAAATGCTGGAAAACCTATGAAAATAGAAGCAGTCTAGAACACAAAATGGTGACATGAGAGTCTGAACTCTGTCAAAATCAGCTTGTTGCAGTGTACATTATTTGAATTTCAGTGTATCTTATCCTACTGATTTAGAATGGAGAGAAAAAACTTGTTGCCATATCTTTCCCATTGATTTATGTCACTTTTTTAATGGGTTAGTTTGGGAGGGTGTTTCCTCCGTTATAGCAGTCTCCTATAATTCATTTAACAGTAAGAGAGAAATTACAATGACAGAGAAAATCAGTAAGATATAATGTTTAGATCTGACTCATTGCCAACTGTGAGTGTTCTGATCAAATGTTTTAAATTTAATATTTAATGAAGTGACCAAAAAGAGAAACTAGATGATCTGAAAAAGGAGCAAACGAAAACCACTCAGGAGACCTTGCATGTTAGAAGGAAAAATGGAGCAGAGATTACTTTAAAAGTCTCACTTGTTTTCACTTCCTGAATTGCTTGAAACATCGATACATGATCTCTTCATCATGACACCAAGCACAGCAGGGGTGCAAACTTAAGAGCTGGCATTGTTAACTCTGGAGTTAGCAGGGTAGCCTGCCTCTGTTGTCAAAAAAGATATAAAAAAAAGACATCCTTTTGAATTTCAATTTGACACCCCTTGAAAAAAAGAAAAAAAGTACCACCATCACTGGGGTTTCTTTCATCATGCAAAAGTGGTGAACAAGTCATTTCACTGCATTCTCGTTCTGAGTATTAAAGAAATTAAACATGTCACTCTAACTCACTTCAGGATTTATTTGTGTTATATCAACATGACATTGTCATCCTTTTGGCCTAACAACTTTGTCTTTTAGCGTTTTGGAATTCTGTACCTTTACACTTCTGTATTTTTTTCGCTGAAATGCAATGCTCCCTTGTGTTAGTGATATTTCTCTATGTGCTACATGACAGTTCCAACCTTTAAAGGACTTTGAGGGTTCTTTTGAAGAAATGGCAGTTTCCACTGGAGATGTATTTTGATGGAGGAAATAATTCCTAGGGGATTTTTCTTGAACCTCCATCCACATAACTTGAACATACCTAATACTACAACTTTATATTTCTGTCTTGAGATGGCACTGATATATAATAATTTAACATTGTTGACCTGAATGGATTCTGCTTTCATTTTGGTTTATCATGAGCTGATGTAGGTTAAGTGGTTTCACAGTGTATCAGAATTAGATAGAGCCCAGCAGGATAACTCAAAGCACCACAAATAGGCACATTAATTCCCTATCAATCTGATAGAGAAGCTCCTTAGAAAGGTAATCCATGAAATCTGTGTGTGGTGATGGAGAACCACTCAGAGCAGGTAGAAAATACAGTGGTTACTGAGAAGTACAAAATCTCCCAACATCTTTGGAGGCTGACTCAGGACTTGAACTTTAATGTACTGGATCACTTGGAAGCTAAGATAGGTAGGCACCTAACTGAGCAAGGCTCAGTCTTTTTAAAACCAGAGAAGTAGCCTTAGGGTTCTTGTTTTGGAAAAATGACATAGAATTAAACAATCTTTCCAAAAGCTGGGAATTA
Organism: Podargus strigoides; assembly: GCA_028020825.1. Classification (NCBI taxonomy): domain Eukaryota; kingdom Metazoa; phylum Chordata; class Aves; order Caprimulgiformes; family Podargidae; genus Podargus; species Podargus strigoides. Next base: position 144,872,415 of record CM051663.1, on the reverse strand, counting down.
AGGTTCACTTCCATTCTTAGAGAGAAATGATTCAGGTGCATCCCGTTGCTTTCTGGAGGACTTTTTGAACTTCTGGACAGGATATAACATCCCTGCTACCTGAAGTCTAAGTCATTGTGCAGTCAGGACTATAGAGGCTGGTGGTTGCTGGTGTCAGCAATGTATCAGACCCCTCCACAATGAAGTTCAGAATTCAAGTCTCCAGATAAGAGCAAATATACACACGTATAGGGAATTTTTAGGCCAAACAAGAGACTGAAAATTTTGGCAGCTGATGAGGCTGAGTGCTGCCATCAAAGTGTGGGCTTTCTACTATTTCTTCTCATTGTTTTTCAGATTTAAGATATCTCATAGGAGCAACGTGAATTCTACTGACAGTACAAATATTAACCTACTCAAAGAATTCAAAGATTTCAGAAATTAGCAAGCTCTGACAGGTCTTTGCAATTAAGACCTTGCAGTGACAGGTGCAGGTATTTAGGAAGGTGCTTCCACAGCTGTCCTTTAAGGCTATCAGTTCTGAAGAAGACCCAGCAGAAAGTGGTGTGCTGCTCCTCAGCTGCACCTTTCACAGCTCAGAGTTCACTAAAATGGGCAATGAACATCTGTCAGTTTATCACCCACTGTGCTCTGCTGCTCAGTCCTTGCACAGCTCCTGCCATTTCTGACAGGAAAAAGAACAAGAATTTTTAGTCTAAGTCAATGAAAAAGTTTGTATAGTACCACCTTTCAGGAAACAGAGAAGGACTTTATGATATCAGATTTACAGAATGAAACTTGTTGTTAAGGTTACTTCCATAAATATCATAGTTTCTATTTAAAATGTCTGAAATATTCAACTGCTTGATATAAAGAAAGTGACCTAGGTCCCATACAAATGATGAAACAAGTCATAACGGAGGAAGACTCGAAGATTTGATGCCACACATAGGACTCATCTCAGACTCATGTTTACACTGAAATTGTAAATGAGCAAAGTTGGAGACTACAACTTGTTATGATCTGTTACCTCCACTTCGATGTGAGAGTGCTCATTTTCTGTTACAGCTGTTTTGTTGTTCTGTTTACAAATGAGAACAGTTGGAAGTCAGGAAAAATGCTGCTTAGCTGACAAGCCACTCTGTCAGTGGTCTGACAGCATAGTAAAGTACTTGTCTGTCCTTGACTTCTCAGTACAGTGATAATCTACCTTTGCTTCAGTTTCCTCAGTGAGTGCTACATGGAGCACTGATATCTGTTGCCTGAAGTCAGAATTTAGATAACTATAACATGGTGTGGGAAATTGCAGTCAAGACTATGACACAGAAAACTTCTAAATAATGCAGACAGAGCCTATATAAACAGCACAATATGCAGCAATATAAATTTGCCAGACTCTGTAAAGCCAGACACCCTTCTAAATACTTTACCCTCTTGATGTATTTTTGCAGCTAGTTATTCTATAGAGGTAACCAAATATGTACTACTTCATAAATATTTGAAAATACAGAATATACTTTAATAATAGCATTTCAGACCAGTACACATGAATATTTAGAGTTCTCCTCTGTCAAAATACCACAGCCTTAAAAAAGCATATTATGAACATACATTGACTTAATGGCCTTCTCATTGGCTTGCATACATTTTTAGTTAAGGAAAACAGAAAACTGCTGAAGTTAAATTTGATTTAAATTTTCAGTATAGTCATGGGAAATTACAGTACCAGGTGCTTCTTCTCAGCTGGATTTATTTCATCAAAGTGCCCAGTGCATGAAGGAAATAATGATATTAGCTGCAACAGGACAGTACCCAGAAATGTCATAGAACAGCAGGACAGAGCCACTCTACCGGTCTTAGGAAGATGACTTTTAGTTAGCAGCTGCCAAGGAGAGGAAACTGCTTTGGCACCAGTGCAATAGTATTTAGCCGTTTGCTTGCCATATGAATGTGCCTGTGAGTGTAGCTGGCCAAACTCCAAACACACTACACTGTTCATGGATAAACTTTGCAAGAGCCAGATCTGAAAGCTACAGACCAGTGAATGAATCAAGTGTTTCAGGATCTAGTAGTACACAAATAGAGAGAGCACTGCTGGAACATTCATCCTTTCCCTGCTTGTTTATTCCAGTTCAAGTGACAGAAAAATCATATGCCTCAGTGACTTGTGAGAAGGAGAGTTAGAAGCACCACTGCAAAAATAAATTAGATTTTTTTGAAAGCCATAAAGCTGTTTGAAACAAAGAAAATGAAACAAAGAAAAGTAAATCAAGAACACTTTTTAATATTTTTAAGGCTTTTTCAAGATGATACTGTCTAAAAATTTAAATTAACAAACAATAAAAAGAGACTCTTCAAGTCACACAATACCTACAGTACATACAAAAATATAATCACAAAATGTCTTTCTGTGTTTATTACACCCAGTAGCCACTAAGTATATATTATTTTAATCTGAGCTTTTGTTTGAATGTTTCACCTGAGAAAAGTTTAAATCTATTAGATAAACTGGTTTAATGCAATTACAAGTGTTCAACCTTTAACCGAGCCGTTATCTTTTGTGTTAGAAACCACATTGGTTTGCCCTTTATCATCTCCTGAGTAAAACTGGAAGCATGGCTCTTGACTGTTCAGGGCAAGGCTTGGAAGGCAGCGGAGCATTATTTTCTCAAGTAATTTTAATTTGAATAAATGCGGTAACATTTTATATAGTACAGGGCACAGATGGAGTGAACTCTGTGAAGAAAGGTGAACCCTGTCAAATTCCAGTAATTTCAAAAATCTAGCTCAGGGCAGAAAACCCTCCCAAGTACTGCTCAGATGCATTATACCTAAGCAAAATATTACTAAACTTTCAGGATCTTTTTGTTTCCCTCTCTTCCTCTACTTCTTTGCCTGGTCATTGGTAAGGGAGTTAGTCTTTTAGTTTGTAAAAAATAAAGTATAAAATGGATGAAATAGGGTCATAGATGACATCACCTTTACTCTACACATTCAGTATTCAACATGGATTTTGGACCATGAAATTAAATCAAGTTTACCTTCATCTAATTTCTGCAGGCTAATATGGTCGATCAAACACTGTCTTGGGATGGATAATTTCTTTTCTGAAAGTGATTGTAACTGAAAAGAAAAGAAAATTTTTCTTGTAACTTGTATTCATTACTTCAAACTGTGAGGTAAAATACGGTGTGAAAAAATATGGTAATAATCAGTTGTCATCTTAAAGTGAATGTTCTTAAGAACAATAATATGTACTCTAGCCTACTCACATATAAGGTAAATTCTGAATATATGATAAGATTCCTCAAAGATCTTGCAATTAATAAGAACTTTCATATTGTGGAATTAAAGAGATGGCTCAGCTTCTAAGATAAGCATTAAGGAACTTCTGAAACTAAGATTAGATTACCATGTTAACAGATCCTGACATGAATATATGTCCCCTCATATTCATGAGACACCCTTATTTTTTTCTTAAAATAAATAATACATGTTGAAGAATCCAAATCTCAGTACAGTCCACAAAAAAAAAATCTTAATAAAATATAGCTTACTAAATACAACCTCAAAACTGTCAGATGGAAATGAAATTGTTTTTCTTTTATATGGGTTTGAAAAAATGGGTGATTTACTAGTGTGATTCTATACTATAAATTACCTAAATGATTAATATTACTTTTCAGAAAACTGTTCTCTAATATCCATTTTCTTCTGTATTTAAACCTTGTCTATTAAAGAAATATGAAATGTGAAATATACTATATAATTTACTTTAAAGAGTCAGCTTCAGAATATTTGAGTAAATGGATAAATACAGGAAACCTAACTAAACAGTTAAAAGTTCTGAGCATAAGTATATAATATAAATATTTTCCATATTCTCAGAGTTATTATTATCAATATTTTAATTCTAAGAATGGATTAGAATCTAATATTTTCTCTGGATTTTTATCAGATTTGTGGCACAATGCTGCTAAGAAGGTCAGCAGAGTTTCTTCGGATTAAATACCGGGATTTATGATGAAAAAAATTGTTGGCGTAATATTTTCACACTTCAGAGATTAATAGATATGAGTTTGTTAATCTTCTGGGAAATATTTCTTAATCAAATTGCATGTGCTATAATATGTTTAGATTAAGTCATTATTCAATTATCTAATTGATAAATATTTAATGGTTTAATTATTGAAATATTTATCCTCTTTTACAAACCTGTTTATAACCTTATCATTTTTTGTGAAATACTGTCAGATTCAATGGGTATTCTTTTGGCTAGAAGGAGACCTCTCTATTATGTCTCAGCAGGTGACACTAATTCTCCTTTATAGTCACTGGGAGTAGTTTGGAATAAATCTGACCAAAGGTCAGATGTACTGCATCTTATTACCCCGTATTTTACCTATTTGTCTTCATTAACTCAAAAAAAGGGCCTGATATGATCTGGTCACCTTAGATTACTGAATTTACATGGGAAGTGTCCCATTCCTGGAATCCTGCAGAGGTACTGAGAGACTGTAACAAGGACCAGTATACTTCTGTTAGGTACATGCCCAGAGGTAGGAATGCCAATTAACAGAAGGCTGAGGAAAGAAAAAGATGAGCAATAACTGCTTCCAAGCTAAGCTTATGTGCAGCTTACTTTCTTAACTTTAAGCAATTTAAATTAACTTTTTCTTGTATGACCAAGTCATTAACTGAAATCACAGGTAAGCATCTTTATGGAGCAGACTGGAACCTTGCAGCTTTATTAAAGATAATGGAGTTAAATTTATTTATGCTAACTCAAGAGCACACCCTTTGATTCTTTTTTAGGTAAATGGGGCATGCAATTAAATGATACATATTCACCACCATCCTCCAAATTGTGATAACCCATTATGGTGAGAACAACTCAAGAAGGCATGACAGAGCAACACTGGAGGAGAGACTCCAAGAATGCCACAGTTATTATTTACATTTTTAGGCAGTTAAAATGAACATCTCAAATCCAGAACCAAATCATCTGTCCTCAAAATTTGTAAAAAAAAACCCTAAACAATCACTACAGACTGTAGTTTCTTATTTAGAATTACTTTGATAGTGGTTGTCAGTAGGAAGTATTGTGTCAATAAATACTGTCATAAAGTGGAAAAATATGTAGCTTTTCCTGGTTTTTAATTTAGCGTGAATTCGCTGCTCCTTATTACTTGGAATCCAACAAACCCACAAAGGTGTAATGTGTTTGTGGTGAATTTTGCATTTTACCAAAAGTGCTCTCTTTTCCCCATGTAATATTTTGGAGTATTAATAGTAGGAACAATAACGACATTGCTAACATAGTCTAACTCTTTGAAACTAAAAAAAGTATATTTTAGATTAAAATTAGATTTGATAGGGAGGGGAGAAAAATTAAAGTTATTCCAGTATGCAATGTATTCAAGGGAGACCAAGCTGAAATAGATCTTGCTGAAATGTATGTATGCATTCATAAAGCTATGAACTCTTTAACAAGTGGTACTTCAGCTGCTGGCAGAAAATGCAGTAACGTAAAGCTTGATCACAACAATATCACAGAATCACAGAATGTTAGGGATTGGAAGGGACCTCAAAAGACCATCTAGTCCAATCCCTCTGCCACAGCAGGAACACCTAGGTCAGGTCACACAGGAACATGTCCAGACGGGTTTTGAATGTCTCCAGAGAAGGAGACTCCACAACCTCTTTGGGCAGCCTGTTCCAGTGCTCTGTTACCCTCACTGTGAAGAAATTCTTCCTCACATTTATGTGGAACCTCCTATGTTCCAGCTTACACCCATTGCCCCTTGTCCTATCATTGGATGTCACTGAGAAGAGCCTGGCTCCATCCTCATGACACTCACCCTTTACATATTTATAGGCATTAATGAGGTCACCCCTCAGTCTCCTCTTCTCCAAGCTAAAGAGACCCAGCTCCCTCAGCCTTTCCTCATAAGGGAGATGTTCCACTGCCTTCATCATCTTTGTGGCTCTGCGCTGGACTCTCTCAAGCAGTTCCCTGTCCTTCTTGAACTGGGGGGCCCAGAACTGGACACAATACTCCAGATGTGGCCTCACCAAGGCAGAATAGAGGGGGAGGAGAACCTCTCTTGACCTACTAACCACTCCCTTTCTAATACACCCCAGGATGTCATTGGCCTTCTTGGCCACAAGGGCACATTGCTGGCTCATGGTCATCCTGCTGTCCACCAGGACCCCCAGGTCCCTTTACCCTACACTGCTCTCCAGCATGTCAGCCCCCAACCTGTACTGGTACATGGGGTTGTTCTTCCCCAGATGCAAAACTCTACACTTGCCCTTGTTGAATTTCATTAAGTTTCTCCCCGCCCAACTCTCCAGCCTATCGAGGTCTCGTTGAATGGCAGCACAACCCTCTGGTGTGTCAGCCATTCCTCCTAGTTTGGTGTCATCAGCAAACTTGCTGAGGATACATTCTGTACCCTCATCCAAGTTCTTGATGAAGATATTAAACAACACCGGTCCCAGTACCGACCCCTGAGGGACTCCACTAGTCACAGGCCTCCAACTAGACTCCGTCCCATTAACCACAACTCTCTGGCTTCTTACCTTCAGCCAGTTCATAATCCACCTCACTACCTGATCACTAAACCCATACTTTATCAGCTTATCTAAGAGGATGCTGTGGGAGACAGTGTCAAATGCTTTACTGAAATCAAGATAAACCACATCTACCGCTCTACCATCATCTATCCACCTAGTGATTTCCTCATAGAAGGCAATAAGGTTGGTCAAACATGACTTACCCTTGGTAAAACCATGTTGACTGCTCTTAGTGACCCCCTCATCCTCGATGTGCCTTGAGATAGTGCCAAGAACAAGCTGTTCCATCACCTTTCCAGGGATGGAGGTGAGGCTGACCGGTCTATAGTTACCCGGGTCCTCCTTCTTGCCCTTCTTATAGATTGGAGTGACATTTGCTATCCTCCAGTCCTCAGGCACCTCTCCTGTTCTCCATGACTTACCAAAGATGATGGAGAGTGGCCTAGCAATGACCTCTGCCAGCTCCCTCAGCACCCTTGGGTGCATTCCATCTGGTCCCATTGATTTATGGATATCCAGATTGCTCAACTGATCCCTAACCCAATCCTCATCTACCAAGGCAAACTCCTCCTTTATCCTGACTTCTTCCGGGGCTACAGGGATCAGGGGCTCCTGGGGAAAGCCTGCAGGAGTAAAGACAGAGGCAAAGAAGGCATTCAGCACCTCTGCCTTCTTGATATCCTCTGTCTCTAGGGCACCCCCCTCATTCATCAGTGGGCCTATATTGCCTCTAGTGTTTGTTTTATTAGCTATGTATTTGAAAAAGCCCTTTCTATTGTCCTTGACCTGACTTGCAAGGTTAAGTTCTAAGGAGGCCTTAGCTTTCCTAATTGCCTTTCTACATCCTCTGACAACTGTCCTATATTCCTCCCAAGTGACTAGCCCCTCTTTCCATGATCCATAAATTCTTTTTTTCCACCTAAGTTTGCCCAGCAGTTCCTTGTTTAACCATGCTGGTCTCCTAGCTCCCTTACTTGATTTCATACCCATTGCGACGCTCTGATCCTGAGCTTGCAAGAAGTGGTCCTTGAATGTTGACCAACTATCTTGAGCCCCTTTACCATCTAGCACCCTGTCCCATGGGACTTCCCTTAACAATTGATTAAGGAGGCTAAAGTTGGCCCTGCGGAAGTCCAGGGTTCTGGTCTTGCTTGGTACTCTATTCCTCCCACACAAGATCCTGAACTCCACCATCTCATGATCACTGCAGCCAAGGCTGCCATCGACCATCACTGCTTCAACAAGACCCTCCTTGTTGGTAAGTACAAGATCCAGCAGCGCTCCTCTCCTAGTCGGCTTATCCACCATTTGCATTAAGTAGTTGTCATCAATGCACTGGAGGAACCTCCTAGACTGTGAATGGCTGGCTGTGAAAGTCTCCCAGCAGATATCGGGGTAGTTAAAATCCCCCATGAGGACCAAGGCCTGCAGTTGTGAGGCTGCTTTCAGCTGCCTGTAGAAAGCCTCATCAACTCCCTCGTCCTGATCAGGAGGTCTGTAATAGACCCCCACAACTGTATCGCCCATGCCTGCCTGCCCCTTAATTCTTACCCACAGACTTATATTATTATTGCTACCATTCACAAAGACAGATTTTCCATTGACTGCTATAATTTTGGGTCCCCGTATCTCATCTTAATTTTAGTAGCTGCCTGATGGAAGTCATGTGTAGACTGAAAAATTAGCCCTTTCCATCACAGCGTTTGGGCGAAAGAGGGATTGCTTCTGTTGAGTGTCACATGTCTAGAGTCAAGACAGGACAAACACTTTGTAACAATACTAATATTAAAAATTCATTATTCTTGGAGAATTACCATAGCTCTTTATGATAAAAGAATGTTTTGTGTGTGTGTTTGTGAAGGATATGTGATAAACTGTGAAGAAAGGCTGCCTGAAGAGATGAGGCTGGAAGGAGGTTATTCACAGTGATAACTAAAATCTACTGACTTCAGTGCACAAGCTCCCAGTGTGATAGATGTCCTAGAAAAACTTGTCTGGAAGATGCTGGCATGTCCTAATTTAGGTAGTAGTTAGTCTTCTAGTAGTTAGTCTCTGAATAGTCCCATGAGGGTGTGGATTCATTTCATCCGAGTTTTAAGTATTTAATTAAGGTTCCTATATTAGTAAGAGCAAGGATAATCCAGCTACTGGATAATCCAGCTACTATCCAGGTAGCCATAACTACCAAACTCCATCTTCCTTATGGGTAGGGAGATAAACAGGGAATTTTGGAACTCAAATCACCTGATTTATGTAGACAAGCATATCAGAAAGTGCCTTCTTTCTCTATCGACTATATAGAGAGTCTAGATGGTCAGATGATTTCATCAGGTCGGAAATATCACTCCCTATGAAACTGAACTATTATTATCAAACAGACTGATCTGGAAGTTAATACTGCCTGGAACACGATCAGTGCAGAACTAGCAAATGCAGGTACCAAGCTTGGTCAATCCAGATCAATCCTTCAATTTAGCATGGTGCAAAAGGAAATGAAGAATAGTGGTTGCAAATTCCATAGCCCTGATCAGAACGTCATCTCTCAAGGTAGTGAGTTAATGACTAATGCTGAGGGTGAGATATTTATGAGCAGATAATGACTGCCATGTGCTTGTGTACCAAATCATTGCCTGCTTTTTAAATTATGACCTCAGAATGCCATGCATGACATGCATTGTCTGCATTACCGCTTGAGTCCTCAGCCTACTTTCTCCTGTGTTTTTTATCTATTATTTCAGGCCCTTACTGAGAATAATAGGCATGAGAGAGTTCTTTTTTTCTTATACTTATCTGAAGTCAAAATAATTAAAGTATTGACAAAAAAATCTGGCACAACCTGAAATGCTTTCTTCTTATGGTGGATTGCGGTTACACAAGCCACTAGGGTGAGTAAATATTCCACTAATGGGAATGTAACTGTAATTAATCACTGGAATCTATGTCTTTGTCACAGAACAAAGATGAATCAGCTGAAATACTATCCAGAAGATTATAAGTCTAGAGTGATGGTTATCATTAGCAAAGTTAAAGGTTCGGCTGTCTGATTTGTACACTGTAACTCTCAAACCTCACAAAACTGCTTACAATGGAGTTCTCTGGGGTCCAGTTGATAATTCTATCTCACTGTCATGTGACAGCATCTTGCTGAAGATCATACTCTGATGAAGCGGAACATTTTAAATACTTCTTTTGCTTTTTGAAACCTAATTTAAAATACTTCTTGGGAAAAAAGAAAGATGCTCCAATGCTCATTTTTCGTGATACATGCATTTGAGAAATTATATTTAAAAAGTAATGATATTTCCCCACTGAAAAGTTACCCTTGGTAGCTGACAACCTGAGGGAAATATCTGCATGAATTTTGGCCAGGTGAACTTCACTGGAATTGACGGAAAGATGCATCAGTGTGACCTTGCAGATTTTATCATCCCTTCTATTTGACTACTGCCACATCCTGTTTTTTGATCCAAGGGAAAACACAGTGCTTTTGTGTCATTTGTTAGAAGAAATGGTTCTCCATTTTCCTTTGGGGAACAATGGAAAGACACTGCAGAATTATGAGCCCACCAATGATTTAGAAACTAACCTTGCTGTAAAAGCTGAATAAAAATCAAACCTGAGCTCTAACAGACATTTCCAGCCAGATATACTAGTACAGGTTTATGGTAGGTTGACCTTAGCTGGCTGGCAGATGACCACCCAGCTGCCCTCTCACTCTCCCTCTTCAGGAGAACAAGCAAAGAAAGTAAGACAGAAAAACTCATGGAGAGAGATAAGGATGGGGAGATCACTCACTTAATTAATTTAATTTATTAAGGAAAAAGAAAAATGGAGCAGGATAGTAATGAAAAATGAGTAAAACACCTTTCCCCCACCCTCTTCTTCTAAGGCTCAACTTCATTCCCAATACTTCTACCTTCCACAGGCTGCAGTTCTTCAAGAACTACCCCAGCATGGATCCTCTCTGTGGAGTACAGTCCTTCAGGAACAGACTGCTCCAACGTGGGTCCCCACAGGCTGAAGTTCCTGCCAAAAAAAATGCTTCTGATTGGGGTCTTCTCCATGGGCCCCAGTTCCTCTCAGGAGCATGCTCCAGTGTGCACTCTCCCTGGGCAGTAGTTTCCCTGAGGACACCTCCACCTAGTCCAGAGTGGAGCCCTCCAGGGACTGCAGTGCAGATGTCTGACCTACCACGGTCATCCATGGACTGTAGAGGAGCAAACAGCTTCCTTATGGTCTTCCCCAAGCAACTGCAGAGGAATCCACTTTGCATTCAGAGCACCTCCTCTGCCTCCTTCTTCTCTGACCTTGGTGTATGCAGGGTTGTTTCTCTCACATTTTCATCACTCCTCTCTCTGACAGCTGTGCAGTGCTTTTGCCCTTTCTTGAATACATTTTCACAGATGTGCTACCATCTTGGTTGCTGCGCTCATCTGTGCCCTGTGGTGGGTTGGTTGGAACTGGCTGTGTCCAACACAGGGCAGCCCCGGCCTCTCCTCACAGAGGCCACCCCTGAAGCCCCTTCACTACCAAAACCTTGCCAGAGTCACCCGGTACAAGGTTTAAAGCAAATACAAGTCAGGGTAACAGCTTTGCACGTGAATGGTAGGGAGGTTTAACCTAAAACTTAACAAAGATATTGAGGTAATAGTATAATAAAGGCATGTCCTGAGAGGCAAATCTAGTCCTCAATAACTAGCGTTATTCTGACTGACATACAGCCCTTGCCTTTTGCCTCTCTGTGTGTACAAGGGCAGTCCATCCAGCTCCAGCTTTTGGGTTATACAGCTTATCCTGTTGCACCTGCTTCTATAACACGCAATCGTAGGTCTCATTTTAGATTCTACAAATTCAGCAGCTGGAACCACTGTATCTTTAGATCATCATTATTACCTCTCAAAACTGATCTGAACATCAAATATGCTCATAGGGATAGGATGGAATACATCCCACAATCTTGTAAAAATAGCTAAGACCTAACATTTCAAAACAATGGAATTTCCGACTCTGGTTCTCTCAACCAGAAAATCATGGTGAGTAGGACCATACAAAAAAGGACTATACAAAACTTTCCTCACAACCAATTGATTTAGAATCTGAATACCACTGGATGGCATATGACTACATGGGAGTTATTTGCTCTTCGTGTCATCTGACCTAGAAGTAACATAAAACAATCTGATGTAAATAATTGGTAATGAGCACAACACCAACTATACAATTTTGAGGACTATCAGCTATATGTATAAAAATAAGTGCAACATATCTTGAGTGGGACAGAGTTCCTTAAGATCTCAGAATTAACTACTATGATGCCAGTTGTGCTATATAACTTTTCATTGTCTAATAACAGAAGAACATCATTAAAGCTCCTTACAGGTATCACATACTGTAGATATAGATGTGTGTTATCACACCTAAGTACTTTTGTTTCATTATACTGGAATCTGTGTATTTTCATAAGATTTCAGATAAAAATGACTGAGGAGGTATCTGAGTTTGTTTATTGCTCCCTTGGTCCACTGAATCTTTCAGAAAAGCAAAATTTGTTACTTTTAATGTAATTTAAAACTCACAAAGAAAACAGTGACTATCAGTACTGAATATGGAAAAGAGATGTGTGGGGTTTTTGCCTACATTTTTTCTTTTAAGACATTGCTACTTAAATATTTACAAAGAATAGTTTTAAGGAGAAACAAAAAGCAATGAACTGATGTCAACTAAACCATCAAAATATTTAGGGCTCTGGAGACAGACGGAATGAATATATTGATCTGAGAGACAGTAAGTCTGGATTTTATGGAGGGTGCCTAAAAAAGTAAATTAATTAGAAAAGAAAATTTATGAACCATGAGTTTAATCCTCAAAAATCTTACATCAAGAGCTTTTGAAGGGAAGACTTTTTTTTAGTTTTCTTAACCTTACATCAGAGTTAAATACTGTAATTTAAAGTATACAGTAAATTTTCAGATTTAAATTTAAGAAAATATTTTTTTTAAATGTGAATGCCAGTAAAAACTGCCTATATTTGACCTGTGCCCTAGATTGTATGGGCATCCACAAATGCACATACTGTCACTCAAGGAGTTGCTCTGGGAATTGTTGTTGTTTCCAAACTGTTAAAGAGTACCCGGTGGGAGGTGAGAAGAGTGGGATTTTGTGCACCTCCCCCACTTCGAATGAGTGTATCATAACATTTTCCATGTCTTTATTTGCCAGAGTTCTAGTAGAGATTATACTTCCTGATCTGAAATATCACTGTATATTTTGTAGTAGTTTTTAAGTAGGCAGCATATTTTTAAGTACGTATATGCTGTATATTGAATCTGATTATAGTTTGGAATCATACATTAATTCTTTTTCTTTCCCAGAAACATTCACCATATTTCAAAGATGAGAGGCAAATCACCCTTCCCCATGAAAGTTTTTGTTTGAATGGATGCCATTTTTAACTTGAGGTAGTTTAACGAATCGTTCCTGAAATATTTAAGCTGTTAGATTCTGTCTTCCTGCTGAGTCTGCAGACAGTTTCTTTCTAAGCATCAAGTGCTCTTCTCTGCTGTGTTCCCTGGAGCAGCAAACCAGATTATTCCCAGGAAGGTACTCAGACAACTGCAGATAATTATTTGTTCAGGTTAGAGACAGGAAATTATTTTCCCACTGCCATTCTATGGGGGGAGGTTCTGCTGTCACTAGGATGACAATTTTTATTTGTCGCTGTTCAAACCTTCTCTAGCCCTATCTGCTGCTGAGCTGCAGTCTTGAGGCAGGGTATGATAAGTGTGCCCTTTCAGCAGATACCAAAGACTGGAGATGGGAGAACTAGTCCATACATTCAACCAGTGATCACAAAATCTTTCAGCTTTCAGATGTTCTCCCCAGTATCTTCCACTACTGGTTTAAGACAGTTTGTCTAATTTGACTACTGGCGCCTCCTTCCCACTTGCCTTCTCAAACTCATAGACAGAAAACTAACACCCTTCTCACAGGATGGCCTCATCTTGCTTCTATCTACGACCTAAGAAAAATTTCTTGCTTGTATATTGTGATTAGATTTTGATATTATGTGGCACTCTGAGGGGATTAAGTTCCTTTTTCCACTTCCTACCTGGGGTTTGACTTCAGTGGCACGGAAGCTGATGAAGCAGATCATCCTGAGTACCATCACATGGTATATGCAGGACAACCAGATGATCAGGCCCAATCAGAACAGGTCTATGAAAGACAGGTCCTGCTTGACAAACCTGATGTCCTTCTATGACAGGGTGACTCCCTTATTGGATGAGGGAAAGGCTGTGGATGTCATCTACCTTGACTTTGACACCGTTTCCCACAGCATTCTCCTGGTGAAACTGGCTGCTCGTGGCTTGGATGGGCACAGGCTTTGCTGGGTAAAAAACTGGGCCCGAAGAGTGGTGGTGAACAGAGTTAAATCCAGTTGGTGGCCGGTCATGAGTGGTGTTCCCCAGGGCTTGGTATTGGGGCCACTCCTGTTTAACTTCTTTATCGATAATCTGTACGAGGGGATCGAGTGCACCCTCAGTAAGTTTGCAGACAACACCAAGCTGGGTGGAAGTGTCGATCTGCCTAAGGGTAGGAAGGCTCTGCAGAGGGACAGGCTGGATTGACGGGCTGAGGCCAACTGTATGAGGTTCAAGAAGGCCAAATGCCAGGTTCTGCACTTCAGCCACAACAACCCCATGCAACACTAAAGGCTTGGGGAAGAGTGGCTGGAAAGCTGCCAGTCTGAGAGGGACCTGGGGGTGTTGATTGATAGGCGGTTGAACGTGAGCCAGCAGTGTGCCCAGGTGGCCAAGAAGGCCAATGGCATCCTGGTTTGTATGAGAAATAGCGTGGCCAGCAGGGGCAGGGAAGTGATATTACCCATGTAGTTGGCACTGGTGAGGCCTCACCTAGAGTACTGTGTTCAGTTTTGGGCCCCTCACTACAAAAAGTCATTGAAATACTTGACCATGTCCAGAGAAGGGCAATGAAGCTGGTGAAGGATCTGGAGCTCAAATAACTGGGGTTGTTTAGTCTGGAGAAGAGGAGGCTGAGGGGAGAACTCACTGCCTCCTACAACTACCTGAAAGGAGGTTGCGGAGAGGTGGGGATGAGACTTTAGCCAAGTAACAAGTGATAGGACAAGGGATAATGGCCTCAAGTTGCATCAGGGGAGGGTGTAGACTGGATATTAGGAAGTATTTCTTTACAGAACTGGTTGTCAGACATTGGAGCAGGCTGCCCAGAGCAGTGGCGGAGTCCCATCCTTGGAGGTGTTTAAGAGTCATATCGAAATAGCATTCAGGATATGGTGTAGTTGAGGACTACCAGTGTTAGGTTGATGGTTGGACTAGATGGTCTTCAAGGTCTTTTCCAACCTAGATGATTCTGTGATTCTGTGATTATATTTTCCATTTGATATCTCAATACATTCTAAGTTCTAGTCTTTATGTCTCTGCTACAGATTTTTGAGGGTACAATGGTAAAAGTTTATTTTCACAACGAGAGATAATAAATAAACATTTTTCTTACTTGATTTGTGACTATTTTTCTAGTGAAAGTATTAGCACATAACATGATATTATGAATGTTTACATAGTTAATCACTAAATAGCATCACATTCCTTTTTGTATATCCTCTTAGTTTTACAGGCTGCAATGGTAAGCTATTGGCTACCTTGGCAGTGCAATGAAGGATTTCCAAAGCATGAATAAAAAGTGCACTATATTATACTCATAAAAGCAAATTAAACAAGTATTTCAGCCAGTTGAGGCTGTATACTTATGGCCTCTGTTTCCTGAATACAGACAGAACAGGAAATGTCTCATTTTAATTCTACCCACCCTATACTTAAAGTAATACAACAAAGCTTGATAATTTTCTTCAGTTAGCTAGGTTCTTTTACATCATGTAGATTTCCTTTATCTCATTACAAATTTCTGCCATAAATTCATGTCTCGTATTGCTTATTGCTTCATTACTTGTCCGTATCAGTTAACGTTCCCCCATTTCTCACCAGAAGACCCCTTAGTGAGTGTTGCAGATCTACAGTAATATGAATTATAACAGTATGTGGCCCCATAAATCCCCTGCTGACTGTTAAGCTCAGATATCACAACAGATAGCAGAGGAAGAAGTGCCTTCTAGGGTCGGTTGCCACCTTGAGGACTCCGATGATGTAGCAGTGTACTGGACATAACACTAAAATTCCCCACAGGAGATGTTAAAACCCAGACTACAAGCCCGGACTTTGCACACAGTCTAAACACAGACTGTAAAAATTACTTCTTTCAACTACTGGGGAGAAAGAACATGCATATTACAAGAAGTTTAAGGGATTTTATAGGACAGAGTGCAAATTGACTGACTTTCAATTTGATGATATAGTGAAGGACACAATCCATTCTGTTAATTTAGCAATGTGTGTTGTAGAGAAGATTTATATTTCAATAATAAAATGTTTCAATTTATTACAGGTCATTAAGAAACTTTTTTTTCACTCATCATTAGAGACTGCATTCAACCAAAAGTAGGATTATTGAGAGATTCTTCATACTGGATTATCTCACTGTCCTTTTTTCAGAGTGCTTTCTTGAATACAAGAGATTAAATTCAAATTTCCATATCAGATCAGTCAGGGGTGTTTGAACCTACATTCTCACCTGCCTAGAATATACCTTCACTACTGAGGCATATATTTTTTAGGAATAACTCTTCGTTTCTGGGATGATATTTTACAAGTGATGCAGGACACTCCAAAATATGAAAAAGTATTTAATTTCTGAAATGTTTACACAACTCTCACCATTTTTCCTGATTTAATGCATTTCTGAAAAATGTTAGTGTCATGTTGGCCAGAATCAGTCTTTTCTGCAGTTTTTAAATTTTATTGTCAAACCAAAGATATAAATTACACTGCTGTGCTATTAGATCCCCTGCAATATATTGCTTAATATGACTTACTGTGATTTCTTTTCAACGTGTTTTTCTACTGGGGGTACTTTTTTGTAAGTGTGTAAGACTTATTGTCAGTAAGACAATGATAAGAATGATGTTTTCCAGCACAGTTTAGAAAATTAGACAAAACTCATGTCAGCTTTCTTTCTGCATCATGTTAGATGCAGTCATTACAACTATGATTATGTAGCTTCGACAGTTAACCATGAAAAGCAATATATAGCTTTACTAAGAAAAAGGGAAACATTAAATTGTCCAACTAATTAAAAAGGAAGTTCAATTCGTGCAATTAGTAATGAGAAAAATAATCAGTTAAGGTGAAGTGATAGGCACAAGTAGTGAGGAAATAATGATCTCTAATTAAGCACCAGAGTGTGTGTTGAATAAATTATGACAACTCTGGTCTTTGATCATTCCGAGCCAGCCTTACAGGGAAAATATGCAAGCAATAAGAAACGAAATAACATCGTAAGTAAATATCATAAGTTACTCTAGAGGAGAAAAATCATTATCTGGTGTTCTTCATTTTAGTACTGTTTTAGGCCCCCAACTCTTTGACTAGTTTCTTAAATTTCAGTCAATTTCTTTGTAACTTATCTGCGGCATATGTTTTCAACTGGCTTATGAGTGTAGTTCTCAGCTTTAGAAAACTCTCTTACTGCTCTTCAATGTATTTCAGTTAGTCTCGTCACCTAAACAGCAACAGTTTTGCTTCTCCTTCCTAATACATATATCTTCATATTTTCCAGGTTGTTTTTTTAATACATTCACTTTCAAAAAATGCTTACTATTACATTCAATATCATCCCATAAAACAGCCTTAATTAACTTCTTTGCTATTATTAGTCTTTTTTGTCCCATACTTAAAGATATAATTTCATAGTCTTTTAAACATGATAACATGATTTCATCTTCTGCCTTTTAGGGGAAAAGAAGATTCTCCACCCAGCCAGGAAAGGTCTATAATGACTTCTTTACTTAATTTCCACACACAACCCCCTCCTCTTTTTAAAAAAAATAATCTTCAGGGCATGTGACAAAGCTCATCTTTTTTTCACTTAAGTTTTTGATGAAGATCTAATTGGAAGAACAATTAATGATATGGATCTTGATGTTCAATAGAATAATGTGTTTATACATGTAGGCAAGGACTAGTGAAAAGATGTAGGTCATGACTATAAACAGCCAGAAAAGTGGTGGGTAAGTAAAAACTGGGAATAAATGGAGATGTATTTATGTTTCAAAAATGTTCTTCAAAATGTCCAAAAAGTACTAAAGAAGTTAAGCAGCCATAGTATGATCAGTAAATAACTTGCATTAATAAAAATCCTAGGAAAACCAATGGAAAAAGGAGAGTTAAATATATGTCATGCTGCCTCAGTGGGTAGTAGCAAGACAAACTTTTCAGGAAAAAGTAATATATTTTATTGTACCAATCAGTGTAAATGAGGAGAGAAAAAATCAGATATAGAAGATGTTGTTCAGTATCAAATTTCAGTAGAA
The DNA here is from genome assembly GCA_028020825.1 of Podargus strigoides. Classification (NCBI taxonomy): domain Eukaryota; kingdom Metazoa; phylum Chordata; class Aves; order Caprimulgiformes; family Podargidae; genus Podargus; species Podargus strigoides. The sequence goes on along the minus strand of CM051663.1, from coordinate 144,854,393 downwards.
TAGAGTGGAAAAGTGTATATACTCCTTATGGTTGTTTAAGACCTGGCTTGTGTGCTAGAAAGCATGACTGTGTTTTCCAGTTGGACTTACAACGGATTTTAACTCCCTCTGTAGATCTTGTTTCATTTTTTATCATGGCATAAAGCAAATCCTTTGGTAACTTAAGTTTCCATAAAAGATCCTAGGTTATGTATTTTATTTATAAATGACATGGAAATTGAAGCAGACTAAGATGTGGCAAAATACTTTATTTACCCAGAAGCAGTAGATCCTGACAAATCAGCAGCAACTTTAAAAGTATTAAGAAAATGAACTTCATCCGGCTAATGAAAAAGAGTTCAAGAAAAAAAATTTACTTTGTCCAAAAAGAAATGTTCTACAAGGAAGTAACATTTACTAACATATTTGTTCAGAGAATAGGAAGTTAACGACATTAACTAGGGAAAAAAACATGAACATCGAGGATATCCTGGTTGTCAAAAATTACATCTTCCCTTGTTTCATAATGCAAAAATTGAACATTCAAAAAGATTTGCAAAATTGTACCTGTAAAGAAACTCCTTTTCACACAGTGTGTGGTTTGGCTTTGAAACTTACCATCACAGTTCTCAGGGTAAAGAACTTTCCAAACTCCATATATATATAAATTGTACAGTGTGAAATTTTTCCTACGACATTACTGAGGCAATAACAACACCTTAAAAATAAACATTAAATCCTGTGCTTCAGGGCTTATACAAAACTCTAATAATTGAGAAAAGACATAAGATGAAAGGCAGACTATGCTACCTCTGTCTACTGTGCATATACATTTCTCAGAAGAGGTGGTATGGGCAGCTTTTAGACAAGATATCCAGCCAAAAAAATGAGAGATCTGATATAGCATTGGAATTCTTACTAACTGAGAGATGCAAAAGAGTTCAAAGCTCTTGGTATCACTTCAGTTCTTGCTGTCTTGCTCAGTGTAAATGCTTTCATGCATTCAAATGCATGCAATCAACATTACTTTCTCTTTTCTAGCTTGTATTCCTTACAATATAGGTTGCCTGTCTTTTCATTTGCCAGATCCTTTTGTACTTCAGCCTCTCATGAAAATATTCCTCTCTTCTTACCATGACATTTCTGCTATTATAATTAGGTCTTCCACTTTGTGCAAGCTCATTATTATATTTCCAGTTAACAGTATCATCTATTGATATTTTTATTGATTCCATGATTGCATAATTTCTGTGACCTCACATTATCTTTCCCTTAAACTTTCTATTAACAGTTATGTACAAATGCAAAAACTGACAACAAAAAAAAAGTAATTTATGTAAAAACTGGAAGACTTCTTTACTTGCAGCCTCAGATATTTAGAATGCAGAAAGTGCATCAGAAGAAAAAAAAAATGACATTGAGACATTCTGAGAGTAGAGAAATACACATGCAAAGCAAAGTATCAGATAAGGGTGCACAGACATATACAAAACTAAAAAGAGACAGACAAGGAGACAGCAAAATAATAACCACATATTCAGTAATAATTACTTTGAGGTTATGATATGTACACTGCAGTGTCAGCAGTTCACATTCTCTACTGGAAAATGTTTAAATATGCTATTCACTGCATAAGAGATGAGTTTAGGGAGATTAGGAAATCAGATGACTCCATATCTGTGATGTGACTGGAATGCTGTCTTTGTTTCTTTATAGTGAATTTCTGTTCATATATAAGGTTACATACGGACCATTAGATTTCTAACTGTGTAACTTTCTTATTTCTGTTAATTTTTACAAAATATATAAGATTTTTCTGCTGAATGTTGAAAATCACTGTTTTAGTCTTCCATCACATGGTAGATGGACACAACTGCACAGTAACAGCATAGAACAACATCTATTGGAAACCTATTTTTCCAGTATCTCAACTGAATTCTCAAGTTTGTCAGCTACCTGTAATGCATCAAACTGCCTGCTAAAGGCAGTCAAGAAATTTTTGACATGACATTATTTCCCTGAAAAATGCAGATTTCTTTATGTCAAGACAAGCATATTTGCTGCAAGGATGCCTGTCTGTTAGAGTTACAAGGTGTTTTGTCTTAAGCAAGTTTCCATTTCAAGGAGGAAGGGGTCTGAGATGTGGGAGCCGTAAGGGCTTCTACACTTCTTGTGCCTGTAACTCATTAGACTGACAAACAAAGACCTGGGCAGTCAGAGAAATTCATCATGTTTATCTAAGGAAAAAAGTTTAAATGGACCGCAGTTTCATTTTTGGCAATAAAAGGTTTGAATGCCCTATAATATTAAAGATATTTCAAAATAATAAATTTTAATTTAAGCACCTAAAAATGTTTTGTTATATCTATAAATACACGAAGAATTTCCCCAAAGTGGAAATTCTAGTTTTCACACAGACCTAAGTTTTCCTCTTTCAGACCACAACTTCTCACTCAAATTAGCTGCTTCACAATACGTAGCAGAAAAGTGCAAGAAACAAACAACTGCTGGCTTTACTAGCATTTTGTGTTCTCTTCCCCTAATCCCTGCTTTTATAGGAGATGTAATTGAAATCTCATTTGCACAGGAGTAGAAAGTGGATCTTTAAAAATTATTATTATTTTCACAATGTGTATGACTTAGGAATGAATCACAGAATCACAGAATCACAGAATGTTAGGGATTGGAAGGGACCTCAAAAGATCATCAAGTCCAATCCCCCTGCCAGAGCAGGAACACCTAGATCAGGTCACACAGGAACATGTCCAGGCGGGTTTTGAATGTCTCCAGAGAAGGAGACTCCACAACCTCTCTGGGCAGCCTGAAAGTTATCTGGTTTTGATTATAGCCAATATCTATTCCCATGCTGAATAGGAAGTAGTTGATGGAGATGTATTTGAGACTTCAGATACAATTTTTGTTTTCAAACTACCAGACTATGTAGGCATTTTAATTTTTTAAATTTTCTCATTAAACCAGTGAACTATATGAAATGCCGCACCACATAAAGAATAACCTCAGAGTCACAGAAAGTTTTAAGTGATCAGCTACTTTTACTGTAGAGCTTAAAATACAATATGGAAATTATAGACTCAAGATGATGAAAACCCCTAGCATTATGCTTATTAATTGATCTGCCCTGCTATATTATGGTCAATTACTTAAATAATTCCTCAAGTTAAGGACTCCAAAATACAGCTACTGTGGGTGTTGCACTGACAGCAGAAGTCAGAGACAGGCACAGGAAAAGGTGAAGTTGTATTCACTCTTGCAACACTGTTTCTTTCTGATGTGTGTCTGTGTGTTTGTGAATGCCATCTTAATTGATCAGTGCATACTTAGGTACCTATAGAGCAGTTTGAGAACGCCTCCACCAAATTTATGCAGGTAAGGTTCTAAACAGACACAATACTTTGAAGAAGTTGAAAAAGGTGTCTATTTTCAGAAATAGCATCACACTAACTTTTAACTTTCACTAATAGCACTGATCATGAATGAGGATGTTCTTTAAAAATTATTTCCACACTACAACTCTTGCTTGCTTGAGTTTTCAAATTAAAATTTCTTTATCAATATTTCAAGATATTATTGAGCCAAGCACACTCATACTTTAAAGATTCACTTATAACATTTTGGAAGCCTATGTTACATATCACTGTGTAAGCTTATCTCTAAGTACATCTATCTACAACTTACATATTAACGTCATGGATATCAGACAATTTTTTAGCTATGCAAACAATTGCATGGAACTAAAAAAAAAAGCTGGTTCAGCTGAATAATGCAGTAAATTCTGAATTCTGTTCAGGTAGAACAAGGTAAACTAATTCACAGCTTTTGTCCAGGGTAAAAAGCTGCACACAGTAGATACTAACTAAAGAGGTCTTAATATTCTGGTGGGATGCTGAAAAGTACCTATAAACACAAAGTGGTTTTGCCTGCAGGTATATAATCACGCCTTACATGTTCTTTAAAATGAAAAATAAACTTTTCATGAGAATTACTGGCCAAGGTACAACAGGATTTTTTAGGTATTAATGATATTATGTGTCCATTTTTTCCTTGGAGATGCCTGGTATCTCAGTCTTCATCCGTTAGGCAGGCAATGATATCACCATATCTCATGTAAGTCCCAAAGTTTATTATGTATTTTTGTCTCCCTGTTCCACAGTGAAGGCAAGTAAGTGAAAAGAATTAATTTTGCTTGGATTTTCTAATAATGTCCTTCTGAATAATACTGTAACGCATCATACAAAAGGAAACTAAAAGGAAATGAGCAACTCAATTCTGATTATGCTAACAATGGTCTCTTAAAGATTCTTACCACATAATTGAATGTGAGAGTCTCTCTACTGGCTAATCACCGTATTTATTTCAAACATGGGTACTTGATAGATATGTCAATATTTGGTCTTTTAACTTGCTCCTGTCCTTGACCTTCTTCAGTATGAAACTGTTGCCTATGTTGCACTGTCAGCTGCAAGACGAACAAAGTTATGAATGAAGTATGATGCCACTGGAGCAGCTTGTATGAATATTCCTTTGAAAAATGAAAGATGATCAATGCCTCACATCTTGATCAGCATCCGAGCATAAGACCACACTACTGCTGCAGTGTGTATATGCCTTCTCTAAGTCAAATTCAACTCTAAGTCACTCTGAATCTAAAATAACTCTATTAAATTCAGTAGAATTTAATTTCTCCATATAAATACCTGGTATAACTCCAAAAAAAATGAACACTATTTGATATATCTAACCTACATAGATCTATCTACCTCGTCCTCCTGTTTGTTACTTAATAGCTAATAGAAAGAAAGAAATTTTCCAGACGTTTCCGTTTGTCAGACTTTTTAGGATATCTCCACAAGACAAATAGATATATTGAGAAAGGTGCTTTCCATTTCAAAGGTACTACAGCCTCTCACTTTCATGTGCTATAGAGAGTATCTAATGGCTTCCAGTGGGAAACAATATTCATTCTACTTTAAATGAAAAATGCCTTTGGTATTTGAATGTATATATTAAACTGTGCATATAGAGCTGTGCTTACCATTTCAAAGTAATCCATTGAAGGATTATAGTGAAGCACAAGATAAGTACAAGTGCCTGAAGTAATCTGGGCACATGAAATAAAAAAAGGCAGAGGAAAATGGAAATACTAATAAGTAGCTCTTTTTTTTTCTCTCTTTCAGTTTTGATTAACTGCACAGTTTGACTAACAAATCACCTTCTCTCACTATCGGTAAGAAATGTTTTCATCAAAAAATAAAACATAAAACTTGATACTTTTTTATTATTTTTTTTTTAGCAATGAAATATGGTAGTTATATTTATTCTTTCTTGGTAACTCCATTTATTCTCAATTTCATACAAAAACACTGAATAATTTGAAACCAAACCAGGTGCTGTAAAGAAAACATTCAGGCAGAATTTTGTATTCTTCTATTATATTTCCTCTTGGAAACCTTACAAATTAAGAGTTTGTCCCTTTCCTGTTAGCAAGTTATTAGCAAGTTATTTGAAGGCCGGCTTAACTTCTTATTTATGTACTGATTTGAAGCTGTGCTTTCTCAAGAGTTTTACAAACACTCTACATATGTGTGTGTGTTTCTCACTGGATATTTGTTGTAGCAATTATAGAATGGAAGTATCAATGTAACTGATCATCTGTGTTGTACAGTACTGGATTATTGTGTTTCTTGGGTTACAAGTGTAATAATTATTTAAGGGAGTTCCAAAATAAGAAGTTGGCAAGAGCATGTATTTAGATTCAAGCAACAGTTCAAACTATTCACATATTTATAAGACCGTAGTCTTCTGCAAATATCCATTCAAAGAAAAGCAGTCTTTATCCTCTTAAGAACTGGATATCATGGACTGAACAATGTTACTGGAAAAGACATTTTTGCATGTGAATTTAGTAGAGCAATAGTCCATACAGTGACTGGAGGATAGCCACATTAATTGTCTACCTCAAACCAGATTTATCTGCTTGATCATGTATTGCTGACTCCTATTCTTCATTAGTCATTTCCAACACTGGAAAAGTCAAATGAAGGGATAAGCCCACCTTTTTTAATCAATGTTTCTACTCTTCCTTCCCTCCATTATGCAGCTTCCCATGAAAGGAGATGGCCAATATTCCATATCTGGCATGAGAGGTGATTCAGCATAGGCTGGAGTGAGGAAAGCTGTCAGCTGAGATAGAAACATCACATTTGAAAACTGTGATGGCTGTGTGGAAATCAAGTGTCAGAGCAGTCAAACAGTTCTGCAGCTACAAAGGAAGGAAGCTAGAAGGAAGACAAGAACAATCACATCACTCATTTGAAGTAGAGAAGGCATCCCAGCAGCTTGCAACCCAGAGGATGGATCCAGAATCAGCCCAGAAAAGAGGTAATGTAAATACAAGACTATGCACTTTTGATTTGTAATTTATTTAGCTTTCTTCCTATGGACGTAGTCTAGGACCCGTTCCCCATGAAAACAAGGAGCAGTCTCTGAAAGAAGCTGTTACTTGAAATTCAGAGCTAACCCAAGGAAACTCCAGAAAATTCAGAGAAAAGAAATCTGAGTTTTACTGAAGTAATGTAAAAATGTTTGCAGGTATTAACAATGTTGATGCTTGTAAAATGATGAGTTTGGATCATTCCAGGAAATGTTTTACTGATTTGGAATTTTGTCTGTCAGACTAGGAACATGTGCACACGTCCCTTAGATCACAAAGGTGAAAAAATGGAAGTCTTCACACTGGATCTGCACCAGAGAAAAACAACCCCAAACCACAGCTGAAGCAGTGATTTTCAAGGTCTGAATGAAAACGAAAAGTGCTAGCCTGTCCAGTAGCTAACTATGCTATGTTGGGTCACCCAGATGATTCAGAAAGGAGTCACTTGAGGCTGTGTCCACCTATGCAATCTGTTGGCTGGGCAGTCTCATGAGCATACTGAGTGTGCAGTTTTGGGTTTGCAATGACAGCCTAGGACAGCTGTGCAGTGTAAATGTTACTAAATTCATCCTGCAGCCCTCAAAGTAAAACCCATGATCATTAACCTTGACTGCTAACACTGCAATGGTCGTACGCAGGAGAAAAGCAGTGTTGCTGTTCTCCCTTCATACCAAGGTAAGTAATACACTATACCTTCAACCTCATATACTGTGACTGGATGCAGGACTCATAGACTCTCACCTCTTAGTGCTGGCAAAGAAATGGATTCTTACATCCACAACTGGAAGAGGGAGGTCATGAGACAAATAATGAAAAAAATACTATTCTACAGACTTTTTGTATATGTCATGGAAATTGGTCTTTCATGAGAGCTGAGGGTTTACAGCCCTTTATGGTACCGTTCCCGCTTTCATTTACTGTCTTATCCTTCCCTCTGATTCATACTGTGAATCACTGAGATCTCTAGAGTATTACAAACACGCATTTGCATATTCCAAGAGAAGGAAAGAAGGATACTGTGAGGAGGACTATGTGGCTAAAGTACTTGCTGGAGAAACAGAGCCCTGCATTTTACAGTGCAGAGATCTTATGTTGCTTCTGATCATTCATCAACACCAAGTATTGATCAATATCAACATCAAAGACTATTCATCAACACCAAATACTTGGGAAGTAGATGACAAAGGTTCAATCATTAAAAAAATACGTGAAATGGCGGGAAAGTCTAGAATATATCTCTGAGAAAAGGTTTGTGGTTTTGCATCATTCACTATCAATGTGATATTAAATATTATTTCAATTTTATTGAATATTGTTACATTTTAATTTCTCCTGATTTGTCTTATTAAACTGCTCATTGATCATCTTGTAGTCCATAATTCTAAAACAGATTGAAGGTTACGTGCCATGCAAAAAAACCCTGTGTATGCAAATTCTCAAGTTCTATTACTCATGCATATAGAAACTTCTTGGCCGATATCAAACCATCACATATATAAAAATATGTATATGCATGTATATAAATGTATGTCTGAGAAATGATTTGGGTATATTTGTGTATAAATCTATATTTAATTTTTAGTTAAATGCAACTCAGTTACTCTTGAAAGTATCATTGCTGACTTAAGAAACCTCTGATGTACCCGTGTAGGCTAGACATTCAAGACCATACATACTTCATGGTTAGGTTAGAGTTCTTCTCTGCGGTCACATAGAGAGAGGAGAGGAAGTAGAGGAAAGGAAACACTTCTATCTCCATCCAATAGTAAGAGTGTCAGAGACAAGGATCAACGCAGGGAAAGACATTTTTCCCAGAAAAAGAGGGAAAGGATTAAACCTGGTTTACTGATAAAACAGTACTATTTTCTGTGCATTGTAATGCAATATGGAGTAAGAAAAATATCTGATTTCCTCGTATTGTTCAACTGCTTTCTTTTATGATGGGTAGTCAAGGAAAAATTTCCACACGAATGCCACATTACCTGTTGCAAGAAATCTTTAGTATCACTAACTTAGTTGCTACTTCATTTGCTAATCTGAAAACTGGGGTACAGCACGGCTTCTTTGAGCTGCACCACAACAGAGATTATTTTGTGATTATATATTGCCTCTATCCTCTCAGTAATGTCTTTTGCTTTGTAACTGTTGTAGAAAATAAAATGGTCAGCAACAGCCATAAAAAAAATGGGGTCACTGAGGTCCATTCAAGTCATAAGACATCTTTAATGCTCATTTGCTCTACTTAAACATTATTTAAAAGTGGTCCTGCAACTGTTCAATCAATAGGCAAATTATTTCTTGCTATTGTCTAGGGGGACAGTGTCTGCCTTAATGGACCAATGAACCAAGGTGCCTATAGGGCAATGCAAGGTGATCAGCACGACCATATGTTCAGCCAGACTTCCCACATTCCCATAACACTCGGGCAAGCTTCCCCATCCTTCCAAAGCATACATTTTGCGAAGATTTTCTTTTCATAAGTTTAGAGACAAATCTAAAAACCATACCACTAAAGATTAGCAATGTCCAAAAAATTAGAAAATACTAATTCAATAGGGTTATTGAAAGAAGTATGAAGGTTTCATATTTGTTAACATACAATAAACATTTCAATAGCTGTAAATATTTAGTGAACTTGCCACATATTATCAAAGAATAAAATATGAGTTTTAAGTCTCAAGTTTTAAGAAGTATTACATATTGAGTAGAGAAACACTGGGAAGCAATGTAGAAAGAAGATGAAATGTTGCTAATAAAAATAGATAGTCTGGGAGAATAAATACAAACTTTCTGAAGTAAAATACAAACTTTATGAAGTGAAAGTTAAACATATTTTTTTAAAAATAAGTGCAATTAAGGGTAATTCAGGTGCTTTTAAAAGCCATTGACTAGAACAATCATAATAAACACCTTCAATTATGACAAATGAAATGCAAAAGCCATTTAAATGATTTATTCGTACTCTCACAAAATATGGTGAAGTTAATATTAATCCGTTTCAGCTTTTTTGTCATCTCTTCTGCAGAATGAAATTAGTGATGACAGTTAATTGCAGTATTAACATTGTTGCCTTTTTACAACAATTGATAAAAAGAGTAAAAAATATATATATATATATTACAATTAGTTTAAAAATCAACATTTTCTGAAAAATAAGAAAATCCATATCATAATTTAAATTATTTTTTCATTAGAAAAATAGTGGGAGGAGGGAGATGAGGACACTCCTACCTGTAGAAGATCTGTGGCATCTTTTCTTTAAACAGTGTCCCTTGTCATCTAGTGGCCATATTTAAACATGTCCTGCAGCAGAACAGAAGATCTTGAGCAGAACTCAAGTATGAGGACCTCCAGACATTACTCGTGAAAGGTATTAGCAGCTACGCTTCCAATGAGCTTACTTGCCTTTGCTGTAGCTCTGAATGGCACAACACTGTTGGGCACACACTGAGATTTCTCATGAGTATAATTTATCCTGTGGTGCGCTTGGCTTCAGAAAAAGTTGAACAAGGTGCTTTTGCATTGCTAAGTCATACAGATCTGCCAAAATTTTGGATTTACTCAGATACTATGATGTTTTCTCATCATATGTGGTATTCAGAGAAATCTCTTTTACCTTACCTCATGAGGTTGGGCAGTTATTAATACCTAGATTTTTGGTGCTGCCTCTCCTTCTCAGATACTGATGTTTAGATGCTACTGAACCACATAAATTCTCAGCCTCTGTACTTCCTTGGGATCTGCAGTCTTCACACTCTCATATGACTAAAATAGAAGTCAGCAGAAGAGCAAGAGCCTTCAACTTTGAGGATGGAGCAGAGCACTGGGAAAAGAGTAGAAACAAGAAGACAGGATGGGCCATCACAATGGGTTAGCTTAGGACAAACATGGGTGAGGTGACATTTGCAGTCTAGTGACACACAATCTCTTAACAATCACACTCTGACTCTGTTTTCTGTATCTGAGAAGAATTCTTTATTAGTTTAAGCAACACTATAATATGTGAACAGTATTTAAATATTTATCTTTTTTGTTCCCAAATACTGGCAGTTAGCTTAGCACAAGCTAAAATTTCAGATCCTGGAAGTGCTGAACTACTGAGTAAGTATCTTTGGAAGTTTATGAAAACAGAGCAGCGTGAACTGAAATTTTTCTTGTTTGCCCTGCACTACAGTGATGCTAATAATGAAAAAGAAAACAAACTCTTAAATATATAATGTTACTTGTGCTCATGAAATTTTTATTTGCCTTAGGTGTCTGGGGAAGTAGAATTTTACAGACCTTTGTGAGGTTTATCCTTTTCAGTACTCTATTTGCAACTAGGCTTATAAACAGAATTGCTACAACACCCTGTAAGAAAGCGTTCTGTGTGAGACTTCCAATGGAATTTTTCATATGAGAAATTTAATTTGACTGGATAAAAATATCGGTGTTCATCTGAACCCTAAACTTTTTGACAACCTCATCTTTTTTTTTTTTTTTTCAGAAAATGTCAGTAACGTGTTCCTCAAAGTACTATATATTTATCACTAAGTTTTGCTTTTTGTTGGTTCCCCCTCCTTCCCCCACCCCCATCTGTATGAAACAAAGAAAAAAGTCAACCTCAAAACGAGCCATGTCACATTGGGCCAAGTAGCCATGTCAAAGTTTGTTTTACACATTACAAGTTTTACAAAAGCCTTTCTGGGCCTTTTTATTTGGAAAAGAGGAGAGCTCCCCTGGGTTTATCATCAAACATTGGCAGATAGAAGGGTCTTATCCTTATACTAGATTCTAGTAAGCGCTGTCATTTAAGCATCTCTAAAGGAACAAGAACATTCTTCTTCTGATAAGGTGAGTCAGAGTAAGTTTTTCCCCAATTCTTTATTATCTGCAAAAATTTCATTTTCTTCATCCGTTTAAAAAGCATTTAAGTGCCAGCTAATAATTTCTTTTTAAGCTCTTAAACTCACCACAGACTATCTGCCTAATGCAATTAATACAAACTTTTTTACTGTCATTCCAAACTCTGTATCGTTCACCTATTTGGATGTTTATCCAGACTTTTGTTTGCCATCATACCTATTCCTGCGTCTTTTTTTTCCTTCCATTTGTATTTCAACCAGTTATTTCGGGATAGGGAGAACAAGAAGTTTGTCAGAGAGCTACAGGAAATTTAGTCTCGTTAGCTGGGTACAATGTGGCATGCAGAATCCTCATCATGTAATGCAGCAGCAATCTTACCACTGTGCAGTTCGTTTCCTCCCACATCCATGTCACCCCTGACTTGGTAAGACATGCCAGTTCTCACTGTAGTGAGCACACTTCATGGAGCCATTCATTTTGGCTGACAAATATAACTGTGTCCAAATTCTGACAAAATGTTAAGCAAGGCACAAGTTAGGAGCCCGCTCAGCCCTTAGTACTGGTGACAGTGTTAAATTAATGCGTGATGTGATTGAACATAAAAACAGCAAAGAGGTTATTATCATGACTTGTCTCTGAAAAGTCTAAAAAGTACAAGTATCTAGAGCCACATCTGTATAATGAGTTAGACAGAATGTACAACAGAAGAGCTGATCAATGGGTTTCTGCACTCGATCATGTGCTGCAAGAATTTCTAGGTACCTTCAGCATTTTTTCCTAATCTTGTCCCAGAATCACCTTATTGTATGCAGATATGTACCTAAACCCTGCCTAAACACTGCTAGAGTCAGAAACCTGGGAGAGCAGCCACACAAGGGACCCACACAAGAGATCTGCCCAGAGCACATCTAAGACAGAGTACAAAGTTATAAGTACTGTATAAAAACATAGTTAGACACCTACAAAACAGCATTATAATATCATACTCACCCATGAAGTGAGAAACACAAGCTGAGTTGTCTTCTCAACTTCAGACACTCAAACCTACACTTTTGCAATGCCCTTAAACAAATTGAAACTAACTATTTGTATATAGCGGGGAATGCAGGTAGACAGTGCTGCTTGCTACCCACCCATCTTCTGGTGAAGTTGTGCGAAGTTCATATGGTCAAAACTCATGAAGTTATTCTTCTAATTGAAGAATCCTACTTCTGTTATCTAACAGTTTTGAGCTAAAAATACTGCATTCTGCTTCCAGGACTGCTTCTGCTTTGGGTAGTAAACACTTGCACATAAAAAGGTAACTGTTGGGCACTGTAAAAGCATGGGGACAGATACCTGCTCTGCCTAACCCAGTTCTTCAGATAAGGTCCTTCAGGAACCACAGGGTCTCTTAAAAGAAAATCCTGTTCAACAACACCAAAAAAAAGAGATTTGTCTCCTGAGTGGTCAGATCTAAATTCTCTTGAGCCTAAGCACTACAGGTCTGGAGATGACCTGAAAAACAAAGAGACTATTATATTTAGCATTTCTTTTCAGTTAGTACAGAACCTTTAAAAAGGACATTTGCAAAGTAGAATTCAGACTGAAAGCCAAGCTTCCACAACTTCAGCACTGTGATAACTAACACTTCTACACTTCATTCCTCTGTCAATTTTCAACACATAAATAAAAACATCTGTAAATACCTATCTCACAAACTTGACTAGTATTGTCAGACAAATGGCTTTCTCTATACTGTTGTTAAGAAAAATTTTGCAAATTATACTAGGAGATCAGTGACACTGGTAAAACATTGTTACCTGCGAATGATATACTAGAAGCCTATCATAGCCTATTACTCATCAGCACATATGTGTAAGATTCAAGCATACAGATTTATGTCTGAAGTTTTGGGGGTTTTGGAATAGTTCTTGGGACATGTGCACACATATGTAAAATACTCAATAACCCAAAACTTAAGGGAATTTTAGGTTTAATTTTGAGGTTAAACTTAATTTGTAGGTTTTAATTTCAGCTATCAGATGATCTAAAGAAAACCTTCTGCCCGTCGATCTCACAAAATGGATGTGTTTTGAGGTTAGGAGCAAAAATTTGTGTTTGAGTCTATTATTAATTTCTACTAGTGGAAAGTTGTTTAGGAATTAAAATGAGGCATTTAAAAGCTCAGTAAGAGTATAACGCAGTTATATTAATAACTTTCAGGTGAAATGACAAAATGCTACCTCATTGTTACTGGTGCTCTTGGAAATAATGTGATAAGCTGTTACTCACAGTTTATTACAGTTGACTTTCAAGAAAATTTCATATTGTATCTTATTTTCTTTTCCTAAGTTAATAAAATGAATGCTGTGGCAGACTAACTCCAGTAGAAAAAAATTTTGATAACAGAGATAGTTGAGGTTAATTAATATCTGTCATAATCATTCTCTGTTACCAAACTGACTGTGAAGTGACAGGAATGTTCACTTGAAAATTGTTGGGTTTAGTTATTCCTTGAATAGTTTCAGTAAATGGTTTTCTGTGACAGATTGTGAATGACTAGCTATGTTTTGTATGTAGCCATACAAAGTCCATGACAGTAGTTCTGCTCTTTGACTGATGATTGAAACATTTTAAACAGGAGAGTAAGAGACAGTGAGTTATGTGCTTCTTCAATGTGAGTTTTCAAAAAAACAATAATTCTAGCTCTAATCTGGTGCCCCTTTACAATTTGTAAACATTTTACAAATATCTGTCAGTTCTCTGCATACACTTAAGTGCGCACTGCAAGTGTAGGGGAAATCCCCATATAAGAAAGTCAGAATAATTCAGTATGTATATTAGCAGTAATATTGTCAACAGTTTTTACTATTTCATTGCCTCTTGTGAAGGAAAATAATAAAGCTCAAATATTAATAGTAAAGAAAAAACATCATAAAAAGACAAATCTTGTGAACTCCAGAGTCTCCATAAGTCTATTCAACTGGTGATCAAGCAAGAGATGAGAAGGCTTTAGAAAAGATCAACTTTCCAAGACAGGCTTTAAAACCTAAACTGTAATGCACTTTGTCCATTAAAAGTTAGAGTTCATGCCACTAGTTTGGTCCTTTGCCTAGCAAACTTATTGATTGTACTGAAGTGAGGATAAAGACCGAAATATCCATTGCTCTCTAGAGACTTGAGCTTTGATGAAAAGATAATGCAAATAAATGTGAGCTTTTTATTGTTTTTCAAGGACTTTTGAGCATCCCTATATGTATATATAGTGGAAGTCATCCTCAGAGAAGAAAAATTTCAATCTAGATATCAGATTTTTTAGGAACAATTTTATGAAGTAATAATTCTCATTTTTTATGAAGAGGCAGAGAAAAGTACATGCAGGCATTTCAAAGAAAACTTTAATAGTAGCTGACTGCTGTAAAAATAGACATAGGGGTTTATTACTAGAAAGTATGAGGAAGGAGTTAACTGTGAGTTAACATTATGGAGTTAACTGTGACGTTTATTTATCTTGTGAACTGTTCGTGTCTTTAAAAGGTTTGCAATGATAAGTACAGGAAAGTATACTATTGATCTGAGGATCATGCTGCAATGTTTGAGAATACAGGAGATTCTAAATTAGTTTAAAAGAAAGGAAAATCATACATTATTCAAACAGAGACATTTCTGCCCTGTCTGAATACGGAATTATACTGTTAACATCAGCACAATGACTCTAGATAAGGAACAAGGCAGAAATATAGTCTTATTTTTTCTTTGTTTCGGTGCACAATTTCTGTTACAGAGTTTTTTCACACCGAGATTTGAAACAGTGAATTAAGTCAAGTAAATAGAACTCCTTTAGGAATCTTTCTGTTTTGAATTATCTTAAATTGTATACTGCATAAAGAGATATTAAGTTAGAATGGTAATGTCTTTTTATTAAACAGAGACTTAAAAGACTCTTATCAATTTAATCAATGTGTTCTTATAAATATAAAATAGGCTAAATCAAATGACTATGCAGAAACAGATTATGCTTTTTTTAAGAAGAAATATGATGGTCTAATCAAAATTAATTTGTTTTTTCCTTATGGACATGGGAACAATATTTTTTAACATTAATTCCCATGTCAGACTACTCCTTTTTTATATTGTTGGTATTTGATGAACACAGAGTGAACTTGGCTGGTTCACGATATGCAATACAAAAATAATTATTCAATAATTAATTACAATATACTATCTGAAGTTATTTTTCAGCACAATATCATTTTCTTCAATCTGTCCATGACTGCTTGGAAGATCCTGTCTTCAGAGAAATCCCAAAGATTCTATCTGCAGCACATCTGTGTACTTTAACAGTAGTAATATGGTTAGTATTGCTTGTGATCAATAGCAGAGCATAGATCCCCTGATTAGGTTCTTTTGCATCAATTTTAATAGCAGTTAGAATCTCCTATTACCTAACAATATTTTTTAGAACCTAACTCAGTGTATTTCATTGTCATGGGAATACTTTACTATAAAAACATTAAATAAGAAAGATAAGATGAAAGAAGCATTTAAGCAAATAGTTACTGTAATGAACTTTTACGTTGGTAAGGAACAATGATTTCAATGGCACTGGTGTTTCATTCATAAGCATTCATTCATTCATAGTTGCATGTAACTTGTGCAAAGCAGTACATCTAAAATGAAGTTCCCCTTCGATGAGTGATGTGGCAAATGGAATCAAAGCATCTGAGAGTTTCCATATGAACTGCTTCAGTAACAAATAAACCATATTTTTACATTTGAAATTTCAATAACCAGTAATTAAAACCTTATCCCAAGGGCAATTTCTTTTTTGTTTTGGTAAACTTGGTAAAGTGTAACCTAAGAAATTTGGGAGCTAATTATTCATACTTTTTAGTAAATGTGGAGAAAAATAATCCAGATCTGCTTGGACACTTAAAACTGGCAGAAATCCCTTACAAAACAGTCTTTTTTGACATTTTTCAAACAGGGAGAGAAACAGGAGTGACAGACACTTCAGTGCTTCAGTCAAGGGCCAGTGTTTACATTTTCATGAAAATAGAACACAGGTAGAATAAAACTTTATCATTCCTGACACCTGGATGAATGAATGGCACTGAATGTGCCTGAGCTGAAGAAACTTTAGCTATTATTGCAGTCTGAATATGCAAGATAAAAGAGTCCTGGCTAAGGCCAAAAAAAAAAAGTCAGAGTAAGATGAGAGCTGTCTTAGGGATTTCTCCCTTCCGCTTGCAATGTAGTTCGGCAATAATGCTCACACCTTCCTCTCTGAAGACCAAGATGATACAAAAGATGATACAAACGATGCTAAAATACGTGGAAAATAAGGAGGTGATAGGTGGCCGCCAACATGGCTTCACTAAGGGCAAATTGTGCCTGACAAATTTGGTGGCCTTTTATGATGAGGTTTACAGTGTTGGTGAATAAGGGAAGAGCAACTGATGTCATCTACCTGGACTTGTGCAAAACATTTGACCAGATAAATTCAATTCCTCACCTTTATGAATCACATATTTAAGAATTATCATTAAAATGTACTTCCCATGCTGAAATCAAAATAACATCTTCAGAATATCAACATATCCCTTCACTGCAATTACAACAGCAAAAATTCCCCATAATGTTCAGTCCATGTTTTGCCCATTACTTCTCCCAGTTCCTATCCTTTTCTCAAATTCCTTGAAATCTCCACATTAGATGCCAAAAACAACTGTGGTGGGTTGACCTTAGTTAGCTGCCAGGTGCTCACCAAGCCACTCTCTGACTCTCCTTTCTCAGCAAGACAGGAGGAGAAAATTAAAAACTTCTGGGGTGAGATAAAGATGGTTTAACAAAATAATGTAAAGGCCATGCATGGAAGTAAGGGAAAACAAAAAGATTTATTCCCTACTTTCCATAAGAAGGCGATATCCAGCCACTTTCTGGAAAGTAGAGCCAACTTGTCTCCACCTCTTCTCTTGCTTTTAGGAGCTGCACTAAGCAGTCCCACTGTACTTGTACAATGTATTTTGCTTCTCTCCTACATGAACTGTGACTTTTTTTTTACCTTACAAAACATGCTGCTGCCTTCATTACAGTCCAGAAGAAACTTCCCAAGTAATCTGTTCTTCAGTGTCACGGTTCCCTTTCTCTTTGCAGAAAGAGTTTCATGCATTTGAAGACTATAAACATGTTGCATCTTGACTTTTATTTTTCTCTTTGAATAACTACAGTCCACTTAATCTTCCCTAAAGTTCATGTTTCCTCGACCTTTGATCATGCTTTTTGCTCTTCACCAGACTTTCTCCAATCACTCCACATATTTTTGGATTTGGCGACTCAAAACTGGATTCAACTTTTCAGCTGGTTTTCCCTTTTGTTTATGTTTTCCAACTTGACAAATTTTAGGTCAAATCATGACATTGGTTTTTAATAGCTGACACTTAAAACATTAGCATTAAAACTTGTGTTTTGACAGACATTTATGTATATGTTTTTATATATATATATATATATATATAGTTACATTTTGTCTAATGGAAAGAAACTCTTTCATCTTCAGTTTTACTCTAACATAAACATCCAGCCCATCTGTTCAGTGCATTCTCCCTAACATCACTATTAAATGACTTTAAACAACTTTAAACAATGCATTTACAGCAGAAAGCTGGTGGTCAGCCACTCTTTTACCCTAAGGAATAGTAGTTTGACAAGTGACCCTGAATTTCTTCCAGTAACATATACAGCAAAAAAAAAAAAGAACTGGCCCTAACCCAGCTGTCAGGCTTTGATTCAGGAACAAAGACTTTCCAAGGCAGGAGTTATCTATCAAAGAGTCAGTCCTATACTCAGGGAAATATATCTGATCTAAAGCTGATAGAGTGTGAAATCAAAGGTTGTGGATGGCTGCTCAAGAGAAACCAAATACTTTTCTATGGGGCTGCAGTACAAATGGTGTTGGTAATGGGTTGTGGCAGAACAAAGGGCAGCTGAATTAAATACCAAGACCTCACACGTTAACATTACGTGATCGAAGAAGTGTAAGATGGCACACTGACATCATGAAAATTATCCCTATAACTTTTTTATATTAAGTCACTGAGTATCACCTTACTTTGTCTTCATGTAATCAGTTCATCTGATAGAAAGAGTTCATCCAAAAAATACCAAGAGGATGTTCTGGCTATATAATTATCCTGGTTGAAGACTCTTCTATCACATTATTACTGTGAAGGACTAATTCCTTGATAGCAAATGCTGTCAAGGTTAAGTACTGACAACTGTATACTTTACCTATGGCTTTTGAAGACCTTGAAATTCGAATATAATATAGTATGTTCAAAACATTGAATGTAATGGAAGACAACTAAAAAACTAACTAAAAAACTTTTAGGACAAATAAATAAATTAATAATGATGTATCAAGTTAATCAAATTCCCTTTTCCATTTACTCCTGTAAAATAATAACATCTGCAAAATCATGTCATTTAAATATTTTCCAAATTAAAATCTTTAAATTACCATCTTAAAAGGAAATATAACTTCAAAATTAATTTACTAATTTTTTCAACTATGTCTGCTCTTAAATAGTGAAATAAACTATTTTGGCTCTGATCACACAAAATATTCTAGTCAGCTTCCAAATATCTTAGTTATGCAGTTTATCATCCACTGCTTGTTGTTCTCCCACCTCTCCTTTCACCGGTAAAACAAAGTATTCTTTTTTTTAAAAAAATAAATCTTAGGAAGACTCTATATAATATAATTTTTGTAATGGAAGACAATAACATATTGCAGATATATGATTATTAATCAGTCTTTTCATATGAATTTCATACGAATTTTTAAAACGTGGATTTAAAGGTACATGTATTTATCTTTCTAGTTTAATGCTGAATAAGGCAATACAAATACACTGAATTACTTCTGTAGATCTCTAAGCTACAAAAGTCAGTAGTTGTTTATACTATCATTCATTTAAATATTCAGAAAAGGTGTTTCTGAAATGTTTGAGTTCCTGTTTGAAATTATTATTTGATATGTTCTAATTTCATGTACTACAAATCTAGTCATAGACAAATTCTGGTGATATCTCTAAACCTCAGTAGCACATTGTCCATTGCACAACTTGCTAACCAGCACTTCACAAAGACCATCTTCCAGCCCTGAATGGCCTATTTGCCTGAAGTCAAATAGCAGATCAGTTATTTAATGTCTTCGCTTCTTTTTCTGCCGTTTGATTGACTTTTTACTCCTCTGAGATGTGTTTTGAACAGATCTTTTGGACATTCTGTAGAACAATTTAACCATAATATTTGGTACCCTGGGTGCCACTCTTGCAAATACTAGTAATAGTATCATTAGTTAATAGCTATTATGAGTAGTAGTAACAATTGTGAATATGAGGTATTCCTGTTGCAACCTTCTTTCTTCTAGTCTTTCTTTTTTGTAAAAACTTTCTAAAGAATGGTTTCTGTAACATCCATATACATCTTCGTAAGGTTGGTGTCCTGGTTTCCCAGCAGCAGAACTATGGGCCAGCCATGCAGGCAGGCCATGAGTAGCCCTGAGTCAGCAGGGAGATCCAATCAAGGCAGCTGACTCACAGGTGTATCCCATACCACTTAACTGTGCTCATTAAAAAGGGAGGGAGTTTACTGAGGGTGGAGTTCCTTTTCCTGGGGTTCCTTGCTCTTGGCCTTCTGCTCCTGGTTCCCAAGGATCAGACTGAGTATAAGCTTGTACACTTTATGTTGGTAATTGTATTAGTTTTGTTACTTCATTAAATCTGTTAATACTTCAGCCCAAAGGCTTCTCCCTTTTTTTCCCCGATTCCCCTTCTCAGCTGGGAAGGGGGCATCAGGTGATAGAACAACTGCTACAGTTTAGTCTCGGGTACAGGCTAAATGTAGACAGTTCATGTGGAGATGAATCTTCCAAAGAGAAGTATTTCCTTGGGACTACTGAATGAAGAGTAGTTTCTTTCCTGAATGTTCAAACTCTTGTTATGTTCATCTCCTGATTTTTGACTATACCCAGAGGTTTAATAGAAAGGATTTTTTTTTTCTACAAATCAATCAGGGTAATAATGGCATATTTCCTATAGAATGCCTGAAGAGTTTACCTGCTTCTTAAGAGCTGATCACAAATGTTTCTCACTTCATTGCAGAGTTTTTGGCACTTTTGGAATATTCTTGTATGATAGTAAATGGTAATCATTACTTGTACACTGTTTAGCACTTGAAATGCAACAGCTTCTGCTTATTCTTTGGTGGATACTTCCCATTGCCAATTCTTTAGATCATCCATGACAAAACCAGGTAAAAGCTAGTTCCCCAGCCCTCACACACACACCATAAGCATTTCACAAATATTTGCCTGGTCATGTCAAGGTATCCCTACTGTATTAAAATATCTGTCTTCTGAAGCTGTTCCTTACTGAACAAAACTGGTGAGATTTCTAGACATAGTGGACTATCACTATGCAGTGGTTCTGCTAGTGGCATATTTTGAAAATAAACCTGAGACAAAAAAGGAGAAATGCAGAAAATTCAATCTCTAGATATGGCATAGACTGCATAATGCTGAATAATATCCCTAGAAAAATAGCTAAAGAGACTTTCAGATTTGCTTGTGAACACATATTCTAGGGGAGATTCCCCAAAAATACAGCTGAATTATGTTTCAAAAACTGAAGATTTGATTTAATATAATAAAAAATCTTATTTTTAATTATGCCATTTTGATACCTTCTGTCATAAATATCCTGAACATGTTTCCAAAATAAAAACTATTCTATGATGTTAATGGAGAAAGGACATCGATATTTATTGTGAAATGCAGAGTGTGATAAACCTGGACAAAGACATAACTGTAATGATATAAAATGTGTCAAAGTTACCAAATGCTTTTCAAGATTCTAGTTGCACTTCCTAAGATGTGCACTAATCCCAGAAAAATTCTGTATCACTACAATTGCTTTTGAACAAATACCACCTTTGGTTAAAATCAGTACTGTGCAAATCTATTCACAGATCAATTTGAAAACAAAATGTGAGGTTTATTCAGTTCATTTGTTTTAATGATTTGAGACACTGAATTTTATTATACTAAAATTGGATGGTTGAAATATCTGTTTTCATGCCAGAATAGCAGCATTTTGGGGTAAAGAGAGGTTTATTTTTGAGAGAAAAAAAAATGCATTTCTAAATGCTAGTCACAGATAAGATTTCTGATAAGGCATACAGAATTTCCGTAGTGTTAGAAAATGTCTCGTGAGACTACTATCCTCTTAGTATAAACCAGCTTTTTTGAGAACACATGATGGCACAGAATGATGGCAAATGTCATTTTTTTTTCAAGGTAATTTCAGAAAGGAAATAATATTCTCATACACTTAGATTATGTCTATCTAGGTTTTAATATTGAAAAGCATGAATATAATAGCTGAAAAAATATTTTTGAAACCTTTTATTGGAGTAAGTGGTTTTTCAGGTATCCAAAATGCAGAGTCTATATTAAGGAATTATGGAAAGTGGAGTTCATGTTTAATTTTGCTACTTATGCTACAATGTCCTGTCTGGAAGACAGATTCCACACCCCTCCCCTCCCCTCTTTTTTTTTTTAATTGCATTATCATTCTTGGATGTACGGCTCTGGTCCTATACTACACTCAACTACTAGAAATTAGATTTCAACCACCAAGTCATTGATTTGCCTTGCTTTTAAATATGTTTCTGGGAATCACCACAGTCCAGACACAGTAGTTCTGGGAATTACATTGCAAAGCAACAGGTCAAATAGGTACCTATGAATAGCGGTAATGTACACATGCAGAGCTATGAATGTTTCTCTCTTGCTCTGCATACAACATGTATTCCAAAGGTCTTAACACAGTCAAGATGCGGAAGATCAGCTTGCAAATAAGTGTGTCAAAAACTCAAGCTTCTTGTAAAGTATAAAGAAGCCAATCTATAAACTTATTTTATGAGGATTGTACATCAGCAGCAGAAAATACTTTAGTTAGGAAAAATGTATTTTAAATACGGATGCCAGAGTCTGAGTCCATGACCAGAGAAAGCAAGGATGCACACATTGCCTGTTTCTGATCACTAACTTGTCCGACTCTTTGTATAGGGATATTTTTCTTTGGTTATTACAAAGTGAATCACATGTGCTCTCCAGAAACACAGAATGAAAATGCTTTGGGCTTTAACTGGCAACACTAGTGATATATCCACTTAGTATTTTGTATGGGGAAGAAACACATTAAGATTAATTTTCTTGTGGCCAGGATTACTTCTGCTCTTTTCTGTATTCATTTTATGTCATCTGGGTTTAGTATTTTTTCCTTCCTAAATTTTTGAAGATGTATCTTATTTTAGTCTCACATGTAATTATTTCTAACATTAGTATTTTGCATAATATGCTTTATGTATTCTTTCTTTGCATTATGTTCAGCTTTATGAAATCATAAATCTGGTTGGTTGCTATGTGCTCATGCTGTGTTATGCCTATATTCTGTCTCCCACATTATTTCTACAGCCTTTTAACTGTAATACCCTGCCACAGTGCTTCTAAACCACTTTATCCTGAAATCAAATTACAAGAAAAAGCTAAGGGAAAAAACCCTCTCATTCTCCTGGAAGATTCTTTTTGTTGTTTTACCTTATAATGTGTATCAGTTTATTAAGATAGTACATAGATTTTATAGCTTAGATGTGTTTCTTATAAATCAGATGAAAAATTCTGCATGAATGTAATAGTCTAATTACACATCTAGAGAAACACAAGTTAAGAATCCAAGAGATAAACTTCTCATAGGAAAAGTAATTCATTTACTGTGCACTTCTATAGTACTTGTTATTAATATTTAGAATTATTTAACAGATAAATAAACAGAACTGAACACTTTCATAGTATTTAGGATATCAAATAAATTTATGACACACTCAAGGAGTTTGTCACAAATTCAGTTCCTGTGAAAGACTGGAATTTAAACATTGGCAGAGAAATGGCTATGAAAGTCTCCCAAGACATCTGTCAGGTAGCAAGAATTACCTTTTTCTTACAGGCTAGACTGTGGCATAAGAGATAGTACATGAGATAATCTTAGCACATGGAAACAAAGAAATGTTGGAACAATATTAAAAAACAAGCAGTAAAGAGCAAGCAGAATATATGTAATGGCTTATGTCCTTATTATATATATGTTTATATAAGCACTGAAGTACATAGCAAAACATTAGGGTCTATATGTGTATACATATGTATACATGTATTTTTTGCAATGCTTTGCACAAATATTAGATGATTCAGGTTATGTTAAAATGAGACAATGTGGGGTCTTCAGCTATTTTGTGCACATTATTTTTCTCCAGTATCTTTTATTTAGGCAGGCTTTCTGCAGTATTTTCTTCTGTGTGTTTCAAATGCAAATTCAGATGCAAATTGTCTCAATAACATGCCAAGATTAGCAGCACCCCCACATACATGGTGCAGAGAAAATGCTCAATTTTCCCTAATTCCTTAGTAAAACCACAAGAAAACCAGCTTTGACTTGGCTGAATTTGGATCCCAGTAGAGAATTCTCAAGTCATTTACAGTAGCTGATCAAAAGATTTATCTGACTTCTGTTCTCTCTCTTGACTCCTTCACCTGACAAACTCTGAACATCACAGTGATGCAGAGGATAGCATGAAGTTATTCAGTCTTTCATTAGAAGTTACTCCACTTTTGTTCTTGACTCCCATGAACGATACTCATCATTTAGCTACCCAGTTTTGAGGTCCCTCATGAATCTTTGATAATACGCAGTAGCAGAGGAACACACATGCAAAACTGCTACCATCCTTTTGCTTTCATATTACTGTCTGGCATCACCTCTAAGCCACATTTCCAGATGTGCTGCTGGAGGCTCTGTCACTGCGCTGCAGTGATTCAGATCATAGAGAAGAGCCACATACAAGTCATTGCTTCTTTTGACTAATAATACAAAGTTGTCAAATCAGGGACATCTCTCATCATGGTCTAGCCCATAACTTCATTTTTGCTGTTTTTAGTGTACCCACATGAATCCAGTCAATGGCTCTTATGTATCTGGAGGAAGGCTTATGAATGATTAAATGAAGGCAGAATGCCACAACATCAAAACAATTTTGCATTTGTTTGGTCAAATCCTTGATTTTTATTTTTTTTTTTCTCCAGGCTGCTTGCAATGCAGACAGCAAGGGGAACAAGAGCTCTTAGCCAAATGGAGTCTTATGGAATGCTAGCTCCATTTTATGAAGATTTACTTACTCATGAAAAAAAAACACAAAACGTTTATCTTTTTCTTTACGATGAAAGTTTCTGAAAGTTGTGGTAGGTAAGAAATTTGGAAGATATACATTCTTTAGCAGAATTCAAAGCACAACATAGCCGCATTAGAGGTTATACAGCAATTTAAAATGAAACAGAAACTGTTGCCCACAAGAGTTAAAACATCAGGAGTCACTTGTATGATTTCCTATATAAAACTGAAAAATGTGGTAACAGTTGGGGGCCAACAACTGAGTATAATTTTCTTTTATATTTATTATTGAATGATTTTCTATTTGAACTACAATTACGATTTCCCCAATGTTTGTACATGCACGGAGTACCACAGGAGATGATTTGTGCTAATAGGGATTTAGTTTTGTACATATAATAAATGCATAATCACTGTAAGCCAAACATTTGTTCATTGCTGTGGAAATGTAATAATTTAAATGTAATTGTATTGTGCAGACCCTATTTTGCCCCCTAAAGTCAATAGAGACTGTAATACTTAAGTGTGACGACTGCATCTAGTTCAGTGATGCGAAGCTAATGAGGATGTAACTCCTGCAGTTTGGAGAGGCTGAGAACCTCAGCTCCCAGTGCTTTCAGTCACTGTTTTGGAGACTCCAGAGTTCTGAACACCAGGCCCTTGATAATTCATTTAGTTAGTGGCAATGTGAACTACACAGTGATGTAATCTTAGCTCTTGGATCAAAATTTGCCTTGCAGTTACAGAACAAATCTTGTCCTAGTGGGCCAAAGTGCTGCTGTTTACATAATAGTGTGCACCTATGCTGTCAACAAGATAATTCTTTTTACAGGTGAAAAGTATTTTTTTTTCTTTTCTTTTTTTTAAGATGATAATTCTATGCAAAATTCAAAATTTTCTTTCCTTCTCTCTCTACTTCTTTGTTCTCCAGCTCCTATAATTCCATCCCCACTTGGAAAGTTGAGTAAATGCATGGGAAACAATTACTAATGCCAGGTAAAGTCAGAAGAGATTACCAAAATGAAATAGTCCAATGGCTTGGATTCAGACATTGACATTTTCATCCTTTTAGGTTCTGAATATATCATAACTTTATACAAAAAAAGATTTACCCTTAATATTTCAAGGGAAGATGAGTTCAACTCCTTCCTTGATAACCTGTTCCAGTTTTGATTATTCATTTATTTACATCCTGTTATGGTGGTGAATTTGTGTCAGTTTAATTTCATGTCACTGTATCGTTTTATGCCTTTGTCAGCAACACTGAAAAAGCCTCACTGGCCATCACATATTCTTTTAATATGTAAGTGCTAAAATAAAATGATTGAGTCATCTCTCAGCCTTACAATGAGTTGGAAAAAAAAGGAGCTTCTTAAACTTCAAGGTGTGTGATTCAATTTGTAATTCCTTCATCATTTTATAGCCGTTCTTATAACTAGGTTTACTAATTCATCTCTCTTATGAAATGAGGACACAAAATCCAAGAAGCCTGTTCTACAAGGTAGCAAAATCATTCCCTGGCTTCTACTTGATACTCCTGTTCTATATCTTCAAAGATATCACTAGACCTTTTTGCCACAGCACTGTGCTAGAAGCTTTTATCCAGGACAATAACAAACTGTGCTTGCTAATTCCGTGTTCAAGTCAATGTTTTCCTAGGATCTTCCTCTCTTTATTTCTGGACATGTATTCTTTGTTTCTGGATGTACTTTTTCTACATTTGACTATATTACACAACACTTTTCCAGGTTGAGTTGTGTGCTTCCTTCCAATATTATACAGAATGGAGGTTAGATCTTACAGCTTTATTTCAAATACAGAACTGGAATATCTGAGGAACATAATGTCCATCTGTACTGTTTTATATATACAATTAAGAGGCCATCCTTGTAGGTTCAGGAGCATGAGTTTCAATCTCTTTGTTTGCTAAATGAGATAAAATGTATATTTGGAATGAATAATTGTTTTAATTATGAAAATTGACAGTGCTTTCTGGGCTTTGAAAGCAGAAGCAAAAATACTCTAGTCACTTTACTAAATGTCCCTGTGTAATCATTGTCCCCAGTGGGTGCAGAGTAAAATTTAAGAGTTACCCCAAAGATGTAATGCTGCTCACTAGAAGAGACCAAAGGAGAGTTCAGGTTGCCTGACTTTTTTTTTTTTGCTAAGGAATATGTATAAATGACCTGATATAAGTAATTACGCTGCTGTTAAAAAGGCCAGCTAAGATACCAGGTGAATGTATGTATATATGCTCTTTGAATCTATGATCAAACTGCACTTATCTACAGTCCTAGAAATTAAACACATTCTTAAAAAAGAAGTTCCATCATACAGTTCACTATTATCTTTGAAGTCTAACACATTAGAAGGAATTTTAGAAGAACACTTGTACTACCCTCAGAATTTTCTGTTCTCTTCATAAAATTTATTTAGCTTGACACAGCTTTTCCTTTTTTCCTCAGCATTTATCTACTGTTTTAAATACTATAGAAATAGAGAAAGGTAGGTGGAAAGATGAGGGATGAGACAAATCCTTTCTCTGTTCCATTTCTTGTTATTACTTGGACAACTGCAAACCTGAGCTAAACAGAGGGATGGATCACCTAATTGTGTAGCCATCGTACTATCTTGTGGCACTGAGAATATTCTCTGTCATACTAAACAGTGTCATCAGGGGTATGATTTGCTCTTCCCAACCAAATCCACCCCTATATCATGCATATACCCGTACTGACATTGCAAAATAAACATACAGTACTGTAGCCCCAGCCAGATTTGGGAAATCATAGAATCAGAATGGTTTGGGTTGGAAGGAACCTCAAAGATAATCTAATTCACCCCTCTGCCATGGGCAGGGACGTCTCCAACTAGACCAGGTTGCTCAAAGCCCCATCCAGCCTGGCCTTGAACACTGCCAGGCAGGGGGCAGCCAAAACTTCCCTGGGCAACCTGTGCCAGTGTCTCACCACCCTCACAGTAAAGAATTTCTTCCCAATATCTAATCTAAATTTACCCTCTTCCAATTTTAAGCCATTAACCCTCATCCTATCACTACAGGCTCCTGTTAAAAGTCACTCACCAGCTTTCTTGTGGGCCCCTTCAGGTACTGGAAGGTGCTATAAGGTCTCCCTGGAGCCTTCTCTTCTCCAGGCTGAATAGCCTCTACTCTCTCAGTCTGTCTTCATCTGGGAGGTGCCCCAGACATCTGAACATCTTTGTGGCCCTTCTCTGGACCTGCTCCAACAGCTCAAGAGCTTGATGTCCTTCTTATATTGGGGGCCCCAGAACTGGATGCAGTACTCCAGGTGGGGTCTCATGAAAGCAAAGTAGAAAGCCAGGATCACCTCCCTCAACCTGCTGGCCACGCTTCTTTTGATGCAGCCCAGAATACGATTGGCCTTCTGGGCTGCAAGTGCACATTGCTAGCTCTTGTTGAGCTTTTCATCAACAGTAACCCCCAAGTCCTCCTCAGAGCTGCTTTCTATCCATTCTCCACCCAGCCTGTATTTGTGCTTGGGATTGCCTTCATCCAGGTGCGGGATCTTGCACTTGGCCTTGTTGAATTTCATGAGGTTGGTATGGGCCCACCTCTCAAGCCTACTCAGTTCCCTCTGGATGGCATCCCTTCCCTCCAGCATATCAACTGTGCCACACAGCATGGTGTCACCAGTGAACTTACTGAAGTTGCACTCAATCCAACTGCCCATGTCACCAACAAGGACATTAAACGGTATCAGTCCCAGTACTGATCCCTGAGGGATGCCACTCATCACTGGTCACCATATGGACATAGAGCCTTTGACCACAACTCTGAGTGTGACCATCCAGCCTATTCCTTATCCACCAGGTGGTCCATCCATCAAATCCATGTTTTTCCAATTTAGTGACCAAGATGTCATGCAGGACAGTGTTGAATGCTTTGCACAAGTCCAGGTAGACGACATTGGTTGCTCTTCCCTTATGCACTGATGCTGTAACTCCATCATAAAAGGCCATCAAATTTGTCAGGCACAATTTGCCCTTGGTGAAGCCATGTTGCTAACCTTCAATAACCTCATCTTCATTTTCCATATGCCTTAGCAGAGCCTTCCCGAGGATCTACTCCATGATCTTGGAAGGCACAGAGGAGAGACTGACTAGCCTATAGTTTCCCAGGTCATTCTTTTTTCCTTTTTTTTGAAAATGGGGGTTATGTTTGCCTTTTTCAATGTTGCCAACAATGATGTTAAACAGAAATTTAGTGGAGGATGCACACTGAGGGAGACAACAAAGCTGACTCAGTCAAAAATTCTGCAAGACTTCTAGGAAGATTCTTTATGCAGGCTAAGTCTACTGGCCAGCAGGCAGACAGGATAGAATCATAGAATCATAGAATAATTATGGTTGGAAGGGACCTCCATGATCATCAAGTCCAACCTTTATCCCATCATATTCCTAACCATTAGACCATGGCCTCAAGTGCCTCATCAGCCCGTTTTTTGAACACCCCCAGGGATGGCGACTCCACCACCTCCCTGGGCAGCCTGTTCCAGTGCCTAATCACCCTCTCAGTAAAGAACTTCTTCCTAATATCCAGCCTAAACTTCCCCTGATGTAACTTGAGGCCATAAAAGGATAACTTTGTCCCATGCTGGAGCTGTCAATGTCATTAAGCCTACTGACTGCAGAGGTATGTTCCTCTTCCCTCCAGCACTGTTAATAATACTGCTTCCCTTCTGTGTTTCCTGACATACAGGGACACAGTTATAAGAGGATGTAAGTAGAAGGAAGAAGCAGAGGCAGTATCCTTCATCTGAACCTCTAGTGAGGAGGTTTTCCACTGAGTATTCTCTCTGCTGATTTTAACACCATTGCAGCTAAAGCAAGGAAAACATTACTCATCTGGCTATTTAACAATTTCATTCATCAGGTAAACTGTTAAGATAATGAGGAAAGTCACTGGCAGACGAAATGATGAATTGGAAAATTATCTATTTCTTAATAACACACAATATCAATATATATTTTAGCTGCTTGATCATCCTGCAAAGTCAAGGAAAGTAAAAATATATCAAATGTCATGCTGGTTATGAACTGTCAAAATACTGCTGCATACCATTATACCTTATGCAGAATCCATGGAAAATCTTGTCATGAAAAAAAATCCTTCTGAGATTTGTTTCTTCAGGCAAAAATATAATTGATTTTTAAGTAGTTTAGGAAAAAAATGATAAAAATACTTCTTGTTTCCAAATGATCACAGCATCTTTGACAGAAATGCAGCCTTGAATAAGGAAACAACACTTATTTAAGCAACTTGCAAAGAACACATTAGTCATGCTTCAATAAAATCTATGTTTGATGCTTATTAATTTCCCAGTTCACTTTGGGGTCTTAATGAAATTCTTTGCTGTTTAATTTTAATTTGGAAACCGATTTTTCAGAATTATGCAGAATTTTATTATGTGAAAATGTTGGCTTTATAAAGCATTCACTCCGGTTTTAAAGTTTCAAGCAAGTTCCACTATTGGCATCATTTCAGTTAGTGTTCATTAACATGATTGAAATTGAAAATGCTAGCCCTATAGCTTATATGTGAGAAAGGGCCAATGTAAGACATTTTTGCCCATGAAGATATATCATACTTCAATGGACTAATTACAGAAAATAACATATTTTGAGTAATGTCATAAAATTCTTGGCCATTAATTTGTAAGTAGAGACAAATTGTTCTCATCATTTGAGAAGGAAACTGAAATTCTTTGCTGCAAAAAGAATTTGTTTGCTGTATCCTGCAAAACGAAGTATAGTTTAGCATGCCTGCCAATCTACGAAGAAATGTAATACCTGTAGTTTTGTGATATTGTGCAAAATATTCTGTTTATAGACAGCTGTCATGTGGCATACCTGAGGAATGAAACATTGCTGTTCTTGAAAAGTTTTTATTGGGTAAAAAAGATTATAGTCATAAATAAATGAAATCATAAAAAAATGGTCTTTTACTGGAAATTTTTCAGTGTTTTTATGAGAGCTCCACTTGCTGTGCAATAGGCCTGACGCTTGATGTGAAACTTTAAGGGAAACAGGGCTCACAAGGTGTCTACTTCTATTTCTTCCAGCATGCATTGTATGCCACTCACTAGAGGTTGGTGAATACAACAAAATATTTTCTATGAGTGTTTCCCTGAACTTGAATAAGTTTCTTTTCCTCTCTCGCTCTTTCTTATGTTTCCTTCCAATAGAGGTTTGTACGCCTTGGATGGATATTTACAGAAAGTACATTTCAAGTTAAGCTATTGCAAGTTTTTACATGAGTGCATTTTATACACTGGAATGGTAAACCACTTCAGAAAACAGAGGACAGGTTTCCATACAATATGAGCATAGGAGAGATTAAATGAATCAAGATGGATAGACTGGTGAAGGTATGTGTAATTACAGTTCATGAACGTGAAGACAGAAAATGAAATATACCTTCTTCCTGCACCCTGGAAAAATGAATCCCATAATTTCAGGCACATCACATTAGGAAAGTCTAGTAGTAAGATTCCCACTAGCTTTTCAGCCTGCCACCACTTCCCATACTGATTTTTCTCTATGACAGACTTAAATCCTTAGTGGTTTCCTGTATACTTTTCTCCTAATTAAAGAGTCGTGCTTCTGTAATCAGAGATTGGACATCATACAGTTTGACTGTAGTGGCCAGTCACTTAGCTGAGCTTCCTAGTACCTACTGTTGCAGATTCCTAATGAGCCATACATATTATTTCATAAGTGATACTAGAAGATACTGTGATAAATCTTTCCCAGCCAATTTCCTATCTTCTGTTCAGCTGAATACTCTAGCAAAGAACCTATCCCTGCCCTTACTGGAAAAGAAATCACAAGGTCGGGGAAATCACCTTTAAATTGATGGAGGTGGGAGAATTCTAGGAACAGATGTCAGATGAAGACTAAAAATAACAGTGGCAATAAGCAAGAAAATACAAGTGATCACCTTTAGGAGAAAGAAATATATAACATAGGCTCTCTAGAACAGATTTGAACTAGAAAAAATCTACAGTTAAGGTAAAGAGGATAATAGAGGGAGATTGGAAATTAATGGGTAGCAATAAGACATTGGTTTACATAAGAAAACATATTAAATAGTATACCAAAAGATCAGTGTGATCAAGTGACATCTGGTCAGGGATGCTGTGATGTAGAGAAAAGAGTATAACTTGCTCTCTACTAACTGTTCAATATATCTGATAATATAGGTTTTGTTTTATTTCTGAATAAAATGTTAACCTTATTTGAAGAGCAGTGAGCCTTCATTCCTACACCTTGTAATTTCATTTCCTCAGATATTTTCTAGAAATCCTTCTCTGAAACCCATTATAAGCCTTTCTAAGTAGGATTTTTTTTTTTTTTTCCTAGTCTTCTGTTGTGGTTTGAGGCTGGGCCAGCCACTAAACAGAGGGCAGATGTTCTCTGTTAACCCCTCTCCCTTCCCAGATGGGGGATGGGAAAGAAGATAAAGGAGAGAGACTTATGGGTTGGAAATAAAACTAAAGAAGCTTTTATAAAACTATAACAAAAAAGAAAAGAAATATAATGAGAAGAAAAAAAAATATGAAATTTTTACAAGTATATACATAAAATCAGTATCGAGCTTCTCCTCCCAAATCACACACTCCCCCAGAAAATGCTCACGTCACCATTGGTGCTGCAGAGCAGCTCTGGGAAGATCCCAGGCTGGGCTCCTGGATGCAGCACCAGGCAGCAGCTGGATTCAGGAACGCTCAGATCACAGACAGAGTCTTCCCAGGATGCCAGCCATAGACAACAAGCAAGGGCAGGAAGAAGGCCAGGCCAGAGAAGAGGTGAGGACTTGCTCCCCATGATCCCTCAGCTGCGTACTGAGCTTGACATGTATGGGATGGAATACTTCGTTTGTCAGTTTGGGTCACCTGTCCTGTCCACTCCTCCCTGCGTGTGTAACCCTTGCACTAAGAGGGGCCCCAAGGAGGCACAGAGAGAGAAAATTCGGCAGTCACCTTGGTTTCTGTAAGATTAAGTGTAAGCAAGAACCTTTCTGCACACCATTGTACTGAGAGCTCAGTACTAACTATAAACATCAATCATTATCACTTCTAGGAGCAGAGAGTGCTTGTAAAACATGTTGTTGACTTCAGAAAGTGCAGTCTTAGAAGAGACTTAACTGAAAAGTAAAATAACTGAAAGGAAAATTGGTTCTGTTTTAGCCAAACCAGGACATCTTCTTCATACCTCTTCCTAATCCAGGTCTCTGCTATCTGTGTCAGATATCCTTGGATGAAGCTTTACTTGGCACAGTACAGATCTACATGTTCTCCAGTATTTTGGAGAATAAAACATCTGAACTAATATATCAAGTCTATTCATATTCATTAGACAAACAAGAAATACACATGAGGTGAAGGGGTGGGTTTTACTTTTTACACATTTGCACAGGCCATTAGTGATGTCGTCTTTAATACAGTTCAAATCTGTCGTTTATTTAAGCCTATCAAAATAAATGATTGCCTGTTTTTCTACTTATTACTCAGAGGTCTATGATAAAAGCCATAGAGTGTTCATTTTTACAGTCTACATTACATAATATACTGATTGATTTGGGGCTGGTTCGCTTTCTGATTCTACCCAAAATAAACTGATAAACCTCCTAGACTAATGGTGAAGTACTACAGAAAGAAAGAAGTTAAAAGCATTTATTCTATTTTACCAAACACGTTTTCTAGCACTCAGAATTTCCACCTAATTCATATCTTCTCTAATTCCCTTTCTAATATTCACATACCCATTTGCTAACTTTTAAAATACACCAAAATCTATCTCAGAATTTTGAAATCAGCTCCTGAGTTATCAGCTGCAAACCTAAGGGTTTCTTCTTTACATTTGCTTTTCTTATCTGCAAGAGCATGCTAAGAGCCTACCGTATGGGAAATACATAAGAAAACATCAAGAAATACAGGCTAACACCCAGGTCTATTCAGACCTAGCTCAGAGACAGATGCATTTCCTCCCATGCAAATACTGTGAAGAGAATTGCCTCAGAAATACATCCTTTTTCAGATTCTCATTTGTATGGGTGTGGGAGATGACCTTGGGGCAGTACCAGCTTGCCCAAACCTGGATAGAGAGGTGCAGCCTTTCCAGACCTTCAGAAATGTTCCTTTCTCTTGTTATGAGTAGCACAGCTGATAGTCATACAGGTTGATGCACCACCTGGACAGCCCATAGGAGTCAAAGTTGCTGGCTTTAGAGAAGTCTCTGACTACAATGGTACTGATGAAAAAAAGAATCTCTTGATTTTAAGGACAAAAAAAAAAAAACAACTGAAAACTTAAGAGATGATGGAAAGAAAGGAAACAGAAAGACTTCTGAGTACAGAACTTCCCAGAGTGACACATCTGAGATTATATTGCTTCTTGTTCTATAACATTGAGACAAACAGCACCATATCTACCAGTCTGGTGTAATAAGTAATTTACCTGCTACTTCAATTCAATAGAGATGTCTCTAGAGAAAAAACAAGTGTGCCACTGACTTGCCTCTGATCACTCCAGGTTTTTTTAGCTTCTCTAGCTCACATGAAAATAATAGATTTTTTTTAAAATCCTTTATCATAATCTAAATAATTTTTAGTCTTTTTTATATAAAGCACATAAAGGCATCCAATAGAATATTAATTGAAAAAGAAAATGTTAAATTGTTTTTTTAAAAAATTTAATAAATTCTAAAATCCAGTCAGCAACTCTTTAGTCTCCAAATATGAAAATAAATGTAGTTTATAATTTCAAAGATTCTCATGTGAGAATGTGCAACTGGATATTGATTTGCACAAGCAATTTTTTGTTTATGATAAAGTAGTGAATAAGCAAGAAGTATAAATTTCCAACAGGTATATATTCAACATTTTAAACTGTCATTGAATAGCACCTACTAAGAATAATCAAATTCCTTAAACAAATAGACATAAAAAGCAGTGCATTTTGGGTCAGTTGTAGTACACCTTGGGTAGTGGAATAAAACATTAGACTGAAGACCCAAGTGATTCTAGCCTACTGTGAAGTATAATAATGGACCTGAAATCCACAGTTTATTGTCATTACAATTTAGAATTCATACAGAAGAACAATGGAGTCTCACTACACTTCTTTGATAAGGGTTTGACATTACAATCAGAAAGCCCTAGTTATTAATTTTACAATAAAGTATAAAGGCTTTATTCATTGTCAGATCCCCTTTGTCTTTCTCTTAATACCAGCTTAGTTGTTATTGTTGTTAAAGAAAAAAGTTTTGGGCAATCATACAGCAGTCTGTTGACAACTCAAGAAGAAAGTGAAGTCTTACATGGCCCTTTATGGAAGAAAAGCTCAGATATGAGCTTTTTTTAATTATGTTTTAATCAATGCAAATGTCGTTAGCAAGCTTTTCCAGGACAGAATGCTGTGTGGGTCATAGTGTTTATTGCCTTTGGCCGAAATCCTGGGTGGAAACCATGAAGTACCGTCTTCAATATAATGCAAAAAGAAGTAACAGTCAGCTAATATCTCTTCTATGCAGGCCTACCAATAACATCTATGAGATTTTAGTGTGTTGCTGCAAGTGGATCCCAAGACTTGGTCTAAGAAAGTGAATACCTCTTTACATACGCCGAAAAGAAAGCATAAATCCTGTTGCGAAATAATGAGAATAAAATATTTGCATAGTTGTCATCTGTGCTTCATAGCAACCATAAAAATTTGCATACACATAGTTTCACACAAGAGGGAAGCATATATATTATAATTCTGAACTACTGTACTGGTAGAATTAATCAGCCGTTCATTCCTCATGTAAGAAATATTCAAAAAGTTTGTGAGACTAGACTTGCTGAAAGAAAACCTTTTCTAGAATTAGCTAAACAGGATCTTAAGAATGTGTCATAGATATATTGCCATTGTAGAAGTATTAAGCTGGATGGCTACAGATACATAATAACAGAAAACAACATTTGTCTTGCATTGTTCAATCTTGAAGCAATTCTTTGGGCTTTGGTACATCTTGCTGAGGAAAATGGAAGGTATCTTTAGAAACAGTTACTATATTGATAGAAGATATTTTTTGGGGGGTTGTGAAAGAATAACAAGGAACATGTTCACAACAAATTATATATTCATATTTTTCATTAAGACATGCTTAACTAATTTTTTTTCTTCTATACAGTCTTATATTTCAGTGAAAGAATCCTTTTGCATTTTTGTGTCTTTAAAATGATCTTTAGGCATCATTTGTTTCCAAAAGACAGAAATGCAATTTGCAAGGAAGACTTGTGTATGAGCAAGCAATGATAAAGATTAGAAAATGGATGAACATGTAGCTGACTGAGCTGATAAGAATTCCCAACTATCAGAAGAATTATATTGTGAAGGGAAAAGAGTATAAATGTATGTTCTTCGTATTTGTGTAAAAACTCAGTCTATTGCATATCTCCAAACACTGCACTAAGAAATTAATGTCGGGTTTGCTGATTGTAGCATCTGAATCGTATAGATTTCCCTAGCTTAACTTGATGAAAACATACCTCCATTCATCCATGTCAAATGAACGTCTGTCAGCATTGCTGCTGCTTTGGTTAGAGAATGATGTTGCCACTCCACTAATTATGTTTTATTTATTAATGAGTTTCCAGAAAAGTAGGCTGTGTGTATGCATTTATAGTCATTTCAGGTAGGTCATATCTTTAGAGCTTGAAGAAATGTTTTCATTCAAATGACAAGTGCATTTAGGCAGTCTGCTTGAGTTTTAGTATAGATACATAAATTAGGAAAATATCTGAATCATAACAACATTGTCCTACATTTTTTATTTGAGGGGAGGGGTGTCTTGCAGGTTGAAGTTTTGTAATCTAAAGTAATGATCTTTTTAAAAGTGAAAGCATTAGGAAAATGAATCTTTCCAGAAACACTTCAAGGAAAAAATTCTTGATTCTATTCATTGCAAGGATTTATAGGATCAAGTTCATAGTCAGGTACTAAAAATTTACTTTAGAAATTTAAATTTTATAATTATTTATGAAGACATTACCAGTAACCAGAGTTTATGATTTCACTATCAATGTTGTTTTATATATATGCTCAATATATAAAAAAAAATCAACCAAAAAAACCCCAAAAATGAGGAGAGAGAAGCAGTGTTTAAACTAAGTAGCAAAGTTTCATAATTATTAATGTTACGTGCAGCTTGTACTGTCAAATTAATATTGGAAATTTGTACAGTCCATTTCAACTTACATTGTCTTGAAACGCTGTAGAGAGATTACTGTCTTGCACACCAGAAACTAAATGCAACCACTTTCAGCATGGTGAATCAAGCAAAGTAATCAAGGATTCTTGGAACAAAAGATTCAGTTTTATTGAGTTGTGTGGGCCACCTCTAAAAAGGAAAAAAGATAAATTGTCCCTGAAGCTGTAAATCAAACCTTAGCTTTCTACATTTCTCCAACTCCTAACCAAAACCTTAGTTTACTTCTGAAGCTGGAGAATTCAAAATCTATCAGTTCTCTAGGACTTCAGAAACAGTCAGGATTTAGTCTGTTAATATTCAGTCATGACATGCTCCCCACTGGTAGGAACATTTATATAAATCAGTGCTATTCAGAAAAATAATGATTTCCAGGCCAAATGTTGGAAACTGGAATGCAGAAGAAACTGGAGACTTTGCACTGTAGTATGTGAGTCCTAGTCAGCAAATTTTGAAGCAGAATGAACTTGGTGTCATGAAAAAAAGTCTCTGCGGAAGCCTCTGAGGGACATTCTTTCCTCTGTGATCAGCTCCACCAGTTCTCTAAAGTTAAGGGCCTCCTTCTGAACTTCATTTTTTCCTGCAGGCCCGGTTTCATTTCAAGGTAAACTGAAGCTTGGAGGACATACTGCCGATCTCAACCTGACACACGGTTCAGATTCAGTGAGAATCTGCAATTGAGCCTTGGAACTAAGAGACAGTCCTAAGAAGTAGCCTGTGAAAAATAACACCTTTTCAATGTTATTATATCTCTGTGTGAGCCAATTTTAACAAGTCCGGGCACATATTACCATACTGATAGATATTTCTGCCAGGATTTCCAAATTCACTTTTGCTTCAGCCCACTAAAAGAATAGGCTCTGCTGCAACATTCAGAACTGGATCCAATGTATTGGGGAAGGTAAAAGTGGTCAGATGTGGACATTGCCTATTTCTGATACAAGCAAAATGCTGTCAGTATTGCACAGCTGTTGCCTATGAAAGCAAGCTGCAGACAATTTAGCTTGCCTTAAGCAGCAAAATTGCAAATGGATTTCAGTGTTCTGAAATAAGAGCCTTGCTAACAAGTGGGTTGACATACGAACCAAGAGGCAAAGCTTGATTTTTTTGTGTTATCAGTGGAACAGAAGGGTCTGGAAATACTTTGTTTTGTCATGCAAACTTCACGAATTAATTGATGAAGCATAAAAGTGTAAGCAAGTAGATAGTTCTACAGTGACCTTTCCTGTCATATTTTCATGCTGAGAATGGTCAATAAATACAAACAAAGTAGACTTGCACAAGAAGAATTTGCAGTAGTGTTGCAGCTTTTATTTTTACTAGCAAATACTCAGAGCTAGTCAAATCATCACCCAGAAAAATTTTTAGTATTTCACTTGCATGTAAGGACTTGAACAGAATACGGACCTGATTAAGAACTTGGTTAAACTAAAGGATTGAGTTTACCTCAAATAAAGGGATCCCAGCTGATATTCTAATATTGCTTTTATTCTTTGCTAAAGAAATGCAGCTTCCTGAATTTCTGAGATTGAAATTTATTTATTTCGGGTTCCAGTTGAGTGAGAAAGTTTCATTTATCCCAGAAAGATGAAGAGCTGAACATGCATTTGATTGCTAGCCTAGTATTTGCTCTCCTTCAATGATCTGTATCAGCCCTTCTGTTCTTTCCTTCTTAGTTAATACTGTAGTAATGGTTGCTACTAACATGGACATGTGATTTTCTGAGATCATTCATCTGAGACAACAAAACAGACATCTTAATAAACAGCATGAGACTTTGTTTAATTTCCATCATAAAAATATTCTGTAGGGATTTCTGTTTGAAGATTCGAAGATTCATTGTCTGTCTGTGCCTTCTGCTACTATGGTGGATGTCTCTGCTCCTGTGGATGTTATCAGATGGGAGATCTTTAAGGTTATACACTCATATGTATCATTGCCAGCATGCTGCTTCGTACATCTCAGGTTTATCAAGGTCTCCATAAATATCTCTATGCATAGGTTCCTTACTTCTGAAAGTTCCAGCCATAAAGCACCAGCCAGGAAAGCTGACCTCACATCAGATCTCAAACTCCATGTTTCTTCTTCAGAATATTTGTCTTTTTTCTGCTACCTTCCAATTTGGTGTCCAATTAGACACAAGCTGTATCTGTTAATTTAATATTTTTGATCATTTACACCACAAAATTATTTTAAAATTCTCCAGCTGACAAAAAAAAATAGAAACCCTTAAGGATAAGGAATATAGTACAAAATTAAAAACACCAGTATCATAGTGTTACTCATCGGTTCTCCATCACAGCTCAGTGCTATGCAGAAACTCTTCCTCTGTCACTCTCCCCCCAAAAAAGACAGAGAGAACTAGTAAGTTTACAGAGGATTGTGAAGGATGACCAAAGGCGTAGAATCACAAGGGAAAATATCATTACCATCAGCCTAGAATGACCCATCAGCCTTAGAAAAGTGATAACTGAATGAGAAAGTATGAAGTAGCATTATATGTGACTACACTGTTTTCTTAGTCCCAATTTACAGTGTACTTTTGAAGTCCAACTCCTAATTATCACCATTTCCCAGATTTTACCACATTTAACAGAGCTGCTGCTGTTCCTGTTTGCAGGTCCAGCCAGTAGCAGGATCAAACATGTATTTCAGAGGGGCAGGTGCACACACATGCACACACACACACTTGCACATGGAGGACCGAAGTTCGCTAGGTAAGTATGCACACAACCTAGTCTCTAGTTGCTCACTTAGACTTTCCAACACAGGCACATGGGAAAGAGAGTGACATTACAAAGTAAAACTAGTGAGGGTCAGCCAGACAAGTGTACTGACCAGTCACTTGCTTATACATGATAGATTTCCTCCCCTCTTCATTTTCCCGTCCACCTTGATCCTTCCTTTCTCCATCCTTACCTCCTCCCAAATAAACAACCCTCATTAATTATTTTTTCTCCAGTTGTATCAGTTTTGCTACATCCTGTCTGTGGGAATAGGGAAAGAAGATGTCAGCCTGTCAGGCTTGTACCCAGAGCTAAACTGTAGCAGTTGTTGTACCACCTTATGACTCCTCCCCAGCTGAGAAGGGAAATCACAGAATCACAGAATAGTTTCAGTTGGAAGAGACCTTCAAGATCATCAAGCACAACAGTCAAACTCTTCCAGGGATAGTGACTCTACCACCTCCCTGGTCAGGCTGTTCCAATGCTTGACTACCCTTTCAGTAAAGAAATCCTTCCTAATATCCAGCCTGAACCTCTGCTGGTTCAACTTCAGGCCATTTCCTCTTGTTCCATCGCTTGTCACTAGGGAAAACAGACCAACTCCTGCCTCGCTACAACTTCCCTTCAGGCAGTTGTAGAGAGCAATAAGGTCTCCCCTCAACCTTCTTTTCTGAAGGCTAAACAGCGCCAGATCCTTCAGCTTTCCCTCATATGAGATATGCTCCAAACCCTTTACTAGCTTGGTAGCCCACCTCTGTACCCTCTCCAGCACCTTGATGTCCGTCTTGTAGAGAGGGGCCCAGAACTGGACATAGTATTCAAGGTGCGGCCTCACCAAAGCCAAAAGGGGGGAAAAAGGAAGAAGCCCAGTGAGTTGAAGTAGAAACAGATTTAATGAAATAACAAAACTAATACAATCACCAACATAAAGTGTACAAACTTCTGCTCAGCCTGGTCCTTAGGATCAGCAGCAGGAACAGAAGACCAAGAAGGAAGAGACCCAGGAAGAGGAATTCCCCACTCTTGGTGAACTCCCTCCTTTTATAATGAGCATGATGAAGTGGTATGGGATACACCTCTGAGTCAGCTGCCTTGATTGGATCCCTCAGATGACTCGGGGCTACTCATGGCCTGTCTGCATGGCTGGCCCGTGGGTCTGTTCCTGGGAAACCAGGACACACCCTTACTCAAATTTGGTATTTCTAATGCTGTTACCTTGGTCATCTCAGCCTTACCTCGTATTACCAATATGGTTACTAAGGTGCTTCTCCCCTAATGATCCCCAATACTTCCCACAATTATCTGTGATTCTTGGCTCTTTCTCACATAACTCCCCCTTAGCCATCTGTGCAATCCAGTCATTCCTCACAGCACTAGTTGTAACTTTTGCCAGCTTCTCACTGTGTTATTTGTAGTGTTCAGCAATTTCTCATGTCACTTTCTGTAGTTTCATGGAGTCTGCTCAGATAGCTAAACCTCATACCGGGGCTGCATATCTTAGCACTCAGCACCAGCCATTTCACTTTATGGTTCTGCTCCTGTTGAATGGCATTGCTTAGTAACATTGATACAGCTGCTACAGTCATTAAGTGCTATGGTAGAAGTAAAAAAAGAATGATAATTCTCATAGTACACTCATGCACCTATAGGTGAAAAATAGTTTAAACTTTCAGTGCTAACAGACAGCAGACAGGGTGTGTACGGGTGTGTGGGTGGGGTGTGTGTAGAGGTGGAGTCCAAAACTGAACTTTTGAACTCCCAAGAAGATGCTTGCTACTTGCTGGCTGCAACTGGTACTGACTGACTGTAAATTTTGGT
Organism: Podargus strigoides; assembly: GCA_028020825.1. NCBI lineage: Eukaryota > Metazoa > Chordata > Aves > Caprimulgiformes > Podargidae > Podargus > Podargus strigoides. Next base: position 144,813,012 of record CM051663.1, on the reverse strand, counting down.
AACGCGTCGACTAGACAAAAGTAACTTATCCTGAGTCCTCCAATTAATAAAGAGACATGGGGCAGAAATACCAGTCAGAAAGCTGATCATGTGTGGTGCTTCTGCACATACACAATTTAGATTGGGAAAACCATGGGGTTTACATCCAGAAAGAACGGGTGCATTAAAGAAGGGTTCCAAAAAAGAAGTGCCAGAAAGAAGGGGGCCTGGAAAGAAGACAGTGAAGGCCCTGAGTGGAGGACAGATCCTGTAAGTGGGAGAAGATCCAGGAGATCAGAGAGATGAGTGGAAATGAATGCTGAAAGATGCCCAGAAACCTTGACCATTAATGCCCAAGACTGGTAAGTTTAAGTAGATGCACACCACAAACTAACATGACTTTCTGCCCAACCTTCCTGGGCTAGGTGCAATTCCCCTGTAAGGAAGGGAGGTCAAGAGCAAGCACTGGGGACTGGAAGAGCATGAATGAATGAGGCTGTGAGATAGTCAAGGAAGTTAAAAGTTCTAATCTAGCTGATTGTTAAACAAGCCCCAAATCCACTATGGGCTGTCATTTACTGTGTCTCACCCACAACAGTATGATGAGGAGGATGAAGAGACAGGAACAGGTTCATCAGCTGGAAGAGATTCTTTTTGGAGGCTGAATTTCAACGGCTTTTTGGAAAGGATCACTGTTCTGGAAAATGTGAATCAATTCATCTGTGAAACTGAACACTTGAAAATTACTTCATTTTTCTGCCTTTCACTACTGGCTGACTTGATAGATCTTGATACATCTGAGAAAGGTGATGAGTACAATGAAAATGTGACCATTCAGAGAGGCAGAAACAATACTTACGCTAAAATATTTATCTCAGTACAAGAACTAGTGATACGATACTTACTTAAACTCAAAACAAAGCAATGTGTATTTTCAGGTAACACATAGTTAATAGAACATATTCCCACATGGTATTGTGGTAGCTGAAATATATATAAAATAGCAAAAACATATACACAAATTGGTGGAAGGAAAATCTGCCTAGAGCTATTAGAAAATAAAGTCATCTCAGTGCCTCCAGCTCTCAAGGAGGCTAGGTGCATACTTTTGCAGCTTCAAAGAAGATATAGAAGAAATATTGTGTACTTGTCCTTTCTTTCATACAAGATATGTGCCACTGGAGAGTATCAATAAGAGGTTTATAGGTTAGATGCAGTAAGGCCAATCCTGTTGAACTCTTTGACATTAAGCTATGTCATTTCTAACTATGACAAGGATGAACTTGACTATGACTTAGGATGAACTATTTAGTTCATCCTAACTAAATTATTATAAAAATACATTTTCCCATTATTAATAAACCTGAAATAATTGGGAAAGCTCTTTAAGAGCTTGTGAACATGTGTTTTAAATAGAGAAGAGGTGAGGAGGTTTAAACACAGCGTATTCTTCGTTAGCATTTTTCAGTACAAGTTCTAAGTCATTAGTACAGGTTCTAAGTCCAGTATAAGTTCTGTGTCATTAAAGGTGTGATTCACTGCTTATTAAGACATTTAGATATAGCTACACATAGAACTACATGTGAGCTAGAAGCTCTACTGAATTGCCTAAATTGCAGTATCTAGTGACATTTAGATCCTCCAGAATACCCTGTTTGTTTTCCAGCTGCCACCCCAGAGGGAATCAGGTTTTCATTGGAAACCATGCAACAGCTGACAGATCTTGTAGAAGTCTCAGATCTCCTAAGGTGAATGAAATTACATTAAAGCTTTATGTGCAGGAAATTTAATGCTGCCTTGTCTATAATGACAGCTTGTTCAATGGACATGTAGTCGGTACAGTCAGTGGAGTCCACAGAACGACCTTCATTATGAGTGAACTGTAAAACTCTCTGTGCTCCAAATCAGCCAGGTCTCCATTGGTTACAGAAAAAACCTCTGACACAGCTTTCATGTAGATGTCCAGATTTAAATGTCTGAATCTGTTTAAACAAGTTTAATAAATAATTTTAACTAAAGTCGGTGTGTATCCTGCATATAATCCTGCTGACAAAATTACAGTTTTATAAGCATTCAGGTTAGCAAATTATCCTTTTGATAAAAGAATACTGGTGAAAAAAAAACAGTAAATATTAATATGTTCTTGCTATATGCCATATTTGTATTAGTTATGCCGTTCAGCCCAATTGTACAATATCTAATAATAAAAATCTACTTCATGAAGTACAGACTTATATTTTACTGTTTAAATCTATAATGAGTATAGATCCTGTGTCACTTATTTTATGTCAGTTAGTGTTTCCCTTTCATTTGGGAAAATGCCTGCCACTGTACATATACACTGTACATATAATACAAAGTGGGATCATGCATGGATATATTACTATGCAAAATTAAGTATGTTAATTCAAATTTTCAAATAGTACAGAGTATAATTATTGTGAATTAATAGCATGGTTCCTGAGCTAAAGTTTTGTGACAAGTTCTTCTCTTGTATTACTGAAGTCAACAGAGTTACAACAAGAAAGGGTTTGATCTGTGAGTATATATGGGTGCCGTATTTCCGGCAGATGAATTTGATCTATTTAGAAAAGAGAAAACGGTGCAGGAGAAAATTGTTTTTTGAAGTACATTTCTCATGGAGTTGCTTAGTAACTATATTTAAAGCTAACAATTACTGGGGAACAAGTCTGATTATTACCTCTGAATATGTTCTGCAACAGCTTTTCTCTACTAGCTACTTAGCTATGCAGACTTACAGGATACTGGTGCTATATCTTCTCTTATTAGGCCTGAGCAGTCTTTAACTATTCAAGGAGCAGTTCAGTTCCTGAGTATACATTGTCATTTACCATTTCTAAATTTCTGAGCGGATGAAGACATCGATTAATATTTTAATGATTTTCTAGTACTCAGTGCCTAAAACTACCCTTGTTGTTGGTCACAAATGTAAAAAATTATATCTGTTATTTTCATAAATATAGATAAGCATTGAAGAGTGTTCTTATATTGCAAGAATATAGAATGAGATAATAACATGGGAAGTATTGAAAGATTTTAGTAGCTCCATGGCAATTTCCAAATCAAACTAAAATCAAAACATTAAAAACATTAAAAAGAAGGGCAGACTTAATTGTCTATAACATTTTTAAAGCTTTCCATAGTTTCTCTTAACAAAAATGAAAAATTCAAAGATGCCTAAGGATGGAACATGAGAAAGGGACAATGAATAGCTGATGGGTTATTCACAGGGCTACAATATAAATCTGTTTCTACATAGCATATTGTAGCCCCACAGAAAACACACACATTTTAAGTCTTCATTCCATTTTCAGTTACAAAAGCTCCTACTGTCTTAAGAAGAAAAACAACAAAGTAAAAATTAGGCAAGGGAATCAGGGCTGTACAGTTGAATAAGAATTTTGTAATTCACCTTCCTGAAATTGGACAAAACATATTCTCTTCAATAGCATGAATTAGGAAGGGCATTGGCGGAAGAAGACAAAAATCCAGAAAAAGCAAGCATGGAACTGGGAATATACCTCATCTTCAGAGTATGTCATTGGAATTCTAATAAGATGGCAATTAACATGTTAATGAAGATAAGTTTATGGAGAACTCTAGATTGAATCTAGCTTTTCTCCCAATCAGTAGAGATACCTTTGCAAATTAACATTGACAGTGGTGTATAACCTAGAAAGCCTGTGGCTATTGACTCCTTCAGGTGAGGTTCTGCACGGCAAGGGAATCACCAGATGCAAATCTAACTCCATGAAATCAATGTGTGTAAGGAAGGAGAAGGCATATGGAGGTATTGGGTATGTGAAGAACTAGGGAACTAGCCTCCCTCTCATCTTCTTTTTTTAAGTTCACAGAAACAGCTGGGTCCCTTGATTTTTGTGTGAGAATTTTACTGAAATTTTTATATCTAGAACAATACAATAAAACTCAAAAGTGGATAAATGTGTAAGTACATGACACTTATTTGTTAACATTTATTTAAAAATCTATCAATTTCCCATTGATGAATCAGGAATAATAGCCAATTGTTGCTAAGAAGTCAACATGCTACATATCTAAGAGCATATTATATATTTACTGTTGCCTTATTATATGTTAAAATATTACACATTTTAATCTAAAATGTTACACATTTTAATCTTTTTTTTTACAGAGTTGCAAGAGTTTGGTACTTTACAGTGCCAGCTTCACCATTACAGTGTTGTAAATGACATAGGATGTTTCCTTCATCTCATTAGGCATGGGAATTTTCAGTTAAACAAGAGAATTGTTCAATGAGTGTCTCCGCTCTCACAGAAATTGTATTAAATCAGTATTTAAATTCATTAAGGCTTGGCATCTTTTATTTAATTCTGATAAAATGAGAAAATATTACATAACTTGCCATACCAGCTCCAACAATAACAATTCACTTGGGCTTAATTTGAAAATGTTGAAACCCCATTAATTTATTTTTATTTCCTTAGAAAAATGTCTTGCAGTGGTTTTCTTCTCATTGTTCCTATTGAATTCCCAGCAGTATTATTTAATTGTCTACAGAGTAATTTATAACTCAGCTTCATAACCTTAGGACTCAAACTAACACTTAAAAACTTCCTGAAGAAAAACGATACATGAATAATACAAAGACCTGTTTCCTATAGAATCCTTTTTCTTTATAAATTTTTCTGCTTTCCCTAAGGTTTTGATTAGGCTGAAATTAAAATTATCCAGCTGTCATGTCATTTTTGGTATGCTAAAAACAGCAATACTGTACACAATCCTGCATTATGTTTTTAACTTTTCTATTTACAAGTGATTATGATATACCAAAATACGCTTCCTCTACAAAAGCCAAGGTGTGCCAAAATCACATAAGTCCTGTCTGTGCCTGTGTTCACAGGAAGTTAAATCATGCAGAGAAGTGCTTTTTCTTCTACAGGATCTTTTGTAATGGGAAACCAATTTAATAGGTGAAAAACGTGAGGCATTCTGCATAGTCCTTTACAAGTAATCTTGGCTAAGAAACCTGAAGACTTTTGTTAATGATATTCTCTATGAGTAATGAAACTAAGGTACTTAATTTAGTGTCTCTCTGAGGGAACAGGGGGTTCCTAGTGGGATGAACACAATGTCAAAATATTTCATATTCTATATCCTGATAATCAAAAAAGTAGGCTCTAGTGAGAGATGGGTTTATAGTGGCTTCTAACAACACATTTTCTGGCTACCCAACTCAAGTGTTTCTGGAACTAAAGTAGTGTGGGCCAAGTCAGAAAAAAGCCCTATGAGAATAGAAGAGTCCTTGGACTGAGACAACCAGTAGAGTCTGAGGGGTTTATGACACTGTGGAAATAAGAGTTGCCAACCATTTTGATAAGAAATTTTCTGTTCATCTCATTATATCAACAGCATTCCTCTTTAGAGCTTCCTTGGAAATCCTTCAGGAACTTGAAACTGCTGGGTTTTTTAATCTTTCCTTCACATATTAAACTGTCTTTCTCTCAGCCCGTGAGTTTTCTTGCTTTTCCTCTTCCTATTCTCTCCCTCGTCCTCTGGGATGAGGCAGGGTAATCAAGCAGCTGTGTAGGAGCTTAGCTGCTGGGTCAGGTCAGCCCGCCACACCAAATCGATAATAACATCGTATGCCTCTGCAAGTCCATGCACGTACACACAATATAATTTCTAGTAGCAGAACTCCATTCTTGAGCAGGAAATCTGCACTAGAATGAGTGGACCTGGTTTTAGACGTATCTATCTTAGGAAAAAAATGGGAGTTTACATTCCAGCTTAGTCTAAAATTAATGGCTGATGTAAAAATATATTTATGAGGAGCAGAAATAGAAAAATTACATGGTGTGCATCATTTCCTGTGTCTCTACTTACAGCCTAATAATGTATCACAAAGTCATTAATAAGGAAAATTAATTATTGCTAAAAATAAATCTTTCCTTTTCATACAAGTTTAGCAATAGGAATGTTGCTGGCCAGTGTTAGCACTCAGGCCAGTATGCTTGGTTTGGTTTATGGAGCAATAGATATCTAAATCTCCCTATATAACTGTCAGAATAGGAAATAAGAGAAGGAGAAATTTAAAAACCTGAAAAAAAAATATTCTGTGTTTATAAAGGAAAAAAAAAAAAGCTTGTCTACGTTTGCCTGCCTGCTTACTCCTGTTCAGCTTTGTTCTGTAGCTTTTCTTTACCCTATAAACATTGAAGTCAAGGTCAAGCTTCATCTAGTTATTAGAAAGATGTGACCAAGTGTGACTGAACTGTGGTATATGATATTGCCCTTCCTTTTCCCCTAAATAGTCAAGGGTTCTGTGACTGAAGCCTAACAAAATGCAGCAAAATAGATAGTTTATTGCTTAGAGCTTCATTACTGGATTTGGATTGCTATGAAGCACTATGTTTAGATGTCCCTGAGGAGGCTGGTTGCTCAGACTGTCAGTCATTCACTGTCTAGTAGTGCTGCTTCAGTAAGTTGCTTTGTCTTGGAATCATCCTGCAACTAATAGGGACAAAAAACTTGTTTTTATCTCATTTCTTTTAAATTAAATTGTTGTTGAGGGAATATAGAAGCCAGCTACATTCACAGTGAAATTTTCCTCCCTTTTACCTATTTTATCCATGTAACTCCTCCACGGTGCTTTTCGTACATACTCTTTCTCAATTACCTAGGCATGTCATTGCTTGGTAGCACTCGTCAACAAGAAATAAACATTTTTTTCTGCAGCTTCTCAAAATTTATTAAGTCTCTCATAGAAGTGCAGATGGTGAATACAAAAAAAAATAGCGACTTTAAAAAAAAATGAGTTCTGTTTCTGTGACGGCAACAAACACTGAGGAACAGCCTCCTTGAACTATATGGATGCTATCCCAGGACCCTGTGATGTAAAATACTGATCACTTCCTACCAGAAGTCAGAAAGCTGATCTTTGCCATCTGACTTAATAGAATGTCAGTAAACCATGACATTTCACAGACAAATTACAGCTTTCTATATTGTGACTGTCTTCTGCTTATTAAGTGGAAACCAGGAATTAGCAAACTAGTTCAGATAAGAAAGGATGGGAAGTCTATGTTCCTACTAACACATGTATTCCTGAAGTTTCTCTAAATCTGCCTGTAGGAAAAGGCAACATAATTGCATTCATTTGTCTGTCTCAAGTTCACAAAAAACTTATGCAAAGGTCGTCTGAACTTTTGACAAACTATAAGCAAGCAGTTCGCATTACTGCTGGTCATCTATGCACATGGCAGATGATATAAAAGACTCCCCAGATGAATGCAATCTGAAAGAAAACATCATTTTTATTCTCTCAAAATAAGATTTTTTAAAAAAACCTACTGTTGTGAAAGATTTTCCTATTTTCCACATAAAGGTATTATCTTTTTAGAGAACAGATTAATATATTCCATTTCTTTATATATGCAGTTAATGCGTATGCGGTTACCTGCACAAATGTTTCCTCTGTTTGGTTTACTGAATTACTTCACAAATGATACAGAGCAAACCAGTTGAGACATGGAGTAAAGACGCAGAGAATGACATGGAAGTGAGAATGAAGAACATAATAAAAATTAGAGGGAACCAAAGATTTCTGGGGGACTTGAGGAACGTAAGTGTTAGCATTCCAGTGTTTCAGAGAAGTATTCATTCATATGGCAGTTCTACTCATGTGAATAAAGATAAACTTCCATGATTTACTCATCTCCAATGAGTGCCCATTTTAGAGTTAATTTAGCACTGGTCTCTAGAAAAAGTAAGGCTATTTTTGTTCTCTCTAATGAACAAAAAGAGGAAGTCGATGAAGTTGATGGGGTACATATTTAAATTAATGGGAAGGAAGTAGTAATTGAGAGGAATCAAATGTTCAAATTCCTCACTAAATTCCTTGTCATGGGTATGACGGAATTCTAGGGGTCACATTTTTAACAGAATTCAGAGAGAGCTTATGACTGTACATCTAAGGAAATAAATCAACAGTTACATTAGGAATGATAGTTCTGTTTACAAAAGCAGAAGAAATTTATATCCTCGTATTGCAGGAAATAAGCCCATCATTTGCTGAGGAGGATTTAGAGAGAAAGAAAATGCTCCCCTACACTGATTCTTTAAATCTTTTTCGCTGTAGAAGGCTTTTTGCTTCTCCTGAGGCATCTGGTACTGCCCACTATTAGAGATGGGTTGGCTGGAAAGGGCAAATTAACTAAATTGGGCTGACAGTTCTTACATTCCTGTGACATCTGGTGTTTCTGCCATGTTACTGATATGTCATTTTGACAAATTACATTACATCATATGATAATAACTAGCAACATCATAAAATGTAAGCGATGTAATCTGAACTGACTCCACCAATTTAAAACAATCTGTTATTTTGTATCATCTGTTTTTTACCAATTTAGGAAGCTGGGAAGAATTTTGAAGAAAAAAAAAAAAAAAGGTTAATTTAAGTCCAGATCTAACCTCTAAAATATAGTATTGTTTTTACTCCGACAGGTTTACTTCTATAAACACAGATGTGAGCTACAAGTCATGAGCGATGATTTAAGAACAACTAAACAGAACCTAAAATCCTTTATGGAGCAAAGAACTGGGAGAAGTTAATTTCCTGGCAACATAAGATTATCATGACTATATTCATTAATTTCAGCTCTGTTCATGGTCTGATTCAAAGCCAAGAATGAGACCATATGATTCTCTGAACGCTGAACATATGATTTGAACCAAATCAAAACTGATTATGCTGAAGGATTTCAAGGACTAGAAGCTTAATTCTTCAGATGAAAAATATAAGAATTTAGATATTAAGCCAAAGAACTTGTATTTTAATTACAAAAGTGAAAGATGATATTGAAAGAAAAGCTGATTGACCTTTATTTCCCAAAGTGCTTTTTTTCTGTGAGCTATTTGTGGTACATTTGGAGATTAAGATCCCTTTAATTTAGTTGCCCACCTGTGTGTCTCTAAGTAGCTGATCAATTTAGAACTGGTTTTAGTGGTAAAATGCATCCAGAGATGTCAAAGTACTTACTTGGGGATGAAGATGACTGTGGAGACATCTAGAGCCTCTGTTTCAGCTGCTTTTCTAATAACAGATTTAGGGATGGTTCTTTTGGAAGGATGTCAGTGAAATGGAAAGGAATGGCTTTGGGTTTTATAGTGAGTGGGGAACAACTGAGGTCTAAAATAAACCTACTGTCATCACAGTTGTATCTAAGAGTTTATCTAGGGAATAGTGACTAAACAAACACCTCTATATATATATAATACACAAAACAAATATTTCTCCTTTTTAGATTTTAAAACATAAGCTAAATTTAGCACTTATTAGAGAACATTTTCATTGATTGTGTTCTGCTCCAAACCACTTTCTAAACAGAAGTCATGGGAAAATCCACCCCTACAATTGAATTATAAATCAGTATTATTATCTGATATTTGAAACAGGCTGACTGGAGAACAATAATTCAATTTTCTGAGAAATGTGGAAGATCTCATGATTGCTAATTTGTTTATTGATCAGAACAAAATCTAGATAATATTTGCATGTTAATGGACTTACTTACATACATTCTTGATAATTTGGCATTCACCTAGAATTAGAAACTGTGATATTTGGAAATAAATCATATATTTGTTAAAATGCTATTTTGTAGAAGTTTTGCACATCCTGAGCTAATACTGTAACCAGTGAGCCACTGGGTAGGTGTCGTGAAGGCACCCACACAATCCGCAGAGTAGCCCCTCAAACACTCTGACAACCCAAGCCAGCCCCGAGCCCGGGTGCCAGGCGGAGGCCCTCACACACAGACAGGGCAGTTACTCAAAAATAAAGACTTGTTTTGAGCAGAACTACTTAACACTCAGAGAGACTAAAAGTAAAACACAAGTTCGAATGTCAGTTGGGAATATACTACTACTGGATTAATTTACATCAAAAAGATGACTCAAAAAGGTGCACACTCACTCAAAATGGGGGTAAATGACACTAAACTGGGAGGAGTGGCTGGCACACTGGAGGGCTGTGCTGCCATTCAACGAGACCTTGATAGGCTGGAGAGTTGGGTGGGGAGAAACTTAATGAAATTCAACAAGGGCAAGTGTAGACTTTTGCATTTGGGGAAGAGCAGCCCCATGTACCAGTACAGGTTGGGGGCTGACCTGCTGGAGAGCAGTGTAGGGGAAAGGGACCTGGGGGTCCTGGTGGACAGCAGGATGACCATGAGCCAGCAATGTGCCCTTGTGGCCAAGAAGGCCAATGGCATCTTGGGGTGCATTAGAAAGGGGGTGGTTAGCAGGTCAAGAGAGGTTCTCCTCCCCCTCTATTCTGCCTTGGTGAGGCCACATCTGGAGTATTGTGTCCAGTTCTGGGCCCCCCAGTTCAAGAAGGACAGGGAACTACTTGAGAGAGTCCAGCGCAGAGCCACAAAGATGATGAAGGGAGTAGAACATCTCCCTTATGAGGAAAGGCTGAGGGAGCTGGGTCTCTTTAGCTTGGAGAAAAGGAGACTGAAGGGTGACCTCATCCATGTTTACAGATATGTAAAGGGTGAGTGTCAGGACGATGGAGCCAAGGTTTTTTCAGTGATGACCAATGATAGGACAAGGGGCAATGGATACAAACTGGAGCACAGGAAGTTCCATGTGAATATCAGGAAGAACTTCTTTCATGTGAATATCAGGAAGAATTTCTTTACTGTGAGAGTGACAGAGCACTGGCACAGGCTGCCCAGAGAGGTTGTGGAGTCTCCTTCACTGGAGACATTCAAAACCCACCTGGATGCGTTCCTGTGTGATGTATTCTAGGTGACCCTGCTCTGGCAGGGGGATTGGACTAGATGATCTTTCGAGGTCCCTTCCAACCCCTAGGATTCTGTGATTCTGTGATTAAATCTCCCACCAAGGGTGTCCAAAGCACACAGTCACTGACCCACAGGGGCAAGGGCTCACTCAAGGATATCCAGAAGAAATATTCACTCACCAAGGGTGGGGATGGTGAGGGCTCTCAACCCCAGGAAGTTTCCTTGGGCAGCATCCCAATCCAAGGGGAACATCCCTGACTGCAGACCTGCTGCTCTGAGGAGGACCAGCTCAAACTGGTTCTCCATCAGGGCTCCATTTATGCCCATGTCAAGTCTGATCTGTGGGCAGTTCTAATTAGCCAGGTGCTCTCCCTGCAGGAGACTGTTAACCTGGTGCCAGGTGAGGTTGTCCAGACAAAGCACACTGTTTATCTAGACAAGGCACCATTAGAAGATGACTCCAGGATCAGGGTGGGTGCATCTGCCATAATAGGTAAAAGATTACTTCCAGAAATGCTTTGAATTTTCTTCTCCGTTTTCTTGTCTTCTACACTAATACATTATATATATTAAAAAGTATTAATTTATTGGACACAGATTTTTTGTTGTGCAACATTAGGGTGGATAGGAGTGTGGAAAGAAATGGCAACAGAAAAGGCAAAATATGACTAGGGTCCATGCAAAGAGCAAAAATCTATATGACACTGTTAATGAGCTATTTCAATGGAATTTGCATGTGTTTGGGATATGGATGTGAGAGGGGAAATAGCAGAAGAGATCAGTGTTATCTCCCAGCCCTTTCTGAAGGCAGTGAGTTGAACCCTAGTATCCTAAATTAAAAATCCATGTAATAGTTTGCAGGGTTAAAAGGAAATGCTTGCAAGAGTCTTACTAGGCATTGTTATATATTCAGAAAGCAAGGCATATTCCACAGAGTACACACATAAGGCATGGTGAAAAATGTAACTGAAATTTGTTTTTCCAGTGCTTTATAAGCTCTGTGTTAACATACACGTATTCTATCTGCCTTTTTCTCAGAAATATTTTTTTGGTAAAATTATAAATCATTGAGAAAGGAATGAGTCATCACAAGTTTCTAACCAGATAAGCACACTGGGGGCAGTTGCTGAACAACTGGCTGTTCATGCATGACAATACTTAGGCAGCTAGCTTACTTAAGTGTGTTCTGTCTGTTGACACCTTCAACCTTCATTGACTGAAGAATGTACAAAGAACCTTACTCTTTATCAGGAGATTACAGAATTCAATGAAAAAGGATTCTGTACCACAAAACTTTAAACAATACTAAAAGGACTACCTAGACAACAATCTAGCCATAATTTTTTTTTTTTTTTTTTCCATTTTTAATAAAAACAAAACAGAAAAAGCTACCCTCTAGAAATCTGGAGAATGTCAGTCAGATCTGCCATAGGTCACTGATGAATTACGTGTACAAGTAGCATCACATTTGTCCCATCCAAACAAGACACTTCAGGCTCCTTTTATGCTAAATTAAGAAAAACAGTCAACCCTTGAAGGTGATTTGTTTTTCATAGTCACCTATCTTAGCAGGAATTGGATCATCACTCCTCCAGGTGCTTATTTCTCTCTACTGACTTGAAAGTGCGTGTAGGGCAACCATGTAGACATTAGATACCTAAGTTAGACCTGATGAGTCTGAATCCAGGTATCAAAGAATTATAGTCCTGAGGCTGAGTCTTAGTGGTTCCTAGAGGTCAGTACGGAAAAATCATACAAGTCATTAATTTATCAGTTGTGCTAACTTTCCTGGATTTTTAGGAACACTTAACTGTTATCCACTTCCTGCTATGTAAAGATGTATGCATATTTCTATATTTACTCTACAAAAAAAAAAAAAAAAAAAAGTCAATCTAAACCAGTGTTTTAAGAAAATTAATGTTCTGGAACATGTTTCAGAGATATATGTTTCCCTACATAAATCAGAAAGCTAAATTTTTTACTTCTAGAATCTTCCAAACAAATTTAAATTAGAGAATCCAGTTCTAGAGTTGACACATAAGTAATATTTCTACTGTCTGTAAGAGGAGTTTTAATATAGTAAACTGTATCAGTTTCACAACTGATCCAGAAATTTAGGATTTAGCTGTAAATTACAATAAAATTGTAATTTTATTATATTTATAAATGTAATCTCTATGTATGATATAGTGTAATGAAATACAGAAAGAGGTAAAATGGATTCTGTTGCTTCCCTGTGTGTCTCTGAAGAACATGTGGGTCAAATACTTCAAGTAAAAACTCTGTAAAAAATTTAAAATATCAAGCGTGTTCATTTTCATCGAATGAGATTGCTCGGCATTGTGCAAGTAACTTCTAGAAAGACAGAAATATGTGCAATCTGTTCCACACTTTGAAAGGTTCATCAAAGACTGAGAATCTATAAATACCTTATCATCCTGGGGAATAAGCGTGTTGTCTGCATAAATAAATCAATAATAATAACAAATGCAAAATTTCCAGTGTGCTGTGCAGCCATCGTCAGTGAATGTCTTTCAGGGACAGCAGCCTGGGGGAAAAATCATAACAATATTGATAAGCACAGGCAGACCCACATTAGTCAGGGAAATTTTGGGTTGTTGGAGTTAAGTAAATGTGCCTACTTATCATGTCAGATGTTAAAAATAAATTGTTCATAAATTAATAGCAGCCCAAGAACAGATCAGTCACTATGTTGGCTCTTTAAATTTAAATAATGAAAAAAAAGTTGAGATAAAAGTGATGTGTTCAAGAACCATGCCCGAACAGGATAAAAGGTGAAATCCATCAAATGAATTATTTGTTCCAAGATGACAGATTACTATGATTGCCTTTCCAACTGTATATATCTTTAGGATTATTTTAATTTCTTTTAACACAAGTCTCTCTACCAGTGTGTTTCTTTTTTCTTTAAAAATAAATCCAGAAACCAAAATGAGAAGGCTGAGAAAGATTCTGAGTGAATCAGGTAAAGAGTAAAAACATCTTTCAGATACTCCTGCTTTACTTGTTAAGTGTTGTAAGCACAGAATTCCTGTGTTCTTTCTATTTGATGTCACTGAACTCTTTAATAATTTGTGATGTTCACTGGACACTAGGAATACAAGAAATCTTTGTCTTGCATGAGACAAATTTCTCTGTAAAATCACAAACTATGAAAGAATTGCTGAAGGCTTGTGCCTCTCAGCACAGTGCTTACTGAAGTGGGAAGTAAGAAGTTTGCTAAGTTCATTGAACGCAGCTCAGAGAGGATTTTATCTATGTGAACATTGCCCATAATGAAGTGATGGGATTACAGGGGACGTCTTCTATCATTCTCAATTGTGAGGAATAAAATTCACATAAAATTTTTTTGAATTGTCATGGTGAATGTGTTGTTCATTTATCAAAATGTCCACATGGTTCAATTTATGTGGAAGACAGTTCTCAGATGTTAAAAATAAAAATATTGGAACATAAAAGTTCTGTGAGAAATAATGACATAAAAACCACAGTATCACATCACTTTAATAGTTTGAAACATTTGGTGTCCCTAATGTAGCTCCAATTGCAATAGATCATGCACTGTAATTAAAAAGATAAGGTAACAGGTAAAGAAGACCAGGAGAGAAATAGGGTTTTGGATTTATAGTTTTGAAATCAGCTCCTCAATTTGAAATTAATGAAGAAATGGAATTATATAGGCATTTGGAGAATAGATGAAAGGGGAAATATTGAACCTTGTTGAGGAAATACATGACTCTGTTGGAGCTTAAAAAGAAAGTTATTTCAGGTCATACCAGGAGACCACTATCTCTAGCATGCCATGTCCAGAAGGAGGCAGTAGAAGACACCTGTGGAAGAGGGATGGGTCAGAGTCAGCAGGACATTCTGGTGCTTTGCAAACCCCTCTCCCAGCTCCCTGCCATTGCTATCTCAAGAACTTCCTGGTTCAGATCTTGTATTTATTAGTTGCAGTGATATTTATTTTCCCTATTTTCCCAGTTGTTTTTAAACATCTGTGTAAATGACACACTCCCTATAGCAAGGAGTCCTAAAACATAAATAAATGAGTGAAGAAGCCTCTCCTTTTGCTCGTTTTAAATGTCAACTGCCATTTTGATGCGATCACTTCTAGACATTTTATTAGATGGAGAGCAAGAAACATAACTTTCTGTTCACTTTCTGTCATTCTTGCATTTTATGATCCTGCTGCTCAGCTGCCTTTTTCTCAGCCTGGAGGGTCCTGATTCACTTGGCCATTCCTCACAAGGAATGTGGGAGAAATTTCCCTGCTCTACCAATCTCAGGTTTTGTGAATACATCTAAGAACGGAAATGCAACTTCGCCTCCCTCCTGCCTATCAGATTTTATCCTTCTTTAGTTATGAATCTTACATATGGGTGAAATATGTGATTTTTATGGACTTCAGAATATAAAGCCGTTCTCCAGGAAAGTTGTCTCAGAGGTAAAATATCTCCTATTTTCTATTCACTAAATAATTTCACTTTTTGTTTTTTTTCTCTTAAATATTTTAGTCATACAGTCAGGGAACACAAGATAGGGCTATTTCACTAGTCACCTGTCACTCATGGCAAATGACATATAGTAGAATCAAAATTAGCATTCCTTCTACTAGGCTACTTCATCAATGCTAGCAACACATCAAAGCTGAGAAATCCGTCTACTTTGTAAACAACGGTGAATGAGAAAAGAACAGAGATATTTTTCTTTAGTTATTTATGTAGAATAATTTAATGAGTTCTTGGCAAGCATGTAGTAAGTCTGGGCAAATAGTCTCCCTGTTGCATGCCTGAACAATCCATATCCCCTTATATGTTGCAGGCTTTCCTACAGATCTTGGAGGAATACCTGTTCTACAATAGCAATGTCAACAGGACTATTGTGATTTCCCTTTTTTCTGTGTTTTTTGTTTGAATATAGGAACTGCTTGAGAGAGTCCAGCGCAAAGCCACAAAGATGATGAAGGGAGTGGAACATCTCCCTTATGAGGAAAGGCTGAGGGAGCTGGGTCTCTTTAGCTTGGAGAAGACGAGACTGAGGGGTGACCTTATTAATGTTTATAAATATGTAAAGGGTGCGTGTCATGAGGATGGAGCCAGGCTCTTCTCAGTGACATCCAATGATAGGACAAGGGGCAATGGGTACAAGCTGGAACATAGGAGGTTCCACATAAATACGAGGAAGAACTTCACAGTGAGGGTAACAGAACACTGGAACAGGCTGTCCAGAGATGTGGAGTCTCCTTCTCTGGAGACATTCAAAACCCGCCTGGATGTGTTCCTGTGTGACCTGATCTAGGTGTTCCTGCTCTGGCAGGGAGATTGGACTAGATGATCTTTTGTGGTCCCTTCCAATCCCTAACATTCTGTGATTATGAGATATGTACTGCATACAAAGTATCTATATTGTATTCAAATTGTATATAATTGCATATGTATTATATACAAATATTATTTACCAGGCTGCCTACTCTGGTAACACAAGAATATTTTGAAGCAAAATAGTATGAAAATAAAATAGATCTGTATTTTTAAATTTAGTTGCCTTCTCAATGGCAATGGACCTTATTTCTTACAGCACTGTCATTTCATTCAGGGCTTCTGAAATCCTCCTCGCTTTTTGTACCACCATTATTACCAGGAACTGGCTACTAAATTCACTGAAAACTGAACATCAGGTCATGATTGACTTTTTCACAAGAACACCCCAATATAAACACCTGCCTTTCCAAGGATGACTGTCATTTCTACTGTCTGTGCTTAGAGTTAACTTTGACTGAAAAAGTCACCTTGAAGCTCATTCAGCTCACTCTTAAAGAAGCATGGCATGCTTAATTCCATAATTCATTCTTAACATGAATTGTGTTTTATATCCCATATGACTCATGCACAGATCAGCTGTCACCAGCTGCTAGAGACTATTATGCTCAGTGGAAAGTAAAGGAAATTTTACCATAGTTAGAAAAAAAATAAATTATTTAACAGTATAACATTTATAAGTACTCCCTTAGGAAATAAAAAACTTTACTAACCTTGATTAAGCTGATTTAACTACAGCCTGAAAATAAATGATGGGTTTGTTTTCTTCACAGTATGGCCATTTATAGTAGTGTCTACTTCCTGTTGTACAAGATATTTTTTGTCAGTTGTGGTGGAATTCTACATTCTAAGAATACTCTGTGTTGGAAATGCATCAGGGAGTAATGTGAGGCTGTTTAAAGTTAAATTGTTGGCACATCGTGGAATAATGCCATTAAGGGAAGGAGACAGACAAAACAGACAAATGTCTGTCAAAGGTCAGAAGGTATCATCTTATAAAGCATCCATAAGACTATTAAGTACTGGTTGGTCCTGTATTTTAATTAAGAAAAAAACAACTTTAAGACTGGCAAATTGAAAGAAGGAATTTTTTGTAGTCTCTGACCGTGAGCAGCTCTGCTGTTTTTCTACACAAATTCTGACATCTCCCCAATTTGTCAGTGTTCTGTTGATGGTGATATATCTTGAACAGGAGGATATAAAAAAGTGAAAGTTCACGGATACTATAAAGAATAAGCATGCCTGACTTGACTACCATGTGTGTTAAATACATTTAGAAAGCCCGAAATCCTACTACCTTGTTTTATTACCTTATTATTGGCAAATGTATGAATTATTGCTTTCTTTTAGCACCTGTTTTACTATTATTTCTTTCCAGCTGGTTTTATGCAAGGTAGAATTTGTCTTGTAAATTAAAATTTTACATAAGATTTTGCATAGTTTTACTTTGAGTCACTTTGCATGACATTCCTTTTAGTACTTCTAAGTCCTTTTGTGTGAGCTTTGTTCTCTTCAATATCTCCTGTGGCTTCCAAAGGAAAGCATTTGCAGCCTAGTGCCAAGATTAGTATCTTATTTAGATGAAGGTAGCATCAAGGTCCTATGCCTGTTTTATTTCTTAAAGGTCAAGCTGAGAGCATCTATGATTCTGCTCTTATAAATCCTTATTTTTTTACCTGCATTTTGTGATAGCATCTTGAAGAGTCACAGAAGTACTGTTAAAATTTACCATTATCAGAAGAGCTCAAATAATTTAGCAACTCCCCATGTAAGTCTAAGAAGTTCACCACTGAGATAGCTTCTCAGAAAAGATACTTATAGGGAAGTGAAATCTGTATATTTATATTATGCATTAATCAAACCTCGCATGACTATTCACTTTCTCTATTTAAAACTATTTTTACACCATATTTGTTATTTTTAGAAGGCAACCAAAAGGGTTCAATTTTCAGTCATTTGCCAAATAGGATTTCTCACCTAATGTAAAAGAGTTAGGCCAAAGTTAAAGTTAAAAAAGATTTTATTTCCAGACTTATTTTTCTCCAAAGAATTTATTTAACATTTAAAAAAGCATCTCGCTCTTCCAGGTTTATAATTTATTTTAAAAGATGTACCTAAGAATGATCACCAATGTTTGACTCTCTTTCCAAAACAACAACATTTTGTCAATACAATACAAAGGCTTTTGGTATTACTTGACAAGTAGTTCTGGTTTAAGGTTTCTTTCACTTGCTGCAGCTTTTTTGATGTCATTGTATTACAAAAAACAGTAAAAATTTTCGCTGTTGATCTTCTGCAGGGAACAAGCAGATTAGACGATACTAATTTCTTATATTTAATAACTCCCCAAAAGATCTGTCATGAAACAAAATTGGATTAAATATAAGAAATATGCATGGCTTACTGATAGAAATATTTGCTTTCGGTCTTGGCAGCCCAGTCTAATGCCTTACAAATACTTCCAAAATAATAACTCTTGCTGTGGTAATGACATTAGATTGTCAGCAGCTTAGAATGGGTAAAACATAAATGGATGACAATGCTTCCCCTGTTTTTGAAAGGAAAAAGAACCTGTCAGTTGAAATAGATATTTGTTTTCACATCAAATAAATTTAGATAAAATAGCATAAGACAACTACTTGTTTTTATGTACGTGAATCCACATAAAGAAGTTGGTGCGCATTTGTAAGGATAAAAAAGATAAAAGTGTTGGGGAGTTTATATATGGATTTAACAGGTGATACTTAGCTGAATTTTTTTTTTTTTTTATTACTCATTACAAAGATATTTTTCAGAACAATTTCTATCAGGTATTACATAGATAAGTGTGATATAGAGGGATAAAGGCAATCTACCGCTTTTCCTTTTTGCTCTCTTAGAACTAAGAAACGCTGAGATTCAGCAAGTCAAAGGTCTAAATAAACCTGAACAGCCCTCTGCTGGACTCCCTCCAGAAGTTCCTTGTATCTCTTGAACTGGAGAGCCTAGAACTGGATATGGTACTCCAGATACGGCCTCAACAGGGCTGAGTAGAGGGAGAGCATCACTTCTTTCAGCTTGCTGGCTACGCTCTTCTTAATGCACCCCAGGATACTATTGGCCTTCTTGGCCACAAGGCCACATTTCTGGCTCACGACTAACTTACTGTCCACCAGGACTCCCAAGTCCTTCTCCACATTCATATAAATGGAAAAAAAGGATGAAGCTTGCACATCAGAAGTCATAGTGAGACACATCAACCAATCTGCCACTTCACCTACTCTGATAGGTGATTCCTTGTATACCAAATAATCTAATGGTATTCAAGGGGAGGCCTTGCATAATCAGGCTCCTTTGTTTGGTGGGATCTAATGTGACTTCATATGAAAAATAAAGCCAAAATTAATAGGTAATTCTAAATATGTATGACAGAAAAATAGTCTTAAATACTGCAACTGACTTATTTTTGAACATTTGGAACCATTGATTGTAATTATTTTTTAATTAGATTTCACCGAACCAAAGCTATAGTTGAAAGGGAACATTAACTTTGCTGTTCTACTGACAATTATGAAGCTAGTCATGTCCTCACTTAAGTTTGATCTATGTATCATATTCAAACTGCTAAACAAACTATGCAGATTATTTTGATATGACAGAAACTAGTAACGAAGAAAAGACAGGACAAAATTTTAAATATGGAAACCCTACATTGACATGTATAGACCTTATATAGAAAACCAGAATCCATGAAATTCCTTTTTTTTTTTTTTTAATCCTGTGACAAATACCAAATTCTTCTGACATTCTCTTTTTCATATTCCTGCAATAAGAATAACTCAATATGTCTTTTGAAAATACCCTGGGTTTCAATATTACAGAAAAAAAAAAAAAAAGGAGATTGTTTTATTTTTCCATTTAAGCAAGGACTTACAAAGAAACCAATCCCAAACCAGAAGAAAAGTAGACTTTCTTTTATGTTTAAGGCAAATTCTTAGTGGTGAAAATTGTGTTACTGTTAGCATTGTTAAATGATGTCCTTCCTCTCTTAGTCTACATTCAGTAGACTAGCGTCAGGTGTAATTTATCTGTACTGTATCAGTGGTTTCCAGTCCTAAAGGAGGTAAATAACTAATTCCAGTTAGTCAGACACTCATTTGTTTTGGATATTATCAAACGCTAGCAAGGGAAGAAATTTGTAGGCTGCAGTTCCAGGGTAAAGTGTAGTGATACTTTTAAGGCACTTCCCATAGGTTATAAGAAGTTGAACAGAGGATAGAAGATTGGTAGATGAGGGAAGAGCAGTGGATGTTGTCTATCTAGACTTCAGTAAGGTTTTCAACACTGTTTCCCATAAGATTCTCATAGAGAAGCTGAGGAAATATGAGCTGGAAAAGCAGACAGCAAAGTGGATTGAAAACTGACTGAACAGCCAGGCCCAAAGGGTGGTGATCAGTGGCATGAAGTGTTGTTGGAGAACAGTAACTAGTGGTGTATCCCAAGGGTCAACACTGGGTCTGATCCTAATACTTCCATTAATAATCTGGATGATGGGGTAGAGTATACCCACAGGAAGTTTGCTCCCAAAGTAGGAGTAGCTGATACACCAGAGGTTTATGCTGCCATCCAGAGGGACCTTGACAGGCTGGAGAAATGGGCTGAAGGGAATCTCACGAAGTAAAACAATTGAAGCGCAAAATCCTGCACATAGGGAAGAACAACCCCATGCACCAGTTCCTGATGGAAGCCAACTGTCTGGGAAAGCATCTTTGCAGAAAAGGATGCAGGGGTCCTGGTGGATCAAGCTGAACATAATCCAGCAATGTGCCCTTGCGACAAAGAAGGTGAATGGTATCCTGGACTGCATTAAGAGGAATGTTGCCAGCAGGTCAAGGGAGATGATGCTTCCCCTCTACTTAGCACTGGTCAGGCCACACCTGGAGTACTGTGTCCAGTTCTGGCTTCCCTCATGCAAGAGGCGTGGACCTGTTGGAGAGACAGTTCAACTAAGGGCCACTAAGATTCTTGAAGGACTGGAGCATCTCTCTTATGAGGAAAAGGTGAGTGAGCTGGGACTGTTCAGCCTGGAGAAGGATCCATGGGATCTCATCCATGTGTACAAATACCTGAAGGGAGGATAAAAAGAGGATGGAGCCAGGCTCTTTTCAGTGGAGCCTAGAGACAGGATAAGAGGCAATGGGCACACACTAAAACATGGGTGGATCCATCTGAACGTCAGGAAACATTTTTTTGCTGTGAGTGTAAGTGAGCACAGAGTAGGTTGCCCAGTGAGTCTCCATCTTTGAAGGTATTCAAAAGCTATCTCGATACAGTCCAGGGTAATTGGTTGTAGATGGCTCTGCTTGAGCAGGGAAGTTCAACCAAATAACCTCCAGAGATCCCTTCCCACCTCAGCCATTCTATGATTCTGTAAAGACTTTTTTCTGTAATAAAATAAAATAGCTTTCCCATAAAAGATTAAGTAGTCATGTCTTTATCTGTTGGCTTTTCTGACATTGATATTGCTTTTCCATGTCTTTATTGAAAAAACTAAGAGAAACAACAGGAGGTCATCAAATATTAACTAGCACTGCAGTAGGATCCCTCATGCTGGTCATCTCAATGAAGAACAAATGTAATATGTATAACAGCAAGAACAGGAACCAGGAACTGTGAAAGACAATTCTTTAAAAATAACAAGAGCTTTTTATGCTCTTGACATTTCTAGTATTATGTTTTTGTTCAGTGGTGAGCTACCTAACATCAGTGGCAGAAGGAAGAAAATACAGAGTAAAGAAACGAGATACTGCCACATCTAGGTTCTGGAAAAAAAAAAAAAAAAGGCATTCAGTCCATTTTCAATGCTTAATTTACTCATCACCACCAGGCACAGAGAAGCCAGGTTTCCCTTTTTACTGAAGAGGAATCCTAAACCTGTTATTTTGCTTTGTCATTGTCATTTAAAGAGTAATTATAGCTATGCATGCTAGTAGTGTTCTATTATAATTTTTGGTTTTCAAGAGTTTATGACTCAGTGAATTTAATTTCCCCTGGAATGGAACTCAGCTTACAATATGTCAATTTGGTTGCAATTTGTCCCTAAAAGTCTTATTTAAGTTGCTTAGACCATATTATTTGACAATGTAACCCAAAACCAGAAAGTTCTTTTCACAGATTTTAGATGTTTGCTTGACCTTCTCCAGAGACACAATTTTAATTAATCGTGAAGAATTAGCCGTAAGCCTTCAAGTGAGATCCTCTTGTCTTCTTCTGTATTGAAAGATTTCAAGCAGTGAATTTATCTTTAAAAAGAATTTACTGCAGATACTAATTTTAATAAGGTTAAACATACACTACACTTGCATGAGCCAGCTGCATGTAGACAGAGAAACAGATTATTTCTCTAATAAGAAGTGTTTTGATTTTCAGCGGTGAAACCCTGGAACAAGTTTCTAGGTTCACCTGATCATGGAGCCATAGTACATATTCTGACATGTACACTAGGGTCAGCATGTCCTTCAATGAGCTTGCTCTTACATTCTACAATGTTTACACTGTGTCTCAGAACAACTTTTTCTGCATTTCAGCTGATTCAGGTATTGCCCCATCTTGCACAGCTGTAAACATAATGATGTAATAAAGTCCTTCTAGATCCTTCTAGAAACATTTTCTGCTCTCAGTAAGACTAACATAACTGCTCTTCAAATAACTCACTGAAATATAATCACTCCTCTCTTGTTCCACAAATACCCAGTTT
The DNA here is from genome assembly GCA_028020825.1 of Podargus strigoides. NCBI lineage: Eukaryota > Metazoa > Chordata > Aves > Caprimulgiformes > Podargidae > Podargus > Podargus strigoides. Next base: position 144,790,144 of record CM051663.1, on the reverse strand, counting down.
CTGCTCTTTAAAATCATCTCTCATTATCCGTACTCCTTTCTTTCTGAAAAAGAAAAACAGAAAAAAATATATTTAGCCAGCTAATTGACTACAATAATTATGTAGAATACTTCAGAAATGTGTTTCTTGTAGGAAGGACAGTATTTAGGTCCTGAGGAAGAATTTAAAGATGTTGTAGGTTTTTCAGGCAGCCTCAAGGCTGTGAGCATCATGATGTTCTGTTTGTATGAACATGTATGGCAGAAATGGGAAGAAGTTTGTGGCTTGAAGTGAACAACTTCCACTATTAGAAAGAAGCCAACTGTAAGAGGTAACAGAGTTTTGAAAAATACACAGAGGGTTTGCTTATGATGTAACAGAGAAGGAACCAGAAGAGAGCTTAGGGGAGAGAACTGGACAAGCAGCTAAACTCTCCATGACATCTGGGAACTCCAGGGCCTTATAGAGGCATTGGTCATTGGTCAAGGAACTTTTGGATTCTACAACAGCATAGATATATTGCTACAGGGCTTGATAGGTTTAAACACTTGACAGGTTTCTCATCTGGACTGATCAGCTTGGTCCCATGTCCATGTTGCATACTCTTCCTGGATCCTGAAACTGATCACTGCACTTAGTTAGGTGTCTCTCTACTTTATTGGGTTATACAATTTCCTTGCTGGTAATCCTTTTCCTCTCTCCAAATATTTTGTTAGCTGAAATCAAGAATGAAAATGAAAGCAATCTGATCAATGATGTAGTGTTAAGTGTCTAAGTAAGAAACTGAGATACTGAAAAGAGATTCACTTGTGAGGGATGTAGCAGTTTTAAAGATAGAGGACAAAAAATGACAATATTCAAAGACAGACCCAGCTGAAAGGGTAGTATAACAAGGAGCTCAGTGGTAAGCTAATAATGGTACTCCCCAACCCTCAGTTTATCATTGCCATGAACATAAAATTTACATCGAAGCTGAAATCCAACGTTGCTTCAGTTCAAGACATTAAATTATGGAGATATAGTCACAAACAGAGTGACAGTCTCCATGGCTGAGTGACATCTCTCCTCACACTTCCAAATAGACTATTCTCATTAGTTTAGTATGCTGAAATTTAAAGGATGCACATTATAATATTTTAAACTGTATCTCATCTCCTTGAAGAGTTTTAAAGTGAGTTGTACTAAACGAGCTGAGGAAATCCAGACATTACCACTGTTACAAACAAGCCATAGAAATCCAGCGTTAAATCTACATAAACCTTGAAGAATTTTAGTCTTAATATGATCATATTAAAATAATGTATTTCTTATACTGCGCTAGTTCCACTGGAATATTTTTGAATTAATATTTTTGAAGGGATTTGAGCAGTCACTGTCAGAATAAAATGCATCATAAGAAGTGACATCATAAGAATAGGGAAACAAGGGTGCTGGGCCCTCAATCTATTGAATGACAGTTTCTTAAAAACAATTAAATCAATATCCGATGACCACCTATACTGGAGAATTTTAAATATTTAGGCATCCACACCTATTACATTCAACTAAGAAACAGTCAGCTGGACTTTACAGAGCAAGTCTCAAACTACAGAAATGCGGGGGGGTGGGGGGAGTGGAGGAGGGAGGGGGGGGCGGGGCACGAAGTGAAAAAAGCATTCCAGCTAAGAGATCTTGTAGATCAGCCAAAATTTATTATTACAATCTACAGCAAAGAGAACTGGGCAAAGTTAGTAATTGAAATCTGCAGTACCACTGAAGAAAAAAAAAAAAAAAAAAAGAGAGAGAGAAACAACGAGAAACAACTGATGCTTGTTGAGGAAAACTCATGACTCAGTCACAAAAAAAGGAGAATAAAAACACAATGTTTTTATAGCATCTGTACCAGAATGTGAAATAGATAAAATCTGTTAAGTTGGATATTACTCTCTGTTTTAAAGGAATATTTCATGGAATTTATTCAAATATTAAATGTTTTCTCCCAGTACTGAAAGCAGACACTGCTGTAAGCTACAGCAGTAACAAATACAAGAGAACTGAAAAATTGTTATTTTGTGTGCTGTGAATTGGCATATAAAACATGATATTTATTCTAGGAAAAATACTCATTTCATATTCAGGAAAACAAAAAATATCCAAGTGGACAGGAAAGGAATCTTTTTGATCCCGCAAGGCTCTGCAGCCTTTGGTGATGCTCTCAGGTGACAGATGTTAGAAGTGTGGTGACACTGCAACACAAATCCTGACTTTACGTGTATATAGACACAGAGCACTACTCATTAACACTGAAGTGGTATTAACAATGTTCAGAAGTTTAATGGAACTATTTTGTGATTTTTGAAAATCTGAACGGAATTCAGAGGAGTATTAATAGTGATCTGTGTCTTGGAAAATGCATTATATCATAAACTAATTTATGTAACACTGTGCTCAGCCTGCATAATTTACCGTAAAAAAGAGTAGGGGGGCAGCTAGTTTTGCTAACATGCATGCCAGGAAGAGATTTCTAACACTGCTCTTCAAATGGGCAGTAAACTATATAGGAAGATGAAGTGGAGGAAAGTTTTAGGCAGGTCAGCTAAGAACAAAGATAACGCATAGTGGTTTTTTTGGGTTTATTTGTTGAGTTTTTTTAGTCATAATGACTCTTGGGATCTACTGAGGGATAGGCTTACTGGACTTCACATTTCTTGAAGTATTTGTATCAAGCTTGGACACATTTCTGAAAAAATAGTTTCAAATAGGAATTTTGTTCTTAATAGGCTAAAATCTTCTAGCCCTTTTCATGCAAAAGATCAGATTAGAGGATCACAGTACCCTTTCAGTATATGTGCATAAAGCACGGTTTTAGATTCATTTAAAAATTCTTTTGTTTTCTTCAGGATCTTAGTAAGGTTGCAACATTGAAAGCTTGGAAGGTCGCAGTGGAACTATGACAAAAATGCTTGCTCTGAACTTTTTATATAATTCTTATTTTCTCTTAGTTCCCAAACTTTATTTTTATTGCTGTTAATGTACTTTGAGAATATTTTGGAAGGCGTAATTACAAAATATGCAAATCTAAAACACTGCTATACTAACAGGATAACAATATATTAGGTTCAATTTTGAATAAATCGAGTGGGTTTTTTATAAAAACATATGGTCATGGTCACAATATTTTTTTTATTTCAGTAAGAATCATAAACACAAAGAAAATTATGATATCCACCAAAATATGTTGTATTTCACTTTAAGAAATTAGTCATGGGACACCTAAATGAAACTTCAAGAAAAGTAGTTCAGTAGAACAAATGTTCCTCAAGTTCATCTTTTGCATAATGAAAATTATATTCAGTCAAAATATTCGCATTTTTCCCATTATTTTTGTTTTAATATAATTTTATTTCATATGTTAAGTACTGTAACACATGACATAAAAATCTCAAACTCAATCAAAATTTTAGCCTGTTTAGTTTTAGATTTACATTATTTTTTACAAGTTTCTCGAAAATTGTCTTTTTTTTCAGTAAAAGGAGATTCTGCAATTCATATTATGAATATGTTTTTTTCCAAATAGGATATAAATACCTCACATGATTAAAATGAAAATGGAAAAAAGTGTTCTTAGATTGCAAGCTTGCACAGAACAAAGACTAAGTATTATTTAAGATGTTTACGCTCTTTGATGTTTCATCTCTTTCCAATTGCAATATGAAATTCAGCATTCTGGTTTTGTCACCAACTATCAATTTTGTAATAGCTTTCTACAGAATTCTTATTAAGTATACAAATTTTTATTTATTTTTTTTTTTAGTACTATAAACTATAAACCTGTCAATGAGTGCAAACAAGACTTATTGCTCCTGTTAGTTTTAGTATAGCCCCAATATGTGGCTCCAGCCTGAGTCAAATTAAAATGCACTGGATCACTGGCTGAGGACTTCCATAAGAAGGGAGACACCATTACCATGAGGTGCACTCTGGATGTGACTCTCACAATAAATCTATGGCATTTAGGTCTTTTCCTGATTGCAGTTAAGAGGTGGAGCCTTTATAATTCAAAGTCAGATATGTCCGAATGGCAGTATTTTTTGTTGTTTGTGCTTTATATAATTAACATATATTTATCAGATGAATCATAGAATCATAAAATCATAGAATCATTTTGGCTGGAAAAGATCATCAAGTCCAACCATTAACACTGACAAGTCACCACTAAACCATGTCCCTAAGTTCCGCATCCCTAGAGGTCTTTTAAACACCTCCAGGGACAGTGACTCCACCACTTCCCTGGGCAGCCTATTCCAACACCTGACAACCCTTTCAGTGAAGAATTTTTTCCTAATATCCAATCTAAACCTCCCCTGGCACAACTTGAGGCATTTTCTCTCATCCTGTCACTTGTTACTTGGGAGAAGAGACCAAGCCGTGCCTCACTACACCCTCCTTTCAAGTAGCTGTAGAGAGCAATGAGGTCTCCACTCAGCCGCTTATTCGCCAGACCCCAGTTCCCTCAGCTGCTCCTCATAAGACTTGTGCTCCAGACCCTTCACCAGCTTCTTTGCCCTTCTTTGGACGCGCTTCAGCAGATCAGTGACCTTCTTGTAGAGAGGGGCACAAAACTGAACACAGTATTCGAGATGCGACCTCACCGGAGCTGAGTACAGGGCGGCAAGGGGGACAGTCACTTCCCTAGTACTGCTGGCCACACTATTTCTCATACGTGAGTTCCAGTCAAGAAAACTCTTCACCTGGTGTTCCTTATGTTTAGTAGTCATGCCTAATTTGACCTTGAGAATGTATGACTCCAAAATCTTAAACTATTCAAGGAAACATTTTTTTTTCTTCTATAGAGTTTAAACTGCTATCCTTGTTTTGGGTTTGGGGGGATTTTTTTAAAACAAGTGGTCATAATTTATGAAAATACTGGCTCATGCTCACTGCTTAGGTATAGAGATCCAAACTGCAGTTTTTGGTAGGCTTGTTGTAGGGTGTTTTTCATGGATCAGCTACTTTTCTGAATGAGGAACTTCTATGATTCTCATGTCTTTGATGTATAGCTCTTACACTACACTGGCTAGAGGGTTCTGTATCTCTCAGTGAGGTAGTTTTCTCAATGCTGCTCCTCCGGATTTTTCATTTTGCCGTTGCTCAATATTTGAATTAAAACCATCCTTGATTAATTATCATTGCGTTATTCTACCTTCAGTTTTAATAACAATGAAATGAGACTCATGAACGTAAAAAGTTGTCTTTTCAATTTGAACAGTGTAATGCAATCTAACAAACTGCAGTTAGCCAAAGTTCAGTTATATCCTCTGGGTTTTAATTATTCTGTTCAAATCTGTAACAACAAAGCAAATGAAGTGAATATTAGAAATAAATGTATTTTTGAGATATGTAATGTTTAAAATCACTTGATAGATGAAAGACTCTTCATGAGTTATCTGAAGATTCTCTAGGCTATGCTACATATAAAAATAATACATAGAAAAAGAATAAATTTTTTTTCGAATCAATTTATTTGTCCAGTGATTCCTTGATTAAGAAATCAGATTAAAGAGTTAAACAATGACCATTACTTAAAAAACATATTTAATTTTCTTATACATGTTAGTTTAAAAATCATGCTATCATATTGATTTATATCATTGTACTCTACCAGTTGTCATTGAGTAAAAAGATGCATAAACTATATTAATCTGAAATCCATATCAAATGAATGGGACAAAGAAATAAAGTTCAATCTTAGCTTTATCTTCTGTCATAACTAAGGAATAAGGCTATATCAGAGTTGCTTATCCTGAAATGATTTGGTTGTTAAACTCTGATAAAAACAAATTGGAGAAAAAACAAAACAAAATAAAACAAAACAGAAGTTTCTCCACTATTACTAATATAAACCAGCCACGTGGTCTATTTTTGTATTTTCTGTAAATTCATGGGACAAGATTTAGAATGCCTACATTAAATTTAGAAAGAAACGATGCAATCTGGAAATTTCACCTTCCAGCACCAACTAAAGCTTTGTATGTGTCTCCTGACCATCATGATAGATGTTATCCTTTTAGATAGATACTGCCTGATGTTCACTTATCAGGCTAATGATAAGTGTGGCCCACATTGTATGCCTGAGCAAACACATGTCTTGAGAAAATCAATGACACTGATGGTGAATTGGACCTCTTCTTCTACTTGTATTTCTATTAATTGCTTTGATGTGAACATCCAGTGTACACAGACTCCCCAAGGGCCCAAATTTATTTTGTCCATCTCTGAACTTGGCATGCGTTAACTCTCTTATCATACATGTTTTCTTTTTGTCAATTGCTTTCTCATAATAGTATGATTCTTCTCTAGTTGTTGCATTCAATAAAATCTTTTTAATTTTTGTATTTCAACAATGTCTCTGTGTTGCAGCTGGTGTTGATAGGCATCAGTTTTGCTGACTTCAGGGGATAGTTATGTGAGTTTCATTACTTTTATTGATCTGCCAAAAGGGGAAGTTTATTCAAAATTCCTTTGGTTCTTAGTTGTTTTGTGTCCTGAAGTAAGATTTTTCCATACATTTTATCCCTACACAAATGCATATGTTATCATTATTCTTTTTAGTGTCGAATTCTTGTTGCAGTGTGTTCTGCACATTAATTATAATTTTTAAGAATTACTAACTTTATTTCATTGAATATCCCTCATTTTTCTGCTGAAAAAGAACTGGAATGAAGTTCTACTTTGAGGTTCATTTCTTTCTGTTTGTACTTTTAAGAATAAATCCACATTTACTTGTAATAAAGTCATGAAATTGCCTTTTTTTTAAACCATCACATTTTAATGATGAAAACAGCAAAGTCAGAATGGTGGGTTCTGTCTACAGCATGTTTTCCTATTTGTATCTGCATACAAATTACTTACATGAAAACACTATTAAAGTACACGTACAGAAAAAAGAATTACACGTTTTTAAGCTCAGTGAAGAAAAGAATGTTGAGCCATGATCTAACCATAAATATGTTTGTCTAACCTTTTACTTATTGATATTATTAGATTTGGTGTCCTCTTTAATCTTTGTTCTAATTATTATTAGTATCTCTCTATTAGGATGATTGCTTTTTAAGAGCTGTGTAAGTAGCAAAATATCAATCAAAAACTGTTTTATTACAGCTGACCCTATAAGCTAATTATACCTAAAAAGAGATTAAATCAAAACTGCAAGTCAAATCCTACAGAAATCTGAAAGAATACATGTAAAATCTTTACCTCAGAGAAGCTTTACAACCTTCTGTAGGCTGGTTGAGACTGAACTCGCATGGGTACAGTTCCTTCACGTAGTTCTGAAATAGTTTGTCTGTGAAACATGTGACATGACTCTTTGGTGTTATACAGTGCTTTATTTGTCTTTTCTTTAGGAGAACCTGTCCATGCCACAAGACATTTTGTTATTTATCATCGCCACGAACAAACTGATAAAATTTTTGGTTCACTGCTATGAATTCTTCTGTTCCCTATAAAGCCAATCATTAGGTATAGTTCATGGTATCTCTAGGAATAGCTGTTGGTTTTGCTGGAGGAGGAAGCTACATTAGAAAAAAAAAAATTTAATTTTGCTGTGCTTTTTTTTTAAAAAAAAAATAAATAATTTTAAAAGAATGACTATTTACTTCTACACAAAACAAGTCATTTTGATCTGAAACAAAAATACCATACTGGCTACTTGTAAAAGAAACAGATGAAAGAAAACATTAGTGTCACCAAAGAGCCAAATGAGTAGTTTTCCTTTTATTCAGAGGCACAGTGCCTAGGGATATTCATTATGGATGAGTAGAACTGTACTTAAATTTTTGTCACTACCTGAGGAGCTTTTGAGCTCTTCTCTCCCACAAGCATGTTTAAACCACCCAACTGGATGATTTTTTAAGACTTAGGTAAGTAGACAGTTGATTATTGTAATTCATTATTCTTTTCTATTGAAAATGGTATTGGTGTAATTGTTCTCTGTTGTTCCACCCCACACAAAGACATCAACACCACCAAACTAAAGACTTATTTCCTGTATCTTACCAGAACCTCTGAATATGCCTCATGTACTCAGTTCTACTAGGACTACTAGAAAAGAATCTGAACCCATTTCTTATCTACAGGAAAATATTTGTTTTTTATTGTATTTGAGCTTCATGGCACTTGACAGTATATGCATCTTTGTATCTGAAAATTGCAGTAAATGAAACATATAATGTAACACTTGAAAAACAGAAACCTTATGAACTTCCTTGCTTGCATGTACCATGCAAAATTCCAGAATCCTCTTTTAGGCTTTTGTTCATCTTATGCTGTAATTCCCTCAGGAATGTCAGTGATGTCTAATGTGGTCTAATGAACTCCAGTGAGACCTTAAATTAACAAATAAAGAGCTACAGAAGCACTTAATGAGGTATGGAATCAAGCATCCACACAGTAGGGAGTAAGACTCGGCAGCAGAGAGTGCAGAAAAAGCTACAATTTTATATATTATGATCACCAGTGGAAAAAATACAAAACAAAACAAAAAACACAAAAAAAATCTATGCTATACTATTCATATTCTTGAGCACTGCCAATAAAACCTTAAAAAAAACCAAATCTCTTATAATGTAATAATTTCTATGCTTGTGTAACATGAACTGTTTCTTGGTGATAACATTTTTATTTAATTATGTCTATGAGCATTGTAACTTATATTGATGAACACAGATTGGCATACTTGTTTAAGCCTATAATGAACTAAATGTTACACAGAATACAATTTTCCTCTTCATTTACTTTAATTTATTGTAGTTGTAAATGCCATTGCCTTCCATGATTATGGAATAAATCTCACTGTAGGATCAATTACTGCAGTTTAAGAATTAGGCTTAAGAGTTGTCTTGTCATTATGTATAGTTTTTGTGCCACTAGATCTCAACAATACTCTTTTTAAAATATTGTGGGACCTAATGACACAAAATATTAGAGCCAGCATCCCAGGACACTTAACTATTGAACTTTTGTCAGCATTTGACTGCTCATTGAACTACATTTTGTTAATCTGTCCACTTTAATGTTTTAAATGAAAATGCTGCTAAGTAAAACCAATTTTTGCTTGTTTATGCCAAAGAGCAAAAACATTGGTGAACTCAGGTGGTGGAGACAGACCCATAGTTCTACCTTGTAGAAGGAAAGAATGAGCTAAATCTTTCTTAAGGTGGTTTTTAGGAGTTTCTGAATTGCTCCTGTAGAAATGGACATGTATAACACTCCAGCATAAAGAAGCAGTTCATTAAAAAACCTGCTAGCTGGATTCATCAATTTGTTGACAAGTGAAGGCTATTATTCAAACTAAAGTATTCACTAATGTGCCATACTGACCATTCATAGTGCAATCAGAGTGACACCATTACTGTGGAATCTCTTATTAGAAGATAAAGGGTTAGGAGCTCGTGTTTTCTAACCGGATATATTATCCCCACTAAGTGGAAGACTGATTCAGAAGCATTGTGACAAATTACCATACTGATATACATGCTAATCCACACTGCTATCTCTTTATGGCTATTCTGAGATTAAAACTTGCATTGCTTTCCCCAGAATGGATCCCTCATTTATTCTGCAGAAAAAGAACAAGAAAAATGATCCTGTTTCCATTTGCACAATTGTTATAAAGAAGCAAAATTTCAAGTATCAAATGAAAACTAATGCATTAGTCATAGTGACCACATTCAGAGATGGAGTTATAAATGAACCCAAACATTTGGGTTCATCAAAAATGAACCCCACTAAGCAGAACTACTGAAAAATACGAATTGGTATACTTACATGTTTTTTACATGCCACTTACTCTAGAAGTTATAACTATTCAGAGTCTCTCCAAATTAATTTAATCTTTTCTGTCTCATTTTTATTTCCTTAAACTCACTAATAACAACCTACTTCAGAGGAGATGGACAAGCTGACTTCACATGCTATTTTTTACACCAAATTGCTCTCATCCCTAAAGGTTACATTTGATGTTATTTACTGAGAAACAGGGGGAAAAAAAATATGTCTCAGTAATTTATAGAATGTTTTTACATTTCTATCTTTTGCATCTTCTAGCTAGCAGATCTGAGTTATGAAATATTAGATTCTTTAGACACAAGCAATATAGCTGCGTGTAGCCATAAGGATACAAATTACCAAAAGCTATCTAAAATTTGCAAAGGGCCCAGGTAAGCAGTGAACATTTCATGAAGTGTGATGGAAAGGAAGGAAAAAAAAAAAAAGAAAAAAAAAAAAGAAGTGAAGTAAAAGGATCTGAGAGAAAATCCTTTTTCTTTCTCAACAGCTGATTACCACTTGTTATGTGCTAGTGACCTGGTCTTGGTCCAGCCTATAGGTTAATTCATCATTTTGTACAGCACACATGGTAGCCTTGCACGCGATTTTAGAAATCCCATAACTTTTCCAGGGAAGATCATATACATCTGGAAAGGTGATCAAGGTTTCTGAGGAGCTCAGATAAAGCTTTCTGTATTTTCCTTGGAAAGACCCATCTGAATATGTAGGATTAAACTTCTACAAGCAGTACTTTTTCATACAATGAGAGGGAAAAGCAAACAAACAAATAAACAAACACAAAGCAAAACCAGAAAGAGCTATATTCTTTCTCCTTAATTTTCAGTTTAACCTCAATATTATTTAGAGAGAGTGGCATTTTTATGAACTATTCAGATTTTCTTAGCAGAGGACTGACAATGTGTCTGTGCCTGGATCTGGGATGGTGTGGGGCGTGACAGAGATAGACAATGGGAAAGTCAATAACACTAATGTACTTGAAATGGTGGGGATTGTCTCTGCAGTAGAGAAAATTCTGTACTCAGCATTTAAAAAATAGAACCACATACCACCACAGAGCAAATAAAGTGCAAAATTCTCTCTTTGGACTTACGTACAATGGTTTAACAACATGCTTAAATGTCCTTCTTAAGCAAGTGCTTAGATCGCCTTCTTCATCACTAGTGCAAAACTGAATACATTCATGACAGTATTTCAGTTTGCAATATATCCTTAAATTCATTTCACCAGTCATCCACAGAAGTCCCTCTTAGGTGAGATTCTATGGAGCATGAAGAAGGATGGTGAAACTAAATCAGAAAGTGAAAGGCAACCTGTTCTAATGCACCAGTGACATCTGTAGATACTACTGTAATAAAGAAACCACCTACTTGAATTTCCATTTTGGGCTGAAGGGAAAGAAATGTGGTAGTCTGATAGTTTGATAGTTTGATGGATTTGTGGAAGCAAAGAAAGTCAATCTGTCTTTACATTTTACTCCTGTGAAGTCCAATGTCTGTCTGAGCCAGAATGTTTTTAAAGGATCCTTTATTCGTATTTCACCAGCTCTTCAGCGACTCTAGTATACCTTCCAATCTATTGCACAACAGAAACCAAATGCTTCCTCTGTATTTAGAGACAACAGAGAAATTTCTTGTTTTGAACAGAGGCCAGTTTAACATGTATTGGATAATGATGAAAACATTCACTTTGTTCAGTTAAGTAGTAGTGTTCCAGACTTTCCATAAGAAGTTGGAGATAGTCTAACAGGATTTAATTTGTTTCTTTCTTCCAGATTTTTGAAAGGATGGCTAGTACATGCAATCTTAAACTCTTTGCTCTTTGCCAATTTACTGCTGTCAATATATTGTAATAAACAAAGTTACTTTCTAATCTAGAGCAATATTTCTATTAGGCAATCAAAATAATGTTTTTTTTTTCTTGAAAGAAGTTATTCTTCTGAGAGTTAAAATAGTGACTCTGAATTCATTCTAATGACCTAGATACATTTGAATCTGAACACTTAGGAGTTTAGTTGCCCCGACTCGATCTTTTGTCAGTGTAGAATGAAAGACCTCTACAGCAACTTAAGTTCCTCTAATCTGAATTGCTCTTGGGATAGAGCAATTGACAATTTTCCATTGACTATAGAGGAAGATTAGGACTTCTATAAAAAGATCTAGCTTGACTCAGTCCTGCTGAACTTGGATTGTTCATGCATCCTGTATTGCTGCATGATACAACTGGTGTCTGGATGAATTGAGGACCTTTATAGACATTTCATATACATACATATATAATCTTTTTCATTAAACTTATTGGTTTTTTCTCCATTTATTTACCAGTTTCTTACATGAATTCATGACTCTTTCTGTCTGTCAAATTCATTGAATATGTCCACGTTTTCAGAGACTTAGAAGCAGTATCTAAGCAGACTCAGAAACATAGAAGTAATGTCTACAAACACACACACATGCATAATGGAAATCCCCAAAACATCAATTCTTCAGAAAATCAAAGGAAAACATCCCAAAGATAAGATAACTTGTTACATTCACAGAGGACATTTTTTTCCCCTAGATTTTAGCTGCATTGAAAATATGAGTGGCATCACCATTTTAGTAACATGATTTAAATATTTTAGAACTCCAATGACTCACAAAAAAGAAAAAATATATTGTGCCAATTTGAGTTCTTTTTTGGGATAAATCTTATCTGACTTTTGGTGTAAGTTACTGGTTAGCTAGATGAAGAATTAGAGGTGACAAACCTGTTGCTAGAGTTGCCCAATACCATAACACTCAGAAAGCTTAACAGCTGGATAACTTATAAATAACAAAAAATGGCCATGTCATCCACTCAGTTTTGCAGCAAAAGGCCTTCTCTCACCTCATGAATGAGTTATGCTTTGACAGAACAGTGTTGCCCAAAAGTAATTTTGAGTACTTTCATTAGTGGACTACAGGTCTCCAAGTTAGTGAAATATCTTTGAGCAGTTTAAACTTGTGATGGCAACATTTAAGCATTTAACTGCCCCTAAATTGTTTGCTTTCTTAGATTAGGCTTTAAAGGTTTTTCCCCCCTGCAACAGTTAGAAATGGCCATGAACCCAGAATAACCTGGAACAGGCCATTCAGAAGGCATTGCAAAACAGTGTATGTATCACTATTGCTGTGCTGCCCTGTAATTAGACCTTAACAAAAAATGCAAAACATTTCCTATAAATGTTGATTCAGTTCCAATATCTAAGGGCAATAATAGAAACTACAAATATGTTCCAATGAATAATAGATTATGAAGGAGTATCTTGCATCATTTAATCTTTTTCCCCTTGAGAAAAGAAACAGCTACACTTTTGAAATACTAGTATTTCTTACCTATTTGGAGAACAATTATGTTCCATCCACAGGCACAGAGATATTTTAATTTATTTTGTTTTCTGACTTAGTAAAACTGTAGACTTCCTGTTCTAGACTTAGCCCCAGAATTCAGAAATCTGGAATGCTATGCTAAGCCTTTCCTCTATGTCTCTATACAAATCATATCTCATTTTTATACCTCCGGATTATGTTTTAGAAAATTCTCCCAAAGGGAGTTATTTTCTATCTTTTAAGAAAATACTGCATGAGAATCATTTATGATACATAAATGGAAAATAATCTTGCCACACAGTGAGGCACACATGCAAAATTTAAGAACAACTTGTCCTGCACAATGTCCTTTCTGACAGAACTCTGTAGTAGAGTCAAACTATTTTCACATACGGAGAGATTTATTTACCAATTGCAAACATCAGTGTTTATTTATGTAATGGTTCTGCTTTCAAGGATACCAAGTGGTAGGGTAGCCACTGTCTAAACATTCAAAGTCTTTTGCTCTGTCAGCCTTAAACTTTTGATTCTTACATTTCAAATCTCCTGAAGATCTAACCCACTGGACTTATGTACTATAATGGCAGAGGAAAATAATTTCATGTAGCCTGGGGAAATCCATCAGGGCCAGAAGAGATTTTAAGGGAATATTTGCCTGGGGGGGAATAGCTGTCTCTGCCTGATGCTTCTGTGCATCTTCCCTACAGAGCACATTCTGATGAGCCTTACCTGCCAAAAAATGACAAGTTGCAAGTATTGTCTTCAACCTAAGTTAGTGACTTCTGTTTTTTGAAATATCCATCCAGGAACTGGGCCCTACCTGTGTAAAATATATTGTTTTATTATTCCCTTCATATTATTCCTTTTAACTGTTTTAAATATGTATTTGCCAGTTGTATTTATTAAGACGTGATATGAGCCTGGAGGTGTTTAAGAGTCGGGCTGACATAGCGCTCAAGAGTATAGTGTAGTTGGGGACTGTCAGTGTTAGGCTGATGGACTACATGATCTGCAAGGTCTTTTCCAACCTAGATGATTCTGTGATTCCGTGAACGAGTGTGATGTCAAATTAAAGCAACCTTAGACTCTCCTAACTAGTCCACAAACCCAGAAGCATAACCATGTCATCTGCATTGCCATTTTGATATTCAGGTACTGATGACAACATCTAATGCTTGAAGATACACACCTCTATTTAGTGAATCACCTTATGCAGCCATAAGGCATTCCATTTTTAAAGACTTTATTCAATAAAACATTTCTCCCTCATTTAGCTCAAGAGGAATGACTCACAAAACTTCTGTCCAATGAGAAGAATGACATAAATGTCAGTTTACAGACTGATCCGTGAAACTCTATGGCACACATTCACAAGTGCACAAACAATACCAACCTATGTCTGCCTCCATCCTTAATAATCAAGTCCAATGAACTGATGGGTCTTTGCTGGCCAAGCAGTTCAGATTTAAATACTTCTGGCTGCTGTAAGTAAGAAAGCAGAAGCATCCATGAAACTGTGTTTGTGGTCTTCCTTCCTTTTTAGTAGAATACAAAGAAGAAGCACGCCAGTTCATTTATTACACTTTAAAGCCTGCAACCAGTTAGCTACTGGTGAGGTAAAGAGTCAAAAGAAGGTAGATTGCATGGTAGGAGAAGCATCATGCTTCCATAAAACAAAGGTAAGAGATAAGAGTAGAAAGAGGTAAGATAAGAGGACTTCCTCTATCACTTATACAAAAAGATGACCTTCTTTCCAAAGAAGATGTTACTTAACACAAGGGACTTATTGTCCAAAATGAATTTATTTTCTCCCTTGTTAATTTATTTCAGTGTGTCCAGGAGTAATGGCAACCATGTCTCTAGTAAGCAAATGAATGTAGGTGAATAAGTTACTATCTAGAAAGGAGATCTTGAGGTGAAGCTTATGAGAAACACCAACCCCTCCTGTGAGAAAGACAGAAAAAGTTATCTCAGTGTAAGAATACCCAGGCAGTGTGAAAATAAAAAAAAAAAAGTCCCACTCTATCCCTGTATGAACACGAATATATATTTGTGAATGTATATGAATATCCCTTCTGGGTATCATGTTTATTCTGCACTTTCAAATACTTTTGCCAAATTGATATTAGAATAGAGCATTGGTACTGTTCAGTCAACTGAAAAGGTAGTTCTGACTTGGATCAGCCTCATAACCCATATCTGTATGCATTGATTTCAGGTGCTATACATCTCCTTGCATCTCAGCATTGTGTACTATTTATTTTTGATTTTCTATTAATAAACAGTCTATTGTGAAAGGTACAACATTAATCTTCCTGGAAATTTTCCTGCAGTATCTCAGGGCATTACCACTCTATCTACTGGCATTTGAAATAATGTGGCAAAAAAGGAAAATTGAAAGAGAAATTTATTTGAAAAAATGCCTCTTATCTAGCAGAAAAGATTAGTAAAACATTTTTGAATTTACAATGAAAGCAAATAGCTTGAAATAGATTAGTCATTCACCACCAATGGCAAATATTTCCTGAATTAGTATGCAGCATATATAAGCAATCTTCACTAAGCAAAATAACAATAGATGCATAGTAATTATGTTAGAGCAATGTAGACATTATTTAGGAAGGCAGAATTTGGAGTACATTCATGGGTGCTGGAGGAGACACAACATCGAAATTCAGGTGATTGCATATGCATGTGAGCATATGCATGTACACAGTCACACACAGAGACATGCATGCTCTAACATTTGCAAGAAATGTCCTGCATTTTTCATGCATGTCACACAAAGAGACAAACTATTACTTTCAGCTAAGATGCCTGCAAAGAATACCATAGCCGTTTGAAAATCATGTGTTGCTTACTAAGTAAATATAAGAACATTGCATAGGAATAAAAAATTTGTAATTGTGTTTTAAAATATTTGTAAACAATTAAGTATTGCGTACCTCATTTTGTCATCTGTCTCTTTTACTGTAATTTGCTTGGGCCTTTTTTTTTCTTCATTACTTTTAAGCTCTTCAGCTCATTAATTTTCTATCCAATTATATCTAATTACTCATTCACAGCAGTATACCTAATTTTCAAGAACTAGCAAATTTGTGCTGTCAAGTGTTCTGAGAAAGTCTTCAATACAGAAAATTGTTTCACTTTGTTTAAACCTCATCCTATTAACTTAGTAAAAACCTGGACTAGCATTTTCTAATCTAAGAAGTGTAATATTGTTATATTAAGGTCCTCTTTTCATTGTCTTATGGCCTCATTTTACTTCATGAAAAGTAAGTAAACAATAGGACATTTGTCCTTGATTCGAATGAAAAAATGTTTTACCAGAGTCCATTCAAAGTTAGGTAGCTGACCTATTTGAGAAGCAAGCTGAAATCAGCATCTATTCTCTGATATCTTTTATATCTAAGAAGATTTGCATAGTCTTTGTTTCTGGGCTGTTACACATTGTTTCCAATTTCTTTTATTTCTTCTTAGTCTAAAGGAGAGCTAGGATAGCTTTCAACCTATGTTAATGTTGCTGGTTTCTCTCCATAGAGAGATATACATTTAGTTGATTTATTGAGTTGAAACTCCTTGTTCTGAGAAATCTAGTTCTGAGGAGGGAGGGAACTCCTTTGAACAGAAATATGGTAGTATGTGCGTCTTTGGGAAGTGGACTCTCTAAAGTTGCAGACAACATTTCTATTGTAGCAAAGTCTATACCAACGTCACCTTCAACTGTGTTTTCAGACCTAGGGACAATTCTTCACAGCCCAGATATTGATCATGAACTTGCAAATCCTAAAATCTTTACTTCACATAGAGCAGTCTGAATATGCAAGCAATTCTTTTCCATTGGAAGATAGAGCATAGTTCTTGCAAGAGTTTTTTCTGATGAGAACAGCAAAATTTTGTCAGCCTTGTTTCTTTAAAGGAGGTTTGCATCTTGTAAGCATACAAAGGTAGAGATTAGTCTCTGCAGCTAGTTGAAATCTAGAGGGAAGTTGAATTCAAAGGCTTATGTTCACTGAGTTTTGAAGGTTGTGTTACCCTGTATCAAATCTTGGAACCAAGACAAAGGGGATTTTTAATTGTGCCATCTTGATGTAGTTTCTAAATTAGATTCTTATAGTTAGGCTTTATTTCTGCTAGGTGAAGGAAAAAAAAAAAGTAATGGTTTGCATCTGGATGTCCAGAAAAAAAGGACATAACCCACTGTCGGCTGCTATGATTTAGCCCCATTAGAACTGCAGAATAATAGAATTGTAGCAGCCAGTGGGAGCCAAGAGGACTTTCTGATCCCAATACTTTGACTTTTCAGCTGGAAGTCCAAAGAAAGATGAACAGAAAGGCCTCACAGTTAAATCAGGCTCTGTTTAACAAACCTCAAAGCAGGATTTTGGGAAAAGGGTAAACTATCCCATATAGTTATTGTCTTTCATAAAAAGTGCATAGATTATGAAATCTGTGCTCATTAATGGAATTTTCCCAGCCGTATCTGAAAAACTATTAGCCTTCCTTTTGGTCAGCTGGACTGTTGGTTTGTTTTCAAGCAGAATATGCATACATTAGCGTAGTAAAAGCCAAGAACTTGAGATAATTTATTGGAAAGTCGTTCAGAAAGCTTACTATGTAAGCATCTTTATGATCCAACTATTTTCCAAGACAGGCTTGGCCAGAGCAAGAGGCTTCCCATCTGTCTGAGGAACTGCTCTCTCTAAAAATTGCAGAGGGAAGCAGGGAAACAGATTATAATGAAAGTGTTGCTGAAGGCTTCTCAGATTGGGAGTATATGAAGTATTTCTTTTTATCAGTTTCCATGGGTTGAGAAGCAAGGATCAGACATTAGAGGATGGTTACAGTTGTCTGAATACAGACGTTGCTACAATTTGAGCTGCTCTGCCACCAGCTTTTGCTCCAGAAAATCAAGAGTCTGCTGAAGGTCCTTGTGCCATATTTTCCAGCCCCATGCAGATATTTTAGGCACCTAAAGTGATTTAAGAAACCCATGTTTTGGGAACTAAATCCTGCTCTGAGTGCTTACAAGCTAACATTCTGCTGCATGTCTGTCATTTGAAGAACAAGGTTGCTCCTAAAAGCAAGATAATTTTATCCTGTTTCAAGCATCAGACAGCTTCAAAACAAGAAACCTGAAGGAATGAGGCCCCTTGCAGATGTCTCCAATGAGAAAGATGTAGTAGCCATGACTCTAATAATATGTTGTAGGTAGATTATGGTTGGCCAGAGAACAGAAAGTCAGCAAGAGGCTTTGCTAATTTATTTGTTACAGAGATCCCACAGTCCAGACTGTAATTAAGGCTTGGCAGGCTCCCAAGCCCATCACCATACTGCTGCCTGTAAGACATGCAGTGGGCTTTATTAGCAGATTCTTAGCAGCATTTCAAGCTTTAGCTGCCATTGTGGTATTTGAGTTTGGGACCCTGTTAGGAAGAGCCCTAGTCTGAACTGTCTACCCCTTGTCAGCCACAATAAAGTTATCTTGGTTCAGCCTGGAACAGCAAGAGCCTGTCCTGTTAGTTCTATGGGTTTGTAAACCTAGTGATGAAGCCAAAGCTGCTCTTATGTTCAGGGGTTCTGCTAAAATCTTTTCCTGATTTTCCTCATGGATATCACAAATCTATGATCAAAGATCTAATACAAAAAAATATGAGACAAGGAAGAAGATCCTTTTTCTACTCTGTAAGAAGCAAGGAGAGCTGATGGTCTGTGTGAGATAGCTGATGATTCAGAACAAGGAAAAGTTCAGGATTCCTTTTTCTTACCGTTCCCTGAATAACATGGAAATTATCAAAAAAACAACAGAATGAGAAAATCGAGATTACCAAGCAACAACCACACTTGATGACAGATGGTGGAAGCTTTAAGCATAAAATTACAACCTTATAAGGTTATGTGATTTTCACATTAGGAGTTTATCATTCTGCCTCTCAGTAGAATATAGTGAAGAATACAACAGAACAAAGATGCTGTGTTAAACAGTGGGATAACATTTTCAGTGTTTCAATGTTGTAGGAGGACTTGCTTGTAAAATGAGGATGTTAAGTTTTATCCTTTCCAGGGGCATTGTGAGACTGCTCGTTGATGATGCTGGCTATCCAAGGATGAAACAGAGCTGTCTTCCTTCAAAAGTCGGTATTCTATACATTTACAAGACAAAATGCACAACACTGCTCTGTCTTTTGAGTCCAACATAATTATCAGTGGTAGATGGGATTAAAAAGGTGTCCGTAGGTGCTAGTAAATGAGCATTCCCCGTAAGTACTGCAGTGTCTTCAGAAATTAGGACCCTACTGAATTAGATAGAATAATTAACTCATCTTTAAATGACTGAAAATCCTTAGGACAACATAGTGTTTCGGTTTATTCTTTTAACTCTTACTGTGTGACTGCACAAATAAACAGTTTTAATATGGACTTTTCTACAGATTTAGTATGTAAGTAGGAACAATCCCACACACGTATAAAACACTTTATTTGATGTATAGGAGAGTGTCATTGTCTGTATGTTTTGGAAGAGCTGCTCACACTGCTCACTGCTCTGTATTTCCCAGTGAAACAATCTATAATTTGCTAATTTTTGTGACTCTTATCCCTCCAAGGAGGTTCTTCAAAGATTTTCTGTGTAAGGCAGCATAAAACCACACAATTCCAATGGTAAACAATACATTAACTAGCTTCTCACATTACACTGGAGGAAAAAATAAGTCTCAGAGGTGTTTCTGGTATTTGGAATAAGAGTTCTCATTACTTTTTGACATAAGATTACTCCTCTGGGTCTCCTCTTCAGAGCATCATTTCTTATTATGGTGCAGTGGCGATGGTAAATATCTGACAGTGGGTGTATGCTCGTCTACACGTGCTTGAAGGAGTTTAAGTACTGTCTTGTTAATGTCATACAGTATATCTACCACTCTTCTATAGACTTCTGAAGTTTCTTTCCTCCCAAAAGACAAGAACCCATGCTTTATGTCATTTAATGGAAAGAATAAAGAATTGAGTTGTTACAGACAGTTCATTTGACTAGGAGGAGGCTGTGGCACTAAATGGAAACTAGGAGCTCGAATTATAACAGCAATCTTTTGAATGTGAAGTCTACTCAGTAAGCACACTCAGAGCTGCAAAGCATCACCCTAAGCCTCTGCCCCATATCTACAAGCCTCTAGTCCACATCTGTGACCAACAGGGTTCCCAGAATGAATGGTAAATTGCAGAGTGAGTCTATTAATCTATGTCTGACATGTGAGGCTACAGAAACACAGTGAGATGATACAGAAGTGCAAATAGTTAGGGTACCAGCCCAGCTGTGAAGGAGTAAGAGATGGAAGCCAGTTAAAGGTCATGTTCAGCATGAGAGACTGGACTGCTCTGCACCTTTGAGCTGTAGTGCCTCCGAAAACCACATGCAGGAAGACATTCCCATTACAATTAATCTCAATTATTGACAGTCTAATGGCAGAGACAAGCATTTGGAAACAAGATTTCTTCAACTTCTGGACTCCGTTTCAGCTGACATGCTTAGTCATGCAGAGATGTGAATCTAGAAAAGAATGCTGTGGTGTTTCCCATTACAGTACAAAAAAACGTGGAACCCTATATAAAGGAAAAAGTGGTTTTATTGTCTGTAGGTCAGATTCCTAGCATGCATAAAAAGGTGTCAAATCAGTCTGCATGGGACTCCATGGCTGTGTCCAACCAGAAAACCTGACTTTTAATATCAGATGACAAAAAATACAATTAATGGTGCATTGAGAAGGATGTTGTTGGTAGAACACAACTTGTTTAATCCTCAGATCTGTCTACTAGATTAACAACTAAATGATAAATTAAGACTCAGTATCTATGACCTTTGAGAAAATCTGAGAAGTGGAAGTATTTTTTTCTTAATTTTTTACATAGTGTTTGGTTTAATATCCCAGCTAATATCAAATACCCTATGAAAATTTAAACACCTGAAATTATTCAGGAAAATTACATCAACCTTTAGAACCACCTTATGAAAACGTATTTTATTCTTTCAAAAGATGGATTTGAATCAACATTTCTATTTGTTTTACCTTTTAAATTGCAAACTATTTCATTGTAACTATTTCCCAGTATTTATGAACATTATTTTTCATGTTATGAACACTACAATAACACAAGTCATAAAAGTATTTATAAATTTAATGAAAAAATATACCTTGATGTACAAATTACATTGTGAGTTGATAATGATTAAAGCAACTGTTAATCCAGGATGGATGAAATTCAACATGTGTTTCACGTATGTCTCTTTGTCTTCTGGGTTGTTGATGAGTTTCTTTGGAGAAAACTCAGAGGAATTGTGTTGTTCATTGAGAATGAAGAACAGATGTGTGTAATGAGTGTCTGGGGTGAGATGGAAAGCTGTGCAGCTATATATTACATCAGATTTTTTTTTCCTATCATTCTCAATTAGCTTTTAGAGAGCATTGACTACAATGTCACCAGCTGCTTTTTCAACTGACTACAATTTCTACTAAGTAAAATGAACCCTATACAGTGGATTTTATTCCATTGTCTAGTTAAAAATTAAAGGATGAATTATAGCTAACCAAGATGCCTGTGCTGCTTCTATCCTCTTTTTCTTCTATTTTTTTAACCTCTCTTTTTCTGTTATTTTTACTTGCAACTGAAAAAAAAGTGAAATACATGAAGTACATGAGCACTAATTGATGTATCTTCTATTGGCTTTTATATTTGGATCTTTGTAATTTCTTTTTCTCAAAGTCTAAATTTGTAATGAAATTACAGTACATGGAATATATTATTCATTCTCTAGGCATTGAGCTACAAATGAGTTTGCATCGATGCCTACCCTAGGTTATGTGAATGATTAAAGCAATCTTCCTCAGAGAGGAAACTGCTTCCTTTTTTACAGCACTGTATTGAAAAAAGCTGGATTATCATACAAATCTACTTGGTTTGATATACTTTATCAGGTTTATCAAGTAGATTCTCATTTGTAAATCAATTTCTTGTGTCAAAGGCAATGTCCATAATAAATTCCTACAAATCTTTCAATTTCATCTCAGTCAATACATTTTTGCACTTGTCTTAGCTTGAATTCTAGAGACGGGGGACAAGATCCACCAAGATCTCTAACTCCTTTAGAGTAAATGAGAGTTACATCTTGTTAAAGATATATTGTAAACACAGAGATATCTGGTAACTTCAAAAATTACCTTTAAAAAAACATATTTGTTTTTCTAATTGTTTATATTCTTAAATACATTATGCCACTTTAATATGGACAATAAATGTTCTGCAAGAATATATGGCAATAGGTCCAGAATAAGTACATTCTAATTTAGGTTCCTTTCTCAACAAACCTGAGTTTGGATGCTTCCTCCGTAGAGACATAATCTTTTATGTACCAGCACAAGTCGGAACACTAAAACTGTATGACATCTTTATTTTTGAACCGTAGTGCCCAGTAGGTACCTAAACGTAGACTTCTACTCATTCTAGCAAGGGCAAAGTCAAAGTTCTGTGGTGACTGAAAACTGAACAGAGCCACACAGCTGTGCTGTAAGTTGTCAAGCCAAGTCTGAACATGTGTTTACCAGGTGCTTGGCACAGTGGGCAAGAGAAAATATCTCACAGTCATTAGAAAGAAATGGTTCTTGTAGACATTAATTCCTTAATTCCTTTCTGCAGTGACGTACCATCTTTTGAAGTAGATAGGATAAATATGCTTTACCTAGATGCATTGTTTCAAAGACACCAAAAGAGAAAAAAGAGGATTTATCTAGAGTAAAAACCCTTAGGGCCCAGAGTAGCACTCAGTGATTATAGCATCAACAATTATTTCATCTTTCTTTAATCAGGACAGCCAGACCTCAGCAAATGTCTGCTCAGTACTTCTGTGGCAACACAGATACACATTGCACGCTTCATTTATTTAAGAAGTAGTGGCAGCCAAGTTTTAGTTCAATGCTGAAAAGTACATTTATGAAAGGGCATCTGATGGCTTGAATAATGTCCCTGAGCATTGAACTGAATATCAAAACTATGACTTCCTCTATGAGAAGCAAACCTCCTCTAGACTGAATGAGGGATTTCTAAAATTACAGTGTTAAACAACCTGAGAATCTTAAAAAATTTCTCAGGAAAGATACTTGTACACATGAGAAGTTCATGGCTGTAATATTCAGTATCAGTCTGCAACTCAGAATGGGGACAATTATTTCTATTTTAAGTAACATGTTTCAAGGTAAAGCAACTAAAATAATTTGATGCTAATTCAAAAAAACCTAGATTTACAAAATCACTTTTTATATCAATGAATTATAATAAAACCCACGAAAATCCAGACTCTACTAGGTCTGTAAGTTTCCACAGCTTCTTCACAGGAAATGTTATTGTGCCATCACTTCTTGCCCTGTTTGGATCTTCCTATTTTTGAAACTATAGCCATCAACCCTTTTTTCAAAATAAGCTTCACAGATGAGTCTGTCAGATAACACAATACCTTATACTCAGTAAGTATACGCCACATAGCAACTGTCCAGAAAGTCAAGAGATTCAAATTCAGCTTGTTCTCTCAATGATGAGAATGTCAATGCATGTCTTCCAGTGCAAATCTAGTATGGTTTTCTGTGGCAAGTCTTTCTCAGTCCTTTCAGCTCAAACCATCTCATTTTGAATAAATAAATACGAAGACAAATAAAAGAACTATCTGCGAACCTAGAGTTGAATATATCTGCCTGAGCTTAAGCATCTAGAATGTATACATCTCAGTCTGTTGTGCTCACATGAGTCTCTTTCTAGAGACAGTGAAGAGAAATAGGCACCAGAGAGCCATTTTTCTTGTGCTGCTATAGCCATATAAGACACATCAGATGAATTGCCCTCTGGAGGTGCATGTTTCTCTCCATTGACCGTGAGTGGAACATAGGTGACTATGTCATACTTAGATGTATAAATTTTAAATGTCTGAAGTTAGATGTGATAAATTCGAACCCCAGAGTCTAAGGCAGGATAGTAGGACAGGGAGCCATGGAAAAAGCAGTTGTTGCTCCGATTATCTGGAAGAATTTTTCAAACTGGAACACCACTGTCCCACCCACAGTATAAGAAACAAATTTTAAATGAAGTAGGAAAATACTTTGAAAATCTGTAAGACTAACCAGGTAACTCAGTAGGCATTAAAGAGAGACAGGGATAGATTTCTTCTGTCAAAAAACATAAGGCTCCAGGGAGACCTTATAGCACCTTCTAGTACCTGAAGGGGCCAACAAGAAAACTGGAGAGGAACTTTCTACAAGGGCATGTAGTGATAGGATGAGGCATAATAGTTTTAAACTGACAGTAGATTTAGATAGATACTAGGAAGAAATTCTTGACTGTGAGAGTGGTGAGACACTGGAACAGGTTGCCCAGGGAAGTTGTGGCTGCCCCCTCCCTGGCAGTGTTCAAGGCCAGGCTGGATGGGGCTTTGAGCAACCTGGTCTAGTGGGAGGTGTCCCTGCCCATGGCAGGAGGGTTGGAACTAGATGATTTTTGGTGTTCCTTCCAACCCAAACCCTTCCATGATTCTATGTACATTTACCTTTTGTGCTGTCTATGCTAACTCCTTAAAAGGGACTCTCACCTGGTTGATGCATATTCAACTAAGGAAAAACAATTCCTTCAGATACGATAGTCCTCATCTACTTTTTTAATTTCTTTACGGGGCTCTCACAACTAGCAATTAAAAAAATTAAATAGTTAATCCTGTAAGACTTTCCCATTGAGCATTTACTATTTCAGCAAATTGGCAGCCTTGTTAATGATGATACATTAAGACATATCTTTCATTTATTCCATTGCCAACAAGGCAAGGTCTTTTTGGACAGTCTCTTATGCTGCACCTTATAAACTTTACGTCTTGTGCTTGGTGAACAAGAAAGCCATATACTGTATGATGCAATGAATTGTATACTAAAATATGAAAATCTATACTTGTTTGCCATGCTATCATGCATATACTGGGGTTATTATAACTGGTATATAATTTAAGTTATTTGTATGCTATGTGAGTTTTTTGCTTAACCAGTGCTGAAATGCAGGTGGTAAATCATTAACATTGTCTGAAGTAAGTATATTTTAAGGAGCCAAAGTATTAATTGCTGGATGTAACATTTTGGTTTTGGGTCAGATATTTGTATATTCACATACTTCTCTATTCACACAAGTGTTCTCCATGTCAAATAGACCAATTGCAACCATCAGATCAGAAGTACACACTCATCTCTGAAAATCTCATTTGTTTTTCTGTATCTAGCAATGAGTGAAGTTACATCTGAGGTCCTAGATTCCAGTCTTATATAGTAATAATCAATTTTACATTATGGAGGATTTTGTTTGAGCAACATGTGGCACTTAATGGAAACAGTGGTTTAAGTGCTGTGATGCTGTTAATCTGCTTCATGACATTTTAACTTTCTCTTTTGCAAGACTGTATTTACCAGCTTGCCTGGGTGAGGAGGTGTGCTGGTTGTCTAGCTTAAAAATGAGCATGGAAAATATTGCTTGAGGCTTATATAGCACAAACTGCTTTTGGGTCTTTGCAGGTCCTCAGGTATTCTATAATACTGGCCAAAAATTACTCCTCATTCTCCTTACTACAAAGAAAGGAGTCTGAAATTCTGTAACTGTTATCAATGATACCTCATTTTTTTTGAATAGCGTACCTGGCTCTGGAATTCACACAACTTTCCTTCAAGGACAAAGCAGGAAAGTTTACTAAACTTGTCAACGTGAATCCACTTCTTGATTAAAACAGAGAAAACTTAGAGTTGCCATAGTAAGAACATTTTCTCTAAATAGGTAACAAAAATACCTTTTTCAATGTATTTTATTCTTCTCTTCTCTTCTCTTATGGTCATTACCAGCATCTGCTGCCAGCTGTATGCAGTAATGTAGGCATTATCTCAGGAGCAGGCAAAAAGTTCAGACACATAATGCATGTCAAATTTTAACAAACTCTTATCACAGTTAATGATTTATTTTTTCTAGAATAGCTTGATAAGAAGGACTATAATTGTAGTTAAGGTAATGAAGCAAATACATTTTTGTACGATTTATATATTACTCTGCTTCTTGAAATTTATATCTGATTTTTAAAAGAAATAAAATTTAAAAAAAAAAACAAGCAAAATTGACCTAAATTTTTAAACAGTCTTCATAGCTTTTATAGTTTAGATAATTACTTTCCCAAATAAACACATTTCATCCATCTTCTTGGGGAAAATAGAAGTCAACCTGTCATTTCAGATGCACTGCAGGGCAAATTGGTTTTGTTTTCTCAAATTTTAGTGACTTGTTCAGCATGTTAAAAAAAGAGTATTTCATATGTTTATTACTTATAATTTTCTCTGATTGTTCTTTCAGATTTATCTGTCATGTATTCTAGTATTTTATCTGTACATTCACAATGTACAAAAAAAAAGAAAACAGAAAACCTAATTAAAAGTTCATGTATCCCACCAAAAACTGTAACACACATGAATAATGCTTGACAGACGTGTATATTTCAAGATATGTTATGTGTCTGGTTTTCAATCATCCCATTTTAACTGTAGGTCAGATAATAAAAACTTTATTTATTTAACCATATTCACTTTGACATTGTCATGATTGCAGTAATTAGTAGTTCACCTGTTGTCCATCACATTGGACTAAATTTTGTTCAGTACAATTGAGGACAAACTTCCTACCTTTTGACTTCATTGGTAATACAGGCAAGTAAAGACACAGGTGCTTACTCAAAGAAGGTAACCTGTCACAGTTAGATAAAGTTGCTGGTTGGTATATTGCTGCGGATCATAGAATCATAGAATCATAGAATGGTTTGGGTTGGAAGGGACCTCAAAGATCATTTAGTTCCAAGCCCCCTGCCATGGAATCTGCAAAGACTGTGGGGCCACAGATGAGATATATGCAGTATTTAATGTCCATTCTCCTCAGACTGAGTCATTGTTTATTATCTCTTCACAAAACCACAGAATACTCGGAGTTGGAAGGGACCTTTGGAGATAATTTAGTCCACCCCCCTTCCCAGAGCAGGTTCACAGGATCATGTTCACGTGGGTTTTGAACATCTCCAGGGGAGACTCCACCACCTCTCTGGGCAGCCTGTTTCAGTGCCCAGTTACCCTCACAGTAAGGAAGCTTTTCCTCATGCTCAGATGGAACTTCCTGTATTCCAATTTGTGCCCATTGCCTTTTGTCTTGTCACTGGGCACCATTTAAAAGAATCTGACCTCATCCTCTTGGCACCAGCCTGTTAGATGTTTGTAAGCACTGATAAGATCCCCTCTCAGTCTTCTCTTCTTCAGGATAAACAGACTCAGGTATCTCAGCCTTTCCTTCTAAGAGAGATGCTCAAGTCCCCTCACCATCTTCATAGCCCTTCCCTGGACTCTCTCCAGTTCCTTTCTCTTATAGAATCATAGAATTATAGAATCACTATGGTTGGAAAGGACCTCCAGGATCATCAAGTCCAACCTTTATCCCATCATCTCCCTAACCACTAGACCATTAGACCATGGCCTCAAGTGCTTCATCCACTTGTTTTTTGAACACCTCCAGGGACGGAGATTCCACCACCTCCCTGGGCAGCCTGTTCCAGTGTCTAATCACCCTCTCAGTAAAGAACTTCTTCCTAACATCCAACCTAAACTTCCCCTGATGCAACTTGAGGCCATTTCCTCTTGTCCTATCATTAGTAATTTGGGAGAAGAGACCAACACCAGCCTCACTACAGCCTCCTTTTATGTAGTTGTAGAGAGCAATGAGGTCTCCTCTCAGTCTCCTCTTCTCCAGACTACACAACCCCATTTCCCTTAGCCGGTCTCCATAAGGCCTGTTTTCCAGACCTCTCACCAGCCTCCTTGTCCTTCTCTGGACTCACTCCAGCACCTCAGTGTCCTTCTTATCCTGTGGTGCCCAGAACTGGACACAGTACTCAAGTACTCAAGTACTCTCATGAGTGCCGAGTACAGGGGTATGATCACCTCCCTACTCCTGCTGGTCACACCGTTTCTGATACAGGCCAGGATGCCATTGGCCTTCTTGGCCTCCTGGGCACACTGCTGGCTCGTGTTCAGCCGGCTGTCAACCAACACCCCCAGGTCATTTTCTGCCAGGCAGCTTTCCAGCCACTCTTCCCCAAGCCTGTAGCGCTGCATGGGGTTGTTGTGACCGAAGTGCATGACCCGGCACTTACCCTTGTTAAACCTCATACAATTGGCCTCAGCCCATCACTCCAGCCTGTCCAATCCCGCTGCAGAGCCTTCCTACCCTCAAGCAGACCACTTAATTTTGTGTCATCTGCAAATTTACTGACGGTACACTCAGTCCCCTCATCCAGCTCATTGATAAAAACATTAAACAATTTCAACTGGAGAGCCTAGAACTGGACATAGTACTCCAGATATGGCCTCAACAGGCCTGAGTGGAGGGGGAGGATCACTTCTTTCAACCTGCTGGCTACACTCTTCTTAGTGCACGCCAGGATACCATTGGCCTTCTTGGCCACAAAGGCACATTGCCAGCTCATGGTTAACTTACTGTCCACCAGGACTCCCAGGACATTCTCTGCAGAGCTGCTTCTCAGTAGATCGACCCCTAACCTGTACTGGCACATGGGCTTATTCCTTCCTAGGTGCAGGACCCTGCACTTGCCTTTGTTAAACTTCATTAACTTCCTCTCTGACAAACTCTCCAGCCTGTCCACGTCATGCTGGATGGCAACACAGCGTTCTGGCGTGCCAACCACTCCTCCAAGTTTTGTGTCAAACTTGCTGAGAGTACACTCTGTCCCTTCATCCAGGTCATTGATGAATATATTGAACAACACTGTACCCAGTACTGACCCCTGCAGAACACCACTTCCTTTTCTTTTAGTCCTTTGAAACATTGCAGTGGGAAACAATGTTAAGTTAGCTTTACTTTCCACTGTTATTCAGAAAGACCTTTTTTTTTGGATGTGACCTACACACTAGCATAAAACACTGAACAGCCAATCATGACCCTGGCACCTAGATTAGACAGGAAGAACACTGGGAGAAATACTTTCATATGCTATCAAGCACCAAGAGCTGCCACGGGTTGACTTCTGCACCTCAGAGTGCCCAGAACTGCAGCTTACCAAAGAAAACCTTTCTGTCTCCAGCTAATTAGACTCCTCACATAAAACTGTCTCAGTACTTATGCTAAAGAAAAAAAATATATTGAATAAATTCAAATGAAAAAGCTTATATTTCTCAGAAATAATTTTGTAGAAAACATTGAAATTTTCAGTAACATTAGTAAAGGCCAGATGTAGATTAAATTGATGTGATGATATTCCACAGCTAGAATCCTAGCTAGAGGAGTTGCCTTATCTGGACAAAGTGTTCTTGTCAGGAACACGTATTGCAAAGTTTCATATTCTACCTACTAGGACAGTATTAATCACCTGCAGAAACAAGATGGGAAATTATTGGTTTTGCACAGGAGTATGTAGGAATTATCTGACAGTAGACTTTAAGTACAAGCTAACAATGTCCTATGATTGCCAACAGAAATGAAAATATTATTGTACTGGAATGTGTAAATAGGAGCTGATATGTAGGTACGTGAAGTACATTCTCCTCAGTGTCAACAGGCCTCTTCCAGTTCACAGGTTCCCTTTTTTCCCCAGTATTTCTCTGAATACTACCACATATCTTTTTAAAAAAAGATAAATGTACAAGAGGTTCAGAAATAAACAGTAAGAATAGTTCAAAGCATAGAACAGTTGGAGAGGAAAGATTATCCCACTGGGTCTGGTTAGCTTGAAGAGAAGCTAACTGAGGGGATCAACTGTCTTCAAATGTATCACAGATCAGTGCAAAGAAGTTAAAAAACTGTTCCACTACAGATAAAACAGGAAAAGATCTTAAACTGAGACAGACATTCTAAGACATAAGCACAAGGGGTGAAGTAAAGTTACTATAGAAGCCCGACTTTTGAGCACTTGCCTCTTTGAAATCTTGATGTTCTTTTGTGCAATTAAAAAGTCATACGTGTGTTCATATTTGAAAGAAAACGCATTAAGTTATATTCATTATTTTTTCATTACTCTTTTTTTGAATAAGTGGAAATATCTATCACTGCTCTAACAAGCATGGATTTTTTTTCTTAAAAATGGTTCATTAATCCCATCCCCCAAATCCTAATTAGGTACTTTGAAGTGTTTCTAACTGTAACACTGATTTTCTTAAGTTCTTTGAAGGCAACCAGTTCTCCTTAGAAGGCAATTTGTATTATTTCCTTTGCAACAGTCCCAGAGGTGAGTGTTACCTCATGGTAGCACACACTTTATTTTATATCCTACTGCCTAAACAAGCAAGATATTTTGTGAATAGAATTTTAAAAATATAAAACATCTTGTTTTCGATTTTGCTTCTACATTCAGAACACATTAATCTAAGCAAGGGGATTTTTCTTCTCTTTTTATTTCTCATAAAACTCTATTTCCTCTTCAGTAGCAATATGACCCTTGTTACCCCATGAATAATGTTGGAAAAAAATAAAGCATATGTCATAACTCTACATGCACTTACACCTGTCTGTTTTGGTGGTGGCAACGTAAACATATTTTGTGCTATAATGCACAAGCCCCCCTATCACAGCCTCTAGGAGCCACTATTCCTACTTCACCATTCAGTTCCTTCCACTCCAGCCCCAGTTAACACTAAGTTTTACCTTCTATAACACTATTCATTGTATATTAATGTTAACTTGAATGGATTAGGCAGGATACTCTTGTACAATATTTCAATGGAATATCTTGCTTATATTGTTATTTGAAAGTATGACAGGCCTTCTGCAGTCAAAGAGGTAATACCATCAGCATCATTACTTTGAACAGGTACAGAAATAACACTAAAAACAAGATATTCTTAATTTCCCAGTAATAATGCTGAACAGATATAAGTAGAAAAATAAATTTTCTGGTGTAATATTGTTTAATAAAAAATTAAGTAAATATTTTGATTCTCAAATCTATGATGATCTCACAGAAATTTATACACTGTGCATTTAAAAACAATGGTGTCCCCTAAACTGCAATGATGTCCCCTAAAATGTTTTCCAGGAGTTTCCAGTAAGAACTTCTAGGAAAGTTTCCGAGTAGTTTGTTTAAAGTTCATGACAAAATATGGCATAACAGTTAATTTCTTTGGAAAAACTCAGTCTAGCAGTCTAACGTGCTTATATATTTAACCTTTCCTGTGGCACTATCTAATTTTCTAACTTTAAGATACCAAAGCAAGCTAAATGTCTTTCTCAAAACCTCTTTTTGCTTCCTAACTAAATATACAGATGTCTATTGAGTGCTAAGAAATCACTTATCTGACACACAGACACAATGTGTTAGACATGCTTTCCCCCCCCCATTAACAACATTTTGTGTTTTGAATATATATTTAGGTCAGAAAGTGTTGTAATTTTGGCATGGGGAAGAATTAGAATTCAGAATACACCTTGGAACTTTTAAATATCAGATTTACATAAGCTTCAGGGCAGGAAAAAATTTTTCAGCTTTCACCAAGGGCGGATACTTCTCTGAAAATTAAATAAATTGTCCTTAGAAAAGCCTATTTCTTGTCACTGATTGAAGAGTCAAACTAGGCAAACAGCTAACCCTAGATACCTTTTGGACAGAAATAGTTCAGTGAACTGAATTCCATCAGATGGATCTTCAATTTTCAGTCCTGACAATTCAGAGGTCTTATTTGTAGAGCCTCAAATCCAACTGAAATCAGTATTTCATCTGAGTGCTCAGTTAATCTGACAATTCACATTTTCTGAGTACACATTTTCTTCACAAGGATTCTCAAAAAAAATTAAAGGCTATGTTCTAAAGGATTGTGCTCCAGCAGTTTTCTCCATGTTACCATCTTTCAAATGCCACGGCAGCTACCTAGTGATATTGCCATTTACTAAGTATTTTCTCTTCTGAGATTCCGAAGCATTTTTGCAACGGCTTTCTAAGGAATGGCAAATCTTCTGGGCTTTAAGTAATTTGAAGATGTAAGTTTATTCTTCAATAAGTACCTGTAAAAATTATAAATAAAAGTCCAAATTACAGTAAATCAAATACTGAATTATAGGATTTAATTGTTTATGAAATTATATACAGTGTATATATATGTACAAAACATACACACAACAAATCTTTTATTAATATTATTTGTACAGAAAGCCAAAAGCATTTTAAATTTCCAGGAACAACAGTAAAAAAGATCTGACGTCCCCAGTAACTCCAGTCAAGCATAACAGAATTTAACTCTTTTCTTCCTTTTTTGGTGTTTTTGGTTGGTTTGTTTGTTTGTTTGACTTTGGTTCCTTTTGCAAGACCCTGGTGAGATACCTTCCAAGCCTGCTTACAGCCTGTTACAAGCCTTACAGCCTATTAGTATATCCTGAATATCTGCCAGAGAGCAATAAAGCATAACGAAACCCAGCAACAATCAGCTACCCTTTCTTCTATAAGACATGATATTGCACCTTGTTAATTAAGTTCAAGGAAAACTTTAATCGCCCTCTCCCCCACCTCCAAAGAGCCTGGATCGCTGGAGAAGAGTAGTAAACATACTTCATTCAGTGTTCCTGGCTGGACCTCTGTGGTAGTTCATGGCTGCTTTTAACAACCTTACCTGTGACAGTTTATTAACCTGACTTGAATACTGCTTCATTCTGATGGAGTAATAAGATTCCTCTCCTAATTCAAACATCACCCTTATCTTCTGTGTTACAATTTACATTGAGTTGGTGATGACACTGAAGTTTTGGTGAAAGAGAAGGTTGGAAATATTTTGTCAAGATTCTTCGATGGTTGGACTCGATGATCTTCAAGGTCTTTTCCTACCTAGATATTTCTGTGATTGCATTTCACCCTATATTTGTTTCTATGTAAACTAAGTATGTTTTAATCTGTAACTTGAAAGGAAGTTAAAATTGTTTTTTGCACAAGTAGCACTGCAAGGATCAATTTTCCAAACTATGGTTAGTCCCACTAGAAACAGGTGCATCTCCCATTGCACTTGCACAATACTAACTATAAATGAAGGGTCCCATTCCAGCTTGCCTTTATTTTTTTATTATTTTTTCCCCTCCTCATGTTCAGAATTTATAGTCTGCCAGTTTTTATTGAGAAACTTTCTCTAGACAAGATTAAATTTAGTGATAGCCTAATTAATACCATAAAAAGTGGCACAAACTCAGCACTTTGTAATGATTAGGCAGGAAAAAAAAAGATGTCAGGACATGATTTGCTTCAATGAATGAGACCATCATGAGAAGTCCAAGTCTCACATGACAGCCTTAAAGTGCAACAGCAGAATTGCAGTATCCCTCAGATAGTCTTAGATAGGATTCTATCATCTCTCTTCTCAGTTTTCCCATGATAGCTTTATTATTAGGAGATCATTTTAAATAGATATAAAATCATTGGACATGCAATATAACCAAATGACCAATTAGATTAGAAGTAGTAAAACTTTAATATAACATTCTAGTTTGAAAGGGCTCAAACAGATCCACATTAAAATTTAGATATAAAAGTTTGAGGGAAAATATTAGAAGAAATTAGTACCTCCCATGGTAGCTTAATTATTTTTCCACCTACAGCGGAGTAAAAAAATAATTGATCCAGTAGATAATAAATGAGGGTGAGAAACAGAAAAAGTGAGAAGTAGAAAGCCAGAATTCTGGAACTACTCTGATTTTTTAATCAAGGGATAATATAGTTTTTATTGTAAGGAGACACTTCAAATAGGATCTGAACTTGCAAGATTAACTAAGTGTCTTATGTTGCCACATAGGAGCTTCGGCTCACATGCATCTCAGTAAGAACTTGGGGTTTTCACTGGCACTCAAGAAGAGCTCAGAATCTGGCAGAAAAAGTCCCAAACTAGTGAACAACTGGGTATGAAACTTTTAACATGAATAAGCTTGAGTAAAAATTAAACGTATGTTCCTCTTATAGAAGATTTCTGATAGCATTTAAACATTATTTTCAGAAGCTAAAGCACTTCCACTGCCAACTGGAAGGACTAAATGCAGGACACTGAACAAAAATAGTTGCCTTAGAAGTTCATCCTCTTTTCTTGCTCCATTTCACAGTGCCAGAGTAGCTTTTCTGCCAGCAAAAGTTGGTGGTAACAGCAGCCAGCTGAAAAATATAGAATTTCTTTGAAAAATTACAGAACAAACTGGTTTGAGCTCCCACCCCTTTGGAAAACTATCTTCACTGCATACCCTTGAAAGCCAATACTTCTTCCACTTGTAATCAGGAAGTTTTTTCAATATAAAAGAGAATTTTGGGCAAAGAGAATCAAATATTTTGACAGGAAAACAAAGTAACATCAATGTACCAAGAGTGTGTCCAGTCCCACAGTGTTTTGGGTAAAAGTTCTGTGCTTCAACTGAATAAACATCCCGGCTCTGAAAAGCACACACCCACTTCTTCCAGCAGCAACATTCAAACTGAACTTACGGAAGTTCAACCAAGGGCTAGGGTCAAAAGTTCATCTCAGTCATGTTTGTCTCCGGTCTAATGAGGACATGAATGAAAGACATACCTCGTCTTTTCTTGACTGTCTCCAAATTCCTCTGCACTTTCACTGTACGTCATCTCATGCCACCACTCTACTATCTCCATGATAGTAGCAATCAGCTTAGGTTAGAGTGAATCCATCACGTTTTTTTTAGTTTGTCTCTGATCAATCACGTTGAAACCATTACAACAGAAATTGCTGCATAGGTTAATATTCTTTATTACTAAATCAAGCATTTGTCTTCCATCAAATCACAGGACAAAGTTATGCAACAAGACCTACTTCAGGCTTTATGTATGACCATATTTGCAACTTAGCTTTTTATTGCTGAAACCTTCTTAGCAAAACAGGAGAACTGAAGAGTCAATAAACAATATGTGAGAAAAACTGAAAAGAACTCTCTTTGAACAATCCTTTCAAGTTTTATGTGTATACAATCTTCCAAACATTTCCTAAAGCATTTTGGCAAATGCAATAGAGTAACTGACAGAGATTACCCAAAATTATGCATATTTACATCAAACCTCAGCCAACATTTATGATTATATTGTTACATTGTTTATACAGTTCAAACTCTCATGCTATCAAGATGACAGATACCAAAACTAACCTTATACATGGTTTCCATATTTCAAATTAGAAGCTTTCATACATGTATGTTTGTATGTTCTGTTCCCCAGTACACCCTATGCAAATATAGACTTCCTTGTGTAGGAAAAAGAAAATCTACTACATATGTCATCATATCTGCAATTCATTAATTTAAATCAAATAAGGGTTATAAGGTCCAAATATTCCAGCACTGATTATTTATTTCATTTTTGCCCAGATAGTATTTTTAACAACAGGCAGTATCATCTTCCAATTGCAATGACCATTATGATTTAGTTATTCCACTTTTTCTGTTTCTTCTCATCCAGATTTGCAGAGTATTCACTTACCACTTTGCTTCACTGTTATGAGAATATATATAGAATTGTTCAAGAGGAATGAAGGGGAACAAAAACGATGTGGAAGACCATGTCTTGTCATTGCTCAATCTTGTGCTAAATCAAAATTTCATCATCTACATTTGCTCTTCACAATTTCCCTTATCAGGGAGCTTGGTGGGCAGAGCAGCTAACTGCTTTGTACCATTGCTGATTACAACTCCATGAGCTCCAATCTGTATCACAAGCGCAGCTGGTAATCAGAGCTCTAATAATTGTGAAATTAGATAAAAGCTCTCAGCACAGATCTCCTGTAAATGAAGCCACATCACGGAATTACATGGTCAAAGTTATCTCTTAGGATCCAATGGACATTCCTAATTTCCAAATAAAAACATCCAGCCCAGACTGGATTCTAAAGTACCAGACTGATATGTTAAAGTCTTCCTTCAGGACTCAAAGGATGAACTTGTTGTTTGAGTAACCTATTTGGAGAAGGAAAATGGCCACAAGTACTGAAAAACCGGCTGTGGCAATTCATTTCACTTCTTCTAGCAGCTTGAATTGTTTGGCACTGAGGTCCATTCTTGTATATTTTGGTCTGAGCATCTTTATTTACTGTGTTATTTTTTTCACGTCTAGGTTGCTGAAAACATGCAGGATTGAAAATTATGCTGTATTGCTTTCTCATCAAAGGGAAAGAGTAATTAGGCAGAACACAGGCACATCATGAACAAAGATGGCTTCATTGCTTGTTGACTTCCTCCAATTTA
Source organism: Podargus strigoides (assembly GCA_028020825.1). Taxonomy (NCBI): domain Eukaryota; kingdom Metazoa; phylum Chordata; class Aves; order Caprimulgiformes; family Podargidae; genus Podargus; species Podargus strigoides. The sequence goes on along the minus strand of CM051663.1, from coordinate 144,753,689 downwards.
AAAAAGGAAAGTACCACCCTGCTGCCAGAAAATAAACCCAAGACATATGGGAAATGTAGGCTGACACTGCCTACATGTCATCCACAGGTATCAGGGATCCCAGTATAACCACCGTGCCTCACCACGACTGAAAGCTCTAGGAGAGCAAGCAAGGTATAAAGATGCTAATAGCGTGTACCAAAGAACAGGCTTTCCAGGAAGGCTCTTTCTTATTCGGTAATCTTCAAACAGAGACAGATTTTGAAGCACAGTAGACACAGAGCCATACTAGAGACATACAGTGCCAAACTCAGCCTGTCTTGATGACTACAACTGAGACAGCTTTTCCTGAGGTGAATTAGACCTGCTTTCTCAGTACACATGAAACATGTAGGCTATATTGTCTTTCAGTATAACTACTGCTGTCAAATAAATTGCATCCAGAATAGGGCATATTTATTTCTCGAAGCCTGAAGGTTCCACAGCTAATTATTTTTTTATGATCTTGGTGCACCCTGACTTTCAGTTTTCTAGAAAAATGTACTACAAATGTACCTTTTTAGTGTGGAGATTTAAATGGTTATCTTCTCAGCTCACATATTTACAATTTATATATATTTGTATAGATTAATATTTAGAAAAAAATCTAGATTCATTCCTCTTGATTTTAGACACCTCAGTTGTCTAAATTATTTATTCCCAATAGGCACAAAAAAAATGATACACATATACATATATATGCATGGGCAGTCAAACTCTGATTAACCACTCTGACTGCTCAGAATGAAAGTCCGTTAATGAAAAATACGTACATATATCTATACATATGGATCCCTCTGCTAACTGGCTTTACACACTCAGTTTGTTCAGTAGCTGGCCCTGTCCCACCTGGCCTTCCAGCTGCCTCACACACAGACACACACACATGCAGCCGTGAGTCCCTCCAGTTGCTGGTTCAGAACTATGACCCCTCCAGTAGCCAACCATCAGATCCCATGGTGCCTCCAGTAGCTGACATGGACCCCTTGGTCTCTCCAGTATCCAAATCTAAGAACTCCTGGTCTCTTCAGCCCAAACCTATGGCCACATCTGTCTGTCAAGCCTCTTGTCCTACTCGTCAGCTGGTCCAGCTTGACACACGCCATTGGTGACACACTGACATACATACCTGCACACAATGTACACATGCACTGTTTTCTCTAATTCCTCCCACCACAGACACATAGGCCCCTGAAACCTCTCATCCCACTTCAACTGCTGCACTCAAATCTCCAGGCACACATGTGCGCACACGCTAGAGATCCTTGCAGCTGGGAGAAGAATTAGAAATGGAGTGTAATGAGAAGTCACACTGGGGGGATGAAGTGCTGGGGTCTGAACCCTGATCCCTGAATTAAGGTTGACATATGGGTGGTTCCCATGGTCCTTCCAAAGGAGGGGATGAGTTTGCCTTTTGGCTTTCCTCCAAGGTGCGGCCGGCCTTGTAAGGAAAGCCCTTGGGTAAACAAGCCCCAGGTGCCCCACATTGGGTAAATGAGTGCCAGGTGTCCTGTTTTGGGGATAACAGCTGGGACCACTTGCAAGGAAGGGTGGAGTGTCTGTCTGTGAGGTGGATGCACTTTGCAGTTTCCCTGTTGGGGAAGGACCTCCTGGCTCTCCCTGCAACTGGGCCCCAGTCAGGTTTGGCATTTGCAAACGCAGGCTCCATGGGGGAACAATATGTAGCTACTTCTGTCTTATATGGTCAGCCTATTGACTTGGTTGTCTCCCATCTCTTCTATGGGAGACTTGGTTTCTTTGTTTATTCCACCTATTATTGGTCATGCTGGGTAGTTCTTGGGATCGCTGGGGTTGATGTCTATTATGTGTGATCTGTTTGACTTGTTTGTACCCCCAGTGATCATCCATATACTGACTTTTTTATGTGCAATAGAATCTGATTACTGGTTTGGTTTTCTGCTGTCTGTGTCCTTTGTGCTAGGCCTAGTGATTGGCAAGACAGGGGATCAGGTGCAGCGCATGGCCAGACAAGCATGCTGACCAGGAGCCTGCCAGCCAGAGAAACAACTGGTTTCTCTGGTTCCTTTCAATCCCTTCTTCCCACACTTGTACATCCTCAGTCCACCCTTTTTTCTGTGCTTTTGGTCCTTGCTCTGAACATTCCAGAATAAATCTAGCACAATCCCAGAAGGATCTTCTTTGAAGATTCAATGGCATGTCCCCAGGGGCAGTAAGCCCCCTCCTCAGTCTTTAAGGTGAATAAGGGAGCCTTTCCTGCTGGCTGACTTTGGTGGGTTCCACCCCAGGGCCACGGGCTGACAGTCCCCTGGGATCACCAGGGTAGGAGCTGACTTAGGGGCAACTTTTGTTCTGATGAGGTTGTTGGAGTTTTCCTGCCAGTCATTGTTCCTCTGAACTCCTTTGGGTTGGTGGAAATGAGCTTTTGATCACATAAACTAGCAATATACAATCAAATTAAACATTATTTGCCATGAAACCAGCATGAACACCCATAATTTGATTAAGAATACCTTCATTTCGTTACACAGGCTACCTTCCAATTCCTATCTACCAATACCTAAACCAAGAATTATGAACAATTATTTCTCTAATAATTAATGTACAGTTTTTGAGAATTAATCATTCTTTCTAGACAGCTGAAATTAAGAGATTTTATAGACAAGTTAACTGGGTAAAAAATACATATATCTGAATTGTAAAGTGATAGGATAAGTTTCATTTCATACGACTTACTCATCTACATTTTGGGCATAAAATAGACTTCTAAGAAGGATGAATGGAAGCTGTTGCACATTTGCTAAACAGCCTATGTGCTAGGACATGTTTTAGGTAAATACAAGTTGAAATCTTCAAGTGGGTATTTTACTTCCTGAATTGCTACTTAAGCAAGTAGGCTCTTGTAAGAAGATAACCATCAGTATACTCACTGCCAGATCTGCTTTTAAGAAAAAGGCAAGAAGAGCTGCATTTTCTGTGAAGTCTAATACCATTTGTTTTGGTGTATTTCAGATTTGCTCTAAAAATTTAGCAACTTAGAGGACTAAGGTGAAAAAATGTCTTATTTCTACATGACAGTTGTATTCATGAATGAATGCAAATTGAGGTACACACAGCAATGTACAAAGTCAAACACTCTTCATGACCATGTGCATGTCCATAAAAATTCCATAGATAGAACAAGGACAAAACAATTATTTACTTTAATGCTCTGACGGAGTTTCAATGACATATCAAAGTGACTTAGAAGCTTTGCCCTGAGAGAGAGGTATTCACTACACTAAAAATACCCTCATAATAAACAGTTTTGTTGGGTGGCCCTCTAGAAAGGGTGACAAGGGAGCAAATTGCCTCCGACACAGCAACATTTGCTTCCAAGTCAGTAGTGTCACAGTACTACTGGTAGGGCCTAAAATCTTGCAAATCTGCTCCTTTACCTTGCATATTGCCTATTTTGATGGAGGATTTTAATCAGGTATGTTTGCCAACCTAGAAACACCAGATACACTTCAGAAATGTGAAAAGTAATTAACATGTGTTGTGCTGCACTCAGTAAATAACAGACAGATTCACAAGAAACTGCTTGAATCACAGAATCACAGAATGTTAGGGATTGGAAGGGACATCAAAAGATCATCTAGTCCAATCCCCCTGCCACAGCAGGAACACCTAGGTCAGGTCACACAGGAACATGTCCAAGCGGGTTTTGAATGTCTCCAGAGAAGGAGACTCCACAACCTCTCTGGGCAGCCTGTTCCAGTGTTCTGTTACCCTCACTGTGAAGAAGTTCTTCCTCACATTTATGTGGAACCTCCTATGTTCCAGCTTACACCCATTGCCCCTTGTCCTATCATTGGATGTCACTGAGAAGAGCCTGGCTCCATCCTCATGACACTCACCCTTGACATATTTATAAACATTAATGAGGTCACCCCTCAGTCTCCTCTTCTCCAAGCTAAAGAGACCCAGCTCCCTCAGCCTTTCCTCATAAGGGAGATGTTCCACTCCCTTCATCATCTTTGTGGCTCTGTGCTGGACTCTCTCAAGTAGTTCCCTGTCCTTCTTGAACTGGGGGGCCCAGAACTGGACACAATATTCCAGATGTGGCCTCACCAAGGCAGAATAGAGGGGAAGGAGAACTTCTCTCGACCCACTAACCACCCCCCTTCTAATACACCCCAGGGTGCCATTGGCCTCCTTGGCCACAAGGGCACATTGCTGGCTCATGGTCATCCTGCTGTCCACCAGGACCCCCAGGTCCCTTTCCCCTACACTGCTCTCCAGCAGGTCAGCCCCCAACCTGTACTGGTACATGGGGTTGTTCTTCCCCAGATGCAAAACTCTACACTTGTCCTCGTTGAATTTCATTAAATTTCTCCCCGCCCAACTCTCCAGCCTATCAAGGTCTCGTTGAATGGCAGCACAACCCTCTGGTGTGTCAGCCACTCCTCCTAGTTTGGTGTCATCAGCAAACTTGCTGAGGATACATTCTGTACCCTCATCCAAGTCGCTGATGAAGATATTAAACAACACCGGTCCCAGTACCGACCCCTGAGGGACTCCACTAGTCACAGGCCTCCAACTAGACTCCGTCCCATTAACCACAACTCTCTGGCTTCTTCCCTTCAGCCAGTTCACAGTCCACCTCACTACCTGATCACCAAGCCCATACTTTATCAGCTTATCTACGAGGATGCTGTGGGAGACAGTGTCAAATGCTTTACTGAAATCAAGATAAACCACATCTACCGCTCTACCATCATCTATCCACCTAGTGATTTCCTCATAGAAGGCAATAAGGTTGGTCAAACATGACTTACCCTTGGTAAAACCATGTTGACTGCTCTTAATGACCCCCTCATCCTTGATGTGCCTAGAGATAGTGCCAAGAACAAGCTGTTCCATCACCTTTCCAGGGATGGAGGTGAGGCTGACCGGTCTATAGTTACCCGGGTCCTTCTTCTTGCCCTTCTTATAGACTGGAGTGACATTTGCTATCCTCCAGTCCTCAGGCACCTCTCCTGTTCTCCATGACTTACCAAAGATGATGGAGAGTGGCCTAGCAATGACCTCTGCCAGCTCCCTCAGCACCCTTGGGTGCATTCCATCTGGTCCCATTGATTTATGGATATCCAGATTGCTCAACTGATCCCTAACCCAATCCTCATCTACCAAGGCAAACTCCTCCTTTATCCTGACTTCTTCTGGGGCTACAGGGATCAGGGGCTCCTGGGGAAAGCCTACAGGAGTAAAGACAGAGGCAAAGAAGGCATTCAGCACCTCTGCCTTCTTTATATCCTCTGTCTCTAGGGCACCCCCCTCATTCATCAGTGGGCCTATATTGCCTCTAGTGTTTGTTTTATTAGCTATGTATTTGAAAAAGCCCTTTCTATTGTCCTTGACCTGGCTTGCAAGGTTAAGTTCTAAGGAGGCCTTAGCTTTCCTAATTGCATTTCTACGTCCTCTGACAACTGTCCTATATTCCTCCCAAGTGACTAGCCCCTCTTTCCATGATCCATACATTCTTTTTTTCCACCTAAGTTTGCCCAGCAGTTCCTTGTTTAACCATGCTGGTCTCCTAGCTCCCTTACTTGATTTCATACCCATTGGGACGCTCTGATCCTGAGCTTGCAAGAAGTGGTCCTTGAATGTTGACCGACTATCTTGAGCCCCTTTACCATCTAGCACCCTGTCCCATGGGACTTCCCTTAACAATTGATTAAGGAGGCTAAAGTTAGCTCTGCGGAAGTCCAGGGTTCTGGTCTTGCTTGGTACTCTATTCCTCCCACACAAGATCCTGAACTCCACCATCTCATGATCACTGCAGCCAAGGCTGCCATCGACCATCACTGCTTCAACAAGACCCTCCTTGTTGGTAGTTAAAATTCCCCATGAGGACCAAGGCCTGTAGTTGTGAGGCTGCTTTCAGCTGCCTGTAGAAAGCCTCATCAACTCCCTCGTCCTGATCAGGAGGTCTGTAATAGACCCCCACAACTGTATCACCCATGCCTTCCTGCCCCTTAATTCTTACCCACAGACTTTCAACTTGCCCCTCATCAGCCCCTGGAGAAAACTCAATACATTCAAGTTGCTCCCTCACATAGAGAGCAACTCCACCACCTCGCTTCACTGACCGATCTTTCCTAAAAATGACATAGCCATCCATGACCACATTCCAGTCATGTGAGCTGTTCCACCATGTCTCTGTAATTGCCACCAGGTCATAACCTTTAGACCGCACCCAGACCTCTAACTCCTCCTGTTTATTCCCCATACTGTATGCATTGGTGTACAGGCATTTCAGATAGCGAGCAGAGCGCACTGGTGGGACCCCTGGGAGGCAGGAGGCCTCGTGGTCAGGGCCTAAACATCTATCCCTTCTCTTCAATGATCGAAAATCCTCCCTAGACCACCTTCCTTCAGGCCCTAGAATATTACATTGAAAATGGTTCTTGACATGCTTATTTTGCAAACACTATAAAACAAATAAGCAAATGGAAAGTCTAATTTCCTTTACCCATTTATCAACAGTTTCTGTGATGTTTGTCCTACAAATAGTATTTTTAAATAAAATGTGTTATGCTGTCTAACTTGAACCAATCAAGATGCAGAGAATGATGGGCTGTAAGATTGCCTGATTTACATATGGCTTATATTGTCCCTGGTGCAAGAGTCCTTTTAGCAAATTATTAGCCAAATCTGCAGTTTGTTTTCCTAGTTTATACACATTTGCAAGGGAATATCTTTACTTCTGACCAACATCCATTCATAAAGAGCGTGAGGTCACTACCACCAAATTACAGGTTTTAAGCTATACAAGTTTTTAAGGGATTTTCTACCCTAAAAAAAGGAGTAGAGAAATTGAATGAATTGGAAAAGTGACATGGCTGAGTGACTACCAAAGATGTGCCTACTCTCGGTAAGAACAAGTAATTTGCCACACAAATGGAGGACAGTAAATCTGGATATACTTTGTAAAATATATCAGAGGGAATTCAGTAGATTAGCAGAGAAGCAAGTTTGGCTTCAAGCCAGAAGCACCAGTTTGTAACTATAAGAAAATGTGACAGGAAATAGGTAGCTTTTTGAAAGGAAAGTCACACTTACCAAATTTTGTGTATTCTTTGAGTACATCAGCAAGCATGGAAAAATTGTCAAGCATAGTACATTTTCTTTTCAAAAGGCTTGAGCTATGTCTTCACTGGATGTTATTTGGAAACTAATTAGCCCAAGTTTTGATGTTTCAGAATTATCTTATGAATAAGGATGAATTATAAAGTTAAAAGTAACAATTATTATGTACACAACTGACGATTTAATGCACTTTTCATATCTTTGAATCTATGTGGTTGCATGTGTGTGTGGTTGCCAATGTAATCATAGATATGCAATAAAATTAATCCCATTTTCCTTGGCATTTTTCTTGAATCTTTTCATATTTACAGTCAGAAACCTACATACACCTGTCAAGAGGCAGAATTTTGCAGAGTATGTTGACACAATTCATTTATTTCAGGTTACAGCAGTTTGACATCAGTTGTCATCAGTTAACATAAGTTAGTAGTTTTGGTGTGACTTTTTCCCATATCAAAAGAGACAAGACTCTCATCTGTCAAATGGGAGATTTTTTTATCAAAACAGAACACATGAGTTGGGTGACAAATTCAACACAGTACAAAGAATTACCATGTTAATCTGTAGTTTCCCTAGTCATCCAGTTTCTTTGGGTTTGAGTGATAGGGAGCTTGAGGGCATTCTCCTCTCCTTCAGTTTACCAAAAGTCCAAAGATCTGACCTGTATTACTTCTCTATTTGTAAGTCCTTTTGCAAAAATTATGGATGCATTTGTAGATCCCTTTTCACTGTTTGTCTTGTTTACTAAGCTGGTTAAATACACGAAAAGGTATAAATTGCATCAATGCAAACAGTAAAATGAAGTAACTCAGACAATCCCCTTGTTATTCCATCATTTATTTCATATGCCATCAGAGAAAAACAACAGCTGCTCCACATCTCCGTTTTACCTACCATTTTTCATGTAAATGTTTTCAGTATTTGATTTTCCATGGATAAGAAATAAGTATTTATGCATGTAAGACTAAGTATTGGTATATATAAGTAATTCAGACATCCTATAAGAAAATATTTATTAAAAATTCTAAAAATATTTAAATATTTCAAAGTTTTTGTTCAAGTGTAGATTTATTATTATGTATGTTAGTGTCATAGAAGAAATAATACAAATCTGATACACAATATCAGCTTGAAACACTTCAGCACTGAAGCACACTGAACACTTCAACTTGAAGCATTCAGTTGATGTTGTTAACATTGAAGTGTTTTGTTATAACATTGCCAATATTTTTGTTTCCATTTTTCATTTTTGACAAATTACATTTTCTGGCAGGATAATTTGCTATCAAATTCTTGTGGTGATTTCTAATATACATATGCATAAGTACTGGAGTATATACATACATGAATAAAAACATCTGAACAAAACAATGACTGCAGTGAAAAGAATGTTTACTCTGCTTTGAGGGAAATAGCTTGCTGCTACATGCTGCCAGCAGGAAAAAATGCATTTTTTGTAAGACTGTACAGCAAGTATTAAGTTTTTTAGACCAACCCATCTTCATGGTGTGATTTATAACTTGGATATAAAACCAAATAATAAAAAAATGCTTGAAAATACATGTATTCATGCTGTTATAAATTATGCAGCATTTACTGCTACAACATTGTCATGGAAATTTCAGAACCCTATGTCTGAATTTAGTTAACATTGCTGCAAAAATTAGCCCTGAAGTGCTACAGGTTTCTACAAGCCTGATGATAGTCTGAATGCAAATGTACTAGATGCCTTTCTTCTCCCAGGTGTTACCTTTAACCACCTGACATTATGTCAGTAATGAAAATCAGATCTGAAATAAGAACTTCTATCACTTTCACAGAAGGATAGGAAAAACATCATTGGAGAGTCTCAAGGCTAAGATACCAGAAAATGTTAAACTGCTTTTCTCAGTCAATTAACATACTTTTATTTCAACCTTTTCTGCCTAAAGAGAACCAGCAGGTTGATTAATACAGTTTCTAGAGGCAGTTTGACACTTATTCTAATAGAAGAAGTAACAACCTGAAGCAGTTCCCTGGTCTGCTAAATCCAGTATCAGACCTCTGGCAGTAGAAAGCACTAGCTACTTCAGAGTAAGGAAAAAAAGAGTTCATTTCTGGAATGTCTTAATGATTTGCTACTGAGGCTGCACTCGATAAGCCAAGTACAATTTAAAGAAGTTACTCCATCGGCAACAGTTGTTCCTAGGATCAAGATGAGGTGACAGAGAAATATCTTTCCCTACTTCCATTGCACTCTGTGCCTTGTGGAGACTAACAAGAATGAAGGGCTGATGGGAATTATATGGTGTATTGCATTAAGAAATTATATAAAATTTGGAAATTTAAAAATCAAATGTCTGTTTTCATCTTCTCAGTTTTGGGTTTGGTTTTTGTGGGGTTTTTGGTAGCACAGGAATGAAAGATGTTGAGCAATGTGACCACAGTCCAGCAGTATACATCAGAAAGTATCTCACCATATCTTCTCCTAGTTACAGTGCCTTCATACAGAGAAGTACTCAAAATTGGAGTAACTCAGTAAACTCGGAAGTGACTAACACAAGCCCTTCACCATGCATATGCAGTTTTCATATGGGCAACATATTCCTCCTCATCAGTTCTTCTCAAGTGCTTGGTAAGACATCTGATTCTGCACAGTATTTGATTTTTACTACAACACAGTTACCTCCTACCTTCAGTAGTTCTGTAACACCTGAAGTACCCCTCTGGGTACTTTTTGTTGTGTTGTTATTTGCTGGTTGGGTTGGGGTTGGTGGGTTTGGGGGTTTTTTTTAAGAAGTTACACTGACCTAAATTCAAGACCTGGACTGTTTCAAGACTTTAATGCAGCTGAAAAGCAGGGAGAAAACACAGTGTAGATGATGAGTGGATGAAAAACAGAGATCTCGAAAGTACTAGAATTGAGAGGGATGCTAGCAGAACTTATGGGACAAGTGATTCTAAGATTTTGTCAGTGCAAGGTGTAGTATGTGTGAAAAGGCAGTTCTCTGAAGGTGCACTACATTTCTGCAGGGAAGTGCTGATGGGACTCTACCAACTGCTTTTGCTGTGAAAATAATTTGGAGCAATTTAACAGAAGAATGTATGCAAAGCCAGTGGATTATTGCACACTCTGTAGACTACACGCAAAATTACTACAGAAGATACTCATTATTAATTAACATATAATTATTTGCCATAAGCCCATGACATCTAGCTAATAAGAATGAATTGTTTAGCTATCTTTTGCTTAATATATTTTATTGCTACTTGACTACACCAGCATTGATTTAAGATGATTATTCCTAAACGGTTTGTGTTCTTGAGTCTCTGCAAGGTTCATAGATTTTTGAGGAGACAGAAATCCTTAAAGAGATTTTCAAAATATCAAGGAATGTGTAATAGCCCCAGAACCCTATCCTTGAATAATTTTCTACCTAGGTTAAACACAGTGCTCTCCTGATTTTGAATTTCTTTTTCCCCTAGAGATGTTACTTAGATTTCTTCCTTCTGCCTGATCATCTGTTTTCCTCAGATATTGTTTATTTTTGAAACATCTGCCTCTATGACAAACCTCTTTGAAGTTAACCAAAATATTTGTAGGTGTTATTGTAGAATCACAAGGGCAAACCAACAGGCTGTATACGTTCACATCACATACCTAGGAAAATAAATTTAAAAGGTTAATGATGACTACTGAGAACTAGTTGTTATATTCTACTAGAAACTCTGTTTTCAACATATTAGATACCATCACTTGGGCAGGTACTTTTTTCCTCTGGTGGTATGGAGTGCTGCCTATCACTTCTGGAGACATTTTAAGCTGCATGTAGTCTATGTTCCAGTACAGTTTTGAAATATGCTTGCTTTTTGAATCCTGTGAGGGGCCTCTTAAAAAAATAAATAAATCCATTAAATTACTTTTAAGAATTTGCCATTTTTTTATATGTTCAGGTTAACATGCCATCATGTTTGATCTTGGTGGGAGGTCACTGACTACTGCAGGTTCTGGTCTCCACAGTTCAAGAGAGACAAGGAACTACTGGAGAGAATCCAGTGGAGGGCTACAAAGATGATTAGGGGACTGGAACATCTCTTTTATGAGGAAAGGCTGAGACCTTAGTCTGTTTAGCCTGAAGAAGACTTAGAGGAGGAGATCTTATCAATACTTATAAATATCTAAAGGGCAAGTGTCAAGAGGATAGGGCCAGACTTTTGAGTGGCGCTCAGCAACAGGACAAGGGGAAATAGGCATAAGCTGGAGAACAGGAATTTCCTCCTAAACATGAATAAAAACTTCTTTTATTTAAGGGTGACAGAGCCCTGGAACAGGCTGTCCAAAGAGATGATGGAGTCTCTTTCCCTGGAGACATTCAAAACCCACCTGGATGTGATCCTGGTCAACCTGCTGTAGGTGAACCTGCTCTGGCAGGGGAGGTGGACTAGATGACCTCTGAAGGTCCTTTCCAACCCCAGCCACTCTGTGATTCTATGATTCTTCCATGTGAACTCTTATCTCTCCTTCCATTAAGTAAGAAGTGGTCTTTTGTATATGATATAGCTGGGCTGCCTTAAAGTTGGAGGGCTTACTCCATAGAAATAGAGAAACCTGCTTCTTTAGTTTAATCAGTTAGAGAGCAGAAGATTATAATTTAAAATGAAAATTAAAAAATTATTTAGATGAGATTTCATGGATAGACTTGCTTTTAATTGATGCTGCATTATGTGACCTGACAATTACAGGTATTCATGAAGTAGTTTTTTCATCTTATTTAACCAGAATTTGAGACTTTCACCTTCTGTTATGAGGATATAGGCTGCTTTCCTTAGTGGAAATATCTGAAGAGATGAGATAGTGTCTCCTTCTTTCCCCTCCCTGTAATGTTTCACCAGCATCCAAGCAGATAGCCACAGTCATGTATTGCTACTCTATTAAATTTTGTTCTTTCAAGATGAACACTCAATTTCTTTCCAGTGACCTAGAGGAGGGAAAGACAAATAGCGTATTTGTATTCTTATGCTTTGATATTTATATGGGGATTGTACAGATCCTTTCCAGTCAAGTGTTTATCTTGTTCTATGAAATTTCTTAGGTACAAAGCTGTATTATCTGTTCTATGTCTGAATGTCTCCTGTTTGTGATAGGCTTGATTTCAGGCATTTTACTATTTTCAGGAATACCTGTCGTCTCAAGACCTCCACCCTTTGCCTGAAATTCTAGCTCATTTATCTTTGCATTTGGTGTGAAATTCAGAGTGGTGAATCTTAAGTAGAATGTACTTTGTCTTTTTCTCATCCATGAAGTATTGCGAATGGGATTTGTCTGTTCTAATGAAGCACCAGAAGTTAGATGCTTTGAGTTTAAAGTAGGTAAACTCTCATCTCTTATGGCCAGTGTCTTTTAGTCAGCAATTTCGTCAAATCAATTAATCTCTCCTGTGTGTGCTTTTCTCCATTGAGAACAGTAATTAGCTTAGAGGTGTACATTTAACTCGTATGCATCTACAACTGGATCAGATCAATCTGTATGTACACACACTGTGATTACACATGATGGTCACTACTGCTTCTGTAAACATGCTCACACTAGTTTTAATATAGCTACTTGCAGCAGTGCAGTTATGGCAAGGCATTCAACATAAGCTGTAAAATCTTTCTGGATTTGGAAAGCTGCTGAACCATGTGTGGTCTACATGGCCAGAAATACCTAGTTTAAAGCTAGTCCTGTGCAAACTGCAGTCATTGCTGTAATTCACATTCTTACAGATTTACAGTTCTTCATATAACTTTTAAATTCATTCAACTGAGCCTGAGAGAAGCAAGAGCAGTATAATTTTCATGCTGATGAAAAATATCTCTCTCTATGAGTTCAGGCAGCATCTTAGGACAGAAATTATCTGATTAACCTGGAATCACAGCAGAGGAAGTGACTGAAACAGAGACTCTGTCCTTTTGGTCCTGGATCTCCTTGGAGACAGCCTAAGGAAGAGTGAAATACTACAGCTTTAAATTTCCTTGCTATGTCCTCCCAGAACAAATTCACTCTTTTAGAGCTTAGCTCTTTTTGTTACTGTTAAGGAAGCCAGTTTTCAAGTGAAATGTGGTTTAGGAAAAAAATAGGTTTCTATTTGTCTTTATAGTAGAATGAAATAGCCCTGAAATGTAATTGCAAACACTTCAGACACCACTAGTACAAATATATAGACATGTATGTATTGACATACTGTATTTGCAGTCTTGCCTACACTTCATATGTAATAGTAATAATAATAATAATAATTTTGTACTTACTAAGCTTCGTTTATCTGGTGACCTCAAGGAGCTTTGAAAATATCATTTTAAGTAGCCCACTGGAGTTCTTTCTATATTATTATAACACTTTAAAAACATAATTATGCTGAAGGAAATATAGTAACTGTGAATTTTATTTATTAGGAGCAGGAAGGTAGTTTATAACAAAACCAATTAATATGTGTGAGGTTAGACATGGCAATTGCACCTGAAGCTGAATGCACTATAAACACTGCAATAACTATGCAACTACAACTCTTCTAATAAACCTTGGTTTTCACATGCCAACAAAGAGCTCTGTTTAATATTCCACAGTAATTCCTTTCAACCTAATCCAGATTTCACTTGTGTCATGCAGACTTTAAAAAATACACTAGTGGACCAAGTCACAATATCATTTTAGACAAATTGTCCATTCTAATACTATTGTGAGAACTGCACATATTATTTTTAATACAAAACATACATATATAGAAAAATATTGATTCAGATTTTAAATCATTAATGCCTTCTCATATTTGAATGTATTAATTAAATTCAATATGCTATAAATTTTTAAGCATCTTAAATAACCTTGTCTATTTAATAGATTTTACAGTTACTGAAATAGTTGCAATTAGCAACAGATTCCATTTAAAACCATAACAACCTCCTTATAAGCATTAAGAAACTAAATTCAATCTAAATCCCAGCAAAAATTTCTTGAATCTTTGACACATCTTCTAGCGTGGTAATAATTATATTTTTTTCCAGAACTACAAAATAAATTGCAAATTCTGAAATAAATATATAGGCATGTAACTTCTCATTCATAATGGCAATGCATATGTCTGAAGATGGTAAAACCTCATTTGCCATGTTCAGTCAGAGACAGACATTCTGCAGAAACACATATAGTTAATAAAACAAGTGTGTAAGGGGCAAAAGGAATTACCCCAATGCTTCATTCTATGCTGAAATGTGTAGGAAATGAAAGAACTTTGATGCAAAGTCAGAATTTTGGCCAAATTCAGTATCTTGCCTATCTCTTTGTATTTCAGTAATCTATATTTGCCATTATTGAGGAGCAAAAATGGGTGAGGTAAACTTGCATTTTGCAGCACCAAGAAAGGGCAGCTCCTGCCTATATTCTGCTAAGAAGGGTTCTGCTGAGTGAATGTTCAGCCCACTGGGCTGCTGGTCTACTCGGAGTGTCCAGCATAGAGAGCTTGCTCTTTCCTTCCTTTTTCAGGCCCGCTTCTAACAGCAGTCTAGCAATCCTGAAGACTGCAGAGGGCAGTGCAATAAAATCGCCTATAGTGACTTTAAATTCTCTCTCTCCTGGGTAATGGTCAGTTTGACTATTTTGCTGCCATCATAAAAAAGCTACAGTGAGCCTGGAACTAAGCGCCTTGCTCTTTGCAATGCCTTGTTTCATCTGCTGCTTTCATTAACCTTCTCTGAAATTCATGTATTGAATCTTCTGAAGTGATCCTATGAATGTGGGAGTTAGCACCTACCAAGCTCATATCATTGCTTCATATAACAGGATTATGGTATTTATATGCCATTTTTCAATTCCTGTAATTTATCCAAGGAACTTGTTTGCTGCAATACACCAAGAAGCTATCTTCATTGAACAACAATCACTTAGATTCTTCTTAAGAGTGGTCAAAGTTCAATACTAAGGTCTTTGCATTGCTGATTGAGTAGAAAGAAAACCCTTAACTCCTGACAAGGAATTTAAGGAGCTTTGTTCTCTCAGGGGTACTCGAATGCTCATTGAATCAGGACATCAGAGACTTTGAGAATGCACAAGAAATTCAGGCAATTTTTTGTAAGTGTGCATTACCTTATATTTAACCAAATTGAATTCTGTCTGCCCTCATGCACCACCTATATTAAGCACTTCTAAAAAATTAATTTAAAGTCCTTTTTCTTGCATATTCTTTCAGAGTGGAAAAGAAAAAATGTCATGAGAAAGTGAAGATGATGAGAGAGCTTTAAAATGAAACAAAGGAAAATGTGACAAAGTACAGCAGTTTGACAGGTGAAAAAACCTCATTAGAAAAGGGACCGACCCCAGCTAACTGCAGTTAACTAGCAGATCCTGGCTTTTGCTCTTACAGACATAGCTGTGGCCACACTCATTCAGATCAGCAGATCATACAGCTCAGTTTACTCTCACTAGCAATGTCTGCCACTCCTGAACCATGTGTAGAAAACTCTCCAGACACCACCTGTGGAAAAACCCTCTCACCTCAAAGCTTCTCTTTATTATTCAATGCTAGAAAATGGCTCATGCCTTAAATCAAAATAATCTCGATACCTTCCAAAGTTCTTTGGTTTTACTCTGTTTTATTTTTCTCTTTTCTTACCTTAGCTAACCATAAAATAGTCTGTCCCTTTTTCAAGAGTGCTAAAATACCTTAAAATAATGTTGTCTGATATCTCCTGAAATGCTCAAAAGCCACTTAACTGTTTGATTTTGATATTAGAGCCCACCCTCATGGCTGCTGATTGAACTGGGTGTTCAAGTTGACCAGAGAACACCCTTAAAAAAAATGGGGATCTCTTGTGCTGAAGCACACCCAGGGTGCTTGTGTATTGCCAGGTAGACTGGCATGTCTCACAGGCAGTCTGTGTGTTTTCTGTGTCTCTGTAAGGTAGAGTTGAGTCAGATAGGTGGCACAACACACCATATGTAAAGCTGTTTTCCAGAGATCATGCTTTCAGAGGAGTGTAAACAAAACCAGTGGGGATTTACTGCATAGTCTCTGTGTTTCTTTTGCAAATCCTGTTGGAATGTAGCTGCATTTTTAAGCACCTGACTGCTGTATTAACTGTCGCCCTTACTCTTGCTGCTGTTGGGGGTAATGAGTATTGCAGGCTAATTATTTGTTGTGTAAAATAATGACGTTTTTTACTTTCCCATCATTCAGTTTCACTCAGTATCTTTTGTATTTGTGTAATAAAAAGAGGTGAAAAGGAGTTCATGAAGTGTCTTTTCTGTACCTTAAACTGTTTCATATATTGTCATTCACAGCTCTTTAATACCTAAATATTTCTATGTGTTCTGCTTCACTGTGCTCACCTTGCATCAAACAGTCAATTAAAAATATATTGCCAAGGGCGGTTGAGCTGACGTATAGCTGAGTTTGTCACACACTTCCTGGATTGCCAGGAATCTGTTTATGGGCCCTTTATTTGGCTACCAGCATATTTTGGCAAACAAAGACTGTTTGCTTGTTTTTAAAGAATATGACTCTTCAGTATAAACTCACACTATTTTGTTTGGCTATACCTTTTTCTCTGGAAAAAAAAATTCCCTTCCTTCAAATTTCTTCTACCTTTATGTCGGATTCCTGGTGCAGAGGACTGAAAAAAGGAGCCATCCTGGAGAACATCAATTTTTCATAACTTCAGGTAGAGCCATGTTTTACAACTTTCTCATTTAAATTATGAATAAAAATTAATAAATTATGAGAAAATTGGCCTTATGTAATGTGACATGCAAACCTATACAGTATAGTGCCCTGACATTTTTAAACTGCTTTTTAATCCCATCAATAAAAACTATGTAATAGCAAGTAGATATAGGCTGGATTTTCACTGCTTCTTAGGGTACTAGAGGCCATGCGGATGATTTTTCTCTTTGAGAAGTATTTGCTGCTCGTGCCTCTGTTTATACGCTGCTCTCCCCCACCTGTACCACACAAATGCAGATGAGGTGAGAATGCAAAGCAATAGGTGAAATGCCCCTGTTCTGCACCAGCTCTACTGCTGCTGCTCATAATTCATTATTGAAACACATTAAAACTGTTCGGGAACAATCTCATCTTCTGCAGGGTCAGAGCTGAACCAGGGTCTATGATATCCATCCTTGTTGCACACAGGATATGTTCAGGAAAGAATCTGGGCAATTAAATGGCCTAGAGCTTTCACTGCTCTAAATTTTTTTTGCCTGCATTGAAATCAATGGACTTGGAAAAATTTTTGTTTGATGAGGAACTGGTATATGTAGTTTCTGGGTACGATTCTCTTTTGCCTGTAACTAGTGCTTCTAGTTACAGCTATGCAAAGTAAATGCAAACTTTTCCATTCTACACTGGTTGTGCTTTACGCCTGCTATTTTCAATTACTGTTTATCCTTTTATTCTGCAGCTTGCAGACTGCAAAGAAGTTCCAGTTGTGTATGTTTATCATGTCATTGCTACACCGCTTAAGCCAGAGTAGTTGCAAGAATCGTCTTCACTTTAAAGGTCTACGTGACCATAAACAACTCTGTAACTTGTGTGAATAAACCTAAATCTTCCAAGGATAAGTAAGCTATATTCTTATATTAGATTCCACATATAACCAGACTGACTGAACAAATTAGACAAAAATCTAAGATTATACTTACTGTGTAATAGGATGGGTGAACAGCAGCTCTGAAGTCCAAATTTTAAATAGTTATATCAGTAAGTTAATTGAACTGTCTTTGTGTGGATACTCTCTCATTGATAGACAAAAGCTTCTGCTCTAAGATTGAACAATGATACTGAACAAAAAGTGTGATTCAAAATAAATCTTCTTTCTTCTTAGGACAAGAACGGGCTATTCTACTCTTTTGAACTGAGACATGAGGCTATAAAAATCAGACTGAAAATTACTAAGTATAGTAAATACAGTAAATATTGTATTGCAGCAACTTCCATGTGAAGTGGGAGGCACCAAAGTTACTTCATGCCTTTTGCAGGTTATCTCCAATCCCAGGACTGAAACTTTTGAATTGATGAGATGATATATTCAGTAAGGAATGTGATAATGCATTTTTATATACCTTTACAGGTGTCAAGGCAGATACTGCTGTTCCTTCACATAACTACATTCTTTACTTTTAGCTGTGATTCTGCCTTATCCATTGTGTTTGGAATTTTTTTCTTCCTGTGGAAGTGTCTCAGTCTTCCAAGAAGCATTATTGAATTTTTATTGCAGTCTAAAATTTAGACTAAATTTAGTGATATGTGTAATGAATTTTCAATTAAAAAGAACCCATTTAAATATCTTAATATAGTCACCAGGTAGCATTAGGTCTCAAGAATGGTTATATTTGAACTGATGCCCATTTTTTAAGTCTGTCTCTGGTAGCAGATTATTTAGTGATTCATATAGAAGTCTTTTAGAACATGAAGCTCTCCCTTTTTCCTTGTCCCTTTTCCCTTTTCCTACTAAAGAAATAATGAGGAGCCTCTTATGAATGACTCGCAGCACAAAAAAAAACAGACAGGACAATCCTGTCTTCAGTGTGACCTAAGGAATCCTGAGGAGTGGGAAGCTTTCTGAGCCACATCCATTTTAGACTTCCAATCTGAACTCACATAATCTTTTCAGCATGGGCTTGAAAGCATATATAAAGACACATTATAACCTGTTCAGGGTTAAAACGACAGATTCAATTAATACAAGGCAGAGGAATTGGGGGTGGGGGGTGGGAGAGGAGGAAAGGTTTGAGTTTTGTTTCTGTTGATCTATTATAATAAAAATACAGTATGATGAAGGATACCAGTTACAAAATATTAGCCTTGAGGTCTTGGTTAATTAAGAAGAGAAACCAAGATAATGACAGTATCAAATAGAAGAGCAGATGCACATCTTAGGTTATCCTGGCTGCAAGTTCACACGACTCCAGCTGAGCTGTATTCAACTGCTATTTAAATAAACTAGCAGGATTACTTTTTTGTCTCCCTGTGTCACTAGATACAAGGATAGGCTTAAACCTTGTCAACAAAAGACAGTTTGCAAAACAATAATTCTCTGACATCCTGTCATTGCTAGGTATCCATGAGCTGAAGTACTGGTTTATTTCAATGACTTAAAGAATTTATTTGTGATGACTTTCTAGCAAAGGGGTAGTTAAGAATCTATGTGACGTGATAACAGCACAACAGATTCTTGATGGTACCTAAATGTTGAAATCAGGGCTTTGATACGCTGCATACCTTAAGAATTCTAACAAAAGTGCATAATTGGCCATACTTCTTTGAAACTGGTAACACTTTTGCAAAAATTTTCATTCCCATAATATCCAGAATCATAGTCTAAATAAGAATGCAGTTTCTCTGGAAACACTATTGTTGTAGACTTGAGCTTTGGTCAGTTGATATTAATTTAGCTCTAAATACAAGTATTATTTGAAAATCTCATTTTTGGTAAGTATAAAGATAAAGCTGTATGTAAAGTAGGTGTGATAAGAGACTCAAAAACTCAATTTTTGAAGTCAAGAAATAGTTCCAGATCAAGAATTACAGATGACAATGAGTATTCTCTAAGTAATTAGCTATTATTACCTGGTCTTGATGATGTCCCTGCAAAGAGTTGCAAATAATGTTCTGAATGAAGTGGTCTGTTTTCCAAGGTTCGGGGCTTTTTTAATCCCTAAATTCTCCTTGGGAGTTTAAGTATAGAGCTCAGTTTGTGAAGCTGGTTACTGCAGTCAAAGATTTTATTTCGAATGTGGATTTTTTTCATCAAGCCAAGTGTTTTCCAATCTTGATAAATTATTGTGAATAAAAATGTGTTAATGAAAGCAGCTGCTGGAAAGCTATGGAAATTATCATCTCCGGGCTCAATAACGGAAGACATTGGCACATAGTTCAAGCAAAACAATGTAGACAGAAATTTTGAAATTTAATCATTTTGCAGATTTATCCTTTAATTAACTCTTGAGTGAAATGCAGATAATCAGTAATTTTGCTTTATTTCTAATCTTTCAAGAAATTGGTCTTGCCAGCTGTGTACAAGTTGTCTGTTCTTTAAGAGTGATATACAACACTTTAATCCCCATTTTGCTGATTAAACCTAAGTATCAAACTCAGAACATTTTCCTGTTTGGTGCTGGGTTTTTTTCCTTAGTTGTCTTTAAAATTCCAGTTCAAGTTTGTAGGTTAGCATGTGATCAAACCCCTTAAAGATTTCTAAGCACCAGACTTGGGTAGCTGGGCCCCTGTAATGATAGATATGGACTGAACTAAGATAACAACTTCTAAGTGGAGAGTGTAGGAAGACCTACAGTCTTCCAGAGGGGGTAAAAAAGCCATAAAGCTGAAGAGCTAGCAGGGTGATAAGGTTAAAAACATGGAGTCTCATGTTGTTCTTTTCCCAGGGACTTTTATGCTTTATTTTATGGTGCAGGAAAATCATTTTCTCTACATGGGAACCCTAAAAAAAAGAACTTTTTCAGTTTCAACAGAAGCTCTTCTTTCATGAATAGAACAAACTCAAACTCTTTTCTTGTAACTATGTTTTCAAACTTGTGTTTACACCTTTTATTAATATACTTTAGTCCTTAGACTGTAAATTATTGGAGGTGGGGACCCACTCACCTTCTTTGATTTAAGCTGTTTCACGTTATATAAAAATATTACAGATCTTTGTTTTGGAGAGACAGAGAAAAGATACTTAAGAGCTTGAGATTTGCCAGACATCTAGCTTTCATCTAGATTTCCTGGTCTGATATTAAAATGTAGCCCACAGTATAAAAAGCCCATTTTCTTTGAGCTCACCACATCTATAGCCTTGGTCATGTCCAGGCAGGATAATGAGATTCATCATTCATCAGGTTCTGGATGCTATGAAGCTTCCTGGGGTATTTTATCTAGCTGTGTCAAGAGCTCCCTCAAAGAGAGAATTTACCTCTTTGTTGATCTGTCAGGAGCAAACTTATCAATTTTGATATTTAATTGCAATGGAGCTCATATCTTAGCACATATAAGATGCTAAATACTCTGGAATTTTTTAACTCCCAACAGGCTAATGAGAGAGTGTACGAAAGTGTATAAAAAAGGTATTAATAAATACATTAGAAGTTCATCCTGGGGTGGGGGAAGATTTGTTCTGGAATAGTGTGGCTTAAAAATGTAATTTTAAAAATGTGGTTTTTTATTCAAAATGCTTTATTTCCAGCAACTGGGAAAAAAATAATTTCTGTTAAATTTCAGATCTTTTCCTGCTGGACTACAATGTACCATGTCATAAAGAATCTTACTGATTTTCAGACTCACTAATGGATATTGCAACAGAGGAGTTACCTTCCACCATGAGAAGACAAGGCTCTACTGTGGTTATATTTACCAATACATTATGGATGTAGCTTCTCATCCCTGAAGAAGAGACTATAACCATCATATCTATAACAAAGTTAAACTGTAGTATATCAGCAAAACATCCTAAAAGAGAAAAAGAATACAAATGAGGATCTTAAATCTGAACAAACACTAAGGAGGAATCTCAGGTAAAATGAAAAAAGGTACATTCACCTTATTTTCAGTACTAATAGAGTTTTTAAAAAATTGAAAAGCAGAAAAACACAAACAAAATTCCCAGAAGATACTGAAAAATCAAATTGTGTCACTGCTGAAGAAAACAAAAAAATTACCTGATCAGCACAAAGCTAACCTATGCACTAAAGAGACAATGGTTTATCTTGTAAGCTCTAAGGTAAATATAACACTCATCCTAAGAGCCATATCTCTGCTTATTTTTTAGCCCTTTTCAGTATAATATGCTCAAAAACTTAGATTTTGTCCAACAGTTTTCCTATTTTTTCCCAAAATCTCTTTATATTTGTTATTTTTTTCTGCTACTGGTGGTGATTTATTCCACATGTCAACTATTACTAAGCAGCAGTTCCTTAGTTTAAAAAAACCTTGCCCATTCAACATTAGCTCCAATAGCCCTGCCTTATGCCCACTCTATCCATTTTGTTATCACACTTGTAGTCCATCAAGTACCCAGATGTGAATTTAACTCAGTTTTGATTCTTTTGTAGAAATTATTTGAGACTTACTAAAATTTTTAATAAAACTGAAAATAATACCCCCAAAATCTCAGCCCCTTAGAAAACTATGAGAATAAGAAGTCTAGATTTAAATGTGGATCTAGGGTCAATATTGTTGTTAGGTGTTTATTTTGCATTTGTATTGTGACAGTAGTGTCATAACATGAAGTGACAGAAGAGCAGACTGAATACGTCAGCAGTCTCTTCTGTGATAGCAATTCTTTTGTTCTTGTTTAATGAACCTGAAGCCTTAATTGTCATTTCATCCCAAAAGGTGCTTCATCTTCCTCCCATCAGTGACACAATGTGGGGAAGCTTGCACTTGACTCTTTGCCCTGCTGTACCCATTCTGAAGGCAAAGTCAATGCTTCTATTTGCTTGCTGTAAGATAGATCATCTGATACCCTAAAATAAAGATGAGTGGATCAATAAATAGACTAGTAATACAGTACATTATTCTTTTATAATGTTTTTAAGCCAAGAAGATCCCAAAGTGCTTTCCTGAATGTACAGAGAAGTCACTCAATTCTCAAATACAAGTGTCTTACAGGTGAAATTTAGCAGCCACTTTGTACCTGAAACAGTAAAAAAAGCACTCTTTATGGAAGCCAGAATGGCTTCTTAAATTGAAAATATAGTGGGAATTTACATGCATGTAGATAGATGCTTCATATCTCACAAGCATCTTCTGAGAAAACATTCCTGACACATGGTTAAATAGCATGAGGACCTAGACTCTATCCTCATGAGGAAGAGACATAACACAATGCTGCTCCCCTGCAGCACTGTTGGTTTCAAACTGCCTCATAGAGAAACATGGCAAAAGGAAGCAGAAAGAAGGTGTAATAAATATCAGTGTATATTGATACAACAACTCTTTCTTAAATATATCCACCTAAAAGATCAAACTCTTTTTCTAATAATGACAGTTTAAGCCACTTCTGGTGATCTCATCGAAGCACACAGGTTATACAAGTCTGTATCTTTCCAAGTCTGCATCGCAATGGTGAACACAAACAGTTCTGGCTCTTTACAACTTAAATGTGAATGTATCAAGAAAGGACTGACTTTTGTCAACTGAAGTTACAGATTATTGACAGCAGTAATGTACAGTCCCCTAAAAAACCCCAAGTTTAAGTAGAAACTGAATGCAACTGAACTCAAAAAAACCCTCACACATACTCTTCAGGATATAATAAAATGCAGAACCTCACAAAGTATCTTGATTATAAAGAGAAATATAAAGACTGGGGGGAGGTTTTGTTAGATTAAATGTTTGTTTTTGTTGCTATTTTGCTTTGCTATTTTTTTTTCTTGCTAATTTAAACAGAAAGATCATAGATAACTAACACTGTGGAAAAATTAGTACTTTAAAAAGATTAACCCAAGGCATGTAGTATGAGCCCAAAAGAAGATATTGTAAATCTTTGGTTATTTTAAACTGCATAATACAGATAAATGGAATTTTATTAAATCTCTCTGTAAAAATCAGGAACTGCATACTGTTATTAGTTATTTTATTATTTTTTCCAGCTAATTTGACTACCAGTATGACAAAAAGGTTAAAGGGAATATAAAGACAAATAATGTTTAAACAGATGTCAAGAAATGTTTTTTCATACATAGGATTATTAAAGTGCAGAACAAGCCTCCCAGGCAAGACTGTTGAGCTAAAAACTCTAAGATCATTAAAGAAAGAATTATATACTATCATATAAATGGTATACTAAAGAAAATTAGCTTTAGTAAGTCGGTCAGCTTCACTAACTTTCTCAAGGATTTTATTTTCTCTCTAAATCATATTTATTTATTTGTTTAAGCTTAAGGACGTGCATTTTTTTAATTTGTGAATGGAAAAACCCAGAATGAGAGCAAGAGCTGTAAAATGCAAGATATATATGATATGAAAAGAGTCATTAATAGATTACCCTCTCTTTAAAGGTACCACAGGTCACACTTCATTTATACAATGCTGAAATATAAGCTGATGCTCTTTCCAGAACTATGTTAACATTATCTGAACCTTTTTACCTCATCACCTCATTTAAACCATCAATTAGCATACTCAGTTGTCATCCTCAGTTTTCTCTTTGTCTCTTTCTCTCTTTCTGCTGATTAGGAACCTGCTGTCACTTGTTTAATGACCACTTGAGAAA
The DNA here is from genome assembly GCA_028020825.1 of Podargus strigoides. Classification (NCBI taxonomy): domain Eukaryota; kingdom Metazoa; phylum Chordata; class Aves; order Caprimulgiformes; family Podargidae; genus Podargus; species Podargus strigoides. Next base: position 144,729,332 of record CM051663.1, on the reverse strand, counting down.
AATGGCTGATTCTCACGACTTATCAGACTGCTGCAGATCTCCAGTCTCTGCAGCAAAGAACATAAGGGCCATGGCTGTGTCTGCTATATATAAATAATATATGCAATTACTAGCACAGAAGGATAGAAATGGGTCCAAAATACTTTTCTTCCTATGATAACGCTTATACCTAATAACAGGATAAACCTTAACACTAAGTGTTTAACTAATGAGTATTGTAAGTACAGGAACATGTCTAATGAATTCATTATTTTAACTGGGCTGGTACATGTTGGATCAAGAAATATTTGCAATCAATATTTGCAAATACTTGGTTAAGTAATATAGCTAGGGACAAAACATCTTATTCAGTGCACTCAGATTCCCAGAAGAAATGAAAAGAATCTGGTATTTGTTTGGTTTTGGAGATTCAAAAAAAAAGGTCTTTCAACTATTCTTTGTACTGTATCAAGACACAATCAGCAATACCATCCACTCTATGACTTCCATAAAACTATATAAATACACTGGAAGCACTTAAATGAACTTAAAACTTGGAAACAGACAGACCTACTAATACCCTAAACAAAGTCTAGTCCATAAAGCTGAAGTTTTCAAGCTACCTTCGCTGGGACCTTGTTGCTGCTGATGTTATGAAGTGGTTGCCTAAATGCTCAGAATAAACCCTTTGGAAATATTAGGGAAAGAGTTCAAAAAAGAGAAAAGGAAAACCTGCAGAAAGAAAAGAGCAATGAGAATCCTTTTTCATTATTGCTTGTACTCTTAAATGCATCTTGAAAACTTGTGTTACACTGTAAATATTAGAAGATACCACAAGGCAGAAAGCCATGCTCGGCTGTCAGCTGCAGTCACAGTCTTTCTGGTTATGGAGTGCTCAAACCTAAAGCAATGTCTTTGATCACTGGATGTGTCCCTGCTGCAAGAAAAATAACACGAAATGCTTTTGTATATCTCTGTAAGTAGGGACCATGCTGTAGGTTACATTGACAAGCTTACAAGCATGTCAACTTCTTTGAAGCTACTGCTCATCTTTTTGTGCAGATGAACTTTAAGTTATAGATAATTGATTGCTGTTTGACTGGGCCCCTCAGCTCATTAGCTAGAATAGGAAAAGATCTGTTGCTGTTTTAACTAGATGGATTCCTTCCACTGGGAGTATGAATGTATCCATGACAATTGTCACTCTTAGACAATGCTTCCTAATGATTCTGCTCTTGGAGTAGTGCCATAAAACAGAAGCTGATGTTTCAGTATAAGATAGTTCCTTTATTTCAGAGAAATATACTGTTGGTTCAAAGAGAATGACCTGACGATCCAATAGGTCTTTGTCAACTTTAATGAAATGCTGTACCGATTCAGGAACATCACCAAAACCTGCATTTCAAAGGCAGGCTATTCATTCTCTGCTAAGTTTTCCTTTGTAATTGCTCAGAATAACTGAGAAAATGGCAAAAGATCCATGCCTTCAGAACAGCCTGCTTTAATCAAGGTTGAATGTGGACCTGACCAGAATAATAATGGTATCGAGCAACAGCTCAAGATCTTTCTTTAACATAAGAAAGACAGATGGCATCAGGGGGATGTGCTATACTCAGTAGTAAAACTTTTCCTTCATTGTTCACAAAAATAACAGATATTTTTGTGGACAGATTTTGCTTCTATTTGTACAATGATAAGAGCAGTAAGACAGGGTAAGCCTTTAAGTCATTGTGGCAGAACTATACTCAGTCACACATCATCTGTGTGTGTGTAGCAGGTAGAGCTGGATAGTCTGGAAACAACTCCAGTGTATGAACGAACACCCTTTGCCATTGAACCAATTGTGCAAAGCTGAAAGATAGGTGCTTCCTGAGCAATAACTAGCAATTTCTTTTTCCTGCTGGCAATTTATCTGAAATTGAGGTTTTCATTTGTCCTTCCTTCACAGATATTTCATACACAATTTGTGCAAACTGTTCAGAATACAAAAGAAGTGAAAGAATAATTAGTCTGATTTCCTGTGTGGGTGTGTCTGTGTCCATCTGTGTGTCCTTCCTGAATAATTTTGAAAGACTGGGTTTTTTAAGCAAATCTGGCAGAAATGCAGAAGCCTCAAGGATACCAAATATCTACAAATTTTGTTTAAAAAGGAAGTTGGCTAAAGGGGTGTTTTACTCAGATTTATCTAACTAATGTCCTTGGTGCAGAAAAGATTTTATTGGTAGATTTCCCTGAGATTTGCACCAAATGGTTCAAATGAATACTCCAACCTTGCAAAAAGGCAACAAAGGAACTTTCAGCATCCTGGAGTCTGAAAAATCCAAAGATCATAGAGATTCAGACTTCATTAATTCTGATCTAAAACACCAGCTTCTGGAGCCATATTATCTGAAAGAATACTCTGACTTATCTATTGTAAAAGTTCTACTTCTCAAGACAGTAAAAGAAAGCTTGAAAACTGCCCAAAGGGCATCATGTGAACCAAAAAACAAAAACCAAATAACTTGCTATCATATTTTCAAATGGTCATTTAAGAAAAAAAAAAAAAAAAAAACAAAAAATGATAAAAAAAAACCACAAAAAAAAAAAAAAACCACCAACAAACCACACCAACCTCCCCCACCCCCCACCCCCAAAAAAACCCCAAACAAGTTTAAAAATTTTTTGGACTGCCTTACTATTTTTAAATAATTGATGCTAACAATAATGTGCTGGATTCTTCCAAACTGTTAAATACATCACCTATTTAATTTGTAAAACACAGGGTCAGAGGAACACAATTGTGCTCTACAGCTTGTAAATGAACTGTTTACTATTATTTGCAATAAAATATACAGCATCAACACTGAGTATGGTGTTAAGATATTTACTGATTGTAAAAATCTTAACATTCCTAAACTACTGTTTTAAACTCATCGTGAAAATGAATTATACTGATCAAAAAAATTTTAACTCTTTGCATAATGTAGATCTTTTTGACATGAGTGAATAATCAAATTTCTTTTCATTCTTCCCTGGGAAAAACAGCAAGGAGGAAGAAAACATGGTGACAGAAATTTTTCTCATTAGTCTAATAAAGTCCAAAACAAAGGTCAGATGTTAAGAACTTTGAACTTTCCAGTAAAGGATTTTAGTTAATCTCTTTAGACCTATGACTTTAGCGACTATTGTAAACCTTTTTCTTTATGAAAAAAATGCTTCTTCAATGACTACCTCTAGTGGAGGCTTCCCAAATGAATTTGTCAAGAAGTTTTACCCAGAGCATAAATTCATCTTTCTGTGTAGACAGTTAAACTGATTTCACATATGGAAGCCTTTAGACTCATTAACACTGTCAGAAAAAAGGTAGGTTGCTGACATGTACCTGTACTACACTATCTCCTCCATATTGATCAGGGGAATATCAGCCATTTCCTCTTGCCTGTGCTCTAGCCGATCCCATGCTGCTTGTGTTCCTGGCTGCACAGTAAGCCAGATTTGAGTGGAGGGAAAAGAGTATTCTTATTTAGGGTACATCGGAAACAGATTCTACATCTGAGAAGGGCCTCACATCCTGATCTTCTGGTACAGGACTCTCTAGTTTAAGCTGAGGAATCTCATGCCAGTGTTGTCCCTTGAGGGGTATGTCAACCAGCCTCTGTCTGCTGCTCCAGAATTTAGTCTCCTGCACATCCAATCTCATATGTTCCAGCCCTATACAGACGTCTTAGATGCCCTAAGAAATGTAAAATGTCACTAAGTGTTTAGATAACAGAACTACACTCTGATTCTCCTTAGATGGATTTTCTAGCTACTACATAACTATAAGAAAACTTGGATGACCACCTCTGTTGAACACATCTAAACAAAGTGGATTTTGAGAGGACGGCTGTGCATTCATTTCTCACTGACTCCCTCCACTGTCAGAAGATGTTATCGACTACAGGTGACTTAATTTACTATTCAACAAAGAGGCTAACACTGAGGACTCAAAAGAAGTGCTCAGGCACAAATTTATTGGAAGCATATTTTAAATTTTTTACTTCTAATATTTACTGCTAACACAATATCATAATTATTCAGAAGATGAAGCAACCTCACTAGTGAGAGCAGATTCTAGGAAAATTTGGCTGATGATGCATTTTATGTCAGGAGCACAGGTCAAATGGCATGTTGCTCACAAATTCTGTCTTATTTCACAATAAATCATCTGATGATCATGCAACTTAGACTATGTGTACTGCAATAAGACTGAGAAATTTTTCACTCATCATTTACTCCTTAAGCATATAGGATACAGGCAGCTTAACAGTTTCTCAACATTTGTTGCTGGCTATTACACAATTGATTACCTGTACAGAATGCCATTTGGGTTTCAGGTTCTTACAGAGGGTGATCAATCAAGCCACTGACAAGTTAATAACTCTGTTTACCTCTTATCATTCCTTTACTACTTTGTTTCGATTGAGCAAATAGCTGTTTTGATTATTTTGACTTAGAAAAGTGGAACATGACCTGTACCTATTCAAACTTTAAGTGTCCCACCTATATATGTTTATAAATGAGGAAAATGTTAAAAATCTTCCCTGTTTTCTATCTTCTTAAATGTATGACACTAAAGTCACAGAGGCTTTTATCTGCTATACCTGGAATATGATCCCTCCAGACATTCTTACTGGGACCTGAATCTTAAATTTCTTTCATCTGTTTTTCCATTTACATTTCTAAAGTACTGTAGGGCTGTTCTGGGAACATTGCAAAGATTCAGAAGCTCATCAACATTGAGATTATGTTTTCTTTTGGATTCCCAGCAATGTCAACAGAAGAGGCTGAAGTTACCTAGGAAAGTAATCCACATGTAAGGATACTGTCTTGGCTCCTTAGAGACGATGGTGGTTAAAGGGAAAATTAGAAACGCAAAAGCCCAGCTAGAACTCAATCTGGCTTCTGTCATAAAAGACAACAAAAAATGTTCCTACAAATACATTAACAGTAAAAAGAGGGCCAAGTAGAATCTCCATCCTTTACTGGATGTGGAGGGAAACACTGCCATGAAGGATGAGAATAGGGCTGAGATATTAAATGCCTTCTTTACCTCAGTCTTTAACAGTCATACCAGTTATTCTCAGACTGCTCAGCCCCAAGAGCTGGAAGACAAGGGAAGAGACCAGACGAAACCCCCCACAACCCAGAAGTCCAGAAGGAAGATCCAGGGAACTGCAGGCCTGTCAACCTGACCTTGGTACCGGGGCAGGTTATGGAACAAATCTTCTTGAGGGTGATCACACAGGATGTCCAGAACAGCCATGGGATCAGGCCCAGCCAGCATGAGTTTATGAAGGGCAGGTCCTGTTTGACCAGCCTGATCTCCTTCTGCGACAGGGTGACTCACTTGGTGGATGAGGGAAAAGCGGTGGATGTTGTCTACCTGGACTTCAGGAAGGCATTTGACACTGTTTCCCACAGCATTCTGCTGCAGAAGCTGGTGGCTCATGGCTTAGACAGATGGACTCTTCACTGGGTTAAAAACTGGCTGGGTGGCCAGGCCCAGAGAGTTCTGGTGAATGGAGTTAAATCCAGTTGGAAACAGGTCACAAGTGGTGTTCCCCAGGGCTCAGTGCTGGGGCTGGTCTTCTTTAATATCCTTATCAGTGATTTGGATGAGGGGATTGAGTGCACCCTCAGTAAATTTGCAGAAGACACAAAATTAAGTGGGAGTGTTGATCTGTCTGAGGGTAGGAAGTCTCTGCAGAGGGGTCTGGACAGGCTGAAGTGATGGGCTGAGGGCCACTGTATGAGGTTCAATAATGCCAAATGCCGGGTTCTGCAGTTCAGCCACAACAACCCCACACAATGCTACAGGCTTGTGGAAGAGTGGCTGGAAAGCTGCCTGGTGGAAAAGGACTTGTGGGTGCTGGTCGACAGCCATCTGAATATAAGCCAGCAGTGTGCCCAGGTGGCCAAGAAGGCCAATGGAATCCTGGCTTGTATCAGAAATGATGTGGCCAGCAGGACTAGAGAGGGGATTGTCCACCTGTACTCAGCTCTGGTGAGGCCACACCTCAAGTATCGTGTTCAGTTTTGGACCCCTCACTACAAGAAGGACACTGAGCTGCTGGAGACCGTCCAGAGAAGGGCAACAGAGCTGGTGAAGGGTCTGGAGCACAAGACTGATGGGGAGCGGCTGAGGGAACTGGGGTTGTTTAGTCTGGAGAAAAAGAGACTGAGAGGAGACCTCATTGCCCTCTACAACTACTTGAAAGGAGGGTGTAGCGAGGCAGGGGTCAGTCTCTTCTCCCAGGTAACTAGTGATAGGACAAGGGGTAATGGCCTCAAGTTGTGCCAGGGGAAGTTTAGATTAGCTATTTGGGAAAAAACTTTCACTGAAAGGTTTGTCAGGCACTGGAACAGGCTGCCCAGGGCAGTGGTGGAGTCCCCGTCCATGGAGGTATTTAAGAAATGTAAAGATGTGGTGCTGAGGGACATGGTTTAGTGATGAATGGTAGTGTTAGGTTAATGGTTGGACTCGGTGATCTTAGAAGTATCTTCCAACCAAGGCTATTCTGTGATTCTGTGATTTGAGAGATGCTTGCTAATTTTCCATCTGAACTAAGGTCATTTTGTAAATGCTTTTCTCACTAAGAAATACATCATTTTAAAGCAATTATGGAATTAAAGGATGAGAGAGATAAAGAGAAGATAAGATAAGAAAGAGAGAAGATAAAAATATACCTAGGTCAGACCCTCAGCATCACTAGGTTCTCTCAGCACTGCCATTGTGTGTGCTTCTGAACATTTAAAGATGTCCTAAGGAAAAACTATATTGTAGTTCCAGAATCTTAGAACAGAGTTAGCTTTAATCATAGAATCATAGAATCAGTAAGGTTGGAAAGGACTTCCAAGATCATCAGGCCCAAGCATCAACCCAACACCACCATGACCACTAAACCATGTACTGAAGTGCCATGCCTACATGGTTTTGAACACCTCCAGGGATGGTGACTCCACCATTTCCCTGGGCAGCCTGTTCTAATGCTTGATCACTCTTTAAGTAAAGAAATTTTTCCTAGTATCCAACCTAGACCTCCCCTGGTGCAACTTGAGGCTATTTCCTCTCATCTTAGTCCTAGTTAATTGGGAGAAGAGACCAACAGCCACCTCATTACAGCCTCCTTTCAAATAGTTGTAGATAGCAATGGTTGTAGATGTTGGCATGTTTAAAGAAAAAAAAAATATTCTGGAGTGTTGTTTTTTTTTAAATTCAGAGTGTATAGATCTTTTGAGGTCCCTTCCAATCCCTAACATTCTGTGATTCTGTGATTCTGTAATACTAATATTAAGATGTTGTTCAGAAGGCTTGCTATTACACTACTGTTCTCTTATTCTTCTTGTTTTCACAATGAGGATTTGAGTTATTGTCATCTGAGATAAAGGCCACACTTGTAAAAAAAGAAAAAATAAAATTTCTTTACAGTCTTGTTTATATGCAAGGTGAAACATCTAATGCAGAACCCAGTAGATCTCAGGAGAGGGCATATTTATTGCAATAATATTTACAATTTTATCTGTTTGTGGGATTTAGGTTTCATCTCTTTTGAGATGCAGCCCTTGTTGTGCTATACTTATTATTCATATGTTACATCAGTTTCTGGTTCCATTTATCATTGCACCTTAGGTGACAGGAAAAATATTCTTCTCCACATTGACTAGCAGGCCCTCCACTTGAATTCTGTTCAGAGTTTTGGAAGACGTACTGAGGTAAGAAGAATAATAGTATAAATGGGGCAAATCTATAAATCGTCATATCTTCAGGATAATTTTCAAGGTCGTAGATGATGTACTCTCTTTTTGTCCTTTTATCTTGGTATTCTTGAGTATGAATATTTCACAGTATTAGAAAAACATGCACACACCATTTTTGAGTATTTTATGTACAAAGAACATAGAGGTAGTCATGGATTTGATGTGATATGTCTTCCTGAATATCAGAAGCCTGAAAAATATGGGAAATATAACAAATAAATAATTTTGTGAGTTTCACATGTTTTTACAGTTACTACAACAGAAACTGTTGTAGAGATTAATTACCACCTACTGCTAACAACACTCATGTGCAGCTATTAAATGATGGTTATTTTTTAACAGAGTTCTAGATATTGCAATTTTTTGTTAATACCTGAAAAATGAGATTTAACAAAGTAAGGAGTTGTTGCTCTTGATACTTCAATAAATTAATGATAATGAGGCCCTTCAAGAGCTATTGTATTTATATATAAGAAAAGAATGACCACTCTACAGTACCAGTTTTTGGAGAAATTAGTATTACCTTGCTTTTATGTGCACATTAATAAATAAACACACAACTGCACACACACACACACAGACACACACACACACTGAGCTGCAGTTTCTGAGCGGGAAAAAATGCCACCCTGCAGCTGGTAATGCATTCTTTCAAGATCTCTCATCTTCTTGAACAAATTACACACTTTGAAAATCTGAAAAAAAAAATGAGTAAAGGTAATGATCACCTTTTCCAGAAGACCTATACTGCATAGTCATATATATATATAATAATGGAGCATTTTACTTAGATAAGAAAGAAAGAGAAAAAAAAATGTATAGAGAATATCATAATAACATGTCTGCTGAAACAAATTATAAAATCATTTTGAGTCTGCTAGTTAATTGCTGGAGATCTTTGATCTTCAAAGCATCTTTACCTACCAAGAAAGCAGGAACACCTAAAATTTTCCTCTTTCTTGCAAAGACATTGTTTATTCTTCCCTTCCCAAGGGTTTTGGTTTCATTTTATTTTGTTTTGTTGTTTTCATAAGAAAGGTGGAAAATGAAGTATTTTGATGTCCACACCACTTTATGCTGGTTTGTTTAAACAGTTTATTTTTTATGTTCAGTGAGAACTGAGATTCCCATTTAAATGTTTCTTGTGAATGAGATGTACTCTTGTCAAATATGTTTTATTTTTAATTCCACTTGAACAAAATTTATTGAAAGACTCAGTTATTTGAGGGAGTGCATTTTAATGGACTAAAGTGTTTTTCCATTTAACCTCTAGGCCTTTGGAGCTTGTCTGACCCAAGGAATAATGAAATTACATTTGATGTCTGGCTGACTCTTGTATTCTTCTTATAAAAATGGTATAAATAGACTGTTTAGTAGTCCGTGATCTTCAATGGTCCTGAAACTGTCTTCTTCATCTCAATAGGAGTCTATGTGAATCTATTTTTCAACAAAACAATTTATGTATTGTCTCAAATATGTTGCTTCAGAAGTAAATGGCCAGCTTCTGTCTAATCTGTTGCTTCCTGTATGTGCATACTATGAATTTAATGCAAAGTAATATTCTATGTGACTCCTGCTTTTGTCAATGTGGAAAGAACATGTCTGCACTCCAGAACAGAAAATGAAAAATGGGCTATACACATTAGAATTAAAGAAAAAACTCTCTTAAGTACTCCTCTGTGGGAGCAGTTCTCATCAGAAATTAGTGTGGTGTTTTTTTTTTAAAAAAAAAAAAAAAAAAAGCGAGAAAATTGTTTGTCTTTTGTTAGGTTAAAACTCACAAAGTGAAGAAAGCTGTCAGGATGTCCTTGACATTTCTAGGCCCTAGCACCTCCTCTGAACTTCAGCACCCTGTGAGTCTTACCTGTTTCTACCCAGCTGCCTTCCTAACCTCTCTTTCCTTCCAAGTCTTCCTAATCTTCTGCCTCCATCCTATGGCCATTCCCATACAGATAAAGCAATATATATCCCAGTTTCGTCACAGCTGTATAGTACTTTGCCAAAAGCCTTTATGAAATTTAGTGTTTCTAATGTGTGACTCCTAAATGTGCCAATTAATTTCTACAAGTGGGTGTAAGGTCAGTGGTAAGATTTTACACTAGATTAAGTTTAACAAAGTAGGAGGTGCTAATATGTGCATGAGACTGCATTGCAATATTAGAGTTGAGAAATCTTCATTTTATCCTTTGCTCTGGGAGAAGGATGTGGATTAGTGAACGCTCAAAAGGCATTCAGTCTGAAAGAGTGTGACATAGTAACTAAAAGATGGGGTCATCAAATTTGAATCCCTTTATCATGTCCCATCCCTCACTTTCTGCATTCACCTTTACTGTAATTTTATTTTAGTTTTAATGTGGCTACTTGTAGAAAGAAGTAGAATATGACACTACAGCTTTCAAAGGCTTTCATGTACATCTTTGACTCTGATGAGTATATAAGACATTGAGGTGCATTGAATAGGCAAGAGTACACGTGAAATGGAAAGTTTCTAGCTCCTCTCTCCTGGCTATGAGAGCTTTCCCCTAACCTCTATTTGGTAGTTGTTTATCCCATTGTATTAATGTAACCAACATTCTCACAAAATTATTTCTTTTGTTATATTACCATTCTTTTTTTTTTTTTTAAATTAACAATTTCTGACACAGTATTTATTTTATTTTAGCTTGCATTTTATTTCACAGGTATTGTTCCACCGAAAAGAATCCAAATGAAACAAAATCATGGTTAGCTTTGAAATGTGCATCTACAAAATAATAGTTAGAAATATTTTCCATAGACATATATTGTTGCCACTGATTATGCATTTGAAAATTTTGGAGATATTTTGGTTACTTATTTCATCAACAGTTACAGGCAAAAATTTCATTTGTTAATTTATCTAATAATCCTCAGCAACTGTTCAGCACATTGAAAAGTCTTAATAGATGACCCTTAAAATAGTTTCGCAGTTCTGTGGTTCTAAATTTGTGTATGTTGTGACATGCAGGTAATGATGCCCCAGAGAAGATTTATAAAATGTGTGTTTTCATTATTGGGTTTTTTCCATTCTACTCATCATTTTTAAATGCTACAGAGATGGCTATTACATTGATTTGTGTTTCAGTATCGTGAAAAGGGGCTATTTAGAAAGGATTCAGCAACGATGTTTCAGAGATTAATTTGCAAAGATACACATTACTTGAATATCTAAAAATAGTGTTGCCAAGCAACAAGCTAAAATACAAGAAGGTTACTAGAAGAAACTAAAATACTTATACAGTCTAACAATATATGCAGCTTAATTCTATTCTGTAAACTTAGAAGACTTTTCTGATGTCATATTTTTAGTATGTAATTTTCAGCTAACATTCATCGTGATACAGGTCCTTCAAAGATCCATGTTTCTGAAATACTTGCCTTTCTGCTGTGATTTTAAGACATTGGAAAAGTGTCTGAAACAAAGCCAGTTGTGTTTAATTATTCATTATGCTGCTGAACCAGTATTAGTATTCTGAGGGACTCTGGAGTAATATTGAGCAGTGGTTGTGGTGATATTTCCAGATCTAGTTTGTTCTTTGAAGCTTATGCCTTTGTACACAGACCATTTCCTGAGGGACAGGGTGATATTGGCAGGCCAGCAGAAATGGTAATTGTGTTGAAACTGTACAGCGAATGACAAGGTGCTCTAGTGGGAGACTAAAGGAAAGTGCAGGGTTTAATTACAGTCTGCAAATCCACAAACTGTGAAGAGGGAGAAGCATAGACTATGCATTTGGCATTGATTTGTGAGTCATTATTAACTTTCCAGAAGCACTTCAATGTTACAAAAGATAAAGCTTTACATAACAATAACTGAACCTTTCAGTTTTGCAATCCCAGATAGTGTAACTGCTATTAAAAAGTGTCACCTAAGAAGTCAGAGGCCATTATGCAAAGAAGAGTAACTACTTTCATGCCGGTATAGATTTACAGTAAAGCTGAAAACAGGTTTCCAGTTCACAGTATAAAAATGTGTATTTGAAGGTTTTCAACTCTTTTGAATTTCCCTTCCTCCACAGAACCTTTCAGTGGTAAAAGTTTAAACCTGCTGCAGCAATTTTCCTCAGAACAGCCTTTCTAACAGAAAGGATCAAGTTGAATTGTAGTAGTGGTCAAATTGTATACAATGGATTACCAGCAGCCTTTATACAAACTTCCTGAAAGTTGAGAAAAGAAGCATGTACAACTGTTAATGACAGGAACACAAATAACCTTAAGGAAATTTAATACTCATTTTTCATTCTCTGGGAACTAAAGTAACTAGTGCATTTCTGATATCTTCTGATGGCCAAATCATACAGGGAGGCAAGAAAGGAAACTGAAGGACCAAAGAAGGCAAGACACAGTGTCACATCATAGGTGAGATTGTGGGGTAGGACTGGTGCAAAGAGGCCAGGCAGAGCCAAAGCAGGTTGGCTTTGTCATGGGAGAGCCCTGGAGGAAGAGTGACACTCCAGAAACTGGTACTGTATGGGCAAGAGTGGAGCAGCCTGGAGGCAGCCTGTAGGACTGTGGAATGAACGTGGAGGGGAACACTGTGAATCTCCTTTAGAGGACGAACCTTCCATGGCAGCTTAGCAACATATTGTAGTCATGACTAGAGTGATCATCGAAACATCATGCTATGTTTCTTTCTTTCATATTTCAATTCCATTGCCTGGAATTTAAATTTCTACTTATAAAGACATAACTTGGCAACTGTGTTTCTTTACGAAATTCTTTAGGTAATCTAGGGTTGTCTTTTTTTCCACACATTGAAAAAGTAACTAGGTACACCTTAATATCCTGTATACTATCAGAAATCTATGTTTTTCAACATAACACCTTGGCTCCTGAGTATACCTCAGCTGACAGTTTGCACAGTGACTCTACAGGGATGCTGAATTTTTTATTTTCATCTTCTAAGGTCACTTGCCACATCATCCTGCTAGCATATCCAGCACAGAAATATTTTTGTCATAGGACAACTCTTCTTCTTTCTCTTGTCAAGAATAAAAAATATGGTATCTTATATATGTCTTTATGAGTTTGGGTTGGGGGTGTTTCAACATCTGCATATAAATAAGTGGATCACTCTTATTTACTTCCTGCAATAGTAACACATCGGGAATTATTATTCTATTCATGTTCTGGCAATGCTTATACTAGCAAACTAACCAGTGCCTGGGATCACCCAAAATCTGGGACACATTTATCTGTTTTGTTAAATTAATAGAACAATCTCTTGTATGATTTACATTTGTACCAACTTGTACTTTTTCAAGGAATCCCAGACATGGTTTCGGAATTAACATATGCTGAAGATCTTTCCCAGTAACAGGGTAAATGGGCTTGATAGTAGTGCAAAACCATATTGTTCCGTATCTGCTGGCCTTGTCTTATTTCCTACTACAGATGTAGCATATGATTCCCATAAAGCTAGAGTCATCTCTTTTTTTAAAGAAGATGAATATAGCCCTGCTTTCAGTCAAGGAAGTGGCTTTCCCAAAGTATTCCCTTCTTGGAATTTAACAATGGTGAATAGGACCAGAAGGACTGTGAGAGAAGACAAGACATGCAGTGGACCCCTGAAATGTAGTACTAACAATTTCATTCTATAAACATGCTGTTTCCCAGATTTCCAAACAGTAATGAATGTGATTTACCCCATCAGGATTATATGATAGTTGAAGCGAATAGAACCAGGTTTCTGAAATGTATATCAGTCTTTATCTCAGATGAGAGAAAATAAAATGAGGTGGACAAAATAATATAGTATTCATAAGTCATTCCCTACTTAAGATGACTCCTTATTCAGAAAGCTTCTTTGTGTTCCCAGGTGAGATCCTTCGATTTCTCTATTCTGTTTTTTAAAGATGAAACCATGAGAGGAGAGAATTAATTTTCTTAGAGTTAAACCATCACACTGTCAGGCTATGTCTGTTCATTTATTGACAGTGTTTAACAGCTATCTCATCAAATATTATGTTCAGACACTTATTTGTCTATCTTAACCCGAGATATAGCTTAATGAATGCCAGAAAATACGTAATTACGGACTTTATGAAGCTAGTAATAAAAATCAGAATACCGAAGCTGTAAGTAGATATTACTTTAAGGTTCACAAATATCAGGTGTCAATAACTGGTAAAAAATCAATGACAAGTTAATGGCGTCAGTGTCCGATAGATCCAGTCTTCCCCACCTTTCTACCCATATCTTGCTCTTTCTAGCAACTCCAAAAACAATTTTTTGGACCTGTTCACTGAAACAGCTCTTTGGTTTATAGCTCGAAACTGCACCCCTGCCATTATTCTGGTCAAAAGTAAAAATGAAAGTCTGTAAATATTCAAAATCTGTTTCAGTGACATTCAAGGCAATGGAAAATCTCATAATAGCTTTCAATGTGTTTAAATAAAAAGCATATTCTTCTAAATCTTATCATAAACAAAGAATTGGTTTTGAAAATTACAGGAACTAAAGGGCAAAAGTTGGCCTTCTGGGGTATGTTTCTGAATTCTGTATTCTCCATTGAGCTGTAGATCATTTGGCAGTTGATTTGTTGGGGTTTTGGGGGGGGGGTGTTTTGGGTTTTTTTCATTCTTCAGTGTTATTTTGTGTTCTTAGAATTTAAGACCTTGATAGTTAGTAGATGCTGGCTGTGTTGGACTACTTGCCTCTTGATACTGTGGGTCATATTACCTATAGAGGAATCAACTGTAGTTAAAACACTTTTAACAAAGTCATTGAGCACATACTTAACTGAGGAGATTTGGATGGTGAATTCATAGAGCTGGTTGGTAAGTATCTGATGTGCTTGCATGGACATACAGTCTTTTTTCGCCTGACAAGCAACAATAATTTTTTTCCCCTCTTTGTTTACTAGAGTATTTTTTCTCTTTAAACATTGTATATTATGAAAAGAAGAGGGGGGGGAAAGCAAAACACTTTGAAATATGCCAGTTTGGAACCCCTATAGAAAATGTTAAGGAAGAAATTATAGTTCCATGGAAAACAATAACTTCCACTTTTACTATGATGAGGTCAAGAATGATTTTGCAGTTTTCTCCGTCATCTGCCATCAACTACCTGAACTGAGACTCAGGAGTTGCCCTATGATTTTTACCTCAGCAATAAAAAAGCATTAACAGAAGAGTTCTCTTGACTTGAAAAGTTATTTTTTAAAAAATCCCATTTTTAGAAATGGGTTTTCTATTTCTATTTGTTTGGATATTTTCCTAGTCAGTTCATTCTGATTCCTAAGCAGCTTGGAGCAAATGTCGGTCTAACACAACACTACACATTATGGTGGTGTTCAGTGTATTCTACCTTCCATTTATTAATAGAGCTGTAGAAATACTGATACAAACCCAAAGTAAGACAGGACAATGGTAGCCCAGTGATCCACCTTATCTGTGATCGATGATTGCTTTTAGTGCTGAAGGCACCAGCTGAAATATTCTCAGCAAGTCTTCAAAGGAATAGCTCATAGAGGGAGACTTGCAAGAGTGTAAATTTTGGAAATTTCAGTATTCTGTTGTAAGACTTGCGTCTTTATCAGTTAATTCCTTAAATACTCCAGGCACATTCTTTTCCAAAGGTAGGATATGTTAATCAAACCAATGAACTATGGTAGCTAACTATGCCTTCTAATTGATGTCGTCATCTCTGATTCAAGGGAAGCAGTTATGTTCGAAAGAGACAGACACTTCAGAAATGCTTATATTCTACTTCTGTTTTCTGTGGGACTATTTCTGGATAAAATCAGGCATTCAGGTCACAGAAACAACCAAAATAATTCTACGAATTGGCACTGATTGATCACCGAAAATGTCTGCCTCATCTGTTGGCTCTAACAAAAAGGGGATGAAAAGCAAACTGATCAACACTGCATTTCCAATTAAATACACTGCAATCCACACAAGTGAATTAGAGGATATCAAAAGAGTTAGAATCAGCTAAAGAATACTATACCTACGATAATGAAAAGCTAAACAACATAGCAATTTTTTCATTAAAATCTTCATTAGAAAATAAAACCCTACTATTTGAACATTTATTTTCAAATTAAATAATAAGTCTCTTTTATGAGGCTTTGAAGTCATCTGAGTCACATCTCTCAATCAAAAATCTGGCTTTACTGAAGTCTAATCCACATTCCTCTCACCAATGTACTTTGCCCCTGAGATATATCTTACTCACTCTAGCAAAATTTTCTTTTTGCTAAACATGACAGTGGTCATGTTGGTGGTCAGTGGTGGTCAGTGGTCAGTGGTCATGAACATGGTTCATGACAGTGTGTGGGGCCAAAATGTGAAACCACAACTTCTTTGTGTTTCCTCAGAGAACTCTGTAATCTAATTAGAAGCAATCCTATAATTACTTTTTCAATAACTCAGACCTTTTCCAACTGCTTTTCACAAAACTTGCAAAACGACCTTACTTTGAAGAGATTCTTCACAGCTAACAGTATACCAGAAGGTGTGTGTGTGTTGTCAGCCATCAGAATAAATGCAAGTGAGGATCTGCTACCTTGGAGAAGAAAATTACAATGAATTTCTGCCAGTCTTGGAAGGCTGATGATGGTGAATGGATGTAGGTTCCCCATATTACTTTTATAATGCCAAAACTGAAAAGGAGTAATTCCCACAGCAGGGATTTTATAGCCTTGTCAGCGGGTGTGTGGCTGATATGTAAATTTATTCCCTGACCTTCTTACACTGCTGGTCCCCCAACTAGTCTTGTACTTTCTCCTTCCCATAATAAAGATTCACAGTTTACAAACATTACTGTGCAGTAGGCTATCGTTTCCAAATCTGCTCTGCATCAGTGTCAGTATGAGGCTGCGCTGGCCTTGCCTCCTACTGCTATTCAGTGATTTACACTTAAAAGGAGTAAGCTTCATTTTGAGTTCATTCAAGTGCAAAGTCTGAAACAAATTTAGGAACAGCAAATCTGCCCAGATATGAAAAAATCAAATCTTCTGAATTTTACATCAATCAAGAACTGGTTGAGAATTTTGCACCATTCAAAGTTATCAGAAGTTCCCTAAACTAAGTTAGTCCATTGTCTTAATACAGGTAATTTAGAATTAACGTTATTCTGGATGCGTTTCCAGCTGATATTTTCATGCACATTTACATAGCTTTCACTTTTTCCTTCAGTGCAAATGTTGGTTTAAGTTTGTAGGAGAGTAATTTGGAGCTGACAGTGATTCTGTGCCCCAAAGCTATTTTCATACATAGTTCATTTGATCGAGTTTAATATTCTAATATAACTTAGTTCAGGTGCCCCTAGCTATTTTATTCAGTTATAAACTTCTCAAGAAGGCAGTAGTAGAACATACCAAAGATGACAACAATTGCTTGTATTTCTTTGTAGTGCTTTGATGGTGTCACTAGCTTAGTTTGCAGGAAACAAAGGGTCCCATTATTTTGTCCTCATAGTCTTCTCTTTCATCTTCTCTCCTCTTTAGTGTTCTCTTCTATCCCTTTCAAAATGTGTAAGTTGGTCCTTAAAATGACCTTAAGAGTTGGGATGGAACTGTAGGGGAAACAAGAGTCGAAAGTAATTTACAAAGTAATTAATGCAGAGCCATTTTCCCTGGCCAACTCATCTTCATTCAGTATCACTTTAATAATTCTGTTACCTTTCTTCCTTTCCTTGTTGTCATCTTCTATATGTTGTAAAAGTAACTTCTGAGGAACTTTTCACATGATAAATTCATTATCGTTGACTTTAATATGCAGCACATCCAGTGCTCTTATAGCCATGACGTTTTATGGTTTCTACATTTTATTTCTGTGCATTTTACCTATTTCACTACCTCATTTAAATACACTTTACTTGACCAATACCCTTAAAATTTAATACTCTGAGTGTACTTCTACTTTACTAACATCTGTCCAGATTACTTACTAAAGTAAGTGAGAGCTTGAGCAGATGGATATTTGCAGGTCTCTGCTTAGTTGCTGCTGGAATGTTTCCTTGCTTTTTTCTAAATAATTTTTTTTCGCTAGTATCACAGAAGCTAACAGATGCATTTCTTTTTAAAGAAGTGTAACAGAATACATTAGTGCAACTTTAAAATAATTCTGGGAGCCATTTATCTGCTTTGAAGTGAACTCTTATTATTAATATTATTATTTTGTCTTTGTTTACCTGCTTTGCTCTTAGCAAAGCATGCTGGATTTTTTTTCATTTTTAAAATTAACTGCTTTTTTGTCACAGTGCACAAAGATGACTCAACCCAAAACTAATAAAACATAACCAGTTGCTCCAAAACCATAAATCCACTAAAAATTTTTAGTTATCAAGTCCTCTTAGGCAAAGGAAATGCTTTCCTTCCTTTAAGTGTCTTACACAGAATTTTATTCTCGTTAGATTTAGAGAGCTAATGGCTGTCTATAACAGTAGTCAGTGTGGTTCACACATACCAAGAAAACCCTCCAACTTCTCCTTCAAAGTGTGAGACTTCCTTGTGAAAATCATATTTGATGCATTATAAATTAAACAGTGATTGAATAAACATTGTGTATCTGAAATTCAAAGAAAGAAGAGTGAGATGAATAGTTGGATCCAATTAGAAACTCGCGGAAAAACAAGAATAGCAAAGTTGAACATCTAAGCTCCAGATGCCTAATCCCCACTGTGCAGACCAGAGTTTAAATTGCTTAGAATTGCTGAAGAGGCCACAAAAGTGAACTTGCAAGCCGAAAACAAACTTGAAATGTGAAGGGGAGGGGCAGGGCAGAGAAGCAAATGTTTTAATTAACCAGTTGCAGACATCTACGAATCATATCTCCACCACTGTCTTATGTTCAACTTACCCAGGCGTGAGGGAAGATATCTCCTTTGACTAGAGATCTGTACCCTCGACTGTAATTAAAAAATAGCCAAAGTTAATATTTTATATTTCAAAGAAGTAGCATCATTTACCTTCTCATTTAAGTGGTCAAATTTTTAACACTGAGCATGGAGAATTTATTACAGTTCCAGTTATTTCTGACAGTATTTCAACTATATAAGTTGCTAGTAACGCTTTATTGCCAGACAGTCCTACAACATAATCTTCAAGTTTTTCCTTAGTTCAAGATCTGAAAATTATTTGGTGGGAGGAAAACAAAGACATTGAAAATGAACCCTTAGTGTTCAGGAGTGTTGCAGAAGTGGTGGGGATTCCAAGCTCCTGTTCCTTCTTCAATTAGTCTTTCTTCATTTTTTATTCAGTTAATGTTTTGTCCAAACTATATCAGATATTTGAAGGAAGAAGGGATGCCTAGGACAGAATTATTACTGAAGTCAATAGAACTATTCAGTCAAGTTGGGTTTGTTGTCTCTTTGTTAGTCTTAGTTAGTATTACTTATTTTGGAATAATGCTGTGTTAAAACAGAGCTGATTTGAAGAGTGGGTGAGTACATATAAATACTTTAGAAAAGTTTACATCATTATGATTAGTATCTAATCCAGAAAGGCATGTCTGAATCCAAGCAAAAGCAGAAATCAAAACAGCTTCCAATATCATGAGAGGAAGCTTTTACCAAAGAGCTTTTAACTGATCACCTCTACATGAGCCTTCAGCTGAGCTGTAAAACACACCAGAACTCAGTTTTTCTTGAACCCTCTTCTGGCAGGCAGAAGCACAGTTTTATTCAAACCCTTCAGGCTCAATCAAGCCTTTCTTAAGTTAGGTTGAAAATTGCCTAATCTATGGATTGTTTGGTCTGGGCTAGGTGCCAAACTGTACAGTCCTCTTAGGACTTAGATAGTTCTGGGTATGCACACAAGCAGGACTTTATGGATCTAGGAAGCATTCATATGAAAATTGAAGGATCTTTGATATTAGTAGTTAAATGACATCCAGAAAATTGAATGAGATATTTCCAAACCTGAAATATGAGATTTTATTTTTAATTTAACCAAAGTCAAAATGTAACCACCAAAGTCAGTCTTTGTATGAAGTTTTTCACGGTTAATAATATTCATCCTCCTATACTGCCACATTACAATGTGCTTTTAACTGTCTTCCCCAATCACAGCCCAATGCATATGATTTCAAACCCTGTGTAGGCATCTAAATAATATGAATGTCTAAACAAAGGAGAGAAAATCCAGAACAGGAGCTCTAGCTACAAATGGTAGTAAACTCTTTGAACATTTATCCGTCTAGTCTATTTTCTACTGAGCTTTGCATTCTGATATCCATTCAGATTTTATCAACAATGGTTAGAAAAATTCCTCATTTTTATGTGTTGTATCATTCATTTGATTTTTTGGATGTTGCAATTAAAAAGTAATTTACAGGACAATTTAGGAATTTTACCCTATTTGGAATGACTCACCTGCCACAAAACATCAGTAGTGTAGTGAAACAGGTTTGCTATATTTTGCCTTTTTTAAGCTAAGCTTTTGTGTTTAGAGGACACTGATTTATTCTCAGAGTGAGTCCATCTAGAAACAAAATATGACGTTTAACAGGCCTTAGCTAATAATTAAGGAGGAATTGCCATTTTACTTCTGTTCTGCATGACTAGCAATCTTGTCCTGGTGTCCAGCTTCAGTATCCAGCAAAGCCACTTCATAAGTAAAACTCCTGAGGATACTCAATTACCTAAGAAGTATGTCTCATTTAATCGGTTAGTTTGGTATCCTTGAAACATAGCTCCATTAGTGCACAGGCTGTTCATATTTGAAACAAACAGCAGTTACCAGAAACCTTTGATCTTGTGTACTAACCATGGTTATGACTTTAATCCACAACAATGTGCACCAGTTGTTTGGTATTACATAGAAGTAACATTCATCTGAAAGTAATTAAAACAAATATGGTAAGTGATCTAAGAATGATAAAAAAAAAAAATTTCATGTCACAATGGAATATATGTTATTGTAACTCTTCTTGTAGTTTACAACTATTTTTAAGCAGTATTTAAAAGGTCTTAATTTATTTGTTGTCACATTTTCTGATCTTTAATGGAGTAGTACACTTACACTAGATAATATTTTTTCTGTCATATTTCTGAGTTTTTAATTATTTACATTCTTATCCATCAAAGTAGATCTGTTGCTTCTTTATGGCAGAGCAAAAAAAAAATGTCATCAGAAAGGTTTTTGAAATAACTAGTGTACCAGAATGTAGCGCTGTGGTTACTACAAGAGATCAAGTTTGTAGAATGAGTAAAACAAACTCTTACAGCTAAAGAAAAGGAGAAAGACGTGTGGTGTGAGTGGTAAGACCAAATGCCTTGCCTGAAAAAGTAATAAAAAACCCCAGTGTGGATTAATCCTCCTTGCTGTTATTGTTTTTACAGCTCCAAAACTTGATCTATTTTAGAGATAACCAGGAAAGTTGCCTTCTGGGAGATTTGCAAAATGAATAAGAGAAATGGTTTTACACATTTTTTGGCCTTTAATAAAAGTCTCTAAGTCACATAGCCAGCATACCTTCAAGAGAGTTCACCTATCTGATGCTTAGCTTCTCAAGGTTATTTAGGCACTGTACCCCCCTAAAATCAGTGGAACCTCTGAGGCCTGAAAATAACCTATACGCATTTCTCAGTATAGCCAGGCACAATGCCTCCAAAGGGCTCCTCATGCTTTGCCTTGTGCTAAACCATGGATAGAGCCAAAATGCACACATTTCTGACTACTGTCCAAGCATCATGAGGATCCCAGCATACTCTGCTGGTAAAGAAAAACATGAACCAAAGTATTGTCTCTCTCTCTTCTCAGCATCCTTACAGCTTTCTCAGACTTTTTCTATAGCAAGATTATCCTCTGGCTTCCCACTAACTGTGTTGGCTGTTCTGTCCTTAAACTAGTCTTCAGCACCCCTTCCCAAGAGCTAAACAACATAGAGTGAGTGAGTCATCTTTGTGAGGTCTCAAACATGCTGATGAGGCTGCCCTTAAAAGATGACAACGCTTTTGCAGATGTGGGCCTCAGCTCATGTTTTACTGTTATGGGGCAGTGGTTATATCATTACCTAGGAAGAGATCTGGACTGAGCAATCAGAAAATAGTTTCTGGCACCAATTTCATAACTTTTGTTTAATCTCTTTTTTCTCTTCTTTCTTTATTCATCGCTACTGTCAATATAATTTCTTAGGCATATTCTAAAATGCCTCTGTGCCTAAAAGAGGGTGGTGGGCTAACCCTGGCCTTCAACTAAACACCACCCAACTTCTTGCTCATTCCTACCCCAACTGCTACCAGCAGGACAGGGGAGAGGATCAGAAGAGCAAAAGTAAGAAAAACTCATGGATCAAGATAAAGACAGTTTAATAAGTTTTTACTGCTGAACATGATGT
Organism: Podargus strigoides; assembly: GCA_028020825.1. NCBI lineage: Eukaryota > Metazoa > Chordata > Aves > Caprimulgiformes > Podargidae > Podargus > Podargus strigoides. Next base: position 144,707,265 of record CM051663.1, on the reverse strand, counting down.
TATAGAGTATTGAATATCCCTTTGGTAAACTGGGGTCAGCTGCCCCAGCTGTGTCTCCTCCCAACAGCTTGCCCACCCCTAGCCTACGCATTACAGGGACAAAGTGTGAAAGAGAAAAGATGCTGACACTGTGGAAACACTGTTGATCAATTGCAAAACTGTTGGAGGATCTAGGCTTTGTTGCATTCAAGTGAATTAAATTACTCCCCTTGAATTGACCAATGACTACTTTTTCCAGAAATGCTATGGAAATGTCTCTAGGGATTTTTTTGGTCAGTTTTTCTTACTGTGTAATCTGATATTACATATGAAGTGTTTAAAACTGTAAAACACTGTAAATATACATTCAGGCACTGCTCTACTGCTAGTGCTATCAGCCATTTGTCCTAATGATATGCCTAATCTTGATATCCACTTTCTGAAATTTTATTTATTTTTTTTTTTCAGACAGGAATAGCAGAAACTGAGAGAGTGGGGTAGATGAAAGACAAAGTTTCAATGTTAGGTATAATTAATGGTGCAATAGGAGAAGGATGAATATATGATTTGAAATTATTGCACTTTGTAGAATCATAGCAATTATAAGAATTATAATTTAAATGTGCTATCCTGAATTTTAATGATTTTTATACATAACAACATTCTTATAATCAGCCTGTATGCAAAACACTGCATAAAAGTCTATAACATCAACTTAAATTTCAAGCAGGACTCTGCAACTCTTCAAAGTTGCCTTCCTTGAAAGATTAAATAATTAGAACTTTTACAGGGATAAAACCACTCAGGTGTAAATGGCAGTTGTGAACATATTATGTTATTTGATCAAAACCATTTCAAATGCATCTTAAAAAAGGAACTTTGAAAAAGGCTGGTTCAGACACATGATTGTATGACAGTAGTAAAAACAAATTCATTAAAAGATAATTAAGATCTTTAAAATCCAGGGCTTAAAATATTATTGGAGTTCATCTGAGTCTTTATCAGTTCATCTGAGCATTATCAGTTATGAACTTCTGGATACTAAGAAAATAAAAAGTTTATCTGAATTTTTTAACTGCCTGGATTATTTAAATACAATTTTTTCAATAGTAATGATTTTGTTTATTTATTTTCATTTTGCAGAGCTTGTTTCAAGCAAATACTCTTTCATGCTAAGTTAAAAAAAAATCTTGGGACACAGAACTTACATTGGATTTGTAACCTGAAGCAAGTTTTTTGTTCTGATCCAATTACAATAAAACTGCATTTTAATCAAAATGACAAAAACAGTAAACGCAACTGAATAACGCAGAATAATGACAAATTAAAACTGTTATTTTAACGACTTCTTTTTGTACTCCAAACATAGAATACAAATATAGTATGTAACATTGCAGTAATAATTTCTGACATTGTTAACACATTGAAGAATTTAAATGTCAAGTTATTTCTATTCAGAAATTCAATGTAATCCCACTGGATAAGTCTGTCATTTTGTTTTCTGCAGGAATGTGTGCTCATACATTGACATGATGATGTTGTACCAGCCGGTCAATGTAAATATAAATAAAGATATTATTCAGCTAGAAGATGATCTCCTAAATGTAAAACATCCTCCCACTTGATAAATTTCAGACCTCAGGTAGGAGAATCAGAAGAAAGAGGAACAAAAACAGAATTCAGGTCACTTGTCCTTGATCTTTTTGTAGCCAAAAGAAAATACAGTTTTAGCTGCTATAGTTTATTCAAGAGTTGCACACAGGCAGCCTGAAGCCTGTGGCAATTGCAAGGCAGTGAAAGGGTGTTGGAGAGGCTTTGCTCTCTGTTCTGTTGTACATAACACAACTGCATATCCCAACCCTGGAGAAGGCTGACCAAGATATCTATAAGTAACATAACTGATTGACTTTTTCAGACTGGAAAAACGTCCATCATGTAATATATTCACCTCCACAGAGTCTGTTTAGCTGAGAGCTGCTTCTCAGCTTGTCCATAATAGTGCCAGGTCTCTGAATGTCTTCTTGGCATGTCCCTTTCTTGCTCACTATGGCTTTTCATGCAAGCGTTTACTAGAGCAGATTATGGGGCAAGCATACAGAATTGAATTGCATCTTGGCTTGATGCGTGATCTTACAGGCCCCTTCAAACTTCTTCAGATTTTTAAAAGAGCATGAAGAACGGAAAATGAAAAGGAGACTCACATCTTCACAGAATGTAAAATACCTCAAATGGCAGTTGTGCCAGATCTCCAGTGATTTTAATTTCGTAATTGCTGTTGTGATATCTATACAAAATGACAGGGGAAAAAAAAGAATTTGGAATGCTGGAAACATTCTTTGAGGACCAGAGAAAGGACCCAATTTAGATTTTCTGACTATTATCACTACTGTAGTAAGATTCTGTAAAAAAATTCAAATCCAGCATATCATTGTGACGGAGAAGGCTTTGGTTTTGTGGTTCACTGAGAGTGAAGTATTTTTAGAAGAATTTGAATGAACGTAAGAGGGATCTGACATAGGTTTGAGGGAAGTCATTTCATGCAACTTATGAGCACGGAAGAAAGCACAAAAGTGAGAGTAGGGAAAGTAAGTTTCCAGGCTGGCATCTTAGTAACAAACAGATGTGAAAGTGAGAGGTACATTATATGATTTATAAGATAATCTTTTGTTTATGGGTGTTTTAAACAAATTGCTTTCTTCCTCTGAACAGACATGTTAACTATCACAGTAGATGACTACACAAAAATCAAAACTATTAATTACTTGGTGCTATATAGAACCTTTGTGTGCACCATCAACAGAAAACCTGAACTGTGTTGCAGGGACACATCACATTTATCAGTACCACGTACTGGAGACTGAAAGTCAAAAATTACACATGTGAATTGCCTATACACAGGCTGTTTCTACAAAATAAAATTGAATCTTACACTGAAAAAAATGCTTTGTTAATAAACAAATGACTGCTTTGCTGAGACAGAAATTAAATTAATATGCAATAGCGACATTATCTGTTGTTCTGAATGGCTAAAAATTGTCAGTTGGAAAAAGAGGAGCAATTTTTCACATTAAATGTTTTGATCTGATTTGTATATTGTTATGAACAAGGAATTCAGAAAATGTAAATATTTATTTTGTGGAAAAACAAGAATAATCAAAAATTATAAAATCAAAAATGCATTATATACTTTCTATTCTGTGCTTTTTATTATTGTGAATTTTGTATGTGAGTTAAATTTATATCCTTTATTGCCCTAACACAAAGACAGAAAACTACCTAATACAGAGATAGGAAATTAACTAGAAATTACATGCAGGCCACAAAACCATTACTAACAAGGTCTTCTTCAATAGCTTCACCATTTCACACTGGCAGTACATCTCAAGTCAACATATGAAACTCTCATACTCAGTTGTTTCTGCAGGAGTAGAACTTCTTTTGAAATTTCTGTGGTATGCCTTTTGGGAACAAAAGTTAGTTAGTGAACCCAGGATAATACTTGTGGAATTCTATGCAGGCATATGAAATACTAAAAGACAATAGAGTGTTTGGCGTTCCATGATAACATATCCCTTCTAAATGACCCAGGAATCCTCTCAGCTTCTGTACCTTCAGCTAGACAGCATTTATCTGCTTCAGCCTCAGCTGTTTGAGGTGCCAAGTACTTGTCTCTCTTAATATTCCAAGAAGAAGAACTAGTGTTCATAACACAGTTTCAGTCAGAAAAAATCACCTGTCTTCTTGATCTGCTGTTGCCTACAACATCGAGGGTTTTATTCCTTAGCTATAACAAATGAAATATTGATCTTACTGAAGGCATATCCTGGTTTCCCAGAAACAGAGCTGTAGGCTAGCCACGGCAGGCAGGCCATGAGTAGCCCTGAGTCAACTGGAGAGTCAATCAAGGCAGCTGACTCAAGCTGACTCACAAGTGTATCCCATACCACTTAATCATGCTCATTATAAAAGGAGGGAGTTTACTAGCAGGGGGGTGTTCTTTTTCCTTGGTCTTCTTTCTCTTGGCCTTCTGCTCCTGCTGCTGACCATCACTGTCAGGCTGAGTGTATACTTGTGTAAACTTATATACTTTATGCTGGTGATTGTATTAGTTTTGTTATTTCATTAAATCTGTTTCTACTCCAAGCTGTGGGTCTTCTCCCTTTTTTCACTGATTCCTCTTCTCAGCTGAGGAGGGGTTATTGGTTGGTATAATAACTGATGCAGTTTAGCCCCAGGTATATGCTAAACACAGACAAGGCAGTAAAAAAGCTTATGTTGACTTGAATATGATAAAGGTTTTATCAAGAAACTCAAAAGCCTTATTTGGAGAAAACCCCTCATTGCCCAAAATCACAGAATCACAGAATCGCAGAATGTTAGGGATTGGAAGGGACCTCAAAAGATCATCTAGTCCAATCCCCCTGCCAGGGCAGGAACACTTAGGTCAGGTCACACTACATACCTTGCATGTTAGAAAACTGCATGTACCTATGCAAGCTCTCAATTTCCTTACAGGCTATATTTATTTCATTTGACTGAATCCAGTTATTTCATAATTTATATATACATATAGCATAGAAAATAATAGGTCAATATAGAGAAAAATATTAATTCATCTGACTCCATGCTTAAGTAGCACAAATTTATAATGAAAAAAACCAAATTCAGTACATAAATGTAAGGAATTCAGAGGTTACTAATTTTTCTCATTTTATTGTCTTTGCATTAACAATTTGTATGTCATCTATGGGATTTTAAATAATTTTGTATCATTAAGACAAGAAGACATTTTATGACCCATGAAGTCCTTTTTATTTGTGCAGCTAAGTCTATTTTTATTTGGTTCTGGGCAAGATTGGCATGCTTAAAGTGACGAGATTGTTTCTTGTTACAAAATAGTAAAGATCTGTTTTTCTCCCTATGCAAAACACTCCTCATAGGACATTACATGAGTTTTCATTTAAAACAGCAGAAGTCATTTTACTTGTCTCCTTGGACTTTGTGAATATTATTTTTTCTTATTGTTCAATAAACAGGTTAATACAAAGCAATCGTAATACATTATTATTAATAAACCGCCAACTTGTGGACATTCTGAAGTAACATTTTGCGAATAAATCAGAGATGAAGTAATCTTGCGAATAAATCATATATGCATGTGTACATATATTAGCACACACCTGGGGTTTATCATATGTATAAATATATGTATGCATACAGATGTACACCCTAAAACATATTGATTAAAAAAATAAAATTGTCATTGTCAAAATGGAAACAAATTCTGTCAAAAAACTATTACGGCAGAAATAAATAATCCCACCCTCTGTTCCTTCTCTTGATCTTTCCAGATAAATTGTGACTGGCAAATTCTACCAAAAGTAGCAAAAATGCCCCACAACTAAATTAATTGATTTCTGATGTAAGATTCTTTCAGTCTGTCACTAGGACAAGTACTACAATTTAATAGCACTTTTTAAAACGTCTTTGAGGTTTTTAACTCCTAGAGGTGCTTTAGAGAAACGAATTCAAAGGCTGAGTCCACAGCGCTTTGTGACATCAGTTGTGGAGATTTGACCAAGAATTCTGATTACCTAATTCAGAGTCCTCTTTCTGAATTTATAACAGCCTTTTATGGACAGCAGTTTGATACACAAAGGATATTCTTACTTTATTTTTGAGTAATTGGATTGAGTGTATGCTGTGTTTAGAAGACTTGGCCAAACACCAAGCAGATGGGCTTCCTGACTTCTCTGAATGCATCCATATCTGAATGCCTGTAAGGTGTTTCCACTTTTAATGCTGCTGCCTATATAGCATGAAAGTGGGCAAATTTTAAACTACCTCAATTTTCTATCTGCCAGTCCTTTGAACAACATCACGTGTCCTCACCTGACATCTGTACCAAGACAGATGGGACATGCAGTGCTTTGGCTGGCTGGTACACCCTGCAGACAGGATGAATCCATGCTGACAAGCACACGATGTCCAATTTTTCTCTCTTGGAATTCCCTGGGAGTTTCTACAAACCTGCCTCTAATCTATCCAAAGGCAAGAAACAAACCTAAGCATGAAGGAAGGCGTGGAGCCACACTCAAAATGGAGAGCAGATTTTTCTGTTGTGTGACCCAATACTACACTGAGGAGAGCTACCAGAATATTCAGTTTCTTCTGCAAGGTGTGAGACTACCTCCTTTAATAGGAGCCTTTGATCAAGATTTATATCTTAATATCTAAACTGCATGTGAAAGTACTTCATGTGTCAGCTTCTTTTCCACTGGCAATTGCAACAACTACAATTCATTCAGTATCTGTAAATGTGATCAGTAACTTTAACTTGTCAGCATAAAGTGACCTGACTTATGAAAACCAAAGCAAAAGGTTCATTCGCACTCGGTAAATATAGACCACTAAGATAAGTCTCCTTCTGGCACATTAGATTGCATGACTCTAATTCAAAATGTTCATGCTCTTCCAAAACATCTATAAATACCATTACAAAGTTGCACAGAAATAATGAAATAATTTAAAAAATCTCTTGAAATATATAAATGGTTATATTTATTAATATATTTCATTCTTTATTTGCAGTCCATCCTTTATTAAAAAAAATAATTAGTTGAATTGAATTAATCATGATAATTTCTATTTTCCATTCTGATTATAGTTTCTATGACAAGGCTAAATTCTATATTAACTTCTTTTTCTGTCTTCAGAAGGTAGGACTTCGCTATGGTCTGAAGAATCCATTACTCTTTCCTTACAAATACTTAGAAATGTGCTGAAAGCCCTTTAGTGAAAATACAGTAGACAGAGTGTCCACGTAAATTTCATATAAAGCCACTACAAATACTAAGTTGAATTTTAAAAAAAATCCTGTATTTTCATTAGTACATTTTTTTGTTTTTCTTACAGGTCAACACAATTACCATGCACAGTGGTATCTGGAGTGGAATTTTGCTACCAACTGTTTACTGCCTTTTCCTCTTTCTGGTGTTCTTCAACAAGCCCTCTGTATGCAACCCCCCTATCATATGTTCTTGCACCAAAGCCAGCCAGGAGGTGTACTTGGCAGCTACATGATCCATATGTCAAGGCATGGAATACTTCTTTTTGGTTTTTTAAGCAATGGACTATGTCTGGGTACCTGAAGATCCAGTTTTGGTCATTTATCAAATATTTTGCCTGATTAAAAGGAAAGGTAAGCAATGGAGTACATGCTCAGCATGGGTCTGCTTCCTAATTGTTGTCTCTGCTGTCAGAGAAAAATTTTAAAAAAATAATCTTTTGGTTTGGGGTCAGTTTATTTCTTTCTGCATTTTGTAAATCAAGTCTTTCACTAGTTCCTAATGAGATCCGTATGTAAGTTGATCAAAGGGTTGTATTCCCATGGACACATGTAATTCAAAGCACACACTGGCCAAAGATCCATTCACAGAGCATTAATCAGAAACTAGAAATAAACTAAAGCCTCTTTGCTACATAAAGGCAGTGAATTTTTATTGGCTGCTATTCAGCAGATGACAGGATTATATTACTCTTGATGGAGATTGCCTATCCATCTGGCCACAGGCATGCCTGCTGCCTGATGAGTGCTTTGATGAGAGTTTTGATTTTCTCTCAGTAACAGAAAGTGTACAGTCCCATTTACAGTTCCCCATTTACTGTTAGAGTGGTCTCCGTAAAGCATATCAATATTTAGTAATAGTTGGGAATTTGGTTGTTACTGACTCCTCTAGGCAGAGCATAGACAAAAACCCGCATTTTGTTTTGCCTGTTACTATCTTGCAGACTTCATTCCATTTTTATCCCAAGACTTCAACTAATATTTCATACAAAGCATATACTGGTAGCAGCTCTTTACTCATCTCAAAAACTAAGATAAAACAATATTTTCTTCATGATCATTTATTTGAAACCTCAAATTTATGTGCTAAATTTATAGGGAAAAATTGTAACTGGTGTAGGTGAAACTAAATGCACATTAGTGGTATTGCAATGTCTAAAGCTTGATGCAGAAAAAAAAAATCCTAGTAAGAATAGCATTTGTCATCGTCATAACTCTTTCTCCTTTCTGGTCTCTGTGGATGCTTTTTTACAAGTAAAAGGCATTTTACTTTACATACTGTCTTGAGATATATATTCATATTTCTTCTACTCTGACCCAAGCATCAAGTCAATACTAGATGCTTAAAATGCATGGTAATGATTTGTCTTGGGCATCCACTTGATCACCTCTAGGGTTCTGTGATTCAGGATAAATGTCATTATGTAGACCAAAGAAAGTAAGCACTGAGTGTTGTTTTATTTTATTTTACCCTATTCTGAAACAAAGATTGTTAGGAAGACTACATACATAAACTAGAATTCTTTATTCCACCCCAAGGAGTTCAAACAAAAGACATTAAAATAGTCAGCAAAATACACCAGTTTTACCTAAGTCAGTTATATCTGCCACTTTAGGCTTATTTATGGACACAAACATGGAACTGCACAAAATAATTGGTTGAAATATCAGCTTCCCACATTACACTTGGCTTCAGCTGGGCTTTCTTTCCATGACACACTAAGTCACCTGGGCTCCTTTTTTGAATTGGATGAGAAAGGAGCTCAGCTATCAGCTGTCTCCTTAGGAATGCAGGGACATATTCAGTTCCAGTTTGTCCTCCAGTGAGTGTTTTCTCAATACTTTTTTCCTTTCAGAAAATCTATGTTTTCTTTAAAATAAAAGACAAAAACGGCAAAGAAACACCTTTCTTCTGTTATTGCCTTCCAGTAACTTTTCTCCAAGACCAGAAACTAGAATTCGGAACTAGAATTCAGAAATAGAAATTACAGATAACCTGCGCATGAAAAGTGTGGCACTTCTAGTATTAGTCCAGCTAATTTCTACCTCAGAATTGCATACCCTTTTTTTTTTTCCTCAGGATGTATATACAAAAGGGCTCCTCTTAGCTGCAGTGGACTGATCCCCTCTTCCCTAATTGGAAGGAGAAAGTTCTTCTATTATCTATAGATGATTTCTTTTTATTACTTAGCCCAACAGTTTGACAGCATATCTTGCAAACAATGTTAATAGCTTGCAATCCTTTTCACATCACCTTGGAGGCTGTGGTTGAATGACTTATTGCTAGTTGAAGGCTCAGTTCACACTTTTAGCTACCTCCGAAGTATAAGAATGACAAACACCTTACAATGATTCTGAAAGAATTTTACAGCTTGCAGTTTACAAATGACCTCCTCTTGCAGAAACTTAAGCAAACACTTTACTGTGAACAGAGAAGGCAATGATTTCAGTAATGACTCTCAAGTGTCTACACACAGTTGTAGGAGACCACAGAACCTCAGAAGTTCTAGTCTATCCTCTCTCTCAAGGCTAGAAGGGCACCTTAATCATCACTGACACCACATGTCTCTTCATCTTAAAAGCTTCCTGAGATAGAGATTCTCCCGCTTATCTGTCTTTACTACTGCAAAGCCTTGCTTGTGTAAAATCATATGTCTCCAGCTGCTCTTTAAGCCTTTACCACATTCTATTCCCATTGAACAAAGATAACTTTTTCCTGTTTTTTTTCGTATATTCAGGGTGCATTGCCAAACTTACTACAGTTTTTGTCTCTCTAGGTTAAATACACCTCTTCCCTTACCTCCTCTGTGGGAATTTTTTCAGCAAAACACATAAAAACGTGCATTTCTGTCTTGCTGAAAGTCTCATAATACCAGTTGTAAGACTATCTCTGCAGGCTATTTTTGCTGATTTTAATTGGAAATACTTCAACTGCTGCCTCCAGCTGGAATGTCTTAGCTTGGTTTAGCTAAATTTCTTGCTACTTGTCCGCTTTTTATCTTTTAAAGTATATGCCTATCTTTATGTTGCTATTAATAACCATGTATGTAATTGTTCTATTATAAACATTACCCAGATGTCAGCTATAATATGCTGTATTTTAGTCTAATTTTGTACTTAGATCTTGGATCCTTTTAAAGTAGCTCTTACTGTCAAGAAAATTTCCCAACTATTTAAATTAAGAAACAAAAAGTGATGCAGAAAACATGATTTGTTTAGATTCTGAAATATGTACATTTTGATGTTCCATGATGCTTCCTAACCTGATAGGGACAAAACAAGCTCATCAGTGATGTAATGTTGGTAATCTTACTGAGTTATGTCATAGTTTAGGCAAATTTTGTCTCAGTAATTTTAAGACATGAAGTAAGTAAAGCCAAACAGTCTTCATTTAGAACATTCTCTTAAGTAGATAGAGATGGACAGGTGGCAACATGCACTGCCACTGTTGATAATGATCAACAGTACTTCCATTCCATGTAATAAAAATTTGAAGAAAAGTTCTGAAGTGAATGACATATGAACAATTTTACAGTTTTGATAATCCCAGAATAAACAAAAACTTTAAAAGAAAATAAAGGTAAAATTAGCTCAGGATAAAATGGAAATGAGCATTCTACATTTCACTTATACATCCTTAGCATTCTCTCCAGTTTTGCACTTAGGCCAATTTCTGTTACAGTAGAAGAAAGGCTTAAATCAAATTTGAAAGTCAAGAAAAATCAAAGAGCATCTGAGATGTGTTTCAAAGCTGTCTCCTTAAAATGTAAATGTAATGTAAAATGTAAAAAAGAATACGTATGTATAGCTGGTGTATAAATGAATTAAAGTATTCTTAACATTAATTTAAATAAATTAAACAATCCTTTTCATTTTTAAGGACTCAGTCCCCTAAAATGAAAGCCTGCTTAAAACAAATGGTATAACGTATTTCTGAATTAAGTTGATGTCAAAGTTATTTCTCTGATGTGCAAGCTGTTTTGGGACCATGACAGTCTCTTCTATATATCCATGAGTCTCACTGCCTAAAATTCACTATGTCTGGCTAATCTCCAAAGGTAAAACAGAAACTAAAGGTACTATATAGTAAAATATAGAAAATCAGGCAATAAGTTGATGCTTCAGTGATAATCAACATGGGATACAAAATCACAGCTAGACAGGATAAAATAGATTAGATATCTGCAAAGGACAGTGTTTTCAGAATCCAGTTTCATAGAACACTTAAAGCCTACTGTGGTGAAGCTAAACTGAAAATATTTTGGAAATCAAGTTACATGTAGATATTTGGGTAATACAGTCGCAGCAAATACATATATTTAAAATATTTTCTCTTGAGAACTAGCATGATCAAAACAAAAGGCTTCCGTAAAAAAAAAACACACAACAAAAAACCAAGAAATTAAATTTGACTATTCACACGCTACATAAGTAACAACATTTCCCAAAGAAAAGAGTAAAAGATTAACCATAAACCAGATACCATTCTCTGGTCCTGCAGCCAAATGGCAGTGTGGCTCATATCTACTCACCAAATTCTCTTTTCTCATGTCTGCATGCCAGCTAAATGTCATAGCCCAAGGTGGTGCCAGGGAGGCTACTCACTAAGGGCAGATGATCATGGGCTGGTGTCTGAGCCCAAGTCTTGGTTCTCTTTTATTCAGTACTACACACATAGCCTTCCAGATTAAAGACAAGCCACATCAATACTATAAATACCTAACAGAAGCCTCGGGTATGTGCAGAGCATCCTGCTGCTTCCTTACCCAAGCATATACAAGGTTTTTATACAAGTCATCAGGCACAAGAGAGCCCACAACTTAAATGTGAAGCAACTCATGGATTTCACACAAGACTATTGCAGTCATAAAACTGCAGATACCAACTTCCCTCCAATTATCAGCTCTCGGTCCAAGTTCTAACAGCATTAAATAAACCAGTCTAATTTATGAATCCATTCTGCTGACAGATTTAACTGAAGATAACACTGAGCTTTAGCTATTTAGCATCTATGAAGAAAAATATAAAGAAGTTCTTGGAAACCACAGGGTCAAGTCATAATTTCCTCATGGTAATTTTAACAGCAAGAATGACACAACAGGCAGCTCATACACTTCTGACATCACAAACACTTCTGACACGGGTTAATTTGTTAATTTCCTCTCTGTCATGACAGCTAGTAATTGAGTATCAGGGTAATTGGAAGTAATGGTTTATGTCAATAGTACTTCTCAGAAATGCAGATTTATGTGGTAAGATCTCTTAGTATGTACAAAATTTAATTGAGCCATGACTGAAAAAGAAGCTGAATAGTACAGCTGTTTTGTCACCTGATAAAGACCACATTGCAAACCTTACGCTAAAGACTGGATTACAAAATTATTCTTTTCATTTTTAGATTGGGACTGAAATTACCTAATTTCTTGGCTACTTTCCTGACATTATGGTGTGTGATCTGTACTAGTGTAAAATATACATGAAATTAGTTCATTGGTTCATTCAGGGACAATGAGGCCACAATTCAACTCAAATAAGAGTTTTTTTAAATACTAAGCATATATTTGAGTAATTTGCTAAATCATAACCTTGATGTTATATGAAAACATGTTATCAGCAAACCTATACATGTAATCTTTTTCTCTAGACATCACAAAAGTACTGGACCTTTCTGATTTTACTACCCTTGGGAACACTGAGCACAACTGAGGAGAAGTTCCATCATGTAAAAAGTTTTTCTTACAAAATTATAACCAATATAAGGGTAGACACAGAGTATTGAACATTGTCAATTATGGGCAATATTTTTCTCCTTAAAGTGAGTGTTTAAATTTCATTGTTCTGTAGTTAGGTCTATTTTTTGTTATAAATTTACTAAAACAAAGATCAAATAGTTAGATTTATAACTTCTTGTGAATTTTTAATTGTAGGTTTTTCAACCAGAATATGGGTATAAAACATAGCATGTGATCATGAAAAATCAAATTAAATCCTAGAATGTGTGAAGGAAAGTGTTACTGTTAGAGATAAGAAAGTGTTAGTGCAATTAGATGAGAAACTAGTAAGACTTCCTCTGCAATATTGAATATGCTGCTCTGATAGCCTGTGTTTTTGAAACAGTAGTTAAACTGCAATAGTTGCAGAGAAGGGCTGCTAAGACAATCAAGGAAAAAGAGCTTATCTTGTAAGAGGAGACCAAAATAACTTAATGGAGTCTGATAGGGTGTATCATTGCTCTCTATAAATACTTCAGAGGTAGATAAATGCTAAAGAAGGAGAAAGCTATTTAAACTAAAAGACAAGGTTGACACAAGAACAAATGAGTATAAATGAGAAAACTTTGGCTGGAAATTGGAAGAATGACTGAGGTTCCAGAAGGTCTTAAAGAACAAATCTAACTAGTTTAAAAGTGAGACAGGACAAACTCAGGAACATAAGATGTGTTTGTGTAAGAATAGGAAAGAACTTGGCATGATGGTTAAGAAAATCCTTTCCACTCTCTGTTTGAAACTCCCCAGTATTACCACCTGCATATTCCACATTAAGAACTCAGTAAACCAATTAGAATATTTTTGTTTGATTGGTAAAGGATAAAAGACTCTCACTATCGATTAGTTTGGTAGTTCAAAATGCAACGTATTTCAAATTCTGGATTAATGATAGATAAAAAATCTAAGTCTGAAGCCAGCACTTTATCTGAACCTTTTATCTCCAGAAAACCAAGAGAGAAAGAAGAGGCCTTCAAAAGGTGTTTTACCTTAGTGTTTGTGTGGACACAGAATTGTGTAACTGGGAATGCTGAGGGCAGAGGAAGGGGAGCCAGAAGCCAGAAAATTTCTTTCTTCCACTGGGGGAAAATTTTACAAAAGAAGCCAGCAAGAGACTTAGCATTCCATATGGGCTGCAGAGCCAGCAAAAGAGGAAAGTCCAATTCCTTTGGACTTTCATTGTCCTATTCTGACTTGTCACTGGTTTCAGCCCTTTCGTTTACACATTTCGCAATCTTTTAATCTTAGTTTCTTTCTATACCCACTCATTACCCACTTATTTCTTTACTACTAATTTATTTACTTTTATTTTTATTCCCTTTATTCCATTATTTTTTAACTTCAAAGTAAATTTTGGAACTAGCATTTGCCTTTTTTGCCACCTACTTATTCAACGATTTTTCCACCTGAAACACATTTGGTTGGTTAGACTGTTAATTCCTTAGGATAACTACAGTCTACTGCTGTGAATATGTATTGTCTAACACAAAGATGTCCAATTTTCCACTGACAATCAACCTTGACAGCACTGTAGTTACTTAAACGAATTAACAAAATATTGTGGGGAAGCTCAGATGATTGAAATCAGCTTGTTGATTTCTCATCTGCCGGATTTCTACTTGTCTTGCTCGTCAATTTTTTGGTATCATCTGCTGAGATTTTAGAATGCACTGTACCTCAATGCCGCTGATGTGTACAAGTGAGATTTTGCGTATCTGCTAATAATATAGAGCATAAACTTTGTGCTTCAGAAAGGGCTTCACCAATACATAAAAAACTCTTATGTTCAGTATGATTCTTAAGATATACACTTAACACTACCTAAAATTTCAGATGCCAAGCTCCTTTTTCTCTTCTAGCATTTGAGGCATATTTGCAATTGAACATATTAATAAAGTAGCCTTACTATACCACAGCACATGTTTTGTAAAGCTAGGCATCTAAATTCTAACAAAAAATATAATATAGAAGACTGGCCACCAGTGATCAGATCATGGGTCATCTGGCACATTATTTATTCTCCAGGCAGACCAGTCCAAACTCAACCCAGTAGACATAAATGGACTTCTGGATGAGAACAAGAACAGTGCAAGTGTATATGACATTTCCTTAGAGTACCTTCCCTGTCATTCTCTGACATTTCAGCTTAGGGACTTTCCTGAGCCATGTGATTTGCCTGAGCCTTGTAGTTTGTTGGTTTTTTAACCCTCAGTGTATCCTTGTTGCAGGTACTTTCCCAGTCTTGCCTTGACCTACACACAATTTTTATACACACAGTCTTTTGACACAAGGTACCAAAGGTCTGTACTCTGTCATACCTCTTTTTCTTTGCTTTCAGTCTGACTCCTAGAAACTTTTTTTGATAGCCTCTAGATTTTGTACTACAAGAGACCATTTACCCACTTCATACCAGTCATGATTTCACAGACCTCTATTACATGGTGCAAGGTTATCATTTTTCCACACTAAGTTCTGCCTGACGAAGCCTTCTTCCTAGTTGTTGCATGCTTTTAATAATTTCTGCCCTTCTCTGAATGTTTTTTATCAGGACATTTATTCCACGTTGTACCCCTTAATACTTATCCTTCAATTTGGTATGCATAGGAAAGGATCTTCCTGCTTTATGCCATTTTGCTTAACTTCCAAAGCATTTGATAAAGGATGTCAAAAGCCTTTCAGAAGTCCAGAAAGACTACACTAACCTTTATCCACATATTGGTAGACTCCTTGACTCCAAAACAGGACTTTTCTGTGGAATTGCAGAACAGAATAGTACCCCTCTTCTGTTTTTCTGGAGAGAAAGAAGCAAGTTGATTTTTATATATTTACTGCTGTGAAGTAGTACCTTCCATGGTATTTTTGATGTCAGTATCACTTCTCAGGTCATATTATCAATATTTGACATTTTTACAAATTAATCACTCAATTACATCCATACGTTCACATTAAAAAGAAAAAAAGAAAAGAAAAAAAAAAAAAAAAAAAAAAAACCAACTTTGGAAATAGACAATTTCATCACCTTAGTCATCAGAATGTGCTGGAGTAAATGAGATTGGAGTCTACTTTAATGTTTTGTCCTCAGATATCTTCCAGCTCTGCTCTGGTCAAGAATGAGAATCACTGTTAGTTAATAGTTACTATTCTTTTAACAGAAGACTTTAATCTCTATTGTTACAATCTACCATCTCTAATTAAAATTAAATGACTCAAAACTTTAATGAAAATACAACTAATGCTGAGTCACTCTTTTATGATAAACTTTCCTATCTTCAATAAACAGTCCTTCATAAATCCATACTGAGTAGTATGCTAAATCAACTACATCAGAAAGTCACTTTAGAATGAGAATTCATTAAAGACAGTGACAGCTTAGTAGGAGACATTGCACTACTCATTTCAAAAGCTATGGAGAAAGCCTCCTTTGATCAAAAACTCTGTTTGCTTGGGGAAAGTTTAATTTAATTATCTATCTTCCTGACAAAAGGCATCCTTGTTGACTCAGGGTGTAGATATTAGCATATAGGGTATTTATTGTTTTACTTAATCTAACAGCCCAACATCAAAGAGACTCTGCCCTACAAATGAGCACTGAAAAGTCAAAAAACAAACAAGCAAACAGATAAAGCTTGAAAGAGAAATGAGGACAAGCTGCTGAAAGTCCCATTTTCCTGGCAACAATTTTACTGAAGTATAGCCTACCTCCACTACACTGAAGGAATGTATTTACCTTTCTAATACCCTGTTTCAAGTATATATTAATATTATTGGAAGTTTTTAACAAGGCAATATAAGCTATTCTGTCTTGACCCAGGAAAATTTCTTCTTTGTCTTTGATGCTGCAGGTAATTGTCTACCATCACCTGATAGCCACTTCCTTAGTGAGTGAAGGACTGCTGCTAACTGTTCCAACTCCAGAAACTGATCAAGCTATTTCCTGATTATTTATGACCAGTCCCAAAAGCTTATTTTGTGCCCAAGGTATAGCTGAAGGAGCAGCAGTGAAACGTGTGGACAACCTTGTCTCAATAGGCAGCCCACCTTCCCAGTCAAATCTTCCACTGATCACAAGAAGAGCAATATGACAAAATGCAACAAGGGAAGTTTTGGAGAAGGAAAAATAGAAATTCTGTGGGAGACAGGTTGGAAATGTGCTGTGTTCAAATGCATGGGAAGTAGGTAAATTTAAATGGTGGACAGAAGGAGCAGGGAGTTCTCAGGTAAGAAAAATCAGTTTGGGTTTTGGAAAGTATTACAGAATCTGGAACAAAATAATATGAAAAGGACAGGACTGAAAATTCTTTTGCAAGACATTTACAGAAGGAGAAAATCCAGGAACCTTTAGTGGAATTTGTATCATAAGTAGCTTTTGCAAAAGTAAAATAATTTAAAGAGAAATTGAGGAGGGAGGGAAGGAAGGAAGGAAGGAAGGAAGGAAGGAAGGAAGGAAGGAAGGAAGGAAGGAAGGAAGGAAGGAAGGAAGGAAGGAAGGAAGGAAGGAAGGAAGGAAGGAAGGAAGGAAGGAAGGAAGGAAGGAAGGAAGGAAGGAAGGAAGGAAGGAAGGAAGGAAGGAAGGAAGGAAGGAAGGAAGGAAGGAAGGAAGGAAGGAAGGAAGGAAGGAAGGAAGGAAGGAAGGAAGGAAGGAAGGAAGGAAGGAAGGAAGGAAGGAAGGAAGGAAGGAAGGAAGGAAGGAAGGAAGGAAGAAAAGGAAATTGTGAGAAGAAAAATTTGGTGTGTTCTTTCTGGGATCTCTGCTGAAAATATTCACTAGCCTTAATCTTAAGTGGAGTGTTTTCCTACTTTTCTTGCTATGTGTGTTTGTCCAGATTACTCATCCTTTGCCTTTAAAATCAAAAGGGTTGGGGTGTTTTGCAGTAACTTTTGATGCTTTGAAGCCAAAACAGCCAGCTCACTATTCTGATTGGATTTGGAACTGATCAGCAGAAATCACGATCTGTTCTTATTCTGTGGAGGAACCCAAGGAGCTGCTTGGAGGTATGCACACGTCACACAAATGACAATGTTCCCTCATTATGCAGTAGCTTCTGGCTGTAACTGGCATAGCTATGGAAGAGAGCATTTGGTCCACTTGCAAAGGGAGCAATTTCACATGGTCTGTGAATGTTGCCAAGGAATACTGCATGTTTAGAATGCTAACATAAATCTGAAGGTCACCAAGCAAGTACTTATATAGTTCATGTCATTAATTATTTGGATAAAAGATCATAAAATAGGTATATAAGCAAGCAAATGTGATCTCTACATTTTAATCAACATATGATGTCTTTAAAAATATTATTATAAAGCTTGAAATATTATTAAATTACATCAAGTGTAGATATATACAGTGAGATGCAGATAAAAGCAGTAGCCACATAATACTCATTACATTTGATAAGGGGAGAAACATATTACTTTTAATCTGGGAATTTGTGCAAAATTGGTCAATACTTTATTTTTGTTTGTTCAGCATGTGAAAGAGATAGCTTTGCCTTTTGAAGTTTCCCTGGAAACAACACCAGTATCAGCAATCATTTGATTTTTCAATGATCTTTTTTTCATTTCATAATGAAAAATTGCTTAAGGGGGTGATATAGAAAACATAAATAACAAGTCATTTTGTGCAAATGCAGAGTTTATACTAGTGTTAGTAAACACTAACTTATGGTAGACACATTTTGATATCATTCTAACATCTAAATGTTTCCTTGCAAGAACATGAAACTTTTAGTAACTGTTTAATTTTGACACAGAGCAAGACAGAATATTGTTTTGAGAGGTGAAGATTAAAAAACATAGATTGTATTTAAGCAAGAAACTAAATGCTGATTATGGATGTTCATTAGAAATAATGACATACAAATGCAAAAGTAATGTCTGGTAATAGACTGTGGATGGCAGGAAGGAAAAACATTGAATATGGAGGGTGGTAAAAGAGGGTCTAAGGCCAAAGACTTGATGTATCCCTGCCATACCATGATTTAGGAAAATCACAAACTGTAATTGAAAAATTTCACAATATTCAAGGAACTCCTTATATCAGTCTCAACCCCTGTCTTTTTCATACACTGGAGTATGTGAAGGCAATTAATGTATTTAGCACTGACAACACGCTTGTCCTCTTTTTTTTTTTTAAGACTCTGTGTGTGTTTGAGAAAGACGCACAGTGAGATGCAATATAATTCATACTTCTATTATTCTGAAAGGTTGAAGCAAGTTTCTGGAAATCTTGTATATTCCAGAACTGCTACATACTAGTTTACAACTGAATTCCCATCATAAATGTGGTAGTTCCTTTTACTCCTTTAAGCCCGTATCACCTTCCACTCTTTATTGTAAATAAATTTTCTCCCAATAGGCCAAATGGAATTTTTGAGGGTAAGCCATCTGTCTGTAGCCTTCTTATTGCTGATACAGTAGTTAGGGCATTTATTGCGCACGGATGTTACAAAAGGGCAGTTGCTTAAAAAAGTGATTGGCTACACAAAAGGTCAAATTCCAAGGTTAAAAACACATGTCATTTCCATTGACTTAATTTATTAGAAAAAATAGTTCCACAGTCTGTCCTCTTAACTACCTTAAGAGTCTCATTTGATTTACAAATGTCTAAAGATACTGTACTGTCTTGCAGGTCACTGTTACACTGTGGTAGTGTGGTAGTGACATCAGCAATGCTGAGGTTTAATAACTTTACAAATGAATGGATTTCATGACAGACAGGCTAATACAAAAGAATTAGGTTGTTATATAAATTTTGCTTTAGTAGAGCTCATAAAGTTGAGCTGATTAGAGATGTACATCTGGGCCACTAACAGGTGCTATCAACCAACAATGAAGGAAAGAAATTACTGTTCGGTCTACCTATCTGGGCATGAGCAGGGCAAGAAAGAATTAATTGTACAGTGTATATTGAAAGTCCACTGCCAGAACTGGAGTAGAGATGGCTGGGACAAGAAAGGATCTACTGTTTTATGGAGCAATCATAGAATTTTCTTTCTTGAAATCATGCTTATGTATTGACTGACTGTGGTATAGATTCAGTCCAGGATGAGAAAGGTATCCAGGAAAAAAATTACACTTTATTGAGGTAGAATTTATGTCAACAATGAAAGGTATTAGCATTGTTTCTTCAGAGTCCTTTTTGTAGAGCCTTATACTATTATTATTATAAATTCTTTCTGTTTGGTCCTGCAATTATGGGATTTAGAAAATGTCATGTATTCCTCCCCAGTGGATATGGCAGAATACATTAAATTTTACATTATAACTAGCTGGTTTGAACTTTCTGCTGAAAATGTTTTGCTAATAACATTTGCAAAAAACACAGTTTGGAATTGTGATTATGATGCATTCTCAGTTCTCATTAAAGCTGTGTAGGAAAAGTAACCCTGAAAACAGGAGTATAAAATGTCAATTCAAGACATAGGGCAACAACGCTTTTATTACCTAGCTCAAGTGCAGACTAGAAAAAGCATAAAAGACAGCATAGTCTGCAACAAATGTACACAAAGAGATTGTGTCAAAAAGTGCACTACGTTCATGCAGTATGGCTTGATTTTCTTACCCCTCTACCTTCATTTTGCCATCAATTCTGATGCAGTAATCTCTTTTACATGTTATGTAACAAAATAACCCTTGTGCCAGGGTAAAACTGGGAAGGTATCAAAGAGCACTTTTAGGACTGGATATGTTCTGTCTCATGTTCACAAGGGTACAGACACAGACTTCAGCATTATTGTGAAATCCTGAGTTGCATTCAAAGCATGTTCCTTGCCAGGCTGCTCACGCCTGCTTGTGTTTATTTGGCATGTAACTGTTTTTATGAACAACATCACCTAGGTAAGGAAGTGGTGAGGCTGGGGGGATGGAAGTCAACAGTTTTGCTGATAAACACAGCAAGTGTGTATTTAATTTTTGTAGCCTAGCCAGCTAACTTTCCTTTTCTAAAGCTGAATGCATAAGATGCTCCAGAGGCAGCACCATCTTTCAGTGTAATGAATCTCTTCCTTCATTTTTTCAGAGGCCCTAGAGGAATACAAATCTTCAAATTGAAATATGCCTTCTTGTCCCTTTAAAATCTAGAGTTCACATCCTCTTTGCTGTTGTTGAATTCACCACCTCTTGTTTACAAGTGCGCTCATTTAGCATGGTCTTATCATCTCAGTTTGACATGTCTACATTCCCACAGGCCAGTTCAGTGATTTTATTTCTAATTTATTCCTTGCTCAAGAAGCCTTCACCTTTGAAAACTAACAGGGTTGATTTCTTTGCTGCTTCAGGATCAGCTATAGCTAAGCTTGTGGTGCTACAGCCTTATACATACACACACAGTGCTATAGTGAAAGTCATAATGAAGACATTTTAATTAATATATATTCATGTAGAAAACCAAAGCATTTAGTTTGTTTCCTTTTGCCTTACACTTTAAATGAAGCATTTGTAGTCTGCCTAGAAGAGCTGGTGTACTTTCTTGGGCACACTGTAATTATATCATTCAATATGTGGTAGAAAAAGCAGCAGACAGCTGGATGTGTTTAGTAAGATATGCAAATTTAAGTTTAACCTTCCAACTGATATAGAAAAGAAATAAGACTTTTTGCCTTCTTGCAGATGGATATTTGGGTTTTCTTTTGTAAATTGCCTGAGTTTGTCCAACTGATTGGAAAATAAGTACAGAGAGAGAGAGTGGAAGTCTTTCTCAAAAATAAACCACTCCCTATGTCTCCGATACATGTAATTTTTGGCTAAACAGCAGAGAATGTCTGGAGATTCAGGTAAAACTGTCTGTCTGTCCTTTATGAAGAGATATCCACTATTTCATCCCCTAGAGAATTCTAATCT
This sequence comes from Podargus strigoides, assembly GCA_028020825.1. NCBI lineage: Eukaryota > Metazoa > Chordata > Aves > Caprimulgiformes > Podargidae > Podargus > Podargus strigoides. Next base: position 144,685,836 of record CM051663.1, on the reverse strand, counting down.
GGCCATTTCTTAAAAGATCATTTCTTAGGGCACCTGACCTTTGCAAAGACTGTTCAATACCTACCTATGGAGCTCATAAACCAAGATTCAGACAGCGTATGAGATATTCAGAGAAGTCTTTATTGGTGATAAATCCGTGAAATGAAAATAAGCAAAATATTATTTCTCTTTAAACAGTGTTTAGAGCAGTGACCTTTTTTTGCGTAGCTTTAAAACAGAATTTTCTGTTGTCTTGCTTTTCTATTTCTCCAGTAGATTTTTTAGGAAACACTAAGGCTCAGGTCTTTTTTATATTTATTGAAAACTGTATTTCTGGAACTGCAAATTTCACACTTGTACTTTTCTATTAATTTCAGCAGTGTTGCTTCTGCCCAGTCCTTGCAAATATAATGTTAATTTTTTAAAGTTTGTTGGAAGGTATAAGGAAGGGTTTGAGGGTCCATGGCACATGGTACTATGTAGGTTGTATGGTCTGCCAAACCTGATGAATCTCTGTTGTGCAAGTATGCTAGTCTTGTCAATCTCTTCTGGTCTGTGATTCTGTAAAGTAGCTTTTCTCTTCATAACCTATGCCCTCAGAGCACATCCATATAAACCAAAATTGTGCCCAATCAAAAAAATCCATGACAGAAACTATCATTACAGTGGTTTCACAGCTCAAAATCTGTAATCACAGACACTTACTTGCATTCTGTAAATATACGTACGTGCAAATCTGTGTTCACGTTCCACTTACAGGTGGAATTATACAACAAATTATTTTCATAAATTAACCAAATAATTAATGTTCTTTTTTCTTGTCTGATTAATCTGACCTTTCTCTGAGCTGTGTTTGACTCATTCATACTTACCAGGATTCACACAGTAACAGTTTCACTTACACTGAGTAATACCTCACTACAGTGGTAATACCACTGATTGAATGAAACAAATTTTGGAATGATTTTATTTTTGTCAGGAATAAGACTGGGAGCTGACCACACAGAATCATGCAAAATCTTTGTAAATACACTAGTAGTCTGTGACCAGCTCATTTCAGCCAAGTGTAGTTATATCAGTACAGACTTTTTAAAAGACAAATTACTGATTTTTTCTAAAGAATATAATTGAAAATGTAGGATCTGTTTGAGAAAACAAAGTAATAATAGATAGAAAAATTCTTATTTACTATTTTTTTAATTTTCTGTTCTCAGTAGTCATCTAAGTTTCCAGCATTGTTTCTGCTCCATGACTGAATGATTAAAAACATTAAAAGCAGAGGGAACAAATTAAGTTTCCTTATTTTAAGTATTAACTTCTTATTTTCCAAATTATCAATACTGTGATTAAAACCCTCCCTGAGCATGTCTTGAAATGCTTGGGAATGACTGTTCTTGAAAAAGATCTGTTAACAGGATTTTTCACTACTCATTGTGCATCATTTTCTCTGTGCTATTCATATGTTTCCATTTCAAATATTTCAGTATTGCAAAGGGAAAAAAAAAATAAATTAGTTTGGTATAGAATATAGCCCTTTGACAAGAATTTTAGTTAAGACTGACCTTAGTGCTTTCATAGTAATACAGAGCAGATTTGTTAACGTTAAAAACATTGAACTGAAACTTGGAAGGAAAAATACTTTAAATTTTTTTTTTAAAAAAAAAAAGGCTACAAACCCCAAAATACTCCATGAGAGTATGAAAATCATAACCACATCAAAACACTCTTATTCTCCCCAAAATTAAATTCCCATGAAAAATTTTACTTTAGAGAACACACCTCTGTCAAACTGGAGTTTGACAAGCTGGCAGTTAACAACCTGTTTGAACAAGTGTGGAGTCATTGCTGCAGTTCACACTGTCAGCTCCAATCCTGTTCTGTACTATCACTGAAAACCTGGCTTTTCTAGCATCAGACCAGCAAATTTCAAAACCTTATCATTTTGGAGTATATAAGGTAGCATTTCAGACAGAGCAGACACAAAACTGTTGTCAGGCTCTAAGGATGTAAGTGCATCAGCCAATATAATTAAATTTGATGATCATCTTGGTAACACCCTACTAAGAAGCTCTTTAGGATGGTATCATTTCATTCTTTTGTCTGACAGCCATGATTGTAACCCTACAGTTTAGCTAGCTTAGTACATTTCTGGCCAAAAATAGCTCAGCCTAGATGTCAATCTTAACCTATATGGGTTTCAAAATAGTAAAATAAAAAAGGGCAGACTTCAATAACCATTGTTTATATTGTGTTCTTCTTTTAATGTCTGTAGAAATTGAAGACAGTGGAAAATTTTTTTTTATTATTAATATAAAAATACAAGATTATTTCACCAAATTATTTATCCCAATCCAAACCTGTGTGAGAAGGAAATCTGATTACTTACATAGGGCCATTAAAAATCTAGAAACCTAAAAACCCCTTGAATCGTGTATTGTTGACTATCAAATAACAAATGACATGACAATGGATGGATTCATGTGAGTTTTGCAAAAAAAAACCAAGACAGAATCAACTCAAGAAATGGAAGAAATCTAATGTTTCATAGAGTCACTGCATATAACATCCCTATTTCTTGCTATTAGTTATTTAGGACTATATGATTAAAAAAAACCCAAAAAACAACCAAATAAATTCACTTAGAAATGAAGAAACTAGTAGCATTTTCAGCTGGTTCTAGCCTGGTTTACAGGTTATGACCACATCCTGTGACCCTAGTGAAAGGAACTTGAAGACCATTACCTGCTCTAAATAAGAGTCCTTGTTTGATAAACTTCAGGACTCAGTGCCGTGATCTTTATTAAAAAGATAAATAGAGACAGACAAGCAATAATTTTACAAGCACTACAGAGAACATTCATAATTTTTACTAGACTTAGAGAAAATATTTGTTTTCTTAGAAAAACTGTATCAGAAAGCAAAGACTGAGGATATATTTAAACATCCATAGCAAAATATAAAGGGAAACACTGTCATTTAATTTTATTACAGACTCTACTTCAGAAGGAAACAACTCTCTGTGGTTCTCTAATACATGATAAAAGATAGGTAGATAGATGTTAGATAGATAGATAGATAGATAGATAGATAGATAGATAGATAGATAGATAGATAGATATAGATAGATGACAGAGAAAGAAGGAAAGAAGGAAAGAAGGAAAGAAGGAAGGAAAGAAAGAAAAGAAAGAAAGAAAAAAAAGAAAGAAAGAGAGAAAGAGAGAAAGAGAGAGAGAAAGAGAGAAAGAGAGAAAGAGAGAAAGAGAGAAAGAGGGAGAAAGAAAGAAAGAAAGAAAGAAAGAAAGAAAGAAAGAAAGAAAGAAAGAAAGAAAGAAAGAAAGAAAGAAAGAAAGAAAGAAAGAAAGAAAGAAAGAAAGAAAGAAAGAAAGAAAGAAAGAAAGAAAGAAAGAAAGAAAGAAAGAAAGAAAGAAAGAAAGAAAGAAAGAAAGAAAGAAAGAAAGAAAGAAAGAAAGAGAGAGATGCCAACTTTGTAAAGGTTTGATTGCACAATATGTAGACCACTTCTTCATTTTAGTTTTTCTGCCCATCATTGTCATCAACTTTGAAAAATCTGCTGCCCCAACTGTACTGCTGAAATCAGTAGGAGTTGTCATTCATGTCAATAGGAGTAAGATCAGGGACAGCTTTATAGTAAAAGGAGGAATAAAAATTTAAAATACAGGAGTACTATATATATATATATATATTTAAGGAATAGCAATAAAAGAATTTCTTAAATAAGACCACTATGCATCTGAAAATTTATCCAGGCATACTCTGTTGTTACATCATTTCCACACAAGCTTCCACAAATAACTCCAAGAAAGTTAAATAAATTTTCACAACTCTAGATTACATGTGATGTTTTTGAGACAGAGTATTTATAATGTTATTTAGTTTTACTACCTCCAGGTCTATATGTATGATAAAATTAAGAGGAAAAATACATTTTGTTGTGAAATTGTTTAAACTTTAATTGTTGAGGTAGAATTCATAGAATTCACCTGTAAGAATTCACTTATATAGATGACAGCAATTTTAGTTTTCTGATGTTTTATTTCTTTATCTCAACCTTCACTCAAAGCTGGAGGTTTTCCTTCCCCAGAGTCATCATCACTGCACAGCTTATTGAAATTGCAGTTTTCACATATATACTGGCAGCTTTCGTATATATTCATATATAAATATTATAGTCTCAATTTTCTATGTTTTTGTTTCAGTTCTCTACAGCAATCACTAAGACTTCAACTGAGAGGAAGTTCTGATCATTTGCTCTTCAGGGAGCAGTAAGAACCACTATTACTGACAGAACTGCCTTGAAAGCAAACAGTAAGATAATTCGTTCAGTTCACCTTAGGAGTAACTAATGCAGGGGTGGCCAGAGTAGAGTTTATAGGTGTTAGAAGATAGTAGGGGTTGAGGTGAGACTGTGGGATTATACCTGGTACTGCAAGGAAAGAAACAGTAATAAAAAATTAGATAATTTTTTTTCAAAGGAAAATTTAGGTAAATATTAGAAAGACTTTTTTTTCACTGTCACCTTCCCAGACTACTATCTCTGAAAAAAAATCTGATCTGGCAATGCTAAAAGATGAATGAGAAAATACGATCCAGGAAGCAATTTTGGATACGGTTGCAAGCTGTTGCTTCTCCATTTATGATTTTCATAGTCTACAGCCCAGGGACCTGTTTGCCTCTCACCTTCAACCTAGGAGTCTGGACGAACATACTTCCAGCATGTTTATTGTAGGCTGAATCCCACAGACAGCATTCAGTACAGTTTTCACTGTCAGATGCTCACTTGATGTTAGCCACCACAATTTCCTCTACCAGATTTCCAAAGAACCTGAAAAGAGTTGTGGAGGAAATACTCTGACGGATCTCATTACACACTGTGGCTTGCCAGCATACCTCTGACAATCTTTAGTAACAATTCCTGAGTCCTACTAGTCTGAGAAAGGATAATTAAACTCATTTAGAGCCAACTTCTGCTTCTACCAGAGACAGTACAGAAGCTTTTTATAGCGAAGTAACAGCTGACAGTAAGACTGAGGAACCCTTGATGCAGGAAGCCTACTCTATGTATGTAATTACATGAATTGCTTTGACACTTGCTGCAGATTTCAGTGGTAAGAAATACTATAATCTAATTATGATGTTGGGAACTATATGTCTGAAAGATAAGAAACAAAAGGAGCTGTTGTCAGTGGTATGATCTACTACTATCTTGTGTGTATGTATGCATAGCACTGAGGTTCAGGCTACCATTCTGACATCTTCTTGGCATAACCTCATCAACTCAACCTACTTTTGCAATAGTGTGTGGTCCATTCAGCTTTATTCATCTTATTCTAGGCTTGACAAACTCCAAAAAAAAAAAATGTTCAAAAAAACCTCCTTTGGAGAGTTTTGTAAATGATCTAAAGGCCATGGTGCTGTTACAGTGTTGGTGCTGTTTCCTGGCAATGCAAGTTTGAACCTGACCTTTGCAGAATGTGAGGGAAGTGAGCAGATGTGTTACTGTTCTAATCTCTGGAGAACAGCAAGTTTATTTTAGGAAAATGGGTTGTAGGGAAGGCAATAATTTTTGAGATATAAAAAATAAATTCCTGGATTCAAATTACCTGTTCAGTGGAAACAAAATGAAGGGAACATGAAGGAGGGGTTTGGATCCATGATTGTAGATCCAAATAACAGAAGACTTACATAATAGAACAGACAAATAGAAGAGTTAATAGAGTAGCAGGGGAGCTCATGGGAGCTCATGCGGCTTATAAGAGCCACAATGATAGTCTCAGGCAATATTATAGTGGAGCTCCAAGCATAATCAGGATCATTGCTGACAAATCCTTCCTATTTAAAGACGAATCTTTTAAGTGATCTAAAACATGCATGCTTACTCAGATTATCTTGGACTTTAGCTTTGCGTTGTGGTTCATAAAGCAAAGCTGGTAATTCAACTTGGGGATCACCTAAGACATTCCAAGGGTACAAACCCCAAGTCCCTTACATCATGACTTTTTCAAATTCTGCCATTTGTTGTATGTTCATAGGGCTAAAGTCATGAGTTTCTTTATAGACCCAGTTGCACTTAATCACTTTACATTTACTCTGGCAGGTCAATAGATACTTCTACTCCTTTGGAGAATGAACATGGGCATTCAGTCTTTAAAGATAATTTGGGTTCAGTTGTTTCTTCATTTAAGAACAGACTTTATAGAGTATAGAATACCTCATGCTGTCTGCTCACAAACACAGAACACAATGTTCAGGAAATATACTAAACATGGATTTGTAACTACTCATTTTTGAATGAAATGAGAAGGACAAGTTAATAGGTATCTCATACTAACATAACTAAAATCCAGGGACTACAAGGCTAAACTTGGAATTTGACATCTAGAAAGATCAGCAGAAGGCATCTGGAATTCTGCATTAAAAAAGTTTTTGGTTTGTTTGTCGTTGACTGGAGAACAGTATTAAGGCTTTAGATGCTATAGTCTAATTTTACAGTTAATCAGGCTTCAAATGACACTCTGGGATAGCATATGCTTGTGGATAAGACAGTTCATATATTTTCATATATTCATGTATTTCATATATTTTGAAGAACACTGAATGTTTTGCTTTTTCTAGTTACAAATAGGTTATTAACTTTTTGAGGAATTATCTTTTTCTCCCTTGCTCAGTTTTTGAAATTTTATCACCTGTTTATGTGATTTCTCTTTCATGGAATGGTTGGGTTTTGATTGATTTTGCAGTTTGCAATCCTTAACTTCCTCAGAAACTGTGGTGTATTTTATACTTCAGTTCAGCATATGGGGTTTAGTAATTCTGTTGTGACTTACAGGTTAACTCAGGATTTGTCTGCAATAGATCTTTCTGTTCTATAGTAGTTTTATAAAAAAAAAAAAATGAAAGCTTTTATTTAGTTTTGTCTTGTGGGTTTGGACAGTTGTCCAGTTCTTCAGTTCAGTATTTCATCTTTTCTATAAAGTCCATTTTCCTTTTGTTTATCATTAGGAAGCTCATTCTTCAGAAACAGCTTTGTTATTACAACACACATAGACCACAAGTGTACTAATTGTTTTAAGAGAAGTTTGTTTTAACGGTATTAATTTTACAAAAGAAATAAAAATATTTGATTCTGTAAATGCTGATCTTCAATTCTTACTTTCTTCACGCTTTCTTCAGGGAACTAAGGATGTTCAATCATTTGCAGTCCCAGGCATCCAGGGTAGAAAATGATTCAAGGCTAGAGCTCCTCCTGAAAAATGTAAACTAATCAAGTTTTAAACAATTAATTCAGTGTTAGAAATCTATTCACTAATCTTTTCCAATTCATATCTTGAATTCAGAAAAATGATATGCTCAGTATAATTTGACATCTGAAAATGTCGTTATTATTCTACTATGTGAAATTGCAAAATGACAAATTATTATTTCAATTGGTAACATAATTCTTTAAGAGTTTTTTTCCATGTTTAAATACTTGCAGTGTTTACAAATTTTTTGTATCAATGTATAATATTTTTTCCTATAATTAGAGACTTTCATCCCATATAGGACATCACTGCAAGCTAAAGAAGAAAAGTATGGAACTCTATATGATGACAAGACATTTAATAATTATAAATAGGTTGGAAGAAATCTTGACAGATAGTGTAATCCATCCCCAGTTGAAGGACTAGGCATATCTCTGTTTTATTAACATAACCAGTTCTTAAAATGTGCCAGTGATAGATGCTGCACTTCTCACCCAAATAATCTCTTCCTGTGCTCAATCTTTCTCAGCTTTAAAATACTTCTACCTAATGTATCCCCTACCTCCTCCTTGCTTCAATTAAAGCCTGGTGCTCTGTACTATATCCACAGAGAATAAGAAAGATGGTTTATTCCTTTTCTTCCTGCCACCTTTCTTTTATTTGAAGATGGCTTCTATGTGTTCTCTCAGGCTTCTGTTTCTAGACTGAAAAGCCCCAAATCCTCTTTCACAGGTAAATCTTTATGGAGTTTTGATCATTCTCAGTGCAATATCATTGATGGTGATATGTGCCACTTCGATGCATTCTGACAATGCAGCAATAATCAGCTTCCAAAAGATGTTCCCTCCTCCCTGCTCACTGGCTAGCTTCCATAGTTAGATAAAAACTCCCAAATATAACTGTAAAACAGATAACAGTGCTGCCCCATGCCTTTGTGCTCTATCAGGATAATGTGTTTATTTGTATCATACAGTTATCTAAAGAAGACAGTGGATGTAGAGATAAAGATAATGCACTCAAGATAATTCTTTTATTTTTTCCTTCCCAAAAGCTAAAAAGATGCAAAAGCTGGTTCTATTACTTTTTTCATTAAGCCATTTCAGAAGATACTTCCCAATTCTATTTTTACACTTTCATTTTTCACATTTATAACAATAAAATAGCTGGGACAGATTATGCTTAATGGGGTGATAAATGTCTAAAACTATGGAATAACAATCACCATCAAGATGCAGTACATCTTCACACAAGATTGTCTTTGGAAAATCAAGTTTATTTTGACAGCTTGAGATTATCTTTCCTGGTGTAAACTAATGCAGAAGGTATTGTCCCCAAGTGGGGGCACATAAAACACATCTCTGAGTGGAGACAGAATCACCACAGACAATAACATTTTCAGTGGTCCCTCATCCACAATTATGAGCAAAAATAGGCTTCCTATTTAACAGACCCTGATTTCAAAAACCCTTGTTACAATTTTATTGGTTGCCATTAACATAAGAAAAGGAAAAGTTACAATTAAGCATTCAAAGTATTAAAACCATTTAGGAAAAGCATACCAAGTTTTAAGCCACTCATATAAGGAGTTCTGCTTTCAGATTTTTCAAACAGAAAGATCAATCTATTTAACTACTTATCTATCTATTTACTTGAGAAAATGCCTCTGTGAAAAATACTATTGCACTGGTTAGAAGGCTGCCTGTCTGAAAAAGAAACAAAGTAATGATTTGTGTGAGACGCAAGAGTTACAGGTCACGGGAAATGTGTTTCGTAGTAGCCATAACATGAGGGAAGTTTACTTAGACTTTTAGATATTATTACTCTATCTCAAAATTAATCTGATCCACTGGAGCAGAACACTACGCTGAGACACAAGCTATACTGGGGTGTTCAGAGCTGCACCTGTGAACAGCAGCAGCAGTGACGACTTACGCCTATAACAACAGCCTCAGAAGCTCTACACTGATGGCTGTTTCAGGATTTCTGCCCATCCTAATCAAAATTGATGCACATAACTTGTCCACTAGTATGGCCATCTGTTAGTGTGGCACACTGCCCACACAAAAGGTACTATGCCAGTTAGTACCTAGTACTAAGCTGGATTTAGAAGGCAACAGAGAAAACACAGTGCATTAAAACCAGCAAAGAGCAATCTGTCCTTAGGGAATCCTACAGCAAGGGCTTGCAAAGTGTACCTGATGCTTTAGCAATCTGTCCTGTCCTGAACTGAAGAAAGGCAGAATACCAAAAGAGCTTCAGAAAGTGTTGGCAGCTTATTGCGCTACCAATAGCCGGTAGATAAGGGAAGTGGTTTCAGTGCTCATGAGACCACATCCACAGTATATATCTGATGTCCCAGTTGGGCTTCCCTGATGGTCAATCAGGCCACAAAGCTGACCAAAAGCAGGAGCACTTGCCCTATGAGTTGAGAGCGAGGGGAACTGGGTTTGTTCAGCCTAGAGAAGAGATAGCTTGAGGGACACATAACAGCAGCCTTCCAATAATGCTGGAGATTATGAGGAAGACAAAGCCAGGCACTTCCCAGGAGTGCGTCATGGGAATTTAAGAGGCGAGGGACATAAAATAGAACAGAGAAGGTTCTGACTGAGTGCAGGGAGAAACATTTTCCCCATGAGGATGGTTAAGCAGTGAAACATGTTGCCCCAGAAAGTTGTACAGACTCCGTCCTTTGAGGCTATGAAAACAAGACTGGATAAAACCCTGAACGGCCTGGTCTGACCTCAGAGCCGATGTCCATTTGTGAAGGGTGTTGACCTAGATACCCCCCAAGATCCCTTCCAATCTGGATTATCCTGAAATCCTACATACAATCAATGAAGAAGGTGGTGCTGATTTAGAAGATTCTTTACACCATCACATTTTCTATTTTTGTCTGTCCTGCATCACAAACTAAACATTTCATGAAAATAGAAGAAAAATGTCTTTTCACAGAACTTCCTGCAAACATGATGAATAAGGAATTCAGAGTCCAGCCTAATTTGTATTAATTTAAAGAGAGAGGGCCTGGCTGCCTGAGATTTGTATTCTGTGAAACAGCAAAGACAACTCCCAACAAATAAGATTTCTATCTGATTCCTCTACATGAGCAGTGATTGCTACTGAGACTAAAGAAACTCTCTGACATTTGATGGTGTAAAAATATCTATGAAGAGGACACAGCTGTAACTGAAGCACACAGATGATTGATTTGCTACTACTAGCCTATGGTACAGACAAATCTCTATTAGACTCTCATTTTAATAGGTAAAAATTTAGCAAGAAGTCATACCTCAGTCAAGTGATTCACTATCATTCTAGAGATCCATTACTGTAAACATACACAAATATCATGCATATAATAAAAGGGAGGTAATTATGTAAATTGCATCTTGTTTTTTAAAAAATCTATTTTCCCTGCTGTTTGCACATTTTTCTTTAAATTGGATATGAGGAATTAGACAGATGAATTTCAATTGCAAAGAAGACACTCGTTTTATTGTATTTTTTAAATCAGTCTTATTGGGAAGTAAAATTGATGTCATTAGAAAACAGCTAACAGAGTAATACAATGAGCATAGAAAGAAATGTATACCAACAAACAAACAAAACAAAGTAGTTCTCAAATAATTTGAAATCTGTAAACTATTTGATAAGAGATTTTTCAAGTAATCCAATTCTGGCTATGAAGATGTTTAACCATACAAAGCATTAAGTGTTTCGTAGTTCAAAGGCAGGTGATAGGGTGCAGGATGCATATCAATCCTGTAAATTCCAGACAAAAAAATATAGATAACTCATAGACATTATACTGTGTATATCTCAAATTTAACTGTACTGTCTTGCTTTTCTGTTATTTTAGTGACTTAAATTAATTTGCCTTCAATACCATCCACATAAGATTATGTGTAGATCATTATATTTTTTTAAAAAGTTCAGTAGTATAGATTGACATATTATTCCAATTCCAATAATATAGCTGAAGCATAAAAGATTAATTTCAAATACATATGAGTTCCTCCAAGCTGATTTTTCAACTGAAAGCCAGTGATGTCAAGACACACATCTTTAGTCTTGCACAAACTTCTGTCCTTGACTCCTGTCCTGATTTCCCAGGAATAGACCCATGGGCCAGTCATGGCAGGCAGGCCCTGAGTCAGCTGGGAGTTTCAGTCAGCTGACCCAAGCTGACTCACAGGTGTGTCCTTGTACTGGGTCTGGCTGAGCAAGAATTGATTTTCCCCTATAGCAGCCCCCATGGTGCTGTGTTTTATGTTGGGAGCTAGAAGGGTGTTGATAACACACTGGTGGTGTGGCTACTGCTGAGCAGTGCTTACACAGCACCAAGGCTCTTTCCAACATTTCCCCCAGTGGGATGGGGTGGGCAGGATCTTGGGAGGGGACACAACCAGCACAGCTGACCCGAACTGACCAAAGGGATATTCCATACCATGTGGTGTCTGCTCAAGTATAAAGCTGGGAAAAGGAGGAAGGGGGGTGGGGTCACCCTTGGTCCTCCGAGGCAACCGCTGCACGTATCGCAGCCCTGCTTCCTGAGAAGGCCCCACATCGCCTGCTAATGGGAAGTAGAGAATAAATCTGTTTTCTTTTTTTTTGCTTCCATGTGCAGACCTTGCTTTGATTTGCTTACATTAAAACTGCTTTTGTTTTGCCCACAAGGGCTGTATTTTCCTGTCTTATTTTCTTTCCCCCTTTTTGCCCTGCTGAGAGAATTGGTGGGGGGGGCAGTGACAGAGCGAGTTGGTGGGTACCTGGCATTTAGCCAAGGTCAAACCACCATAATCCCATACCACTTAATCATGCTCATTATAAAAGGAGGGAGTTTCTTTTTCTGGGGCTTCTCCCTGTTGGACTTCTGCTGCTGATCCCAAGGACAAGGCTGAGTATAAGCTCATATACTTTATGTTGGTGTTTGTATTAGTTTTTATGTTTTCTTGAATCCGTTTAAATTTCAACCCATGGGACTTCTCTGTTTTTAACCTGATTCCTGTTCTCAAATGGGGAAGGGTCATCAAGTGCCAGAGCTACTGCTACAGTTTAGCCCTGGATACAAGTTAAATGTAGACAACTACAAAACACCATTTTATCAGAACAGTAAAAGTTTTGAACTCCAGCTTCATTGACTTTGGCAAGACTGAACTGTATTTTACCCTAAAGGACCTGATGAAATCTCCGATGCCTTTCTGTCTTTTTTTCTACATGTATCTTTCTTATTAGCAATTGGATCACCCCAAAATACATGACTTCACGATCTAAATCAGCTCATCATCTAAATGTATTCATGAAGCAAGTGATGAAGTTATACTTGACTTATCTTTCTGTTTTGTTAAAAGTCAGCATTATTTATGGAATGCGGGAGAGTGGGACATCAATTTTATTCAAATGAACGCAGGCACCTCTTTCATTTTTTAAAAATCATCAGAACTGTATGATGCAATAAAAATCATCAGGTCAAAAAAATGTTCAGCTCTTTCTGCAACCTTTAATTACATAGTTCTCTGGCATTAGAAAATGTGCTTTTTATTTGTATACATTATAGCTGAAGTTGCCAAACATGAAGAAATAAAACTTAGCCTGTGAAAACTTTCAGGAGTCCTTTATATATGTTCATGCAATGTGTTTTAAAGTACATTTGTAAGAACAAGTAACAATTTGGAAATTCTGAGAATTTGTACGTAACATTTTAGAAAGTTTTCCAGGGTGTTGTAACCAGATATTCAAAAATAACAGGAGTCACGTGGTGATTGCCATCACTATAACCACAAATTGATATACCAATGTGTATGTGTTTATTTTAACTAGTAAAAAGGGAAATAAACAGGACATATTGTCAGAACTTAACTGAGACTGAACCAAGATTGAAACTGAAATGTGGTTTCAAGTTGACTGCAAAACTGTATTACTGAACCTTCTGGTCAGCTGAAGCCAGAATGGGCAAACATGTTGAAAATGCCTGTGACTTCTTGTCTGGACTTTTACAAATTATAGTGTGAACTTCTTTATTTGAAACATTTTTTTAAAAAAGCAGTGTAAGTTGTGCAGTTTTGTGTTCTCTTCAAATGCAGCCATTCATGCAGCAAGGAAACCAGAGTTCAATACCAACTTCAAGCTGATGGGATGTAAATCTAGATCCTACACCAGCATATAAAAAAGGATCATCCGTCTGTAGATGAAGAACTAAAAAGGCAGACTCCATTTTGTAGCCCAGAGCTACTCAGCTGGGAGGGCACCTGCTGGACTCAGCTCTCTACTTCTGGTTTCTAGAACTCTTTTTTTAAAAGACATCTTGAAAGAGTCCAGGAAGAAAGGAAAAATGTCAGTGTTCCTCATTTCAGGTCAACATGAAGGACATTGAGCTGCAGAATCATGGCCATGTTTGCATCATCTGCATCTAAACTAATACATCTCATTTATTTTAACCTTGTAGCATTGTTTTGAAAGGAGAGTGAAACAATGCTGCCTGCTGTTCCTTACTTCTCATTCTCTTTCATATGTGGATGACAGTTTGAATCCTCACAGGATTGAAAATAAAGTCAGTTCTCCAGTTTTCTGCTAGGCTATTCCATAGTACGTAAGCACCTGGAGGTGCTGGTTGACAGCCAGCTGAATATGAGCCAGCAATGTGTCTGGGTGGCCAAGAAGGTCAAAGGCATCCTGGCCTGTACCAGAAACGGTGTGACCAGCAGGAGTAGGGAGGTGATCGTGCCCCTGTACTTGGCACTGGTGATGCCGCACCTTGAATACTGTGTTCAGTTTTTGGCCCCTCACTACAAGAAAGACGTTGAGCTGCTGGAGTGTGTCCAAAGAAGGGCAACGAAGCTAGTGAAGGTCCTACAGCACAAGCCTGATGAGGAGCAGCTGAGGGAACTGGGGTTGTTTAGTCTGGAGAAGAGGAGGCTGAGGGAAGATCTTATATTCTACAGCCACCTGAAAGGATGCTGTAGTAGGGTAGTTGTTGGTCTCTTCTCCCAAGTAAGAAGCAATAGGACAAGAGGAAATGACGTCAAATTGCACCAGGGGAGATTTAGATTGGATATGGGGAAAAATTTCTTCACCAAAAGGGTTATCAAGCATTGGAATCAGCTTCCCCAGGCAGTGGTTGAGTCACCATCTCTGGAGGTATTTAAAAGATGTGTTGATGTTGGTGCTTAGGGACATGGTTTAGTGGTGCACTTGACTGTGTTAATGGCTGGACTTGATGATTTCAAGGATCTTTTCTGACTGAAAATAACTCTGTGATTCTATCAGCCACTTCTCCCTGATTTGTGTAATCAGGAAACTTGCTGAGGGTACTCTATGCTCCATCATCTGCATCATTAATGAAAGTGTTAAGCAGGATCAGACCCAACATTGACCACAGGGATACACTGCCTATTATTGACCTCCAAGTAGACTTCAGCTGACTGACCAGGCCCAGAGGGTGGTGATCAGTGGCACAGTTTTCAATCCACTTAACTGTCTGCTCATCCAATCAGTACTTTATCAGCTACTCGATGAGTACCATATGGAAGACCATGTCAAAAGTCATACTGAAATCTAGACAGACTATCCACTGCTATCCTCTCATCTACCAAACCATTCATTTTGTTATAGAAGTTTATCAATGTCAAGCATGACTTCCTCTTGCTGAACCCATGCTGATTGCTCCTGATAACTTTCTTGTCTGTCTTGTGCCTGGTAATGGTTTCCAGGGTTAGCTGCTCTACTACCTTCCCAAGGACCAAGGTGAGGCTGACCAGCATGTAGTTCCCTGCATCCTCCTTCTTGCTATTCTTGAAGATAGACGTGACATTTCTGCAGTCCTTAGGCACTTCTCCCAGTCACCACGATACATGAAAGATTATCAAAAGTAACCTTGCAATGACATCAGCCAGCTTCCTCATCACTTTTGAGTGCATTGCATCAGGGCCTATGGACTAATGTACAAACAACTTGCTTAAGTAGTACCTAGCCCCCTTCCCCCAAGGGTACATCTTCCTTGTTCCAGCCTTTCCCCTCTGGGCCTAGGATTCCTGAATACTGGCCTTGGTAGCAAAGATGGAGGCAAAGAAGGCATTTCAGCCTTTTCCATGTCTTGTGTCACCACAGTCTCCACCCTTCTCAGCAGGGGGCCCATATTTTCCCTTGTCTTCCTTTTGTCACCTATGTTCTTATAGAAGCCCTTCCTGTTGCCTTTGACATCCCTTTCTGGATTCAACTCCAGTTGGGCTTTGGCTTTCCTAACCACGCCTCTACATGTTGGTTGTCTCTGTATTCTTCCCAGGTTATTTGTCCCTGCTTCCAGCTTCTGTATACTTCATTTTTATGTTTGAGTTTTGCCAGGAGCTCCTTGTTCATCCACATAGGTCTTTAACAGTCAGACCAGTTCTCCTCATGGTATTCAGTCCCCTGAGCTGGAAGATTGGGATGGAGATCAGAATAAACCCCTCATAATCCAGGAAATAGTAGTGAAGGACCTGCTGAGTCAATTAGACACACATAAGTCTATGGGGCCGGATGAGATCCACCCGAGAGTGGTGAGGGAGCTGCTGGAGGAACTTGCCAAGCCGCTCTCCATCATCTATCAGCAGTCCTGGTTATCGGGTGAGGTCCCAGATGACTGGAAACTTGCCAATGTGACGCCCATCTACAAGAAGGGCAGGAAGGAGGATCCAGGCAACTACAGGCCTGTCAGCCTGACCTCAGTGCCAGGGAAGATTATAGAAGAGTTCATCTTGGGGGACATCACATGGCAAGTGCAGGGCAATGGGGGGATCATGTCCACCCAGCATGGGTTCATGAAGGGCAAGTCCTGTTTAACCAACCTGATCTCCTTCTATGATCAGGTGATCCGCCTAGTGGACGAGGGAAAAGTGGTGGATGTTGTCTACCTGGACTTCAGGAAGGCATTTGACACTGTTTCCCACAGCATTCTGCTGCAGAAGCTGGCGGCTCATGGTCTAGACAGGTGGACTCTTCGCTGGGTTAAAAACTGGCTGGATGGCCGAGCCCAGAGAGTTGTGGTGAATGGAGTTAAATCCAGATGGAGACCGGTCACAAGTGGTGTCCCTCAGGGCTCGGTCTTGGGGCCAGTCTTGTTTAATGTCTGTATCAATGACCTGGGTGAGGGGATTGAGTGCACCCTCAGTAAATTTACAGATGACACGAAGTTGAGTGGGAGTGTTGATCTGCTTCAGGGTAGGGAGGCTCTGCAGCGGGATTTAGACAGGCTGGAGGGATGGGCTGAGGCCAATTGTATGAGGTTTAACAAGGGTAAGTGCCAGGTCATGCACTTCGGTCACAACAACCCCATGCAGCGCTACAGGCTTGGGGAAGAGTGGCTGGAAAGCTGCCTGGCGGAAAAGGACCTGGGTGTGTTGGTTGACAGCTGACTGAACACGAGCCAGCAGTGTGCCCAGGTGGCCAAGAAGGCCAATGGCATCCTGGCCTGTATCAGAAACGGTGTGACCAGCAGGAGTAGGGAGGTGATCCTTGAGTACTGTGTCCAGTTCTGGGTACCACAGTATAAGAAGGACGTTTTGGTGCTGGAGTGAGTCCAGAGAAGGGCAACGAGGCTGGTGAGAGGTCTGGAAAACAGGCCTTATGGAGACCAGCTGAGGGAACTGGGGTTGTTTAGTCTGGAGAAGAGGAGACTGAGAGGAGACCTCATTGCTCTCTACAGCTCCCTAAAAGGAGGTTGTAGTGAGGCTGGTGTTGGTCTCTTCTCCCAAATTACTAATGATAGGACAAGAGGAAATGGCCTCAAGTTGAGTCAGGGGGAGTTTAGATTGGATATTAGGAAGAAGTTCTTTACTGAGAGGGTGGTTAGGCACTGGAACAGGCTGCCCACGGAGGTGGTGGAGTCGCCGTCCCTGGGGGTGTTCAAAAAACGGGTTGATGAGGCACTTGAGGCCATGGTCTAATGGTCTAACGGTTAGGAATATGATGGGATAAAGGTTGGACTTGATGACCCTGGAGGTCCCTTCCAACTGTAATTATTCTATGATTCTGTGATTCTATGATAGGCCTCTTGGCGTTTTTGCCCAACTTCCCGCTTTTGGGGATGGACCACTCTTGAACTTGGAGGAGACGATCCTTAAATATGAAACAACTTTCATGGACTTCTCTTCCCTTGAAGGCCTTCTCACATAGTTTACTCCAGAGTTACCTAAACTAGCTCTCAACCATTAATATGTAAAAAAATAATAAAAAAGCAGATAGGCATTCTCCAAGGATTTAGATATTTTATATACTTTATCAATTAAATATAGAAGACAGACTGGAAGGCTGACAAAACTGCAAATGGATCATACTTAAGTCAGTTAAAAATTAAAATATGCATCAAAAATGCTGCTCAAACTCAGATAAAATGTGACCTATAAGCACCACAAACACCATGGGAGTTATCTGAAAAACAGTAACAATGACATTAACAAAGAGCGGCCAAGACAAAATTACTCCAAAACCTACTATTGTTTTAAAGTGTGGTCTCAGTATTAGGTTAGATTTTGATTAAAAGCATCTGGACAATTTTTCTCAAATACTACAGATAGTTACATTAAAGTTTCTTAAAAGTTAATTAGAAAGGTAACAAAGAACTAAAGAATTACAGAGGTACTTCATACTGTTCTGTGCCAAACAGTGACATCTAATTAGTACATACATATATTTGTAAAGTAGAACAAAATAAACCTTGGAACAAAGTCTGCATATATCTGTGAGTGAACAAAGGATTGCTTTTCGCTATTGTTCTTTCTCAATAAAGCTTTACATCTTACTAAGTATCCAGCCCTAGTTTTAAAATTCTAAATTGTTGCACTGTGTCCATCAGACAGATAATGATGTTTGACCATAAACTATGGTTTTAAACATGAATAAAAGTGTCTTTAGTAAAACACAGTAAATGCTTGTCTCTGCCTCACCTAATATAATGGGATATAGAAATAAGTTCTTTAGAAAGAATTAATTAAGTGCTTTAATAAGGAAAACCCATTTGCTGATCAGACATTCATCCACATTTAACAATTTTAAATTATAGAATGACATTAAGAAAGCCCAGGTTGTCACCTCCTGACTTTTTGTTCTGTTTCACAGAAAGCTGAAAAAAGCAACTATAAACTGAGGTCAGAGTCAGCAGAAACTTGCACATGTGTAAAGAGGAAAATAAAACTAACAAAAAATTCAGCTGGATCTGGAATCATAAGAGTTACCATCATTTTGTGAAAGTGATAGCATGTGTATCCACAGATAGAAAAAAATGGTCACAAATAACAAGGGGTCACAAAAAGCAGGTCTATGTATCAATCTGCTAGAGTCTGCATGGGCTGTGCGAAAGACAAAGCCAGGAATGGCAGCCTGAGAAAGGCTGGAGAGAAGCTGACAGAAGAAACTCTCCCCTGGAGAACTCTCTGCTGGTGAGGACCTGCGTCTCTTTTGCAAGGCTCAGCCCAGAGATTGGGTGAAGATGAAAGATAGGATTGAGAGAAGACAGAAGAGCTCCATTGTTTTCAGTCCTTGTTTTCTTCAGAAGCACCTTTCCAGCCCCCTGCAACTTTTGCTCTGATCTTCCTCATTCTCTCAGCCCTAACCCTGACTCTAATCATAGTCTATACTTGACACTCCAGACTAGTCCTAGACAAGAAATTGATCTGAAGACAGGTCTTTTGATAGGCTTAAAATTCCCCAGGCAGACATTTATAGTCCCTTTCCAAGTACAGTTATGGGCTCATAAATCCCAGAAACTGAAGACTTTGCAGAGACTTTGCCTTAAGGGACTTCTACCTTAAGGCAGAATCATCTGCCTTAAGGAATTTTCCATTTGAAAAAACTTTTTCAGACACCTTAAAGTGAAGCCATGGACTTTTTCTTTCTCTCAAACATAATCTTAACGCTATCTACAACTTAATCCAGTCCCTACACGTAACATCCCTGGTCTTTGCTTAGATGAACTGCTGGGAGCAAAGTTCTTCTGGCAGCCCTCAGTTTGGTTTCTTAACCTCTTTCTAACTCTGGTAACAGATGGACCTCTGAGCTTTTTTTCTCACAAACCAAACCTGAGTTTACTGTAATCCTAACTCTAGGATAGCTCTAACCCTAAAATGAGTCACAGGAAACCTAGACCTTCCAAATAGTAAATGGTCTTCAGAGCAGAGAGCTTTGGCAGTTCTATTTTATATTTGGTAGAACTCTTCAAGTTCCACTGCAATGGGAGCTCAGGTCTTGTTCTTCCTCTCAGTTGTAATTCTACCTTAAATGCCATGCTAGGCTCACAAAAGACACACCTGAATTTTCACAGATAAAGACTTCTTTGAGGGAATATTTTGTAGTCTGCAGTTTCCCTTAGTAGGAAGGGAAACTTTCCAGCGCAAATCCAACCACAGTTCTTGGCTTTCTTTTTCTCACAACCCAAACCCTAACCATAATCCTTACTCTAGCCTTAATTAAAACACTAACCCATGGCTGATCTGTAGGCCTGGACCTTTCAACAATGAAATTTTCCTTAGGGAAAGAAAATAAAAATATTCATCTCCTGATTTTGGTAGCCTCTTTTCTGCCCTATTCCCTCTGGAGCTCTGGGCTTTCTCTTACACATCCAGACAGAGAAAATCAAAACTCTGAAGGGATAACAGTGAGGAAAAAGAAGCAACAGAACTAAGGCCTGACAGATTTTATTTGCTGCAAATTTAAGAGGTGGGAAATATACATTTCAGAAAGACAAAGACTACAGCCTATGTTGAACAATATATCTTTTCTTCTCTCTTGCCTTCCAGCAATAAATCAAAATATAAAGTAATAGAAAATCTCTACCATTGCTCCAATCTCCAATTACAATTTCCATATTTGCCACTGAGCAATTTATGATGAAAATTGAAGGAACATGCTGCTGATGCTTCTTTTTTCCTGCTGAAGTACTATGCATCTGCTAGAAAGGCTAAATTTAATGCAACTGCTGTCCAAGTTCTAGAAATACATCCTTTTATTTATATACACACAAACACTGAGCACCAAGGTCCAGAAAAAATATTAAATGCTCAGAGTGTACAGGTTAAAGGACACTATTTTCAACATTGTACTGTATTAGCACCAAAAATCAAATCCAGAACAGTGATATACAATAGAGAAGTAATTGTATTAAAATAGCATTTCAGAAAGGTACATGCTGTTAAATCTTCCGAAGACTTTAAGAAATGGGTGGGTAGTGAGAGAAAAATTGGCTGCTACTCCTGTCAATGAAATATCTGTACTGAAAGCAGTGACTCGGGGAGTTTCAATCTTGCTTAGCAAGTAGAACCATAAAGGAATCCCCCAGAGTGACAATTTTCCCATTAACATTAAAGATCATCTGGAATCCCATTAGTAACACACTCAGGTCTAGAGCATATAGAAGGTACAACAGTAATGAAGCTACCTAAATTGTGAAGGGAATGAGGCAAAAGTCTATTTCATTCTTTTTTGGAACAGATTTGTAAAATATACCTTTGAGGCCAGGCATGACAAGAGAGAAGAAATGAAGATATAGTAAAATATGCAAAAGGGGGCAGCAGCTCATGAAAAGACATTATAAGAATGGCAGTTGGAAGGAATGAATTCAATAAAATACCCCTAACCCCCTGAAGTTAGCCCTTTTTTTGGTCTAAATTTTCCTGAGTTAGCTGCAGTTACATGGGAATAAATCTGAAAGGTGATTGGAAAACAGCAGTCTGGCATAGAAGCTTTGATAAGAAAAAGTGACATGAAGGTGACTGCTTTAACATCCACCAACCTGCCTTCCATCTTCTGATCTTCAGATTAAAATGACTGAACTGTCCAAAGGAACAGAATAAAATTACTTCAATCAACACAAACACAGGATATCTGGGAAGCAGAAGCGTATGCTCACATAATTTCACAATTATCTGTCACATTAACTTATGTTCTGCTTAGATAAAGCAGAGATGCCACATACCATGACCCAATGCTGTGAGCGTAACAAATCCGTCTGTATAGACCCCTGTATCTTGGTATCACAAAAGATTTTCTGTAAAAACAGCATTACAAAGGCTGTTTATTCTATCCTATTTTTATTTTACATTTGAGAAGTTTCATTAGTTTCCTTACTTTAGGGAAGTTTCACATGTTTCTTTCTTCTGCACTTTCAAAAAGTTTCAGAAGTATGATTGTCTTAAATTCTTATAGCATTTAAAGGAAGTTTTTCAAACACTCTTCTGAAATAACTTCCTACTATTCAGCTGGATGGGTATCACTGTGAATGTGGAAACCTCTCTCCCTTTCAAATGCTTTAGTATGTCTTCAATTGAGAGGAAACTCACCCAAAAATTAGGAGGGGGAGAAATCACTCAGATCTAAAAAACAGGATACTAAAACCCAGGATAAGATAAATCCCAAAGACCAAGATGAATCAATCCATGGAAGACTGGTATCATTTGGTATCCAATACATTCCACCATTATCATGTTATCAAAACAACTTGCAATCTTTAATGAATTTACTGACATAGCACATGTAATAGAGGTAGCTACAAGAAGGACTGCAGGCCACTTAGATAATAAGATTAAAGGAAGGCAGGGAAGTACACCTAATTAATGTACAGAGAGAGATACAGTAAGACTCAATCAAACTTTAGATACCTCAATAAGTTCAGACATCAAAGGGGGTATTCCTGACTTATCTATAATTTTTCTGGATTCTCATTTGTCATATAAGCATAGAATAAAAATTGTTCACAATAATGAGACACATTCATTCTTATTAAGTATTATGTAATCTCAATAGATTTGCCCGAGTGATTCATTTGTTCCAGTATCTATGCAATATCCAAGGACTACACTGCTGATTTAACTAACACAAAATATTTCTAATTATTCATTGTGAATATCCATTATAATAATTTACCCTTTCAGTGGAAACCTTAATGCAGTATTTCCTGACTTTTCAGAGGCTTTTATTTACATTTGGAATATTTAAACAAACTTGCTGCTTTAAGAAACAGTATAAAGTGAAAAAAGAAAAGAACTTCCATTACGCATAATGTTTGAACTCTTCCTATTAATGAATTGACAGTCTTTAGACCATGGGCCCATCTCATTTTGTCTCCAAAGCTAAATAATATCATCAGTGAAGTTGTCACCCTCCAGAGAAAACATTAAGGAAAAATGAGATATCTGCTTTACCAGTGGATTTTCCTAACTATTAGTATGTTGACTTTCTTTAATATGTGACAATTCTGAATCCTTATCTGAAAGGACAGTGGACTACAGCACTGAATGACTTCTTACTGTTTTCTTTTCTGTGGTTCTCAGCCTTCCAGATCCCTCAGGTTCAAGTTCTACTGTCCCCCTTTTTTTTCTGAAATGTCTGATTCTACATTTCAGTCTTCTCCAATCATTCTCAGCTCCTAAATCCAATCACTCCTTTTGATCCAAGGTAACATTTCAATTCCTCTGGATTATTCAAATTAGATGTCTTTCCCACCCATTCTGCCTATCATCTTAAAGGTTCGAGTTAAAAGCACCTTAGTTTCAGGTCCCTCTACAAGCACCATGGTGGCAGTTGGAGAATGGGAGTTCTGCTTACCCACAACTGCTCACTTCTTACTAGAGGTAGAGATGATGCACATCATTCTTCATGAGCAGTAAAGGCTAACTGTTCAAGACAGAAATATCTGAGTATATTTTATCCACACAGATCTTTCTGAAGAATTAACTACCAACGTGACCAAATCTGAAGAGAGGATCAAAATTCTTAAAAGATTAATAGCTTGTCTGAATTGGGATTGATTTTTCTTTCTGCATAAGTTTTATTTCTGCCATCATAAAGAAATTACACCTACTTCAAAGTCTAGGAACATTAGTGTTTCTTTATGAAAGGAAGTCATAAAAAGGTGACAATTAAATCAATTTATCTTTCAGTAATCTCAGTCTGAGAAACAGTATCCATTCCACTGAAAGTTAGTTTAAATTGTCAAACTGTTGATTTTTTTTAAAGTTATAAGTATCTGAAAATATGGCTTTATAATGGAAAAATTCTAATGACATTAAATGTAAGATATACCATGTATATCAAAAGAGAATACATACAGGAAATACTGACGTGGTTTACCTTGGAAAGACTGTTTTATTTGAAATCTATTTGTGTGTATTCCCGTAAAATTAAACTCAGAAAAACCTTTCTTCTTGCATGTAGTAAAATGGCTCCACTGAAAATGTACACAGGCTGAACAGGACCTTTGAAAGTCTTCATAGATCTATATCTACAGAGATAATGAGGACTGTCCAATAGAAGTTCTGAGATTTTAGGTATTCCTATACCCTTCAGGGGCAGGCTACTGTAGCAGATGGGTCTATGCAACTATTATCTCTACTTACAAATATAGCAAAGTCAGGACAGGAGCTCAAGCACTAGTCAAAAATCATCAACAATGTTTAACTGCTAGCATGAAACCTAATGTGGTTTGGGCTTATGTCAGATAAGAACCTCGTATGGTGGAACATATATAAATGCTGCAGCATGCCGTTTGGTCCAAAGTACTGTTAAATTAGTTAGCTGACTGCGGAGTAACCAAAGGTTGTGGAAAGCACCCAAAAGTGAATGCTTTATTTGCCTTAGCTTTCCCAGCTCTAGGGGCTATTGTTTCCAGAAATATTTTTTAAAGCTTCTGCAAGAAATTTTATTCCAGTCCCTGCTATTTAAATGCCTGCACTCACACCTATCATAAGATTTCAGAACAGTTTCAGCTGGGTTTGCAACTGCATATTTGAAACAATCCATTCTGTAATAGCATAGACTGCACTTCCAGTGACAGCAATGGGAGAGAGGCCATACCTTAAAATGGAAAACAAAAGCCTATGAGAAACTCCCACTGTTTTCCTCTGCCATTTGAATATTACTAAGATTTATTTTAGAAAAACTGCTCGTCAGTTGGTAAATACATTGAATTTTATATTGTCAGTACAAATAAGTGTATTTTTCTTATCTTGTGGATATGGGAAACTTATTGGGTCAGCCTGTATGTTCAAATTATATTGAACTTGTAGGGAATCACAACAGACATGACGATGGCATTTTGTGGTGCTAGACTCAAATTTGCTCCTGAGATAGTTGCTCATATTCCTTCCACAGTGAAGATGTCTAGGAAAAGGATTCACAGCAATTGGTACAGCAAGTGATGCAACATCGCCAAAAAAAAGAAAAAAAGAAAAAATAAAAAGAGACAGAAGACATGAGAAGAAGGATGTGTTAAAATCTTTTTATCTTGAATTGGTATGGAACTGCCTTCACTGACTCAAACATTTCCTTCCAAAGCAGAACTTGCATACAACATGACTTTTATACGACATGCAAGTGCTTATTACTCCTCAGAAATGAGAAGTTTGAATGGATTTTTTTGGTTTCACATGATTTCTCAGAATATCCAAACACCTTACTGCAGGCAGCTCAGGCAGAGGTTTCACTTTAATACATTTTCTATGAAGGAGTTTTCAGCCAAAAATACAACATTCAAGAACCTGGGAATAAACAGAAAATGAAAGATCTCAACACAGTGATTTAGAGATTCCTGCATTAAATTTTGAAGGGTCTAGCATCTGTTCTGATGGTCATGTATTTTTTCACAAATATTAATAATGAATGCAAAAAAAAAAAAAAAATCATTTTTTAATAGGAACCAAAACCCAGGAATCCTATGGATACTCTTCTTCACATGAAACCCAGTAGTGAAGGTAGACCCAAACAAGCTCTCTGGATGAGGACTCTGGTGTCACAGTCACAACCACCTTTATTTATGAGATGCAAAAAAATCCAAGTCTTCGTTAAATGCTAATAAACTCAGATCAACTGGGACACACAGTACCAGAATTTTAGTACAGTTTCATACCATAGAACCACAGTAATATTTGTATGCAGAAAGGGTCAATGGTTCTTCAGACAGATAAGAGGTTAGAAGTTCACAGAATTTTTGTCTTACACTTCAAAAGTGCAGTTGTATCTGAGTCACATTGAGTGACTTAGATATAAGGTACCTAAGTACTTACATTAACAGGAAATGCCAGTATTTCCCCACCTGACCTAAGAAAGCAACATCTACAGCCAGACTCTGAATTTTAATGCTAGGGAATGTTAATCCTCAGTAAATGCATTATTCAAGAATAATTGAAATAGAATAAAAGATACAAATTTCTCACTTTAAAAAATACTGTCTGTGACCTGAAGAAAAAGGAAAAACATCAACAAGTAGAATTTATCTTGGAAAAAGAAGAACATTCATTGCCTTTTTTTCCTAATAATTGACCACAAATTGCTCTAGAAAACATCCAAATCTTGATTCACTATTGTGCACAATAATATGATGCAAATTGTTATATTTAAACCCTTTGACACTCTAAATAGGAGTCTCTGGTGTAAGATGCTAATACAACATTTATTATTGCTGGGTGACAGCACCTTCTTCACTAAAGATGTATTATTTATTGATGTGACCAATTTCTGCTTACAAAACTGATAAAAAGGACAAGGCCACTGCTTAGTTTGATCTCACACGTGATTCCTCCTGATGTGTATTCTAAGTGTGAAAGGATGACATGCATTACATGGTCTTTTTTCCAAAATCACTACTTCACAGAATGTTCCTGTTGTTTTGTTGCACCTAGATAAACCAGAAACAATATTCTATTTGTTGGTTTTTGGTTTTCTTGTGGGTTTGGTTTTTTGTTTTATTCAGAGATTTTTGTTTGGTTTTTAATCTGGGTACTGTAAAACCAACCAGAAAAACACAAATATTGAGGATAAAACTCATTTTAAGTCCTTTCCTATCCCTTTCCCTTATTTCTCATCATTATACCTTGCTAGAATAACCCAGGAGTGCACAAAATGGAGTAACCAGAATAACTAGCAAACTGGGTTAACCCAAATATAAAAATATATCCTATCTTTGCAGTCCTTTCTAAAGGACTATTAACCAATGACACATTCTAGGACACTGATCATAGTAATATGTGGCATCTGTGACATCATTGTCTATCGGCAGATAGCTGTTGTTGCCTTTGGATGCTGCAACATCACTCCCCAAACGTCTTCTTGTGACAGAAACGGCTGACACTGCCATTTAAAAAACAAAGTCAAAAAAACTTCTTCCTGATTTCCTCCACAACTCTTCCCACTTGTTTTGCTTATTTTTTCAATGTATTTAATCCTTCTGAAATTTCCTGGATCACCAGTACTTGGCTATAAAATTCTTCTCTCATCAAGTCAAACACAGGGAAATGTTTCAGTCCTCCATACCATTTTTGGTTTAATCCTCTCTGGAAAAGTGACAACATGACCCAAACTGAGAAATCTGTTCCATGAACCTATTTTGTAGATATGATAAACACTAATAAATAAGGATTTGTAGAATTTGGCACCACATTAACAGCAGAATGTACTCCAGTCATTTACTATAATATCATTATTCCCACTTACTATACTAGTCCCTCCTGGATTGACAGAAAGACTTAGTTCATATTAGGATCTTGAAATTTGAGGTAAGAATATGTAGTAGAAACTAAAAAGCTTTTCTAATATCAGTTTCTATAATGAACATGGAAACAAAAGACTGTATTTTCTCAGTACTTAAATGAGTTAGGTGTTCAACATTCAAAAGAAGTTTGAAAATTCTTTTGATAATTACTGCCTATAGATATAGTAAATGCTCTAAAGAAAGATAACTAGCATGAGTCAAAATTGAAACAATAATTAGATAATTAAGAATGGAGTGTAAATTAAGAACGAAAGGCTTGTTCATCACATGGATAAGGAAAACAATCATATTTTCTTGATTTTCTTTTAAAAGTAGTAGGGTGAATACATGACAAGCTAGTATCATTCCTGATCTACTAGATACATTTAAAACTGAGATCTATCAATTCTTTATTTGTGAAATGAGAATAATCACAATTATACACTTTGTGTTACTACATACCATTAGACATTACTGATAAGTTTGTTGGGCTGCATGAAAAGAAATTGCATCATGGTTGCGAACTTTCAAAAAAATTACTTAATCATCTACTATTTTAATTTTTTTAAAAGATTGGAGGGTCTATGCATAACATATTTAATTGAGAAATAAAAATAAAATCAATTTACCAAGCTCTACAGCTTTAAGTTTATAGGGCATCCTTACCCATTGAGCACCACTGAGAAGAGCACCATTGAGAAGAGTCTCTCTTTACTCTTTCCCCATGACCTTCAGGTATTTATACACACGGACACAGCCCCCCCGAGCCTTCTATTTTTCAGACTGAATAGTCCCAGCCCTCTCAGATGGCATGCTTCAAGCCCATCAGCATCATCTTGTCCTTGTGCTGGACTCCAATATATCTGTCTTCTGGGTTAAGTGAGGTTTTTCCTCCAAAGCACAGTAGCTCAAGCAAGGTAAATAGAATATTGACAGTGCAAGGCTTGTGTGACAGAAAGTTGTGAGAAGTCACAGCAAATTATCAGCCTACTTAATATGAAGCATCACAAAGACTGATTGCAGTGGTTTACTTGCCCGGTTCCACATTTGTCTGTGTCTTCTTTTGATTGCACAGCTTGTTTATGGGTTTATCATTATAGTTCCAGAGCACTTGATCTATCTTTTTCAGTTAGTACAGAGTAGCTACTAAGCAAAATATTACTGTCATATAATCAATGCAAATTTGACAGCAGCCTTACTTCTTGTTCAGCTACAACCTGAGCTGTGCATATTGTTTGCATTCCATGAGTCTGCACTTGATAAGTATAAAATTATTTCTTTTACCAACTCTAGTGGAAAAAGGATACTGAAACTAAAGAAAAATTAAGTAAATCATCACAAAATTTATAGCTAAATTTCAGTCACTTGGAAATACATATATAAGGCGTTATGTAGTAACTATGAAAACAGCTGTCCAAATCCTCCTTTCATTTCTGCATCCACTAGCCAATCAAGACCTATGAGATGAATGTGGAAGAATGTTTTTCCCTTAACCCTTCAAAATGTTCAGATTAGTAGTCAGGATAACTAGGAGAGCTAGTAATAAAGCCACAGTCTTTTATAAGAAAACCACAACTCTGTGGTGAGAATGTTAACCAAAAATATTAAATGGAGTTAATGTGTGACTGCATTGTGTACCTCAGTTTTTAGCAGATGAATGATGGAACACAAACTTAGGGATATGCAAGAGAATAGAGAGAAGAAATGACAATAAGTCCACTTGGCAACAAATGTCAAAGATAATAATATGGTAAAAACTAGGAAGGATTTCAGAAAGCTTTCAGCTTTGGCCTTATGTAAAAAGAGCAGCATAATATCCTTCTTTAGCTAAAGAGGGAAGACGATGTAGTGTAAGATGAATAAGACAAGGTAGGAGCATAAAGTAAAAGAATGCTTGACAGAGAAATCATAGTTGAAGTAATGAGTGGCTAAAAGGAATCAAAAAGTGTGTAGAAAGAGAGTGAAAGAGACAAGAGTTGTAGGAAGAAAGAGGAACGGACTAAAAGAGCTACTGAAAAAGGAAATAGAAGTATTTAATATCTCATACATAAAGGCATACTAAGAGAAATAGCTATAAAAAATAACTCTCTTAAAGCTTCTGTTCTATTATTTCAACATATCCAGAACAGATGTCAGATCCTCACCTCTGCAGGGGTCAGGGCACATGAAAATCTGAAAAAGAAAATAAACCTCTCTTGGCTATAAATTTAAAAAAACCCAACCCAACCCAACCCAACCCAAACCAAACCAAACCAACAAACAAACAAAACCCAAAATCAAAAAACCAAAACCCAACCAAACAAAAAACTCACCACCAACTAAATTCCACACTTTTAAGCAAACAACAATTATTATCATGGGCTATTTGAACTGTGCTGTCACTCATAGTGTGCTATATGCTTATCCAGAGAACCTGACAAGTGGAGAAAGTAAGCAGTATATGGAAGATAAGGGAGAACAATATATTATACATATATATAAAAGATATAAATATGTATGCATATACATTTATATAAATATTGATGATACCTATGGATCTTCAGTCTAACAAAAATGAGTTATGGTGATTAGGATGGTGCTTTACTGGAGAAACGGAACAGAAGGAGAATCAGAGAGAGAGAGAAATAACCTATTCAACATGTTTAATAAGAAAAATAGGTTCAGATCATCTCTGATCATCCTTGGATTCTCATTATCTGAAGATGACTCACCTAGATAACTTGAGTGCAGAACTGAGTGGTACAAGACATGATTTTATGTGAAAGAGGAATGTAAAAAGTGAGAAAATAGTGAAACCAGAGCTTTCTTGTCTTTAGAAAATAGTATGGACTGCAAGTTTATATTTCTGTTCTTGTTGCAATCATTGTCATGAGGACAGACTCACGTTGTGACATGCTGTGTTCTCATATCTTTTACCAAAGAAATAGAATCAATAGCTCATGCATATTTCAAAGCAAGTTTACCTGTTGATGGATGTGGAATACATAGCTAATCTACATATGAACAGCTAAACACACTCCTAGATACATTAGACCACTGTCTTTTGTATACTCTAACAGTCACTAAAATTGCACTACCTTGTTCTCATAATAAAGATTACTGTAAGGATGAGGTATAACATAGTGAACCTTGAATTCATTTTTGTAACAATAATTGTAATGAAAGAACACACTGGCGATGTCTTTTTAAAACTCAGCTTTCATTATAACTGGGAAGAAGAAATTTTGAACTCTGTCCAGATGGCTCACAATAATCTTCTGGTAAAAAAAAAAGACACACAATAGCTATCCTGTGTGAACCAGTTTATGAGGCCACAATGAGTTTTGTTGTGCACTTCTGAGGGCTGAAAATTAATAATTAATGTAAAATAAAGAAATACAGAACACAGAATGGTAGAATTACAAAGCTGTGACATCCACAAAAGAACATCTGTAGGAACACAGAATTATTACAATATGGACTTCAGTTTCCACCTAAAGTCAGCAAAAAGCCCATCATTGATTTTCATGAGAGCAAGATTTGACTAATTGATCTGCAGTTGGAAATCAGTAAGATGCCTTTTCATGTGCTGTCCATGTTGATTTGGTTCTGTTAATCTCTTTCATAGAATCATAGAATCACAGTTGATAACTGAACTGGGTGATTAGCCCTGACCAATCTAGATGCTGAGTCTTACCTACATCTACCAAAAACTAGGACACAAGTGTTGATAGCAATTCTTAAACTGAGAACCTCCAAGTCTATTGTCTTGTGGCAGTAGATAGCATAAACCCACAGTTTACTAATAGCAGTAGTAGAAGGAGGAGGAGGAGGAGAAACATAAACCATTAATTGCAAAGATCAACCAAACCAAACAAAAAACCTATCAGGGCTGACAAGATACATTGCAAAAGCCCTTTTACTTTCAGGATATCACCAGCTTAAATTATATATAATAAAATCAAATATGACCAAAAGTGGATCCTTCCATGTTGTTATCCTGCTTTGGTTGGCAATAACTGTGAAAAGCCTGTTCCACAATACTAAGACCTTTTATACTACCTGTCTCCTAAGAAAATTTCATATTCTCAAGGTATCTGTCCTGATTTCAACCAACTGACCAACTGCCCCATAACTGTTCATCTTAATAAGTGGTAGACTGAGTGGAGTAAAGCAATATGATAACAACAAAACAGGGTAAGACAAAGAGTGTGTCTTGTCTTCCAAATTCATTACATGATCCTTAGCACTTTGCTTCCCATTTACTTATGCAGCACCATAAAATATTGTTTCACATGCTCAGAAACAAAGACAAGGCTCATATGCTGAAAAACAGCTTTCTAATTATTAGTACCTGTTATTCTAGAGTTACTCAGATTATCATTTTTTTTCCTTGTAGCTAGAAGTGCAATAGATTTATAAACAGATTGTAAGTAATCTAAAATTTTAACAGTCACCAGTGTTTCTTCCTGCTTACTCTTTTTAAGCCATACAGCTCACATTTTAATGACAACAGAAGTTGTGTGTCCATGTTTTACAGACTGGTCAGCCTCACCTCCTTGCCTGGCAAGATCATGGAACAGATTCCATATGTCAAAACATATGGAAGACTGGCAGGTGATGAGAGAGCTAACATGGCTTCACCAAAGGCAAATCATGCCTGACTAGTCAAATGGCCTTCTACAATGGAGTTACTGCATCAGTGGACAATGGAAGAACTACACATGTCATCTACCTAGATTTCCGCAAGGTATTTGATAAGGTCCCTGGCAACATTCTTGCTACTAAATTGAAGATATACTGATTCTATTGATGGACTGTTCCATGAATAAGGAATTGGCTGGATGTCTGCATCCAAAGAGTTACAGTCAATGGCTTAATGTCCAAGTGGAAACCAATAACAAGTGGTATCCCTCAAGGGTATATACTGGAACCAATATGATTTAATATCTTCATCAGTGACATAGACAGTGAGGTTGAGTCCACAAGTTTGCAGATGGCACCAAGATGAGTGGTTTAGCTGACTTTCTCTTGAGAGAAGGAAGCTATCAAGAAAGGTCTTGTCAACCTTGAAGAGTGGGCACATATGAACCTCATGGAGTTCAACAAGGCCAAGTGCAAGGTCCTACAATGGGGTCGGGCCAGTCCTCAGTATCATTACAGTCTGGGGGAAGAATCAGTTGAGAGATGCCTTAGGATGGAAAATTCGACATGAGCTGGCAATCTGCACTTGCACCCCAGAAAGCCAATTGTGTCAGAAGCGTGTCCAGCAGGACAAGAGAGCTGATTTCCCCCCTCAATTCTGCTCTCATGAGACTCTACCTGGAGTACTGTGTCCAAGTCTGAGACCCACAGTACAAGATCTGTTAAAGAAGGTCCAGAGTAGGGTCACAAAAATGGTTAGAGGGCTACAACACCTCTCCTATGAAGAAAGGCTGAGAGAGTTGGGGTTATTCAGCCTAGAGAAGAGAAGGCTCTGAGGAGACCTTATTGCAGCCATTCAGTACTCAAAAAGGGCTTTTAAGAAAGATGGAGAGAGACTTTTTACGAGGGCCTATAGTGACAGGAAAAGGGGTAATGATTTTAAACTGAAAGGAGGTAGGTTTAGATTAGACATAAGGGAGACATTTTTTACAGTGAGGGTGGTGAGACACTGGAATGGGTTGCCCAAAGAAGTTATGGACGCCCCATGACTGGAAGCATTCAAGATCAGGTTGAATAGGTCTTTGTGCAACCTGATCTAGTGAAAGATGTCACAGAATCACAGAATCACAGAATCACAGAAGGTTAGGGATTGGAAGGGACATCAAAAGATCATCTAGTCCAATCCCCCTGCCAGTGCAGGAACACCTAGGTCAGGTCACACAGGAACATGTCCAGGCGGGTTTTGAATGTCTCCAGAGAAGGAGACTCCACAACCTCTCTGGGCAGCCTGTTCCAGTGTTCTGTTACCCTCACTGTGAAGAAGTTCTTCCTTGTATTTATGCAGAACCTCCTATGTTCCAGCTTGCACCCATTGCCCCTTGTCCTATCATTGAATGTCACTGAGAAGAGCCTGGCTCCATGTCCCTGCCTGTGCAAGTGAGTTAGACTAGATGATCTTTAAAGGTCTCTTCTAACCCAAACCATTCTATGTTAAATTGCCACAATCCTCCTTCCAACCTGAAGATAACTCAAACTTATTTTGCAATGAGAAGCCCATAGAGTTGAGGTGAGATTTTTGTTCCTCTCTTCCTCTACTCTGACAGTTATTCCAGTGTAAACCACAACCAATTTCTCAGGTGTACCTGCCTTTCATGACAGAATGCAACCTCACAAAACTCTCAGTTGGCATTATGCCAGATTTTTGGTATATTAGTAATGCTTATTTCTACATATAGTTGAGTGGAATGCTTACCTGATGCAGGCTAATAGATCACACTGTGATGCAAGCACAGATGACACCAAATGTTCTGGGTTTTTAACATGTAATTTTTAACACTGCCATTCACAGTCAATGAAAGAGTGATACCCAGTCTAATTATATTGGCTTATATTGTCTTAGCCAAAGATTGCTCAAGTATTCTGAAATAAAACATCTATGGTCATATTTCAGTAATAAAAGACTGTAAGCTGCTGAGTAGAAAGGAGGAATTTGTCTGTTAGAGAAGCACATCTGTCTTTCATTATGCAAGGCACCTGTCACCCAACCAGTGACAAAAAGTCAATATCCTATTTACTTTTCACTTCAAAGCATTTGCAACCTGGAATCATCAATTTCATCTATGAAAAAAATTGACATTTGATGGCAATAATCTTTTTACAATTTTTTTCCCTTGCAGGTCAAAGAGAAAAACAAAAAACTACTTCATTCATGTGAATGTCATTTTCTTATTTAGGCATCACAGATAAATTGCCTCTTTAGTACAAAATGAAAAGTGGGAATTATTATTTGATGAAGAGTAATATCCACAAAACCACATAAGCATGTCTTTTCTCTATCATTTTCATATTTCTTTTTTGGAGTAATTTCCTTAATTTTCAAATGTATTTTCTTCAATTTGTCTTTCCCCAGTGTTTCTTAAAAGGTGATAACACCACAGTCAAGGATATTTGCTTCTTGAAATAATATATTAAAAAGAAGCAATAATACTAAAGAGAAGCATCTTGGCTTTAGTCTTCGACAAGAAATAAAATGAGAGAAGGTAAGCAATTTTTAGATTGCCATCTCTGTTTGGATTGGATCTCACAAGATATAACTTCTTTTTATCATTAAGCAGTTGTCTTTTGTGCTCTGTTAATGAATGACAACTGTTTGCCTTCAGACACTTACTAAAATGAAAATACACTGAGTATTTTCTTCTGAAAGCTCCTTACCTTCATTTCCCTTGCTTCAGTAATACCAAGAAAACTCAGAAACTTGCAGGAATATCTAACACTTTCAGAATTGGATACAAACAAATGCTATGAGATATTTTTTATTAATTTGTCAAGTCTGACTGAAGTTCACATCCCAAGATACCTTCTAGAAGAACAGACACTGAATGTAAAAATATTTTCTCTGCCTTAATGGTAGAGTCCTGGTGGAAAGATTAGACAAATCCTTTGAACCACCAATGACTATTTAACACACTTCTGAAGTAGAAAATCTGTCCCAGGAAATCCCTAAATTGCCGATTGCCAGAAACTGGGAGTTGATCTGAAAAAAAGCTATTCATATTTTATTTGTTTCACGTGGTTTTGGGGGGTTAATTTGTTTGTTTGTTTTTAACAAAGCACCAAATAGCATCTTGGCTTGGAGGTGGGCCCTAACACAGGGGTTTGGTCTGATCAAGTAGAATAATTTTAATAAACTCCCAGTGTCACATTTTGATTCTCTGTACTAAGGGTCACAGAAAAACGAAACCAGATGAAAAGTAGAGATATACCCTGAAGAAAAAAACATCATGTCATGTAAAATATTTGAAATCATGCATAATATAATATCTGCACAAATATTCAGAATACTTCCTAGAAGAATAGAAGTCTTGCAATCCAAGAACAAGCTTTAAAGGACTTACAAAATGAAAACAGACTGTAATTATAGTTTAAAAGAGTCAGCATTAAATTATGATTCAAAGGCTTCCAGTCTTTGAACTTCTGCTCAACACCTCGTTCCATAAATTCATTTTATATTTAATTTTTAACATAAACTTTCCTTTCATTCCTACAGTCCTCTACCAACACTATCAGCAGTTTCACGTGGACAGAGAGACATATCTCCAAGTCAAGCCCTACTGGCATCCAGGAGCATAAAAAAAAAAAGTACATAAGCCATGGAGCTCACATGTAGACATTTATAGGCAACATACACATCTATATATTTCAACATGTAAGTGAAGTCCTATTCGAAGTGAATAAAAATTTGATATTGTTGCACCAACCACAATTTGCCATGTTCTAAATGAAAAATCTGCAAGCAGAGAAAATGTTTCTAATATATGCCTTTGCAGCAAGAAGGTCACAAATTTAATAGGCTTTGAGAGTATTATTTTGTTTTCCTTGGGGGCAAAAAAAATAATATCTTGAAACACCAGGTAGCTTTTAAAAACACTGTGATTCCAGTTGGCTTTTAATCTCCTTAACATCTACTATAAGCAGCCAATAAGGAAAAAATGCTAAATTGATTATATTGTAGAAAGCTTTTTATTTTAAAATAAGAAGTTTTCTATTGAACAACATCCCAAGGTGACTAGGCTTGTTTTACCATGACATATTTTCTCTTACAAAACTGTGAAAGAGCAATATAGGAACATTTATTATTTAATACTTGTATTGCAGTAATAGCTAGAGCTTGAAAATGAGGAATCAAAGTCCCACTGAGCAAACACATCGTAACAAAAGTAATTACTCCTTACAAAGTTTGGAGTCCAAAAGGCAATAGTACAGTCAAATTTTCTGTCATACTTAGGAGATCTTATTACAAAAGTCAGGATATCTACCCAACAGTTTAATACTTTCGAGTTTTTTCTAAATTCAGGGCAAAAAGTCAAATCATAACTATATATTCCTAGCAGAGAGGTTTTTAAAGAGAAGCCAGAGCTTTCATATCTTCTACTAAAGTCAAACATACCAACATTCTAAATTGGCTATATTTTACTTAGATTTGCTGAACTAGACTTTCAGAATTTATCATTCACAAGTTTCCTTTCATCTTATTCTTCCTAACAACCTATCTCCCAGATCACATACCATGCCTAAGAAATGTCTTCCCAAATGATACTTGTATTGTGAACATGGCTGAGGTTCCTATTTATTCATGTGCGAATTTGCAGTAATAACAAAAATTTTTTTACAAGTTATCCACTAACTTATTTTGAAATGAAAAATTTTAGTTGCTGGTTTTCATGTAGCTAGGGTTTCCAGTGTCTTTGGCTATGTATCCCTGAGTATAATTATATCTCTAAGAAATGTTTCAAAATCTAGCTGTCACTCAGATGAACACCTCACTAGATATCACAGAAGATGTAATTTTCACTATTAATGCAGAGCATTTTTATTAAATTATTTGCATACACAAGAGGTCACTCTACAAAAATAAGCACACAACAAAAAAAAAATATGTTTTTAACTTGTTTTGACATCTCAGAATCACATTTTATAAAATATCCGGAAAAGTTTGTGTTCTCAAATCTGTACATAAAACAGGGCTGAACTCGAACCCTTGAAATTTAGTCTTCAGGTTAGTCACCCAGAAGCCAACACTCAAAGACAATGTTCATTTCTTTTAACTTTTTACTACTCCTACGTTTAACTTATCTATATGCAGAAGTGAAACATAAGTTTTATTTAATCCATAAAATAAGAAAAATGAAGTGTTGGAAGACTGTGTCATGAACTATTGACTTATATTATACTAACACAGAAAGAGGGGCACATTGTTTCTGTAGACACTTCAGGATTCTGTTGTAAGACCGTGAAATATAATTGAAGATGTGTTAGAGAAATGAATCT
Organism: Podargus strigoides; assembly: GCA_028020825.1. Lineage (NCBI taxonomy): Eukaryota > Metazoa > Chordata > Aves > Caprimulgiformes > Podargidae > Podargus > Podargus strigoides. The sequence goes on along the minus strand of CM051663.1, from coordinate 144,649,155 downwards.
ACCAGATACTTTGATTGTTAGCAAAACTGCTGAAGACAACAACGATATTTTAAAACAAACTTAACACACACTGCACCGCAGTAAAGAGGTTCCCACATGCAGGAAGTAAATATTGATAAATTCAAACTCATTAAGGCTCTAGCTGCAGTTCTCTGTATCAGTTGTCTCTGGATGTGAAAATTTGGAACATTACAAACTAGAAAATAGAATTACAGACTAACAATCCATAAAATCCCACACTCTACTTTTAACTACCGGTATACAAACCCAATAAAAGCTAGTGAGAGCTTTCACAAAGGTCTAAAGGCACATGTTGGCTCAGAACTATGAATGAAATATCCTTATATTACTTGCCTAATAAGAATCTTGAAATAATATTGGGAAAAATAATAGCAATAACAAAAACATACCAACATTATCAAGGCTGATTTAATGGTGAAATTTCTTCTATTTGTACTAACATAGCATTTTTCAAAATGAATCACTAAGGAGAACTTCAGGCCTAGTAATCACCAAGTGCTGATTAATAGCCTATTTAACTCCAATTGAATTTAATGTAGCTTCCAGTCACCCAAGTAGTTTCTAATCCATTCCAAGCTTCACAATAACATTAACTAACTCACATTGTAAGAGACAGCGTCAAATCAGATGGTAATGATTACTATAAGTCATGAAAATGAGTTCCTACCAACATAAAATACCAAAAGAACAACAGTTCAGATAATAGACATGACCTTGGCTTCTAGTAAGAAACCCTGAACATAAACACATTCAGTTAGAATTGTCTCTACAAAATGAACTTTGCACTCCAATTCTGAAGCATTCACATGAAGATCTTGATTCTTTACTTTCTCATATGGGCCTCAGCTTCCTGAGGCAGAGTTTTTTACTGAATTGTAAGCTGTAGCAGTTTCTTTTTTTTTTTTTTTTCTTTTTTCTTTTTTCTTCATAACTATTAGCTTCTACCAACTGTAAGAACATTAAAATGCGTTTTGGAAATAATGAATAAAATGTGTCTCCCTGCGATGATCCTGTGGTCTTCATGAATATCAGCACAATGTATCAGTGGCATCCTAAATTCCCAAGCTGATGGGAACTGAGTATTTCCCATCAGATCACATGGACTTAATATGAGGCAGGACTAAGCAATAGATTAATTTTTTAATTTTACAACTTTAGTGAAGGCTACACAAAAAAATACACAAAAACAACAGGTAAATGACCCACACAGAATTATTCATCAGCATAGTTGCAGAGGAAGGAACTAGGTTCAGATGTCCTTGTTGTCTTACCTATGTCATTACATCTGCATAACACCTTCTGTCTTTTCATCTCTAAGGAGTTCAAATTTACCCAGGCTTTGCGCTAGTCTGGTTTCTGCTGTCATAAGACCCAGATCCAATCCCTTGGAAGCAGAAAATCTGCTAGCGATTTACAGATGTCTAATACATGTAAAATATGTTCTTCAAGCTGCCAACACCTGGTCAGCATGGCCCTGAAAGTGTATTGGCTGCAGTGACTTGTAGTTAGAGCAGCCAAGAGATACAATCATCCATCTTCCATCTAGGAGGAAACTGAAAGTTGGGTTATTGTATTTGGGAATTTATTTGCTTCTATTTATTGCTTCTCCACATTCAGATTATCATGCTTCTTCTTTTACTGGTTCTTCAGTGATCTGTCCTTCCTCATGAGCTCTCACATGCACATGCTTCTTGTTTTTAACTTCTTTTTCTGCCTTTTCTCTGGTAGCCTTTGAAAAACTTGCAGGCTACAGTAAAGAGATAATCACTACTGCTTAGAGCAAAGGAAGAGCTCCAACACAGAACACTGGCAGGCTCACTACAGTGGTTTACCTTCTGCTTCCCATGTTTCTTCACAGGCTTCAGTCTACTTCAGCTTTTTGTTTTCTCACTGATCTTCTGTCTTGTTTTTTCTGCAAAGACAGTCTTGCTTTCATCCTTCTCTTCCTAATCTCCCAACTTTTGTTCTATTTATCCTAAAAGAGTGATTCTGTAATCAAAAATGAATTGAAAATGAAATAACTTTCAAATGTATTCACTTCTGCACAAATGTAGATATTGTAGCCCTTGTGTATGTATAAGACATGCTTCAGTTAGGACCTGCCTCACTATACAGAGAAAATCTCTCTATAGCCAAAAACAGCAGAAAAGGGCATTTTGAGAGCTCATCAATTATGTGATTCACTCTTTGGAGCTACTTCACTTTCTGTTTACCATAGGGAGAATGACAAAGGTGATTGTGCAGTAACATAGTGCTTCTGACAATGACTTAGCTTATTTATAGATAAATGACAAATTGTGAGATAAAGAGATACATAATGCTGTTTCTTTCAAAACAGTATCTTGCTTCTGGTGCCCTCACTGGTCCCCTGTAATGTGACAGCAGAATTGTTATAGGTCAGTTCATCCAGCTGAGAATAAATTTGCCTGGGTATGCTCAGAGTGTGCTTGATTCCCTCATGCCCTCTACCTGTATGGAATTAAGCCAGCTCTAAAAAGCATTCAAACCTGTCTTTCTCCAGAAATCTGAGCTGACAAATCATGTTTGTTTCTCATTACCAAATACAGAGATTAAAGTGGAAAAATGCAAACTTGGGTACTTTTCAAATACAACTGCACAACAACAGTAGCAACCATATAGCATTTCTTCAGAGACTGAACACTTGCTTGCATTCTAATGGAAGAGCCTATAAGAGCGTATGTAAGATTGCCACCTAGTGATTTCTGCTGTAACAACGTATTTTAACAAATCTGATGTATGCACAGACACCTCCTCTAATAATAACATCCTTCCTTCCTCCTCATCATCACAATTTATTATTTGGCACCTGTATTTATTAAACCTTGTCCTATATTTAAATTGCAATTGCATGAGAACCTTTTGAAAGGGCATCTAACACAAGTTAAATGACTGACAATAAATAAGACAGTTACTGGAGAAGGCTAGGAATAAGATTATGTTACCTCTAAAAAAACTGAAAAAGTTTGTTCTTATAGTTTTTGGTTGTATTACTACATCTCTTAGAGGAATTTTCACTAAAAAACTGCTTCTGGGGAGCTTTTCAGCTGCATAAAGCAAACTACTTAAGAGAAGGAGAAATTAATAACCTGAATATTAAGCAGTACTGGCACTGATATTCGACAGGAGCAAGCTAAAAAGGGGATATGCAACTATTGCGTACACACGGGAATCCATCTCTTGAATGGCAGTTAACTGCACGCTTAAAATGCAATGGGACTTTGGATAAATGTAGATTATATGAGATTAAGCACATCTTCTATCATCTGTGGGACCACCTTAGACTGGATGCCTGATTTTAGATGAACAAATTTAGATGAGCAGATTTCCGCCCAGGAAATTATATCAATTCAGAAATGTCAGCAGATCTGATCTGGAGCAAGTGGAAGGTGGAAAAGATACGTGGTTACCTCCACAGTGCTGGGAAGGTGCACACATGTTCTTACTTCTTCTTCTTTCCTTGATATTCCACCTCAGCACACAATCTATTCAACTGTTTGGATGGCTTCCTTATTATCGAGAAGTAGAGGACTTTCCAGACTTGAAAGGAGTATGCTATAGCTCAACATCCCACACACAGCTCAGCAGTATTCACTAGCTGCATGGTAAACTAAGGAAGTGGGCACATGCCATAAAGAAAAAATTATATATCTATGCCTTCAGAATTATGCATGAACTCTTGTGGTACACTAAAATAGACTGGGGGGAAAAAAAAAGGAAAATATTTGCTAATGTATCCACTGATTTTGTAGGCCTTAGTATGGCAACTTGATGCATGCGTGTGAAGGCATTTGTTCTTCTTTTGCATAGGACAACTGAAAAAAACCCTCAAAGTTTGATGACACATTAGTTATGTGCTGAAGTGAAGGTCACCCTGAGTAATTTTTATGCAAGTGATTTGGGGTTTTTTGCTTGTATTTTTTTTCTTTCTTCCCTCTTCCTCATTGTTCTGAAAAACACAAAAAATGCCTGGTTCTTGGAGTTTTTCTTACCTCTACCATTCTGAATAGTTTTTTGATTGAACTGTGACACCAGGTACAATACCTGAAAGAAGCAATAAGGTCTTACAATCTGTCACTGACTTAAATGTACAGTGTGAGTGCATTCCTTCACTTCAAAATATTTCTTGTCCCTCTGAATATACGAATGCTACTTAAAGGCCTTTTATTTTAATTTCAAAGAAGCTTTTTATATAAAAATGTAGTTCCATAAGGTACAATACTTTTCAAGAGCTACCAATTTGAACTCTTGGTAATTCAAGAGTTGCCTGAAAGGTTAAATAAACCAACATATTTTGTTTGATTTTCTTTGTGACTTATAGTGACACTTTACAGAAGCTATTCAAAATGTCAACTACACTTATCTTTCTACAGGAAGAGATGATTAACTGATCTTGTATTGATTTCAAGGCTTGCAAAAAAAGAACATGAGTCACAGAGACATTTTTCCAGAAAAGACAAGTACATATTTGCCTGATAGACAAAGAGCATTGGGAGTGGATCTTCAACCTTTATATTCTATTTCTTTCCATCAACAGTTGTACCATCTGTTAAAAAACACACATACAAATACAAAATTTCACCCTATAAATATCTAGAATTTGCATCCACTTAGGTGATAGAGTTGCAATACTGTGCTGGAGCATGTCCAGAGCAAGGCTACAAAGTGAAGTGAAGAATCTGGAGCACAAGTCTTATGAGCAGCAGCTGAGGGAACTGGAGTTTTTTCGTCTGGAGAAGAGGAGGCTGAGGGGAGACCTCATTGCTCTCTACAACTACCTGAAAGGAGGTTGTAGTGAGGTGGGTGTTTGTCTCTTCTCCCAAGTAACTAGCAATAAGACAAGAGGAAACGGCCTCAAGTTGCACCAGGGGAGGTTTAGATTGGATATTGGGAAAAAAATATTTACTGAAACAGGAGTCAAGCATTGGAACAGACTGCACAGGGAAGTGGTGGAGACACCATCCCTGGACATGTTCACAAAATGTGCAGATGTGGCACTTTGGGACATGGCTTAGTGGGCATGGTAGTGCTGGGTTGATGATTGAACTTGATGATCTTGGAGGTCCTTTCCAAACTTAATGATTCTATGATTGTGTTTTTGCCACATAAATGAATGAAGTGAAACTGAAACAAGTTAATATGTGTTGCAAAAAATATAAATGGACATCTCTCTCTGTAATATTTTGTGAAAAATGCTTCTGGGTCCATTTAAGATAGCAATAACTTCTAGCTAATGCAGACAGTTTATATTTAGGCAATGTTATCATTATTCAAGGGAAAGAATTATGCATTCTGGAAATTAGAGTGCATGCACAAAATCTGACAGTGAGGTAAATTATCAAGTCAACGTCCAGAGGGAGCACGTTGTAAATAGGAATAATATCTTTAATTCAATGTTCGCTCATATGATAGCCTGCCTCTAAAACAGCTGAAATTGGAAATTTCACAGAACCAAGTGAAAGGTTTAACCTTAGTCTCAAACAAATGTTTGTTCATCCTTGGCAATTCACAGCAGTGTGCACCTACCTATTAACAATACATAAGCTTCTAGTGAATGAATCACAAAAATGAAAAAGCAGTCTCAAAATATTCCCAGTGAAATAAACTCATTTAAGCCTCTCTCCTGCCCTGCCCCTGGATAAGCTTCCCATTCCAACAGCTCTTTTCAGCTACATGAACAGTCTTTTTCTCTTCTAAACACTTTCTCTTTCTCCTAATGCATGTACTAGGCATTCTTTCATCTGTGAAGTGGTGGTTTTGGCACAGAGTCTGCTGAGGACAGGTGACAGGATGTGTGTAGATATGGCACCCCATGGAGGTGTTTCCACTTTCTGACCATGACTAATGGAGAAATTCAAAAGGTGGGACAAATACAAAGGAGGCAGGAACCCATGAGTAGAAGTAATTTTCCTTCATGATATCCTGGATTCATCCCAGGATGTATTTTACAGTTGAACAGCTACAAATTTTTATGCTACCTGTTTATATTTATTTACGTGTAGGAATATCATTGTTCATTTATTGCAGCAACCCTTTGAGGCCTCAGTCAAAACCAAGACCTGCTCATGTTGGACATGGCAGCAGTAAATACTGTGAATGTAAATATTGTCACAAAAAGCTCCAGCAGACAAGAGAAAATAATCACTGCCATGAGAACAGAAAGCAAACTGCGAAATGGAGAACTGAAGTGCCTTGGTCAAGGTCTGCATGAGTCCTGTAGAAGATCATTTCTCCCTGAAGAGCACATTCAGTACAAAATCACTGCAGTCATGAAACACATTCTGCTGACTACACACTTTTAGATGTTCCATGAATTTGTTGTTAGAATAACACCTTTTGCTAGCTGAACAGTGATAATGTAAAAGAAGTTTTTATCAGCTGTATATGAAACATTATTAAGTACAAGCAGAAAAAATAGAAGAAAAATGAAGTAATTACTCCAAATAGTAAATACTTTAATCCAAAAAGACGCCTACATAAACTTTTTTCTGCAAAATTTCTAATGTTCAGTGGATATCAAGCTTTGTTTCAAGCTAGTACCATACATGTTACTGCAATAAATATCCACAACAATGATTATTTATCACTCTGTAGTTTTAATGATCCATCAGATGCTGTGGTCCAGTACTTGTGGTGTTCTTACTACAATTTGCATATAACCACAGGCATCATAAACAACATTTTAGAAAGAATAGTACTTTAGAAATACTACTAATTAAGGTAAGAACATTGTTTTGCTCAGATTAAAAGATTGCAGTGAACTAAATTATCCTTAAGAAGAAAGTTAATGCCTTAAAAATGCAGTGAATATAAAGGCAGAAGAGGAGAGAGATATTACTGACTCCAAAGCTGCAGATGGACAACATCCAGGCCACAGCAGACCTGGAGATATTTTTGTTTACCATTTGGAACTGTAGAGAGACATGCAAATACAGAGTAAACAGACTCTGTGGATGATTAATTTTCTAGTTTTATGTATATCAGCTCTTCACTTTGCAAGGGACTGGACAGATGAAAAGGAAATACTATTGAGTGTTTCTCTGGCTGTCTGCCATACTCTGAATGATGAGTGATAACAAGATTGCACCAACAGTTGTCAGATTGTCTTGAAAGTGAAAAAGAAAGTTATAAGGTGAGAATCTGAACATTTTAAGTTTATCTTCATACCTTTACTTAAGCAACCATACTCATCTAGAAGTTACTGTATTATTATAACACAAATATTCTGAGTTTTGACATTCCATAACATGTTTTTCTGTTATCTGTATAAATATTTTAATGCCCCCTTATTTCCCCTTGTTCAGTGAAAGCTATTTTGACATTTAACAAAGTTTCAAAACCAGGTGCTTCTGTACTGAAAAGATCACTATGTGGTGTCTTGGCCAAATCATGAATTAAACTTTTTCAATTGCAATTGTTTTAAATTGGGGGGGGAAAAAAAAAGAAAAAAGAAAAAACATTGAAAGGATAACAAATATTAGATCCTGTTCTTGACTACTGCAAACATAAATCTGAAAAATGACAGGAATAACAAATGGATCCATTCAATATCATCTGGCAGGAACCTTATTCATCAGTACCAGTACTCAAGGATGCTGGGAAAGAAAGCTCTACATATTTTAGGTGCAAAATAACTACCTTTAGTTCCTAAAGTAAAAAATGCCATTTCTCGTATTATCTAGTATAAAGGATTATTTCAGAAAATTGGTCCAATCAGTCCCCTAAAAAGCTCTGTTACAGAGGAAATTTATCATCATCAGAGACTCTATGCAAGGCACCTAGGGCTGTCTACTCATTGTTTGGTGCACATCTACCATCCAAGAAAAGCACTCCAGCTGTAGAAAATGGTTTGATGACATAAAAGCCAGGCTGCAGATCCTGGCATCCCTCAAATCAGAGTTTCAAAATGCAGCAGGGAGTTTTCACATAATCAAATTGATGTCTCTGCAGTTTGTCATATTGGAGACTTCCTCTGTTGAAGCAGTCTTGTGAGATTCTATAGGGTTTTGTGTTTCACTGATGCATATACACTCCATATAAAATAAACTTTGTAAAAATGAAAACCAGAAGACATCTATTTGTTTGTTAAATAATCTGTCATGTCAATCATCTTGGGATTTGAGAATCAGTCTAAGTGTGTGCTGGTATTAACGATTTATTCTTTAACTGGATTTGAATAAATAATTGTGGTATAGACGATTTGCAAGAAGGAATGAAATCTGTTTCACATCCTTGTTATTTTCCTATCAAGAGCCACAAAAGCTACCTGCTTGTCAGCAAAATAGAAAGCTAGACTATAAACACACAGGAAGTATAATCATGTGCAAACGACACCTCTACACAGCAAGAGAAATTATAATTTAGAACTAAATTACATGGTTTCTCTGCATACTGTAAGAATGTAGTGATTTTTCTTGTAGTGATAGGGCATCTTAAAAAAATTCTCCTTGCCCCTTACGACACTGTAAAGACATTCAGTGATATACTGCAATGTACAGTTCTACAGTTCTTTTCCCCTTTCAATGAAATACATATTTGAGTGTAAACCCTGAAGCCTAGAAAAACTCTCAAGCAACCCATGCTCATGAAAAAGAAAAGGATTAGTTCTGAGCAGCCTGAGAACCATAAATGGCCAAATGTTGTGACAGATTCAACTGGCTATCATGGGCTGGTGAAAGGCAGAGAGAGCTCAGAGCCTCATGGGCCTTTCCGTAACACCATAGCCGGTAGCTCTGTGTCAAACAATGGTTAAGTTTTGAACCTGTGAGCAATAAAATATTTTGTTTCAGCCCGTTCCTTCCCTGTTGTACAATTTATATAGTGTTGATCTCTTTCTGAAAGTGTCAGCAGGGAGAAGGAAGCAAGCAGAGATGAATGGTATGGAGGCAGGTGATGGGCTGTATGAACAAGAAAGTACAGCTCCGGTGAAGATACCCGAAATGCTAGAGCTGCATATGTGCAGTTCTCATCTCTTCTTGCTCCTGAAATAGCACAGCTCTAAAGGGTAGATAGGGTGGCTCAGCTCAGAAAACTAATTTGAGCTAAAAAGAAAAGGAAGTGGGTACCCTAGAAAGGACAGCTTTAATAGCTACTGACAATCACAAGGAGAATTAAGGTTAGATTCTCACCAATGCACCTAGCGAGATCTTGTTATATACATAGCTAATGTAGAAATCACTGTCTTTTTCCAACTTCATTGTTTCTCTTTATTCATCTGTCCTCTATCCCCTTACATTTCTCTTCACATAAATCCTTGGACTCAGTATTTGCAAATGGAAAAAGATTAACATATTTTAAATATATCCTTTTTATCAGGTTTGAAGAGTGGCTGGAAGAATTCATCTGTCTTTTTCTTGACTAATGAAATAAGAAACGGTTATTTCCAGAAGCCATATTGCACCACCTAATATTAATGTATCTTGTCAGTAATATCCCTTTCTGGTTAATACAGCAAGAGCTACATCTTCTGCAGAGCTCAGAATATTTTCATCCTCCCTGTAGATTGTCTAAATGATGTGTTGATAGAATATTCTCTGCATTTTTGAAGAATGTACTGATAAGCTAGTCTGTGCTTTTGTTCTAGCCCACATGGATTGTCATCATTTCCTGTATATTTTGCCTCCATTAGGAGTGGGGAAAAAAAATTAGAGCTGGAGGATACTTCAGCTTAAATTCAAAAACAATGTAAGCCTGAATATTTTTACCTGAATTGGAATACTAAGAGGTTGTAAGTACCTGTCAAAATATTTGTGAAAGCCTGTAGATGGGCAAGGTTCAGTACCTTTACATCTGTACTTCCAAAAATGCTCCTGCTCTGTCAGATATCCGTCTTTTGATTTTGGCCAATAGCTTCTGTCCTGGCTGCTGTCTTCAGATCATGTAAATAAGAAGTATATGGAATAAGAGGTCTGAAATAACAGATATGCAGAAAGGAGCCTGGGGCTTTTAGTGTGCATGGTAGTGAGGCAGCAGCTGCTGAGGAAAATCAGGCTCTGTCATCAAATCAAGTTACTTGGAAGAAGCAGTTGGGGTAACTCCAGGTAAGCAAGGAGCCTTGAATTTTACTTCTCTCTATTCTGATCTATTGATTCATATATTTTAAGAGTAAAAGTATAACAGTGATGTTCTAGTCTGACCTCTTGAATGACACAGGGCAATGAACTGCACTGGGCAATTTCTATATAAATAATCTTTATTTGACTTACACCGTATTTTTAAGAAAGTTATCCAATCTTAGTTCTTCAAATGATGAAGAACCAAACTCACCCCTTGCTGCATTTTTCTGGTGATTAATTACTCTCACTATTAAAATTTCTGCTTTATTCCTAATTCAAATTTGTCTAGTCTCATCTACTACCCACTGGATCTCATTACACCTTTCCCTATTAGATTAAGAAGACATCTACCATCAGAAATGTCTTTCCTATACACTTACTTAAATAGCATAAAGAAGCCACCTTTTAACCTTCTTTTGGATAAACTAAATAGATAGAGTTCAATTAACAAGCCTCCATCCCATCGTCAGGAAAAAGAGCAGTGATACACTTCAGAAGGCTTTAATGAAATATACCACGTTAATTCAACAGATTTATTTTTTTTTCCAAAAGCACTCGGTAGAGCTGCACATGATTTTGTTTTCCTTATTGGCTTCCAGTAGAAATACCAATAAAAATTATCATTTTTGGCATAGAGTGGTGCAGGCTCAGCTCCACAAAAGCACTCAAGTGTGGTAGTATTGGTTCTTCACAAAGATAACTTTTAGTCAGTCACCTTCAGGAACAGAATTTGCTTGTCATTGCAAGGTGGGCTCCTGAGATCCTGGCATTATTCAATGGGAGAGCTAGAAATGTAGAACTGGGATTCACAGACACAAGCAAGCTGAGTAAGAAGGTAGCCAATAAAGAGACAGATATTTCCACATGTCTGCTTCTTGCAGGTATAAAACCTGTCTGAGATCAGGATTCTTAGCCTAAAGCATCTCCTAGGCTTAGACACATAAGTCATCCACTTAGGGGAAGACTTTAAAGTATATAAAACGCAATTCAGTTCTTCCAAAGACAAAAAAAAAGGGGGGGCGGGGAGGCGGGGAAGAAAAGAAAAAAAATATCTCATCTACTATGCTAGAGACAAAGATAACATCCAACCTCCTCTAAGAAGGATGAAGCTAAACATTCAGGATTCACAGAGACAAAGAAAATGAAATTGGGTCTGTACATGAGTGATGAGGGCACTCATCTGGGAGAGAACAGTCATTGCCTTGTTTATGAATGCTGCTCAATAAAGCATTGAATACAAAATGCCTCAGCAGGCCTAGAAGCAGGGACTCTTCTCAGAGCTGACTGCTCTTATTAAGGAATTATACAGTCTTTCACTTTCTCTGAATCTGTATTCTCCTATTGGTGCTAGAGTTTATATATATAATAATATAAAATACAATAGTATAATTGTATAATTTATAATTATAAAATATGAACTATTAAAGTATAACTATAAATATATATTCTATATATATCTTCCTCAATGTAAATTCCACCATGTCCTACTTTAAGCACATAAAATTCTTCTGTGAATCTAGACCACATGTTTTAAAGCCAAAGTAAGACATATTTCCAGCATCTCTAGTTTATTTTCTTGCAGTATTTAATTTATATTAATCAATGTAAGAAGTGAGTGCTTTCACCTTTAAGTGAATGCAATGAAAATGAAGGTTGCACATCTCCTAGTTGAAACTGCTGTTTGATTCTTTTATTTGATTCTTTTGAGGAATATCTTTGCTCAAAGAAGCCATACAAACTTTACAAACCATATATGGTACATGCCAACACCTTCAAATGCCTCTGGAGGCCATAAGGATGCCTGATTCTTGGTAGAAACACTGTCAAAGCTTCTGTCACAGCTGTACACAGTAAAGTACAAATAATCCAATTCTAAATTATGCTAAGCTTTTCTATTCAACACTGTAAGTTGTTTTTTCCTTAAAAGGTTCCAGTTGCATAAGTCTTCTGCTGAAACTGAAACCAAAGCTTTTTACTGTGATTAGGCAATACTTTTCCATCTTCTGGATCAAATTCTTCACACAGTCAAAAGCATGGAGAGTCAAGTGAGGCCAGCTCTACCATAATTATTCTTCTGTCCTTTGCCCTGCTTGTTTAGATAGCATAGCCTATTGGACCCAGTCTGTCTTTTGTTATTTATTTGTATATACACTTGCTATACACATAATGTAGCTGCAGACTAAACAAATATGGACATATCTTACTTGTTTTCAATGAAAATAAATATAAAATGTTTCTTTATTTTTAAAAAGGTCTTGTTTTTCCACAGCCTAATTCATTTTGTATTTGCTACTTGTAACAAGCATTTTTATTTTTCTTGCCTTCTCTGCATGTTGCAAAAGCAATACATTGCCAAGTGTGTACTTTTCACCACTCTTCCATTAAGATTATAACTGTGGATAAGAAATTTTGTTACGAATGTAATCTGTGAAGTAGCTAACCTAAACTAAATGTTTAAGCTTCTTTTCGGCTACATGTTGATTTCAAACTAGAGACTGTTTCCAAGAAATGCATTCCATTGAAGTGCCAAATTTCCTGATTGCCCACAATGATAAATGACAAGTGTGGCCTTGGGACATCAAGAGGAGACATAACCTTGAGTCTGTAAGCTTTACAATGCATTGCTGTTATAGAACTGAAGCTTTGAATGAGCTGCATTAAGAACACCTCCACAGCATGAATGTAAGTCTATGGGGTTTGGTTGCACTTTCTTTTCATTAAAGGGCTTGTGACAGACTTATGCTGAAAAAATTATAAATAAGGAAGTTCATAGTCTGATTATGAGGCTCTGAACTGAGGTGCAATGGACTACAGATTGATACGTGTGTCAGCAGCACTGAAACATTTGGGCATATCATTCCTTCTGAAGATCACTGTGCTTTGCAGGTGTTGCAAAGGGCATCCAGTTTGTGGGGACCTGACTGCATAGTACTTTGTACATGACACGTCACAAAGGATTTGTTTGTGCTGAAATATGGCATAGTTGTGTTCGGTCCAAAGCATCCAGCTTCCGTCTGCTTCTGGACCCATAAATGCTTGAGATGACATCTCTTTGTGTTTCTACAAAAGTTTGTGTTGAAACACAAATCTGACCTCTGTTATGTCTGACAGTCAGAATGGTTCCACCAGCAAGATGATCATGGGAACACCAGAGAGCCTTGGTACAGTGATTCTGAGAGTGACAACAGACTATAGGATCTTTGCAGGTTTTTCATGAAGTAGACATTGGATACTGAGGTCTCTGGCCTGTGGAGACAATACTGTCCATCATATGAAAAGCCACCTTTTCCTGCAGTTGCTACTGGACACACAATAGTGGATGTATTTTTACTGCATAGATATTTGTTGAGACTGTTCCCTCACTGTTACCTTTTCACTTCTTGTGGGGAAACTTAATGCTTGTTTTCGTAGCTTAGATGCAAGTGCTGACACACAGTCTTCACAAAGATTATTGCCAGAGCCAATATAGAAAATGTGTATGAGAAGAAATAACTCATATTTCCTTGAAAGTCTAGGCTACATATACAGTGTCTTTATCTTCTAGTGCATTTCTCTAGTGTATAAAGGCAGTCTACAAAGCCTAGACCTAGGCACTTGTTCCATACTATGCTGCTATCAGAAAAACAGTAGACCTCTGACTTCAGGTGTGTTTTTAATAGCAGAACTTAATGAAAAGAGGTTTCCTAAGAGTATTACAGAGTCATTTGTTTAAATGTCATAGATGTTCCACAGATTGTATAGTCAGCTTCTTCAGGGAGGAAAAAGAAAATTGCCTTTTTGGATTATCACCTTGCCCTTTCTTTAAGATACTCACATTAAAATGAATGAAATGATTGCCTAAGAAAGCCCTTTGAAGCCTAGTGGAAACAAAGCATTTTCTAAGCAATTCTCTAATTCACAGTCTCCCTCCTTCCATACTATAACTTCAATTAGTCCAGTTATGATATTCAACAGTAATGGATTCAATTAGATAGCTGGATGACTATGTCTCGCAAGTAATCATGAATGTTTTCAACTAAGCCAACTAGTGTGCTGATTTTCAAAGACTGAATGAAAATGTATCTGACAGATTAACTCTAATGTATAACTTCTTGCCCTAAAATCTTCAATTTGAGAATTATTTGGACTGTTCATGTATCAACAATAGTCCCAACAGTCTCCCTATTGTTCAGATTATTTTCTTCCTGTATCTTACTGCATACTCTAATTTTGTAGATGCTCTATAGCATACAGTTTCTGTGGAAGTAAATGTGCTAAGCTATCAGGGAGTAAATGACTTTGGAAATTAGTTGGAGGTTAATTCTTTGCCTCATTGGCCCCCCAAAGTAGCCAAACTGTAATTGATTTTGATGGCATTCACAAAGTGCCTTGGCCCGTTGAATAATGAAGGAACACTTACAGAGACAGCCACTGAATATAGCAACAATTATGCAGGGTATCTATGAGACATCATTAAAAGTTTAACGCTTCCGCACTTAATCAACCTTGCCCTACCTTTAACAGCTGTGTTGCTTTAGGAAATCTATGAAATTTCAAGTGTCAGTGTGTTGTATATGTTTTACATCCATCAATTCAGAGAAATGTTCGCTCAGGGTAAGCATGTCTAGTCCTGACACATTTAAGGAGCTGTTAAAGCATAAAAGAAAAATGATATACAATTATTGGTGCTGGGAAAATGTCAGGTCCTGCATGTCTGTGCTGCATGGAGTATTTATCTCGCACATGGTCACACTGCCCTAGTGACAGCATCATCTCACTCTGGTGTTTGATTACTCACAGGTAACATGAGATAGATCAGATTATTTTTCAGTCATAACAGATTCAGCCAATCAAGTATCAAGCAATTATTCCTCAGGTTTTTAACTGTTTTATATAATTTTTTTTATGACTGACAGTCATGATTATATCTGTGTCTTAACAGTAATTTATTGAACTTTTAATGCTTGTGTTAAATAACTACTCAAGCGGAAGCTGGAGGCTTTTACGAAGCCTAATGAACCTAGACTATACTATCATGACTTGTACACACTTGCTAGCCACCTCAGTCAGTGTCTGAGGAAAAAAATGCCTAATATACTAAGTTTGCATGCAGCAGTCTACTAAGTGGCTGTGAATGAGCACAGGACACTAAGGTCACAGTGGTATTTAAAAATATCACACAAAGCAGGATAAGAAGGATTTTTAACAGCAAGTACAATGTAATTCTTCTAAAGAGAGTTTTGCTATGGATCATTAAAGTTTTGAGACAGTAGCTCAGTGCCTGAATCCTGAACCATCAGTCCCACATTACTACAATAATCCTGACAATATCACCCCACTTGCAACTGAGTTGCAATCTCTGTTGCTCAGACAACAATTTTAAATATCTTTTTTCAGCGTATGCATGTAGAATAAGTGTCCAGATCAGTTGGAACTTATGACAGTTTGACTTTTTACCTTTGTTAGGCTTATTTTTCCTTATAATTTTGTACATGAACAATCATATAGATTAAAAAAAATCCTGTACGCTCAATATAAACTCATTTTTGTCCTTTATAGAGTATGCAGCATTATTACTAATACTCAAAGTAGGAAAATAGTTTAAGTAGATCCTCTTCTTTCTTTTCTTTAGCCTTCTATTTCAGTCTTTCACTTTCTGGATGATTTGTATTTATGCAAATAAACCTACAAAAACCTTTATTTTTATTTTGACTGAACTGTTATTGTTGAATGCCGGTTGGTAAGTAGGTTTTGTGAAACTGTTACTATATTATGAGAAAGATCTAAAATTACAAGATATTTCCTCTCTCCAGCAGTGTTTCTCCAGTATTTTAATCTGAATGTGTTCTTCTGCTAAATGCATGAACACCAGAAAGGGAAAGGTCAAATTCCTTGTCTCTCCTCATTCACATGAAGACTCCATCTCCCACTCTATAACAGTAAGTTTCCTTTTACTTTCTTTTTGTTGGCAGATCTAAATTATTTGGTACCTAATTCTACACACTTACTGCAAAGGTAGCTCAAATTCTTAATTCAACCTTGTAATCCACTTAGTCAAAATGCCTAATTTTAGCTCTGTGCTGGTCATGCCAAACATTAAGTCCCTTGTTTTATTAACTCCTCTAATGCTTTGGTCTTTTGAAACCTTAGTGTCTTTAATAACCTATGGCATATAACCTTGTCAAAGATTTTTTGTAAATCTAAATATATTGTGTACCCAGTTCGTCTTTGTCCATGTTCCGCGATACTTTCAAAGAATTCAAGCAGATGATAAACCAGGATTTGCTTCTAGCTGTTAACTTGGCCATGCTGCCTCTTTTCCCAGACACTGTTTATCCATGCATTCAGCTACCATAGTCTTTATTATAGACTATATCACTTAACCAGAGGCAGAAGTCAGACTTACCTGGATGAGGATTGCAGGGTTCCCTCTAGAGTATTTTCTGTGGTTAGGATTTATAATGACAGCTCACCAATGTTCTGACACAGTTGCTGCTTGTGATGACATGTTAGACTCCTGGCTAACTGCTCTGCAATTTCATATAGGAGTGCTGTCCTGGTGTACCATCCAATCCTGCTGATTTGCTAAGATCTTACACAAAAATCTGTTCAGCCTCAAGCTTTCCATGTATTTACTTCAAACTAACCTAACTCACCTGACCTGTTACAAAAAAAAAAAAAAAGAAAAAATCAGGTGTGAGATTCTCCCCAGGCTGCTTCATCAGTAGAGAAAAAAGCAAAAAATGTACAGAGCTTCTTTACTGTGATATCATTATCTCTGCATGCTGCTCTCTTATTTCTGTCATTAGACAGCTCAACAATTTCCTACATGGCTTCCTACTTTTACTGCTTTTAAGACACCTTTACTGTTAGCTCAAGTCTCCTTTGAAAAGTGTTCAAATTCTTTAACATTCTTGATTTCTTATTTGTATCTTACTTATCAGAAGTCTGACCTGCCATCAGTTTTGCTTCATATCTTTTGTTAACGTTCAATCTGTGTGCTGTATGATGATCAACCAAATGTGACATTTTGTCTCTTTGGAAACATTCATACAGTAAAAAAAAAAGTGTTGTTGGTTTTACTTGCTGTATTGTAATACACACAGGATCACAGAATCACAGAATCACAGAGTGGAAGGGGTTGGAAGGGACCTCTGAAGATCATTGACTCCAACCCCCTACTAGAGCAGGATCCTAGAGCAGACCACACACGAACATGTCCAGATGGGTTTTAAATGCCTCCAGAGACAAAGACTCCACCACCTCTCTAGGCAGCCTGTGCCAGGACTCAGACACCCTCACAGTAAAGAAGTGTTTCCTCATGTTAAGATTGAACCTCCTGTGTTCCAGTTTGTGCCCATTGCCCCTTGTCCTGTCACTGGACACCACCGAGAAGAGTCTGGCCTTGTCTTCCTGACACCCACCCTTGAGATATTTATAAACGTTAATGAGATCCCCCCTCAGCCTCCTCTTCTCCAAGCTAAATAGGCCCAGTTCCCTCAGCCTCTCCTCATATGGGAGATGTTCCAGTCCCTTCATCATCTTAGTGGCCCTGCGTTGGACTCTTTCCAGTAGTTCTTTGTCCCTGTTGAACTGAGGAGCCCAGAACTGGACACAATATTCCAGGTGAACAGAATACGCAATATTGATGTGTGGCATTCCACTATATAATTAGCTTAATCAGAAATGGATATTAACATTAGAAGGCATCCACTCCAAGTCAGAGACAAACTAGACATGGGAATTATAAAATTAGGTCATTGCAGTAGACTTTGAGAAACTTCCTTACCTCAAAATATTATGGCTGTGCAAGGGCTTATTGAGAGATTCATATAATGAATCTTTGTTTGTTCTTGAACATTCTTTACATGAGTCATCCCAAGACAATGGGTCCTTTACCTAAGTAAAGACCTGCAGAGTTTACATCATCAGCTAATGATCTTTCTTCATATTTACTTTATCAATCGCTTATTCACAGCCTACTACACTTTTGTTTCAGAAATATCTCAGCGAGTGAGTACTTCCATATGCTGTAGAAGACTTACAATTTGTTCATGCTCTTTCTTATAAAAGTTTGTGATATATTGGATATAGAAAGTTATAGCACATCATTAACATTTGATACTGTAGGATACTTTTTTTGTTTTGTAACTCACATCCTACTTTAGATTTAGTGCCGTGGGTCATTTATTTCTAAGTTTTTCTAACAGGTCAATGCTATTCCTCTCCAGAGATATGTAAATATTGAAGATAAGTTCAGTGGAGTGTAATTTTTCATACATAACTGTCTTTGTCTCGGAATCATCCTTTTAAAATTTTTATTTTGCAAATTTTAGCACTAAAATATTTTTGAATTACTGTCCAGTAATAAAACTGAACATTTGGAACATTTAACAATATTTGACTTATATCAAATAAAAAGTTATTGTATCTATCATAAAGGGAAACTGACAGGGATATAAATCAATTGAACATCTGTGATCTTTTTTTTTCCCCCTGTAATTCACCTGTTATTCCTAGGTGTAATCATAAAAAGGCAAACACTGAACAGAATACGTTACAGCCACACTTGAAATCGCATTTAATTAGAGAGGTTGTGTTGCACCATTGCTTACATTGTTTTCTTTCTAATGTCTTCTATAGCAGGACTACTAGCAACACATACTTAGTTAAGAAGCTTTCAATTTGAGGTACTAGTGTAGTCTGTCATGATTAAATTCCAAAACACTGGGCTGCAGTTCTATTTACAAAACAGTGAACATTTGAAAATAGCACCTTCTCCTGCCCTAGGGGTCAAATCTGTTATTTCTCAAGAAGAAAAAAAATCATGTAATAGTATTAGAGTTGTATAATGACATATTTAACTAGTACAAGGAAAAATCAGTATACTCTCCAAAACTTAGGGTGGCTCTCTACCAGCTGGTGATGTGTCATCAAGTGCTGAAAATTCACTTAAAATTTGTTCACAAAGAGTTGTAGTATTTTGTGGCCTCAGCAAACTGGGCGGGGGGGGATATAATGTATTAAGGCTTACTTAGGTATGCTCATTTGGAACTGGGATATTCACAAAAAATCTCTGCCTTTACCCAGATACACTTACTAACCATACATCTATAATGAAAGAATCAGTTGGACCTCCATGGCAGAGATTTATTTGTGGCAATATATCACACCTAGGAGAATCTGAGGCCTTCCCTGTCCCCAGAATATCTTATGGCTGACTAGTATGTGGTTAAGCAAAATTAGCGTGTTTGATATATGTAAGAACACGAGTCCATCAGTTTTAGTAACATGCTAAGGTATCTCTCAGTCTCAGTATATAGAAATCTTTCACAGGTACGTTTATGAGCAAAGTGTCTTATAAGAGAAACATAACAAATTATGCTCACATGTTTGACTTATATGACAGTCATGACCCAGACACACTGGGTTAAAACGAAAGTTCCTCTAGCTTAGCTCTTGGTTATAGCTATGAGTAAGGACAGACCTACCTTTTGTGGGTTTCTGCTGGGCTGGTTGCTGATATCTTGACAGAGAGAGAAAAAATAACCTCATAGTTAATGAAAATTTTGCTAGGTGCCTAGTCTCTGAAGAAAGAAGCTCTTTTGCAGTTATTCTTCATACTTTCCTATTTAATATTGGTGATGGTGGGAAAACAGAGAGGGGAAAAATAAAAGATGAGGATCCTGTCCTCACCTAAGACCTGAAGTTTTTTCCACAGTCTGGAATCTGGGCCCTCCCTTTTGAGGAAAGGGGGAAACCACTTGTCAGCTTCTACTCATCATCCACCTTCAATAATTGCTTTTTTGTGCCTCTCACTTGCACATCTCCATCCATTCACTAAGGAATGCATTCCCCTTTCTCCTTTACCACACTGGGGGGAATCACAGAATCATCTAGGGTGGAAAAGACCTTGAAGATCACCTAGTCCAACCATAAGGCATGTGGTGACACACCCAGAAAACAATCAATGGCAGGACTGTGAGCCTAAATGGGGTATGTGAACAGATTCTCCAAAACCGTCCTCTGAGAGGTTATTTGCCAAAAAACATGGTAACTCAACGAGGAAATTCCCGAGAATGAAGTTTGTTAATGACAGCCCTCTTTTAATAGTGTTTACTGAATTGCAGGAAGACTCTTAAGAAAATAAGGAATTGAAAAGAATTGTCCAAGAAGCATGAAAAATTGTGACAATTTTGAGGGAGAAGAAAGTAACAGAGCAGCCCTGAAAATGAGTTTGGGTGCTACCAGAAGTCATGGCTTTCTTCTGGGCCAGCCAGAGCAGCCTGCCCATCAGACACCATGAGGAGCTTGCATCCAGCTAGAGGACTGACAGCAGGGGTGCAACATGTAGGGACCGACACACAGGGTGCTTATGTGACCTCTCTCCATGGCATGTGTACACACAATGCTAGGGCACTCACATCTTGAGCACAGGTGTGCAAATAGGGGAATGGGAACTTCCAGAGAAGGTGTATATGCTTAGAACCCACATGTCCAGGAAATGTAAACATATGTAGGGTGTTGATGAGGTTAGAACTTTGTGGGATTAGCGAAAAAGAGTGTTTAGAAATCTTGTAAGTGTTCGTTAAAGTTGATATTGATCCTTGATGCATAGTTCACTGATTGCTGGTTAATTATGTAGAGTTAATAAATCAATAAACTACTTAATTTGAATTCTTGTCTTACTTAAACCATGTTAATCAAGAAATTTTTCCCTACAGCACCACACAACTTTTCCATATGATCCTTCTAATCAGAGCCCCTGTGCATTCTTCACTCCCTATGCACTGTAAAAGGAGATCTTTGTTAGACTTGTCTTCATCTCTCTTATACCCTTGAAAAATATAGGCAGATAGCTCATAGACAATTTGGTTTGCTCTCTCCCCAGTGCTGAACTCCTATTTCACTACTCAGCCCTCAGAAATCTGATCTCTTCCAATCCCATTCACCTGCTGGCTTTAACAGTTTTCTGCTACCCTTTATGTCACACTGAATGGCTTCTATATACCTCTCTGCTATATCGTATCAAGATAAGAAAGTTCAGTCAAGCACTGATGGTGATTGGGAATCCTACTTCCATTCCCTTGAGTCCTCACACATGTGATAACCCTTTGGACACCCTCAAAACACAGTAGGTGATGTGGGAGTTCTGTATTTGCTGCAATCTTCCAGTATCTTAATTTTAAACCTATGACTCTTACATCCTCCTTGTTTTATTAGTTAGTTTCTTCCCTTTGGATCCGTAATTCCATGTCACCTTTTCCCAGCTTCGAAAGGCTTTTGTTTTTAACTCTACCATGAGACCAGCCTGCTGCTCACTCTTTGCCCTTGTGCTTCATTCTACATTTGCCTTCACTTTCCTTCCCAACAACCAGTAAAGCTTGGACGAATCCCCCTTTCCACTTCATTTTTTAGTTCAATTGAATTTTTTAAGATACTATAGTTGGGACAAAGGGTGCTTAAACATAGCTATCTACATTTCCTGCCTACTCCAGTTATATCACCCACACTGAATCATTTGATTTCTGCTCCTTGTCCTTCTGAAGATTATGATATCATACACCGTTTATTTTATTGGATATAATTTGTCAATGTATTCTGCCAAGTTGATATCTCCTAAGTATTTTCTCTGGCCTGAGCCCTCAGACCCCTCCCCACACACCTCCTATTAATTTTCATGTACCTCCCATTCTGTTTTCATTCTCCTGCCTCCCTTGATACAACCCAAGCCTGTGTTTCTCTGTGTCCTTAATTCTCTTGCCCTTTAATCATTGTCCTGTCAAATAAACAATTAGTTTCTTTCAAATCACACTAGAAGCATTTTAAAATTATCTACACAGATCACACAATAGAGTCTCCTTGTCTTCCACTCTTCCCATCCCTCACATATTCCATTATGATGGAGGTACCAATATTTCTGCAAGTCCCACCAAGAGTTCTACTAAGGTGTGGCTGATGTGTACAGCTACAGGTCAGGATAATAGACAAAGGATGTCCCTCAAAGTCACTGCAGCCTGTGGAGATAGAAACTCTTCTCATCAAAAATGTGAACAAGTCCTTGGTTTCAGCAATGAGTGATTTATGGAACTGAACTCTTCCTTTGATAATGTTTCTAATACTGGTTTTCCAAAGAAACCAGGGGGATCGTCTGGGATAAATGCTGAGGGACTAGGACTAGTCAAATGGCAGGCACAGCCACAGGGAAGGACAACTTGCACCGAATAATTTGGGATGAATGCACTCGAGATATGATGGCAGGTGGGAATGTGTATGCATCTTGAGAAAGGAAGGTTCACAGCTTTTTTTTTTATAATCTCACACTGAAATCTAGTATCTCTAATTTCATAGAAACCCAAACAAACTAAGGGATTTTAAAGCATTCTAAAAAGCCATCTTCTTTTTTTTTAATAATAAAAGTTTCTCAACCTCAGTAATAGTAGAGAAGCTATAATTTAAAAACCTTTCCTTATGATTTTCACTGCTTCACTGGTTATGTTTTCTATACTGAAATGTTGCAGTGAAAAATTACTTATTGCTAAGTAACTAACCAGCATAAGACCCTACATAAATCCTGTTTGTGCTGGATGATTTGTGGCCGGTTCTTTGGTCAATAACTGTGTATCCAAATTTATAGAGCTACTGTCCTGTGTGATTCACATTATTTGAAATGGAAGTCAGGTTTACATGGCACAGAAACTGCAACACATTCAGGCTCCTTGGAAATTTTCCATGACCGAAAAATGATTTTGCCTCTCTAACTGGAATGTAGCCATATTTAATACCATAGTGCAATAATGAGAAAAAGGGACTAGCTTTAAACTATTTAGCTTATGTACTGGACACACACAAGCTAATTTGCTCACTCAAGAAGAAGGAAAATTAGTCCATGTAGAATTTCATGCTATCATGGCGATAGTGCTTCAATACTCAAGATGGTCAATTTAAAGTTAGCTCAGAGATCTTCACATTCCCATGATGTCTACTGGGTAGGAATGGTTTAATTGGAGAGACAACCTTTTTATTTTGAGCATGAGTGATTATCTACAATCCCAGATTCCAGATGTTCAGTTTGCTCTGTGTGAATATTTCCATTAATATCACAGCACAGCTGACACGAGTGAAGATCATCATGTATGAATATTTACAGAACAACCAAATAACTGAAGGTATGCCTTAAAACTGAACACTGGAAGTCCACTTAGGGCTGGCTAATTGCTTTGTGATATTGACTTCAAATATATCACTTTGTATAGCTGAAATCTGTGTTTCCTAACTAACTAAACATAATCTCAGTTCAGAATATCAGTTGAAATGTTTAACAAAAGCCTTTAATATACAAATAGACATAACTGTAAGAGGGTGATTAAAAGATCTTGCCACTGTTTGTTTTCTGAATAAATCTGCTCTGAACAATTGTCCCCTTCCAGTGTCCACATGACAGCGCTACAGGCTGTGTTGTGGGTTTAACATTGGGCAGGAGAAAAAAGACTTTTTTGTAACAAAGATGGAGAGCAACAAATAGAAAACCATATGATGAGGACCAGTGTGGAAGAAAATAAGCATGGGGGACAATTCTCAATACTGGGGTTTGGGGAAAGAGGCATTGTTCATTTCTTTATTAGCCAAAAAATTAATATCACTTCTTTGCAGGAGGGCAATGGATTCAGTCCATTAGCCTTCACAAACTGGAAGAAAGAGAACGATGGAAGCTGCTTCAGTCCTGAGGCTGCAGTAGCCACAGCAGCAGCTGTTACACAATGTGCTCTTAGCAAGGATGAAATAGTCAAGCTGAAGGCTGACTAGTCCTTGGATAGGCTGCAAAGTGTAATGCCCTAGCACTTCATGACTCTCATGTGCCGAGAGTGCATCTCCGCTTGAATGTTGTGGCATGAGTTGCTGTTACTTATGGCAGTGTTCTTGCCTCATATTGCACCAATTCCTTATGGAAACATCTCCTTAACCTCATACCGGTCATTTAAAGATTATTGCTACACAGCTCATCTGGCTTAGGACAAACTGCCTGGAGGTAACTGCACAGCACCTGTATGATAGAGGACTGGTTGGTGAGACAAGGAAGGGAGAAAAATGCTTCACCTGACTGTCACTTTCCCTTTGTCCTTTCATCATACTCTGCTTCATTTAGCCAATTTCCTTCCCCTGGCATCCCATGAGGAATGGAAATGCTCAATTTTAGACATTTTTATTGCCTAGGAAAGGTGAGTGCAGCAAAAACATGGAAACTGATCTGAGCACGAAAGCATGATCTGAGTTAAAATACAACCTTCAGTCTCCAGAACTCCACGAATAAAAGTGAAAATTAAGAAGCAGCACAGTAAAAAATATGGCAGTTAAAAGTCAGGTAAGATAAAGGACATGGTTGCAATCCTAACAAAATGATTGCTTGGTTTTAAACCTCTGGGATATTTTACAGAATCTGGTTTAAGTTTAGAAAGAAATCTAATTATGAGGCTCTTAACACTCCTAAGTAGAAGCTAAGCTCAGCTCTAAACCAAGACAGATGAAGTGCCTTTGCTGCCGTGTCACTAATTGGTCATTTGGAGCACTGGGATTGCCAGGATTGACACAGTGAAAATGAAAAACAGTTCATGAGTCACTGATAATTAAGTAGGGAGGAACTAAAGCAAAGCCTGTTTTACCTCTGGTTTGGCAGTTTCAGAATGTTAGCTCTGGCCCAGCAGCAGAAAGCAAAATGCCACATTGAGGCAGCAATGCATTTTTGATGTGTGTTTCCACAGAAATTCAGTGCAAACAGAGGACTGATAACAGATGTGATGAGCTGACCCAAGGATACTTTGGCTCTCCATGTCAATGCAAGACAGCAATTTCACCATATTGAAGAACTTTCATTTCACACCTGACTGAAAGCCAAAATATGAAGTCCCAAAACAGATGCCACTTTTGGATTATGTCAGTCTGAGTAGTCAGCATGCATTAAAACTGCATGTGTCAGAAATGGCTGTGCTACATATGTTTAAGTGGTGCTCATCAAACAACTTTCTAGCCTGCCGTTGTGGTATAGCAAAACTGAGAATAAATCATTAGAAAGTGTGAATCTGATAATCTGAGAACATGCTGGCCTTATTAACTATAAGAAAAAGACCCTGCTCCCTAAGCAATTTTTGCAAACTGTCAAACATCACCAGAGACGACAGCCTTTGCTTGGCTCTGGGATACTATCTACACTGTAAACTTTTCACCTGAGGTTCTACAGATAATGGAGATGGAACAAACACTGCAGCAAATGAACCTGTCTGTCTCACAGGGTGACATCAGACTGGATCTCCACATGAAATACAAGTATTATTATGGAAATTGCATCTTGACACTTTGATATAAGAAACACTTCCAGAATGTTTGGAATATATTATATAAAATTGTTTGTCTTGAGTGGGAAAGAAACAAATATACCAATGGAGCAGCAAGGAGAAGAATGACTGCA
Organism: Podargus strigoides; assembly: GCA_028020825.1. Taxonomy (NCBI): domain Eukaryota; kingdom Metazoa; phylum Chordata; class Aves; order Caprimulgiformes; family Podargidae; genus Podargus; species Podargus strigoides. The sequence goes on along the minus strand of CM051663.1, from coordinate 144,623,619 downwards.
CATTTTTGTCTTTAGTCATTAGATAAATGCATTAAAAATGGCTGCATAATGAAATAAAAACACTAGATAACAAGTGAGGGACCATTTCTGAAAAGTACTTACTGGTGTAGATAGTCTTTGTTCACTCTGAGGTGTGCTCTTGAAGCTGGGGGTATAGGGTATAAATAACACTCAAGGTTATATTCAAATATGGCACAGACAATATTTGCCACAGTCAAAACTTCATTTCTGCTTTGGGGAAGACCTCTCCAAGAGTCTCCGAAAGAGAAAGACATCTTCAGTTACTCTTATTCAAGTGTAAAAATGAGTGAGAAATGTGCTTTTCTCCTTCTCACTAATCCACAGTCCCTGGATATCTGATAACTGATAGGGCATAAGCAGAATTTCCTGCCCTGCACATGGGCAGTTCCTGTGCACCATCTCCCTGCCCTCTGCACCTAAGTAAAGCTGCCAACCACACTTTATTCCTATGGGAGAAAAGGTGCTGATTTTCAGGATCAGGATCCAAGTGACACTGCTCTGCTTCACCATCTGTCCATTAATTATCAGCTTGCCTTCTCTCAGTAAACCATCCTCCATCAGTTTCTGTTATTGCAGAATGAGAGACAAGAAGCCAAATGGGAGAATTTCAGTGGTGCAGAAGACCTAGGGGGTGTACCTGAAAGACTGGTCGTAAGTGTCTGAAAGGTGAGAGAAGTCAAAGAATTGCTCACTGTGTGTGATACAGGTGAGTCACACTTCTGAAAAGCTAAACATTATTCAGAAAACCTGGTGCAAAGCCCATAACAGAGGTGATACAAAGCAAGGTGGGGTTTTCTTTAAAAAAAATAATGAAAAAGATAGGACGTGTATTAAAAGACATATTTCCTTATGACCCAGTGATCCAGTTAAGGGGGGATTATTCCTAGCTGTATGCATTTTATGTATGCTCATGAACAAAAATAAAAGTAAAATCAATGAATATTCAGTTAGAAAAAGATTAACCATAAAAATGGTGTAAGTGGACAAACTATGAAAGCTCTTTTGTCCTCCAGCAAACAACAGCAGAGAGGCATCAGACATTGCTACTGCACATCCAGTGTCTCACACTGGGGAAGAAGCAAGGGACATGACTGGCATCTGAACAATATTTATATTTTATTTTCATTTAAAGAATGAAAACTGTTACTACAAGGAAGACATTTTCTCAGTGATATGTAATTATATTTATATTGGTGAGGTGGGGAGGTTAAGGAATTAAGGATGATTTTTTGAGCTTCTACAGACAAAAGAAGGAAAAAGAGTTAATTCATACTTTTGGGAAACTGTCTACCATTTTTCACTAAGTACATCCATATCTATGACTTAAAGTAACAGAAATGCTACTGATGAAACTCTACCCTTCAGTGGGAACAAGATTAAGGTTTAAAAATGAAGAAGAAATAGAACATAGTCCGGAGCTACACTTAAATATTTTTTCAAAATAGATCACATGTATTTGAAAATTGATCTTTTATTTGTCATTGTAACTTTTAGAATTCTTTTTTTTTTTACTTTTTTTTTTGTTTCATTTATTCCTACGTCGTCAGATTTAAGAAGAAAGAAACAAAACCATATTTTTAGATAGCATATGTTCTTTTAAAAAGTGGCACAATTCTCCTTTGTTCCCTCAGCTGAAAGCCCCAGGGTGCTGGAAAAAACATGTTTATTTTTCCTTTGGCCCATTGCTATGTACTCTCTGCTAATAAATGAGGCATAAAAGTAAGTTATTAATATTAATAGTGTTGCCCTAAGTCACTTTAAGTCTTGATTCAAATAAACAAAGCAGTATGATTTGTAGGAGGCCATTAATAAGAACAAAGTATCATTTAATTCTTCTCAAAACATAACTGAGGAACTATTTACCTTCAGAAACAAATTTGTTTATAAGCAACTAAATCACCAAAGTGGTCAAAATATCTCCAGTGTAGGAACTGTATGAGGTTCAACAAGGCTCAGTGTGAGGTCCTGCACTTAAGTCACAAAAACCCTACGCAACACTACAGGCTTCGGGAAGAGTGGCTGGAAAATTGCCCAGCAGAAAATGGCTTGGGGATGCTGGTCGACAGCCATCTGAATATATGCCAGCAGTGTGCCCAGGTGGCCAAGAAAGCCAACGGCATCCTGGTCTGTATCAGAAACGGTGTGACCAGCAGGAGTAGGGAGGTGATGGTGCCCCTGTACTCAGCACTCGTGAGGCCACACCTCAAATACTGTGTTCAGTGTTGGGCCCCTCACTACAAGAAGGACATTGAGGTGCTGGAGCACATCCAAAGAAGGGCAACAAAGCTAATGAAGGGTCTGAAGCACAAGCCTGATAAGGAGCGGCTGAAGGAACTGGAGTTTTTCAGTCTGGAGAAGAGGAGGCTGAGGGGACACCTCATTGCTCTCTACAACTACCTGACAGGAGGTTGTAGCGAGGCAGGGGTTGGTCGCTTCTTCCAGGTAACAGTGATAGGACGAGAGGTAATGGCCTCAAGTTGTGCCAGGGGAGGTTTACATTGGATATTAGGAAAAAAATTTTCATTGAAAAGGTTGTCAGACATTGGAACTGGCTGCCCAGGGCAGTGGTTGAGTCACCATCACCGGAGGTATTTAAAAAGTGTGTTGATGTTGGTGCTTAGGGACACAATTTCATGGTGAATTGGTAGTGCTGGTTTAATGGCTGGACTTAATGATCTTAAAGGTCTCTTCTAACCAAGGCTATTATTCTGTGATTCTGTGTTTTTGTGATGTTAAACTCTCCTCCTCAAGTTCCATGATGTACTTCTGGATTTACGTGGGATGGGAGGCAAACCAAGAGAGAAAAAACAAGCAGGCACCTGCAGAACACAATCAGATGTTGTTCAGCAACTTTGAATTTGCATTTTCTTTTTACCGTTTTGGACTACAGTGGTAAATGAAGGAAAGAATTCTTAAACCAATGTAAAGAGCAACTGGTGCTCAAACCAGAAGTCCTGAACTCTGCTTAGATCTCAGAACACCCACAAAAAGAAATGGAAATCTGTGCAAATAATGTTTACCTCCAAAATGCTTCCCAGCAATTAGAGTACTACACAGCAGCATGATTCTTGAATAATCATTTGTTCTATGTGTCCTTGTTTTAAGGAAGTCAATTGCCCTGAACTTATCATAATTAGGACTTCAGGTTACAACATGAAAAGAGGAATTATCCCAGTGTTTCTCCTGTTGGCTATTCACTCCATCAGCTATAAAGAAAATGATTGTCTACTATGGAGTGTATTAGGTATAAAATGTATAAAAATCTATTAATGATTTTACTGAAAATTCAAAATAGAATAAATAAGTTTTGTCTTTCATTAAGATTTCCATGCTTGTCAATTTTAGTATAAATTAAAAAGCAGTTCAAAGTTTTCATCTTTATTTTAAATCTTCCTGTATATTTTCAAGGCATTCAATGAGATCTCTGCAAGACCTCTGGTGGTCATAAGCAGCACTTCCTTCATAAACCCCAGAAACACTAGCAGCTGTGCAATAGCATGCATGGGAGTCTACCTAGTATCGTTATAATAGTATGACAAACTTTCTTTAAACTGCTTAAAAATAAGTATTTCAGTCACTGTTCCAAGAAAGGAAAATAAGGGTTGATTTAATAGCATCAAAGATGAAATAACACCAAAAAAAGAAGTATGAATTCTATTTACAAAGTTCCATAGATTCCATGAAGAATTATACTTAATGCAGTTAAATTTCATTATCGTATTCTCTGCCCATTTGTCCAATTTCTCCAGAGAGAACTACTTCAGATTTACATAAGCTTTATTCCTTCTATCCTAAAAAAATTCTGGATGGATGCATTCAAATGAATAAATCAACTGAAATTTATAGAGAGCAATGTTCATGAACGTGATAGATACAAGAATAATGAATAGGGGATAAATAATTTATGGCATTTCATTTGTCACACACTGTAAAACTGTGACAATAACAGATTTCCTTGTTTCCATGTAGACACAAATCACAACATAGCAAGACTGAAACAAACAGCTCAGGAAAGGTGTGGTGATCATTCTGCTGGTGGAAAAAACTTTAAATACTGTAATGAATAACAGATGTAGTAATTCAAATAATAACATTTCATTCATTCCTCATTATTTGATCTCTCCCATTTTTCATTTGTTTTCACTTAGAGTAATGGATTTTGCAGCCAGAAGGATGTTGTTAATGTGGGTTTATCTACTAAATAACATAACTCAAGAAACTTCATCCACTTATTCTAGTGGGCCATTGATGATATCTGCCTTTTCACTATATCATTACTCCAAGGTTACATGTGCATTGGAAGTTGGATATTAATTCTGCTCTTTTCACAGCCAGTTTTCAATCTGAAGCACTATAGCTGCATTAACATGACCTTGTACAAAAACTAAGAATAGACTTTACTAGTGCAAATTTGTCCACATTGCATCCAGCTCAGCTTTGTACAAACACATCATATTTTTCTGTGATTTTCTACTGAATCAACCACCTGCCCTACAGGCTCTGGGCAGTAGGTAGAAAGAGCGTGTTTACATCTATGCAAACAAACCCTTAAGTGTATTCCAGTCTTTGATGGAGCCTACAATCAAACGTAAGTCATTAATTCTTCTCACAAAAATATATCTCTTATCTCTAGCCTGAGTGTATATATTTTCAATTTTAAGGCACTGAGCTTCTCTATACCTTTCTCAGTGAGATCACTTTCAAAAATCTGATTTATATGTATATCTGTGATTCCCTTAATTTTCCCAATGAACTACAAAGACCAAGTTTCTGTTAGCATCTCATGTCAGCTGTCACCAGCTAACTGGATGACTCCCCACTCTCCTCAGACAGTGATTCTAGTCTCCATCACTCACTACATTTTAAAAAAAAAAAATTAAAAATAATTTAAAAAAAAATCCTCAGGCATGTTCTGTTTGCTTATCACTTGGGAAAAGCTCAGCACAAACATCTGCACTCTTGCCTCATAGTAAAGCTACTCCGTAAGTTTGTCCCTTGCCATAGAATCATAGAATGTTAGGGGTTGGAAGGGACCTCTAGAGATCATCTAGTCCAACCTCACTGCCAAAGCAGGATCACCAAGAGTAGGCCATGCTTCCTACAAAAACCTTAGGCTGTTGATCTTACTCTTACATCATCTCCCTATTTCCTTCTTTCTCTCATCTCTCTGCCTGAATCTTCTTGCTATCCCTCTCTCTCAACAGACTAAATTAGTCTTTTCTCAGGTCTGTGCTGCCATAGCTAGATTGCTTTGGGTACCTTTGTTATCTCATTAAAGTTTAGCAGGGGAATATATGTAATACACTACATTAAAGCAGTAAAAGCGTAACCAGTAACTACAAAGTGTATATTATAATAGTATTAACAGAAATACCTCTTTGCTTTCCCTCCATCTAATTAAGCAGTGATTTCAACATTCAGGACATGCAAAAGAAAGCCATCAAGTTCTATAAATATCAACTATGTCAAATTTGTTTACATATATACTATTCTCCCTGTAGAAGTTTTTCTCATGATACATAAGAAACAACAACATAATCTTTTCTTTGAATATGCCTTAGAAGCTTGAGATGTGCATATTCATGCTACTTACAGATTAAGAATAATTTGTGTCAGTATTTGAGTACCTGAGTTTGTATCTCTGTATGAATATTCAAAGCCAAAACACCTTAGATGAAAATTATTCTTTTTACCTGTAATCACAGTTTATTTCAGATAAACAGGTTAGCTTTTGCATGCATTGAATAAATAGTCTTACAGAAAAGATTATAGAAATACATTTACAAAAAGTGAATTTGGAAATTTTGTCAACCAGTTCCAGAAATTGTTTGAAAAAAAGTCAACTTAAACATTATTTTTTGCACACACAAGTTAACTATTTACTACTGTATTTTTTCCTGAGATATCCACCGAGTCTGTAGATAAACATTTCCTGAGATTATTTGTAGTTCATTTTTCATAAGATATTTACATAGAAGCTTTATGAACTATTTGCCTGAGAAAGGATTTCATTAACCAAGTAAAATACTGAAGTGTCAGTAGTAGGTCTGAATCACGCAGCAAAAATGTGTCAGAGGCAGCAGAATGGTTGTCATGCACAACAAAAGGCTCGTACCAGATTTCAATTATCTTGATAAGCTGAGAGCATTTATAGTACATAGAAGTAGTCTTAAGTAGAAATGCCATTCACTTGCTTATGATCTCAAAGATAAACAGGAAAAAGTAATACAATATGTCGGTATTATGACAGCATCTAGTACTTTCAACAAAAGTCAGAATACTACAAGACTGAATGAGTGACTCAGGTCATTGCTGAATGACAGGTGTTAAGTCACCTCACTAACTGAAAATCTGAAGCTTTTCAGATAACCCAGCAATGGTATAAGAACCTGAATACAATAGACTCTAACACACTTGACTCTAACGTAACATAACCCTACATGAATCTAAGCTCTTTCAAACCTACATTATTTATTGTCTGACACAATATTACCACCCTCCAAAGGTGGGTATCAAATTAGCATTTTGGAACACTTACAATGTGAAAGAAAAGCCTTAAACTAATATATTGGTCTTTAAGAGAATCAGTGTTTCAGCTTTTTTTATAGCTTTGCTGTTTGGGGAGTAATTGAAGAAGCTTATTGATTTAAGTGTATCTTGCATACTATTAAAGAAAGACTTGCAAGATTGTAGAGAATGTAGGATGAACACTTTCTATATACTAGAAATAAAAATAATTCACAGAATTAAAGTTTCACGTTTTTAAGGTCAGATGAAATTGTTATGAACATTGAGCCTGACCTTGTGAGCCACACTGACCACTACATTTTGCAAAATGTTTCTGCACTGAGATCATAAAAATGGTTGATATAGAGCTTTAAGAAACCCATTCTAATGTTGACTATGAAAGACTGTCAAAAATACTACGACAGAGTAATAGACCCATTCACAAAATATCTGCTTTGGAGAAAAACGTCACTGAAAGTCTTGTGCCTAATAAAAATCTTTGTAGGTTTCTGAAATTACAGTAAATTCATACCTACATTTTTTTTATTTTTATTTTTCAGAAATGTCAGAGTAAGCCAGTGTGTAACACACTAGCTCAAAATATTCCTGCAATCACGATGGATTTTTCTCTGAAGAGAAAGTTGTTAGACTATCAAGACTATGAGAAACAATGTAAGCAATATAACAACTACTGTACTTAAATCACTCAAAGTGGTGTAAGTTAATCAGACCACTTCCTATCCAGGGCTTCCAGAATCTGATTCTTATAGGGTCTAAACTACACAGCTACACCTAAGCAGCAATCCTAATTTAGACTTTGAAGCTAATATTGTCCATTATTTTCTAGACAACCCTAGTTCATTAGAGTGTTCCAACACTGAAATTCTTTCTTCCAAGGAATTCTTGACTTTAGAATCTACGGTGATGTTAATTTATACTTTTCTACGAGGCAAATTGAAATAAATGCGTCATCAAATGCAAAGTCCTTGAATCTTCATGCAGATATTATCTACAAAGGCAGTGTGGCTCTTGTGCAATTTTTACTCTCATTTGTCTCTGGGTGACTAGAACATTCTGTTTCTCAAAATAGAAATAAAGGTCTCTGTAGGAAAGCAGAAATTTACAAAATTAGTGTAATACATTTTCTGTTGTTGTTGATAAGGGAAGGGGAAAGGTTACAGAATTTAGCCTTTCTCTTAGCTTTGCACAGTCTCACTGCTCTCTTCTCTCATTAATAAAGATTTATTGTCAAGGACAAGGGACTTGTGAGACAAGAGGAACAAGACAAGAAGGCCCATGTGGCTTCATCTTAATCAGATCTAAACTCATTCTGTCTGCAATCACCGAAGGGAAGATCAGTCCCATAACTTCATATTACTGATTATAAAATCAAAATGCCATTTATCACTTCAAGTTACTAAGTATTAAATTCATGTAACTCTAGTCATCTAAAAATTGCATATCCAGTCTAAGATTATAATTTAAGAGGCCTCTCTCACCAATGAAAGTAAAGAGGTCCCCTCAGGATGATTCATCCCATCTACCTTAGGCACACTCTTCATGTCATGGTACCATTCCCTCATCAATGACTACAACAGGAGGGTTAGACAAACAGCAGAGGCTAGACACAAACTTTTAGATTGCCACAGTCAAGCGCAATGAATCTCATACTAAATCACGTAAATATAATGGGTCTGAAAGCATGAGAATGATGAGAGTTAGACATCTAATTCCTTTAACCTAAGAGTGAATCAATAAATTTTTAGGTGGGGTGGCCAAAACTGGCAAGGCTGCCACCGCACTGCACCCTCAGGTCCAACCTCAGACAGCGAGGTGAGCATATGTTCCCAGCAGGCACACGCACACAGGCACACACCTATACACCCTACACATAAACACATAGTGCCAGCCACACAGATCTGTGCACACGGACACAGTGCTCCAAGAAACACAAATGTCCATGGCCTCATCCACCAGTCAGCACTCATACACGCACTCACACCCACTCCAGCTGCTACCACCATGGACATATAGGCCTCCAAGCCCTGGTCCCACTTCAGGAGCTGCACTTAGAGCCTCAGACACACACACGTCCCACAAGAATTACTGTGCAATCCCAAAATGTTCTTCCCCTGCATTCCATACTGTGTCCCATACCCCTGGGAAGTGACCCCCTCAGGGCAAAAGGTGCTCTAGAAGGTCACTCCTGTTGACTCATTTTGGTGGTTTCACACCTGAATCATGGGGCTGAGGCTTTCCTGGGACAGTCCTGGGTGCAGCCTAGACATGGAGTACCCTTCTCTGAGTCCTTAATTTCTGTTCCTGCCCACCCTCAGGCCTCTCTGCTTCCCTGGTCTGGTACAGATGTGTCTTTGATGCGCTCATGGTTCCTGTGATAGGCCTAGGAGCAGCCAGGACAGGGTACTGAATATCCTCCACCACTTTCTCTGCCTCCTTTCTGGGGGTGAGCAGAGAAGATTTTATCAAATAACCAAACATACACTGTATCCCTCTCTCACAGGGATGGAATAGTGTTTTAAATATAAATTGGATAACATACAACATAAATACAGGATCCATTACAGAATATTCAAGAAAAATTTGTAGGAAAATATTATATTAATTTGTAAATTTAGAGCTTTACTAAAGAATTTTGTATTCAAAATCATATTGCTTTTTTGAATATAAAGTGTTTCAGGCACCCTGAAATTATTTCTAGAAAATCCTTTGAAGTCTAATGGCAAGAAGTCTAAAGAAGTATTTCTAATTAAATACCTTGATGGGTATCTTCTGGTAACCTGAAAAGGTTTTTATTGAAAACTATTATTAGTGGCATCTGAAGAAACAGATTATGAGTTCAGATGGAGAATGAGAAGCCAATGTTGATGACAGAAAATATCTGTGAAGGAAAAAACCCACCACGATATCAGTATCTTCTACAAAACTGATCTGCAAGGAACAGTTCTAGCAGATTAAAGGAAAAAAAAACGCTCTCGAGTACCAGAATTGTAAAACACTTTCCATATTTTTAATTTATTACTATATGGACAGAATAGGCTACTTGAAGTGTAACTTTTTTTCCATCTGGAATAATGCCATAAAGTATCTCTAGTGATTTGTTGTCATCTGTGCTAGATATGGAAAGACATATTTTGTCATCAAAGCAGAGTTTCTTAATACATTATATTGGAAGTATTAAACCCTGCATGCAGAATAAACAGATTAAAAATACCAAAACACAAAAACCCACAAACCAAAGCAAACACACAAAACACCAAACAAAGTCTAGCGTGGTGTTTCTACACGATGTAAAAATTATTTCCCTATTTTTTAAAGAATTCAAACACTCTGTGTTTCTACAAATCTTCTGTATTAATCAGCAAGTTTGTTTAGTAAATAAAAATGAAAACACAAAGAAAAACATTTAAACTGTCTTAATCATCATAGAATGCTTTGGGTTTGAAGGGCTTTTGATGAACATTTATATGACAGTTTATGAAGGCTGTACATCTAGAAATTGTTCCTTCCATTTTGTTTTGAAATTGACTTTGTAAATGTGAGGCAGGCTATAGGATTTAATCACATTCAGTACTACCTTCTGTATCCATAAAAGGATAATTCCAGAGGAGGTGACAACACCTGTATTTCTGTAGAAACACTGTACAATAAGGGTTACTAAGCTTTGATGATTGTCTGTTCATATGGAGCAGCCTTGAATGGTAAGATACCTGTCCCTTTGCCAAAGCAAGCTAGGCCTTCAAAGTTTTATTCTAGAGGGATGTAATTAAGCAACAGATCACCAGATTGGAGACTTTGATCACTGGAGGAGATTGCTAAGGGAGTTATCAGACAAAGAGGAACTCAGCGGAAGGGATTCACAGGGATAAAGGAAGCTGGAGCAGAAAAAGAAACAGCAGAACTTGTTTTCATGGCAGAAAAGCAACAAGAGTTATGTAAAGAATGGACTTTTAGGTGAGTTGTTCAACTTAGAACTTAAAAAAAGAAAAATCTTTTCCCAGTTGACTTGAAAAATGATGCTTCATTCTTTTCAGCAAAAAATACGCCAACAAAACCCCCAAAATCCAGCTTTATTTTGAATCTCCCAAGATTCTCGTGTATCTTCATGCAAAACACAAAACTCATGTGTGTGATTTCTTAACACCTTTTTTACACTTTTTCATCTTAGCCTGATTTTGAAATGAATAGTTCACATATCTTTCTGACTATTTTTCATGGATGAAACTGTTTCTGGATTCACACTCTCAGTTGTGTATTTTCAGCAAATCTGCTGTCTGTTGAACTAATTTCACCCAGCTTTAGCCACATATTCCTGGTAACTCATTTTTACTCTAAATTAATTATTTAGTTTTTATTAATTTAGCATGTTTAAAATCGATTTCCTTCTCCTGAAATTTCTATAATGGCTGGGGTCTTTTTAATTGTCAAAGAAGTACCCTATATTACAACTCACTAAGTTAAGAGTTAAAAAGTTAATACAATTCATGACTTCATAAAAAAACACTCTGGTGTTTTATTCAAGTTAACTTGCTAACAAAATCCAAAGCTAATCTGTTTTCAGTTTAGTACGACTTCTACTGGAAAACAAATACCCCTAACAACAGACCTAAAATTTGCAAGTCATTTCCCCCATACATCAAAAAAGACAGATTCCAAATCAGCCACTTTATTGGCAGACTTGAAATCATTGTGCTATAGAAAGACACAGCCCAGCTGCAACAACTGGAGAGAACCTCCAGCCTAGAAAGGCTGGCAACATCACAGAGTCAGCATCTCCTGAGCAATGGGGAGTCAGGCAGTAAGAAGCTGCAGATCAGAAAGCTAAGCCAGGTCAAAGCAACTCTTTTTCTCCCATTCACATTGCAGTTCCAGTTGGATCTGGGAGTCCAGTTTACAGCTGCGCTTGCCTAGAGAGACAAAGCAATGTGCACTTGCAGGCCTCTTGCTACAGTGCTACAATAAAAATGAAAAGGCAATTAGAACCACAGAGGAGGGAGGAAGAATCGCCACAGAGGAGGGAGGAAGAATCGCCACAGAGGAGGGAGGAAGAATCGCCACAGAGGAGGGAGGAAGAATCGCCACAGAGGAGGGAGGAAGAATCGCCACAGAGGAGGGAGGAAGAATCGCCACAGAGGAGGGAGGAAGAATCGCCACAGAGGAGGGAGGAAGAATCGCCAAACACAGAAGAATGTTAGGGATTGGAAGGGACCTCAAAAGATCATCTAGTCCAATCCCCCTGCCAGAGCAGGAACACCTAGGTCAGGTCACACAGGAACATGTCCAGGCGGGTTTTGAATGTCTCCAGAGAAGGAGACTCCACAACCTCTCTGGGCAGCCTGTTCCAGTGCTCTGTCACCCTCACTGTGAAGAAGTTCTTCCTCACATTTATGTGGAACCTCCTATGTTCCAGCTTACACCCATTGCCCCTTGTCCTATCATTGGATGTCACTGAGAAGAGCCTGGCTCCATCCTCATGACACTCACCCTTGACATATTTATAAACATTAATGAGGTCACCCCTCAGTCTCCTCTTCTCCAAGCTAAAGAGACCCAGCTCCCTCAGCCTTTCCTCATAAGGGAGATGTTCCACTCCCTTCATCATCTTTGTGGCTCTACGCTGGACTCTCTCAAGTAGTTCCCTGTCCTTCTTGAACTGGGGGGCCCAGAACTGGACACAATACTCCAGATGTGGCCTCACCAAGGCAGAATAGAGGGGAAGGATTAACCTCTCTTCATCTACTAACCACTCCCTTTCTAATACACCCCAGGATGCCATTGGCCTTCTTGGCCACAAGGGCACATTGCTGGCTCATGGTCATCCTGCTGTCCACCAGGACCCCCAGGTCCCTTTCCCCTACACTGCTCTCCAGCAGGTCAGCCCCCAACCTGTACTGGTACATGGGGTTGTTCTTCCCCAGATGCAAAACTCTACACTTGCCCTTGTTGAATTTCATTAAGTTTCTCCCCACCCAACTCTCCAGCCTATCGAGGTCTCGTTGAATGGCAGCACAACCTTCTGGTGTGTCAGCCGGTCCTCCTAGTTTGGTGTCATCAGCAAACTTGCTGAGGATACATTCTGTACCCTCATCCAAGTCGTTGATGAAGATATTAAACAACACTAGTCCCAGTACCGACCCCTGAGGGACTCCACTAGTCACAGGCCTCCAACTAGACTCCGTCCCATTAACCACAACTCTCTGGCTTCTTCCCTTCAGCCAGTTCACAATCCACCTCACTACCTGATCACCAAACCCATACTTTATCAGCTTATCTACAAGGATGCTGTGGGAGACAGTGTCAAATGCTTTACTGAAATCAAGATAAACCACATCTACCGCTCTACCATCATCTATCCACCTAGTTATTTCCTCATAGAAGGCAATAAGGTTGGTCAAACATGACTTACCCTTAGTAAAACCATGTTGACTGCTCTTAATGACCCCCTCATCCTTGATGTGCCTAGAGATAGTGCCAAGAACAAGCTGTTCCATCACCTTTCCAGGGATGGAGGTGAGGCTGACCTGCCTATAGTTACGCGGGTCCTCCTTCTTGCCCTTCTTATAGATTGGAGTGACATTTGCTATCCTCCAGTCCTCAGGCACCTCTCCTGTTCTCCATGACTTAGCAAAGATGATGGAGAGTGGCCTAGCAATGACCTCTGCCAGCTCCCTCAGCACCCTTGGGTGCATTCCATCTGGTCCCATTGATTTATGGATATCCAGATTGCACAACTGATCCCTAACCCAATCCTCATCTACCAAGGCAAACTCCTCCTTTATCCTGACTTCTTATGGGGCTACAGAGATCAGGGCCTCCTGGGGAAAGCCTGCAGGAGTAAAGACAGAGGCAAAGAAGGCATTCAGCACCTCTGCCTTCTTTATATCCTCTGTCTCTAGGGCACCCACCTCATTCATCAGTGGGCCTATATTGCCTCTAGTGTTTGTTTTATTAGCTATGTATTTGAAAAAGCCCTTTCTATTGTCCTTGACCTGGCTTGCAAGGTTAAGTGCTAAGGAGGCCTTAGCTTTCCTAATTGCCTTTCTACATCCTCTGACAACTGTCCTATATTCCTCCCAAGTGACTAGCCCCTCTTTCCATGATCCACCTAAGTTTGCCCAGCAGTTCCTTGTTTAACCATGCTGGTCTCCTAGCTCCCTTACTTGATTTCATTAGCAGTGTTATTTTTTCCCTCTATTTGGTTCTATTAAATCATCTCCACCACATTTGACTTAGACAGCAGACTCATAAAAACAAATATTTTGCCTCTGGAACAGGAAACTTTGCATCAACTGGTACATATTTTCAACACAATTTCATGCAGAGAGTAAAATTATCCACCCTCAAGGGCTAGACAACTCTCATACCCTCACTGTCAAATTATACATTCTGAACAAGTTATCTTGATTTAAAATTTTACCTATTAACACAAAAAATCATATAGTACAACAGTTCTCTGTGCCTACAACCAGTGTAAGCTTTTTACATTAAGACAACACTTTGTCTGAGAAACACAAACAGAGAAATCATCCTGACATTTTTTAAGTCTATGAAAAAGAATTTCAGTTATTTTAAAACTTTTTTTCTGATTTTTCACCTGAGCTCACAGTAGAATTCTAGCACTCTCAGATGAGATGTTCAAGTTTTGTGGTATTAGTTTCCTCAGAAGCAGGTGTTGGACAGAGTCACAAGTAATGTTCATCTCAGAATAAGTCTGCAACTTTAAAAACATGCAGTCTTACAGGCAGACAGACATGAATATTTCCAAAAATCAAAACTAATATTGTTGTCATTCTGTTTGGTCTTTATTTTATACAGTTGGAAAGCAAAGCAAAAGACCACAGCATTCCTCAATCATCTGGTTTGCAAACATGTGAGCTTCAGAGCAGCAGTTTCATCACAAACTAGTGACAAAGTCTCGTGAGAGCTCCTTGCAGTGTCCCTGGGACAATCAAATGTTGCACAGCCCCCTTTGTTTTAACACAAACATTCAAATTATAAAAATGGAAAGTAAATTTGAATGACTTTGAATAAGATTACAGTATCAGTTAACAAAGGAAACTAAATGAGCTGAGTATAACTTGAGTTTGGTAGAGCTTTCTACACAGTGCCACAAAATTAAACTTACAGAATTAAACAAAATGAGGCTGAAGGAGCACATTGTAATATGACTAGTGGTTCAAGACAGTTAATGTAAAGTAATTTTAAATGGAAGAAAATTGTTTTAGTTGAGCTTTCCTGTATCTCTGAAATTTGTATTGAGTCCATTCAGGTTTATTATTTTTATTTATATTTTGAAAGAAAAGGAAAGATGATATATTAATCATTCTTAAAGACGATAACTAGGAGAAGTTGAAGGTACAATGAAGGGGAAATACATAAAGGAATATAAGACATTTAAGAGGATTAATGAAATGCATAGAAAACGTAATTCCTCTAGGGATAAACTCTCCCTAGGAATAATATTTATAATATAAATAAAATAAAATATTCCTTCCTAAGACAATCAAAAAAAAAAAAAAAACAGGGTTGGGAGGCTAATGCTGTAACAAACACAGTGTTCAGGGTGCTTGACTGACACTTTCTTCATGAGAACTCAGTTCAGACTTCAGCTGCCTAATGGACCTTGAGCTTCTCATATCCCTGCTCCAGCATCTTCTCTCCTAAATCTGAGAGAGTTAGTGATAGACATCCTTCCCCAAGAAAAGTTTGTTACACCTTTCCAGATTCCTTTATATGCAACACTCTTCCAGGCACTCAAACACAAGCCCTTAGTAAACTGACAAGCCATATCTAATGGACTGCTGGCATGGCTTGCCCTGTTGCTTTGCCCTGTGATCTCCCTTTAAATGTGAAGACTACTGCTGGCAGAAGGTAAAATCATTTATTTTGACAACGTAAAGTTAGGGGTCTCGCTGTCATCACTTATTTACTGATGTAGTCCTTAACTAAATTTTTCTCCAATGATTATCTTACCGTGAGGAAAACCAGTATCTTCTGCCTAGAAGGTCTGTGTTCAAATAAGTCATTTTTTTAATACATTGAATCATATATTTCATATAAAACTTCTAGCCTTCCACTCACATGTTACACAATCACACAAAAAGAATTAATACCTTTGGTTTGTTATTGATTCTTGGCTCAAAAGTGACCCCTCATCTAGTCTTTTACTGTCACCATGCAACTAATCATCACTGCAAGCCATTTAAACTCACACCCACTGAATTATACCCTCCTGACAGATATTGCTATCAGATAGGCCAAAGCCAACTTAAATAAATCTAGTTTGTAAGCTGCTCTACTCTCAAAATTTTTAGGTCCCAAATGGAAGTAGTGTGTCTCCTATGACACTTCTCTGAATCATTATCCTGATATCTGTAAACAACTTTCCACCTTGAACAGCTCCCTACCTGGCTGGGAGAGGGCCTGGATACATGCTCTTGCTGTTGTGGTTTAAAACTCTCTCTGCCCTCCTGAACTTTCACTCTGGCTAATGTAGACCACATTTTGCCTAAAAGCAGACTCTTTAAAAATCAAATCAATACATTGATTGCCTAGATCTGGCCTGTACTCCATTAAAATTTGACAAATGTTTCAAAGTAGGCAGCTGCAATCAGCAAAGTGCACTGAAATGTATATTCAATTTACAAATCATAAGTTATGCAGAAAAATAAAATCTGTATCCTTAGGAAAAGGGATATACCAGCTTCCTTTTGGCAGCTGCAACAAGTGGCGTGTGGTGCATTTCAACATATTTAAAGAAAGGATCTTTTTATATCCACACGTTAATGCTGAAGTTTACTTCTCTACTAGAACATGCCAATATCTACCTTATGTTAGTAAGTGTGATACATTTGTTTCTGTTATTTGAAATAATATCAAATATTTTCCTTTAAAGCATCTGTGGATGATCTAATTTCTGTACATATTTTTTTCTGCCTCAGGAAGAGGGCTCCCATAATTAACAACCTCAGTTTCTTTTTCCTTATTTTTAGATACTCAGCCCTTATACTTATTGGACATCTTTGTAGACATGTACTTTAAACCTACCTATTTCATCACTTAGATTGAGCACAAAGGCAATTATTTGAATCTTCTTAAAGGCAAATCATTTTTTCCTTTTCTTGTATGTTAAGTCACTGCAGTGAGTGACTACTATAAAAACCAAAACCACTGTTTTGCCAGTTACTAGGCCTAGCACAAAGGACGCAGCCAGCAGAAAAACAAACTATTAACCAGATTCTATTACACATAAAAAAGTCAGTATGTGGGTGATCACTGGGCATACAAACAAGTCAAACATCACAAATAATAGACAGCAACACAGCGATCCCAGGAACGACACAGCACAACCAATAACAGGTGGAATAAACAAAGAAGCAAAGTCTCCCATAGAAGAGAAGGGAGACAACCAAGTCAATAGGCTGATCATATAAGACAGAAGTAGCCACATATTGTTTCCCCACAAAGCCTGCTTTTGCAAATGCCAAACCTGACCGGGACCCAGTTGCAGGGAGATTCAGGAAGTCCTTCCCCAACAGGGAAACTGCAAAGTGCATCCACCTCACAGACAGACACTCCACCCTTCCTGCAAGTGGTCCCAGCTTTTATCCCCAAAACAGGACACCTGGCACTCGTTTACCCAATGTGGGGCACCTGGGGCTTGTTTACCCAAGGGCTTTCCCTACAAGGTCGGCTGCACTTGGAGGAAAGCTAAAAGGCAAACTCATCCCCTCCTTTTAAAGGACCATGGGAATCACCCATATGTCAACCTTAATTCAGGGTTTGGGGTTCAGACCCCAGCACTTCAACCACCTTCAAATTATTCTCCACTTTGTTAACATGAAGAGCTGCTTGAAATTCTACATTTCTTCCTTATTTACAGGAATTTTATCTTTGATGGAGACAAGACTGAGAGAACAATTTCTTTGTTCAGGTTAATTTGCGCATACTCATGGTAGGCTGTAATACTCAGGAATTACTCTGGACATAAGTTTCTTTGAAATCAATTATTCAGTCAAGACAGCATAAATTAGAACAGCACAAGAAAACCTCTATTTCCGCAATTCTTCCTCAGATTGCAGTGGGAACCACAAAGGCTGATTTGATTTGCTGATGTATTTTATCTTCAAAATGCAAAGGAATAAGGTAGGAAAATGAAAGTCAAGCATCATTCTGTCAAGTGATTGATGTTTCTGCTTTTACTATAAGTCACATGAAAGTAGTTACCAAAATCATCTGTAGAGCTGCTTTTAAAACTAAAAAGCTCCTATCACAGCCAGAATTATCCTTTCCATCCAGCCATGGATTGTACCATCATGCCTTTGTCTCATGCATAACATTGTTAAGAAAACAGCT
Source organism: Podargus strigoides (assembly GCA_028020825.1). Taxonomy (NCBI): domain Eukaryota; kingdom Metazoa; phylum Chordata; class Aves; order Caprimulgiformes; family Podargidae; genus Podargus; species Podargus strigoides. The sequence goes on along the minus strand of CM051663.1, from coordinate 144,605,718 downwards.
TTCTTTATCCTCCGTTTAGAGTTCTAAGGTGATCTAATGGTTTCAGGTTACTTAGCAAAATAGGCAATGAAGTTCTATCTTTAAAGGTAATGATTCCCCTTCCTAAGAAATGTCCTATCACAGTTTATTGCATTGGGGTTTTGAGGGGAAGCATCCAACAATCTATGACAATATATTGAATTTATCACAGGAGAAGAAACTGAAATATTTTTATGAGACAAAAATTTTAAACAGAAAAATGCCTTTGAATTATTTTCACTCCAGAATAATATTTCCATAGCTTTCCCACATTACTAACAAGAAGCTGAGGGAATGGTGCTTGAGGGAGTAGATGACTAAATTACATAGTCTTCAGGTGAACTATGCTGTGAACAAGTGCTATGTCAGCTGTTCTACAGCAGTGGTCAGGGTGGTACCGCCTGGGGATGCCACCCCACAATACAGCTGTGCTAGCCCATGGTCCAGCACTATGGTGAACATGCCACAGCTTACCTGTTTAATAACAAATTACCTCAATGTTTCTCTGCTGCATGAATTTAGAATTACGGTGTCACTGGTGATGTGTTATGAACCCACAACACATGACTTGTAACTTGTAACAAGTAACTTGTTTTATAGCCCTGGCTGCAGCATTGCCACTGATGCCTCTTGTATGAAATTTGTTCATTTCAGGGACAGTTCTAGTTCAGGATGAAATATCAATACAATTTTGGTCCAAGTTTAGTTTGTTTCCTTGGGACTAAATTTATTAATCTGGGACATGGTACTTAGAAATAAAAAAATATCAACAGATCAGAGAAATATGTATACTAGAAAAACCTGTCTTTCTTGAGAAACAAAAAATATGAAACCAGCCTCATAAATGCAGTCTCCACAATGGCCTCAAGAGAGGACCAGAAGATCTCTTTCTTCTAAGGGCTTTTTTGCCCCTGTTAGGGCTTTTTTGTCTCTGTTCTCTATGGTTCAGTGTTGTAATTAATTATGACAGTTTTTATTTCTACAATATTTTAAGGCTAAAATTAAAATGGAATACTGTGTTATCATTTGCATTGCCTGAACTTTTTGGTGTCTTATTAATGAAATATTACTAGAATAAAAGTTCTAGTAACTTTAGTAACTTCAGAAAAAAAATGAAATGTCTACCTTCTTTCTCCTATGTCAAGACACTGTGCAAAAAGTAGAACAGCCTGTTTTTATAGCTTATGCATGTTTTAACTTGATTTTTATTAAACAGCTACAAAAATGTCAACAACAGTGCAAATGTACCCTGTTAGGAGTGATTTCCATAGTCAATGTCAGCAGTGATATTATTCTGGGAATAATACTAGCAAAACTACACTGTATATTTTTCACACTTCAGCAGCATGGCTCCTCTAAAAATAGTCATTCCTACTGACCAAGAATACCATACTAGCAACACCACTGCTAGGCACATATGGAGAAGAGAGAATGTAATATAACATTTTCATTTGGTAATCTCAGTAGGATTCATCTGATTTGCGAAGGAGGTAGAAAGTCATGCAGCCATTAATAAAGATGCTTCACTATAGTAGATGATCTTTGAAGCATATCCTTAAAAGATCATATCTGCTTACATCTCTGAATTCTGCTATTATTTTTTAAACTTTATGGCAAGTAAATTAGCTATTAAGATGTAATAGTAACACAATAATTAAAACACAATGACACTCCAAAACCTAGATATATCACTTGTTACGTTATTTGCAGAAAACTTTTAATAAAACAAGTATTGATGTTGCCTAGATTAAGCTTGTTTGGATAACATCCAATTCCCTAGAGCTCTAGTTAAGGATTTCACTGCCCTGATGGATCAGATTTCACAGGATGAGGTTAAAGAGGCAATTGCCTCTTCAAATTATCAGTGGTCCCCAGAGAAGAATGGCTTAGGGCTTATTTTTATGAAAATGTTAAGATGTCTATGGTTACCTGGGTCCTCCTTCTTGCCCTTCTTATAGATTGGAGTGACATTTGCTATCCTCCAGTCCTCAGGCACCTCTCCTGTTCTCCATGACTTAGCAAAGATGATGGAGAGTGGCCTAGCAATGACCCCTGCCAGCTCCCTCAGCATCTATCTATCTGCACAACCTCCTGCAGGGGCTGAGCTGACTGTAGGGCCTGTGGCAGAAGATGCAGCAGCCGCAGAGTACCCAACTCTATGCCATGGTTGCATTCACAGTGGGACAAGAAACTGGAAAATATTCAAAATACCTGATAACACAAGTAGAACTGTTGAGGCATCCCAAGAGTGTTCCAGAGTCATGGTGCCCATCATCAGGTTCCAGAGATGAGAAACGGGTGTAAGTACAAGTGAATTCATCACGCCATAGCCTAACACCAAAGCACATACCAGGGCAAAACCTCTAAGCCTATGGCCAAAAGCAATACACCACGCCAATCCGAACAGCAACAGCAGTAAGACTGAGCCATATTCCAATAGTGATTCCAAGACAAGATACCCAACTAGTCCCCCAAGAGACCATGCACCCCACATCAGCACAGTGAGAGGGAGAGTTACCCAGTGAGGTCTGTTTAAACTTCAGCTCCGGATTTCAAAACACACGTTGGGTGTCAAATAAACTGTCTATGGTTAGTCAGTACTCTGGGCTAAACCATAGCAGTTAGTATATCACCCAAGACTCCCTCCCCAGATGGGAAGGAGAATTGAGGGAAAAAAGGAAAAGGCCCGTGAGTTGAAGTATAGACAGATTTAATAGAATGAGAAAACAGAGAACAACAATCAACACAAAACATAAAGGGTTCTGCTCAGCCTGGTTCAATGCTGATGGTAGGAACAGAGCACCATCAACAAGGATCCTCAGGGAGAGGAGGAGGAACTCCACTCTCGCTGAGCTCTCTCCTTTTATAATGAGCATGATGAGGTGATATGGGATACACCTGTGAGTCAGCTGACCTGATTGGAACTCTCAGCTGACTCGGGGCTACTCATGGCCTGCCTGCATGGCTGACCCATGGGTCTGTGCCTGGGGAACCAGGATAAGGATGCTGAGGCCTTCTGCACTATATCAAGTGGGTAGACTTCTTCCAAAGACACACTGACGTTAACATGTCTCCACATGAGGCCAGGAATTTGCTGCTATAGGTAACTTGCAAGGTCAGGCTTTTCTTAAAAATCCAACATAATAAATGAAATAAACCATCACATTTGTTTCAAAGGAATCAAAAAGAACACAGCTCCCCACACATATATTTTGACACCTATTTATTTTAAAATAGATTGTTTTCAAGAAGAGATATATTTGTTAGTTACAGCTGCGTATTGCATTCAATTGCCGTATTGTATTCACTGCTAGTGAATTAAATTGTGATGTTTGCACCGTTCAGCAGGTGCTCATAGACCAGGAGTTTGACAGAGGCCGGTTTTCTTCATATAAGAATTTTAATTGCTCTCAACTGTGTAACATAACAGTCAACAAAGCACAGGCCAAGCCAGAGCCCAGCAGAGTTCCTCACAGCAGGAAATGCTGCAGGAAAGACACAAAAGTCTGAAAGAAAGCACAGCTGGGAGAAAAGGATAGAGCAGAGCACGTGAAACAGAACAAGTCAACAAGCACATGTGGAATTTGGCAGCAAAGACCTAACATGCTGAATCAGATGGCAGGTCCATTACCAACACACACAACATAGGAATAAATGAATCATTAAGAAGCACATGAAGCATGTGGCTTGAAAAATGAAATTTTGGCCATGAAGAATGTGATTTTGGAGTTACAAAGCTGTATATGTTCAGCAGAATCAGAACTGAGCATGAGTGAAAATGATTCTTTTCAAAGTCCTGGCTAATATTTCAGGGTTACTACTCTTAAATAAGCTTCTCTTTACTGAAACAATTAAAAAGAAACCCATCTTTGTCAGCTCCTCTAACTATGGTTCTAATCGATTCTCTCTGGTTCCTGATAATAAAGCAAGCATGGCAATATTCTGCTGAATTAGGCTGAAGACATACAGGAGAAGGAAAGCCAGTGACAGGGTACAGAGAACTGAGACAGTAACAGAATAATAATGTTTGCTTTGTGGAAGAAAAGCCATATGACCCTCCCCTTCTGAAGTCAACAGAGATATCAGTAGATTTAAAGCAACCCATGTAATACTGATATCTTTTCTGAAACCCTGCTGTAAATTATGTATTGCTACATGTGCAGAATAAAAAAGTTCTTAGATACATATGAAATATGAATATTTGCATTTGCTTTCATTTTGGCTTTAGAATTACAAGGAGTTCAAATGACTAGACCTGTGACACGCTGACTCAGCAATGTGCCAAGATTAGATATCTTGTTAATATTTTATTGGAAAGCAATTCTATCAGACTCCTCTGTTTGTTTCCTTCTGAATGCCTTTTTCATTTTGTACGCTGTATTGCATACTGAACAAATGATAAATCATCAGGCTCTAAGGTACTAGTAACTCTCTCTAACCATGGTAAAGGGAGTTTTCTGATTCCCTATTATGAATTTGTCATAGCTTTTTTGATCAAGAAAATTATCAGGAATTCAGATCATTTGATACTTACGTTGTGTAGCCTAGGCAGAAAAATAGTAACAAATTGCCTGTTTGGAGGTCCTAAGTTAGGCATCACAACTGCTCTGCTATAGGGAGTCTGGATGTGGAAGCCCACACAAATATTAACTCTACATTTCTCAAATCTCTATTTACATGGTTTACTGTCACAACAGCTGTGTCAGACATCTCTCACATGCAGTCTGAACACAGCCTAAGTGACTCTTACTCTCATTCACTGTATATTACATGATACACCTCACTCAGCTTGTCATGTAAGAGTTAGGTATGTTGCTCAAGCCAGTTATCTTTGCCAATACAGAGAAATAAGCACTCTAGCAGAATGGGTGCAACTATTTTCAGCAACTGTTTTGACAATATGAACTGTATTCTGATAGTGCTTATCTTTCTTTCTCCAGCAGTTGCACTGGAAGCTGAAGAGACTGACTTGAACTTGACTCTCGGTTATTGTTTATTAAAATTAATTAAAATAAATTCCTCTACTATCAACAGAAACTGAAAGCAAAATGAAATCTCCAGATCTCTGCCTTATCAAGCCACTAAAGAGAAGTTATCCCCTTTTAACACCCCTATTCAAAAGAAAGAAAAAATAAATAAATAAAAATATTCCCTCAATTTTAATGTTTTTTGTTGCTCCTCCATGGATCACCAGTGACAAGTTTGTCTGTGTGTGGAAATAAAGTAGCTAGAATAAAAATATCACAAACATTTGCAGGCACCAATCTCAAGACAGCAGTCTTACCTACACTATTCTGATGGCTTTTAAGGTGAAATAGGCTGAAAGACAGACTGTGGTGCACAAGCGTGGTCTGGGACAGTGTATACAAGCAAGGTCAAACCTACGTTACAAATGATATTACATAGGCTGTACCTCCATTTAATTTCAGTTTCAGAACAGCAACAAAAATGTGAAAAAGTAGCCTCGGGGTTGGGTTAAGTTACTTTTTCTAGCTTCAAAAATGTTTTTAGATTTATACTTTTCCTAACGTTCAACATTTAAGCTTCATAATGGTTCTTTAATATTGCGCTTCAAAACTCCAATGCAGTTCCTTAGATAGAGAAGGCTTCTTAGAAACCCAAGGATAAATTTTTAGAGGCAATAAGACTGTAAACAGACTTTGCACCTGCATGAATTGCATATCTAATTCTCTCATGCAGCACTCTACTCTAAATTTCACTCCTACATATCATACCATACCATGCAATTCTTAACATTATACAGCCAAAAAAAAAAAAAAAAAAAAGAAAAGAAAAAGAAAAATCTTTCCCATGTGATAGCAAAGGAAAATAGCCTGTGCTAAACAATATACTTACAGTGAAGAGCTAATCATTATCCTTCAGCTCATCAGATTATTTACATTTTACTCTCTAGAGCCTTTATTTCAGTTAGCTGGTAAAGCTAACTACTTGAAATTTGTAAACGTCTCCACTGAAAGTATCACCTCCCACCAAGCCTAACCTATCATTTTCTCAGGAGATAATAGAAAATGTGTAGCTGTATGCATGCTTATTCTATTTTCCCATTTATATTCAAATCCTTTTCTCCCTTCACTTGGTATTTTTAATCAGGAATTTGAACAGTAGAATAATTAAACCAAAGAGATAATTTTGGTAAAACTAAGGGTAAGCATGCTTTTAATAACTTCCAGTATTGTTCCCAGAGGTTCCCAGATGTTTACAGGGAAACTCCTCCTCACCAAAAGTACAAACTCACCTTAAGACAGAGTGTTTCCCTGAGAAAACATGTTATGTAGGAAGTGGATTTAAAGAGGAAAAACAGTAGATAAAATATAATATGTATTAGCAGAAAATAATTGCCTTTATGTGCAATAAGGAATGATTTCTATTTGTTTCAATGCAAAGTTTCTCTTATTAGATAATCTGAGAGACTTGTAAGTAATCTGTGGACACACAGAAGTTAAAGGCCTTGTGCAGCCAAAGAAAATCAGCTTCACAATAAGGTTATTATGATTCAAGTTAGGCTCAGGGTATCTCTTGTGTTGAGTTTCCAATGGACATCCCTTTCCCACATTTCTTTCAGCCAAGCAAGTGTACACAGTGTTTTCTGGCTGTCATTAATAAGCCAAGTCAGGACAACAGTTGTCAAGTTTATATTGCCTGACAATCTTCATTTCTCACCTCCTTGACATACTGATTTTCCTGCCCTGACAAACACATTTCTATATTTTCTATGAAACATTTTTGTACTTGAGATGTTTAATTTAAAAATTACACATTCAATATTTGACAATCTTATTTGAAACCTCCTTGAGCCTTATGTTTACCCAAGATGTAAATCAAGGTGGTTTTGTTTTTAAATCAATTTGTGGCTTTTAAGTGGTGCTATTTTTACAGTAAATTTTCTTTATTCAACTACTATCTCATCAAATCTGTCATTGTGATAGAAATGTTTTCTTAGTGCCGTTCCCCCTCCTGTACCCTTTTAATATAGTCATACCTGGCCATTGGCCATATGATTTTCCAGACAATCCATAACTTACCTCATATGAGGGAAGCAGAAATAAATGCAGCTACTACATTCGCTGTATGCTATCAAGAGCAATTATAGTGATTGGAATCAGAGCAGGAACTAAAGAATTTCAGTATCCTATTAAGAACTAGCTAGTAATCTTTCTACAAAAAAATCACCTTTTAAAAGGAGGAAAAGAAAAAAAAATATCCTGTAAATAAAATTATCTTTCCAACTAAATATTCTTAGGGAAGAAGGGGAATTTACCATGGAGAAAGGAGGATAGAGGACCGAACTCTGCACAGATATGTCTCCCACACAATGCAGTTAAGTAATCTTCCCATAACAGAACATCCAAACTAATATACAGCTTTGACGTTTTTCTTTTTGACACTCTTAAACTTAGTTGAATCAATGCTGGATGTGTGCATGTGAATGGATATTTCAGGCCTGCAAGTTATATCAAATGTTATTGGTAACTTAACCAACAAAACTCTTTTGAACATTAATGTACTATAAATGACATTCCAAGAATCTTCAAGTTTCAAAACTATACTAAAAGTGATAACATAGCACTGCAGAGGTATATCTGCTCTCAGAGTGCTCTCTGTCACAGCTGGAATCCATTGCTTCAGTATCCATCCCATGACAGGAGTGAGGACAGGTCTGAACTTGCAGATCATAGTTTGCTACAGCACACCAGAATGTCAAACAGCGTATTTGCATCAATTTCAGCTTGTTTTACTCAGAATGCAATAGAGAAATACATAAGCTTCAGCCGCGAAACTGCCCCCACGAAGAAGAAATAATTGTTTTCTCCAACTTAAAACAAAGAGTTAGTATTTTGCTGGGAATCTTTAACAGTTTTGCAGGACAGATTAGGAAGTCTTAATTAATATCCTTTATATAAACCTATCTGTTCTCTTCAAGCTTCCTTCTCAGAAAATAAAGATACACTACAGCTTTGCTGGAGAAACTGAGCACATATTCTGTCCTTTTACTTGAAAAACAAATTAATTTTATTGCTACGTTACTGACTACCAACTAAATACTAACTTTAAACTCAGCTCTGAAATACCCATACATTCTCTAGAGTTAACAAAACCCATTCTTTAATAAACCACAAGCAAAAACTTTTCAATTTTTACTGTCTCTATCAAAGCTATTTACCTCTTTCTTTAAACACTAAGTCATGTACTATAAAAGGGAAAATACGTTATACTATTGAAATCTACTATCTAATCAACTGTAATGTTTTGTAATTCTTAGATAAACACTTTTCCACTTTTCACGTGCTATGATGTGGAGATCTATATCTTCAGTCTAAATCACATGTAATTGAGTTAGTCTGAGTGCGGCTATGCTTCATCTACTACAGTACCAACCTGATTTCTGAAAACTCTTTACCCTATCAGTAGTCCAGAAAAAAATATAGGTTATCCCCAACTGTTGCATAAAAGGAAAGCAAGTATTAGTCTCTTAAGGATACCAGAAGAAAAGGGAGAAATGAAAATTCGTCTTCTACAAACTCAAGTATCTTACTTTGAATGAAGCTAGTAGAAAACCTAATGGTCTGTTGTTATGAATATTGCAGTAACATCTGTGTGCATCTATTTATTTTTAAGATTTCCTTATTTCTAAGGACTGTATGCACACATGGAAAAAAAGATGAATCTTACCATCAAAGAGGTTGACCTCTAACACAAACAATATAGGAATTTTAACAGATTGGAAGAACTGAGATGAGAAGACACAGAAATAGAAATAAAGGTATTGTACAACATAGTGTGTGATACAACAGCATCATTAGTACAAACTGAAGTGAGGAAGAAAGGTTCCTTAGCATAAGTCTCTTTAGCAGATTTACTATTTTAAGCACTATCATCTCCACTACCCGGAGGGGCTCACCTCATTTCCTGCAGGAGTTTCTTCCACTATTAATCACAGAAGTGAAGACAGTCATCTCAAAGTTATCTTCTCAGGCTATCTAGCCCAAATGATGAAGCAGAAAATGAGACTAAGAGTCAAAACCAACCAAGCAAACAAGAAAGCAAGCAAGCAAAAAAAAACCCCAACAAATTTGCTTCTGGGGAACAACACCATGTACCAGTACAGGTTGGGGGCTGACCTGCTGGAGAGCAGTGTAGGGGAAAGGGACATGGGGGTCCTGGTGGACAGCAGGATGACCATGAGCCAGCAATGTGCCCTTGTGGCCAAGGAGGCCAATGGCATCCTGGGGCACATTAGAAAGGGAGTGGTTAGTAGGTCAAGAGAGGTTCTCCTTCCCCTCTATTCTGCCCTGGTGAGGCCACATCTGGAGTATTGTGTCCAGTTCTGGGCCCCCCAGTTCAAGAAGGACAGGGAACTACTTGAGAGAGTCCAGCGCAGAGCCACAAAGATGATGAAGGGAGTGGAACATCTCCCTTATGAGGAAAGGCTGAGGGAGCTGGGTCTCTTCAGCTTGGAGGAGACTGAGGGGTGACCTTATCAATGTTTATAAATATGTGAAGGGTGAGTGTCATGAGGATGGAGCCAGGCTCTTCTCAGTGACATCCAATGATAGGACAAGGGGCAATGGGTACAAGCTGGAACATAGGAGGTTCCACATAAATGTGAGGAAGAACTTCTTCACAGTGAGGGTAACAGAGCACTGGCACAGGCTGCCCAGAGAGGTTGTGGAGTCTCCTTCTCTGGAGACATTCAAAACCCGCCTGGACATGTTCCTGTGTGACCTGACCTAGGTGTTCCTGCTCTGGCAGGGGGATTGGACTAGATGATCTTTTGAGGTCCCTTCCAATCCCTAACATTCTGTGATTCTGTGATTCTGTGAAAAGCTTGGTCTTTCATGTTTCAGTGCAGTTAGATGCCTGTGAGTGTCAAAACATAAGGATATTGATTGCTGCACTTCCAGTGCTTTGAATCATAATCAAACCCGAACACATGGTTAAGTACAAAATTATATCAACAACTTTAGTGAAAATTCGCTTTACAGTAACTTTTATACTACAGTATCCCAATGCCAAACAATTCTAATTTAAGGCACTTACCAAATCCCCAGTATTGCTCTCAGTATAGAAATGCATAATTAAACCCACTGAAACAACATTACTTCTATCCCCACATCAGTGCCACTTTGTGCACCCAGAACATCTGGCATTTATGATACATAATTAGAAAGGGACACAGAAACCTATTATACGCTTTAAAAGGAAACTTAGTTACAGCATTAACTATGGAAGGACTCCATACTTTATTCCTTCAAAGAGCTAGTCAAGTATTAATTAATTCTCAAGATCCTGAGAAACAGCCAGGTAATCTAGTCACTTTGCACGGAAAACTTGCTGGAAGGTAATGTAGCCTAGGCAGTTTTTTTGGTATTTTTTCCTTGGGCCTTATCCTTAGAAAATAAAACATTGCAGTAGGATCCCTAAAGGCTATCCTTTGACTTTGAAAAACAGACATGATAGAAATACATAGGTCTTATGTTGGGAAATGTCCAGTTTTTCTCTGTCATCTTCCCCTTCACTCCTTCCCAATTTGAGTGATAATGTCTTACTAGATTAAATATAGAAGAAGGAATTAGAAGACAAATATTCAACTATTATATTTATGTTAATATGAAAAATTACTCTTTCCTAAAACAGTTTTCCCATTGAGAAAACAGGAATAACAATTTGTCACAGCTTTCGCCTTCATAGGCTTTGAGTCTCAAACAACTATCGTTAGATAAGAAAATTTCAGATAAAATAGTGTAATAAATTCAGACTACCTAGACTGTGCAATTAGGTAAAATTCAGACAAGTGTTCAGAAAATGGCATAGCTCTATCATTTGCTTAGTCCTTTCTGATGACTTTTGGTGACAGGATGCAGATATCTTTCTATCTTTTCTATCTAGAAAAGGGAAAACATAACCCCCTTTTTTAGAACAAAACCAAAAAATGAAGACCCAGGGAACTACAGACCAGTCAGTCTCACATCAGTGCCCAGCAAGATCATGGAACAAGATCCTCCCAGTAACTGTGTTAAGGCACATGAAAAATAAGGAGGTGATTGGTGACAGCCAACATGGCTTCACTAAGGGCAAATCGTGCCTGACAAATTTGGTGGCCTTCTATGATGGGGTTACAGTGTTGGATAAGGGAAAAAACAACTGGACTTGTGCAAAGCATTTGACACTGTCTCACACAATATCCTTGTCTCTAAACTGAAGAGACATGAACTTGATGGATAGACCACTATAGACAAGGAACTGACTGGATGGTCTCACTCAAAGAATTGCAGTCAGCGGCTGGATGTCCAAGTAGAGATCAGTGACAAGTGGCATTCCTCAAGGGTCAGTATTGAGACCGGCACTGTTTAATGTCTTTGCTGGTGACATGGACAGTGGGATCGAGAACAGGACTCAAACTCGGGAAGTTTGCCAATGACACCAAGCTGTGTGGTGTGGCTGACATGCTGCAGGGAAGGGATGCCATCCAGAGGGGCCTTGACAAGCTTGAGAGGTGGGCCCATGCAACTCACATGAAGTTCAACAAGGCCAGCTGCAAGGTCCTGCACCTGGGTCAGGGTAATCCCAAGCACAAACACAGGCTGGGCAGAGAATGGATTGAGAGCAGCCCTGAGGAGAAGGGCTTGGGGATGTTGGTTGATGAAAAACTCAACATGAACCAGCAATGTGCACTTACAGCCCAGAAAGCCAAGCGTATCCTGGGCTGCATCAAAAGACCTGCCAGCAGGTCAAGGGAGGTGATTCTGCCCCTCTAGTTTCCTCTCACAACACCCTACCTAAGTAAATTTGGACAAATTTACAAAATAAAACAGCTCAGAATCGAGCCAATATGAGGACAACACTTGATCAACTTTACAGCATAATAAGAACAAGAGATTTACTATAAAGCAAGAAAGGTCCTTTTAATTACTTTCATAGAGTTTATGATCCACTTATTTGGATTTTACATTATGTTTTCTTCATCTGGGAAATCAAGTTATGTGTTCATAAACATTGTAGAACATAACCCAGAAAAGACAGGAGATCTTTACACACAGTCACAGACAAACACCAGCTGGACAAACATTAAAATTATTTGTAAATGTGTAGTTCTAAATGGCAGTCACTATTTTCAATTTTCTCCACTTGGTTTACCTTTAAAGTACTTTAAAAGTGCCAATACTGGAAAAGAAGCTATTTTGGCTAGAAAATATTTCTTGTATTTTTTCTTTAATATGTCTTTTCTGTCTGCTGAATGAAACTAAAAGCTAAAAACCAGCATTTTATTAACACAAAAAATCTAATTTTATAACTTTCCTTCTTTTCAGAATGGTTCTTATAAGCCAATGTTTCTATCACTGTTTTTTGTACTGGGAAATTTTCTCTTTGAGAATGGGATACAAATTTTTCCATAGGGCTTCTACACACACAACTAAGGAAAAACCCATATTTGGGGAAAAATGTTTCCCAACAAATGGGTGTCCTAGTGATAGTGTAAGATCTTACTCCTCAAAGCCTTAAGTCACCTTCACTGTTTTCAGACAGATGTGAGATAACTCTGTGTAATGTAATACAGAGGTAAATTACTTTGCATTTCAACATGTTAGTTCAGGCTCAGCAAGGGTAACACTATTCACTTAGGTTCAAAAAAATGAAAAATAAGGCTCACAATCTGGTGTCTGCAAAATACCTCATACACAGACTCAGCAAGGTTCCTCACCTGTTGTCTGCCTTGCCGTGTCTCGTACAAGTGGCCCATTCTGTGCTGAAGAGCAAAATGTGGGAGCAGTTGAGCAGGAAAGAAATGGCAGCAGTTGCACAGCTGAAGCTCCTGCATGAAGTCAGTGAATAATGGTAGAAATGGAGCTCAAAAGACTTGGTGTGTGACAGTAATGTCAGAGTGTGGGGTGTAGCTTGTTAGGTTGACTGATTGACAGACTGTATATTTTTTTCCCTGTATGAAGATAAACAGATCTGCATTTCTTGAAGGTAAAAATATGCCTTCTTGTCAATGAATTGAAAAATTACATAGCTCACATTCACTGAACATTTTATTCTCGTGTCAGAAAAACAAATGGAGAAGGTCTCTAACAGGGCAGTTTGATAAGAATAAATGAGACTATGCATGAGTGAGATTTGCAGGATCACCTTTCTTCCCCAACTAAAAAGGTAAAAGATTCCAATATTCTCATTATTCCTGTCGATTTTCATTTTGTCTCTACACTAAAATACTGATGAAGCCACTCTCATAAAAAGATACCACCCAACCAGACATTCACTTAAACAAATTGAGTACTGTCAAGTCAATTGCAGAACTATAATTGGCAGGTTTAATTTTGTCTTGCAACTGGCAAAGGCAGAAATTAGCAGGTTGCAAAACCATTGCTCCTAGTAAATGCTGAGAGACTTTTGGAGTTCCTAGATACTATGAATACATAAGTAGATGTGGATCAGGAGGCTTTAGTTGGCATTAAACACTTACATCCAAGGGTGGAGGGTTGGAACCTCACTGTCTTCTATGTATTACATTGGTGGTGACTTTGCTTATTAGTTTCTTTCCATTTTGCATAAAAATAACCAGACTAATTATTTGTGACTTTGCTTTCCATTCACTTTATGTTAACATTTTACTTTAGACTAAATTGCCTAAGCGATAGTCTGACTTGAGCTGATATTACTTCCAGAAAATTTTGTAAGATTACTTATTACTTACAAGATAGTGATCTAATAAGAATATTTATTTTCTGTTCATAATTTCTCTAATTAAAATATAAATCTGTTATTTTTCTATATTTCTTGTTCATAGGCCTTGCCTTTTACTTAATATATCATTTCTGTTCTGTTCTAAATCTTATTTGTGTTCTCTCTCTCTCTACTATATTACAATTCCAGAAGAGTTCCCTAGGAGATTAAATAATCTTACCTTGTAACTACAAATAAGGTTTTTTTTAATAAGAAAGAAAAACAAAAGAAAAGAGCAAAAATAGGACACTTAGCTGTCAAAAGCAACTTTATTTTTAAGGTGTACACTATACTGGGTGTGGTTGGAAAGGAGCTAATTTTATTCATACCAGCCCATATAGTGCTGTCTTTTGCATATGTGACTGAAACAGTGTTGATAACACAACAATATTTTATCTGTGAGTGAACAGTGCTTGCACACTATCATCACCTTCTCTATTTCTCACCTTGTTCCCTCAGCGAGTAGGCTGGAGGTGGACAAGAGACTGGAAGGGGACACAGCTAGCACAGCTGACTGGTGACTGGTAATTTTATCAATGTCAAAAACTGGAATAAGATATTATAACCTTAAAAACATGTGCATAACCTACCTTAAAATCATTGAAACTGTTTATAAATGGAAGCTTTAGTAATATATAAAGTTTTAATTAAATGATTACAAAATTATACAATTTGGTTTTGATATCTGGGTTGTAGTTTAAACTATATGTATTTAATATGATTGCATGATTCCATTATTTATCAAGGAACTTATCTTGGTATTACCTTCAATTCATTTACAATCAGTGAATTTTTATTAAAATTTATTTATTGTTTTGCTTCTTCATATTTTCTCATGGCATTGATCTCAACAGGACGCTTTGTCTGCCTTCAGGCTGTGTTCATTCTAGGCCATGTGAGTTATCATGGACCTACAATCATCAACTTTAATTTGTTTTACTTTCTCATTGAAGAATTGATTTATTATCTAACTCCATGTTTTTCATGAACCCACTATTAAAATTCTACCCCCTTGTTCTACCCAGGCGGCAGCCAGTCAGACATGTGGGGTGGAGCTGTCCATTGGATCAAGTAGGAATATTCACACGCTTGAAGACAAGCACTTGTCTGAGTGCTTTGCTGGATCAAGGCCAAAGTATTCTCCAAGTTTCTTTATCTTTACCCAGCTTTGCTAAATGGACTTCTAGGTTTGAGAAGAAAAAAGGGTCACATTTAATTTGTCTTAAGCAAATACAAATTCTACATCTTCTGAGAGTAGTTAACTTGGAGCAGCTATGCATCCTTCTTACTGTCACTTGTTTCTTTCAGTCCTTTGTTTCCGATAGTATTAAAATACATTTTCTTTTTCTTAAGAAATAAAGAGATGTAGTAATAAAATATATTAATGACTTGACACAACAGCCTTTGAAATCAGTGGGAGACTCTCCATTGACTTCAGCAGATTTTGATTAGAGTTCTAAAATGTTAAATTTAAGGGAGAGCAATTATAGAGTTCTCTGATCAATAGTCAAAAGATCACAATGTCTATAATAATTCTACTGAAAACAATGGCACTATTACTATTTTCTTGTCTAAAATGAATTATTCTTAGCCTCTGTGATATAAACAATTCCAATAATCAGCATGTACATACACAGATATGCAAAACTCACAAATGCATGCAGTAATTAAAAATTAAATTATAATTCAACAGATGTAATGAGATGTAAGTATTAACAACCTCATTAAAAAGTCTGATGAATGCAAGAGCTCTCCCATTATAATTACTCTCAGTAAGAAAAGAAATATTGTTAATCTGCTGAGGAGCTGATGACACAGAAAATTATAAATAATAGAAACATTGCACTAATTAATTCTAGATTAGAAGGACAGAATAGTTTGTATTAAATAATAGGAAGATCATTTTTAGCAAAGAATAGGCATGATGTAATTTTGGAGACTGTTTTGATTATTAGACTCCTTTTCTCTCCTATAATCCTCAATTTTTTAAAAAAGAAGTAATCACTCTCTAACAGGTCTAAATGAAGCTAGATGCTGGCCAGCACCCTACAAACACCACATCATATGAATACTACTGGAAGGTCTTCTTTCAAAATGTTTTGAGGCTGTGAAAGACCAGTGACAGATTTTTCAAAATGCAGAGTAACATGGAAGACAATTGCTTGGTTAATTTTAGGCAACAGAGTTCGTGGAATTCATATTGGTTTGTTATGTGCAATTAGCAAATATTATAATGGTTAAGCTAATTCTGGAGACAGGCTGAGTTTTTATTAGTCTGAGCTACTTCTCATATGTAGAGGCATAGCCACTGGAACAGAAACTGAAAAAGGCTAGGCTAGTGTTATTTATTGTATTTGGCAAAGAAAATTCATCATTGCTGTATAGTGCACTGTCAGCATACTTTGCATTTGGCACTTTCATTAGGTGACATTGATATTTGTATCCCCACAATCGTCTTCCCATGTCTTTTAATAATGCAATAAATATGACACATACTAAATGTATTTTGCATATAAACTCCAGGCAATGGCATAAAATACAAGTTTATCTTTGCCTTCAATTAGCATCTTTATTTCTGTTTAGTTATTGGTTCCTTGAAGAGTCAAAGTGAGACAATGGCTTAGACAATTAGAAATGCTAAGACAGCCCATAGGAGAACTATTTTTAACTTATTGGCTCTTTGTACAAGCTCTATTGGCAAAGGCATTTCACAAGTTTAATGGATCGCTCCTGCTTGTAAAATGTATTGGACAAGGTAGGTCATATA
Source organism: Podargus strigoides (assembly GCA_028020825.1). Lineage (NCBI taxonomy): Eukaryota > Metazoa > Chordata > Aves > Caprimulgiformes > Podargidae > Podargus > Podargus strigoides. The sequence continues at coordinate 144,589,190 of CM051663.1, read as the reverse complement.
GTGTACTATTTACACAAATACGAACAGACAGGTTCAGTGACTAGAGTAGTTAAATAATAATGACAAAAAGGATGAGTGTTTATCCATTTTATGCCCTCAATAAATATTTTTGTGCCATAGGAAATTTAATGATATAATGTGGTCAAAAGATCAGGCTTTAATTACTACAGACTCTTCTGGTCAAAAGTTACATGTTGTAATTTGTAATTTATAAAGCCTTTCATCAGAAACTTAATGTACGTGATGAAGATTGAAGTTGTGCTATCATGCAGTGTGAAATCATTTGTGCCCACAAACAGGGCATGTGAAGTGTCGGTAGCGGTTGCAGTAAAGGAATTTCATTAGGAAAAATCATATATAGTGGAAGCTTTCAGTCAACAGCTAGCTATTAGAATTGAATTGAGCAGCCTGCTTTCATCTCAAGGATGATTTGGATTTTCTAGAGTAGACGTGCTTGCGAATGCAAATTTATTATCATGAAAACAAAATGCTGAAATTCACATATTGTCATGTAAAGAGGTTAACAATAACAGGCACTTTGAGCTCTAACTGACAGCACCTTTTATTTTGTGCTCAAACTAACTATTTATACTTTCTACTTGCTTAACTCTACATTCTTAACTCTATCCCTATTTATTAAAGCAACCTAAACATCTGCTTACATGTTTACATTAGCATTTACAAATCATAGAATCATAGAATCACCATGGTTGGAAAGGACCTCCAGGATCGTCAAGTCCAACCTTTATCCCATCATCTCCCTAACCACCAGACCATTAGACCATAGTCTCAAGTGCTTCATCCACTTGTTTTTTAAATACCTCCAGGGACGGCAACTCTACAACCTCCCTGGGCAACCTGTTCCAGTGCCTAACTACCCTCTCAGTAAAGAACTTCCTAATATCCAATCTAAACTTCCCCTGAATTAAGGCCTGCATATCTGATCCAAAGTCCTTTGTCATCACTATGAGTTTTTCTATCAACCAGAAAGACACTTGTGTTTATGCAGGGGTAATGCTTAGCTAGAACATTAGAACCTGCTTCTAAATAGCTATCATACCATAAAACTAAGATTAAAATTAACATTTTGAATCACAAATTGCATTGCTTTGTTTCTGTTAGCTCTTGTTTGCATTTCTCTTCGCTACTTTGTTACATTTCTGTATGCCAGGCTTAGTTTCTAATATAAAATTAAAGCGCTTGTCTTGTAGAATGATAAAATATTTTGACTTCAGTATACTTGTTTGTTTTGCATAGAGAAGAATAATTTATTTGATTAAAGAATTGTCCCATTAATTTTACATGAAATCAGCACAACTTATATAAATACTTCCCTTTCCCCAGAAGGGAGGGATGTGTTTGTATTTTTTTATCAGTTGTAAAACTTCACTCATTCTGTGTTGTGTCATAGAGGCTGCTCTGTTATGAAAGAAAATCCTCGTATGCCAAACACTGATATAACTGTGACTCTGACCTGTTCCCACCACATAATCTTGTGTGCTCCCAGGTATACTCCTGAGTATCTTGCCTACTTGAATTGTTTATTTTATGAAGGGTTCATGGGATAACAAGGCCTATGAAAGTTAGAGAATAGATTTAGAGACCATAGAGGCATATCTAATCCCTATTCAACACCATGCAACATTTAAAAATTCCTAGAAGGAAAAATATACATACAGTGATTCCATACTGTGTGAGGATAAATAAATTGGACAAAAATGAGAATTATTGCCTTACAGGAATTTTACATCAAAATGCACCTTATTCTAACACTTCCTGCTCCATGGTCAGAGTATCATAGTAATTTAACTCAATATAACAGATAACTTCTGGTCTTTGAAATGAGAAAATATAACTTCTGAAAAAATAGGGGTTTTTTCAGTTTCCTTTCAAGAGTTTATATTAGAAAGAATTAGGCTATCACAAAGAAACTGGATATCATATTAAGGTTCCCACGGAACAATGGAATTACAGTATAAAAGTTTAAGTGTCAAATATGCTTTATAAGTGCATGAAGAAACACAAATAACTTATTTTGATCTCAATCTTAAAGAGCGAATGGTTTCTACAAGGGCCAAAACCAAAGCAAATCGAATCCAATGTGAGATTTTTCAATGCATTCAATGGTCCTTGGGTCTAACTCTTTTGAGAACATACATATTTTTCTCCTTTATGGTAATATTGGTGGAAAAATATTACCATTTCTCTTAGCAGCTAGAACAAAGAAGCAAGCAAAATAATAGATGCTTGACCTAACAGTTATTTTCAAATAGCATTCATTTTTGCGCAATGTATACCGAGACTGAAAGGTTACAAATTGAAGTTCAGTCTTGCAGTTCAAATTTGGAAAGTGTAAAATATTAAGATTCAAAATGACCATTACTTAATAAGACATTTCCCTACTTAAGAAGGCATTTACTTAAACTACTGTGACTTTATTATTTTCTCTGTGTAAATAACATTATTTTTTCTATCATATATGTATGATAATTGCATAGATGATATACTTAGAAAGGTAACAATAAATAAAGGACAGACCCTGAACTGCAGAAATCTTACAGTTTATCAGACAAATATGTACAGTGAGATGCGTATTGTTGAATAATGAATTTATGTTTAATACTAGTTTGGTTTCAGTGGGATCAGTATGGTACATTTTTTATCACAAATAACAGACTCAATTAGTTGTGTAAAAGGGAGTAGGAAGGAAATGAAAAAGCAAAAGATATAGTTTGACATGAGTAGTTTTATTTATGTTATTACATCTAATTTCAATTATTTACTCACGGTTAAATGGAAGATGAGAAACCATTTTCCTAATTTTGTTTGAAATTTTTATTGTTGTTTCCCTCAGACACTTTTGTAGCAGTGCTAATTGTATGTGTCTCTATCTGTCTTCCCCTAATAACCTTTCAATCTACAAATTTATTCAGTCAAATCTGCCAAGGTTTCAAAAGGGTGGGATGGCTTCACAGATGATCACAATTCCACCAGTTCTATGAATAAGTAAAGGCCGAATGTCTGTTTAAGTGCCACAGCACTTAAGGCTACAGCATGAGTTCAGTCCCTTACAAGACATAATGGTATCCACTTTGCAGAGAAATCCTATAAATGATCCAGCTTTGGAACTGGAAAAATTCAGTTGGAACTCATCCTTCCTTCACCATTAAAGAAAGTTCATCATAAATCACATAGAGTGGAATTCATCACCTACCTGTAAATGTCTACAGTGTAGACGTGTACATCTGAGCTAGTCATTCTTTTTATAGTCAGTGGAGAGTAAAAGGCACAGCAAGGACACAATTTGTCTGACCTGCTTTAGACTTCTATTTTAAGACGAGATAAATTGTGCCCCAGAAATGCCAACTTTTCTCCATTGACTGCAAAGACAGTCTAAGGCAACTTAGTCAAATGGTCATTTAGACGGTCATTTAAATCGCAGTCAAAATGCATGGGAAATCAAGGTACTTCTTCCTCAGGCACTTAATAGAATTTTAACTGTCAAAAAAATGTTTCCAATGCTCATGACTCATCTGAAAAATGATATGACATTTTTTAATTTGAAAAAAGCTGAGTCAATTGTGTATTTCTCACATGGGAACAAGTATATTGTTTTTCCATTATCTGTTTAGATGTTTGTTATATGCATGAATGTGCACACACACAGACTGTACAGTTTTCTAGGCCTCTTACTGCTTTGTGCTTTGGTTGCGTGACTGACATGGAGAATCTCAGCCTGGGGTACGTGCCAGGTAATGGAGCTAAAGTGAGGGCATAAAAACCATAGCTCAGACTTGCACTCAGGAGTTATTGCCTTCAACTAGTACTCTGCAAAGTCTGAAATCTTGCCAGGAGACTATACTTCCCTAATAGTGATGAAATACCCTGGCAATGAGTCCTCTCCCATGTGGTCTCAATAGCAGTGGATGAGTCTAACCGGAGGTTAAAGATCTGTGATCAGCTGCGTGTAGACAGTCAGGCCATGGAAAGAAGAGATAGTCTGGCTCTGCATTGAAAGTGTAGGAGCTACAGCTCTCATTTCAGGGAAATGTAAGAGAGTTCTCAATCTCAATGCATAGAACTAAACTATCAAGTCCACAAAGTAAGTGGTGATATGAAATTATGAAATTATGAAAATAAGAGATTACATTGTGATATGTAATTTCTATGCATTATATGCAAGTGTATAGTTACATTCCATTTTGTATATTTATCTACCTAGGTCTAGTAAATGTATAGTTGTGAGATGTATTATAGTAATATTAGCCAGAATCAGACTAGGAAAATAATCTAGTAGTCAGTACCTTTGGGTTTTTTTTTTCTTTTTCCTTTATTTTCTTTTTTTTTTTCAAAAGCAGGATAAAAAAGTCAATCTAATACACTCCTCTTCCTGATAATCTCAGTGTCTGACCTTCTCTTGTTTCTACTGCTTGCCTGCAGGAAGTCCCCAAAAGGAAGTAATGGAATATCTGAAGCAATCTTTTTGTTTTCTGTGTGCTCTCATAGCCTGCTAGCTCTAATTCACTGAAAGAATGGAAGTGCTTGGTCTTGGAAACCTATAATACTAGGCTTATAAGAAATGCATACACGAATTTATGTTTGCAGTTTAAAATCTTCTGCAGTTCTGAATTGATTTCTCTGTCCACTTTTCTTTTTCTCACCTCAAATTTTCTTTTGCCCCACTTAACTTTTCATCCCTGCTTTATTAGCTTTTTACTGTTTCCCTTCACGTTTCATTCTGTTTAGCTTCTCCCAGAATACATGGGGATTATTTTTCCAAGGATTACAGAAGTCAAACTTCAAACTCTGAAGTGTTGTGATGGAACTGCTATCATTCTGTTCTAGTTTTACTCCTGGCATTTATCTTGTTCATTTAGAATATAGAGAACATACATTATTTTGGACTATAACAGTGCCTTCTGTATTTGAATGAGTGAATCTTTTGTGTGTGTGTGTGTATGGGCCCTTAGACACTGAAAGAACAGGTATGATTAGTAACACTAAAGGTAATAAAGACACAAATTTCCAGGAGAAGGCTGGAAGCTCTTGCTCTTCAGCAAAATAAAAGCCATTGAAAGGATTTTAAGTACTATGTCTGAGCAATGTGTTTTTTCACTGGCATTTGTCTCTATGCGTGTGGAACTCCATGCTTGGTAATTAATTATGTGGTCTAGTTTCCAGCTGTAGTGGTCCGAATAGTTATTTCCAGGAACAAGGCAGAGAACCATAGCATTTCAAAGCCAGAATAAAAGAGCTTGAAACAGATACCTGAAAAAAAAAAAAAAATCTGTTAAATCGCTGAGGATTATTTAGGAAGGTTCCATGACTTTCATTAAGTTTCCTTTGCACATCCAAGTCAATTTATTTTAAATGTTCTCAATGTCTAGATCCTCCCACCAAAATAATGTTGCTGGGTTTATCAACAAGGCAAGAAGAGACAATGCTTGAAAGAGGTTGTGATAACGTTATTTGGTGGCCATATTTTGTTTAGTTCAGGAAATTACAGATGTGCACAGATGTGTTTTGTTTCCTTATTGTTTTACATCATACATGAGAAAGGCTCCTTATTTCAAAAACTAATAGAAACTTTTAAGGATTTAAAATAGTTTGTTTAAGCTAAAGCAAATTTTCAATTTATTTTTTACCATTTTTTAAAAATTTGTTTAAATGCTATGTAAATTTCAAGAGAAAATAATTGAAATTTACCAAGAGTATTGCAAAAGAACCCCACGATTCAGTTACATTTGAATGTTTTCTTTAGTTCTAGGTGCAAAATTTTGGTGAATAGTTTCAGTGCAACAAGGAGAGACAAGTTTTATGTGAAAGAAGTGGATGGGATACAAATAATGATTAAACCATGGCACTTGTTATCCACATGCTTTACTTCCCACATTCATTTTAAACTAAATATACTTTTCTCAAGGTTTTTGTGAGGAGGAGAAGGAAAATAAACAGTACAAAACTTTCAATATTAAAATAAGATTTTTAAACAATGCTTAGATATTTTATTTACTGTAATAGGCAAGAAGCAGCCTATTCACGGCAGGGAACTGACTCTTTTACACATAAACACAGCTTCTTCGACTACTTTGCTGTACTTCAGGAACAAATGAAATGATGAATACAGTTTCTATTAGGTAGAAACCCCAGGAAATTGGTAGTTACAGATTATAGCAACTAGACTAGTGGAGTGCTAATGATTAGTTATTTTTTACTGTGTATTGCTCTGATAAAAAAACATTTTCTCCAGGATAAGTGGCTAAGGTAAGAATTTGTCGGTTTTTTTGCTTTTTAAAGTGTTATTGAAATTATAAAGCCAGACTCTGTCAGAACTGCAAATTTAGTGGCTTTTTGCTGCTGTAATTACATGTTGTATTTTTTTAACAAATGCTTGAGGATAATTGCTGCATTTGTATTATTGCAGGTGGGTTGAAAATGAAATATAGAGTACTATTTCTGAAGAAAGTATAACAAAAGATATGAGCAACAAATTACTGTGTTTGCTTCAAGCATGCAAAAGGCAATGCTTTTTCCATTCACTTTGTTCATTCAGCAGTTTTCCTGTGGACAAAAGGCATTTTTATACAGTCAAAAGAATAGTCATCGGTCTGTTAGGCAAAGACACTGTGGTTATGTCCTATCATGACCCTTATATCCCGTACAATGGAAGTGTTGCTCTCATGTAGGAAAAATAAAAGGTTTTCTTATTTTCTTATTTATTTTTGCACAAGATACATTGTAGTTTTTGAATCTCCAGTTCAGTGCCAGATTCCTGTTTGGAGAATGAGGAATAGCTTGCCATTTCTGCAGCTCTAACTTGCTTCCTCAGCAAGTTCTCAAGCATACAGCAGCAGAATCGTATTACCAGAGGTCACTGAAGAGGCTGCTCCTGACAGTATGTATTATAACAGCTAGTCATCATTGTTGCAGCCATAATTTTTATTAACATTACTCACAACCTGTAAATGCCAAGAGTAATTCAGGCCCAAACCCCTTTCTCACTCTCCTCTCCACAACTACTTCTCTCATTTTCCTGCCAGTTTGCTTATCTCCAGGGTTTCTTTGAAGTACTGACCTGCTAAATTAGAACAGCAAACTCAAGTAGATTTATTTGACTTTGAAAGCCTGGTTGGCAGAGTCTTTTCACTTTGTTGTGAATTAACTTCTTCATTGGAAGAGTATCTTAATGTGATATTATTCTGTTTATTCCTTTTTTATCACAAGCACAGGTTTATTTCCCATAAACTCCAGAGCTTTACTTCATTCATTGTCAATGTGATAACTTAATCTATAGTGTAATGAATGTTTGGTGTGCTTTTCTGCCTGGTGCTCAAAATGTATTGCTGTAAGTGCTGAAAAAAAACAATGTTTTTTATGTTAGTATTTTCTTCCAAGTTGCATGAAAACATCTTGCTTTGCTGAGTCTATTTACACTGGCCAGGAATGGCAAGGGGAAGACTCTTATCTCAAAGGAATATTCCTTGGGCATTTTGCTCATTGACAGCAGCTACTCCTGGCACCCTACTCCCAGTTCATCACTGTATGAGACTCCCACTTGTTACTGGGCACATCTACGTGGGTGCACTGACTGCACTTGCCCTCCAGGGCAGCTCCATCCTTCTGGGAAGCCAGGACTGAAGGCAGCATGACAGGGTGGATCAGGACTGTAAAGCCTGCTGATATAGATGGTTGCTTTACACGGGTAAGAGAAGACAAACACAGGACACTGTATGCACTATGAATTTAATGCAGAAAATTTGAGATCAGTTGGGAAGACATGTAGATGCTCTAATGCAGACCTGTGACCCAAATAATAGACTGATATCTCTCTGAAGACTTCTGTAGCTTTAGCATGGTACTGTGAGAATGTGTGACTAGGCTGGCATGTTTCTCGAAGATCAATGTGTCGGTAAGAACAAACGTACATATTTCGCATCTGCCTGTATAGAGACATCCAAAGACATCAGTGGACTTTAAATCAATGACAGATTAAAGCTAAACCCCTCAGGTGAGACAGCAAAGTATTCAGGATCAGTGGGCACTCAATGCCACTCACTAATGGTAAAAAAAAAAAATCCTATTTCTACTTTCTTCTGTACAAGAAGATTTAATTTTTGGATATGGAGAATGTAAATTCATGAATTAATAAATCTTTTTGGCTTTCTTTTATTGTCTCAATGCATCTTTTTTTCATCACCCAGTCAGTAGAGTACCACCTTGCAATTCTTCATATCAGTCTGTGGATACCAAAGATGCATAATATATGATACAAGCATTTTTCTTCCAGCAGTGGGTGGTCTGATACCTTAATCAAGTTGACTTTTTGTATTAAGAAGGTTAGTTCAGTTTTGCTTTTAGAAAATTTATTTTACTCTGCTTGACTACATTTATTTTAAAGTATGTCTGTGCATATATGCATGGCTCAATACCTAGTAATTGTATTATGTAGCCAGGAACATCTCAGTATTTCCATCACAGTTCCTTACTTCTTGATATTTATCGCAAGGCAATAAAAATTTGCTGAACTCCGAAAACAAGGCTCCTGTGCTTTAACATACCTTTTTTTAATTCAGGAAAAAAAAAAAAAAGAAAAAAGAAAAAAATTCCGTTTCAGTAATAAAGTTGTAAGGAAATAAAGAGAAAAAGGTAGACAGTAAGAACAAACTTCCCACAGAGCCTATATTGTTTGTGTCTTTTTAACATCAATTTTTCAGACCATTAATTACTACCAAAGGACATTAATGCCTAGATATTTCCAGAGGAAAATACACTTTAAAAGGCTTCTGACATCTACAATACATATGTCTAATTGTTGCACAGTGTTGTCTTTTTTGGTTTGCTTTAAGTCAATATACTCTCATTTTTCTAGGTTGGATATAACTTTTATCCTGTTACAACAGTTCTAATTTTTAGCTTCAAATAAAGTTTCTATGAACTGTGTCCTATGTTTCTGTTTTCTGCAACATTTTAATGCATGGTGCTACAGCTGTTTGTCAAAACAAATGGTAGCTAAAGAAAGATGAGGAGTCAAGAGTTTGAAGAGCTCAAACATATAAATATAGCTCAAGAAGAGTATGTTATTTTCAAATCATTCCTTTTCTGCATCAGCATGAAGCTGAGGGCAGCCAACCTTTACAAAGAGTATTCTTTTCACGTTGGAATAATAAATAGAAGAATAATCATTTTACATGACAGAGAGACAACATCAGCTCCTAGCTGAGAACTTGAATCTAAGGTGCTAATGTATCGCAAAAGGAAGTAGTTATTATGAACAATTGTCTGTTATGAGATGAATGTCCTTAGGCTTTTCAGTCTGAACTATGCTACTCTATATATTCAGTTGAGGACTCATTGCAGCCAAGACATGAATCTGCATTTATACCTCTCTATTGGCTATGTTCTCACTTGGGTTTTTTTTCAATGATTGGGAAACAGTAAGAATTCTTGGTTCTGTATCTGTTAAACTACAATTACAGTGAGAAATAGCATAAGAGAAAACTCTGGCACCTCTGTTTCAATAGGGATTTTTCTTTTGAACTAAAATTCTCTTTCGGATAGTCATGGCTGAAATCCATTCATTACAGAGTATGTAAGCACCCTGAAGAGAGCAGATTTTATCAGAGCAGGGGGCCATCAGAGGCTAACCACAAACATGCGCACAATGTCAATGTCATCATAATACAAAAGTCTGCTCTGCACATGAAATTGCCAGTAATTTAGATAAGAATAGAATTCTCATGAGCAGCAAATACAGATTATCCTCTAAAACAGTTCAAGGTGGTGATTCTCTTCAAAACTGTGACTGTTTTGAGTGTAATGCAACTTCTACTGAAATCTTAGCACATCTTTCTTTCTCTCTGCTTTGTTTCTGCATATGAAGGATATGCTATATATCTTTCATTCTTCATAACTTAAATGTAGTACTTTTAAATGAGATAGAGAAGTGTCGGTACTGCTGCTGTCAGAACTCACACACATCCTAGAAGGATCTGGCCAGTAAATTAGGAAATAATATATATCAAAAATGGATATTCATCTAAACAGAGATAGCATTGCTTTGTTATCCCCAGAGTATCTACATACTTTGTATGAGATATCCATGACATGGAATGAAGTCCACATGATTCTTCTTCTAGGGCAAAACTCTGGTAGAGCTATTTAACTGCTAAGAATATTTGAACATAAAGTTCAGCTATTTTTAGGTCATAACCTTATTACTTCACTGATCTTACACTTGAGGCTCAGCGTTCCATAATTCACAAAGAAAAAATCGCACGTAATTTAGAGCCAGAATGTGGGCGACAGGCAATGGGTTCAGGAAACAGACTGTATGTAAGCTTTGAGCCTTTTCTGGGAGGTGAGACCTGTATCACCTGAGAGCAATACAGCTGATGAGAACCAATGTGTCAGCCAGCATTCAGATGAGACAAGTTGTTGCCACATCTTGGTTGATAAGGGTGTTTATATAAAGTCATCCTCTGCTGAATAGGAGCAAGGTGTAAATGTTCAGAAAGTACAGGTTGCAGCTCAGCCACATAATTGTAAGGCTGTTCTTCCTGAAGCAGAAGTGCTTTCAAAGAGCTAGAGAATCTTAACTGGGATATAGCTGCTAGCAGACGAGTAGCAGTGCAATGAGATAGTTTATTAAACTGCCTCTCAGCTACACCCAGCTGTGGAAATGAAGTAACAAGACTAAAGTATTTTTGGCAGCTAAAGCAGTAAATGTTATGAGTAAGCTATGTGACTGCAGTCAAGTATCTGGGCAGGCATATCCTTAGATATTTCTACAGACAGAAAGGACTAGACATGGAACATCTATGCAAGGTCATTCAGTAAAACTCAGAATGGATCAATTACATTCTATCATGCATCTGGAAAACATGAGGTTAACTTCAACAAATTCTATTTACCTAGTAACTTTGACAAGTAACCAAATTCACTCTGTTTCAGTCATCCCAAAATAATGTTTTCTGAGGGACTGCTTTAACATGTCTTTCTAATATTGCTTCACTTTCACTTGATTCCTAGCCAAGATATATATTTCCTCTCTTCCCTCTCCTAATCCTTGTTAAAAACAATTTCTTTTAAAATATTTCTGAGATGATCACACAGCACTTGCACTCTTTCTTTTCATTCTGTCATTGTTTCCTTATTAACTCTATTCACATACATAAAAAATTCCTTAAAGTGGGCAGCTTCAGATCTGGATTTTATTATGAAGAGGACAAGGAGTGAACATGTTTCCTTCTGCCTCTGAGAACTTGTGCCTAAATCACACTTTGAATGAAGAGATAAGTCTAATCCACTGCAGTCTTCAGGTTCACTGTAACTTCTTGTGATTATCTCTGCTTTAAAGAGATTCAAGCCTGCAGATTCACAGTAGTGAAAATCAGGACAGATGAGGTGATACAAGTCAGTAGGACAGATAATTGCACATTTGGTATCAAGTTTAGTTGCAGCTAGCATTGATAGTGTCACCTTTAAGAGTACTATAGTAAAAATATTCAATGATTTTATCTGGATGATGCAGAATACCTCCTCAGAGCTCCTTGTGATTTTGAAAGATTAGGGTTATAGTACCATAATGTGACACCTCAAAAAGTAATTTTCATTCCGTTACAAAGTTTTGTATTCACTTAGTTGATGTATTACACTGATAAATCCCATTATTATTGCATTCTCTAGTGTGGTATACTGTTGTAAAGACTTTTTTGGAGTCCTCTATTTGTTTTGGCTTGATAGATCGAAAAATTGTTTGCTTTGTACAGGTCTATTTGTTTAACAGGTATTCATTTAAATGGGTAATAAGATACAAGGGCTGGGTAATGAGATGGAAAATTGCTACCCACGTATTAGGTGATTACTATGTTTTTTGTCCAAATCAATTTTGGCAGAAAATAATAAATCTAGAAAATGGACTTGGAACCTGCATTTCAAATTGATAATCAGTAGGTCACTCTTGTGAAAATACTCTCCCATTTGCTCTTGTTTAATGGGGAAAGAAGCCATTGCCTTATTTAATAACAATTTCATAGGGAGGTATAGGAGCCATATGAAAAGGGGTATGTGCCTGGGCTAAAAGATTCCCCCAGACACAAAAACCATGACTTCTGTCTTTTTTCTCTATTGAATATTCTCTATTGAGATTTTTGCCAGTCACCTCCTAAAATAACTACACTCCACAATGGCCAAGAAAAAGGACAGAAGCAGAATCTGTATATGTGGTTAGCAGTCTAGGAAGACAGCTTAAACATGGATTTACCAGGGAAGGTTTGGATCATAATTTCTCCAGCCTTGCTATGATCTCCCAGTATGGCTGTCCTTCAGCCCTCCTGCCAGAGTCCTCCTTAGAAGTAATCTTTGGTCCCTCTCTGAGAACACACATGCTGGCAACGACGTGGCAGGAGAGAACCAGAGGATTTACAAGGATAGGGGAGCCTTTGCTGCTCTGAATCCCCACTGGGGGCCACTATCACGCTCTTCTGAAGGTGAGAAATCTCGTTCCCTCCATCCTTTGGGACTTTTGTCACCCTGTTTTATATATATATATATATTGACTTCCTGTTCTTCCACCTAGTGTTTAACACAAAACAAAACTCTGAAATGTCTGTATAGCATGTCCATGCAATTGTCATCTGTCTTGTGTCCACAGAACAATAATTCTGATGTTATCAAGCCATGGCAGAAGACAAGAAAATTGCCGTGGAAGAAGCCAAGTAGAGCCTGACTAAGCCTGTGCTTCATGCTGTGTGAATTGACACTCAGAGCTCTAAGATGAAGTCTAAAAGCTAAAAGTTATCTCCCAACAAGTTAAATAGCAGCAAGGAGACATACAGCAGCTGTTTACATACCTCTCAGCACTTACAGTCTGTAAGGAGATCTTCTAGACTACTGCAAAACAAGGTGGAAAGGCAAAATTAAGTTATGTCTGAATAATTTGGTTTAAGTCTGGCCTGAAAGAATAGTATCTGCTTACGTGGTCATTTACAGTTCAAAAGCTTTCTTGGAAGCTGTTTCTTTCCCCAGCCCCAGAGCTACTAATTTCTAAGTTACAGCTGTGATGTCGTAGCAGACTGCGAAGCAACTTCAATGCTAGTAAATTAAATATGCTTCTGACCCTTCTCCAGCACTGAAGCCAGCAAGCCTAGAAAAGCTGACACACATACTGTTAAACAGTCTTTCTATGCAGAACACACTGATGATATCCAAAATGACTACTGGGAATAGTCTTTGGACTGTGATAACTCCCAGAATATACCCAAGAATTATTTAGGAAACAGCTAGTTTGCCCAGGCCAAATCTGAAAAAGGGATTTAATAATTCAGCAATGTAGACAGATGAATACTAGTATGACAAATGTTGCCTGACACTGTTTAATTTGCTAGTATAAACATAGTATGACTGTACAGACTGACACTATATGTTAGTATGTCAGATATGTGAACAGGTTTTCATGCTGTCAAGCACTAACCATGGTAACCAAGATGAAGCAGAGTTTACGGTTTGTTCAGTCACACAATGCAATGACGTATTCTTAAAAACATGCTTTTTAAAACAAGAGGGTCCTGCGCTACATCTGCGGGAAACAAGAGCTACTATAAAGCAAATAGGGAGTAATAATTATATTAATAGCTACTTACGTCATTATTATCTACACCTGTCCTTACCACTGCATTACTAGCACATTGCCCCACATCATTTACTCTAAGGAAAAGTCTGTTCTTTAGTTCTATTTTGTGGAATTGACAGGTGCATTATTTACGGTCCAATATATTTAATCTAGAGTTAGACCACTGACTTGAAATAAGCTCCATGTGGGCAGATGTCTGCATTTGCCCAAAGCCCTATTAAAGCCTCTAAAGATTCATAGGAACACAAGACTCAGATGAAATGCAGCTCACTCCAAGCTTGGGGATGTAGTATGGTCTCAGAATTGCATTTAAATAGAATTGGTTTTCTGTGCTTCTATTTTAAGAATTTTGTTTATCATAATGCTTCTCTAAGTCAAAACAAAACAAGTCTTGTTCTGATTCTGGCTTTCAGAGTGACTTTGCAAAAATCCTTTTCCTCCAAAAATCATACCTTCTAAGCATCTCAATTCCTTATGTAAATTGAACTGGACAAGAAGGCCAGTTAGCAGTGAAATAACATTGTTTAAAAACAAATCCCCATCATGCATTGGAGCTATCCATTAGGGAAACATTAGTGAGATACGAATTTCTGTTTCCCAGCTTGCAGCTTCAGACTGTCTATTTTAATTTTGTTCATACACCACTGGTTATCAGCAGTGGATTTAATATTCTGAAATACCACATTTTATGTGATCTCTCTGGTCCTCTCTGTCTTGCTTTCCATTTACTACCCCACGCTATTATTTAGTTGCGTGAAGGAGCTTGGCTATTACTCTGTTGCTCCGTTTCTGCTGCCAGAATAGTTTTGATCAATACAACTTGCAAAACAATTAGATCATAAAATGCAGTGCATTTAACAGAACTTTTTTCAGTTGTTCTAAGAACTTTCATTTCAAATGCAGGAACTATAAACTGTCTTGGATTTTTAGTATATTTTTGCAGACTATTAAATTTAAAATACATATGAACAGTTAGTTCATCCTTGAAGAAACATATTGAGTTTGAAGTTTTTTAATGCTACTGTATAAATTTATATTTCAAGATATTTTCAGTTCCAATATGAAGCGCACAAGATAATGGGGCAGATCTAACAGGATGATTTAGTATCCATCTCTAGCTACAGCATTTCTCCATCAATAAAGGCCAACAATATACAAGGGAGTTGCAGCAGTCTCACTTTCAGTGGACTCTACAGGGTAACAAGATTTTATGTTGTATATAACAGAGTTCACATTTCTATAACTGAAATTATTATCCCCTAACACCACACCAGGGTGTCTTTCTAATGACATTTTTATGTAAAATGTTTGATTCAGCAACAAGACCTACTCACACCTTTAAAACAATTTATGCATAGTCAAATAAACAATTGTTCCTAGCACATAGTCAGTAACCTAATCCTTTTAATCTTAACCCACAGAGGAAACTCATGAGCAGAGATTATACATTGTGGGCTGCTTTCCATTCACTTTGGAGATTTCCACAATAAAGCGCTGTCTGGAATTGGAGCAGTTCTCCACTTCTAAGGGCTACAGGATAGAAAGTCTCATTTTTAGAAGTATTTGAAAGGAAGATTCTTATTTTTCCTCAAATAAAGTAGGCCTGAGCATTTATCAGAATCAGAACTATTGAAGTAAAAGGCACCAGCGGAAAGTGTAACTTAAGAAGCTGTCATGAGTTTTGCTTAAGGAAGTTGCCTTCTCTTCAGAAGCATAACCTTGCTAATTTGTAAAAATCACTTGTGACTTTTCAAATTTATGTCCAGCTGCAAGCTGGTTTTCCCATTAAAATTGAAAATGTACAAAATACACAAATGTTAAAAATAGCATGTTTACAGTTCCTGACAACAGTATATGGTTCATCTGAGATATAACAAGGACTATGGTTTTGGTTTTTAATATTTTTCCTAAATGCAATCTAGAAAAAAATTACTAGCAGAGAAAATAAGAAATAAATAATGCTAAAACACACAGACAACCTTCACCTCTAGAAATCAGCTTCTTAATATCTTTACCCAGATGACTTCTCTACTGTGTTCGGTTTGTAACAAAATGAAATGCTTACTGATTAGAGATATTTCATCAAATAGAAAACATCTTGATTTGTAAACATGGGACTAATGAAGCCTGTTTTCCTGTGGATTTGTGTCCCACACCATATGCCACCGCAAGAATTCTGCCATCTGCATCCTCAGTAACTTCACATCACTTCTTCAGTATTCCTTGTTCCCTCTTATCCATGTTCCTTACCTACTTCAGTAGCAGTTCTCTTCCCTGAGTGTGCCTGGCCTTGCAGCTAGGTGAGAGATGATGTCGGCACACATGCATGCTGGCTGGCCAGTGAGGCTGGCTGAACAGTGGAGGGAACTTGCCAGGATGAGTTGAATGGGGCACTCATGTTGCAGTCTTTCTGTCAGGGGTTTTCAGTTAACTCATCTCTGTCTTCTACTCAGTGTCTAGTTTTCACCATGCTCATGAAAGCCAGTATGGCCTAGATCTCTGTCTTTTTGGTTGAAATTGGTTATTGGTTCAAAACCTTTTAGGAAAAGGAAAAATATATAGACAGAAGAATGAGCAAATGCACACAGCATACAATCACAGAGATCTTGTTTGCCCAAAAGATCAGGCTAAAAAGCATATTAATGCTTCCTATATTATACTATATCAAGCAATACTGACAAAAATCTATTTATTTTCACACTAAATATAGATTAAGATAAATAACTGGCCACCTTCTTCTCTTCTGAAGATGGTCCTTGCTCTGTGTCCTCACGCTGCTTCAATAGTGCAAAGCAGTTCAGGGAGTTCGTCCCTACACAAAGGTATCTTTGGATAAGTTTGAATTGTTGTAGCAGGCTTCCTTAAACACCAGCCTCACAGAAGCTGGAGTAGGACATGGAATTTCAGTTCTGATACTCTCCAATTCCCCTGACATATGCTTACATCCAGAGGCAGTTTGGCATAGGGGAGGCCAGCTTATCAGCTGGTCTGGTTTGTGTTAAAGGAGTTTCTCTGTATAGACATGCTCAGGCCCTAGGAAAGCCTCTTCTGAACATTGAGCTGTGCTTTTCCCCTGGCCCAATGATGCTTTGGATCTGAGATTTATTACCCTCTCTTTCGTCATGAGTAGTTCTTCATATCTGTGCAAAGCAACTTACTTAGCTTACTGGAATACTACCAGGCCGTACACTTCTCTTCAATGGGTTTGAAATGTCTATGCTACACAAGACAACAGAGCAGGGAATAATCCCGTTCCTTCATGACTAAATGTTACTGGGAGAATCATCATTAATGTCATTGCCGTGGTACAATTTGTAGACACTCCTCAGTGATTAATGGCAGCTAAGTCAGCTTTCATAATCAGGAACCAGAACTCATTTTTTATTTCCTTCTGGTTTTTATAGCTTCATTACTCCAGGTTTTCCATTCCTTATTTCGGAATACTCCTCTAGCTATACGTATATTTACTACATTATGTAAGTGCCTATCAATCGCAGAAAATATGTATTTTTTAAAATGTAATTCCTAGGGTGTCTTCTAAAATTTACTATTCATGGAGATTGCAACATTTAGAGTATTAGCAAAAGATATGGAATTTTTCCCTCTAGGATCAAAGTGAAAAACTAGCCTTCTTATTAAAATGCCTGACCCAAACTAAAGACTTTTAGTTTTTCCATAAAGTTTTTTGGTAAATCATACTGTCTTTCCATGCCACACTTACAGAGGAAAGGAAGAAAATGTTTCTTATTCACATTCTCACCTACACCTTCTGTTTAGATTTAATCTGTGCAAATCTTATAGCTAGTCATGAAAGTGATAATGAGAATAGTAATAATATTGGCATGGTCACAGCTCCAACATAGATCAGTGGCCAGTAAATTTGAGGTTGTACAGTTTCTACGAAAATCTTGTGTTTTCTGCTTAGTTAACTGTACAGTTTCATGCATCGCAAGTTACACCTTTACTGTCACCTTTCCTGTAGCTCCAGCAGAAAATCCAAGCACTCCTTTAAGCTACCATGTTATAAAGCATTCTATAAATCTGTGATTTGTACATATGTCTAGAGTTAGCGGATAGATGAGGTACAACAGATGGCACACAAGTACATAGCACAGTTTTGGTCTTTGCAGGATCAATAAAATCTGTTTTACACTCTGCATGGTTTCTTTTGTATACATCTTCGCATGAAGCACTTTAATTAAAAATCTTAAAAGTTAACTTTGCAAATCAACACTAAAATGCAGGACAAGGTTATGTGGACTGCTGCTGGCCCATGTATGTATATGAGGTTTTGTAATCCAGGGCCCACAGCCTAATATCTTTCATGTAGGTTATTTACTTAAATGCTGAGCAGAACTTAAAAATATTTAAGTAACAAATATACATCCATGAAATTAGACTCATTGTCAAGCCTGCAGACTATACAAAGTCAGCTTCTCCTTTCAAATGAAGAGTCAGTTTTTATCTCCCAGGGCAAACTAGCATTTTTAAAATTTTAAAATAGGTATTCAATCAATCACACCATTACTGCTGAAGAAGGTCACTTTAGTGCAAGCAAGTGGTGACTGGTGAAGCTCCTTGAACTACTGAAATCCACATGCTAATGAAAAAACATTGATAACATATCATTATTTATTCATTTTTATGTATTCAGGTGCATAAATAATTAAGAGAAAAATTACCGATCCTTTTCTGTCAGAACCATACATAATGCAATACAATTCAGCAATTCGTCCCACATGCATAATAGTATAACCACTTACATATATTGACTTGAGAACTATAATCTTGATTAACATTTCAGCTCTTAGTTACTTCTGTCTCCTTAACATCTTTATAAATGAATTTCATCATCTTTGACGAAGTTAATTAAATCAGACTGTACGCTGCTCAGAACTGCTTCCAGAATCTAGCAATGTTCTGCTTAAAAACTTTATTTGGAAATCCTTTGAACTGAGTTAATGTTGGTTTTCACCAGAAATGTGACAGCCTTGACAGGTAAGCTGCAGGTCACTCAGAATGTCAAATGTTATACTTTGAACAGCACCTCACAATGTTCAAACAGTAAATGCAGGTTACAACTGTAAGCTGAAATTTTCTTTTATGCAGATAAGCTGCTAAATATATAGGCTACTGTATTATATATCAGCCTTTGTTTCTAAAATAATTCACATATAATAATTCACATATCTTCAGACAATCATGAGTTCAGCCCTGACTTGAAAATGGAGTTCACAGAAACAAGATCTCCACCCAAAGTAAACTCTCAGTCTCCTGACACTAAAACACAGTCTTCGCTGATTTTACTTTCAGTTAATGACCAACACTAATGAACTACTTGAAACTCTAGGTTGAAACTCTAATGACGTACTGTGTTCAAAAGAATAACACGGTAAAGGCCTCCAAACATATTTCACAGCCTGATAGCTTCAGGCAAATACTTTCCAAGTTAAACTCAATTTTTAATAGATGCCCCATTCTGTAATAGAACATTTGACTGCACAGCTGCACACCAGGTGGTTGCTACCATCATACTTCACTATATCTTACTGTCTTTTCCAACAGTCTGGGAGTACTTACAAAACATGGAGAAAAGACGGAGCTGTGTAAAAATCCAACTTGAAACTTCCGTATGTAAAATGACAATAACTACATATCATCTAGTGACTTCTCAGTGAGAGAAAACCATCATGAGTTTCTTAGCCAACAAAAGTACTCTGACCAGGCCTAGGAAAAAAAAAAACAAAACACTGTCATTATTATTTCACAATGATACCAAAAAGAAACCAATAGATCTAAAAAATATTAATGAAATCTCCTGATCGTAAGTCATCACAATACCTCTCTCTGCCACACTGCAATTGCCTGGAGAGAAGGAACTTAAAAAGTCAATGCATGTAAGGTGAAAAAGATAATGTAGGTAGGCTGGCAAGAAAAAAGATTCAAAATAATAAATCTTAGCATAAAAATCAAACATGAGGCACAGAGGAGGAAGTTAGGAAAGACAAAATAAAACCTAACTCAAATTTCGTAGCTGAGACCTTGGTCAGGAATTACTGCTGGGGACTCTACTGAAGCTGAGGAAAGGAGTGGGAGGGCTGAGAAAGATGGGGTGACTGGAGGGACCTGGCTAGAATTAAATCCATTTGGAAATCTATCTGGGGAGTGCATACTAACTCCTCCATTTGAAACATTGCAAAATCAATCACACATTAAAAAAAAAAAAAAAAAAGGTAACTTTTTTATAATTTATTTGTGCTGATTGGTCTTTTAGGATAGTATCTATGTTAGTCAAATTACCCTAAAGTACTGAGAAACTCAATGAAACTTCTAGACAAAATTTTAAAATATGTGGGTCTGAGAACTAACACGACATTATGTGGTGGTCTGCCCCAACTGGCAGCTAAAATCCCATCCAGCTGCTTGCTCACTTGCTGCCCCCTCAGTAAGTCAGAGGGAGAAAATAGAAAGAAGAGGATCAAGAAAGTTCATGGGTCCAGATGAAAACAGAGATCCCTTACCAATTACCATCACAGGAAAAAAAGACTCATTCCCCTGCTCAACTTCACCCCAAACTTCTCTCCTTCCCCCTTGTTATTTCTGCAGGTTACGCTTGGTCCCTTCACTCAGGCAGTATGCGTCACAAAGAGTGGCAGGTTTGGGAGTGTTACAGGCGGTGTTACATAGTGGTTTCCCTCTGCTGTTCCTTCCTCCTCACCCTTTCCCTCTGCTCCAACATGGGTCCTCCAGGAGCTGCAGTCTTTCAGCAGTACCTGCTCCACTCTTCCTCCTCCTCTGACCTTGGTGCTCCCTCTGCCATTTCACACTTTTTCTCCCCCCTTTTCCAGTCTGACAAGTTCTGCCCTTTGTTAAATATGTTTCCCAGAGGCACCAGTCCCTTGGCAGAGGGGCTGAGCCATGCCCTGTGTCGGGTGGGCTGTAGCTGACTGGAATTGGCTGTGTCCGGCACAGGGCAGTCCCAGCCTCTCCTCACAGAGGCCCCCACAGCCAGTGCCTCGCCACCAACAGAGTACAAATTCAGAAATATGAGTGGTATGTTAGTGCGTGGGGGAAAGTGCATGTGTGCATTTATGAATATATAATACATGTTGATGCACTTTGTTTAGAATCGTGTCCACAGAAATGTGATACTCCAAATAAACCAATTCAAGCCAAGTGATACTGGTCAAAAAAACTGCCAGAAAAAAAAAAAAAAGAGGCAAAGAATGTTGAAAAATCCTGCCTTTAATGCATTTTAATCATTTTTACTTCCCTAGTGCTTGTACTCTTTATGGTCATAGTAGATGTTAAAAAAGACTGTCATATGCACAAATACCTCTGAAATTTCATTGAAATCCAGCATAAGTTAACAAGACACTGCAAATATGATTGCTGCATGCCTGATATTTTGAAGTATTTAGAACTTGATTTCTATTTTTAGTCTCTTAACAGTACTAGATACCACCATGAGCTAAAAATATTACGTAGGTAGGCATGATGTCACTTCTTTTTGTATTCTTTGCAGAGCTTAATCATGCAGATGGAACCATATAAAAGCTGAGGAATTACTGTGTCATCTGAAGTCAAATTTATTATGCTTGAACTGCTGCAACTGTAAGTTCTCACAGGAATACTGGCCTCTAGGCTTATGGAAGCTAAACATACTGTTGCTAGCCAGGAGAGATTAGTAAACATATTGCTTGTTCTTCTGGAAAGCCATCACTGGGTACTCTCCCAAAAGAACAAGTTCTGATCTGTATTTTAAGTAGCAGCTGCTCAGCATGCTAAAATATCCTGCATAGATTTATTCTATTGTGCTTCCCACGGAATTCTTTAATCTCAGTTACCCACAAGTGTGGGACAGAAGGGGAAATTTGACATTAAAATGAGTGGTTGCTGGCACTTCCCAGAGCAGGAAACAGCAGCCTTGGAAGAATTAGGTGATATTTATGCAATAATAATGTGTTTCTTGCTTTGTGTTTTCTCCCATATCCATACACATACACTTTCTCACTCTCCCATTGAAAAAGCACACATACACCCCCTCCTACCAGTGCTTCATCAGGACTTAAGTATTTGTCAGAAAATCACAGAGTCACTGCAGCTGAAAAAGATGTCTGGACATTGTTTAGTTCAACCCTCCTGGTCAAATCAGGGTCACCAAGAGCAACTTACTCCGGGCTGCATTCCATCAGGTTTTGAGTATCTCCAAGGATGGAGACTCCATCGCCTTTCCAGGCAACCATGGAGCTCACATGTTCCAAGCTCTTTGTCATATTCATTACGCCTTGCTGGAGTCACTCTATTATGTCCATGTCCCTCTTCTACAGGGGAGCCAAGGACTGTAGCCAGTAATCCAGCTGTGGCCTCTCTAGAGCTAAAGAGAGGGGAAGGATCACAACCTACGATACTGATAATCAATTTGCCTGCAGTGCACACTACTCACTCAAATTCAACTTCTTGTCCACCAGGACTCCCAGATACTTTTCTGCAAAGCTGCTTTCCAGTCAGCCCCCAGCCTGTACCAGTGCATGTAGTTATTCCCAGATGCAAGTCTTGGCTTTTCTCTTTGTTAAACTTCATGAGATTCCTGTTTGCCCATTTGTCCAGCCTGCTCTGATGTATCCACTACTTTTCCTGAGTTTGTGTGGTCTGCAAATTTGCTGAGGATGCACTCTATCCCTGTCTTGACCCGGTTCAGGCCAAGGGAGATTTGTTTTGATCCCAGAGGCGAAATTAAAACACAAATGAGATCAAACGTCACAGACTCTCCATGGTTTATTATAAAGTTGTGCACACTTGAAAATTAAAGAGCAATAGGAAAGAAGGGGATATAAAAATAAGCAGTATTATGAGAGAGTAGAGAGAGAGAGAGAGAGGGGTTACCACCTTCAGCAAAATCTTGCAAGTCCAGTTGTTGATTGATGGGGAAGATCGTCAAATTAGTTATGAGCTGTTGTTGCTAGATATAGTCTCTTTCTCCACCCACTGACTCTGGGTAGGCATTTCTGCCACACGCTGCTTTGCATACGTCCGGCCTACCAGTGCAGGCACCAGGTATCACTCCAGGGGTCATTTCAGGGTCGTTAGGAGTGATCTCCATCCCTCCTTCCTTTTCCTCGTGAAGATCTCCTTGTTGCTGGAGCATGTGCACTGATGCATCCTGTTTGTAGTATCTGTGTGAACTGTCCTGCTTATCCCCCTATAGGTGCAGGAAGGGGGATGCTGAACCTGGCAGTTTTCTACAATAGCCCCTCTCCAACTGCAGGAAAGGGGCATACTGAGCCTGGCAGTTTCCCATAA
This sequence comes from Podargus strigoides, assembly GCA_028020825.1. NCBI lineage: Eukaryota > Metazoa > Chordata > Aves > Caprimulgiformes > Podargidae > Podargus > Podargus strigoides. The sequence goes on along the minus strand of CM051663.1, from coordinate 144,566,257 downwards.
TAGTACATCTCCAGCTGCAAGAAGGGGAGTGCCAAGCACAGACAATGTTGAGACATTTCACTGAGTGTTGAGACATCCTAGAATTGCTGAGATATCCTTTGCCATCTTTCTCCCAGACCGTTGGTTTCTCACAATCCCATCATCCAGCTCATTAATGAAGATGTTAAGCAATATTGGCATGATTATCAAACCCTCTGGTGCACAGCTAGTGATTGGCCTCCAATTAGACTGTGTTCTGCTGATCACAACCCTTCAAGCCATGCAGTTCAGTCACTTTTCAGTCCAACCTGATGTATGCATATTCTAGCCAGTACTTCATGAGCTTGTCTATGAAGACATTATGGGAAGCCATGTTGATAGCCCTACCAAAGTCAAGATAACAAACTGCCACTGCTCTCCTCTGATCCACCAAGCTAATCATCTCAATGTAAAAGGATATCAGGCTGATTAAGTGGGTTTTGCCTTTCAAAAATTTATACTGACTGCTCCCAGTCACCTTCTTGTCCTAAACATCATCAAAAACAGCTTCCAGCAAGGTTCCCAGAGAGTAAGGTGAAACTTACTGGCCTGTAGTTCCCCAGATCCTCCTTCTTGTCCTACTTGAGAATAGGTGTCTACATTCAGCTTGTTCCCCGGGTTAAAGTGTAGAAGTTGTTCTACCACCTAATGACCCCTGTCCAGCTGAGAAGGGGAATCAGAGAAAAAAGGAAGAAGCCCCATGGGCTGAAGTACAAACAGATTTAATGAAATAACAAACCAATACAATCACCAACATAAAGTACACAAGGTTACACTCAGCCTCATCCTTAGGGTCAGCAACAGGAGCAGAATGCCAAGAGATAGGAGCCCCACCTGCAGTGAATTCTCTCCTTTTACAATGAGCATGATTAAGTAGTATGTGATAGACCTGTGTGTCAGCTGCCTTGATTGGATCTCCCTGCTGACTCAGGGCTACTCATGGCCTGCCTGCATGGCTGGCCCATGGTTCTGTTCCTGGGAAGACAGGACAACAGGAGAGACATTTGTTGCCTTCAAGACCTCAGAAACATCCATAACAAACTTTCAAAGACAATCCAGAATGCTTCACAATGACATTGTTCAGCTCTGTCAGCACTCATGGGTGCGCCTCATCAGCACCAAAGAAGGCGTCTTCTTCTTTCTGATCAGGTGGACTCTGTTAGATGCCCACACCAACTTCCATAATGCAAATATTCCTTTCTTAGAAGCCATTATGCCTTTTCTGTTGGATCATTTCCACTGAAACTGCCAGAGCAAAAGGAGAAGCTGTGGGCTTAACCCATTAAAGATAGCAGAACAACACCTTCTGGCTTCACTGTACTTTGGTTGATGTGCTGAAGAAATGCACTAATTGACATATACAACATACAACCATTATACTAATAGAGGGTGCTATTTAAACGTGTATATGTGGCAATAGTATGTATCCTTTGGGGACTGTTAGATGCTTTCTAAATCAGAATGGTGTTGGAATCCCTCTTATTTGTCTCCAGAGGACAGCAATAGGGTCTTAGAAGAAGATACCTTCCAAAAAGATTTTTGGAACAGCATACACATGACTAAGCCTCTTGTTAGACAGCTGCACATCTCTACATGAAAAACATGAAAATTGTAGATAGTCCAAAGGAGCTACATCTCTATTTGTGAAGCCAAAAAATAAGACCAGACAGTGAAAGACATGGAAATAGTCAATCTGTAGCAGCCACCAGCTGTTATACAGCAGAAATAAGGTTGAAGATGTTACCCACACTAGCTGCAAGGCAGGAGATGCTGGATCCAGGATGGGACTTAAGGTCCCATACTGGCTCTTGCCTTGCTCTTAGACTAAACAGTCATGCACTATGCCTTACTTATGCTAGGCTTCAGGTTATAATCTTACTGCAAGATTTGAAGAAAATCACTAAAAACATCCATTCAGAAGAATACAAAGAAAATAGTCACTTCTTACTCATTTTTTTCCCCTCTGCTTTCCTCTGCTTGTATTTGACATTTTCTAGTTTAACCCTATGGTTAAACAGACTAGGAAAAACCCTCTGCTGTATTTGTCAAGTACATTTTCAGAGAGGCTTAAATGAAGTGTTATTTAACTTTATTTTCTCCACATCTCTCACACAGACTATGGATCTGGATAGGTTTTAAGGAAACAGTAAATAGTGGCAGAGAATGGTGAAGTGTGTTTTGTTACAGAAGGAAAAAAAAAACCCACTACATTTAGGAATGTGCACCTGACAAATGCGTGGGCAGTGCTGTGTGTGTAAGAAAAGGCTGGTGACCATGAGCAGAGAGAAGATACGAAGACAGAAAAACATAGCAAGTATAGGAGATATGACCAACTAATCATAAAAGAACTCTAAAAATCAAAGGTTGTCGTTTAGAATGGGACTTTAGGATGTAAGGAATGATCATTTGCCTATTTTTACTTAAGAAATTTTCACCTATAGCATTCATCTGAGGAAGATATGGGAAAAAGAAATTGAGAAAAGACAGAATTGATGGTAAAGATGAGGAAAGTTGGAATAATGTAGGTAATCTGCAAGGTTTCAGACATCTTGTTAGTAGTTATACAGGAAAGGTAATCAAAAGTTAAAAGCAAAGATTATACCATAGTAGCAAATAAATGTTTTGAGTTGAGAAAGAAAACACTTGAAATAAAGAAGCATCTGAAAATGCTCCTCTCATAAAAGAAAAATTGAAGAGCTATTTCACCTAAGTAGTTTGTGAGAGCTGGAGATGAAGGAGTTAAAAAAAAGCTATATAGAAGTTACTACAAGGTTTAAAATACAAAACCATCCCTTTGACCTGAAAAGACAAAATAGCTGGAGGGTAGGAGGAAGAAAATCGTGCCATCCTGATTTCATAAATGACCAGGAAAGATCAGGCAGAGAGAAACAAGTTCTTTGAGAAATTTACCCTGCAGATCATGTTTCAGTGAGGATCTTAACAGAGACAAAAATAACCCAAGAGAGTACAGAGAACAATGGTTTTCCATTTTTTTTCTGGAATAGGAACCGTGTCTATAGATGGCCTATCATATGCATTGGGCAACAGCTCCTTGTTCTTCAGCTTCTTAGTCTAAAAAGATCTTTCACACTTTCTTTACATAAATACTCTGAAAAACACGTAAATAACCAGCAACTTCAGTGAACTGATGCGGTCAAATAGCAAGACAATCCACTCTTGTCAAAAGACTGAATTGGATTAAAGGCTCATGAGTAGTAACCAAGAATCACTATCTGAGGAACATAATCATTAACCCCATGGCAGACACCACTTTTTGTTTCTGCAAAAGTATAGTTTTCTTTAAAATTATTCCATATATCCTTTACGTTTCTGACAGCAGTCTGTTACTTACACTTGACACTTTTACATACACATATAAAAAGCACAGAGAGCACTAACAAAAGCATAGATTCAAATTCTTGAATGTCAGTCATATAGTCCTGTTGAATTTTTAGCACTGTATCTTCAGAAAGAACCCTGCATGGGCACTCCTTTAAGTGGCCATTGATACACAAATGCATAGAGGAATACAGATTTTTATGAAACATTTTCTATTGAAATGTAATATACTTATTGTCAAATATTTTATTTGCAAAGGAAATTTTACAGACTTATTTTGGTAGCTGAAGTACAAATAAGCTTCGTGAAAAATGTCTAATAAAGTAGTCTTTGCTCTTTCTTCCAACTTTGGTAGCTGGGGAGTTAACAGTCCTGGAAAAACAAACTCCATTATGCCAAAATATATAATACTCTTGCAGCAAAACTGACTTTTTATGTCAGAAGTTTTACGGAAATGGCATGGTTTCAGTCATTAATCATGGCACCAGTAAATTACTGAAATAAACTGTGTCGTCTGCTATCCCAAGCCTCCAGTTCACAGTCATTTGGGGAGTTGAAATTATCATCATACAGTACCCTAAAAGCTCTAATTTTGTAAGAAAACTTAGGTTAGAGTTTCTTATTTACATGCTGTAAAGATGTGATGGCATACAACTACAGCAGATGGACAGGCTGCATTACACAGCTAGTGGACTCTTGGAAGAGCAAAGTACAAATTTTTTTAAAAGAGGATTAAAATGGAAATGAATGCAACATTAAGGTACAGTTCCCACGATAAACAGCTCAGAGAAATAAAATAAAGCTAAATTGGGTATAGAGTTATTTGGCCTCATCAATTATTACCCATAAGTAATTTGGTTCACAAGTTTCTTTCATCTCCTCAGAGCAAATATAATTCAATTGTTCATAACTTCAACAGAATTAAATTAGTGTTAGGGGAAGAAAATAGGCCTTTTTCCTCCTTTAAGGCTCATATGCATAATCTTAGACATAGGAATAATTGAAGAATTATAATTCCAATAATTTCTCAGCACAGTTAAAGATAGCTCAGAGGTAAAAAAGCTCAAAAAGCTTATGTGTTGGACACATTATTTACACCAGCTTTTGAGAGCAAATATTTCTCTCAAAAGTTAATGCTATTTTTTTCCCTAAAGATTTACACTGTGTGTTATACAGACAGTCTGAACTTCTTGTCAGATTTGCAATGAAAACTCTGAGAAAGCCAGAGCAAACTTTAGGAGGGGGGAACACAAAAAAAAAAAAAAACAAACACAAAAATCCCCCAAGGTCTGGTAATAGATATATTATCCTGGACTTTTAACTACTCTCCCAGTTTTCTTCCCAGCATGTACCAGCAGGAAAAAAAGGACATTTATATACATTTTTCTTGGTATTTTTGTTTTTCTTCGGCTTTTTTTGTGTCAGAGGGAATTCTGCTCTCTGAAAAAAACCAATACAGCATAACATATTTTAGCTCATCAGTATCATTGGTCTAATCAAGAGCTTTGCAAGAGAAAAAAACAGCAAGGAAATGTGGTCTAGTCCTGCCAGGTGCGTTGCAAGCTAAGAAAAAACTTCATTTTTTAACATCCCAGAATCAAGCTTTCATTAGATCCTGAGTAGAGTGGTGGATACTGAACTCCTATGATCGAAAAGTATCATTTAAATATACGTAAAAATAACTCAACACCCAGAAGTTTATAGTCCTGCTGTTCAGTTTTTTTTCCTTTTGAGGAAGCACAATTCTTTTTGCTTTGTTACAATTTGTTAGGCTGCCTCAATTTCATTTTAGAGAAGAAAAAATATCTTCCAATAAGTGAAACAAAAGTCAGGAAGATACAAAATGAACAATAATTGCTTGGAGAAAATGTACATTTCAATACATAACTTTAATAGTAGGATTGAAAAGATTGAATTGGCCCATTACACTTTATTCATCATTGCCAACAATTTATTCTGAAAACTCATCGCAACTACCCAGGCTCCTCCTTCAACATCCATATCTATGTAATTCATTCAGTCTTACTTCTAAGAACAAGAATAAAGTTAAAGTTTTAAATTCATATCGTCACTGAGAATGAATCTTCCTTGACACTGAGTATTTTCCACTTGCCAGTAACATTCTATTGCTAAAAATAAAAGGCTGTTACATTATCTGCCTCAAAATAATGCTTTTCCTGTTTTGCATACTTCCTGGGTCTTTAAACAAATCGTATAGATGTTTGGTTTATATAATTTTTTATTATATATTTCATGCATCATTAGTTTGAAAAGCTGTTTTAATTATAATACTTATTATGCTGAAATGGAGTTGTTTTAGCCTGTTAGGAAAAAGAGCTGTTGTGTAATTACCGATACAAACCTGAACTTTTCCTTGACCCATGCAATTCCTGCACTCTAATTATGTCTCCATATCTCATTTACATAATTTTTAAATACTCTGATGGAATGGAATCTGCTCTCCTCAGAACTGGTGAACAGTTCATTAGCAGTAGTAGAGGAAATAGAAATTCATGGTGAAGATAGCCCTCACAAGCCCTTTTGCTGCATCCAAACTAGCTCATTCTGTTGAATACAAAGTTTCGGTTCTCACTGGCCTCTTGCCTCTCAATATTCCAGATGCTTATCAACAACAGTTACAGCCTCAGCATCTCACATCATTTATAATATAAGTAAGATATATTTTAGCAGTCAGTTGAATGAGATATAGAAAAGCGTGGTGAGTGAAGGATGTTTGGAGGGCTGTAGGCTATTTTTAGTTCACCTACACATTGACATATTCTTTCCCAAAGCTTTCTCTTATCTATGTCCTTATATTGAATTCCTTACCACAGTATCTCAGGGTTTCTGTTTCTGTGGGCATTATTAAAAATTAGAGCAAACCTGATCTAGCCAATCCTAACCTGAAGCCACAGCAAGTGATATCTGCACCCTGTTCCCTTGTCTAGAAAGAGAAGATCCTGAGGGCAGAATTAAGAAGAAATGTGGTGGGCATTTTAAGCACATGGCTGAGTGACAGCAGCATGTTTTAGCCTGAATGAACCTCCAGGGTTTCTTCATCCAGTCTTTCCAGTCCAGTTAAGGACTGTCCCGTTCTTTCAGCACCTGGCAGATTTCTCGATTCTCTTTTATTACCTAAAATTGGGATATCCGTCAGCAGTCTGCAAGTGAAGGTTCCTGTATCTTTTAGTTTCCAATTATAATTTTCCTAGAATGTAGAAACAAATCATCAAAGCTGCTAAATCCTTCACTCCAATATCTCATTTTATTTAGATGCTGAGGTAGTTAAACAAGTTATCTATTACTTGAAGTAGAAAATCGTATCTACACCTTTTGCTCATTAAAATGTCATGTTTAAAGACGTTTAGAGAAGTTAAAATTCTTCTTTGCTAAGCTTTTTCCACTAGAGAAGAACTTCAAGTGTCTGTCCCAACCTGTTATCTGGCTCTCCCATTACACTACCTTAATACTTCTAGATTTCTTAGAAAGAGACCTTATGCAATGCACTTCTCTTTCCATTAAATTTTGATTTATATGTGCCATATGTGTACTATGTATTTTATTCCAGCTATTTTTGATATTACATGGAACTCTAATATGGACATTGATATAAAAATCTGTCATTTTCCTCTAATTTGAAAAAGCTTTTCCCTTTAATTAATATGTAGTTATTTAATCTCACAAATATATGCCTATTAGATATATCTGCTTAAAACTTATTAAAGAAGGTTTATGAAGTTGTGAAGTACTTGGAGTTTTTTTAATTTGTTCCAGTAATTAACATTACATTTCCTATTATTTGATGTTTCAAATGTGTAATGACCTCAAGTAAATTTGTGTAACCCCATGAAAATCCTTAACACCTATGGAATTACAGCCTCTCTCTAACAGGTGAAAAATGTATGTTTCTGTCTTGTGACACTGTGGACATTCTTCATGCAATGCTGTTGAAGAGGACTGATTTTGTGTATGAATATGATAACATTATTGAAAAGTTGGATGCTTAGACTTTTTATGGAGTCTTATACTGCTTTATTTCAGTACTTTGCTATTTTACAGTGATGATGATGAGCGTTATTACAACTTTTTAATATTGTGCTATATCTTTAATATATTTCAATACCACATGTATTCATGGAAAACACCGTTGCAACTGAAGTCAATGAGAACATCCCTGTTAATCTCAGTGATTTGAAGGCACACCTGGACAGAATTACTTCCTCTCAATGGTCTCAGTTCACAGCTCCTAAGCACAATAATTTGCAAAGAATGGTGGTTACACTTATGGAGGGAAATTAAACTAGTTATTACCTCTGGTAAGTACTTTCTATTTCACAAAGCTTCAGAAATGTAACGTTCATTCAAACCCTTTATTTTTACTCTGCTAATTAACTACTTTGCAACTATTGTTTACAATTTATTCATGATTAGTTTGATGCAAATTTGCCTTCATTTCTATTAATACTCTTTGATGGTAAGGCAGGTGTGTTCTCTGCATATATATAAAACCAAATTAAAATCTAAATTACTCCTTTGTGTTCCAGTATTTCAGTTGTTTGGTGGAGCAGACTACTTATATATGGATTGCAGAAGGGGAAAAAAATCACTTTATTTTAAGGACATCAAAATTGTAGGAAGATAATGAATTCTGGGACATTCAACCATACAGATGGCTTGTGAAATTCTTGAAAACCTGTTACTGTCTGTGAGCAGAAAAAAACACCACACTGTATTAAAAGTATTGTTAAATTAATATTATTTCATGTCAATTATTTAATTATTTGAATGTCCTTAAGATTTTCATATCTATAGAGAGTATTCCAGTAGTGAGCAATCACTGGCAGAACAGCTTCTTTAATCCTTTTGATGGTAGGTGTTTGCACGCCAGAGAAGATTCTTTGTATAAATGACAGAGAAAGAAAGAGACTCAGTCAGAGAAAAGAAGATATAAGAGTAAAGCACATAACACTGAGAAGAAATCTGTAAACAGCTATGCAAAAATAGCTTGCATAGTTGCATCAGCTAGGGTATAATTTCGAAAAGTGTTAATCTTCAGTCATCAGAAGAAAAATTACTTAGAAACAGATTGTGAAAGCTTGGAAAGAGCATCTTGGGCAATTGAAACTAGTTCCTTGCAGCCAAGGCATATAATCCTCTTCCTAATTTCATTAAGTTTCCCCCTTAAACCAGTTAAACATAAAACTGTGTTAAAAATAGAGTGCTCAGAAACTTTACTTTTTAGCTTACTAGCAACCTTATTCTGATTTTCAAAATTTCTCATCAGTTCCCACACATTTTCCACAGCCAACATTTTTCTTTTTCATATGCAGATGGTCTCCCTCCTTGATGTTTACCCAGGTGATAATTTATCAGAGAAGATTATGGGAACTTTTTTCCATTACCTCCTGTGTCCAGGATACCACTTCTCATCTCCCTCATCCCATATGCCGGATTTACAAGACAGGAAGAAGTTGTGGTGCTGATGTACAGAGAAATCCTTCATGCAAAGGAGGGAGGAGATGGAGCTTAGTATTTCTTTTGCTCATGCTCCCTCCACCTCCCCATCGCACGTGACATGTGTGAAAGGAGACCACAACAGTATTCACCAGTGGCCACCTACCTGATTTATACTTTTGTTTTACCTGTAGAGAAGAAGAATATGCTCTAATAGCCTTCACTAGTCTAAGCAGGACAAGCTCTTTCAACCTGCTCACACAAAAGCCTCTCCATTCCTCATAACCCTGTTTGTTCTCCACAGGGACACTCATCAGTACCTGATACCATACTTTTAACACTGTCCTAACATGTTCTGGGTATAGAAAGGACTCATTCCATCAAAATATCATCACAGTGAGAGTGCCTGTTTGTGCTGTTGCACCCAGAGTTAGACACTGAGCATAGCCAATTAGATATTCCAAACAGTGAAAAGAACTCCTTGACTTCAGCGGTCTTCAAATCAGGCTCATTGCTCAGTAAGTAGTGTTTTTAAAAGTATAAGTTGTTTCAGCTGTTTAACATTTCCCATGACCAGGGTAACTCTGGGTAAGCATTCAATATTTAAATAGCATGTGAACAATAAAAAACATCTTTCTCATTTTCATAATCATATCAACCTCAGACTAATTGCTAAGACAGAACAACACTCCTAATTACAGCTATTGTGAATTTTTGCTTTTGGATGGAGTATGAAGTGGCTTTATATGTTTATAAATTGCTGGATCCAGGTGAGCTCCAAATTTCTGCAGGCTGATCTCACATTAGTCCTTTGAACGACCTGTATTTTTAATTTGGCATGAAACTACTGCAAGCTACATAGTGAAACTAATGAGGCTGCTGCAACTGTGCAGGATAATAACCATCAACTACTTTATTGCTGGAGAGTGTATTATGTCTATGCATGATGTGAACTGAGAAAAGTATTTTGTTTCAGAAAACAATCTTATGTTTGTTCACACATTTTCTCAGAAAATAAATAACATCACAAGCAGTCATGGTGAATGGAAAAGGACTAGGATCATAAGTTATTTTGATGTAGGCTTTTGACAAATCAAGAATAAAGACTCTGCGCAATAAGTTCAAAGAGAAAATCAGAGGTGAAATATAATCCACAGTAACAAGCAGCAACAGAAAAACAGCAACAAAACATCTATGCGGTGGCTTTACACCATTGGTAGGGTTGAGCTAGAGCCTTTCTCCCATGCCACGATCCCATGCACTGGAAACAACTGTCTGTCCTGATGCACTCATAGGGAGGCACAGGAAAAATGTGTGACGGAAAAGCCAGAGCCCTGCTAGAGGACACACTCAGATGCATCTTCAGGGTCTGTCTGTGTACTGGGTGACAGTACCCAGGTGCTGACAACGGTGGTGCCTATGAGAAGCCACCAGGGGCTGCCCCAGGCTGGACACAGCTGATTCCAGCTGGCTCCATTGGGAAACCCATTCTGGAGCAAAATAAAAGTGTGAGAAGAAAGGAATGATGGAGAGAAGCTTCTGCATACTGTCCACTCATAGCCCCCATCACCTCCTGCACCTCTCATGGGGGGCAGAGGAGTGAGGAGAGTGAGGGAGTGAATTTGAACCTAGGAGAGGGAGGGCAAAAAGTGTTGGCTTAATGTTTGACTTTGCTTCTCACTACCCAAATCTTCTTTCATTGACAATTAATTTATTTTCCTCAATTTGAGTCAGTTTTGCCCACAACAATAATTGTTAAGTAATCTGCCTGTCTTCACCCATAAACTTTCTCATCCCACTTTTTCCCCCTTTCCACTGGGGAGGAGGAGTGAGTGGGTGGCTGGCTGGGTATTTGTCTGTCAGCCAAGACTGACCGGCCACACTCCATCACACAAGTACATCCTGCATTCAGACCTGCCTTTTTTGAGTGACCAGCAGTAGTGATCCAGTCCACTGTATGCCACAGAGTTTGCAATTCACACAACAGTTAATCTGAGTAGGTGCAGGCCTGTCCTGTGCTGTGCTGCTCTGCACATATAATTGTGCCTTCAGGCCTGTGCTGTGCAGTACAAATCCCCTGGGCACAGGATAATCTCAGAAGGCTAACTGTAATGGAAGAGCCTGTAGACAGCTCTCACTTGGCACCATCAAAGACACCACCTGTGAATCCTTGGCTGTATGTAAAAATGAAGCAACAAGCTCTCATGCAAAGATTCTTTTGCTTGACAGTTAAACGATAAATAGAGCTGTTTTCTTCTAAGAAAATTTGATTAGCGCTCTAAATGAATCATAGAATCAAAGAATCATAGAATAGCCTTGGTTGGAAAAGACCTCTAATCATCAAGTCAAATCATTAACCCAGCACTGCCAAGTCACCACTAAACCATGCACCTGAGCTCCACATCTACACATCTCTTAAATACCTCCAGGGACGGGGACTCTACCACTGCCCTGTGCAGCCTGTGCCAGTGCCTGACAACCTTTTCAGTGAAGAATTTTTTTCCTAGTACCTAATCTAAACCTCCCCTAACACAACTTGAGGCCATTACCCCTCATCCTATCACTGTTACCTGGGAGAAGAAACCAACCCCTGCCTCGCTACAACCTCCTCTTAGGCAAATCTCTCCATGGACAAGATCTGAACTATGTGCCGTGCCCTGATGGGAGGTCTGTCTGATGCTGCTCAAGTTGGGATTCCTAGCATCTGAAGGGATGTAAGATTATCTATTCTATTGTTCCATCTTGCATTAGCTCTACTAAATAGTGATTTAGAAATGTTGTTGTGGGTTTGCCTTGGCTATCAGCTAAATTCCTTCACAGCTGCTCACTCACTCTCTGCCTAGCAGGATGAGGGAGAAAATAGAAATAACAGGAGCAAGTTCATGGGCTCCAGCAAAGAAAAGGAGATCACTTACCAATTGACAACACAGATTAAAAAAAGGCTGAGCTTGGGAAAATTATTACCAGTTAAAATGAAAATGTTATTACTAATTCAGGTAGTGAGAAGCAAAAAGATAAATATTAAACCAATACCTTTCCTCCCCCCTTTTCCAGACCAAACTCCTCTCTCTTCCCCAGGCAGCACTGAGAGGTTGGGGATGAGGTTTATGGCCAGTAGGTAGAGGGCCCTGCAGCCCCTGCTGCCAGCACTTGGGCACAGACACCCAGCTCAGCCTTACAGAGTCCAAGTGTCTTTCTCACAAGTATAATAACGAACACTTGTACCCATGCTTACACCCCTACACCTATATGTACCTCATTAGATGCTTCTATTTTCCACACTGTCTTTTGGACCAGGATATGAAGCCTCATGTGAAGTGTTGGGCCTCTTGAGGGAGAAGGAGAGAGGTTAGTATCTACCTACAATGACCAAGATGCACCCATTATATTTGTACGAATTTATAAGAAAATATCTGTCAATCATAACAGCATCTAACCTATTAAACTATTTGGTAATTACTTCTAGTGAGCAAAGAAAAACTTACATTAACTCTTGTTGCTATTATGTGGACTATTTACACTATTCAACAGTTGTGTATCAACAAACATGTAATTATGGCTCAGAATTGACTATTCAACTACACATCTGCCTCAGTACTACTCCAAAGGCAAGACAGACTTGCAACCCTTTCAGTGCCTCAGGACACTGTCTTGTCTCTACACTGTACAATACAATATGAAATTAAAACACAACTGAGGTAGAAATATACTAATAATTAAATATTTCGTTCAGGAATCAGAAGAAATCAGTCAATAATACATTCATTTTGATATAAAATTAAATTCTTTTACTTTTTCACGAAAAAATAAACACTAAAAATGATGTCATGTTAAATATCTGCTTATCTTTATGAATATTTTATTCTCATCTGTTACTAACTCAGATGAATTTCATAACAAAGCACTGTTCAAAATTGAAAATTATTTAGCTGGCAATTCCCAGTGAGCTAAGTGGGAAGTTAGATGCCTCCTCTTGAATTGACATTTTTATGGCTAGTCAAAAAACATCTGTATACACACAGAGGAACAAGTCAAGATGTTAAGAATGGCATGAGTATAAACGTATTAGGCTTTTCTTTGCCTTCAGAGAGGTAAAAGGAGTGGCTCAAGTTCCTTCATTTGCTGGTATTCTACCAAAATAGTTTTGTTCAGTAACATTATAGTTAGCACATTATATCTGGCAGCTAGAAATATACTTTGATTCATTACAGGTATTTGACTTATCAGTCAAAACTGTCAAGATTCATCTTTCTTCTTTCACAGGGCAGGAAAATGAAATACTACAAGTCTAAGTTCTTGTTATAAAAGTGCTGGTATATAAATTACCTTAGTGTCATATGCTAGCAGTTGAGTTAATGCATCTGGTAATGTCCAGATACATGATATTATCCACATGGGTTATTATAGGGTTGAACAAGTTGTTGGATCCTTACTGTCCTCAGAAGCTGTTAAATGACCATTTCATTCACTTGAACATCTATGTGCTATTCTACAGATGTTGGTTTTCCTCTGTCCTACTCCCTTTTTTCTATGAACACTTTGTTCCTGTCCATGCAAGCAATGTGCAACAATCGAGCATCAAAGACAGGAAGCAACTGATTAGGAATGCACCGGCACATCTTCATCAGCTTTAAGGGGTACACCCAGAAAACTCCAGTAATTGAATTCATGCACTAACACATTCACATGCTCTCATGCAGTGCTTCTAAAAAGGGTGGTGACATTCCTGGCCCCAGAGTTTCCCGTTCATATGGCATAGAATGTCTTTCATTTTTTCTACAGCACCATACCGAGCAATAGTGTTCTCAAGCACTTAATGGAAAGGGAAGGCCAGGATATAGCTGAATGATGGGAGTTGAATCAACTCAAATCTCCAAGTTATCTAATGTGCAGCATTTTGGCCTTCTTCATTACTCTGAGTAGGTTCAGGCTCCAAGGGAACTTTTTTCAAAGTCCTATGTGCTCGTTTGAATTTGCCTTTCAGATCCAAGCTTCAATTTAAAATTAATGGTGTCAAAAGAGTATAAATGTCTACCTTCTTCATGCTTCCCCTCAGTGATCGTCATTCACCATATACTGACTGTGCTTTACTATTCTTTTAAGCTTAGTGGCCCCTGTAAATATGTCTCCCTTTATGAGATCTGAGGTGCAAGGTTGTTCAACTACTTAGTTATCTCCTAAGTTAGTGATAAATAAATGATGTACAGTACAGCTCAATGTATACAGTGCTTGAGAATGACTCCAGAACCTAACAGCAATACACAGCATCCCAAACACACTTGTCTTCCCTTTCATTATGGCTATGTTCTGTTGCTATTGCAGTTAAATGCAATACCATGCAATTAAACTAGATTTGCAGTCTTGCTCCCTGATCCCAAAATTACATTGACCTATTTTTTTGTTTGTTTGGTGATTTATTTTTTTTTCCAGGCTTTGCTTTTCTAGAGAGGAAATGAGAGGCAATATTTACTCATACACATTAAACATAGCACTGAACAAGGAATAATGAATAATTTCTTCCAAAAACTTTTTAACTCTAACAGAAATGCTGAGGTTTGTCACTTTTCCCTAGGTATTATATTCTCTTTCTCTTGTGGATCTGCTATATTGCTATTCAGGACTGGAAAAGAGCAGACTTTTCTCAGTCTCTCCGTCTCAACATGTGGTAGAGAGCTGTGTAGAATTATGTATAAAGAGCAGTAAACTTCTTCATATGCGGATTATTGTATGTTAATGGTATTTATGCCTCTTCCACCTACACCAGAATAATATAGAGGAGCTCTGAGAATCCCAGTTTTGCCCTGAAAATTTCCTTATATATCACCACTTCACACCATTAGTTTCTATCCACATTCCATATTAAAAAACTGTCACAGAGATATTTAGTATTAAAAAAAAAACCCCAAACAAAAACTATGTATAGCATCACCTGATGGAAACTCTACGGTATACAAGAAAAAAAATCATGTTTCGCATATTTTTTAAAAAAAAGAATCTCCAACATCTGAATTGTAAATTAGCAATTACAGCAGTTTGCACTAGAGCCACGACAGTCAAAGGTCAGCATGTCTAACATGGAAAACGCTCCAGAAAAGTAGCTGAAGAGGAATGGGAAACAAAATTAGTTTTGTGTCAATGGCAATTATTAAGTTACAATGGTACACAGTATTTAGGCTATGTAAACAAGAGAAACTATAGCTATTACAGGCAGACGGCTTAACATGCAAAAGCAATGAGCACAAGGGAGCATACACAATGCTGCACACCACCTGTAACTGGAATCACTTCCCATGCGAACAGCTCTTGCGTGTGTTGATGAGATTATCGTCTGAAGCACAGAAGATATGTAGCAAGAATATTCATTCAAAGTTAATGTGAATTTGAATGTGATGGTATTCTTACACTTTTCTTATTTATTTTCATAAGCATTTGGATGATATAAATGATCACAGCAAATCTATTTTCACTGAAATGTTCAAATATTCACTGGAGAGGTATGAAAATGTATGTTCCATCACACATATTTCTCAAGGTTCTGTCCCTTTTAGTCATATAAGTGGTACAATGTGGCTATATTGAATCACAGAATCACAGAATCACAGAATGTTAGGGATTGGAAGGGACCTTAAAAGATCATCTAGTCCAACCCCCCTGCCAGAGCAGGAATACCTAGATCAGGTCACACAGGAACATGTCCAGGCGGGTTTTGAATGTCTCCAGAGAAGGAGACTCCACAACCTCTCTGGGCAGCCTGTTCCAGTGTTCTGTCACCCTCACTGTGAAGAAATTCTTCCTCACATTTATGTGGAACCTCCTATGTTCCAGCTTACACCCATTGCCCCTTGTCCTATCATTGGATGTCACTGAGAAGAGCCTGGCTCCATCCTCATGACACTCACCCTTTACATATTTATAAACATTAATGAGGTCACCCCTCAGTCTCCTCTTCTCCAAGCTAAAGAGACCCAGCTCCCTCAGCCTTTCCTCATAAGGGAGATGTTCCACTCCCTTAATCATCTTTGTGGCTCTACGCTGGACTCTCTCGAGCAGTTCCCTGTCCTTCTTGAACTGGGGGGCCCAGAACTGGACACAATACTCCAGATGTGGCCTTACCAAGGCAGAATAGAGGGGGAGGAGAACCTCTCTCGACCTACTAACCACTCCCTTTCTAATACACCCCAGGATGCCATTGGCCTTCTTGGCCACAAGGGCACATTGCTGGCTCATGGTCATCCTGCTGTCCACCAGGACCCCCAGGTCCCTTTCCCCTACACTGCTCTCCAGCAGGTCAGCTCCCAACCTGTACTGGTACATGGGGTTGTTCTTCCCCAGATGCAAAACTCTACACTTGCCCTTGTTGAAATTCATTAAGTTTCTCCCCGCCCAACTCACCAGCCTATCAAGGTCTCGTTGAATGGCAGCACAACCCTCTGGTGTGTCAGCCATTCCTCCTAGTTTGGTATCATCAGCAAACTTGCTGAGGATACATTCTGTACCCTCATCCAAGTCGTTGATGAAGATATTAAACAACACCGGTCCCAGTACCGACCCCTGAGGGACTCCACTAGTCACAGGCCTCCAACTAGACTCCGTCCCATTAACCACAACTCTCTGGCTTCTTCCCTTCAGCCAGTTCATAATCCACCTCACTACCTGATCACTAAACCCATACTTTATCAGCTTATCTACAAGGATGCTGTGGGAGACAGTGTCAAATGCTTTACTGAAATCAAGATATACCACATCTACTGCTCTACCATCATCTATCCACCTAGTTATTTCCTCATAGAAGGCAATAAGGTTGGTCAAACATGACTTACCCTTGGTAAAACCATGTTGACTGTTCTTAATGACCCCCTCATCCTTGATGTGCCTCGAGATCGTGCCAAGAACAAGCTGTTCCATCACCTTTCCAGGGATGGAGGTGAGGCTGACCGGTCTATAGTTACCCGGGTCCTCCTTCTTGCCCTTCTTATAGATTGGAGTGACATTTGCTATCCTCCAGTCCTCAGGCACCTCTCCTGTTCTCCATGACTTACCAAAGATGATGGAGAGTGGCCTAGCAATGACCTCTGCCAGCTCCCTCAGCACCCTTGGGTGCATTCCATCTGGTCCCATTGATTTATGGATATCCAGATTGCTCAACTGATCCCTAACCCAATCCTCATCTACCAAGGCAAACTCCTCCTTTACCCTGACTTCTTCCGGGGCTACAGGGATCAGGGGCTCCTGGGGAAAGCCTGCAGGAGTAAAGACAGAGGCAAAGAAGGCATTCAGCACCTCTGCCTTCTTTATATCCTCTGTCTCTAGGGCACCCCCCTCATTCATCAGTGGGCCTATATTGCCTCTAGTGTTTGTTTTATTAGCTATGTATTTGAAAAAGCCCTTTCTATTATCCTTGACCTGGCTTGCAAGGTTAAGTTCTAAGGAGGCCTTAGCTTTCCTAATTGCCTTTCTACATCCTCTGACAACTGTCCTATATTCCTCCCAAGTGACTAGCCCCTCTTTCCATGATCCATAAATTCTTTTTTTCCACCTAAGTTTGCCCAGCAGTTCCTTGTTTAACCATGCTGGTCTCCTAGCTCCCTTACTTGATTTCATACCCATTGGGACACTCTGATCCTGAGCTTGCAAGAAGTGGTCCTTGAATGTTGACCAACTATCTTGAGCCCCTTTACCATCTAGCACCCTGTCCCATGGGACTTCCCTTAACAATTGATTAAGGAGGCTAAAGTTGGCCCTGCGGAAGTCCAGGGTTCTGGTCTTGCTTGGTACTCTATTCCTCCCACACAAGATCCTGAACTCCACCATCTCATGATCACTGCAGCCATCGACCATCACTGCTTCAACAAGACCCTCCTTGTTGGTAAGTACAAGATCCAGCAGCGCTCCTCTCCTAGTCAGCTTATCCACCATTTGCATTAAGTAGTTGTCATCAATGCACTGGAGGAACCTCCTAGACTGTGAATGGCTGGCTGTGTAAGTCTTCCAGCAGATATCGGGGTAGTTAAAATCCCCCATGAAATGAGACAAACTTGCAGACAACCTCAGACACAACAGGTTTGTTTTTTTTTTGTGATGTAACTGCTTTCCAACACTGATTGTCTGAAAAAGACTGAATCACTGCAAACAAAAAAAAAACTTTTTCCATGTTTTGACACTTATATACAAACAGTAGTATTTTTTTTTTTTTAACATCTTGCTTTCGTTAAGTTTTAAAGTATTTACATTTTACTTTGAGTGCTAGATGAATCTGATGGTACTGAAATACTGAGTAATTTCTAACTACAGTAGCCCAGTGGTAGTTCCAAATGTGAACAATTTAACTACCCTCAGCTTTCTGGTGAGAGTTAGAGTGTACATGTTATACAGTCAATTTTTTAAAGGATATCTGAGAAGTAGTACAAAAGTAAAAATGTAGAACAGTACTAAAACAAGTTTCTAAGAAAGCTTGTAGTTTGCAGGAAGTCTGTTAGTGGCTTAGTGTAACACAGAGTGCTGGGAAAGAAATTAATCAGCCAAACAGTTTGTCTGTACAGATTTATAGGCTACTTCTGAGTAATATGTGGTTTGTTCACTTTCTCCTTCCACCCATTATCTAACAGTGCTAAGACTTCCTAATTAAAGAGGTGATCCTTTAATTCTGAAATCTATATTCTATTATTTTCCCTATTTATTGCCCAACCTGTCTTTCTTAAACATGACTCTTGAGTTTCATTTCAGGGTAATTATCAGTTTTATCAAGGCAACTCTTGCAAAGCTTCTCTACAAGAAGGAAACTTGTTAGGTAAAATTAAATTACCTCTTTGGAGGAGGATAAATAGTCTTTTTAACATAAAAGTAGATTGGCATAAAACAAATATTAATGTAGTTGTAAACCATAGTAAAAATTTCACTACATTCTGATTTGCTTATTTTTCATGTTTGTTTTTAGGACATAGACTTTTGATCAAACATGTTTTCAAATACATATGATTAAACTTCTGATTTCAAGTTCTTACGAAAGCTCTATACTGACAACCTAGAACAACCACCCTGAACTCACTGATGCTAAAACTGTCCCTTCAGGATACTAACTCACATTCAAGAAAACACAGACTAATCACCAGATCAGAAGGCAAAAAAATCTCCCAGAACTTTTAAGAGAGTGCTTCCTTTGATATTTATTAAAGAAATAAAGCTTCGATTACCCTACAAGTTAAGCTAATTCTAAAGAAATAGCTGTTGTCCAGACTTTTTCTAAAGCAAGGTCTTTTTCCAAGTGTGCTGTGAGCTGCCTGTGTGACAGGACACTCCTGTGCTGAATACAAGTAGGAGATCTGCAGGTTCTTCGCTTTCTTTTTCACTGTGCAGCCGGGCAGCAACTTACAGTTTTAGTTGAGAGTTGAATTAGAAGTGAGACTCGCATGACATCACAGAGATGCAAGGGGTGTTGTGCCACCACCACCACTTCTCTCACTATCAGGGACAAATAGCATAGCAAATGAGCAAGGGTAACATATGTAACCCTTTTTCATTGGAAAGGTGAAGGTAAAGCTCAGGCAATACAGTGACGGTATTTGTCATGGCTATGGGAAGTCAGAGCTATGGGAAGAGGAAATGTTAACAGACTTGACAATCTGCACTTGTTCAGTTCAACTGATGAAATCAACATGACACATTTCAACAGTACCAGTCAATCAGCCAGATGGACCATAAAAGGCACATCTCTTTTCCCTCCTGTTTGCACCACTTATTTGCTAAAATAGCCCTAAGTAGTAAGATAAGGCAAAAATAGTTCTTGCAAGTAACCCACTAAGGATTTTTGAATGAAAATCCTTGATAGTTTTAATTTAGAGTATGTGGTAAGATCACTAGAAATAGATTGCAACTCCACAGCCACAAGCTTGGAGGCTGAGTAAGTTTCTCAAAGAAAATCTTTCTGCTAGCTGCAGGGCAGGAAGGGAAAATGTTTTCACTTGATAAAATCTTAGTGTTGATCTTTCTCATCTGTGTATATAGCTACATCTTATAACAAGGGCAGATATATATACTAACAAGGGCTGCAGTTAAGGCATGTGACTCCTTTTTACTTGGACAAGACAGAGAATTAAAGAAATAATGCAATTTCAGTTGAACTCTGTGTTTGTATGATTGGATTGATGAAACAGTGATACACTAACCTTGTTTTCTTTATTTAGGAAGGTATGGTCTTTGGTTACTTTTTTTTTTGCCCATGGGGAATGTGTTAGCTTTTGTTCATAGAGCCGTATTAAATATCTATCTTGCAGCAGGCCTTGGCTTCTTCCTTTTGTTTGTGAGAAAATGTTCAGAAAGTCTCCTCCTTGTGAAAAAGAGGTTTTGTCTTTTGGGGGTGAAATTCAATTTCTTGTGCCCCACCTGCTCCATCCTTTAGATTCACAAGTTATTTCATCTCCTAAAAGGCTACTAGGCCTGTTTTGTTCTGTGCACCATTCCCTTTCTGAAGAGCATCATTTAGACAGTTGCCACGTCTTTTAGGTTCCTCATCTTCTGACTAGTTTTTCTCTTATTTAATTCCACTCTGAATCTCCAAAGAGCTTAATGTGCTGTTCTAACTGAGGGTGTAATCACAGAGGTTTCCAGACTACCCTATACTTTTGTGTACTCTTATCCACTGCTCTGTGCAGTATAGTGATGACCTCATCTCAAAAATACTGTAGACTTCAACAGAAGTTTTCATCGCAAATCTTAAGTCTATTCTTGCTTTACTGCTCTTATTTTTTTCTGGTTTTATCAAAAACATACTTTAAGTTCCTGGAAGAATTGGTAGAGAAAGTTCTGCTTCTTGCTTTTTTTAATGGCACTGTAAATCCACTGGGATTTATCTTTTGCTTATGAGCGTCCCCTACTGTCCCTCTTAGAATAAGCTGCTCACCTAGATAGGATTCTGCATACACAATAATACAAATTAATACTAATTCAATAATATACATGCATACCATAACAACAATAACATAACATAATCAATATAATAATAAATCCATTGTCCTCAATATGTGATTATGGACCCAAATGCCAAAACTGTGAGAGCCACTCTTCAAAAGAAAATGGGAAAATGTTTACCAAATGTGATCAAGGCATTTTATATTAATCAGAAGTTCAATTCAGAAGCACTGGGAGTAAATCTTTCTGTAAGGAATCAATAAACTAATAGCTGTGCCTCGCAGGTTTATACTTTTACACTAGTTGCTGTAAGATTCTATAAATAACCTTAGTTGTATTTCTTCTATTAGTAGTACCTCACTCCCCAGATGGCCGAGATACAGCAAATCAAAACAAACTGCCTTCTTCTGGTGCTTTTGCTCTGTCAGCTGCCTACTTTGCAACACTTGCATGTATTTGCCAAATGTCTGTCTAACACATATGAGATATGCCAGTACAATACAATGAGATCTGCAACAGAATTTTCTTAATGGAACTGAAACCTGTACTCACAGTCTGAAAACAGATTTCCTTATGCAGTAGGGCCTGTACATTCTTCACTTCAGGTTTGGCTTTATAACCCTGAAGATCCCTGAAAGCTTCCAATTAGCTGGTATAATAGATATAGAATAATGACTAGAGTCAGACCCTGAAGAATTTAAAAAGTCATTTCAATACTGACCAAACAAGAATACCTAGAAACTTATTTCAGTTTCAGTTATGCCCTGACTGCCATAACAAACAATCAGCAGATTCTATTTAAACTTGTTTTTCACCTGTAAGATGAGAACAGCTAGACTAAGAATGGCTATTCTATAGTTATATTATAGATATGCATCACTTGAGTACTAAGATGCAGGCTGATGATTTAAGAGAGTGATTGATTTCAGTGCAGTGAATGGATTTAATAGACAACAGCATAAATGGCCAGCTAACTCTCATTTTCACAATTATTCTTGACCTGTCAAGTTGTTGTCTTCATGAAAATCAAATGTTCATTGTTTCTTATACAACTCAGATTGCCTCCATGATGTATGCTTCAGCCTAAATATTATCATGTCATCTTTTATATCTCAGAGGTCTGATGGGCATTACAATGATAAAAATCTTAGGACTAAACTGCTTATCTTGACATCAGTCAACATCCAAATGCATTGTCATGCTTCTGACCAAATCACCAAATGACAACTATGAAGATCAAGATTACCTACATTACAGTTGAATGAAAATATGTAAAGAATTCCTTCCTGAGATATATTGAATAATTGATCAAGAGAAAGTTTAACTTAGACTTATCCAAAGAAACATGTGAGATGCTTTATCACAAAACAGAGTTGTGAGCATTGCTCTTTTTCACTGTTGCTATTATACAATATATGCTTACATAGTATAATGCCAGTTTAAGCCATTAAGTTTTCCCCTTCTATTATTTCTTTAGAATTTCTGTTATATACCCCACAGGAAGAAAACAAAAAAAAAACAAAAAACATCAGGATCAAAACAGCTGAATTTATTTGAAATGTTTGTACCTCCAAACATAGTAATAACTTAAAGTCCCTTTCTGATGTGTTTAAAAGTAATGCACTGACATCAGATATCCCAAAACATAATCTTGAGGTTATGAAAATTTGAATTAAGATATTAAGCTCTAAGCTTACTTCACTTCCTCTAATGCTCTGTTATATAAAATAAAATTACTTTCAGTCACACAACGTCAAGCCCTGTGCTCATGTGCCCTGGTTTAGACATTGAAAAGCTTTATACCTGAGTCATCTTGGAAAATCCATGATGAAGAGAAAGCAGCATTTTCAAAACGTGGTTCATTTGTCCTATCTTAGACAACTATCTTAGGAAAGCCAGCATACCCTCGCAAGCTGCTCTTCTCTCTTGACTGATTAACTTATGGATCTAGCTGTCTTAAACATGGAAGTCTGACACCAGTAAGTCTAAAATTAGGTGGAAATTAGTATCCACCCATTCTCTTCTCAGTGGGATAAACTATCCTCTCTGTATACCTCTCTGAAACATCCAAAATGTTTGGTAACATATCTGCTAAAACTGATGTAAACATGGTTAGATCAAACAATAATCAAGAATAAAGATGTACCTGCAAGATTCAAGTACTATCCATTACAGTACTTTTTGAAATTCCAAAATCTGCCTTTAGATGAATTGAGTTGGAAAGGCTAAGATGGGCATTTGATAGACTAAACAATTCCTTTATGTATAGCATGTTGTGCTATGGGATTTCAACTATTCTGTAAAATCATAGAAACATTAGTTGGAAAGTATCTCCGAAGATGGCCTACTTTGGACTATAATCAAGCAAAAGTTCATTTGCTTCCCCTGCCTGAAGAAGGACTATTGACAGAACTAGATTGGTTCAGTCATGGCTTTATGTAGTGAAATCTTGAAAGTCCCAAGGATGGAGACACCCTGCCTCTTTCAAAGACCTTTTCCAAAGCTGAAGTGCCCTCACAGTGAAGATTTTTGTTCTAATCTACATCCTGAACCTCCCGAGCTACTACTTGTGGCTGCTGCACTATCTACCACCACCACTACCAAGAAGAGTTTTACTCCAGCATTTTTGCAACTCCCCTTCAGCTGGCTGCACGCTGCAATCAGAAAGTCAAGCCAATGTCAATGTGCGTCCAGATAATGTCTTTCCTATACAGTAATCAAACAGAGGATATTTTGGCTTTCCTTTGTCTAAAACAGGGGAAAAAAAAATAAGCAAATAAAGATAAATTGGAGGCTTACAAGGAAAAGAGTAACAGTGGTAGTTGTACACTTCTTTCTTTTCTTGTTGAATTAAGCAATAGAAAATCTTTTCTGGAGCTTGAGAATTTCTGGGGTTTTTCTGATTGAACACTTCAAACCACTTTGAAATTAAATATGTCTATCACAGAAGTGAGGAAAAGTGCTAAAATGTGAGTTAGCAAGTCAGTATCAGTTGGCTAAACTCAGCTATACTGAGTTATACTCACGTTCTGCCACAAAATTTTAATCAAATTCTCAGTATCACAAGGCTGTTAATTCCATTATAATCCATATATATCTGACATAAATACAGAAGACTAAGGTTTTTTTCACCTTATATGATGGTGCTGCTTACACAGCAAGTAGCATTTATTCTAGTTCAAAGCTCAACATTTTGAGCAAGCGGCACGCGGAGCAGAGAGCGGCGGCTGTGGGAGCGGTGGGGCGGCTGCGGCGAGTGCTGTTCGCTTTTGCTGTTGGCTTTTGCTGAGGCTTTGAGAAGGAGCCGGGCTTCCCGGAGACGGTGAAGCCGGGATAGAGCAAGGAAACCCGAGTCTGAGCGGGAATCCTGAGAGAAATTCAAGAGATACCGAAAGGCTGACGTGGCAGGGGGCGTGACTGAGAGCCGCGGCAAACTTGCCAGCCGAGAGGCAAGCGCGAGGAGAGCGGCGCGAGGACAGGACTAGCTAGATAGACCTTAGACCGCATAGGACATGGTTGCAATGCGCCCAAAAACCCTTGGGAAAAAGAATATGGGGACTCAGACAGATCCCCCGACCAGACATGCGGCCGTGCAGGTTTCTGGCTGCAGCGAATGCCTGAGCCTGGCACTGGTACCGGAGGGAGCCAGTGACACCGCGTGTGTGAGGTGCGAGCAGATAAATGATCTGCTCGGGCAGGTGGTTGAACTGATGGAGGAGGTAGAAAGACTTAGAAGTATTAGAGATTGTGAAAGAGAAATAGATGGGCGAAGCTTCACCCTGAGGCAAGGGCAGTCAGAAAAGGGTGGGCAAGTGATGGATCCCCTCCCCTCCTGTCATCAGACAGAAGCAGAGGGTTCAGGAAATAGGGAGGAATGGAGGGTGGTCCGTCCGCGGAGAGGCAAGCAAAAACCCTCCCAACCCCCTTCACCCTCCCAGTTGCCCTTGAGCAACAGATACCACGCCTTGGAACTTCAGGGAGAAGTAAATGAAGTTGAAGGGGTAGATCAGTCTCCCGAATCACCTAAGGCTTGTCAGTCATCCCGACGCCTCAGGACTTCTTCAATTAAAAAGAAAAGGAGGGTAATTGTGGTGGGCGACTCCCTTCTGAGGGGAACAGAAGGGCTCGTCTGTCGACCGGACCCATCCCACAGGGAAGTCTGCTGCCTCCCTGGGGCTCAGATTAGAGACATTAAAAGGAAACTCCCTGATCTTGTAAAGCCCTCCGATTACTACCCACTGTTGGTTTTTCAGGTTGGCAGGGACGAAATTACTACAAGAAGTGTAAGGGCAATGAAGAGTGACTTCAGGGCCCTGGGACGGATGGTTAAGGGGTCTGGAGTGCAAGTAGTGTTTGCCTCCATACCTCCTGCAAGAATGGGTGAAGAGATAAGCAGGAAGAGTTCACAGATAAATGAATGGCTACGTAACTGGTGTCAAAGGCAGGGCTTTGGGTTCTTTGATCATGGGCTGCTATATGAGACACCTGGCCTGGTGACAGGTGGAATGCATTTGTCCCAGAGGGGGAGAAGGCTTTTGGGGCAGGAGTTAGCAGGGCTCATTGAGAGGGCTTTAAACTAGATGTGAAGGGGGAAGGGGGACAACTGAGTCTGTTAGAGACAAGCCCAAGAGCAATATGCTGGGGCCTGAAGGAAGGTGGTCTACGGAGGATTTTCAAACATTGAAGAGAAGGGATAGATGTTTAGGCTCTGACCACGAGGCCTCCTGCCTCCCAGAGGTCCCACCAGTGCGCTCTGCTTGCTACCTGAAATGCCTGTACACCAATGCACGCAGTATGGGGAATAAACAGGAGGAGTTAGAGGTCTGTGTGCGGTCTAAAGGTTATGACCTGGTGGCAATTACAGAGACATGGTGGGACAGCTCACATGACTGGAATGTGGTCATGGATGGCTATGTCGTTTTTAGGAAAGATCGGTCAGTGAAGCGAGGTGGTGGAGTTGCTCTTTATGTGAGGGAGCAACTTGAATGTATTGAGTTTTCTCCAGGGGCTGATGAGGGGCAAGTTGAAAGTCTGTGGGTAAGAATTAAGGGGCAGGCAGGCATGGGCGATACAGTTCTGGGGGTCTATTACAGACCTCCTGATCAGGACGAGGGAGTTGATGAGGCTTTCTACAGGCAGCTGAAAGCAGCCTCACAACTACAGGCCTTGGTCCTCATGGGGGATTTTAACTACCCCGATATCTGCTGGAAGACTTACACAGCCAGCCATTCACAGTCTAGGAGGTTCCTCCAGTGCATTGATGATAACTACTTAATGCAAATGGTGGATAAGCCGACTAGGAGAGGAGCGCTGCTGGATCTTGTACTTACCAACAAGGAGGGTCTTGTTGAAGCAGTGATGGTCGATGGCAGCCTTGGCTGCAGTGATCATGAGATGGTGGAGTTCAGGATCTTGTGTGGGAGGAATAGAGTACCAAGCAAGACCAGAACCCTGGACTTCCGCAGGGCCAACTTTAGCCTCCTTAATCAATTGTTAAGGGAAGTCCCATGGGACAGGGTGCTAGATGGTAAAGGGGCTCAAGATAGTTGGTCAACATTCAAGGACCACTTCTTGCAAGCTCAGGATCAGAGTGTCCCAATGGGTATGAAATCAAGTAAGGGAGCTAGGAGACCAGCGTGGTTAAACAAGGAACTGCTGGGCAAACTTAGGTGGAAAAAAAGAATTTATGGATCATGGAAAGAGGGGCTAGTCACTTGGGAGGAATATAGGACAGTTGTCAGAGGATGTAGAGAGGCAATTAGGAAAGCTAAGGCCTCCTTAGAACTTAACCTTGCAAGCCAGGTCAAGGACAATAGAAAGGGCTTTTTCAAATACATAGCTAATAAAACAAACACTAGAGGCAATATAGGCCCACTGATGAATGAGGGGGGTGCCCTAGAGACAGAGGATATAAAGAAGGCAGAGGTGCTGAATGCCTTCTTTGCCTCTGTCTTTACTCCTGCAGGCTTTCCCCAGGAGCCCCTGATCCCTGTAGCCCCGGAAGAAGTCAGGATAAAGGAGGAGTTTGCCTTGGTAGATGAGGATTGGGTTAGGGATCAGTTGAGCAATCTGGATATCCATAAATCAATGGGACCAGATGGAATGCACCCAAGGGTGCTGAGGGAGCTGGCAGAGGTCATTGCTAGGCCACTCTCCATCATCTTTGCTAAGTCATGGAGAACAGGAGAGGTGCCTGAGGCCTGGAGGATAGCAAATGTCACTCCAATCTATAAGAAGGGCAAGAAGGAGGACCCGGGTAACTATAGACCGGTCAGCCTCACCTCCATCCCTGGAAAGGTGATGGAACAGCTTGTTCTTGGCACGATCTCGAGGCACATCAAGGATGAGGGGGTCATTAAGAGCAGTCAACATGGTTTTACCAAGGGTAAGTCATGTTTGACCAACCTTATTGCCTTCTATGAGGAAATAACTAGGTGGATAGATGATGGTAGAGCGGTAGATGTGGTTTATCTTGATTTCAGTAAAGCATTTGACAGTGTCTCCCACAGCATCCTTGTAGATAAGCTGATAAAGTATGGGTTTAGTGATCAGGTAGTGAGGTGGATTATGAACTGGCTGAAGGGAAGAAGCCAGAGAGTTGTGGTTAATGGGACGGAGTCTAGTTGGAGGCCTGTGACTAGTGGAGTCCCTCAGGGGTCGGTACTGGGACCGGTGTTGTTTAATATCTTCATCAACGACTTGGATGAGGGTACAGAATGTATCCTCAGCAAGTTTGCTGATGATACCAAACTAGGAGAAATGGCTGACACACCAGAGGGTTGTGCTGCCATTCAACGAGACCTTGATAGGCTGGAGAGTTGGGCGGGGAGAAACTTAATGAATTTCAACAAGGGCAAGTGTAGAGTTTTGCATCTGGGGAAGAACAACCCCATGTACCAGTACAGGTTGGGAGCTGACCTGCTGGAGAGCAGTGTAGGGGAAAGGGACCTGGGAGTCCTGGTGGACAGCAGGATGACCATGAGCCAGCAATGTGCCCTTGTGGCCAAGAAGGCCAATGGCATCCTGGGGTGTATTAGAAAGGGAGTGGTTAGTAGGTCGAGAGAGGTTCTCCTTCCCCTCTATTCTGCCTTGGTGAGGCCACACCTGGAGTATTGTGTCCAGTTCTGGGCCCCCCAGTTCAAGAAGGACAGGGAACTGCTCGAGAGAGTCCAGCGTAGAGCCACAAAGATGATTAAGGGAGTGGAACATCTCCCTTATGAGGAAAGGCTGAGGGAGCTGGGTCTCTTTAGCTTGGAGAAGAGGAGACTGAGGGGTGACCTCATTAATGTTTATAAATATGTCAAGGGTGAGTGTCATGAGGATGGAGCCAGGCTCTTCTCAGTGACATCCAATGATAGGACAAGGGGCAATGGGTGTAAGCTGGAACATAGGAGGTTCCACATAAATGTGAGGAAGAATTTCTTCACAGTGAGGGTGACAGAACACTGGAACAGGCTGCCCAGAGAGGTTGTGGAGTCTCCTTCTCTGGAGACATTCAAAACCCGCCTGGACATGTTCCTGTGTGACCTGATCTAGGTATTCCTGCTCTGGCAGGGGGGTTGGACTAGATGATCTTTTAAGGTCCCTTCCAATCCCTAACATTCTGTGATTCTGTGATTCTGTGATTTTGGATGTACCAAACACTGCTTGTTCTAAGAGGAAAGAATTCTAAAAATTTCCTCAACCTAGATTAAATGTTTTATCAGCTGTAGATAGTACATTTCTGTAAGATTACTGTCACATAGAAACACAGAAACAAGACCACTAAATAAGACAATGAAGGTATGGCTCCCCTGAAATGTAAGTAGGTCTTAGGAGCAATATACTTTTTATGCAGAGATAATTTTGCAATTACAGGATAAATTTTATATGTGAATTTGACTTGCATTGCACCCAGAACTTTGGTCTTCACAAACATCAGAATAGTTCTCTATTTGTCAGGAGTGTTCACAGAAAGAGAGGGTTTAACTTACATCGTGATAAACAGAAGCTATTAAATGCTTTTGTAAATCTTTAGACTAAAGAATTTTGAATAATTTATCCAGTCAAGTGACAGAAATAATTCTAGATGATCAACTGAAAAAGCTATTAGGAAATTCAACAAAATACTGAAGTAACTATAGATTTGTTTTAAGAAATCATATCCTTTTTGAGTAACTAACTTTTCTGAAGAAACAGTGACTTCTACATGGCATTCCACAAGCACAGAATACACGAACCACTGAGCACATTTTGAGAAAATACAGCTGTGATGTCCTAGCTAAAAAAGATATTTATTTTTCACCAAGCATACCACTGTATCAAAAAATTCTCATTGTGATGGGTACTGCAACTGTGTAATATTATACACACCACTGACATGAGCTCACGTGTGCTCCTAACAAATCAAGATAAAGAAGAGTGGTGTGTATGGTGTAGAAAACAAACACTAGGTGAGCTGTTTCACCAGTCTGGGAATAGGAGCAAAATTTACAGCTAAATCCTTTGGCTATGATTATTTGCAGTTGGTAAGAAAATGGACCATGGTTTGGCCCCAAGGGCAAGTAGCACACCATAGCTCATACCTTCATGGCTCTACTGTCACCCCCCACCAAAACTATGTGACATCATCTTTACTGACTCTGAGAATGGTTCATGGTAATGATTCTTACAGTTTCAAAAATTATCAAAAATCAAAGGTGAATCACAGAATCACAGAATGTTAGGGATTGGAAGGGATCTCAAAAGATCATCTAGTCCAATCCCCCTGCCAGAGCAGGAACACCTAGGTCAGGTCACACAGGAACGTGGGTTTTGAATGTCTCCACAGAAGGAGACTCCTTGACTTCTCTGGGCAGCCTGTTCCAGTGCTCTGTTACCCTCACTGTGAAGAAATTCTTCCTCATTTATGCGGAACCTCCTACGTTCTAGTTTGCACCCATTGCCCCTTGTCCTATCATTGGATGTCACTGAGAAGAGCCTGGTTCCATCCTCATGACACTCACCCTTTACATATTTATAAACATTAATAAGGTCACCCCTCAGTCTCCTCCAACCTGAAGAGACCCAGCTCCCTCAGCCTTTCCTCATAAGGGAGATGTTCCACTCCCTTCATCATCTTTGTGGCTCTACGCTGGACTCTCTCAAGCAGTTCCCTGTCCTTCTTGAACTGGGGGGCCCAGAACTGGACACAATAGTCCAGCTGCAGCCTCACCAGGGCAGAATAGAGGGGGAGGAGAACCTCTCTCCACTTCCTAACCACACCCCTTCTAATATACCCCAGGATGCCATTTGCCTTCTTGGCCACAAGGGCACATTGCTGGCTCATCATGGTCATCCTGCTGTCCACCAGGACCCCCAGGTCCCTTTCCCCTACGCTGCTCTCCAAGAGGTCAGTCCCCAACTTATACTGGCACATGGGGTTGTTCTTACCCAGATGCAAGACTCTACACTTGCCCTTGAGTCTCTGATATCTTTGTATCAGCATCTCATCTGCCACTTAAATGCAACAGATGTAAACATAAAAAGAAGCGGTTTTATTTTCAGAGCCAACTGCGGGTGCCTTCACTGTGGAAAAATTAAAAACACCCATGTTTTTCTCCACTGGACTCCCTGAATATCCCACCAAGCTGGGTGAAAGGAAGGGAACTTTTAGTCATTTTAGACTGCTACTTCAGCCTGCCAAGCAAAGAATGATTTTGGAAAGCCAAAATCGCAATTAATGCTATCATGGCATGTTGTATTACATTTCTTTATTAAGAATATGCCTCGAAGGTGGCAAAACAGGGATAAATGAGATTTCCAAGATCCAAGGTAACCCAGACTTTGACAAACAAATGTGGATTCTCTAGTCATGTAAGTTAATTGATCACTTGAGTTAACTTGAGTTGAAAAATCGGAAGTTTTAGACTATTAAAAGAGTGAGATTCTGGTAAAGACTTTCAAGTGGGAAAGCAGGGAGCTGATGTAGAAACCTGATACCTTTTCAGATAGGATTATATTATGATGCTGCCTGCTGTAACAAGGCTTTGGGACTTCAGGATCAAAGAGATCTCTCCCAGACCCATCTTCTTCTTTCCTGCTTTTAAAAATGCACTTTTATTTCTCTATAGAAAAAAAATGCTTAGCCTCCCCCTGCAGCATGAATACAACCTTAAATAGCAGGAACAGTATTTTGTCTTTGATTCATCTTTCAGTATTACCCAATCATTTATATTATAAATTATATGGGAACAGTCCATCTCAAAGAGAATGCCAGTATTTTATTTCTAATGGTTATATTATATATAATGAGCTAAACACTATAGCTCTTATCATAAAACAGTAATACTTTGCATTAAGAGAAATAAATTTCCTTTAGCTGATGACTGACTCTTTTTCTGAGATGATTTGCACATGATTATTTCTTTTGAGGAAAGGAAGATGTAGTTACCTAAAGTAAGCTAATGCAGCTGGATAAAAAAGTCACACACAATAGTAGACAAAGCTTCATTGTCACAGTGTGATTCATTCTATGCTGCATTTCCTTCTAGAAATTTTCTAATTAAAGTCTGGAATTTCAAAAGCATTTTTTGTTCTGAAACTGCATAGCAGTGATGGACTCAGAACAGATTACCAAGGTAAACACCACAGCTCCTTGAACACTTCAAGCTTGTATAAATTTGTATAGTCTCTAACCTTTTAAATTAACCTTTTTCCCTGCCCTTTTTTGCTGGGTTAGTTTTAGCTTAGATCTGTTGCTGGTCTGGTTCACTGTCCAGCTACATGGATACCAACGGGTAACAGCACTAATGACTGGAGATAAAAGAAGGAGAGAGAACTCACATTTAAGCAGAGGGCTAGTCCATGTCTTAGGGTATCCAGATTAATGACCTCAATGAACCACAATGTAAATGTTACAGAGGACATGTCTTAAAAACATGCCACTGGAAATAAATAATATCTCATGTGAAACTCAATATTCTGCATCATAGATTCATTAAATTAATAATTAAGTTCATCATTAAAAATATTAAAATCGTATTATATGCTCAAAAACTCATGAAGTGCTCATATGACTTCCAACTATTTGTCCAGAACATATTTCTCACAAATTATATTTTCTTGGGAAATGCAGTTAATCTTCAAAGTCACAGGTTTCTGTATGCTGCCCAAAGAGTGTGTGACAACTCAGTGGCAGTCAGAGAAAAGAACATTGTCTTCAGAGTGTGGTAGACTGTATCTACTCTGACACAATTTGCAGGTTTAAAGCTCAGCAGAAATCTCTGCACTTGTGTCCACACCTTACATTTTGTTGTATTTCCTATTATTGTATATTAAATTTTATTTAGTTGTGTATTCACTTTATGAAGCTTATCAAAATATTTTTGGGGTGTGTTTCCTGCTACTGTAGCCCACTCACATGTCAGATCATTCCTCAAAACTAACAATAGTTGTGCATTTAGTTGACATGTATAGTGAAAATGTCAATGGCAGGGTGTATTTACCATATAATGGCAGCTACAGATTTAGTCCCCTTCAGTATTAATTCCTGACAGTTATTGTCCCATTTAATTTAGGAAAGAATTTTAAATAGAGAAGTTATCATCCGATGACTAAATGTTCCCTTTTATCTCAGTTGTATCAAATGTCAGTGCACAGAGTCATTACCATGATCAATTCAAATATATGAATAGTTGTTCCAACCATGAAAATATGTGAAAACTGTCTGAGTAGAATAAAGCTCTGGTGGAATGCTTGTTCTTTTATTTTAATTTTTACTGACATCCACTGCTAAGGCAGTTTATAGGAACCTGCAATTTGCAGGACTGTGCAATGCTGGACCGTAGAATAATTCAGAAGTTCTGATAAATTAGGAAAACCGTTTTGTAGTAATTTGGCACAGCAATCTTTTAAATTTAGATCCAAGTCACATATTTCACTGAACCATTCTCAGGAATGAAGCTTAGAATTTTAATTTTGATTAACAGGGAGGAGTGTAGAAAAAGAAACACAAGCTAGTATAACAATAAAATCTTTTATTTACAAACCTGATGCCATGGTCTAATAACACAATAGTTATTTTAAAGAAATTAATAATCTTTTTCATTTGGTGCTGATTTTTTATTTTTTTTTATGCTTACACAGCAAGAGATGGAATACCACCATTCAAGTTTTCTTTACCCAAATAAGCTAGAGGCAAACTCCTGGACTCCAGTAAACAGTGAGTGGATAGGATGCATGCCAAGATGCTTGAGAGTGTATCAGCACACAGCTCACACCACTTGTGCCGTCAGTGCCCCGGAGCACTCGCCAGCTGCCCAGCTGCAGCTGCCTGCCCTCCCCAGGAGGCTTCTCCTCTCTTGCACTTCTGGAGATTTTATCCTTCAAGATCTCAGAGACTGAAGCAAAGATTTTTACTGAATTACTTTGTCAGACCCTGTGCTCTTACACAAAGCACCCTGATTGAGACAAGTTGTCTTGTACTTGACTGAGATGAGATGTTTCCAGAATCAAAGTCACCTTCAAGGGAAACCTTGAAAGCACACAGTCTCATGTTCTCACTCTATGCTCTTGATTTATTTGCCTTAGAAAGCTATCAAGCCTGTTATCTTCTTAGCTTTGTTTTGCAGAAAGATTCACTTCCACTTGCAAAGCACCATAAGTGAGCTTGGGAATTTCCACTGCAGCATAAATAATGGAAAAAATTTAGGAAAGTGTCTACTTAGAAAGGCATTCATACACATCCTTGATTTCAAGTATATGCCTCAGTATCATGGATATCAAAGCACAAATTTAAAGTTAAGCCTTTGTGGAGATGTTGCCAGTTTTTAAGAATTGTGCTCTTCAAATACTCAATAACTGCTCAAAGCTAAAACCAAAAAAGTCAGTTGTGATTATTTTCAAGTATATATATACTTGCATCAGGCACTTTTTATCAGAGGCAGAGTCTTATCTCATGTAGAGTCTCAGATCTGTGCTTACCATGGATTCAAGCTGTCAGGATAGGTATGCCAAATGGAAGCATACTTTGCAGTGAGTTAATTCCTTTCCTCTCATTAATACCACTAGTGTGGAGCAAGATGGAAACTGAGGACAGTTTGTGACAGATAGATGTCCACATGCAGGTTTCTCCTGCACTGAGGTGTAGCCAAAAGAGCCCAAGTCACTACAATCAATGTAATCTGGAAAGTGGGTTCAAGTTCCCCCCGAACAGATAAATAACCTAAGTCAGTTAGATTCAATTTTTGAATACTTTTGTTTGTTGAAAATGTTTATATTTTTCCCAGCTAGTCTGACAAAACATTCAAATTCTTGATATGTATATATCTGACATGACAGATCCTGAGTTCTGCAGAAACTCCATTAGGATCTATATATGTTCCCAACCAAAAATTATCTACATTTTCCTTTCCTCTGGATGCTCCCAAGTTATCAATATAGTAAGATTTGTTTAACTCATTAATCAAGTCAAAGAATTTCCTGAAGTTATCAATAAAAATGGCTTGTTTACCATTTTGTGCATAAGGAAGAAAATGTGATATTAAAGTAAAAGTTTCAGGATCATTGTAAGGAAAGAGAACCTGCACTTTCAACTTAAGCCAACTTTTCATCAATACAGAATCACTAGGTGCAATCTCTAAGTCCTACTCGAAAAAGGAAAAAGGAGCACCCAACCTTTTGTTCGTATACATTAAATCACTCATGCTATAAGGAAACTATGAGATCTCATTTCATGTTATAAAGACTTGACCCATCATCCACAGACAGCAATTTATACAACAAATCCATTATAATTTCACATCTTGAGGTCTGTAGATAACAGTTTCCCCAGTGCACAATAACCCAGCATATTCTATCTTTTCTGTAGTCAGTAGATAAAACTCCATAAGTACTGTGCTCTTGAGGATCCAAGACATAGATCAGGAAAAAATTTTAGTCTTTGAATGTAACATAATATTCCATTTCCCTACCCCCTCACTCCCCCCCCAAAAAAATAAATTAAAAATTAAGCAGCATCTAATGGTGTCTCTTTCCTAAACACATATGGGATTTGCCATGTGCATACAGGTTTTTTATCTTTCAAAATCTGAATATTGGAAAACAGTTTCAATTCATTGTACGAATGTTACACAGTGTCATAGGCATGATAGCCAAATTAAGACTACTTTTAGACACTTTGCCCTCTATTTCCTGGTGTTCAAATATCCACATTCTTGTACATATTAAATAGATATCATCTAAGTATTAGATTAAGTATTTGATATCAAATTTTAGATACGTGAAATATAAAGATACATTTGAGATTAGAAACATGTCTGACTATAGGCGACCCAAACTACATACATGATGCAGTTACAGCTTTTCAGTATCAATAACTTTACAAATTTATACAGGTATCTTTAATTTAGAAAAAAAGTTTCATTAAAATTATCCTAATTTATATATCCCAAGGACCGTGAAAGATTTGCTTGGATTGATTTCAAGTATTTCTGACCCAAAAAGGATTATCAAGGTTTTAAGTCAATTTCCTACTCTACAACACACTGATAGCCAGTGGATACAGATTTTGATGAAGCAGTTTTGATGAACTAGTTTAAAAATCCTATGTTTTGAGAAAAAATGAGAAGAAAAATGTATTTTTTAAATTTTTATTGTATATTTCTCATTCATTTATTTTAGTGACATACTATACTACAAAGGATGGTGCTGGCAAGGTCAATTTAAAGTAGGGTAGTTTGAAACATTCACACGATTTGGCAGAGGAGCGGTTTGATATAGTACAAGATTTGATTGAATTTGTTAATTGCATCGATGCATTCTCTACTCAGTTTATCCATGATTCTAGAAAATGTCCAAACTTTCTTAGCAAAAGAATGGTCTAGAAAAGATGGCCCAGTATTCTGTCCAGCTGAGCCTTAAAAGTTTCTAATGTTGGGGAATACATGACTTCCCTGGGAAGATTATTCCAGTGGCTGATTGTTCTTACTGTGAAATGTTTTCTTCTTATGTATAACTGGAATCTCCCCAGGAGCAACTTGTACCCATTAGCCCTCATCTTTTCCATTTGAGTCCTTGTAAAAAGGTAGTTGCCATCTTCTTTGTAGCCACTTTGTACTGCAACACGGTGATGAGGTCTCCCCTGAGCCTTCTTTTCTCAAGGCTGATCAAACGCAGTTCTCTCAGCCTGTCCTCATATGGCAGGCTTCTCAGGCCTTTGACCATCTTCATGGCTCTTCTCTGGACCTTCTCCAGCCTGTCCACATCTTTTTTGTATAGTGGGGACCAAAACCAAACACACACATACACACAGCTTAAGTGAAAGAACCATACATCAGTCTTGTATTTATAGTAATTTAAGTTAAAAAAATTCAGGGCACATACCTATTCTGGGTGCCTGGATTGATCTTTATTGGTTTAGTCATTTAACTAGTACATCATTGGTGCCTTAGTCACTGGTTGGAAGCCAGCTATTTTGAATATGTTTACTGAATTTAAAAGATGACCGTAGATTTTAGCTTCTAACTTAAACTGTCAGTGATTTGGGAGTTTGTACGAAAAAACAAAGTGTGTTTATGCTCTTAAGCTACATATAGAATCATAGAATCACAAAACCATAGAATCATAGAATTACAGAATAATAGAACCATTTAGGTTGGAAAAAATCCTTAAGATGTTGAATATGTTAAAGAATAAACACTATTTTTTGTCCAAGCAGGGTGTCTAGTGACCATTAGCAGCCATGCAGACAGCAGCAAATGAAAATTTAGGGGAATTCTGGTTCTAAAATAATGATCAGAATAAATGTTTAGGACATTTCACCTGTTCTCCAGTAACATATTACTTATTACATTTCAGTCTGACAAATCCGATCTACCTCCAGATTAGAATCTTCCTGCTTTATCTGATTTTATATGGAGAAAAGAAGCCAACCAAAACCAAAAATAAAAATAAAGAGATAGTAGATCTTCATACTCTCTCAATGATGTCCACGGTGCCTTGAGGCCTTGCTTCTTCTGATGAAATTTTTCAGGCTCTCAAGGATCAATAACTGAATGCTCAGACTTGACTAAATAGGCCTTTAATTTCATTCTCTTCAAACAATATAGATACTTCTGATAAACTGGCCTCAGGAGATGTGGCTGACTAGATTTATATTTGTAGTTTCTAAGTAGGAATTATTAAGGTGCAGTACTAGAAACATAGAATCATAGAATGGTTTGGGTTGAAAGGGGCCTCAAAGATCATCTAGTTCCAACCCCCCTGCCATGGCAGGGACACCTCCCACTAGATCAGGTGGCTCAAGGCTCCATTCAGCCTGGCTTTGAACACTTCCAGGGATGGAGCATCCACAACTTCCTTGGGCAACCTGTTCCAGTGCCTCACCACCCTCACAGTAAAGAATTTCTTCCTTATATCTAGTCTGAATCCGCCCTCTCTCAGCTTCCACCCATTACCCCTTGTCCTATCATTGCAGTCCCTCGTAAAAAGTCCATTCCCAGCTTTCTTGTAGCCCCCTTCAGGTACTGGAAGGCTGCTATGAGGTCTCCCTGGCACCTTCTCTTTTCCAGGCTGAACAACCCCAACTCTCTCAGCCTGTTCTCTTAGCAGAGGTGTTCCAGCCCTCTGACCATCTTGGTAGCCCACCTCTGGACTCACTCCAACAGCTCCATATCTTTCCTGTGTTGGGGGCTCCAGAGCTGGACACAGTATTCCAGGTGGGGTCTCATGAGGGCAGTGTAGAGGGTCAGAATCACCTCCCTCGACCTGCTGGTCGCACATCTATTGATGCATCCCAGGACACGGTTGGCTTTCTGGGCTGCAAGCACACACTGTTGGCTCATGTTGATCTTATCATCCACCAACATGCCCAAGTCCTTCTCCCCAGGACTGTACTCTATCCACTCATTGCCCAGCCTGTGTCTGTGTAGGTGTAGTACCTTATACTTGGCCTTGTTAAACTACCTGGGGAACTTCTGTGAGGACATTATCACTGCTTCTTCACATGGAAAATTATATCAGCATCGAACACTTCATCCCAAGCTATACAAAGTGGAAGTACCTTCCAGCCTTTTCCAGCACCTCACAGTCTCAGTGTTGTGTACTGGATTTATGGAATGCACCAAACCTGTTATTGATCCATGAATCATCTCACAGAATGGATTTTTTCATATATATGTATATATGTGTTTGGGATTAATCAGAATTACTCAAGCCACTAAGTAGATATTACCAATGTGTTTATAATTCTGTGTTCCCCCACAAAGGCGGGAGGGATAATATTTTTAAAACCATCCATTGGTGTTTCAAAAACTGAAAGGAAATCACTGGAAGAGTCAAAACAAATTTTCTCCTCATTATTGTCATGGACAGCAAATCCATGGGGAAAAAAATATATAAGGAGCCTGATTCTGTAGTGCTGTCACTCCATTGGCTTTAGTGGAGAATCTGTATTCTACAGCAAGGTAAAGCAGGATTAGGTCTTTATGACTATGTAGCATTCAGCAGATGCCATTACCATAGTCAAATGATGTATATATTATTTTAAAAAATTTTAGGGACAGAAATTGTCATATAAAATATTGAAATATTATTTTTATTCCTTAGTATTATTTTTTAGTTTTAATCATATAATATAGAGGAATTCTTTACATTTTATCTTTATTGCCCAGACTTACTTAGAGGTCCTGGGGAATAAACAGCACTGAAAACAGATGGCTGGATTTACAAAGCTTTACCTTATGCAGTAAAATGAGGCTCTGTGCAGATGGACCTGTGGATATCAATGCCAGTATTGCACCTTATCCATATGGACTGCAAGATTTATGGCAGAAGTAATTATTTCCAAATTCATCCTTGGATGCAAGCTAATAGCTCCCTGTTTGTATGCCTCTACTGTTTCTACTTTCTGGTATTAGAGAAGAAGGAATAATTTTTAAAAAATAATTAAATAAAATAGATAAATAAATAGTGTTTCAAGATCTTTTAAGAAAGGAATCTCTTTCTCTGAGTATTATGCCTCAGTATGGCAATATAAAGCATGCAAGCGAGCATGTACTGTGGCAGCTCAGTGTTTTCACGTCAGAGGACTCAGATTCCTGCAGATGGAGATTTATGTGAAGGCGTGCTTGGAGCTAAGAGGCAAGAGGCAGTGAGTTGATGGCATTATTTAGGGCAGGAAAAAGTTGTCACAGCACCTTTAAGAACTGAAGTGTGTGTTCATCACATGGTTTTCCTCAAGGACTTGGCATACTCACTGGTATAGTGGGAATATTCTCAAATCATATTTATTATTAAATCTTGTGTCCTGTTATCAGCTAGCTACAGGTCCTGTAGCATGTTAGGTGGAGACCCGGTGTAAGAACCACATGATGCGCTATTCTCACCGCTCAGAGGAAAGACTTCCCCAGGGGTTACCTTCAAGGCTGAGAAGGGTTCTGAAGGTATGAAGACAAAGGCTAAACACATCACTAGCAGTACAAGTCTGTAGCAAAGGCTTTTCTATGGCTTCCCACCACTGTTTGTACATGGGAGTATCAACATTTCAGCCTCAGTGAGCAGAAATTGCAAACAGACATGGAAAAACAAATAAGTAAATTTAATTTCTTATATTCACAAATACAAAGGTAGAGGTGTCCACTTCTAGATGTTACTCTTTTAATATGAGTATGATTTAAAGTGCTGATGCTTTCATTTACAGATCTCTAAATAGATAGTGCACATGGTTTTCAGTTTCTACTGTATCTGAGATACAGAGAGTCATAAATAAAGGAACTCAGATCCAACGATCTCTAAAGGAAGAAAATCAGGAATGTTACCTTTACCTTTTAAATTTTCCATTGCTCTTCAAACATTCCAATTTTCCCCTGTTTTGTTCTTCAGTTACATCTATGAAGTTTTTGTTGTCTAATTATACACAATATTGAGGTATTCTTTTATGTTAAATTAATCAGGACTGTGGTGCACCTTCAGGAACCAAAAGATTTTGCTAAATGCTATTTCTAAAGTGTTTTGAAATCCTCTGATGAGGAGTATTTTAAAAAATAAATAAATTATTCTTACAATGACTTACTAAAAAGTAATCTCTTGTAGTGTTTAACACCTCAATTTTCATAAACCAGATCAAATTTATAATAAGTTTTGGGATTTTATTTCTTGTCTTTACGAGTGACAAAAATCCATAAATAATAGTAAAAAAATTACATAAAAATAACACCAGTAAAACTTAATAAAACATACATGAGAGAATAAACCAATATAGAACAACACAAATTCTTCTACACAAAATCATATATGGAGTATTTCAGGCTATTGAAGCATAGCAACAAATAGTTAGTTTGGAACACTTGTAGTGGGAAATACATTTCAGAGGCATTCTCTCCCTAAATTATGGCAAAAATACACTGGTTGTGCATAAAGTTTGTTTTTTTCTCTAGCAAAATAAATAATTTTATGTTCAAAACAAAATTTTGCTTTCTACTTCTGAGCTAATTTTTTCCTTGGCTACCACAGGCATGATTTGCTTAAGCTGAAAGGAAATAACAGGTGTGAAGTTGTTCATATGTGATGAATGAGAGTATAATGTAAAACAAGATACCTACACCACAACAAGCAACAGAACATTGCTCAGCTTAAAGCCTGAATCCACATTACATCCTTGTTTTTGTGCAGTGTGCTCTCAGACGATTAAGAGCTTCTGGTTAAACACGTCTTCAAATTCCACTAAAATTGTAAAACCAAATTATCTTATGAAGAAAGTCACAACGAACAGAGTAAGCATGACAATAGTAGCTGATAAATACATGAAGTATAATAAATAATTTTTAAAAGTCGAAGTACCACTCACCTTTGAAATTGACTTATCTACATATGAAGTATTTACCAACTTAGCAAACTATGTTTAAGAAGGACCATTTTTAGTTTCTGTGTTAGGTTTACAAGTTTCACTTACACAGTTACCCAGTAGCTATCAAAAAGTCTATCAGCCTGGTTATGGAAGAAAGCCAGTTTCATAAAACACTACAGATGAATGATGTTATTCCTCATAGCTATTATTCTTCAGACTGTTGAAAATATCAATATAATTCCCTTTGCTCTAGCCAGTTTTTCTTCTGAAGATAAAAATCAGCTCAATTTATGCAGAAAAGAAATAGAAAAATTTCATAGTCCTCTTTTTGGCACAGCAAAGGCCCTATAGCATTTCAGGTACATTACAAAATCTATTCAACTGTATCACATTTGTGCTGTGCTTCAGGAAAAACAAAACACCTTCCAAGCCCTCAGGACAAAGCTATTTACAGACAACTAGAAGCCATTGTGCTTTAGCACTGTCGGCTAAAACAGCTCTAACAAATAGGGAACAAATCTTCCACCACGCTGTGTAGTCTTCTGTGAGGGAAAACAGCAACCTACATGGATGGATTCTGACATAAGGACCAGTGAATGGTATCAGGGAACATAAATTATAAAGAATGCAGTCCCCTGTGAAACATGGGCAGGGGGTGGAATGTAGAGCAAAGGAGAAAAATGGAAAACATAGACAGACAGTTTAAGCTAACTGAGCACTTTGTTTAATGAAATAAGAATTTTGTAGCTTATTCCAACTTCCAGAAAAATAAAGAAGTATATTACCTACGCTGAGTATACTGCAGTTTGTAGTATCCTGCTTTAGTATGTTTACTATCTTTGAGAAAGATAATGTTCTAGTAAAGATGCATCTGAAATTAATTCTTGATATTTTGTATGGGCAAAGTACTCTGTGAAATAACACGAGACTAAGATAGCACATGTTTAAAAATACAGTGTTAGCTTAATATTATAATTCTGATTTTCAACGAGATTTTAAAAATAATTAGTTTGTTCACAATATGCAGTTTAGAGTCTGGATATTGCAAAGACAGGCTTCCCAAGTTTTATTTTTTTTTTTAAAAAAAAAGGGGTATTATGGCATTGATGTTGAAAGCACTGATTTTAAAGAAGAGGATATGTAAGTTTGAGGGGTTTATGTCTGCATTTTTATTCTCCGCATATTTGATTACTATTCATACCTGTCTGACGAGGCAGTAAAAGGTATAGCTACTGTGAAACAACCAACTGGCATTTTTCTGAGCTGTTTAATAAATTTTATGGTCCTTTGTAGCAGTTCCTTTCCTAGACTGGGTTAAAGGCTTTGTTTAGGTTATTAATTCCTTGTGAAGACTTGCTCTGTCCTTGCAAAGAGGATTTGTTTCTAATCACTACTAGGATGGTATTTTAAACATGCTTTGATGCAACAGTATATGGATACCTGGCATTTACTGTTATTTGTCTCTTGCTTTACTAGTTGCTGACATCTCTCCTGTCCTTAGGGCTAGGACTGGATGGCTATAGTCATTCCAACTATAACCTCAAGC
This sequence comes from Podargus strigoides, assembly GCA_028020825.1. Taxonomy (NCBI): domain Eukaryota; kingdom Metazoa; phylum Chordata; class Aves; order Caprimulgiformes; family Podargidae; genus Podargus; species Podargus strigoides. Next base: position 144,524,192 of record CM051663.1, on the reverse strand, counting down.
ACCTAACCACAGTGCTATGCCTGGAAATGATACTCCAGGTCAATTCTCTGTAACCAACTTCATCTAGCCATAGCAGTCCCTGGTAGACTAATCTGAAACACAGCAATTTGGTGGAGCATTCTCTCCACCATCCTCTGCCTAAAATTCACAAAGTGGGATATCTTTTCTCAGTCATGAGACTCCCTAGGCCTATCAGATTATCTGTGCATCAGCCAGCTTGTTTAGAACTGCTCCATCAGACTTTCCTTCAAACACAGGTCTTGCACTGGCTTCTCTGGAGCAAAGCCAGTTCCACAAGAGCCCGGCTGTATTTCCTTGCTGCCAGCAGATCCCACATTTGAGTATGAGCCAGCAAGCAAGGCTGGCTGCACACCATGAAAGAGCAATTGTAGTTCCTTAGAAATGAAGTTTCAGCTTCAACTCTTTTTACCAGCAAAGAACATCTTTGGTCTGGCTAAAATGTTTACCAAAGTTGTCTTGACCTCACTGAATTGTTTCAGCAGAGCAAAATATTTGAAGTAATTATGAAAAATTGTTTTGCTCTGGCATTTAATTACCATTTTAATTAATATTTCAGTGATTCAAAGGTTATTTCAAAGTTATTCATAAATATTTTGTAAAAGTAAAACATGAAAGTTATCTCATTCAGGCTAAAAGACATTTTAATTTGAAAGAACATTCTTTTCTTGATCAGGTGTTCATAAAAATATGTATATGTAGTAGAGCTGATTGCAAAATAAGACAGTAGTCCCTAAAAATGAAAATATAAAACAAAAACTACAAGACATTAGGAAATACAGTTCCAGCACATTGCACTTTTATGGTTGTGATAATTTTCCTGCTTCATGACATGCACTTTCTGTCTGGTTTATGTTTTTCACAACACACCACTCATGGTGAATTGCAGTGATAGATCATACAGGTCCTAATCAGTCATTGCTCACATTTGCATCTGAGTTAGTGCTCTAAAGTATCATTTCAATCATAATTCTACTAAGGTGAATTATATATTTTTCCCTGGATATGTAGCAAATTTCTACACAATGTTTCAAAAATTTAAAAAAAAAAAAAAACTATTGGCAATCTAGGCTGATGTTTAAAAATGAAGAAAGAAAGAAACAGAAAAGCTTACCTTTCTGATATATTGAGGAGGAGAGTAGAAAATGCCCAGATATTTTCTTTGAATAATATTGAACAAAAAAACTTTGTGTTTTTTTATTCATAATTAATCTAATTCTTAGAGTGTAATTTGTAAAAATAATTAGACTTTTTTTAATAAAGGCCAAAATGATTGCATTGTCCGTTCTCAAAAGAACTCCTAAAATGCCTTTTTTATACAGATCTAAACCAGTGCTTTTGTTTCATTTTCAATTTTTCCTTATAGTAAGGTAACAAGATAGGAATATTCAACCTACTCATAACAGATTTTATTGCAGTATTTGCAGATGAAATCATTTCGTTCATAAATTTTTCAGCAATTGTTTTAGCTCAGCTGAAAGCTTAGCTGCTCAAAATTTGAAAAAAAAAAAAAAAGGCATATTTGATTCTTAAAATACAGAGAAATGTATAATAAAGCCCCCGCATACAAACCCTAAGAGTTTTAGAAGAAGCAGATCTCTGCTCTTTCTCTGATTAGAAAGGTCCTTAACTCAGCACATAAGGAATTAACATAGCAGAGTGTCATCTTCTTGGCAAGTATTTTTTGGTCATATAAGAAAAGCAGTAAGCCTGTTTAGTCTTAAGAATGAATTCTTTATAATTTCCTTTGATGAATCTTCTCTTCACATTAATTTGATTTATCCAGGTTCCTTTTTTTTTTTTGTGGGAATCTCATTCCTACTGGATCATCTTTTCTCTAAAAGATACGTGTTATGAAAATACCCACAGTACAGCCAGCAATCACAGAACTGTGGCCATGGCTTTGTCAATGTCCCTCAACCTACTTCTCAACCATCTGATGTTCAAACCTTCCTGATTATTTTCTGAAAGTCTTCTGGTCTCCTTCCTGCACAGAGCCTCAGTCCCAACAAAACTTTGCTACATGTTTTCTGTCTCCTGCAAAATTACCACTGTAGCTTTTATTTACAACTATTGGTATTTTTTCCTCTTTTTGGAAGATAATATCTACATTTTCAGCACAGTGTTCCCCTAGTGCATATGGAACATGTCACTGTATTTCAGTGGAGCATTTTCAATTATTAAACAGAGCTCATAGTCAGGAAAAAAAAGGAAAACTTCCACTTTTCAGATGTTCTCAAAATGGAACATCTGTATAAGGAGCCACCTTGAATTCTAGTACTCATTTCAAGTGCCATATTCATGCATGACAATATGGACACTAAAATAAATATTTCTGCTAAAGGATTTGCTTCTGGTGTTGGGGTTTTTTTCTTACTTTAGGTTTTTACTTTTGCCTTCATGCAATAATTATTTCATATCTCAAGTCTTTAAGAAAAACGAACTGAATATCTTTCTTAGTGGAAGTTCATTAACTAGACAATGCAGAAAATCTGATCAAAGCTTCTGTGACCTATTCACATTTAACTGGAATATACTGAATTTGGAAGGAGGGCAGACATAAAGCTACCAAGATTCACCTGTGATTAAAAAAAATGTGCTATCTGTCTTCTCACCTCTCATTATCATATGAAGCATGAGAGGTACAGTTGTATCACAACATCAATTTCTGGTCATTGCAACAATTTCAGAATTATTTTAATTACTAAAAATTATGTCGGGGAATGTGTAAGCTGAAAATGCTTTAATTTGTAAGAAATTGAACTGTTGGGTTTATTGCTTGTTTTTTCTTGTTAGGAGAGAAGCTTTTAAAGCTGCTTGCAGTGTTAATTGTACATTTCTTTCCTGTCTTGCAGAGAATGACATAAAATCAATGATGTGTTTGTTTTAGTTTCCAAAAGCTAATGTAAGGGAATAAAACCTACTTAGCATGAAGTCAATTCTGCTTACTGTAAAACACTTTTATTGTTAAAACATTATGATACATTCCTTCTGCATAAGAACAAAGAAGTAAGGGGAAGATAGGAAAGAAAACAAGATCCATTTAAATCCTCTGATTTAAAAAGAAAGAAAATTTATATTTTTTATCAAATAGCCCACAGTGAGCTATGAGGGAACATAAGCTTTGAACAAGCTCTTAGCACTGAGATAGCATGAACAGATTGATAGTTCCACTCACAAAATCACAGAACCACAGAATGTTAGGGATTGGAAGGGACCTCAAAAGATCATCTAGTCCAATCCCCCTGCCAGAGCAGGAACACCTAGGTCAGGTCACACAGGAACATGTCCAGGCGGGTTTTGAATGTCTCCAGGGAAGGAGACTCCACAACCTCTCTGGGCAGCCTGTCCCAGTGCTCTGTTACCCTCACTGTGAAGTTCTTCCTCACATTTATGTGGAACCTCCTATGTTCCAGCTTGCACCCATTGCCCCTTGTCCTATCATTGGATGTCACTGAGAAGAGCCTGGCTCCATCCTCATGACACTCACCCTTGACATATTTATAAACATTAATGAGGTCACCGCTCAGTCTCCTCCAAGCTGAAGAGACCCAGCTCCTTCAGCCTTTCCTCATAAGGGAGATGTTCCACTCCCTTCATCATCTTTGTGGCTCTGCACCGGACTCTCTCAAGCAGTTCCCTGTCCTTCTTGAACTGGGGGGCCCAGAACTGGACACAATAGTCCAGCTGCAGCCTCACCAGGGCAGAATAGAGGGGGAGGAGAACCTCTCTCCACTTCCTAACCACACCCCTTCTAATATACCCCAGGATGCCATTTGCCTTCTTGGCCACAAGGGCACATTGCTGGCTCATCATGGTCATCCTGCTGTCCACCAGGACCCCCAGGTCCCTTTCCCCTACGCTGCTCTCCAAGAGGTCAGTCCCCAACTTATACTGGCACATGGGGTTGTTCTTACCCAGATGCAAGACTCTACACTTGGCCTTGTTATATTTCATTAAATTTCTCCCCACACAACTCTCCAGCCTGTTTCGGTCTCTCTGAATGGCAGTACAGACCACTACACAGCTGCAAGAGTTAAATTTGGCTAAAAATTACAAAATCTTTTATCTTTGTTAAGAAGAGACTAGGGAAAAAAATCTGTTAGCCTTATCATACCTAAGTCATAATGCAGGAAATGAAATGTATTTCCTTATTAGTGGTTGTTCTTCCACACTTCTGATGTGGAAAAGCAACAATATGTTTGTATGATGAAGGTCAAGGTTGGTAAAATCAAATACCTGCTGAAAGGACCTTTTAGTTGTAGACATTTGCTTTATAGCTTCAAGCTACTGTTTCTGAAATATATCTTGACTGTAATTGTTCAGTCTAGCTAAGTCTGGTGTGACTAGTCTTGTAAACAAGGAGCATAAGGAGCTTTGACACACATGCTCCTTCCATAGGCTTTTCATCATGTCCTTATGTTATAAATACAGAGTCACAAACCATTGCTGGCTTTTTTTCCCTCAGGGTGAGATAAAAGCAAACTCATAAACTTGGCTTGACTATTCTCTTCATTCTCATGTAGCCTTTGTCAGAGTATTTTAGCAGGGCCTGTTGCAATAGGACAAAGGGTAATGATGTTTAATTAAAAAGAGGGGTAGTATAGACTAGATATAAGGAAGACATTTTTTACAGTGATGGTGCAACACTGTCACAGGTTGCCCAGAGAGGTGGTAGATGCCCCATCCCTGAAAACATCAAGATCAGGTTGGACAGGTCTCTGAGCAACGTGGTCTTAGCTGAAGGTGTCCCTGCTCATTGCAGGGGGGTTGGACTAGATGACTTTCTAAGGCAGTGATAACTAGACGGGTCACTGTTCACCAGACTGGAATGTAATTTCCTAGCCAAATAGAGGCTGATACAGTTTCTTCAAAAGGATGGAGTATTCCTTCACTTCCTTCTTACATCAGGAGTTCATTAAAAAAACCGAAACTACATCTTTTGACATCTTTTGAAAACCACATTGAATGGAGTTGGCTTTACCCACTGCTCCCCTTGTCTTTCCTTTTAATTTCTTTTTCTGATATTTTTGCATTATTTGCATTGCATCTTTGCTGAAATATTTCTGCTTCCCTCAGTTTCTGCTTACCCATGGTGAGACCTTCCCCGACCAACTCAAAACGATTTTACAGTATTACATAACCACATAAAAATATTCCATAATTCTCAACAGTTCACTCCAGAGGCTGATCCCACTGAAAATGACTCCCCAACAGGCCGGGAACTGCAGCAGGATGGATGAATGTTCACCATATGGACTATTGCCTCTGAGTTGGAAGCTTAGAGGCAGGCTGCTCTTCTGCCTTCTCAGTCTCGCCCCTTTATCTTTTCCATCTACTAACTCTTCTCAGTGTTAGGTCAGGATTTTGCTGTTTCTTTTCAGAGCAGCATAGCCTAG